>OW285236.1:97766925-99081925 GCA_935421215.2 Melolontha melolontha | reverse complement strand
TTTTTCACTGAAAAAGAATGAATCTCCCAATTATTTCAATATATCTCCTTAAAGATTTGTTATTTTTCGTATATCAAGGAAGTTAGATATTTTTGTCATTTAAATACATATAGAGTGGTTTTTAAAATTCCTTTCTAAATTATAATTTGAAAATCAACTATTAATAAATTATAATACTCCCGTTTCAGTGCATTAGTTTCATTTACATTTTGTATGTAACTCTGTTGAGCATTATCATAAATTAAAATTTTTTTATAATCAGTGTACTTTTGAAAATATAATTAACTAAAGTTATTCACCACGATTCAACTATGTATATTGTATTCTGGAAATATCATAAAATAAGCCTTTTAAATCTCATAATATCTGTTACAAAAAATTAAAGTATCTTGAAATTATTTCATTGCCACTTTTCGGCAAAGATGGTGTCGAGGTAGGTTTGTACTAGGTGATAGTTGTGTGCAGGAGCACCGTTCTGCTGAAAGTATAAATTTTGGCGTATCAGGTAATTGGCGTTATCAAGGAAATCCTCTAGAACGTTACGAATAAATTCCAGATATCTGTTTCCTGTCAACGTACCATTGTAGAACAGTGGACCAACGACTACCGAACCAATTAATCCGCACCAAACGTTAAAACTAAATCGAACTTGTGCAGCATGTGGGCGAACTATTAATAAATTTTCTTGAGACCAGTAGTGACTATTTTTCTTATTAAACATGCCTCTATTTGAAAAATTTGTTTCGTCACTCTATAAAATACACTGTGCTCTATTCAAATTTTCATCACAAAAACTAACAAACCAATGACAGAAAGCTAATCTCCTAGTGGAATCTCCAGGCTGTAATGTTTGAGAGATTCTGAACTTAAAGGGGATATACTTATGCTTTTTCAAAATTCTTTGAACTGATGAATAACTTAATGCCAATTCCATAGTAGCATCCCTAATGGAAAATTCGCGATGGGCTTCAAAATATGCTAACACTGTAATTTCTACTTCTTCGTTGACGACGATATTTTTCTTTGTTCTTTTCTTTCTAAATAAGCAATCATACAGTCTAAACTGATTGTAAAGTTTTCGAAAGTAACGTCGATCTGGCTGCTGTCGTAAAGGATAGTGTTCAGCATAATATTCACAAGTCCTTATTATTTTTACGACATAAAATGTATGCTTCCAACATATCGAATTTCTCCAAATGAGGAAATACCATAGTGAAATATTGCCAAACACTAAGCAACGAAAGTAAAACCAAAATGTTTAGAAAAATAAATAGAGAACTAATGAACACAACACAAAATTAAAAAAATATATTTTTAATAACTAAACGTGCGAAAGATTTATATTCAGTACGTTATTGACAATTACAAAGGCCATACTATTTGTTCTGTTTAAAGTGAAGGAAGCCTACTACTGATTTTACAGAATGAAAGAGTATCTTTGACATCAACTAAATTCCACCGTAAATACTTTATTATTCGTTTTAGGACAATAGTGTATTGAAACTTTTATATTACAAAGAACATTAGCATTCAAAATTTTAAAAAATATACAAGCTGTTCCATTTAAAAAAAATTATAAATTTCAAAATTTATGGAAAATGCGTTATTCAATTTTTTTTCATGAACTGCATGCTAATCAATGTTAAAAATACTAATACTTTGCGAATTTAACCTACTTTCTAGAATCAATAATAACAGAGATAGCAATAGTGCGCACTTAATTTGAATCAGCCTGTATATATATATATATATATATATATATATATATATATATATATAAAGATAATTATTTCGTGACCTTTGTATGTATTGGTAAATTCAATTTGTTGGCGATTTAAGGTCTGCTTTTACTTCAAAATGTATATACATATTTAAAACAATCCTAATGGCGAAACATGTAAGATTGTTTTAAATATATACATTTTGCAGTAAAACCAGACCTTAAATGGCCAACAAATTGAATTTACCATATATATACAATTCTCCGGTATAACGAGGGCTGATTATGACTGGTAAATAATAATACAAAATCTATATTATATTTATCTTTTAATATATTTCCTTAATTATAAAAGCGTGATTAAATAAAAAACAATCAACATTGGAAATGTTTACTTAAAAGTACATAATAAAGATTGTTTATATCAATTTATTAAATATCACCTTGAAAACAATGGTTTTTATACAAGCGTTATTACAACTTATTACCTACTAAATATCGCAATTAAGAGCAAAAGCAATATACAATTATTCTGTATTAACCATCCTGTATAAGAAAATTGTAGCACATTAACAATGCCATTTATGAAACGATTTAAAGAAATCCTGTAATCTAATAATTTTAATAAATGTCTATAACAACGTGTATTATTTAGGCGAAAGGAACCAGACAATTAAAAAAAATCGTTCTTCAAAATTACATTTAAAAAGTGAAAATAATAGAAAACTACTCTTATATAACCAGGTAAGACTTCACATAATAAAATGAGTAAACTCGTATCTGTGCCAAGGTAAGTTTACGAGCGCATGCGCCTTTTACTTTGTTCATACTATCGGTTTATTAAAGCTACTTACTCTCTGCTGCACTTTAGAATGTATGTACTTACAATACGGTAATGCAGTTTATTGAAAGTTGACTAGATTTCATGTATTTAAAGTTCGCGTTTTAACGTAAACGTGGTCATATTTAAAGAAAATTTAAATTAATATTTTTTACCTTAACAAAGTAGAGTTAAAAGAAGTATTTTATATTACAAAAATGGAAAACCTTTACAAATTCTTTCTTTTTATACCTCATTATTCAAGAATAGAATCAAATTTTAAATATATTTTTTACATATTGCTATGAATAATGGGTTTGATAATTTATTACACCACCATCCACAATTAGTTTTCCCAACTAGGTTTTCTCAGCCGGTGAATTTTCAAATCTGAGACCTCTAACTTCTCGGGTTCCACATAGGAAAGACGTGTCTAAAATATGAGTTGAGCGCCAGTACACTTGTACACAAAAATTTATTTATCTATTTTTTTTATAAGTTAAGATTGAACTAATCTCTCTTTAAGTTTCTTTTAAATATATTCTTTTATATAGGTATTAATTAATTAGCAATATTGGAATGAGTAAATAAAGCAAACACAGGTTAAAAATTAAAATAAATATTTTATCTATAAATACAAAAATTAAAAAAATTAAAAAATATATCTTTACAAAGTATAAAGATGCTGTATCATATAACAAATATACTGAAGGTAAAAATATTCATTGACAATTGACCGCTAAATGAATGGAAAACATCCTCCTTAATGACTCCGAACAAAACTTATCTAAAATAATCAAGCTTTATAATTGATTCTTCAAAGAAAACCACACTGTATAATCATATACTGATACGCGAACAAAACTACGCATGTGCTTTGACACACACAAAAAAAAACTGAAACCAATCGAACAAATTTACATCTATAAAATTATAACGAAGAATTTTAATATATAAGCTGTATTATCTGTATTCCTAATGACTAAATCTCTTAACTACTAGTTTTAATACAATAGAACTATAATTTCGATAATTATGACGTCATAGAAATTTTATTTTACTTACAAAATTAATATGGAGACTCTCACGAAAAAGGTGCTTAATCAATTTAAACATCAAAATATCGGGAATTTAATATCTAAATAACAACTATAAAACTTGCAATCAAATCAAAACCCGAACTAATTAAATATATTTAAAATATATTTCATGAAGCAAGCATCTCTTCGTTCAAAGGCTAGAATTCGTCTCCCCGATTGACCTCCACTACTAGATCAAATCCACACCGGAAAACCAGTTTTTCCCACTAGTTACTACTCGCAAAATTTATATACAGTCATGTCACAAAATATTTTATTTTAAATATTTTATTTAAAAAAAAAATCCATAGCAATATGTATGTATTAGATAAATTAAAAAATAAAACTAAATTAATACAAATAAACAGGTAATAAAGAAATTTAAACGAACCGAAGAGAAACATTGTAAAACGTATATTCAAACAAATTGCTATGAATAGTGGTTTGAAAATTTAGCACGCCACCATCCACAACTAGTTTTCCCGACTAAGTTTCTCAGCCGGTGAATTTTCAAATGTGAGACCTCTAACTTCTCGGGTTCCACTTAGGAAATACGTGTCTATAAAATGTATGTTGGCGCCAGTGAAATGTTCACAAAAATTTATTTACTTATTTTATATATAGTTAATGTTTAACAAAATTGGAGTGAGTAAGTAAAACAAATGCAGTTTAAAAGATGAAATAAAATTTAATACAAAAATAAAAAAAAATAAAAAATATATCTTTACAAAGTATAAAGACGCTGTATCATTACAAAGATACTGGAGGTAAAAACATTCATTGATAATGACCGCAAATAAATAGAAAACTTCCTCCAAATGAATCCAAAGAAACTTATCTAAAATAATTAAGATTAATATTAAATTCTTCCCAAAAACCCTTGAATTCTCTCGAACAAACTTTTCGATTATAATATTAACATAGAATTTTAATATTTAACTGTATTATCTATATTCTTAATAATTAAATCTCTTAATTACTTGTTTTAATATAATAGAAATATAGTTACTATATTTATGCTTATGACGTCATACAATTCTAAATACTTACAAAAACTAAAATGGAGACTCTAACAAAGAAGGTACTTTATATCAATTTACACATCAAAAATACAAAGAGAATTTATCTCTATAAATATCGGGACTTTAATAACAATATAACCAAATCACTTTCAATCAATCAACCCGAATTAATTAAAATATATTTAAATATATTTCACAAAGCAACCTTTTAGTTCAAGCTATAAATTTCGTCTCCCCGTTTTGTACATGAAAACTTCGGACAACAAGTTTTTCCCCCTGTTAACCTTCGAAAATTCATAAACATTTTCAATATACAGTCCTAGTCAAAAACAAATGTACATTTTTAAATTAAATTATTTTTAAATAAAAATCCATAGCATAGTATACAACTATATAATAGAGGGAAACCGATATACTTTAACAACATTTGTTTCCCTGTTTGTTGCAGAAGAATTGATGTAATCTTCTTACATAATTAATACCTTCCAAAATATTATATTGTACTACTAGAAACCGTAAATATACAGTACCGAAATTGAACTCTGTTCACAGTTGTTATGAAAACGACACTGCTGTCAAACTTATTTTAAATAAACGTTAACCTGTTATCTGCTAGGGTAGAAAACACTTTCTGTGAATAAGATGCTCACAACCGAAGAAAAACTTTTATATGTGAAGCATGTAATCGCTCATACGAGTTTGGCAGAAATAATGGACCCAGCATTAAATGGGTTGGATCTGAATTTGAGCAGATATTTCAAAAGCCTAAGCCATTAAACAGTGTTATTTTGTACGTTGTTAACAAATTCAAAACTACTGGCAATGTTAACATACAACGAAAAGTCAGGAAGAAAGAAAAGCGTTCGAGTAAACGAAAATCACGAACGAGTAATGCTGCAAGTCTTACAATAACCGAAAAGAAGCATAAGAAGAACTGCCTTAAAGCTGGATATAAAAAGAGAATATGTGCGCTTAATTGGTAGTTTCTCTTACAAAATTCGAAAGTGCCATAAACTGAATCAAAATGATAAAACACAACGTTTAGCATACTATGTTCGGGTCTTGACTTACATTTATGACGATGATAAGTTCTTGACTAATGTCTGATTTTCAGATGAGTCCCATGTTTCACTTTCTAGCCATATTAACAGGCAGGATTTCATTGAAACACCACTTTATGAACAACGAGCGACCATAAGTTTTTAATTTTTGGAAATGGAATTATCGGCCCTTACTTCATAACTGATCCTAAAGGGCGAACTGCCACCGCCAACAATGAAAGATATCAGCAGCAAGTTCTGATACCTTTTAGAGAGGACCTTAGACGATTCCGTATATCAAGAAATCTGTTGCATCGACAGTGGTTTCAGCAAGACGGTGCGACAAGTCACACCGCTGGTCAATCGTTAAGAATGATTAGGGATCATTTTGGTCACAGAGTCATTACCCTAAAAACAGACTTTAATTATCCTTCACATAGCCCGGGCCTTACTCACCTCGATGCATACATCTGGCCATGATGAAAACAGTAATTTTTCAGAACAATCCACCCACTACAATTCCAGAATTAAGAATGGCAATTTTTCGTTTATTCTGAACTTTGCAACAACCTACATTTGAAAACATGGTACGAAATCTCCAACACCGCCTTGAGTTGTACATCCAAAAGAATGGCGGACATATACAGCATGTCACTCGCCATTATAATAGATATTAACTTCGTAAATTTTGTTAAATTAAGTGAGCAATAAATATTTGTTTAATTCAGTACTGTATATTTCTGGTCATACTGTATATAGTAATAATACTTACATAACAAAAATTTTTAAAAAGGAAAGTATAATAAATAATCTCTTCAACGAAACCAATCGTTGAAAACCATTCATTATAGCAATCGAAACATTATTCTAGATAAAAAAATATAATCCGATTTGTAATAAGAATAAAGTATTTAAAGCCCTCAATTTCGACAACCAAGTTGTCCTCTTTGCTGGAATGTAGAAGTATAAAAGATTTAAACTAAACAAAAGTAGATTGGGCGGTTGCTTTTGAGATTCTAGGTTGAAACCGCGTCCTTGACACTGCTTCCTTCTTGGCAGATGTTTCGTTTACTGTTGCAAGGCATATCTTCAGAGCTGCTATTGCTGTTGTTATACTGAGACTAGTCTCACCAGATTCTGTCAGTTTCACTGCAACTACAGCAGGAGCCAAACTGAAGATATTCTTTGCAACAGTGGACGAACAGCCAGCCACAAAGGAAGCAAAAGACACATTAACAAATTATTATAAAAACACACTTGGCTATTTCACAATTTTTTATTAGATCTATGTCTAACATATGTTTCGGCTGTTATGCCATTGTCAAAGAGTATCTTAAAACTAACTTACAATACGGTCCTTTTAACTTTTATACCTATATTTTAGTGCTAGGGTGCTGGTTGGGACATATTTACAATCACGTCTATTATGGGAGTGTTAACAAATTCTAACTGTGTATTCGTAATTATTCTATTTTGTTTTTGTGATTTTTTAATTTCTAGTATTTCTAATAAATCTAGTCTTCTACTTTTTATTACGTTATGTAGCACGGTGGAGCTATTCATATCGGGCAAATGGTTTTGTTCGATACAGTGTGTCGAAAAACCTGTGTTTTTATTACTATACTTTATATCTCTTACGTGTTCGGATATGCGTTTTTTAATGGATCTTCCACTTTGCCCTATATATATAGCTTCACAGTCATTACATTTTATTGTGTATACTCCTGATTTTTCTATATTTTCTATTTTATAAAATAGAAAATATATATATAAAATAGAAAATATATAAAAATCAGGAGTATACACAATAAAATATAATGACTGTGAAGCTATATATATATAGGGCAAAGTGGAAGATCCATTAAAAAACGCATATCCGAACACGTAAGAGATATAAAGTATAGTAATAAAAACACAGGTTTTTCGACACACTGTATCGAACAAAACCATTTGCCCGATATGAATAGCTCCACCGTGTTACATAACGTAATAAAAAGTAGAAGACTAGATTTATTAGAAATACTAGAAATTAAAAAATCACAAAAACAAAATAGAATAATTACGAATACACAGTTAGAATTTGTTAACACTCCCATAATAGACGTGATTGTAAATATGTCCCAACCAGCACCCTAGCACTAAAATATAGGTATAAAAGTTAAAAGGACCGTATTGTAAGTTAGTTTTAAGATACTCTTTGACAATGGCATAACAGCCGAAACATATGTTAGACATAGATCTAATAAAAAATTGTGAAATAGCCAAGTGTGTTTTTATAATAATTTGTTAATTACAAAATGTTTCACCAAGAAGTGTCTGCTACATCAATTAATGAAATTCAAAAGACACATATTTCTACCCATCAGGTAGATTTGGAATTTATGATAATATTATGTTACTATAGTAATTTATTGAAATATCTTTTGTTCTTTGACTGGTCTCAATGTAAGATTCTCCTTCCTCGGTACTGTAGATTACAATTTGGTTTATTTAAATATGAGGCAAGCTCCATATATTATTGACCTGACAGGTTTATACGGGAAGATGTACTTGAGGCACTAATAAAATCGAAAACCCGGAAGGCCCCCGGCCCAGACCAAATAGTAAATGAAATGCTCAAGTACGGGGGGCCTGAATTGGAAACAGCAATCACATTATTATTCCAAAAAATAATCTCGACCCAAAAAGTGCCTAATGATTGGAAAAACATCACAATACCGATCTAAAAAAAGGGAAATAAGAACGACCCGGAAAATTACAGAATGATATCTCTCCTACCTAGCATAAGCAAGCTCTTTACAAAAATCATTGCAACAAAGATAATGAAGAGAATAGCAATAAACGAAGAACAACCAGGCTTCAGACAAAATATATCGACAATTGACGCAATCTTCATCCTTAGACAAATGATCGAAAAATCCCTAGAATACAACAAACCGCTGCTTCTCTGCTTTGTGGATCTCAAAAAAGCGTTTGATAGAGTACAAATAGCCGACATCATAGATATACTCCAGCAAAACAAGACACCCGTGTCGTACATTAACATAATAAAAGACCTCAGTAAAGGTAATACAACCAAAATCAAAACACCAAAGGGACTCACAGAACAAGTACCAGTACTGACGGGCATACGCCAGGGGGATAGCCTGAGCCCAGTACTATTCAACCTCATCATGGATCAAATAATCAACGGCGTAAAAGAAATGGATGGAGGATATAGAATGGGACAGGAATCGATGCGGATACTGTGCTACGCTGACGACGCAATCCTGATGGCGGATAACGAGGACGATCTTCAGCGACTGCTATATCGGTTCCAAACAAAAGCAAAGATGTAAGCACTAGATGTAAACTGGCTGTAGATGACAAACCCATCCGACAATGTATGCGATGCACGTACCTGGGAGTCGAGATAACAAGCTCCAAAAACTTACAACAGGAAGTCAGAACACAAATGAATAAAGCCTCAAGAATTTCTGGCTACCTAAGGGACCTCATATGGAGGAATAAATACATGTCCACCGAAAGTAAAGTCCGCATATATAAAACAGCCGTAAGACCGGTGATTACATACGCAGTGGAAACCCGAGCGGACACAACAAAAACGAAGAGCATGATGAGAGCAACGGAGATGAGGACCTTAAGGAATATCAGAGGAGTAAGCTTGAGAGATCATGTAAGAAGCAGGGATATACGAACAGACCTTAAAATTCAAGACGTGGTGCAATTTACGAGAAATAGACGAAGATACTGGCGAGACCACGTCGACCGAATGACGGGGGATCGATGGGCAAAATGGGCAAAGAACGAAAAATGACCTCCAGGCCGACCTCCCAAGAGATGGTGTGAGAGCTGGACATCTGCTTCCCAAGAGGCTGAACAAAATTGAAATAGTAGAAGAAACAAGACTAAGTCTTAAGGAAAGAGAAGAAGAAGAAGAAGAAGAAGGCTTATACATGTTCAAACGTATTCAGAACATGTTGTGTCACAGTTGCATACGCCCTAAACCTATAACCGCTATAAACAGTAAAGGTTTATGTGTGTCGAGAACACAATATAAAATTTGTATGAAATCTGCTTTATAGATAAAATTCACTACAAGAACTGCCTTACTATATACAATCAAGTCAGAAAGACAGGGATGGAAAGACACTCAGTGGGGCTCATTAACTAATGTTAATATCGCAAACGCCAAATCTAGAATGAGGCACTCAGTATTCTTCCATTACTTAATTGTATTTCCAGCACATTCACTGGCGAGTCTATAACAATACGAAACACTATTCAGCATGTCTGGAATTTAATTCTCACTCTAATATTAACTTGTATTGTGTTCTCCACACCAGATTTTTAATAATATTCCGATATTATTACAGATTTTTGCTAATATTATTAAAATCTTTAAAATATTTTAGAACCGTGTTGGTCGGGTAACTTGTTTCTTAACCTGGAGGTCGTGGTGATATTAAATAGCTTAAACAATAATGAAAAAGCATTTTATGATAAAGAATCATTTAATATAAACATTTTACTTAATAAGTACACATGTAAAGAAAAGAAATTAATATGATGGATGCATTTGTTTCTCATTTAAAAGTCTTTCCACACGTGGATCTGCGTTACAAACACGCAAAAGCAATTTGTTTTCGAGTGATAAGAGATGATTCCTGTATTTAGTTGTTGGCGCAACCATAGACGAAAAACCCTTTTCACAGAGATAAGACGTCACGAAAGGGAATAATATTTCCAATACTTCTGTGACTAAATTTGCATACTCATTTCGACGAGCAAGCCAAAACGTATTTAAATCTTTAGACGTAAATTGCAGTTGTAGCTTTTTGTAGGCAGACATTTCGATGAGCTGGTCGTGAATCTCAACTGGTAACTTAGCAGAGGCAACAACGTTTTCACTAAACGAACTCAGTATGCCTCTCTTCGAGAAATCATTTTTATCTACCGGGAAATACTTGGTCAACTGAGTTTTTAGCTCACGCAAATGCATCTTCATGCAATCCAATCTGTGGTGAATAATAGTTGTCTTCTTCATTCAAATTTTTCTCAATTTAATCCGAAGTGAGTGGAAACATATCCAAATTCTTGCTTGCTTTGAAGGCGAATAATTAAGATATCAAGCTTCTTAATGAAAGCATGAACTTTGCCTGTTATTAATACAATGTTTTACATGCCCTTGTAAATTCACACTCAAGTCGTTTAAATGCGAAAATACATCAGCTAAATAACACACACACATTATTTTGTTAAAACAATCAACATGACGTTTGTTTATCATGGAAAAATATTATTAACTCATCTTGAAATTCCAATATCCGAGTTAACACTTGACCTCATGATAACCATCTAACTTTTGTATGGAAAAGAAGAGATTTTTTATTTTCGACCATTTCATCACAAACAGCCATCTGTAACAGTTGGCTTTTAATAAAATTAACCATTTTTACAACTTGATAAAGAATCTGATTGAGATTTTCCAGCATTTTTGGTTGTGACAAGAGCATGTCTGTGAAGGTAGCACAGCGTTCATTCTGCCCATGGTATAAGACAATCCTTTAATATTTTCATTAATCCACTGTTCTTTCCTGTTATCGCCTTTCCACCACTACATACTTCAACACATTTTGTCCAATCTATGCTAGTTTATTTTCTAGTAGCTTCATAAAAAAACATCAAAAAGACATTATACTGTTGCATGACCCGGTCCTGTTTTACAAAACAACATATTTTTATTAATTGATGAATAGCCCTATCATATTCCGACCTCACAAAATATAAGAACTGAGACATGTGTGCTACATTTGTTGATTCATCAAATTGAATACTAAAAAATTCATTTGAACTCACTTACTGAATTATCTGATCACGAACATTGGCGGCTATGTCATCGATTCACCTTGATATTGTGTCGTTAGAATGGCGGAATTTTTTTGCTTCTTCCGCGCCTATTAAAACCCTAACCATATCAATTGCAGCAGGCAATATGAGGTTTTCGGCGACTGTATGGGGTTTGGATACTCTTAATACTATGAGATAAGATGGTTCAAATACACTTTTATCAGTATGGCTTGACTTACAAATAGAAGTTTGTTGATTTCTGAAGGTAGTAGGTAATTTTCTTTCGAAAAATTCCAAGGGTTTGTTTTTATGAGCGGGATGTTTAGTTTCCAAGTGTCAATCTAATTTGGACGGCTTCACGCTTTCATCGGAGAGAACTTGAAAGCGAACAAGCACTGGGCTTTCCATCCAATGAGGTAAAACCATAATTTAAATAACTGGTATTGTACAACCTGATATTTTCACCAACCGATTTACTGGATGTCAATCGTTCGTTTTTTCACAAATTTATCAATTTCCAATAAGAAATTAAAAAAAAAAATCAGTTTCACGGATTACCGCATACTAAAATAAAAACGCTAGACCCACTCTTCGAATTCTAAACTTAACTGAAGTTGTGCAATCGCAAGCGCCTCTTTTATACTGGTGATCGCGCGACTCGTTCAAATGCATGGATTTACATGTTCAAACATGCTCTGACAGCGAGTATTATAGAAGGAGACCAAATTACAAAGAGGACATACACATCATGCATGTACACGTGATACATATATGTTCATACACGTCGCTATAAACGCAGTGACATAAAATCATAGGAATAGTCGTATAACATTTTTATGCTGTCGGTATTTTCATAATGTATAAAGCGTAAAAATGTGATTATATAATATTAAATAATTTTTTACATTTATAATTACATTTAAAATTAAATTAGAAATAATAAGGCTTATTGTTAATATTAATTACTTTGGATCGTGAAAAATTAATTTTATTTACATTTACTGTTTGGAGGGTTGCGGAGCTAAGACAGTTGAGAATCGCTGGTCTAGTGGCTAGGTGACTAGATTATGAATCTGTTGAACCGGGTTCAAAACTTGGTCTTGAATGGTGTTTTTTCGATCCCAGCTCGACTCAGGCTGATAAAAATGAGTACTTGGAGGGTAAAACGCCTGGGGTAATAATAGGCGGTCGATGCGTAGCGCTAACCACGTTACTATCCTACTGTACTAAACGGCTCAAATCGTGACAACATGCCTAAAGGTATGTAAGGCTAGATACGGGGACCATCATTATTATTATTAAAAATATGTTTATTTTATAGAAATATAATGAGAAACGTTCTGAAGATTGATTTTCACGAATGCGAAAATGCGTTCACTGTGATAAGTTGTAATTATTAATATGTTTTCTCAAAAACTTATGTATTAGTGGAGTAAATATCATTTCAAATCACTTGGCATAACAGATTGAAGAGGCAGGAATTGTGTTAGATATTAGAATTATCGAAGACGACAAAAATATTTAAAAAATTAGCAATAAAGCTATTACCGTTAAATAACCTAACGTAGAATTCGAACACTACAGCAATCTTAACCTGCAAATTATGCAAAGCCATAAAATAATATTATAACTTTATGCCATATAGCTATTAAAAACATTAATAGTCCTCATTTTTCACAAGATAATACAACATTCATTTGATACTTCGTTCGATTCTTCTATTTCATTAAATTAACGTAAAGATAGCACTGAGGATACTAGTTTCAAGGGAACAGCCTTTCAACATTTTGGATAAGAAATTAACACATTTGCCATGCTTGCGTTCTGTATTTTGTCAGGGTTAATTCTTATGAAGAGAGCGTATTAGTATAGATTACCTTTAAAGAATCAAATTTAATTGAGAGAGATTCGAACATTTGTAAGCCGAAGGTTGTATTTTTTGTTACAAAAAGAATTATCAATAGTTTTATTTCGTAATTATTTGAATTAGTTCTAGTTCTTATTTTAAGTGACTTAAGGTTAAAATACGAATTAACGTTTTTATACTTTGCGGAATAGAATCTTATGGTAAGGACTTTCACTTATATCCAACATTATTTTGATCATATTGTGGCATATAAATATTTTCAAACTAAAGTTTTTTTAACTTCAAAAGCTGAATAACGAATTTGCGTTTTCGAACATTTAATGGGCAAAGATAATTTTATTCACAATGACTAGGACATATTTTTTTTTACTTTTGCGTACATTATTGTTAGTGTCCTGTTTTTAATTTTGCTATATACTCAATTGAAATAAACCAAATTTGGTTTAAAATACGTGTTTGTTAATATGCCATACATTAAATAATTTTCACCAATAAAGTCACTTTCGTGTTTTTATTTAATTAATTCGACATTTCGAAATCAATGGAACTGTAATAATTTAAACGAGTGATATCTCTAACCGAACGTGCCTCTTCGCCCCATTGTTAACGCCATCGAGAGCCCCACCTACAAATTAGCCAAATATTTATCAAACAATACACAGGCGATAGTAACTCTGCGATTAAAAATGTTGTAAATCGTTTACAGTATTTTTCCTTAGACACTAGTGATTTACTAATTAGTGTTGACGTTGAGTCTCTTTTCACGAAAGTCCCGATTCCAGACACAGTGTCAATTATCTCCGACATTATAGCCGCCTACGGCAAACCAAATGATATATCGGAACTCGAACTTCCAATTCCGAAACAAGTTCTATGAACAAGTGTCAGGAGCCGCTATGAGTTCCCCCTTATTTCCGGTTGTTGCTAACACTTTTATGGAAGCACTCGTACAACAAGTCTTAAGTTCCTTTCACTTAAAACCTAATTGTTGGTTTAGATATGTAGACGATACGTTCTTCATCTGACCGCATGGACGGCAGTCCTTAGATGAGTTATTGCTTTTCCTAAACTCCCAGCACTGTGCCATTCGCTTTACATGGAGGTGGAATCAGACGGAAGTCTGCTGTTTTTAGATGTCTTAGTGACCCGCAATATCAATGGCAAACTTGGCCTGAAACCGACGCATACGGACCGGTATCTGAACGGGTTTTCCCCTCATCACCCGTTACACAAACAATCACTCATCAAAACTCTTGTACATCGTGCGTTATCTATCTCAGAACCTAAGGCAGTAAGTACCCTATGAACTTAAGCATATTTCTAACACACTACTCCAGAATAATTATAACGCCCACGACATACACCGTACTATAGTTAGACATCGTAACCCCAAACCTCGGAGTGAACCAGATCCTAACATCAGCACCGCCTTCTTACCGTAAATTCAAGGTATCACCGATCATATAGGGAAGGTTCCAGATAGAAATAAAATAAAAATCGTCTTCAGACCCCATTCTAAAGTTTCGGACCTCTTACCCTTGGTTAAAGACAAAATATCTCCGCTCCAAGTACAAGGATTGTATCGCATTCCGTGTTCGTGTGGCAGTGTGTACATTGGCGAAACTAAGCGGTCAGTCGGTGTGCGTGTGTCCGAACATGAACTTTGTACTAGACTGTTAAATATGGCCGATTCAGCGCTGACAGAACACATACTCAACTCCGGTCATCAAATTCTATTCAAAGATGTCAAGCTTCTGTCCCGTGAATCGCATTACTTCCCTAGGAAAATCTATGAATCTATTTAAATTTACATACATCCCCGCAATCACAATGGAGACGATGGCTATACGTTACATCCAACGTGGCAAACTCTACTACGAAATACCACGCCCATACGACGCATGCCATTGGCTCATTGTCCCCAGCCAATAGCAGGCTACCATCTGACCCGGTCCCTCCCATATAAGCTGTGCCGGTCTCTGGCTTAGCATTCTTCAAGCTACTGCGAACCGACGAACATCTACGTACAGCCCTGAATATGTCCCTTGAAACAGTGGTCGAAACGTTGGCAATTGGCAATAACTGAGATTTACATCGAGGGGTATCTCAGTGATAAGTCACTAACTTATTACGTTTGGATATCAGGATGGAATCCAATGCCACTGATAGCAGCAGAGATGAAACACTTACGAAGGATTAGAAACAAAACAAGATGCTACACGCAACGTAAAACAATAGAAGGTCCACGAAAACTGGCTTAAAGAAAAAGAATGTTGCATATTCCAAACACCCGCCAGTGCCAACGTCGTGCACAGCGTGAAGATGGTCGTGCCATTCTTGTCGAAACTTTGATAAACTGACTACAAATTCAAAAGGGCACAACCACAATTTAAGAGCTGCTTGCCATAGGGGTTATACGTATCGCTAACGAACGCACTAAGGGAAGGAAAGAGTAATTCTGTATACAGGAACTGCTATGTAATAAAAGAAAACGATCCGCATTGAAGATAACGAACCAAGTTTGTTATAAACGCTTTAGTCGAAAATAAAATTTACAAAATCAAATAGAAAAGAAAGAAAGTATTATGTTTCAAACAAAACTGAATGACTGAAGCCCTGTATATAATTAAATTAAATAATTTTAAAAAGTAGGCGGCCGGCATACGTTATGGGAGATCTCTAGCGTACGTATTCACAATCGAAATTAAACCTTATGTACGTAATCTTAGGTCTACATAATTTATGACGCTATTTATATAAAATAAAAATAAATGAAATACATTCTTATGCATAATTAAATTTAATCAACATATTTCTGCTAAACCTAAATTGCATCAACGCAAAAATTAAATACACTAACTTAATTACAAAACGGTATAAACGTTATAAATTCTTTTTCAATGATCCAAGAGATTACTGATCGAATTAAGACCAATAAAAATAATGAAAAATCACTGTGAACTATACTAATGTATTTACAACAAAGAGATTATTTAACATTTAAAACAAAAAAAGAAGGGGTAATTTAATCTTTCTTTATCTACGGTAAGTAACGATATAGCTGTATAGTCTTAGTGACAGATCTACCATACATCTTGCTGAAATTGTTCGAGGAAAACCTTCTGCAACGGAGTCATTTCCGTTTTACACGTGATCCTCGATATAATTTCCGATCCACGTAGTGTAATTCATTTCTTCAGTAGATTCTCCTAATTCCATTGATTTTAAACTCGAACGGCAAATCTCAACATCCAATTAGTTATAAAATCAGTAACAAAGGCCCTACAGATGTTAATTATACGTTAGAAACAGCGAAACACGAAGAAACATAAAAATCGCGGTACATCAAACTCTGTCTGCCGCCATATAAGACACCTATTTCAGTGTAAATTTTCTCGATACAAAATCACACGGCGGCAATAGTCAAAAACACATTTAGACTCGCCGAGATTTACAACAGAAGTGCCCGTAGTCTTCCACGCGCATCTCCTTCTCTAAAAGTCCTTCCCCCAAAGCCAGTGACGTAGCAATACGTTATATTACAGCAGAAATATACAGACCCCGACAAACAAAACGGCAGATAAAGAAACATTTAGATACAAGGCTAACTAAATAAAAAAAAACAATATGTCTCGCAATTTAAGAAAAATAGTTCAAATGGTTTGGCCATGTGCAAAGAATGCAGAACGAAAGGGTCCCCAAACAGATACTAGAATCGAAAATATATGGTAAACGGTGAACTGGTAAACCAAAAAAAAATAGAGATGACAGAATACACAAAAAAACACTCAGAATAAAGGACAACTGTAGAGGAATTTCAAATCAAGACAAGCAACATAAAGAAATGGAAAAGATGGATATAGAATTCAATTCTGCCGACGCCATAGAGCCAAATTGGCTATTGGTAAAGAAAAAGATGATATTTTTAGTCACTGGTAATTGTTTCATCAAACATTGGTTTCAATGTTCAATAATAATAATAATCTTTATTCGTCCAACGGAGGTTGCTACTAACAGGACAGTAATGAATATTATAATTCGTAGTGTAGATTAACAACATCTCATAAAAACATGTACAGAAATAGTACTTAATAGTATATAAAGGAGAAAAGAAACAAATTAAATGAATATTGATCAATCGTATACCTATACAGAAAGACAGATAAGAAAATATAATCAATATGATAAAATAATGCAATTTTTATGTGCACATAAAAATAAGCAAGAACTAATTTAAACATCACTGTAAATCTTGCCAAAAGGCTTACACATAACACCTATACCGATTGGTTCAGCCCGCTACGGGCCATACGCAACAATATACGTATGGAACGTAATGCGATGTGGCAACGTGTGTACGATGCCACTCCGCGTGCGCATACATAAGTCCGATGATCGAGAGCAATAGATTGCCCGTCATTCGTATTTAGCTGTGCAAACGTAAAGGTAGCTATCATGTCAGTGTATACAACCGCAGAGAAGGTACAAATAGTTTCGTGGTATCTTGCCGGCAATTCCTTTCGAACAACCGCTGATTTATTTGCTGTAGAGTACGTAAATCGGCCTATTCCTTCGCATTCGACGATTGAAAGGATCGTAAATGCGTTTAGGAAATATGGCTGAGTCGTCGGAAATTGGCGCAAATGCCAACAAATTGACGAACAGCCTCATATCCCTCTCATACCTGCCGATCGGGAGGAGAGAGACGTGAGGGTTTGTTCGTTAGTTGAAATGGGCGACCTTAAGTGTACCCGGCAAATAGCAGACGAAATCGGTGTTAGTAGAAGTACAGTAAAGAGCATTCTAAAACGCAACAATTCTTAAAATTTAAATTTATTTTGCAGAATTATTGATTTTTTTTTACTTTTATCTTTTAGAAAACGTTATTGTTTTTTTATTACTTAAAATTACTTTTCCGTAGCAGCTAAGAATACAATAATAATAATAACTTGGAGATATAACGACCTTATTATGTCTGAAACAAATGGGCAAATTACGTATACAGAACGAATATGCAAACGACTATATCCTTGCGCGGTTTAAGTCTTACTAAATTCATAACTGCAATGTATGGCAATTTAAGCTACTGCGCGTGGAGGGGATTCGCTGTTGCCACTTATTGCTGGTTATGGCCCGTTCAGAGCTGGTCCTATCGGTATACCGGTAACTTTAAAAGTGTATTGGTTTTCGCTCAATCTAAAACTAGTGCATTTGCGAGTTAGAAGTGGGTACCGTGAAGTAAATATAGATAACATAGTTGGACAATCAATTTTGTTTGGTAAAAGATTTAATACGAATTTGGCACTATATATGTTCCAACGACAAGGAAAAAATTGCATACTATGGCACTCCAAACGACTATTTTAGCCCTTTCTCATTTAGGATAAGTACTAGTCCCCCTCAAGGAGAGATATTTCAGAAACATCTGGATTCTCTCGACGGAAATTTGTTGATAGGTGTAATAAGAAAATTTCAATAAAACAATTGAAGGGCAATAAAATATTTTAAACTTTAAAACCAATTTTTTTGTCTACATTTAGAGTTGGATATTTTTACCGTATTCTCTGGTTAAATACTTTTTCCTTTCAACCTTTATATTACTTTATGTTGTATGGAAGATTTGAAAAGATTATTTCTGCATGTTTTTTCCTCTATAATGGAGATGATTGTTACATATCATTGGAATATCAAGTAACGTGGCTTAGAAAACTTTCCTCATTAGAGATGGACATGCTTTTTGATAATGGTTGGTGACAATGCACATAATCTGTCACAAACGTATAATTTTTAATAAGCATGGCCATCTCTAACGAGGAAAGTTTTTGAAGGCACGTTATTACTTTTATTATTTCAGTCATCTCTGCATGAGTAATAAATATACTGGGCTTCTTAGTATACATATATAGGTCAATGTGTATTTAATGATAACGCTGATCCACATAATTTTCAGAACTGAAAAGAAAGTATGTGCTTCGCATAATTTTTTTTATGTTAAATAAGAATAGTATTTTAAAATTCATAAACACGTCACGTTTTTAAGTATTCACCGTTAGCAAATTACATAGTATCAATGATTTAGTGTGTAAAATTTATACACATTTACAATATATTGAAATTAGAATATTTGTTTCACCTTAAGTTAGAAAAATATTGCGTAATATTGACAACAAATTGAACCTTAAGTAACTAGCTGTATAGAACTAATTTAAGGACACTGGTCAGGGTTTCCCTGAAAAAGCTGACAAAATCGATATATCAAGAGAGAACCTCCTAAGTAAGCAATAAAAATTTAAGCCTCAGAATGTCTTTGAAAATTAATTTTCTTAAACAGATTTTTTCCTTCCATATTTGGATGTTGTAAACAATGGCATTCAAGAAAAATGCAATTACAATAACACAGTCAAGACAAAGAAGACAAATGACATGGACTTCTTTAATCCCATTCTATTTAATCTGTTTCTTTGTTTCGGAACAATAAGTTAAATCTATGGCGACAAAGCAAAGCAAGATAAAATGGAGCTATAGCTGATCAGCCAGATAATGTAATTTATGTAAATAATTTCTAGGTTGGAATTACTCGCAGATACCCATAATAGAACTCCATAAGTTCATATAGGTTTTAAAATACATAGTTTTATGAACTAGTAACTTAGTTTCAATTGATAGCTGAGATTTTCTATCAATGATCTTAGTATAGATATTCTCAACCTACTTAGCTCCACGACCCCCCCCCCCCCCAATATTAAATGTAAATAAAATTAATATTTTACGCACTTCTATTTCTAAGTCAAGCTAAGTGATAAAAGTATACTTGAAGCATCTTATCTCGTAGAATTAAGAGTGGCTAAGATGTCCAAACCCCATATAATCGCCGAAAACCTCATATTGCCTGCTGCAATTGATATGGTCAGTGGTTTAATAGGCGTGGTAGAAGCAAAAAATTGAAAAATGTCCACATTCTATCAACACATTATCAAGGTATCAAGATATAGCAAACATGTCTCAGTTCTTATGTTTTATGGAGGTATGAATATGATAGAGACACATCTATAAAAAATACGTTGTTTTGCAAAACATTACCGTGTCATGCAACAGGACAATGCCTTTTTTATGTTTCTTATGAAGCTACTAGAAATTATACCAACATAGATTGGACAAAACGTATTACAGTATGAAGTGATGGTGAAAGAACAATGTATTAATGAAAACATTAAATATTAATGAAAATATTAAACACTTATACCAAGGGCGGAATGGACGCATTGATTCCTTCACAGACATACTCTTCTCGCAAAAGGAATACTGGAAAATCTTAATCAAATTCTTTGTAAGCTGTAAAAATGGTTAGTGTTTTTTCCTCCTGGTTTGAAGGAAGTTCGGTATGCATCGACCGAAGTATGAGTTGAAATAATGCAATAATTTTTGAATAACAATAACATATTTACAAATTTAGTCTTGGAGTTCCACTAACTTAATACAAATGCAGTATCTGGTCTTAATACTAAAGACCGAGGAAACTGGCTAATAAATAATATTTGCTCCTATTTAGATCTTTGAGATCTTAGTAGGAACTGTTAGTTAGATCACTGAGACCTAAGCTAGAACTGTAGTTAACTCGAAGAGATCGTACTTGGAACTGTAGTGAGCTCTAAGAGATCTTGTTTGGAACTATTTCTTCATTTACTTGTTTTTCGGTAAGAATGTTTTGTCCACGCCAGTTACAAGAGAGGGAGAAAACAACGAAATTGATTATACGGAAATTTCCATACAATTATTTTTACCTTTCCAAGAAAAGTATATGCTGTAATTTGCAACGTCATAAATGTATTAAAATGAACAATATACGCCGGAAACCCTTAATTATAGAAAATAAAATAACTCTTAAAATAATAAATATACAATACACAGAGCGTTAGAGATAACATAATAGTTCGCAGAATCGCATCGAACCAAAGCTATTTAATTTATTATAATAATATAATACTTTATCTATAACAGGAAATATGTCAATAAAACTTATTCTATTATACAATATATTTACAACTACTAAATGGATGGGTTAACCAGAAGGTTGTGCCTGTAATAAAGTAAATAGTTTTTATGACTGTAGAAAACAAGACAATGAATAAAGAAATGTAATACCTGACCAGGCCTAAGGTAATTGACAACATTAAATATATCCTAACTCCAAGACCTTTTCTATATACACTTTACAATTTAAAACTAGGATTGAATACATTAACATAAATATACCTACATCTGTTTGCTTACATCTAAATGAAACTAAAAATACAAAATTAAATCTATTTTTCCCGAACAGTTAGTTTTATTAAAAGCCGACTGTAAAATATGCAATCAAATGGGTGAAAATAAAAAATCTCCTGTTTTTCATGCAGAAATTAGATGGTTATAAGGAGTGGAATTGCGAGATGAATTAATCATATTTTTCCAAGATAAACAAACGCCATTGACAGAATAATGAGTGTATGTTGTTATCGGTTACTTAGCTAATGTATTTCCCATTTAAACGACTTGAGTGTGAATTTACAAAGAAGTCACAAAAACATTTTATTAATAACTGACGAAGTTCATGCTTTCAGTGAGAAGCGTGATATCTGGATTATTCGCCTTCAAAGCAAAAATTTTGATATGTTCCCACTCACTTCGGATTATATTGAGAAAAACTTGAATAAAAAAGACACTATTATTCAATTGCTTGCATGAACATGCATTTGCCAGAGCTAAAAACTCAGTTGACGGAGTATTTCCCGGAAATTTTCGAGAAATTATTTTTATAATAATTTCTCGAAGAGATGGGTTGTGAATGCGTTTAGTGAAACCGTTGTTGCCTCTGCTACGTTACCAGTTGAGATTCACGACCAGCTCATCAAAATATCTAATGCTACAACTGCAATTTGAAAACTGCAGATTTAAATAAATTTTGTCTTGCTTGTTGAAATGGATATGGAATTTTAGTCAGAGAAGCATTGAAAATATTAATCCCTTTCTTTCTCTGTGAAAAGCGTTTTTCGTCTATGGTTGCGCTAAAAACTAAATAGAGGAATCACTCGAAAACAATTTGCTTTTATGTGTTTCTAACGTAGATCCGCGTATGGAGAAACTTTTAAATGAAAAACAAATGCAACGACATCACATTAGTTTCTATTCTTTACATGTCTATTTATTGTAAGTAAACTGTTTATAAAAAATGATTTTTTCTCGTAAAATAACTTTCATGCATATATTTAAAACAATCTTACGTGTTTCGGCAAGTGATGCCTTTCTCAAAGAATTTAATTTATATTTTAAATTCTTTGGGAAAGGCGTCACTTACCGAAACATGTAAGATTGTTTTAAATATATGCATTTTTAAGTAAAACCAGAAACTAATTAAATCTACCATAACATACAAAGGTTACGAAATAATTATCTATATATATATATATATATATATATATATACATATATATATATATATATATATTTATATATATATAATATATATATACATACATATATACATATATATATATATATACATGTGAAGATAATTATTTCGTGATCTTTGTATGTTATGGTAAATTCAATTTGTTGGCGACTTAAGGTCTGGTTTTACTTCAAAATATATATATTTAAAACAACCCGACATGTTTCGGCAAATGATGCCTTTATCAAGGAATATTAAATATAAATGACAGTATATTAATGTCATACATTTGAGTTGCTATGGATAAAATTATTCAAAGATGCATTCCAATTGAATAATAATAAATCATGCCTTAGTATTCTAAAATATACAGTCATTTATATTTTATATTCCTTGATAAAGGCATCATTTGCCGAAACATGTAGGGTTGTTTAAAATATATATATTTTGAAGTAAAACCGGACCTTAAATCGCCAACAAATTGAATTTACCATATATATATATATATATATATTGTTGTGAGTCAACCTACCTCTTTAATTAATTATTTTCTTATTAGATATCTGTTTCAAGTATGTTATATCTTGAATATTCATATTTGTGAAGTATTACTTTATAGTTAGAATTGTGTAATTTTAATAGAAGTTCATAATTGGTTTTGAATTCATGTTATCGTTTAATATTGCATGTTATATTGAATCTATTGTTATGTATTGCTTATTAATAAATTTACTTTAATTAATTTTCGCGAGGTTATAGGATTCTTTAAACCAACTATGTTCTATTTTACTTTTGAGCAAATATCTCTAAAATTTGTTATTCGTTTGACTTATGTGAACTTCTTTTTAAAAATTTGTAACTGAGATTACGTGGGTGGATTTTCCTATTATATTTTCTTTTATATTATTTTAGAAACCTTTGTATAAATTCCTTAGAATATCTGATTTATACTTTTACAAAATTTCTGATGGGAGTCTTGACGACGAAAAACATTATTGATTGATATTATTTTTTCTGACGGAGATTAAAAGATTTTTATCTGCATTTTAAAAATTCAGTTTTTTTTCATTATTCCAATTATATACCGTATTTAAAATGTTTATGGTCATGTATTGTACATAAAGAAGTAATATAATAAGTACTCTGGATATATTATCCATATACGGAGAACATACATATGCTTGTGATTATTGAAGAATAGATTTATACGGAAGTAACGCTCTTAAAGAAGAAATCATATTACTTTTGATCTATTTTGGTGAAAGAACATCTCTTCAGGAACTTTGACTGAACATAACCTGGAGGGAGATACTGCAAAATTGTATAATCAGCATCGTAGCGACTAAGATAGTATCCAGTAGTTTGAATTAAGCAATGGACAACTAATCTAGATGTATAATTGGAAACTTTCCTGAGACCTACATCCAAAGAGCATCAGAAATTGTGGACTACAAAATTAATTGTATTTATCAGGTATCTAAGTGAAAATTGTAATATATAAATTTGTTAAGGATATAACATTACTTGAAATCACTTTACTACATAATATTAACTCACGTCATCTCAAACGTCTTTTTTTATTTATTTTTAAATGTCAGATTTGATAGTTATATTTGTATCTTGTGATAGTTGAAATTATATCATTTAAATATATTTATATACATAAATTTGACGCTTTCGTTTTATTTCATGTATTAGTGGATGTCTGTCTGTGTATCGAGAACTCGCTTCGAGACCCTTTGAGATTAAGTAGTATCCTTGCAATCATTATTATCTATTATTAAAGATTCTGAGCTAGCTATTCTATCATTTCATTTTATTTGTCAATTATTTTTTATTTATTATTAAACTAGTAATTCTCCACGGCATTGATAGTATTATATCATTTGGCACCAGCAACGTGGGGCAAATTTATAGATACTCAGACAGTTCATGTAAAATACATGAAATAAAAGGGAGCAATATATCAACTTATAAAAATAAATCAGGAGCGTAGTCATTTTAGAAATTGTATAATAAAGATATTTCTTTAAACATCAATTACAGAATAATATATACTATATTTCTTATCTATAACTTAATAAATAACTTTTACAACTAATATATTTATATTAATTCATATAATAAATTATGGAAACACGTTCACGTTCCGGTTCAAGAACGGGAAAATCAGATGATGGACAGGAAAAAGGAGAAGGAGAGAGGTCGACATTACAAGAAACTCAAACTGCACAAGTAGAGATGCCGGTGGATCAGATGAAGATTATGTTTGAAGCGTTAATGGGAAAACTTGAGAAAAATCAACAAGATATGAATGAGAAATTCGAAGAAAGTCAACAAGAAATGAAAATACAGACAGAGAAATTAGATCAAAATCGACAAGAAATGAAGAGGATGAATGAAGAAAATCAACAAGAAATGAAGAGAATGAATGAAAAATTGGAACAAAACATAATTACTAAATTAGAAGTGATAATACATTTACAAAACAGGCAATGGGGATTGCAAGTAAAGAATATCGAAGAAGACAAAATAATTACAAGAATCCAACAAGAAGAGGTAATATGCAATCCGGTACTGAAAGAACAACATTTGAGTACTAGTATGAACACTAATAACAACAAAAAGGTAACTAAAATTATGTCTGACTGTAAATTTAATAAACCGTTGAGATACAAAACTAAATCTAATTTACGTAATCAATTTCAAATAAATGATAGAGCATATCAGAATTTTCTATTAACTTATGCAAAAGAGTATGATAATTTTAATATAGAGACATCGGGGATCAATCAAATTAATATTAATATTCATAAAATTAGAAACTTTATTCACAATAATGCTACCAACATGACTCATGCAAATAATATTTATATACAAAACACAACTCTAATTTTACAAAACTCATTTATATACACTGACATTGATGAAACATTTCATAAAGTAGGAACCATGAACAATACTATAAGTAATGTATATTTTAATATTAACAATTTTCTGAACACTATACTTAACACAAAAATCAACACCAACTTATACAATTATACAAAAATGGAAATTATACATACTCTAATTATTAAAAACCTTCACGAAACACTAGGTAGAGGCAATATGATATTTTTATACATAAATAACAGCATTAATATACATAAAATCGTTCGTCGGAAAATAATAATAAAAACAAATTTTGTTAGAATCTCGGTGTTCTAATATACACACAATGACGAACTAAGCAAAGATGGGGTCATGATTTCTTATTACTCACAAATTAAACTAATTAGATTTATATATAATACTAACAAAGATATGCAGATCACTTTTGTATAAAAAAGAACATAATATAAAACTTAAATATATTTACGAACGTATAATCGATCTGATCTTTTTAATAATCGGTTTAACAATCATAATATGGATAATTTTCGGTACAATCATAATAGAGCACCATTTATTTCTAATAACAGGAATTATAATGCACGTCCCCAAAATTTATTTAGAAATGATATTCGTCAAAATTCCAGTTTTCCTCAACCGTCCAATAATAGATCTTATAATAATTATCATAATAATTTTAATCGTTCTTCATATAACAATAACAATTTCGGTCATAATTCAAGGAATAACCATTTTTCAAGAAGAACTAAGAATACTGATAATTTTAATTCAAGAGGACGTGGTCATGTAAATAATTTCCAACGTAGACATAGATCCTTATCTCCGACTATTCCAGAACCCGATTTTACCCAAAAAAAAAAACTGTTTGTAAAACTGGATCCATACGAAAATCCGAGACCCAGTACCAGCGCGATAAACGACTAAATATATTCGACTGTAGCATACCTTACAAATTTAACAATATATCTTTTTACCAAAACCCCGAAGAGTTTATTTCTATAAACGATAATGAAAATAAAATTTTAGATACGTATAATTTACCCATTATTAATATTAAATTAGATGAAGGCATTATCAATTGTTTGATAGATACCGGTGCAGAAATATCATTGTTACAAGAGGACAAGGTTAAATTAATAAATAATTATAAGGACAAAATCATTAAAATTAAAGGCACTGATATAGTCGCCGCAAATAGGAAACGGATAGGATCAATTAATCAGAGAGTAACTGCTGATATTATTATTAATAAACATGAATATTTAGTACAATTCTATATAATAGGGAAATTACAATACGATGCTATTATCGGTATCGATAATATTAAAACTTTAGGTATGGTATTGGACTTCGAGGAAGGAAAGATTATTATTAAAGATAATATAATTAATTTAATTAAAACATTGACTGAGGAGGAGGAAGTAGATTATTTTAAATATAAAGAAGATAAGTTAAATGAAGAGATTAATAATGTTATGAATAGGATTAATATGGTTAAGAAGAAGGGATTTACGTGTGGTAATATGGTTGAAGGTTTTAATAATGAATATATAAATATAAATGATGATTATAGTGGAGTGGAAAATAGGTTAGTAGGATTAGGTTTGGATAATTATGAAGAAGATGATGTTTTGGAGGTGCGAGAAGAAGTGAAAGTTGGTAATACAGTTAATAATTTAAAAGAAATAGAAGATTTAATTAAGATACAAAATATTAAAGACGATCATGTTTCCCATAGATTAATTGATATATTATATAATAACTTGCAGTTAATAAATTCTGATATTGTGTTTGCTAAAAACTATGAACATGTAATCAGAATTGACAAAGAAGATCCGTTAGTTAGTAAGAATTATCCGATTCCCTATTATTACCAGGATAGAATAAACAAGGAATTGAAACGCTTAGAAGATACTGGTATAATAGAAAGATCTAACACATATTTTATAAATCCTATTGTTATTGTGAAAAAGAAAGATGACTCGTTAAGAATATGCTTAGATGCACGTGCCTTGAATCTTAGAATTAAACCAGAATTTGAAATGCCTCAAAATATTGATGTCCTTCTTACGAAATGTGGTAACAAGAAAATATATAGTAAGTTAGACTTGAAAAACGCTTTTTGGCTAATTAATCTAGAAAAGAATTCACGTAAATATTGTGGTTTCATTATAAATGGAGTGGTGTATCAATTTCGAGTTTGCCCTTTTGGTTTAAAAACTTCGCCTGCCGCTTTAATACGATTTTTACACCAGATATTAGATAAGTACGAAGATTTTACTCTACATTACCTTGATGATATTATTATTTTTTCTAATAGTATACAGGACCATTTAGTAAAGGAGGATTGAATTTTTATACCAGCATCATATATGTTACGAAAACAAGTATAATTTATAATATTATTCAAAATAATGATGCATGTTACATATTTACATACTTTAAATGAATGAATTTATATACACATGGATTAATAAGAATAGGGGTTAGATAAATAGCTGTCAGTCAGGTATGTTACAGGTCGAAAAGGTATAATTATATATATAACTTAATATTATTTAATATTCAACTACTAATATGTATAAATTAATATTTACAGTTCGAAAAAAAAAAATTATATACAATAATTTTATTTTAATATACAATGACTAGTTAATATTATTTTTGAAAAATTTTCTTATAATTTAAATATTAATATTATGTTCTGATTTAAATATATAACTTTGATATATTTTGTTCTATGGAAATAGTTTCCATTATATGCAGTTTTTATTAAGTACTGTTTGAACGTTATAAAAGTTTTAGTTTGTTTAGTTCCATCACATATATTGAATAATTATTTTCAGATTTACAAGACTAGTATTTAATTTGATGATTACAAGATACAATCTTCGTTTTTTTTTTTTATTTTTATATACCTTCTATTTTTGTATTTAATTTTCCGAAAAAATTCCGACTTCATCGAATTTGTTTCGTTAACAATGGGGATAATGTTGTGAGTCAACCTACCTCTTTAATTAATTATTTTCTTATTAGATATCTGTTTCAAGTATGTTATATCTTGAATATTCATATTTGTGAAGTATTACTTTATAGTTAGAATTGTGTAATTTTAATAGAAGTTCATAATTGGTTTTGAATTCATGTTATCGTTTAATATTGCATGTTATATTGAATCTATTGTTATGTATTGCTTATTAATAAATTTACTTTAATTAATTTTCGCGAGGTTATAGGATTCTTTAAACCAACTATGTTCTATTTTACTTTTGAGCAAATATCTCTAAAATTTGTTATTCGTTTGACTTATGTGAACTTCTTTTTAAAAATTTGTAACTGAGATTACGTGGGTGGATTTTCCTATTATATTTTCTTTTATATTATTTTAGAAACCTTTGTATAAATTCCTTAGAATATCTGATTTATACTTTTACAAAATTTCTGATGGGAGTCTTGACGACGAAAAACATTATTGATTGATATTATTTTTTCTGACGGAGATTAAAAGATTTTTATCTGCATTTTAAAAAATTCAGTTTTATTTCATTATTCCGATTATATACCGTATTTAAAATGTTTATGGTCATGTATTGTACATAAAGAAGTAATATAATAAGTACTCTGGATATATTATCCATATACGGAGAACATACATATGCTTGTGATTATTGAAGAATAGATTTATACGGAAGTAACGCTCTTAAAGAAGAAATCATATTACTTTTGATCTATTTTGGTGAAAGAACATCTCTTCAGGAACTTTGACTGAACATAACCTGGAGGGAGATACTGCAAAATTGTATAATCAGCATCGTAGCGACTAAGATAGTATCCAGTAGTTTGAATTAAGCAATGGACAACTAATCTAGATGTATAATTGGAAACTTTCCTGAGACCTACATCCAAAGAGCATCAGAAATTGTGGACTACAAAATTAATTGTATTTATCAGGTATCTAAGTGAAAATTGTAATATATAAATTTGTTAAGGATATAACATTACTTGAAATCACTTTACTACATAATATTAACTCACGTCATCTCAAACGTCATTTTTTATTTATTTTTAAATGTCAGATTTGATAGTTATATTTGTATCTTGTGATAGTTGAAATTATATCATTTAAATATATTTATATACATAAATTTGACGCTTTCGTTTTATTTTATGTATTAGTGGATGTCTGTCTGTGTATCGAGAACTCGCTTCGAGACCCTTTGAGATTAAGTAGTATCCTTGCAATCATTATTATCTATTATTAAAGATTCTGAGCTAGCTATTCTATCATTTCATTTTATTTGTCAATTATTTTTTATTTATTATTAAACTAGCAATTCTCCACGGCATTCATAGTATTATATCATTTTCAATGCCGTGGAGAATTACTAGTTTAATAATAAATAAAAAATAATTGACAAATAAAATGAAATGATAGAATAGCTAGCTCAGAATCTTTAATAATAGATAATAATGATTGCAAGGATACTACTTAATCTCAAAGGGTCTCGAAGCGAGTTCTCGATACACAGACAGACATCCACTAATACATGAAATAAAACGAAAGCGTCAAATTTATGTATATAAATATATTTAAATGATATAATTTCAACTATCACAAGATACAAATATAACTATCAAATCTGACATTTAAAAATAAATAAAAAAAGACGTTTGAGATGACGTGAGTTAATATTATGTAGTAAAGTGATTTCAAGTAATGTTATATCCTTAACAAATTTATATATTACAATTTTCACTTAGATACCTGATAAATACAATTAATTTTGTAGTCCACAATTTCTGATGCTCTTTGGATGTAGGTCTCAGGAAAGTTTCCAATTATACATCTAGATTAGTTGTCCATTGCTTAATTCAAACTACTGGATACTATCTTAGTCGCTACGATGCTGATTATACAATTTTGCAGTATCTCCCTCCAGGTTATGTTCAGTCAAAGTTCCTGAAGAGATGTTCTTTCACCAAAATAGATCAAAAGTAATATGATTTCTTCTTTAAGAGCGTTACTTCCGTATAAATCTATTCTTCAATAATCACAAGCATATGTATGTTCTCCGTATATGGATAATATATCCAGAGTACTTATTATATTACTTCTTTATGTACAATACATGACCATAAACATTTTAAATACGGTATATAATCGGAATAATGAAAAAAAACTGAATTTTTAAAATGCAGATAAAAATCTTTTAATCTCCGTCAGAAAAAATAATATCAATCAATAATGTTTTTCGTCGTCAAGACTCCCATCAGAAATTTTGTAAAAGTATAAATCAGATATTCTAAGGAATTTATACAAAGGTTTCTAAAATAATATAAAAGAAAATATAATAGGAAAATCCACCCACGTAATCTCAGTTACAAATTTTTAAAAAGAAGTTCACATAAGTCAAACGAATAACAAATTTTAGAGATATTTGCTCAAAAGTAAAATAGAACATAGTTGGTTTAAAGAATCCTATAACCTCGCGAAAATTAATTAAAGTAAATTTATTAATAAGCAATACATAACAATAGATTCAATATAACATGCAATATTAAACGATAACATGAATTCAAAACCAATTATGAACTTCTATTAAAATTACACAATTCTAACTATAAAGTAATACTTCACAAATATGAATATTCAAGATATAACATACTTGAAACAGATATCTAATAAGAAAATAATTAATTAAAGAGGTAGGTTGACTCACAACAATATATATATATAGTAAACTTAATAAGTCGGCGATTAAAGGTCTGGTTTATTACTTCAAAGTATATATATTTAAAACAACCCTACATATTTCGGCAATGATGCCTTTGTCAAGGAAATAAAAAATATATAAAGTAATAAACCAGACCTTTAATCGCCGACTTATTAAGTTTACCATATCATACCAAGTTCACGAAAATATTATATATATATATATATATATATATATGAAGGTGTAGTTTCTCTGGTTCTTGGCCGCATGTGAGTTTTGTCCTGAAAAAGGACTATTTACTCTACGTTTCAACGAGATCGCACTCGTCATCTTCAAGAGCTAGTCGGTCTGTCGCTGGTTAGAGCTGGAGATCGTCTGATGTACGCCTAGCACCACCTCTTGTTATATGCTGCTGTGTCGGGAGGGAGCGTCCCACTATTGACGTCGTGCGTGCGCGGCTTCGTGTAATTGGTCCGAGTTCCCTGGTCGGTCCGTGTGTCTGCGTTGGGGTTGCGATCTGTGGGGATTTGGTTGTATTTTTATCTGTCGGTGAGCTAGGAGCGGTTTCCATGTATGCGGCAAGTGCTGGCCGTCGTCACGTTTATTTAAGCACTTACGACGCTTTTCTATTTCTACCGCTTCTATTGTAATTCTCGTCGTTAGGTTTTCACTTTTGGCTAGGATCTTCGTGTTTTCAAAGTCGATAGAGTGCCCTGTCAGAAGTTTATGTTGTGCTAACGATGACGTTACTTCTTTCTTGACGACCGCGTTTCGGTGTTCTTCTCTTCTCACGCTAACTCGCCTGTTTGTCTGCCCCACATATGATTGATCACACACTGAACATGGTATTTCGTAAACGCCCTGATATTCTAGAGGAATTCTGTCTTTCGCATTACCTATTTCATCGGCTATTTTTCTGTGTGTTGTGAAAACGGTGTCGATGTTGTGCCTTCTTAATAATCTACTGATTTTGTCTGTAGTTCCCTTTATATATGGAAGAAAAGCTCTGGACGCGAACTCTTGTTTTTCTGTTTTTCTGTTGACGTTAATTCTGGCTTTATTTATTGTTTTTGATGAATAGCCGTTCGTGATGAGGGCGTTTCTAATGTTCCTTCTTTCTTCGTGTATGTGTTCCTTGTCTGTTAGTCTCTCAGATCGCAAAAACGGAATTTAGTTGCACATAACTAAATTCCGTTGTAAAAACACTAGTTTTGCGATCTGAGAGACTAACAGACAAGGAACACATACACGAAGAAAGAAGGAACATAAGAAACGCCTTCATCACGAACGGCTATTCATCAAAAACAATAAATAAAGCCAGAATTAACGTCAACAGAAAAACAGAAAAACAAGAGTTCGCGTCCAGAGCTTTCCTTCCATATATAAAGGGAACTACAGACAAAATCAGTAGATTATTAAGAAGAATCATATGTGGGGCAGACAAACAGGCGAGTTATCGTGAGAAGAGAAGAACACCGAAACGCGGTCATCAAGAAAGAAGTAACGTCATCGTTAGCACAACATAAACTTCTGACAGGGCACTCTATCGACTTTGAAAACACGAAGATCCTAGCCAAAAGTGAAAACCTAACGACGAGAATTACAAGAGAAGCGATAGAAATAGAAAAGCGTCCTAAGTGCTTAAATAAACGTGACGACAGCCAGCGCTTGCCGCATACATGGAAACCGCTCCTAGCTCACCGACAGATAAAAACACAACCAAATCCCCACAGATCACAACCCCTACACAGACACACGGACCGACCAGGGAACTTACAGGCACTCGGACCAATTACACGAAGCCGCGCACGCATGACGTCAATAGTGAGACGCCCCCTCCCGACACAGCAGCATATAACAAGAGGTAGTGCTAGGCGCACATCAAAACGACATTCTCACTGCGTTGTCTGTTCGAGCAATACACCAGCTGAGAGAACATACGACTTTATACCGTCATACGAAGCCGGAAGCAATGGCCGCCCGAATTGTTACTTTAACAAAATTAATTCTAAATCCAAACACCACGATCCACTGGTCACAGGAATTAAAAGAAGAGACATTCGAGATAATTGACCGAACGTTCAACGAACGAGATATCCAGCACATTCTACGAACATCGCCAAACATATTTATGGTAGATCCAAACCAGCCAAAAATACAAGTCAGGATACCAGAAAAAAACACCGAACCGCTCAAAGAAGAAAAAAAACACCACCGAACACAGAACAAGATGTAAACTGAAATCAAAACCGCAGAAGACTTTATATACCCGAAATTCACGAAGAAGCCAAAAATAGACGAAACAACCTCACCGATCGAAACTAAAAATTCTTACGACGCCCTCGAAAACAAAACTGAAGAAAAAATGGAAGAAGAAACTTCCGAATTCACTCCACAGCCTTCAACATCAGCTAGCTCGCCCATGGTAAGTGACAAAACCAACATCACACATAACACAACAACTAAAACACAAAAACCACACAATTGCACAAAATTGCACCAATAATAGTAATCGAAAAAGACAAATGGACACACATACGACACTTACTTAAATCAAACAACATTAACACTGTAGAAAACAAACTGGTGAAACCAGGAATACACATCGAACCGACAACTGACGAAGACTACCGAAAACTAAAACACATACTCGACCAAGAACAAATACAATTTTACACTTTCCAACTGAGAAGCGAAAAGATACTAAAGGTAGTCATGCGTGACATTCCTACCTTTATCACAGACACTGACATCACCGACGACTTGACTGACCAAGGATACCCGACTTTAAAAATTAAACGCATGAACGGCAAACACGGAATACCAGCACCACTTGTACTAATCGAACTGACGAGACAATACAAGTCAATCTACAACATACGCGACTGCTGCGGACTCGCAATAAAAATCGAACAATTAAACAAACGGACAAACATTATACAATGCCACAAATGCCAGACTTTCGGACATCACCAAAGAAACTGCAACGTTAACTACAGATGCATGAAATGCGGAGACCAACATTCGACACATCTATGTACAAAGACAAAAACAACCCCACCAAAGTGTGCAAACTGCGGTGGCCCTCACCTATCCACTTTCATAAACTGTCCCAATAACACAAAAAATCCTACAAACAAAACCACACCTCAACCTAAATACATACCAGCACCACCTCCAACAACAAATCAATGGACACAAAGACAAAAAAACACGACACTTAACACAGTTGACGAGCTAGCACTTGCCTTAGGCAATATGCTAATAACACTACACTCGACAAACGCAACAAACGAACAAATACAAAACTTCGTAAAACAAACACAGACAATAATAACACTTTACAATAAAACACATTAAACACACACACACAACTGAAACGCAAAAAAAAAAAAAAAAAAAAAAAAAAAAATGTGATGACCAACAAACAAACACACATGACTTAAACGCAAAACGCGACTAACGCACAGACTTTACACGCACAATACAAACAGGACCGCACAAAAAACACAACAACGCACGATTAAATCAGACTCAAACACATCACAACCCTGGGAGATACGAAACAATGGAGTGGAAATGAAGGCAACTTCGACCACAGAACAAAATTCAACGACCCATACAAAGGCGCACATCAGACGATCTCCAGCTCTAACCAGCGACAGACCGACTAGCGCCTGAAGATGACGAGTGCTATCTCGTTAAAACGTAGAGTAAATAGTCCTTTTCAGGACAAAACTCACACGCGGCCAAGAACCCGAGAAACAACACCTTCATCATACGTCCGCGAGAACATCAAGAGTAACATATATATACATATATATATATATATATATATATATATATATATATATATATATATATATATATATATATAAAATATCAAAAAAACATAATCCTAAAAATTATGAATTAATGATGATAACAAGAAGAATTATATCGTGAGTAAATGTAAATATATTGGATATGCGATAATAATGCATGAAATAGGAAAGAAAAGGTAAACAAAGTAAGTATAAAAATCATATATGTATTGTATTTATTTAGAAGTTTTCAAAGAAAATCAGGAACTGAATGACAGCAATATATATAGAAATGGAAAGCGTTGAAAAATATGGATCGCAAAGGCAAATACGTGAAGAATAAAAACTTTAAATTTAGCTGTTTAGATTAAGAACAGTCTGTATAATGGAAAAGTAAAGAAAATATGAAGATTGTGAAGAGTTCACTCTGTCGGGAATAAATTAATATGACCTAGTTTTCGCCAAGGCAGAAAAGGTAAAAAGCTCGCTGCCTATTTTATAAAATACGGAAGTCGTTCTAAACGTTTACTACTTCTGAACGTGCATAACTGTTACGTTAAAAATATCTTTCTCTTTCGCAGCATTGGGGAACATGGCTTCTGCCCACACGTTACAATGCTTTATTCTATCTTCATCGTTAAAAAATTAGAGACCGCTGATTCTATTGTCTATTCAACAATAAGCACTAATTCGACTTTCTCATATGCATACACAGATCGGAACATTTAGCAAAAATTGTTTAAATTTATATTCTATATATACCTTGGTTTTTCAAGTTTCAGAATCACTTTTACTTTTATGTGAACAATATACGTGTTGTTACATGCAGTCATGGTAACCATAAAGCGACAATATTTTACGTTCAACGGATTACTCAGACAAGAACTATTCTCCTATAATGTATTATTTCTTTGTATTCGCCTTCTCATGTAATCTAAGAAATGCTTTTCTCACTGCATTACTTTTCTGTGTCACCACCGGCTGACAATTATTGCATTATTATCTCTCTGTTTCTGTTTAGTATTACGTGTACAATTATTTTCTGTAAATGGAATAAAATGCCTGCAAAATATAAAAATAAAGTAATATTTATTAGATAGATATATAATTAAAAGTCTGATTCTTTCGCAATAAAGGTTACCATAAAATACAGGTTTTCGATTAGTATTGTTATCTATTTATCTATTTATGTAATTGCCAGAGAAATAGGAATTTAGCGTGTGAATTTTAAAGATTAAGACTTTTAATGTGTTTTCGAATGTGGTTTTTAATATCTCTTAAAATTTTACATACAAACTTTCATTAAGAGTCCCTTAAAAATATATAAGTTAAAATTAATTGCATTTTCGCGAAGTAATGTGAATGTACATATTGCTTTCTACACTTTACGATGCTAATTATTCGATTATTTTTTAATTGAAAAAATTCGCTCTTAAGATACGACCATGGTTTGCCGGACCATTGCTCTGCCACTTGAGCTATTAAGGACTGTGATTCCAAATAATCGGGAAGCCCTACGTTACATTAAGGAGCAGATGTTAATATTTTGCCTGTAGCCGGTACTTGTTGCAAATTAATTGCATTTTCGTGAAGTAATGTGAATGTAAATATTGCTTTTTACATTTTACGACTCTAATTATTCGATTTTTTTTAACTGAAAAAATTCGCCCTTAAGCAGGATTCGAACCCACGTCCATGGTTTGCCGGACCATTGCTCTGCCACTTGAGCTATTAAGGACTGTGCTTCCGAGTACATTGGGATGCTCTAGGAACAGATGTTAATATTTTGCCTGTAGTCGGCACTCGTTGTAAATTAATTGCATTTTTGCGAAGTAATGTAAATGTAAATATTGATTTCTACATTATATATATATATATATATATATATATATATATATATATATAGCGAGGCTTTGCAGCTTTAATGCCGCTTCTCGCATCCTAAGCGCCAACGCTCCTTATCACTCCAGTCTCCCTCCTGCAGATCTCGTTCTTTCATCTCTTTGTGTATATTTTGCGCCCATCTTTTCCGTGGTCTTCCCCGTTTGTTTCTTCGTGGAGGAATCCATTCCCATACTTTTCTAGGAATCCTTTCGTCACTCATGCGTCGCAGGTGGCCGTACTACTTTAGCTGTTTTTCATTTATTTTGTCCAAGATAGTATCTGTTGCCCTCATTCTTTCTCTAATGTTCTCATTTCTAACGTGGTCGAATAAAGTTAAGCTACAGCATCGTCTCCAATAAGACATCTCTGCTGAAAGTATTTTCCGATTGATGTTTTTTATTCATGACCCACACCTTCGACCCATACGTCATAACCGGTTCAATTAGTGTTTGATATATATTTTTTTTTGTTTTTTTTTGTGAAGTTATTATTCCACAGGATCGGATGCAGTGCTCTAGTCATATTCTTTCCTCTACCTATTTTCTTCAATATGTCCTTCTCATTCCTTCCATCTTCGCAGAAGGTGACCCCAAGATATTCATACTCCTTTACATTTTTTATTACTCCACTTTCCAATTTCAAATCTTGTCCCCTTCCTCCTATAACCATATACTGGGTTTCTTCCGTATTTACTTTTAAGCCCCATTTATTGTATTCTTCTATGAGTCTAGTAAGCATATATTCCATGTCTTGTTGGTCTTCCGCAATTACTACTTGGTCGTCTGCGAAGAGAATTGTGTGTAGACGGCTACTTTCCAGATGTATCCCCATGGGGCTGCATTTCCTACTCCAATGCTTTAGAGCCGCTCCTAAGTAGATTTTGAAGACGGTAGGGGACAAGCAGCAACCCTGTTTCACGCATTTTGTTGGTTGGAAGGGTGCAGATGTCTATTATTATTATGCTCTTTTCTGCTAGATGTCTTAGGGTGAATATATTGTCCGTACAGGGTCTTCCCGGTCTAAAGCCACTTTGTTCTTCTATTTCTCTGATTTCTTCCTATATTCTAGCTTTAAGGATTCTTCTATACAGTCTACCAGTGGATGAAGTGATGCTTATACCTCTATAGTTCCCACATTGGTTTCTGTCGCCCTTCTTATATATTGAATTTATGTGGGAGATTGTCCAGTCATGGGGCATGTCTTCTCCAATTAGACTTTCAATGCTTCTGTTGTTGCATGTTTTAGTAGCTCAATAGGCAGATCACCCGGTCCAGGTGCTTTACTATTTCTCATTTTCTGTAACTCCTTTTTTACTTCTTCTACCGTAATCTCCTCTATTGTATGTTCTTCTACTTTTCCATTTTTTAAGCCAGTGTCTAAATATTCTTGTCTCTTCTCTATCAGTAGATCACTGTAGTAGTCTTTCCATACTTCTGTTTTTATAGGGTTTATTTTTCTTATTTCATTTGTATTTTTCCTTAGTTGTTTATTGTTGTCCAAGCTGCTCTGGACTTAGATCCACCTACCATTGAGCTTATTTGTGCACATTTGTTGTTCCATGCTTCATTTTTAATCTTTTTTATTTCCTTCTTAACCATGTACTTGTATCTATTATATTGTTTTCGATCTTCTTCCTCTTTTGTAGCCAACCATTTGAGATATAACTTCTTTTTTTCTTCTACTAATTCGACTAGTTCGTCTGACCACCAGAAACCTTTTGTTTTTTTCTCTTTTATTCCTAAAGCTTCTAGGGCTGTCTCATGTAGTTTTTGTTTTAGAGTTTCATACATTTCGTGCGCTGTTCCAGTAATTTCTTCGTCAAGTTTTCGAGCCAATCGTAATTTGTATAGAAAGCTAGTGGATTCATTTTTAAAACTATCTAAATTATAGACTTTTGGTTTTTCGGTATTTTGGGTCTGATCACGTTTCCCTTTCTTGTTGTTTTCATATTTTATATCCATAATAGATTTGACCAACCAATGATCTGATCCACATTCTGCTCCTCTCATCACTTTTACGTCAAAAGTTCTTATTATCGAAATCTGTTTTATAACGATATAGTCTAATATTGATCTTAATTCTTTCGTTTTCTGGTTCCAAGTATATTTATTAATATCTTTATGTCAAAAGAACCCATTTAAAATTTTCAGAGAGTGGCCTTCACAGAGCTCTATCCATCTTGTTCCGATATCATTCACCACATCTTCCCCGTCTTGTCCAATAATTTTGTTGTCAAGGGCTTTACCGACCCTTCCGTTAAAATCACCTAACATTATAATTTCTTGTTTGTTTTTAGATTTATCTAGATCCTCTGCTAGTTTATCAAAAAATCCTTCTTTTATCGTTTTTTCAGCGTCGTCAGTGGGTGCGTAAATTCCAATGATTCTCACTTTTCCTCCTTTAATTTCTAAGTCAACTGTTAGTAATATTTCATCAATCGGGTTCCAGCTCACTATGCTTGTTTCTAGTTTCTTCTTTACAGCTACTATCACACCAGACTTTGCTCTTTCTGTTTTCTCCACTCCGCTCCAAAAGTATATGTATTCGTCCACATACTTGTTACCTTGTCCTTTCTTTTTCGTCTCAGTGAGTACAGCAATGTCAATATTGTATGAGTGAAGCTCTCTAAAGACCTGGCTTTCTTTTGTACTTATCCCTCTAATGTTCCAGAATCTTATATTCATTTGCCTTTTTCTTTGCTTATGTCGTTTTCCGTGAGATCCATCCTTGTTCCGAGGCTGCGCGCTTGGATTTTTAGCAGTACTTTTTTTTACGTATGACAGAGAGCTGATCTGTCGATACAACCCTCCTCACTTTACCCGGACTTGGGACCGGCTGAGACAATTTTGGAGCTACTCAATCCACCCCTCCATTGCCCAGGTGGAGTTTTTTCTACATTTTACGACGCTAATTATTCGTTTAAGAGCGATTTTTTCATTAAAAAAAATCGAAGTTAAAGTTTAGGAAAACATTAGAATTTATTTATGAAAACACACGTAGATCATAGATTTTGTACTAACATGATACGTTTTATGCATTTATTATTAAAACGTTACCGGTTATAACATTATTTTGTACTTTGAATTACAAAAATTACTTTGCTAAGAAAGTTTACTAAGCATGGGTTTCAATAACTGAATTTGAATTTAGTTCGTAATATTACCAATAACCTTAATTTTTTAATTTCTTTCATTTATGAAATTATAAAAATAAGCGGAGATACATTCAAAAAGCGCTATTATAAAATTTTCGGAACGTAAAACGAATATGATCTTCTATACAGGCTGTTCCCTGAGGTAACCGACAAACTTACACAGTGTATTCTAGAGGTGATTTTAAACAAACAAGTTCATATACACTTTTCTTAATTTCTTTTTCGTTCTTTAGATTTTAACAAAAGAAGAAAACTGTTTCAGTAATGTATTTAATTATGAAATTACATAACAAACTAATAAACTAATATTATAACAATTGCTCGAAATGTTCGCCTCTTCTTTCTGAACATGTTGCTAGTCATTTTATAAGATGACATAACCTATAGTTACTTATGTCATGTATCGATAAGTGATAATTGTCAAAATATTATCAGTAACCATGCCTAGAACGTACGCTGACATGGTGTTTGTGTATTGTGATGGAATCAGACCTTTTCAGACATTTTCTAATGTCTTTTAGTGTTGGAGAGAAACCGGATCTTCTCCAAATTTACTTGTCCATCTACAAGTATACGCAGGATATCTACCATGACCGATGTAGAACCCAGGTATGGCACATTTTACATTACAAGGGACTTTTTCACTATCATCTACAGAAAGCTCATCATATGCTACCAAGAGATTTCGTGAATCGCGTACAGGATTGTCAATGGTTACAGAACAATTTAAAACGTCTTCCGCGTATCCTTTTTACAGACGAGTCTCAATTTACTCGAGAAGGTATAAACAACACTCGGAATTCTCACACTTGGGCTACTGAAAACCCATATAATTTAGTTTTGGTTAACCCATTACTAGCCATAATTCGATTGGTGCAAATTTTCAATTTTTTTCGTCCAATACCAACTAAATGCTTACAAATTAAGATATTGTGATGTTTTTTTTCGAAAAAATATTCACACTTACAAAAATATAGTACGTCCCATTTTTGGGAAATTGGCTGGAAATGAGGCATTTAGGAAACAGTAGAGCTCATAATAAATAATACAGAAAGTTTAATTGATTGAAAACAATAATAGTGTAATATTGCAGTAATATTGAAAATAATACATTTATTTTGTATGGAATGGAGCAAAACATCTATCATGTAGAGGTACATCGCATTTGCCACAAAGTCTCATTGTTTTTTTACTACAGAAGGCGCACCTGCGTTGTGTCGTAATTGGCGTTATCAAATAACTTTTACCGTCAAATCTTACGTCACACCTCACTCTTCCACCTAGCAATTTAGATGTTTGTGGCCCCGTCCATTTTAGGGTAGAAGAAGTTGTTTTGGAAATATAAGCCAACACAATTCTTCTACGTACGTCTAGAAGCGATATCTTGTCTTCAGGATTTGTTACTTGATAGAGTCTCCAAGTGTTTACAATGCTTATATTTAAAAGTTGGGTGAATAAAGGCCACCACCATTTTTTGGAACCAATTCTAATCCTATAAAGTGAAACTTGTTTATCTAACATATCCACTCCACCCATGTGCGAGTTATATTCCTGTATGACCTTCGGTATTGGAATTTGAATTTGCTTTCTGTCCTTACGGGAAAAAAGTTTGGTTTGCCCTAAAGGTTGAACGCAACTATAATTAGTGGCAAGTGAAACTGCTCTATTGTCATTCCATTTTAGAATAAGCACTTCATTTGATCGGTCGAATTTATAATCGAAATAACCTCGTTCCTTCTCTTTTTCCATTGTCTTGTTTGAAATCAATGGGCATTTTTTGAGTACGGTTCTCTCGAATTGTTCCCGTTGCTTTCATTTTCAGTGCTCTTAAATTGCACATTATTTCATGACTTGTGAAAAAATTATGAATAAATAATTCGTGTTTTTCATACTCTTCGGCTGGTATTGAAGAGATAAGATTTGTAATTACCCGAACACCCAACGGTCCTTCCACGTTTTCGCTTTTGCCGCAATATGTCTCAAAATTGTATAAATAACCATTCGAACTACATAAGCACCAGAATTTATATCCAAATTTTATTGGCTTTCCGCGCATATACATTTTTGCGGAATGTCGCCCGTAATACCGCACCATCATTTCATCTATAGATAATTGGGATTGAAACACACCGAATTTCAAAAAGTTTTGCTTGTGCATCTCAAAATACGGTCGTAGTTTGTACATTTTATCCTCTTTATCTAAAAGCGTGTTATTAGCTAAATGAATATATTTCTTTATTTCTTTGAATCGTCTTCTCGGCAGTGCGTTATATACTAAAGGTACACCAGCATCAGGAGATTGTTGCCAATACATGTCCTCCTGAGGCAACTTGTGATAGCCACTGAACAATAGAACGCCAATGAAAACTCGCAACTCTTCAGCCGTGAGTGAAAAGTCTTGATCGTTTTTTTTGCCGGGCGTACAATATGCTTTGCTGTACTATGTAATCTATTACATATTCGGTAAAAAATTGCTCAAAAATATCCACAACAGTTTTTCCATGTGACATTTTCGAAATCATTTTCCGATGCACCGTTTGCGTCAGTGTATTTTATTTCATCTACCCAGTGCGGTGTTTTTGCTGTTTTTCCAAAGTTTGAGTTATTTTTCTTATCAAATTCAGATGCTCTTTTTTCTTTCGTTTTAGATACTCTACGCTTTTTCACGGCAAGTGGTTCATCATCGCTGCTGAATTCAGATTCGTCGCGGATATTAGGTATCAATAGCTCTAAAGTACCTGCAACATCTTGTACATCTTCTCCTTGTAGATTATTTTCGTCGAAATTCTCAGTATGAGTCACTTCATCTGGCTGTGGTGGAATGATTGCGATTTGAATATCTTCGCCATCAACGTCGTTATTATTCATGTCTTCCCAAAACGCTGGATCCTGTAAAATTTCCTCAACTTCTGTTGTAGTTAGATATTTCGCACCGTTGTACTTTGCAGAGTTCATACTTGTTTTATTTTGATAATTTTATGAATATCCTTCACGCGTATTTTACTATGTCTCTGGAGACCTACACAAACCTGTTGATACTGATATCAACCAATGTCCTAATATTGGGACGCTAACATAAACAACATATACACTATAAATACCAGAAAATATAACATCAAATTTCAGTTGAATCACATACTGTAACTCGAGAAGACTATTGATTAAGAGCAATTATATTGTTTTGATTGCATTTACAGTTGTTATGTACTTGTATTTCTTCCGATGCCACTTTTATCGCCATCTGGCGATAAAAGTCGATTACGCGTATAAGACCCAAACCACAGCCCAAATTACAATACAGATTTCTATTATTTTAGTATTGTTATGTTGATTCAAAGTCACGTCCCATAAATGGGGCAATGGCTGGTATTGGGTTAATCACCAACATCGTTTCTCTGTAAATATATGGTGTGGGTTGTTAAACAATGACATTATTGGGCCATATTTTGTCCAAGGAAATCTTACTGAAAATTATTATAGGAATTTCTTAGAAAATATTTTGCCGGGATTATTGGAGGCGGCATGTTTTATCAACATGACGACGCTCCACCGCATTTTAGTAGGCAAGTTATTGAATTTCTAAATCAAAATTTTCTTGGATGGTGGATAGGCAGAGTGGGCCCTGTATTATGGCCTGCACGTTCTCCTGACCTTTCGCCATTGGACTTTTTCTTTTGGGGTTGTCCAAAAAAATCGTGTTTACAATAACGGTAAGCCAAATACGTGAGAAGAATTGATCGAAAGAATAATTGCAAGAGTAGATTCCCTACGAAATGAACTTGCAGATATTAACTGGCAACAGAATATGGTTCAAAGACTAGCAGAAAGAAGAGGCGAACATTTCTAGCAATTGTTATAATATTAGTTGTTATGTAATGTCATAATTAAGTACATTACTGAAACAGTTTTCTTCTTTTGTTGAAATCTAAAGAACGAAAAAGAAATTAAGCAAAGTGTATATGAACTTTTTTGTCCAGAATCATCTCTAGAACACATGTGTAAGTTTGTCGGTTACCTCAGGGAACACTCTGTATAAAACAAGGCCTCACTTGCTATGCCATTCTCTTATATTCTTATCACCAAATGTCGAGTAATTTTAGAACAATGTGTTAAGAATACATATTTTTGTTTCCAAAAAAATCTAATTGTGCACCTATACACCCCTACTTTTCTATAGGACAAATAATAAAAGGGTGAAAAATACATATGAGTAATGCCTTCATACAAAAAATGGCGGTCAAATGTTCACGAAGTAACGAGAAAATGATTTTTCTTTGAGTCCGGCCCTATCGCACTTAATATACGGGCCGCAATACGGGCATCCACCGTTATAAACAACATCGAGATTTACATTTGGTATGGACATAGTCTTCGCTGTGACTAGGTGCGTTCGCAATGGGATCCTACACGAATATTGAATATATTGACGTGTTTTAATTTACGGCGAAACAGGCCAAAATAGTTTTGCGGCCAAAAAATTATACACAGAACGTTTCCGATTCGGCGTCTTCCTTCGACTAAGACAGTTGTGAGAACGTTGTATCGACTTCAGGGTACAGGATCAGAAATTCCATGTTTCGGAAGTGGTTGCTCTCAAAGATCACGCAGAGTGCAAAAAACAGAAGCGGCTATTTTCGATATCGTAGAAGCGGATCCCGGTGTAAGTACGGCAAACCTAGTACGAGAAGTAAATGTTTCTCAAACTACGGTGCATCAAATTTTGCATAATCCGTATCGTATCCAACGTGTGCAAAGGATAACGGAATTAGATTTTCCCCGTCGAGTTGCCTTCTATAAATGGTTTCAACACAGAGAAGTTTATCAGCCAGATCTTGCACTAGTAATACTCTTTACCCCTATTTCGCCTACATCGGAATTTGTCAGTGCCACCATATATTTAGAAAAAGGAAATATAAATAATTGCATATAAGTAATTACTTCTATTTAACTATATTAAAAGTTTGTCGACATATTCGAAGTAAAGACTATTATTGATATCCACAAAAAAAAATCGCAACAAAAAGAACATATTGCTATGGATTTTTTCCCAATAAATTGTAAAAATTTATTTAAAAATGAATGTAATATTATTTTGGATATCTGTGTATATCCGTATGTATTTATGTGTAAGAAAAACTGTATTTTTATGCGAAGCCTACGTGCTTAACTGTTGACGAGAACGTACATTTTTATTTAAGATAGATAATTATCTATTGTAAATTCGGGTTGTTTTGAGTTTTATAGTTGATGTGATTGTATTTTAATTTCCCGAACGTTCTACGAGTTTGTTAGTCTCGTAATTTTGATTTATTATATCTTTTAATAAGGATTCTCGTTAATGTGTCTCACATTGTTATGTAAGTAAAAATATATGTATTTTTTAAAATATATTTTAGTTATTCAAAAGATTTGAATAGTATATTATATTTCAATTGTATGAACATTGTTATTTTTGAGATTTAATCTTAGTTAATTGATTTAGATAACAAAGAGGATTTTTAACATTTCTAAGTAAAAAATAGTAAATGTAAAATTTTATACGTTGAGATTTCAAGGGCATTTTTTCTTGGACATGTAAGTGCGCATGTTTTTAGAGTTTTGTTCGAGCTGTCAAGTTTGTTTATTTATTTTGTTCTCTGGGGAGAAATTAGAAATATTCTTTGTGATTTAGTTTATTTTTTAAGTTGTTCGGTGTTCACTTAGGTTTTTTTTTAATGCACGTAGCTGTCATTTCCGTGCGTTATTTTTCCTTTTAAAAATATTGTTTAATGATGCAATATTAATTAATCTTTATACTCTATAAAGATTGTTTTTTTTTTCTTTTTTTTTGATTTTGTATTAAATTTTCATTTTAAATTTATATTATATATATTAATATATATATATATATCCTTCCATTACGAGTTTTATAAGTAACATAAAGATATTATAATTATTACATTTGTCAATACTCTTTTACTGGCGCCTAAAAAATTTTGTAGAAGAGTCTACCACGTTTCCGATTGGAACCCTGAGAGGAAAGCACTCCCATTTTTTTTTTAAAGAAACCGACTGAATATCCTAGTTGGATAGATTTGTCGTGAACGGTGGTACAACATATATAAAAACCACAGTTCATAGCAATACGTACGGCTGACTATATTAATAAATGCTTTGGTTAACAAGCAACATTCATTCCTATTAATAACGTTCAACAAGGCTAGGTGTAGGAATTTTATCGATTTTTTTCCGATACATGAACTTAAAACAAAGATATGGACCGACTTTAACTACATTTTGACTCTAAAAATAAATTTCTTTTCTTCTACAGAGCTATGTAGCTGTTTACATAGCTATGTAATACAGTTAGTTAAATAAAGGAAAATTATATTAGAAGTCGGATTTCATCTTGCAAGATAACAGACACCGCTGTAAGTTAGATTATTATCTATGAAAATTGTGTCAATCATATTTCTTCTTCATACGTTAGCTTTCCCTCTATGTTGACTTCGCGGAACATTATAATGTTGTTGATTATTTCTTGGCAGATATCGGGCAATAGCAAGATTGTGTTACGAATATGTTGACTCATCAGTAAGCAGCATATTTAGTTTAAAACATAGATCGCCGTTATTGATTTCCATTACGCTTTCACAAAATACTGTTGACCGAAAGTTATCACTACTGTACTGTGGTGTAAACCATAATTGAAAAACTACAAGATGTCAGAGAGAAAATATATTGACAAATATTAATGTCAGTTCATAGCAATACGTACGGCTGACTATATTAATAAATGCTTTGGTTAACAAGCAACATTCATTCCTATTAATAACGTTCAACAAGGCTAGGTGTAGGAATTTTATCGATTTTTTTCCGATACATGAACTTAAAACAAAGATATGGACCGACTTTAACTACATTTTGACTCTAAAAATAAATTTCTTTTCTTCTACAGAGCTATGTAGCTGTTTACATAGCTATGTAATACAGTTAGTTAAATAAAGGAAAATTATATTAGAAGTAGGATTTCATCTTGCAAGATAACAGACACCGCTGTAAGTTAGATTATTATCTATGAAAATTGTGTCAATCATATTTCTTCTTCATACGTTAGCTTTCCCTCTATGTTGACTTCGCGGAACATTATAATGTTGTTGATTATTTCTTGGCAGATATCGGGCAATAGCAAGATTGTGTTACGAATATGTTGACTCATCAGTAAGCAGCATATTTAGTTTAAAACATAGATCGCCGTTATTGATTTCCATTACGCTTTCACAAAATACTGTTGACCGAAAGTTATCACTACTGTACTGTGGTGTAAACCATAATTGAAAAACTACAAGATGTCAGAGAGAAAATATATTGACAAATATTAATGTCAGTTCATAGCAATACGTACGGCTGACTATATTAATAAATGCTTTGGTTAACAAGCAACATTCATTCCTATTAATAACGTTCAACAAGGCTAGGTGTAGGAATTTTATCGATTTTTTTCCGATACATGAACTTAAAACAAAGATATGGACCGACTTTAACTACATTTTGACTCTAAAAATAAATTTCTTTTCTTCTACAGAGCTATGTAGCTGTTTACATAGCTATGTAATACAGTTAGTTAAATAAAGGAAAATTATATTAGAAGTCGGATTTCATCTTGCAAGATAACAGACACCGCTGTAAGTTAGATTATTATCTATGAAAATTGTGTCAATCATATTTCTTCTTCATACGTTAGCTTTCCCTCTATGTTGACTTCGCGGAACATTATAATGTTGTTGATTATTTCTTGGCAGATGTCGGGCAATAGCAAGATTGTGTTACGAATATGTTGACTCATCAGTAAGCAGCATATTTAGTTTAAAACATAGATCGCCGTTATTGATTTCCATTACGCTTTCACAAAATACTGTTGACCGAAAGTTATCACTACTGTACTGTGGTGTAAACCATAATTGAAAAACTACAAGATGTCAGAGAGAAAATATATTGACAAATATTAATGTCAGTTCATAGCAATACGTACGGCTGACTATATTAATAAATGCTTTGGTTAACAAGCAACATTCATTCCTATTAATAACGTTCAACAAGGCTAGGTGTAGGAATTTTATCGATTTTTTTCCGATACATGAACTTAAAACAAAGATATGGACCGACTTTAACTACATTTTGACTCTAAAAATAAATTTCTTTTCTTCTACAGAGCTATGTAGCTGTTTACATAGCTATGTAATACAGTTAGTTAAATAAAGGAAAATTATATTAGAAGTCGGATTTCATCTTGCAAGATAACAGACACCGCTGTAAGTTAGATTATTATCTATGAAAATTGTGTCAATCATATTTCTTCTTCATACGTTAGCTTTCCCTCTATGTTGACTTCGCGGAACATTATAATGTTGTTGATTATTTCTTGGCAGATATCGGGCAATAGCAAGATTGTGTTACGAATATGTTGACTCATCAGTAAGCAGCATATTTAGTTTAAAACATAGATCGCCGTTATTGATTTCCATTACGCTTTCACAAAATACTGTTGACCGAAAGTTATCACTACTGTACTGTGGTGTAAACCATAATTGAAAAACTACAAGATGTCAGAGAGAAAATATATTGACAAATATTAATGTCAGTTCATAGCAATACGTACGGCTGACTATATTAATAAATGCTTTGGTTAACAAGCAACATTCATTCCTATTAATAACGTTCAACAAGGCTAGGTGTAGGAATTTTATCGATTTTTTTCCGATATATGAACTTAAAACAAAGATATGGACCGACTTTAACTACATTTTGACTCTAAAAATAAATTTCCTTCCTTCTACAGAGCTATGTAGCTGTTTACATAGCTATGTAATACAGTTAGTTAAATAAAGGAAAATTATATTAGAAGTCGGATTTCATCTTGCAAGATAACAGACACCGCTGTAAGTTAGATTATTATCTATGAAAATTGTGTCAATCATATTTCTTCTTCATACGTTAGCTTTCCCTCTATGTTGACTTCGCGGAACATTATAATGTTGTTGATTATTTCTTGGCAGATATCGGGCAATAGCAAGATTGTGTTACGAATATGTTGACTCATCAGTAAGCAGCATATTTAGTTTAAAACATAGATCGCCGTTATTGATTTCCATTACGCTTTCACAAAATACTGTTGGCCGAAAGTTATCACTACTGTACTGTGGTGTAAACCATAATTGAAAAACTACAAGATGTCAGAGAGAAAATATATTGACAAATATTAATGTCAGTCTGACACTAAATGAAATAACTAAAGACATACGTTTTACATTCCATGACAAACCTTTATCAATATAATTTTTGATCTCGTGGTACTAACATATTTTCTACATTTAATAATAATAATAATAATAATAACCGTAATCCACGCCTTTATATTCTCCGAAAGTTTAACGACAATTACATCAAGGCATCGGCAGACCCTGCATTACGCCCTTGTCCGTGGAGCGACTTGATGTTTTTAGATACCGGCATCCACTTTAAATATGAAGGAGAATACTTTAGCTTTTTGTTTACTCGTTACTGGCAAGGTTGAGTGCCATAGGGTATCGTTGATATAACTAATGTGTTATCAGTAGCGGTTCTTGATGATGTAAGCTGCTGCATGAATGAAACTGCTTCGAACAATTTCGGTTGCAGCTTCCTGTTTCTCTGTAAGTCTCATCCGTGCAGCAGCTTACATCGTACGTCATCAAGAACCTCTACTGTACATGATATATTCTTAATTTATTCTCTGTGCCTATTTATTTTTTTCCAGCAAACTTCTATTTATTTAGTAATATATTTAATTCGATTGTCTTGTTCTAATTAATATTTCTGTGTCGTCTTCTGCATTCCTGATATAATTGTTCCCAAATATAGCACTTATAGATACTTTTTCCGCATTTTTCACCATTTCCATTGATTTTGATTTTCATTATCTTAGTCTTCTTTGAATTTACCTCCATTCGCATTTATTTTACAGCTTTCTCTCATTTATTAATTGTTCTTTGTGCATTTCTCTTCCTTATATTTATTAGTACTATATCAACGGTATATATTCAACTTTGGATTTACATTAGTCTTAGGGTTTTATAGCCTATCGTTACATTAGGGCATTGTTTCTCAACCAGGGGGTCGCAGTGATATTAAAGAGGGGTTGTGAAATAGCACTCTGACATTCTACTTACTATAAGTACAAATGTAAAGAAAATAAATTAATTGATGTTTGCATTTGTTTTCGAGTTGCAAAGTTTCTCCATGGATGGATCTACGTTAGAAACACACACAAGTAAATTGTTTTAAAGAGACGATTCCTGTATTTAGTTTTTAGCGCAACTATAGGAGAACACCTTTTCACAGAGATAAGACGTGGCGAAAGGGATTAATATTTGCATTGCTTCTGTGACTAAATTCCTTTATTCATTACGGCGAGCAAGCCAAAACATATTTAAATCTTCAGATGTAAATTACAGTTGTAGCGTCTTGTCGGCAGACATTTCGATGAGCTGGTCGTAAATCTCAACCGGTAACTTAGCAGTGGCAACAACGTTTTCACTAAATTGATTCAGCACGCATCTCTTCGAGAAATAATTTTTATCTTCCGAGAAATACTCCATCATCCTAGCTTTTAGCTTACGCAGTTTGAATTGCATGAAGATGCCTCATGCAATTCAAACTGTGGTAAATAATAGTGTCTTATTCATTCAAATGTTTCTCAGTATAATCCGAAGTGAGATAGAACATATCCAAATTTTGGCTTTGATGTCGAATAATCCAGATATCAAGCTTCTTAATGAAAGCACGAACTTTGTCATTACTAAAATGTTTTCCACATCCTTGTAAATTCCCGCTCAAGTCGTTTAAATGCGAAAATACATACTGTTTTGCAGAACAACATATTTTCTTTGATTAATGTGTCCCTATAACATTCATACGTCACACAACTTAAGAACTGAGACATGTTTGCTACATTTGTTGATTCATCAAATTGAATCCTGACGATCACGAAATCAAATTCGGGACTTCTTGTTTAAAGTGAATGTCGATAGCTAAACATCTTAATTCGCTTCACGGGCCTCCTGTAATTGGCGCTAAGCTATGACATGAATTATTATCATTTTATATACATCATCATGTTAATTTTGCACAAGTTACTGTTTCGTGACTTTTCTTATTGAATAAAATGTTCAGTACCTTTTTTTATGTCTCATTCTTAGTTTGTAGATAATGTTCCATGTCGTGTTAAAAATAAAAAGGTAATTTTACTTGTACTAACAGACATTTACTTCGGTGTCCGGGATTTTTTGTCCACGATTGATTTTTTATTCAACTCTTGCACTGACTTCTAGTATTTCAAGACTATATACTCCAAACTTAATAACAAGTAACTAAAAAAAGCCATAAGCTTCTTATAATAGTATAATGACCATATGGGTACTAATTTTTTATGCATCAATAACGGCTGTATCTTAGATATGCCGAGTTAATATTAATGTTGCTTTTATGTATTTATAAATTTAACGGTTAATTACAATAATGCAATTACATTAGTACACTGTGAACACTTATATTGCACCTATTAATCCTAAAATAAACATTACTTTGTCGTTTTACCGAATCTGTGCTGGAGTTGCATGTTCCAGTTTCCATTTATACTGACTATTAACATAAAACACAGACATTCGCGAAGCTTAATATAATAGTTGGAAATAAAAGTAGAGTTATTACTTACTTCCCTATTTTTAGATTCAAAGATCATAATATTAATCTGACAAGTAAATATATTAATGAAACCAATTAACAATTAATCTTTTACGTAGAATATTATTAAAATTCTTTTATGTGAGAATCTTTTTTATTGACTATTTTACTGTTGTTGCTTATGTAGTTTATTATGACGTATTATAAAAACTTTACGACATTTATTTGTGGAGATATTAACCCCAATAAGCGCATAATAAACCGACCAGAAAATTTCATGAGTAATTTTTAATTGGTTTTATCGAATATGTAGCTCTAATAAATATTATATACCTAATAGACTAGAATAGCCTAAATAGTCTGTTAGTGTAATATAGTATAATAACTGGAAAATGTGATTTTGCCGAAACGTCGTCCAGAAACCAGCACCGGTCTTTACGAAGACCAAACAGTGGAAACGCGGAAGAAAACCCGAAATCCAGTTAAAACACACACACACACACACACACACACACATATATATATATATATATATATATATATATATATATATATATATATATCAATTGATAAATTATTGGAGTTTTTCGGCTTTTATATGAAATATTTACAAATATCAAATTGCATAGTAAGTGGGGATGTAAACATTGCTGTCTACAAATTACAAAGCAAATCATACGAATTTTTTTTAAATTGAAAAATATTGTCTACGTTGGCACTTGAACCCAAATCTACAGTTTGCCGGACTGTCGCTTTTACCACTTAAGCCACGATAGACCTTAGTTCAAGCTATTTAGAAATATTATAAAGTAACAGTGTCAATGAATCAGATGTCAGTTATTGAATGTAGATGTCAACTTGAAAGCAGAAGTCAGTTTTGAAAGCTGATGTCAGTATTGATAGCAGATGTCAGTTATTAAAAGCAAATGTCAGTTATTGAAAGTAGATGTTTGTTTTGAAAGCAGATGTCTGTTATCAAAGCAAACGTCAGGTTTGAAAGCAGATGCCTATTTTGAAAGCAGATGTCAGTTATTGGAAGCAGATGTCAGTATTTTGAGAGCAGATTTGTTTTGTAATTTGTAGACAACAATATCTACATCCCCACTTACTATGCAATTACATACTAAATTAATATTTGTAAATATTTCATATAAAAGCCGAAATACTCCAACAATTTATCAATTGATATATTTAATAAACGGCTAAGAAATTATCTGAACACTCATATAGCTATGAAGTAATAATTAGCAATTTCAAACCTTCAAAACTGACATCTGCTCTCAAAATACTGATATCTGGTTTCAATAACTGACATCTGCTTTCAAAATAGGCATCTGCTTTCAAATCTGACGTTTGCTTTCATAACAGACATCTGCTTTCAAAACAGACATCTGCTTTCAACAACTGACATTTGCTATCAATAACTGACATCTGCTATTAAAATTGACATCAGCTTTCAAAACCGACTTCTGCTTTCAACTTGACATCTACATTCAATAACTGACATCTGATTCATTGACACTGGTTCTTTATAATGCATTTCTAAATAGCTTGAACCAAGGTCTATCGTAGCTTAAGTGGTAAAAGCGACAGTCCGGCAAACTGTAGACTTGGGTTCAAGTCCCAACGTAGACAATATTTTGCAATTAAAAAAAATTTCGTAAGATTTGCTTTGTAATTTGTAGCAATGTTTACATCCCCACTTACTATGCAATTACATACTAATTTGATATTTGTAAATATTTCATATAAAAGCCGAAAAGCTCCAATAATTTATCAATTGATATATTCAATAAACGGCTAAGCAATTATCTAAACACACACCCACATACATACACACACACACATATATATATATATATATAGTAAACCTAATCAGTAGGCGATTAAAGGTCTGTATATTACTTCAAAATATATGTATTTAAAAAACTCTACATGTTTCGGCTATATACGCCTTTTTCAAGAGAATACAAAATATGAATGACAGGATATAAATTTATATCCTGTCATTCATATTTTGTATTCTCTTGAAAAAGGCGTATATAGCCGAAACATGTAGAGTTTTTTAAATACATATATTTTGAAGTAATATACAGACCTTTAATCGCCTACTGATTAGGTTTACCATATCATACCAAGGTCACGAAGTTATTATATATATATATATATATATATATATATATATATATATATATAAACTAAATATTAATATTTAAATATAAAATAGGTTTTTATTGTTCATCTCGCTTTAAATACCGTTCTGTTGTCGATCGTTACGTACGTTCGATACAATTTTCTGATTAATGATAATAGATTGTAACTTAAATGCCCATAAAGAACACATTTTATATCTTCCTTTAATATATCAGCTTTAAACATTTACAAGTATAAATTTTTAACAGCTAACTCGGATTATCGAACCTTTACCATAACAAAATTTTAGGTTTTATAAATATAAACATTGCCGTCTTTGAATACAATGGCGCATTCTGAATCCGATATTCGTATTTTATGCTTACTTCAAATGAAAAACATTCTCGTAATACACATGAAGTTTTAGTATGATTTTTAAAATGGGTTTGTAATTGAATCTAACACACATCTTAATTTTTAGTTATTTACTTGAATGTATAAAACGCTGATTTTGTACGAGTTATTGATCTTAGCATACAAGATATTATAGCTTTAATAACATCGACAGCTCTTAAGTATGTAAACCTACGGTGTGTGTGTAACTTCAATAGAGGTACATATATACATTCTGAGTATTTTGAATTCATATTCTATAATAATTACATCTTTCCATTTTTCTTACGTTGTCTTTGTATTTTAAGGACACCGGTATATATAACGTGTGTTCATTTGAAAAGTCAATCTAGGTTACTTTGAAATTTTGGTAGAATAAGACGCATATATATTAGTATGTGTTTGTTGTTCCGTAAACGTAAATCCAAATGACATTTGATAATGTCAATCACATTTGTTATTTATTTGTATGTATGAAACTGTCAAAATATACGACTTCGTAGGTTAAGTAGTAAATTTTAATTTACGACATGCTACAAAAAGTTCTTAGTAAATCACATGCTACTAGATTGACTTTTCAAATGAACAGCCGTTACATACATATGTATATATATATATATATATATATATATATATATATATATATATATATATTTATATATATATGTATACATATATATATATATATATATATATACATATACATATGTGTACATAATAATACTCGATATTAATACACCCATACCTCGCTTAGTGGCCTAGATACATTCCGAAAAAGTTGGCCATAAAGCGAAGAGCCGTTTAACGAATCAATTATTTTCACACATATCCATATAAATTCAATCAGAACGGTTCCAATTAAAAAAAATAATATCCAAAGGGTTTTAGTCATCAGGCATTTTATTCTTTTCATTTTCTATAAAAATACATACTTATTAAAAATAAAATAACACAACAAATCAGAATACATACGTAAAATGACCACATTACATAGTTAAAAAAATAAAAACAAAAGAGATAATATTCACATACAAAAATTATAAAATGTTTGGAAGCTTTCTTTATCTGATAAAATGCTGCCATCGTCAATTTCCGTTGTTGTTGAATGACTTAACTTAAAATATTCGCCCAACTTTGTCTGCTTCACCCTCCTTTCTGCTTCTTTTTGCAACGTTTAGTAACATCTAATGGCTGAGTTTACTTCTCGAGATACTTTATCGCTGCGTTCTTCGTTGGGATCATTTTGAAGAAGGATGTTCATTCCCTTCTCGAAATAAGAAAGCAAATTCGTCAAGGTTTTTGCTGTTAGCTGGATATAGCAAGCTCTGGCTCCTCATCAAGAGTTTGTTCGGTTACTCACTAAATCAGCTCCTCGTTTGAAAGCAGGATCGAGCGAGTCAATCAAATCACCTTCTTCTAAATCTTCAAAACCAAGATCTTTTGCTAAGCTCAATATGTTTTGTCGAACGTCAGGAAGAGAATTAACTTCAGACTCATTAGATTTTATGCATTCTGGCCATATATGTTTCCAAACATGGTTCATTGTGGTTGATTTTAAGTCTTTCCATGATTCGCTAATGTTGTACACGACATCTTTGATGTTGTAGTTTTTCCAAAATTGTTTTAAAAAATTGCTGAATACGTTTACGAAAAGTTCGGCGTAAATAATAATCCCTAAAAGTTGCTATAGCACCCTGATCCATTGGTTGTATCAGAGCTGTTTTATTTTTGGAAATGTACTCAATCTCCACATCTTTTGATGTAGTTCTTCCAAAATTATTTTAAAAATTTGCTGAATACGTTTACGAAAAGTTCTGTGTAAATAATAAGCCCTAAAAGTTGCTATAGCACCCTAATGCATTGGTTGGATTAGAGCTGTTGTATTTTTAGAAAGGCACTCAATCTCCACATCCTTCCTTTAAATATTTTTTTACTTCTGGCCAAAGTTATTTTTAAACCAGTTCTCGAAAAGAATCTTAGTCATCCAACCTTTCTTATTGGATTTCCAAATGACAGACAATTGTTTCTTGGTCAGCCCTTTAAAACACTTTGGATTTTCTGAACGATATACTAACAGTGGTTTTAGCTTAAAATCTCCTGCAGCATTTGCACCAAGAAGCAAAGTTACTCGTTCTTGAGAGACCTTATATCCAGATGCAGACTTTTCAGGTTTTGAAATGAAAGTTCTTTCAGGCATTCGCTTCCAATGGAGTCCTGTTTCGTCTACATTAAAAACTTGTTCTGGTTGGTATCCACCTCTTTCTATAACTTTTTTCAAAGTGTTGGGATATTCTTTGCCTGCATTATCATCAACACTATATTTTTCGCCTTTAATTTTTAAATTATGCAAATTTTTGAATTTTTCAAACCAATCGAATTTTCCATCTTTCGCAGATTCATCATTATCTCTCTTTAAATTTTCGAAAATACTTTTGGCCTTTTCTTGGATAGTCATTTGGCTCATTGGCATCCTTCGTTCATTATTGTCTTCTATCCACATAACTAATAATTTTTCCATTCTTTCCACAACACTGCTTCTTTAGCGAGTTAATTTTTAAACACTTTAAGGTGTAGCGGACAGCGAATTTATTTCAATTTCTTTTTTTCTATCACGAATAGTTTGAACGGTAGCCTTCGCCAGTCCCATTGCATTACAAATTTGAACAATTTTCTTACCAGGTTCAATAGGACGTAAAACTTCTAATTTGATCACTATCGTGACAGATTATCGGCTTCTCTTTTTATTATTAGCAGCATAAATTTCCAAATCGAATGAACATTTTGGCGGCATTTTTACTGAAAACGGAACGATTATATTTAAAAGAATTTGTAAATACAAAAGAATTTTTTAATAATATAAAAAATATTATTAAAAATGGGGTGTGAAGAACACAATACAAGTTCATTTATGTATTTTTTAATGTATCTTCTCCAAAGACGTAGATACGTATTTCACATTTCTACATCTTCGTCGGTACGCCCCTGTTGGAGAAGAGACACATTCAAAACAAACATAACTACGTTAATATCTATCCGAAATTATTCAGACAGAATGTGAAGGAATATTCAGCGCTGTCTACATAATAACAGCCGAACTAGACGTGTTTTTTATAGTCGGTAACCATCGTATCTATAAAAAACTGTATTCTCGTGTCTTCACTACTTGTCGACGTGAGCCGAATGTGTATATGACAACATAATTTGAAACATACTTGAGTGGGTAAAACCTCACTAAATTTGTATAATACAAAAGTATTTTTAATAATATAAAAAATATTATTAAAGATGGGGTGTGAAGAACACAATATAAGTTCATTTATGTATTTTTGAAAAAATACATAAATGAACTTGTATTGTGTTCTTCACACGCCATTTTTAATAATATTTTTTATATTATTAAAAATATGAGGTTTTACCCACTCAAGTATGTTTCAAATTATGTTGTTTAAAAGAATTATTCAATTAATTACAAAATGTACCAACTGTGTTTTTAGTTCTGCAATTAATAACTATGCAGGTCACTACAATGCGCAATTTCCATCAAATGCGTGCTTTCTTGTGTGCCTTTGCTTTTTTTTAATCAAAACGTAATTTTGGGGTTCCCCGTTTTATAAACGTGTACGAACGCTTAGTCTCTTTCGTCGCGCGCGCTACGTTTTGCTCAGTTACAAAATGTTACGAATAATATGTACACACAAAAATAAAGCAAATACAACTAAGCTATTGGCCGTATAATGAAACATTTTAGGCCGTAAATCGAAAAAGTGTCATAATTAAAATAGGCCGTTATAGCGAAATGCCGTATAAAGAACGGCCTTATAGCCAGGTATGGGTGTATTATGCTCATGGTGCATAGCGCATCATTTCAATATATATGACATCTTAGTTTATAATAATCTAAATTAATTACAGTTATTATATCAAATTTCTATATTAAATACTTGTTTTTAAAACTATAAAAAATTATTTAGAATAACATTATAGGTATGTATAGGATTGTATGTCAACTAATGGCAGACGCGGCTCGTGATGACGTATTGGAACGGCGCCAACAATGATGCGAGTGCCTCGTGTGATTTCGGTATTTACTAAGAAAACGCTACAGTTAGTACACGAGAATACACGAAGCACTCGCATCATTGTACGCGCCCCAACAATACGTCATCACGAGCCGCGCCTGACTAATGGTGAAACTACTTATAGTAAAAATACATACATATATTTCAAAAGAAGTTCTAATATTTATTATTAAGCCCAATTCTAGGACATGTAAGTATTGTAGCTAGGCTTTATTTTACAATTAATGCATTGACGTGTACGAATATCAATATATCTTTCTCAATTAGAGAAAGAATTCACAGCAAATGTAAAAAAACACATGCCAAAGCAGTACTGAAATTGTGGAAAATATTATTCAGCTGGTTGTTTTTTTTTCAGTTAAAGTCCAGCATAGAATGTATAGTGCTGGCATATTTTCCTCATCAATATCTACGGCTAGAGTGAAAATAGAGTGAAATTACTTAGCCGTATTTTCACAGTTACTTGAATATCTCACTTGAATTTAAATTATTAACAAGCTCCTGAAAAAGATATTTCATAAATATCAACGAAACACTGTTACACTGTATTTCTCTTAATAACGTTGTTAAATAAATAAGTCGTTTATTTATATCACATACTTGCATTATTCATCGCGTAAATGGTAAACATTATTTGAACGTTGTATTTTTTACGCTCCATTGAAATGCCGTTGGGTTAAACAGACATGCCAAAGAACGCTAAATTATAACAAATCTACATACAATAACAATAAATCATATTATATGTAAATGGATAATGCATAATCTAGAATGTCTTTATTTTAAGAAGTAATAAGTAGTAAGTATTAAACAACTTATTCTCTTATTATTTTATAAATACATAGTTCCTGGCTGTTCGTCTTTTATATAGTTTTTTTCGTATTTGTATCAAAACTCTTCAAATTATAATATATATTTGTTATAAAGACTGGATGCTCCAGCTAGGTTTTTAGCTTTCTAATCGATTTATCGTCCTGTGTAAAATGTTTTTTTTTACTTTTCTTTTATACTGTTCTTCGACACTTTCCGATATCAATATCCAACAATAATCAGCAAGCATGGCACCTGTGAGGCTTTCTACTGGCAAGATTAAACAGAAATTTGTTGATTCAATTTAATTAAGGATTTCGTGCATAAGGAAACGGAAGGAAAATTTTATTTAGAGTTACTATATTTAAATAGCGTCATAGAATATGTAGACCTGAGATTACGTACGTCAGATTTAAATTCGTTTGTGAACGCGTAGCCAAAGCCTTGGGTATACGTATGACATTTACCTGTATTCTTTTCTTACTTTTGTTGTACTCTAATATACAGGGTTTTCCCTGAGGTAACCGACAATCTTATACAATGCATTCTACCGGGTGCGGCAATAGTGCGTCGGCGGAGCTTAGCATGAAAACTAATAAAGTTGTAAAAATGAAATTTTACGTACACATGTAGTATGCTACAGTGCATTTTCTAATTTTATTTATATATTTACAGGGTGTTCCAAATTTCCGCAACCACTTTCAATTTTTTTTTTTAAATAGGTTGCTATACTTTCTTGTTATTATGATGATAGCCACCCAAATTATCTTTGTAATGATATATGACAATGTTCACTTACAACTGTTAGTTTTGGTTTTATTGCAAATTTTGTTAAAATCTTGACAGTTGCAGCGTCTAACATTTTAAGTCTTAGCCTGAACATGGGTGCAGTGCCTCACGTAAATTTTTTGTTACCAATTTATGGACTAACACGTTATATGTTTTGAGGGTGAACAACGTGACAACATATACAGAGTGTTAAATATGTCGTGCCAAAGTTATCGCAGTTTAAAGGCTATTTTCTCTTTTTTTTTAAATTGAACCTATAATTTTTTTATTAGTCAGCAAATTCCTTGTAAAATTGCCGTTAAAATGGTACCAATAACATAGTACTTATTTCTAGTATTTTCGAAGTTATAACCCTTTAATGGGATATACCTATGTTTATAATATTCAATATGCGGTGCATCTAATAGTTGGTTGGCCATGAAATGATATCAAACAAAGTAACTTTTACAAACACCTGTTTCTTAATTCTTTATTATTAGTTTTAGAATTACATTTTGTAATTTTTCAATAATAAAACAAAATTAATTTAAAATGTGTTCAAATATATTTCCATTCTGCTCTACACATGCTCTTAATCGCCTCTGCATCGACAGACTTACATTTTGAGCCATGTTGTTTTCACTTACTTGAAGAAAGGCGTTTCTGATTCGTTACTGCATGTTCTCTGCCGTTGTAGGAGGTGTTTCGTAAACTATATTTTTTACAGTAGGCCACAGAAAAACATCACAAGGGGTTAGATCTGGTGACCGCGGTGGCCAGTTTATAAAGCTTCCTCTCCCAATCCACCTATTGGTGAATACCCTATCTAAATGTGTTCTTGCAGCAGCACCGTAATGTGCAGGTGCACCATCATGTTGGTACCACAATCTCCTTATGACGTTATCTGGTAGGTCTTCTAACAGCAATGGTAAATTATTTTGTAGGAAATTTGTGTAGATTTCACAATTTAAAGTATTATTAAAAAAGAATGGACCTACAATAGTGTTTCCTATGATGCCTCCCCAGGTGTTAACACTCCATTTTTGTTGGTATAAAATGGGTTGCACAAAATGAGGGTTTCCAGTGTCATAATAATGAGAATTTTTTCTATTTGTTATTCCACAATTAGCAAATGTTGCTTCATCTGTGAAAAGAACATGATCTAGAAAAGTTAGATCTTGTCGTAATTGGAAAAGTAGCCATTCACAGTAAACAAGTCTCCTTTCAAAATCCGTTTGTAATAAGCCTTGATGATTTTGAATTTTGTAAGGGTGAAATTTATGTTTTTTTAAAATCCTTCTTACAGCAGTGACTTCTATCCCGTGTTCTTTCGAAATTATCCTCGTAGATACGCGCGGATTTTCCACAACGGACTGGACGACTGTCACTTCATTATCTTCTGTAACCATAGACTTACTTCTTTCATGTTTGACATAATTCACTGAACCCGTCCGAAGAAACCTTGTCAACAAATTTTCAAACGTCTTAATATCTGGTGCTCTTCGGTGAGGATACTCCATAGCATATGTTCTTGATGCTAAAAGTGGATTTCTATTGCTAGCGCCAAGAACAAATACCATGTCTATTAGCTCCTCCTTCGAAAAATTCATTCTAAAGAAACACAACTATAAACTATTACGGCATGGAAATAAGAAATAATGACAACAAAACGATATAACTGACAACAAGATAACAACTAATAACGAACAAACGGAAATTGATAATTAACTAGCCGAACTTAAATTATAACAATTAAACGCGATTACAGTAAAGAGAAACTATTGAAAAACACTTTATATGGAAATTTTAAGTAGATATTTGACGTTTGGTTACACAGCAATTTTTGCTTAATATCATTTCATGGCCAACCACCCAACTATTAGATGCAGCACCGCATATTGAATATTATAAACATAGGTATATCCCATTAAAGGGTTATAACTTCGAAAATACTAGAAATAAGTACTATGTTAATGGTACCATTTTAACGGCAATTTTACAAGGAATTTGCTGACTAATAAAAAAATTATAGGTTCAATTTAAAAAAATAGAGAAAATAGCCTTTAAACTTCGATAACTTTGGCACGACATATTTAGCACTCTGTATATGTTGTCACGTTGTTCACCCTCAAAACATATAACGTGTTAGTCCATAAATTGGTAACAAAAAAGTTACGTGAGGCACTGCACCCAAGACTTAAAATGTTAGACGCTGCAACTGTCAAGATTTTAACAAAATTTGCAATAAAACCAAAACTAACAGTTGTAAGTGCACATTGTCATATATCATTGCAAAGATAATTTGGGTGGCTATCATCATAATAACAAGAAAGTATAGCAATCTATTTAAAAAAAAAATTGAAGGTGGTTGCGGAAATTTGGAACAGCCTGTGAATATATAAATAAAATTAGAAAATGCACTGTAGCATACTACATGTGTACGTAAAATTTCATTTTTACAACTTTATTAGTTTTCATGCTAAGCTTCGCCGACACACTGTTGCCGCACCCGGTATAGGTGATTCTGAACAAAAAAGTTCATATGCACTTTACCTTAATTTCTTTTTTGTTCTTTAGGTTTCAACAAAAGAAGAAAATTCTTTCAGTAATGTATTTAATCATGAAATTAAATAACAAACTAATAAACTATTATTATAGCAGTTGTTCGAAATGTTCGCAACATATTGCCAGTCATTTTATAAAATGACAAAAATGTATCATGAGCGTCGGCATGTTTTATCAACATGACTGCGCGCCAGCGCATTTTAGTAAGCCAGTTATTGGACTTTCTAAATCAAAATATTCCTGGACGGTGGTTAGGTCGAGGGGCTCTGTATTATGGCCTGCGCGTTCTCCTGACCTTTCGCCATTGGACTCTTTCTTTTAGAGTTTGCTACGTGCTCGTAGCTACGTCCTCGTTTTGGTTGCGAATTGGCGTCTTTTTTTACTCCGTTAGGTTTTTTTTGAACCGAACTGTAGTACTTTCGCTTGCGTGTGTATATCCTCACATACAATAATTACGTATTAGTTTTTCTTCGTGGTCTTACTCCCATCTCGATTCTCGAGTGGCGATAACTTCTAGACGGAGGAGACTGAGATCGCTATCGATAGAGAGAAGGTCGATGGTTGTCATTTCGTTATTGTTTTGTAACGGCTTAATGTAGGGCTTGATTGCTTTGCGAGGTTTTAACGGCAATTTTACAAGGAATTTGCTGACTAATAAAAAAATTATAGGTTCAATTTAAAAAAATAGAGAAAATAGCCTTTAAACTTCGATAACTTTGGCACGACATATTTAGCACTCTGTATATGTTGTCACGTTGTTCACCCTCAAAACATATAACGTGTTAGTCCATAAATTGGTAACAAAAAAGTTACGTGAGGCACTGCACCCAAGACTTAAAATGTTAGACGCTGCAACTGTCAAGATTTTAACAAAATTTGCAATAAAACCAAAACTAACAGTTGTAAGTGTAAGTAAGCACATTGTCATATATCATTGCAAAGATAATTTGGGTGGCTATCATCATAATAACAAGAAAGTATAGCAATCTATTAAAAAAAAAAAATTGAAAGTGGTTGCGGAAATTTGGAACAGCCTGTGAATATATAAATAAAATTAGAAAATGCACTGTAGCATACTACATGTGTACGTAAAATTTCATTTTTACAACTTTATTAGTTTTCATGCTAAGCTTCGCCGACACACTGTTGAAGCACCCGGTATAGGTGATTCTGAACAAAAAAGTTCATATGCACTTTACCTTAATTTCTTTTTTGTTCTTTAGGTTTCAACAAAAGAAGAAAATTCTTTCAGTAATGTATTTAATCATGAAATTAAATAACAAACTAATAAACTATTATTATAGCAGTTGTTCGAAATGTTCGCAACATGTTGCCAGTCATTTTATAAAATGACAAAAATGTATCATGAGCGTCGGCATGTTTTATCAACATGACTGCGCGCCAGCGCATTTTAGTAAGCCAGTTATTGGACTTTCTAAATCAAAATATTCCTGGACGGTGGTTAGGTCGAGGGGCTCTGTATTATGGCCTGCGCGTTCTCCTGACCTTTCGCCATTGGACTCTTTCTTTTAGAGTTTGCTACGTGCTCGTAGCTACGTCCTCGTTTTGGTTGCGAATTAGCGTCTTTTTTTACTCCGTTAGGTTTTTTTTGAACCGAACTGTAGTACTTTCGCTTGCGTGTGTATATCCTCACATACAATAATTACGTATTAGTTTTTCTTCGTGGTCTTACTCCCATCTCGATTCTCGAGTGGCGATAACTTCTAGACGGAGGAGACTGAGATCGCTATCGATAGAGAGAAGGTCGATGGTTGTCATTTCGTTATTGTTTTGTAACGGCTTAATGTAGGGCTTGCTTGCTTTGCGAGGTTATAATTTAGTCACTACAATTTTTAATTGTAACTACAATTACCCGGCAGGGGTTTTTTGATGACGATTAGAGCCGATTGCCTCCTTCTCTACGATACACTGCGTTGTTAACCATCAGACATTATCCTGGTGTCTTTTCCTCTACCGACGCCAACGTCGTTCACAGGAAGGAAACCGGCGACGCTCACGAACATCCCGCTTGCTAGAAAGAGATGGACACAGCTAAGACTTTAAAATATTACTTTATTAATTTAAACTGTAATATTTTGCAATTAGTTTTCTTTGTTGAAATTTTTTAGATTCAATTTTTTTTTCTTTGTTTAGTTATTTAACTTAGTTATTGCGTCGTTACAGACATCATTTTTCAATTTTTATTTAGCCAATTCAATTGTCTTTCTAATTAGTATATCTCATTTAAAATTGTAATACGTATCTCTTTTTTTTTTTTTGTTAAATTTATTTCGACAGAGTTTATTTAAATTACACATCTGTTCCTCACGGGGACAAGAACTTATTTTTGCTTTGAAAATATCGAAAGAGTTGTTTTTTTTTTTGCTGCGTTTTCTTTAGCGTAGAAAACGTGGATAATATTTTGTGTGAATTAAACTTGTTTTCTAGATTTGTAAACCTGTACATTAAAATTTTAGTATTGCATATTCCTTCATTTTAATTTTAAGCTTTCATTAATAATTTTTTTTCTCTAATTATCTCTAACCGTTAACTTTAATTAATTATATTCTCAGACCACAACTTTGCAAATTTGCACAAGTTTATTGCTTATCAATATTTGCATGTAACAAAATCTCTCTATATGTACCGGGTCTGTTCAAAAGATCGGACTTTCCATTTTTGGTTTTAAATTATCTGTGAACCAACGAAATACGTATTTTGCTAGGGTGTGAACTTCTGTGCACAAACGGTCTGTTAACATACTTGATTTGTCTCTTTTTTTTGTAACTAGCAAATTTAATTCTTTTTTTTTATTATTTTAAGTTGGTGTCATAAATAAAGTCTGATTACATCTGGCTGAAATCCGCCTTTTTCTTTCTTTCTTTTTTTATGTTTCGGACGGCCTGGTTGCGTCCCCTACCCGCTGCGCGTCTTGCCTACTTTTGATGATCACAACTTCCGAATTTTGCGACGTCTAGCGGTTCTAAATTCGGTGGCGCCCTATACCACCTTAATTCGTGTCCTGAAGTACCTTTTGTTCTCCCCGCCCTTGGGCTGAGGCTGTCTGTAAAGCCGGGTGGGCCGCTCGACGTTGACAGGGGCGGGTAGGTGAGGCAATCCTCGTCGCCCGAAACTTGAGTTCCTCTCTTTTCTATGGTCTCGACATACAGAGCGTAGCAAGTTGCCTAAAAAATCGTGTTTACTACAACGGTAAGCTAAACACTCGAGAAGCATTGATCGAAAGAATAATTGCAGGTGTAGATTTCTTACGAAATAAACTTACAAATATTAACTGGAAACAGAATATGGCCCAAAGACTAGCAACATGTTTAGAAAGAAGAGGCAAACATTTAGAGCAATCGTTGTAATATTAGTATGTAGTTTATTAGTATGTTATGTAATTTTATGATTAAATACATTACTGAAACAATTTTCTTCAACTTTTTTGTTCAGAATCACCTCTAGAACACATTGTGTTTGTCGGTTACCTCAGGGAACTGCCTGTATAAAGTCTGGTCTTATATCGTGTCGTACAAGATTTTTAGACCCTCGTTTTTGCATTTTGAGTTTATAATTAAATTATGTTGATGATTAGCAGTTATATATTTATTTAAATTATTATCTACTCTAATTTAATTATATACAGAGATTCCCCCCTTTCAGATATTGTTGCAACATACTATCGTTTTCTTTTCTATTTTTATCTTGTCAATTTTATTTTCGGCGAAAGCATTTATAATAAACTTAGTTCTTTTTTTAATGTGGAACGTTTTCTTTACTTCTTATCACCTTCTATATTCCGAAATTACTCTATTCTTTCCGTAGTGGGTTCGTTAACTCAAGTACGTTCTCCGCGTGACGTATATCTCTATGACAAACTGTCCTTAAATAGCGGTGGCTCCCTTTTTAATTTGCAGTCAGTTCAACAACGTTTCGACATTAATCGCATTACCATCTGCACTAAGTTTTACGCCGTTGGCACTGTCTGGCTGCTTTTGTCAATTTAAGATCATCCCACCCACGCAAGAAAAGTGCGAGGAGGGTGTTTAGATTGCGCAACATTATATATCTTTTTTTACAAAGCAAGTTTTTGTGGACCTTTTATTGTTGCAGGTTGCGTGTAGCAGGCGCTCAGCGAAAAGGAAACAGCCCTCGTACATTTTACGCTTAGTGTATTTTACTACTGTATTTTTTTTGTTTTTGTCTTCTAATTAAGTTTGACTTCTTGGGCAATGAATGATGTTATTAATAAATATGTGAAATATGTAAATATGTGAAGCCAAAAATTAATAAATATGTGATTCCAATTTATACAATATCGTAAATTATATAATATTTTCACGTTCTACTAATGTTCTTGTTAGTAATACTACAACTCAATTTAAAATGCCCTTAGAAGAAAGGAGGATTATTATTACAAACCGCAAACATACAAAATTTGTGACAGAATATTTTGGGTAATCTTTTTGGCTTCACAATATTTTTGTAATATAAAGCATAGACAGCACGTTTACTGTATTATTGCCTTTTATATATACGCCCACATTTTGCACAACCTTCATCTTGTTAATAGAAAATTCTGTTTTTATTTACGTTGTATCGATTTTATCTCAACAAAGGAAACGCACAATTGTCTGTACAGTTATAAACAACGTATATTATGCATAAAATCAATACTCATTAGTTTCATTCATAACAATAACGACACAACAGTAAATAGCATTGGTGCGATATAAATCGTGAATAATTCGCACGTTTATTACCAAAATAAACAGAAATTTGCGGAAAGACGTTCATTACATCCATTACGACGTCAACAAGATCTGTATTTTCTGAATAATTTATCCCGTAGCAGTTGAAAAGCCAGTCAGCTGTTCCGTAAACAAAGGGCCTGTATGTGCAGTGTACATACGTACATATATACATACATATGTGTAGTATGCAAGTATTCCTGCAGTGGGAACACTTAGGAGCGGTTAGTATAAATAGAGCGAAGGTCGCTGGTTGACATTGAGTGTCTTACCCTACTGCTGCGACTCTATTTCCGGACACATACAAGCTCTCTACCTCTGTATTATTACACACACATACTGTGTTACTGGGACTAAAGTGGTTTGATTCTTGGACTGTAAGTGTGTATGTGATGATACCAGCTAAAGTCAAGGAAAAAAGTATTTGCGCATTGAGTGACACATACATGAAGATCTAATGAAGAATCCATTCTGTATTTCTGCATTTAAGACCGTCTTTTGTAGTTATTACTTTATTAATGACTTTAAGAGAGAACATAAATGACAAGTGTCATATATTTAAGAAAGTATTATTCTGTAACAAGAAACAAGAAACATTTACCATAGCGTTAAAAAAAGAAAGATAATTTTATGGTAAAATAGCTTAACACTTGATAGTAATAGCACTATTTTATTTTTCTATTACTTAAAAATGTACTGAATAACTTGTGGAACTGTATGTACGAAAGTTCTTTATTTTATTTTTTATGAATAATAAAGAAAAAATTACTAAGGCCGAAGAAACGCAAACCAAGAATTAGAAATTATCAAATGGTAAAAAAAAGAAATCTATTTATGAATACCACTTAATTTAATATTAATAACAATCAAAAAATATATTTAAACTTAAATTGAGTTGGAGTTTTGAATAATACGGAATACTAGCCGCCTATATCTCGGCGTTGCTCGGCCACATTCTAGAGAAAAATTAAAACTTCCCTTGTGTTAAGATAAAATTTTTGTTTATTCTGTAGTTAAACAACGAATCAATGATATTTTATTATAATCAATCTATCACTCCAAAGCCTTTGGATACACAATATTCTTCGTTATTTCATCAAACAGAGCAGATGGTTTCCCAATTTGCGAACATGCTATATACACACATGAGGATTGATAATTACCAGCTGTGTAATCACACAAAGCAATTCGATAACTGTGCTCGCAGACAAAAATACATTGCTCACCGTAATGTTGAATTAGTTGCCATTCTGTCGAGACAATTGCTAAGAGACAGTAAAAATGTTTTAAGCGGTGCAAACTTTTTTTAAACGCTACTCAAACCAATTATTGGCGTACAATGCAAAATGTATTGCAAAAATAGTAAATTTAAAAAAATGGTTAACGAAACTACAAATAGCATCCTGCTTTACTAAAATTTCAAAAATATCATTTCGAATATCAGAATACAAAACTTTACTTCAAAATAAGTGTTTAGTTTTGATAATAGATACTTGTAATTCTGATAATTGCGGCATTTTAAAAAATAAAGTTACTATGGATTTGTCAAATGTGACACTGTCATCAAAATTACTGATGAAAACTTGATTTACAAATTCACAAAGTTTTAAAGTTTTGACATTCACGTCAAAATCGAGTGTCTAAGTTTTCAAGGATCGCAAGCGTACATAACAAGTGTTCATTTGAAAAGTCAATCTAGGTTACTTTGAAATTTTGATAGAATAAGACGTAAATATATTAGTATGTGTTTGTTGTTCCGTAAACGTAAATCCAAATGACATTTGATAATGTTAATCACAAATATCAGTTAGTGCATAAAATAATCGTGCGTCGATTCTGGTTTAAATAAATTGCTTCTCAGTTTTAAAATGGCTTTCACTTTAGAACATAAATTTTTTTTAGTCCAGGCTTATTTTCGAAGTGGTAATAAAATTGATGGTTTATGAGTTTATTCAATTCAAGATTGCATGGTAAAATTTCAAGTTGAGTTTCCACATTTTGTAATAGATTATATATAATTTAAGAATACTTTGGATAGAACTTTAAAACTTCTTTCTGAAACTGGTTGTCTCTTAAGAAAATCAGGCAGCGGAGCAGTTAAGAAATGTACACCTCAAGTTGTCAATCGTGTTGAAGAAATAATGGAAAATGAACCACAAACATCTGTTCGACATTTGAGTCAACAAATAAATCTTTCTGTTGGTACAACTCACAAGTTATTAAAAACAGATATGCAACTTTATCAATCCCGTGTCACAGCAGTACAAGAATTGTTAGAAATTGATTACCCACGTAGACTACAGTTTTGCAATTGGTTTGTAAATATGAACAATAATGGAGAACTTTCGCTAAGAGTCATCTTTACTGATAAGCATGGTTTTATAAAACGGGATACCTAAATTCACAAAATACAAGAATTTGGAGTAGTGAAAATCCACATGTAATTAATGAAGAATCGCTACATCCAGAGAAAATTGGTGTTTGGGCAGGGATAAGCCAAAGGCGAATCATTGGACCAATATTTTATCAGGGAACGTTAACTGCTCAAAGGTACCGTACGGAAATTTTACAACCATTTGTCAATCAGTGGCATGTTGATTGTTCTGGCAAAATAGATTTAATTTTGTATTTTTAGTTTTATTTAGATGTAGGTGTATTTATGTTAATATATTTAATCCTAGTTTTAAATTGTAAATATTATATATTGTATATAGAAAAGATCTTGGAGTTCAGATATCTTTAATATTGTTAATTACTTTAGGACTGGTCAGGTATTACATTTCTTCATTGTCTTATTTTCTGCAGTCATAAAAACTATTTATTTTATTACAGGCAAAACCCTCTGGTTAATCCATTCATTATGTAAATAATGTATTTGAATAAACATAAATATAATAGAATAAGTTTTATTGTACATATTTCCTGTTATATATTATTATAATAAATTTAATAATTTGGTTCGAGGCGATTCTACGAAATACTAGATTATCTCTGTGCATTGTATATATATTACTTTAAGAGGTATTTTATTTTCTATAATTAAAGGTTTCCGGCGTATATTGTTTATTTTAATACATTTATGACGTCGGAAACTACAGCATATACTTTTCTTGGAAAGGCAAAAATGGTTATATGGAAATTTCCGTATACTCTTTTTCATTGTTTTCTCCCTCTCTTTGACTGGCGGGGAGAAAACTTTCTTGCCGAAAAATAAGGGAATGAAGAAACAGTTCCAAACAAGATCTCTTAGAGCTCACTACAGTTACAAGTACGATCTCTTCGAGTTAAAGCTTAGGTCTCAGTGATCTAACAAACAGTTCCTACTAAGATCTCAGTGATCTAAATAGGAGCAATATTATTTATTAGCCAGTTTTTCTCGGTCTTTAGTATTAAGACCAGATACTGCATTTATTAACGGAACTCCAAGATTAATCTTGTAAATATATTAGTGTAATACAAAATATATTGTATTATTTCAACACATACTTTGGTCTACACATTCCGACTTCCTTCAAACCAGGAGGATGAAACAATGATGAACTTCAAAATGTATATTTCCAACAAGACGCACCTTGTCATTGTACTGCAGAATCTTTGGATTATTTAAGAGAATTTTTTGATGAGCGTATAATTAGTCAAAATACTGACATTGCCTGGCCTGCACGTTCATGCGATTTAACACCTTGCGCCTTCTTTTTGTGGCCTTATCTAAAAAATAACATATTTCGAACACCTATATTGAATTTGAATGATATGCTACAGAGAATCGAACAGAAATGCATGGAAATTAATAACAATCCAGTAATGTTGCAGAATATCACCAGAAATTTTGAACGGAGGATTTTAAAGTGCATTGATCTTGAAGGACAACATTTTCAACATTTTTTATAGTTTTCAATAAATACCTATTATTTGTTATTTATTTGTATGTATGAAACTGTCAAAATATACGACTTCGTAGGTTAAGTAGTAAATTTTAATTTATGACATACTTCAAAATGTTCTCAGTAAATCACATGCTACTAGATTGACTTTTCAAATGAACACTTGTTATAATGCATGGGAGATTTTCTTTATTTGGCGATTTAAGGTCTGTTTTAATTGAATATTTATTTATTTAAAATACTTTAACTCGTAAGTACATGTTTCAGCATTCAATAAACATTCAATTACATATAATTATAAAAAGTGACAGTGCACTCGTATTATATTTCGTACTGTGATATTTTATATGTCACATTGTCATGGTTTTTATATAATGATTTAAAATTACATTACGATTTTTTTTTTATAGAAATTCATGTTTCACATATTGTTAATTCTTTAATGTTTGCCGTTAAAATTTGGAAAAAAAAGAAAGCATCCTTCCACACAACATAAGTAACATACACACCAAATTTGATCAAAATCGATTATGTAGTTTGTGAATCTTGATTTATATATATATATATATATACAGTGTACTCTCTCCTTACGGACACCTCTCTTAAGCGGACACTTTTTGCAGTACCAAAAGATTACTTAGGGATTTTTAAAATTTTTCTCTCTTGAGCGGACAACCCTCCCATAACCGGACGCGGACACTTTTTACCCACACCAAAGTGATTTTAGAGTGATTTTAGTTCCCCATAACCGGACAGCTTACAACTCTGTAACACTGTTTTTCCGTTTACTCTTCTTCATATTCGTATATTCGTACAGATGTTGCTTATTGAATAATACGTGTATGTACAAAGGGGAATTCCCTAAATACGCACAGCTTGTTGTTTTGAATGTAGTACGTAAATACATAGTACATTTATAGATTCTTATTGTATACATACTTGAATCGCTATGCCTAAAGCAGTGTTGACTATTAAAGACAAAGTTAATGTCATTGAAATTCAAAAAAATGAGAAACTTAGTGTACGCTAGTTAGCAAAGAAATGTAAGATCAGTAAAACTCAAGCTGCTTGTATCATCAAAAACAGAGACCAAATTTTAAGATTGTGGGACACTGATGTCAATCCGGATAGAAAAAGGAGTATGCTGAACGTCAAAGGCGTTAACATTGATAAATTGTGCTACGAATGGTTTGTGAAGGCTCGAAATACATAAATGTATTCTTCCCTCGGGCACACTTAACAGGAGCAAGGCTAAAGAAATTGCAGATAAATTGAATTACGCAGATTTTAGTGCATCATCTGGCTGGCTGGAAAGGTTCAAAAAACGGCATAATATAACCTTTAGTGCCATTTCTGGAGAAGCCGCTAGTGTAAACCAAGATGATGTCAAAAGTTTTACTGAAAAAGTGCCATCTTTGATTCAAGGATATGATTCACGAGATATTTATAATGCGGATGAGACTGGATTGTTTTTTCGGGCATTACCCGATAAAACATTTGCCTTAAAAGGTGAAAAATGCACTGGTGGAAAAATGGCTAAGGATAGGCTAACGATTTTTCACTGCGTCAATATGGCTGGAGAAAAGGAACCCCTTTTTGTTATTGGGAAAGCTGCAAAACCTCTGGCGTTTCGCAATATTAATTTGAACAATTTACCAGTTACGTGGCGATCAAACAAAAACGCTTGGATGGCGTCTGATTTGATGACTGATTTTGTAGCGCAGTTCGATAGGAAAACGCAACTTCAAGAATGGAACGTCCTGCTATTTTTAGACAATGCGGCCTCTCATCCTCGCGATCTTAAATTGAAAAATGTTAAAGTTATTTTTCTACCAGCAAACACAACAGCATTTTGTCAGCCCCTGGATCAAGGCGTTATAAAAAACTTTAAGTTTTTGTACAAATCGTTATTTTTAAAAAATATTTTGCTGCAGATGGAAGACGCAAATTCTGCTTTGGATTTATCAAAATCAATAAATTTGTTAGATGTCGTTTATTTCATACACAAAGCGTGGGAGCAAGTGGGTCTCCAGACAATAAAACATTGTTTCAGGAAAGCTGGTTTTGAGAAAACAGATATCCTAAACGACGATAGCGGTTGGACCGCAGAAGATGAGCTTCCACTATCAGCACTTGCTCAGTTCTCCAATATTATTAATCAAGTTCAGAGCCAAATCCAAATTAACGTCGAAGACTATATTAATTTAGATAATGAAGTCTTCATTAATAATGAAGATGTGGAAAACATTAATACTGAAATGTTAATTGCTTCCCAAGAAACGCTCGCCAACTTGTCTGAAGATGAGCTAGAATGTCAAATTGACAAGTTAACTTCCTATAAAGAGGCTTATTTAGCTATAAGAAAACTAAAGGCTTTTTCTTTGCATCACAGCGACCTTAAAGGTGTTCAATTGCTTACTGATCTTCATATACATCTCCAGGATAATGAAATTAAAGGAAAAACGCGCCAAGCTAAAATTTCTGACTATTTTAAATCTATTTGAATACCTTGCATAACAAATTTAGTTTTTTTTTACTTCTCGCAAAAATGTTAATGAAAATTCTGTTTACTTTATCTAATATTTATATGTTCTTGTTTTGGAAATAAAATTGTTTAAAGATAAATATATTACAAATTATTATTTACTCTTTTTGTACTTTTCTCATAAGCGGACACTTCTCATAAGCGGACAAATTTTTCAGTCCCATGGCTGTCCCCTTAAGAGAGAGTACACTGTATATAGATTAACCTAGGATGTGAGAAATTACGTGCGATATGCGAGGGGCTGCTGAAAATATGAAGAAAAACATAAAATTTAGTCAACAGCTCTGGTAATTTGGACACCAGTATTCGGAAACTTTCAGCAACTAAAAACTCTTTAGATGTAAGTACCTGAGGAAGCCACTGTGCTGGCGAAACAATTGTCGTGTTACGATTAAAGATTAAAAGTGGAGATTAGAACCGTAGTTTTATTTCTATTTTTTTACATTGTCAATTTTTAGTTTGTGTTAAAACTGAACTCAATATGTAACTGAAATTTAAAATTTATGATGCACATATACAATTTTGTTGTAACCGGTTTTGGTTTCTACTGTTGGGTGCAATTAAATAAATATTATTATTGTTAATAGCAATTTACCAAGTAAATCTCCTGCATGGTCTTAATTGCTTAATGTTTAAATTTTAGCGTTTCTTCAAAAATTATGGCAGCCCTAATTTTCCACGCTAAACATTAAATCGAAATTGAATTTGATATGAAACAGATTTGACTAAACTTTCTGTACACATAATAGTACATTTCCTGTGTTAAATATTCCACTATAATTTTAAAATTTGGTCTTATCAGGCAACAAAATGTAATTCACCTTTCAATATCTGCTAGTCTGAATTCATGACGTACATGGTACTTCTACGAAAGAAATTTATCTTATGTGCATTGGATTTGGTTATCTGTTTTTTTTTGTGTAGATACATTTTTAACAACATTTTAGAATGCTTTAATAGATATAGACGTTTTTAGATACGTACCACGCAATAAAAATGTTCCTTGCCATTACAATTTACGTTTGCAAAATATATATTAATTCACATGGGAGAAAATTCCGATAATAAATACAGCGCATTTATCGATACTCTGGGTTGAAAATAGAATTTATTTTATTTTCATTATTTTAGGTTTTATTTAATTGTTAGTTAACGCATTTAGGACCACTATTAGAAACATCAAGAAAAACAAATTTAAAAAAAAATGAACGTCTATTATTCATAAGTTAAGTTAAAATAAAGACAAAACATTGATTCACAAAGAATATTACAATTATCCTTTGAAATAGTGTGAATAATAACATTTACTGCACATGAATACGGTTTTACTTTTGCATACTCTGCAGCGTCTCCTCTAGTTTTCACGATTTCTTTCAATGTGTTTCACATTTGTTAGCACTAATGAGGCTATGTACAAGTTCAGACTTGAAATCCAGTTATGAAATGGGTTTCGCTTCTGTGTAGTTTGCAAACATTCACCACAGTAGAGTCTAATATATTTATAAATAATATCCACCAGCATTTTTTTCCACTAGCATGTAGTCGGCAATTTCCAACTGCATTATCTCAAAAGTCCCCAGCTATATCTACATGCAAATTATCATCATCAATATCCTCCTCGTCTCTTATATCATCGACGTCGGGTGGTATATAACAAACATCAATTTACTCATTCAGATCAAGACTACCATAATAATTGCTTTCCTTTGCTTTCAACTGCAAATCCTTTCCAAGTCAACGGTTTGTTAGAATCACCGCAATATTTCACGTGACTCTAAAACAATTTTATTATTACAATCAAAGATCCACACATAATTCAGAAATTGTTGTACTTACCATTGAATAATATTTCTGTAATCCTCAAGATGACACTATTATGAACTCTAACCTCTTCAGCTTTTCTGTAAATTATAATGAACTGTAAAAACTCGCACTGCACAAGGGATATAGAATAAATTTCCACAATTGAAAATGCCATTACACATTCAGAAAATTTACAGCAGTATATTTAAATATTTATTAATGCATTTCCTTACATAAGGAAATAAAAAAGATAACACACAATAACAAAAGAATACATAATATGCTAGAAGACTCAGATGGCAGAATAATAATTAATGAAGAAGAGAAGCTACAACAATGGGAAAAGTACATTCACGAAATGTTCGCAGACGAAAGACAGCAGCTAGACATCAACGCTGAACATATAGGAGGACCTCATATTCTAAAGAGTGAGATTGTATATGCTATTAACCAGCTGAAAAATAATAAAAGTCCGGGCATTGATCAAATAAACTCAGAGATACTTAAACTCATAAATGAGGAGAACATAGATCTACTTCTACTTCTGTTTAACAACATATATAAGTCAGGCAAAATTCCCCAGGATTGGCTTAAATCAACTTTTATACCCTTACCAAAAAAGTATAGTGCAAGGAAATGTAACGACTACAGACTCATAAGCCTGATGAGTCATGTTCTTAAAATCCTATTAAAAATTATACACAAGATATAACAAATGCGAATCTAACATCGGCTCGGAACAATTCGGATTTCGAAATGGGTAAGGTACGAGAGAAGCTTTATTCAGCCTACAAGTCCTTGCACAGAAGTGCCACGACCAACAAAGAGACATACATATTTGTTTCGTCGATTTTGAGAAAGCGTTTGACCGAGTAAACCACGATAAACTTTTCGAGTTCCTGGAGGAAATCGAGCTGGATGATGGGGATTTGAGACTTCTTAGAAACTTGTATTGGCACCAGTCCGCAAGAATAAGAGTCGAGACTAACTTGTCTTCAAGAAACATTGACATTTGTAGAGGAGTGAGACAGGGGTGCGTGTTGTCCCCCACACTATTTAATATATACTCAGAGTATCTGTTTGCGAAGGCGCTTAGGGGTTGTAACGACGGAATAAAAATTAACGGTGTCAATATATCGACTATCCGTTATGCAGACGATACTGTGTTGATTGCGGATACCGATATAGGATTACAAAACATAATCAACAGATTAAATATGACATGCAAAGATTTTAATATGGCCATAAACATCAGCAAAACGAATTTAATGTTAATTTCTCGTAATTCAAACGTACCCATACCTCTACGGGTTGACGGGGAAATATTGACCAGGGTTGATCGCTTTGAGTACCTGGGCTGCTGGATTGACTCAAGACTGGACCATGACATCGAAATAAGGTCCAGAATTGAACAAGCAAGGCAAAACTTCTTCAAACTCAAAAACATACTGTGCGATAAACAGCTAAATGTAAATTTACGCGTAGGGTTTACAAAGTGTTACGTCTGGTCAACGCTATTATACGGAGTGGAAACATGGACCTTGAAAACTGTCGGTATGAACCGTATAGAAGCATTTGAAATGTGGACATACCGAAGAATGCTAAAAATTCCATGGACATCACATACAACTAATGAGGAAACTTTGAAAGGGGTACACAAAGATCGAGAACTGCTCCACATAGTAAAGATGCGAAAGACGGCTTACCTTGGTCACGTTTTGAGAAATGAAAAATATTACCTACTGCAGCTCATAATTGAAGGAAAGATTGAGGGTAAACGTGGGCTTGGCAGAAAGAAACTCTCGTGGATGCGGAATATTAGGAACTGGACCGGATTAAACTTTGAACAACTCATTAGAGCTGCTGCAAATCGAGAGAGCTTTGCTGATGTGATCGCTAACCTCCGATGACGGAGAGGGCACAAAAAGAAGAAGAAGAAGAATGCAATACCACTTTGATAGTGCAGCTAAAATTATAATTTTTAATATAATTTTTTTTTGGCGTTATATGGAAATAATGGGCTAAATATCTAATAATAGTTTGTACTATTAATTATATGAGGACTCTTTCTGTTGAGCTTATTGTTAGTAAAGGATACACAACTTTTTAATAAAATCATTTATTTATAATTTTTCAAAATATTCCTGTCCACAGTCTGAAAATTTACTGTTAATCATAATATTGGAGACGATATTATTCTATTTTCGAAATTTTTTGTTACATTTATAACAAATTATAAAGAGTTAGATATAGAATCAAATAGCTTCTTCGTCATGGCTATACGAAAAAATTAAGAATGATAACACAAAAATGATATAATATATGTATATACACTGCCATCAAAATGTCTCAATACCTGTTAAAATAAATGTTTTGTTTACAAAAACTAGAAAGAGCTCAGAAATTTTATTTTTGACTTTGGCACATCTGTGCGAAAGTGGAGTGAAAAGCTCTTGGTCTGATCAACGGAACACACTTCTTATTTCCAAAGTAAATATTTATTTTTTGCATAGTCTACAACTCTACTCCCTTGATCCACTAGTGTTCTCAATATATCCATGAGTTTCAAATATTATTCATTTAAGACCATTTATTTTTTCAAATTGTGTACAAGAAGCTTTGCCTGGCGAATAACGCCGTTGTGCGGGTATTCCCCATAAAAAAAATAATTCAGAAATAGACTACAACCGGTCTAAGAAGGTATTTCAGAAGAAAAGCGAATTTAGAAAAAAATTATCGGATTCTATAACTAGACTGCGGAACCGGTACTATCCCGTATCGGGTGTGATTCATCGGCGCCGACAATGTACAATCGATCAATTTAACAGTATATAAGAATGTTATAGCGCCATGGTATTGATCAAAGTTGTCTGTTTATAGGTCTTTCAATGTAAACAGAAGGAGTGTGAAATATATTTCGCCAGAGTCGTAATAAATCCAAAGAAATGTATATACGTAAATTTATTTTTAGGAAAATAAATAAAACATTGAAGTTAAATGAATTTAAATTAACTTGAATTGAAATCAATTCAAGATATACGAGTACATATATATATATATATATATATATATATATGCGAAATGCATTTACTTTATACAGTGAAAAAATTTAAAATATTGAAAAAGTATAAACTTGAAATTAATTATATGACCTATAATTAAAGTGAATGCTTTGTCACAACACAGTAAACATTTTTTATTTACATTAATTATTAAAATATATTCTAAACTTTGTTCTGTAAGTGCGTTCTCTTATTGGACAGTATGTCTTTAAATATAGAAAAACTTCGCTCAACATCAGAGCTAGTGAGTGGCACATTGAAGTAATAATCTTTAAATTTAATATATCTACCGATTTCCGTATTTTGAACATTACTACCAAAACCTTTCAGGACATTAAAATCAGGGTTACGAGCGAATATTGTATCAATCATATTATTAAGCGACACCGACTCAGTCTCTGCGCCTGCATGACTCATTAGAGAATACAGGGACTAAAGACTGAATTACTTGTATAACAAATCAAACAAAGGAAGGTGGAATGATTTGAACACATGCTTAGGATAGAAAGTAATAGACAAGCAAGAAGATCATAGAAAGCTAATCAGGCAGGAAGAAATAGTCGAAACATTACCGAGATACAATTTTGTTTTATTTATAATCAGTTTAGTAAAAGTAATTTTAAACTAAAATCTTTCTTCAATATATTACTTGCTTTTATTAGGTTGATATATAAGTTTGTAGCGTTTTAATCAAACTCAAAATTTATTAGTTTTTTAACAAATAAAACGCATGAACTAATCATGAATATATTCTCCTCCGTTAATTAAAATTGCTTCCCATCGATCTCGCAATTTGTGCTTCCACACTTGAAGAAATCCGGTGGTTTACAAATGAAAAAGTCGTCAAACCAATTTTGAAGCGAGACGTCGTTGTTAAAGGATATTACTTTACGTTACCGTACATCAAAATAACTTGATGATGTCTTCCCAGTCCTTCTTCTTGAAAGCCCCTCAAACTCACGGAGCTGCTTACAGTAAATCTCAGCAGTCAGTGACGGTTATATTCCGTAGAAGCAATTCATAGTAGATGACTCCTTGCTTGTTTCACAGGATGCACAAAATCAGCTTACACGTATGAGTATTAGCTTTTGCTCGGAGAGATGCCTTTTTGTTAGGGTTAAGCGGTACCTTTCTATTCTTGATGTCAACATAATTTTTCATCGCCAGTAACAATGTACGGCAAAAAAGATCAATGTTGTTAACGAGCAGCAAAGAAGCACAAATGGTGACATACTGATTCTTGCTATGTTTACTCAAAACATGCGGCAACCAAATACCCAGTTTCTTAACTTTTCCAATTACCGAGTTCACTGACGTAGGTCAACAGCAATTAAATCATTTAGATGATTTGCATCAAAGTCTGATGATCTTCCTGAACGTTGAAAATCGTTTATGTGAAAATAGCACTCCTCTGTTGAACTCTAATAAAAGAATATTTTGCAAACGTCCAGTTTTCTACTTGACGTTCTATTTTCTTTTTCCAATAATTTACAATCTTTGCATAAATTTAACAGCTATTCAAATCGAACAATATGACATTAAAATAACTTTGAGGTATACCTAACAATTCCTCCTTTAAGGCACTCTCGTCCTAGAAACCATAAAACTATAAACACTACAAACTTATGCACTAATCAGATAATATTTTCAAAAAAATAACAGTATGTATTAGGATGAGCGCTAACTAGTCTATACCAATAGTATTACATTTTAAACCTTAATGCTATTAAATAAGAACACGATCAGGCCGAAAATATATAAATTTTCGGCAGTAACTTACTAAAGAGTCAGCAATCCAATCATATATAACTATTCCATGGATCTAGTGTCTATACCGTGGCAAAACCATTTTTAGGGATTTGGGAGTCTTATTTGATTCGCGCCTGCCCTATCGACCATATTAGTACTGTTTGTGTTTCTGCATGGTATTTGCTAAACTTCCTTATAAGATCTAGAGGATTTTCGGATGCGATAACTTTCAAGAATTTGTGTTTTAAGCTCTACTACTACATACTAGAATACAGATCTATCATTTGGTATGCGTATTATGTCTACCAACAACTCGCCTTAAAGAATAGATGAAATATTTGAAGTACTTAATATATAGAACCAGTGGTACTTATCCACCCTGTGAAACTGAGTATGAATCGCTATTGGACTTACAAAACTTTCAGAAGTTAACATCACGAAGAAAGGGACCCAGTGCTGAGTTTCTACGTAAACGTGTCACAATCAAATTGACTCTTCATATCTCGTGTCTGCGGTACCTTCTTAGTCGGCAGAGCTAGAAAATCTTATTGTTAGTTACAGCACCGTTTGACACATTTGTCAACAAGCGCCAATGATCTCTTATCGAATATCTTCCATATATAGCTCACCCTCACATGTTCATATACCTTTCCTTAACTATTTTGAAAGCGACCATTATTGAATTACATGCATCTATTTGGTACAGGTTTCATGATTTAGATTTAAGCTTTTCTCATTAGTATTGCACTGCACCATTAATGTAATTATATTGTCCTTTAAAGAGATTCATCTGTTACTCAATAAAAATCATTATTATTATAGCGTCGAGTTATCTCGCACTTCCTCATCCTGTAGGCGCGACACATTTTACTGTACTCACATATCTGAGGGCAGTGTTTCATGATTAGTAATTTATTGTTATTGTTTTTTTTGTCATTTCCATGATTCTTGAGATTACACAAGGCTATATCGGGGTGTTTAATCAGGGATTCGAATTTATTCCATTTGTAAAAATTTACAGGCTATATTTGTGAAGTATTATTGATCGCTGCATTATTTCATGGACTTTGGATGGTAAATCTAATGATTTGAGACACTTAGAGAACTGATGGAGTGTAATTTCGCTAACTGATATGAAGGGTATTATATATACGTTTTTCTATTCTCATATACGCTGAAGTTCCATTTCCAGTAGTGTGTATTTTTCACTTTTGTTTGAGTGTCTGCTGTCAATGTTATTGCCTGCTAATACAGCTGTCTATTAAGTATGTGATGCATTCACTTTATCTTGAAGTACGCTATCTGATCTATTTGTTGAAATTTGTTTGTCTGTATGTATTCCCATACCGTATCTTTGATTTTCAAGTATTGTTATAGGTGCATATTTATAGTAGGCTGTATTTTTGTGCTTTTACTTGGTGTAGTATTTTAGCTGCATAATATATTCTCTTCGTGTTAGTGTTTTACATCCTGCGGTAATAGGGTCTGTAGTTTCAGGGCGTAAATCTCCTGCAGCTATCTCTTTGAATGTCTGTAACGTTAATGATGTATTTCCTATAGCTTCTTATATATATTACCTGATCTTCTATTGCTGAGATAAAACCTACGGCCTCTGAGAAGAATCGTCAACTTTCTAGCAATTTGTAACTATAGCAACATTTATGTTTTCTCTTGCCATGTGAGAGCAATGGTTTCTACAAAAATTGTGTATGGTTTTTTTAGTGCTAGGTTTAACCGTGTGTTTCTTATCGCGTTCTGCTTTTGTTATCATATTCGTCACGAAAAAATTGTCCAAGATTGTGTCATTGTTTCGAAAGGAGTGCGTGCACATCAGATATTCCTCTTCCTCCTAATTTTCAACTTAGTGTTATTCTTGCAACGCAAGGGTTTTGGTGAAGTTTTCTGTAATTTTGCATAAGTGTGCGAGTTGTGGAATTAATATTATTAAGGTCTATCTGTGCCATTTAATTATTCCAAATGAGTGTATTAAAGTGAATATTGCAAAAGTGTTAATTGCTCTTGTTAGATTTTTAGAATTCAGATATGATTTAAGGATGATGATTTGTCTACCGGATTTTAACTCTGTCTTTATGTGTATGTAGCTTATTGCTTCCATCAAAGTTTATTTTGATGGAAGCCAACGTATGTGTAAATGTTTTGTCCTTTTATAAATTCTATTTCAAATTATTCAGTGTTTTTTATGTAACAGGCTGTTTTAATTTTCCTTTTTCAATGTGCAGTGTTTTACATTTGCTTATGCCAAACTCCATCTTAATATCGAAGGTTATTACTTCTGTAATTTTCATTAATCCTCTTATTTGTGTCAAAGTGGATGTGTAAAGCTTAATATCATCCATGTACTTAGGGACCGGACACGAGAGGTCGATGACTCATTGCCCACGGGCGTACTATTGAAAATTTTATATTTTTTGTATTTTTTAAGAGTTTTTAATTTTATTTACATAATTGTAAACCAAACGGGTAGTGATCTATAAAATACGAAATACATTTTTATTTTATCATTTTGTATTCAAGTTGAGTAAAGGAGTATTAATATTAACTAGCAATACTTTCTCAATGTTTTCTTCCATAAAATTTGCTTTCTTTGAATGAAAATACATCTTTGTAGATAGAAAACGTCATTTCTTATCCGCAATTAGTTATAGGTGCACACTGGAAATTCGATTTTGTCCCCATACGCAATTGCCGCAATGTTATTAAATCTGGATTTCTATTAAAAATTGCGTCTAACTCTTGCCGAGGGCCACATCTGAAGTCACTTGGAATATTTTTCAAATTATTAATAGCCACATCTAATCATTTAATTTGAGATTTTGATTTTCAAAATAAGTGATTAGTTTTGGCAAGTTTCCAAAGTGTTCCTGAAGAAAGTACAACTGATTTTTTAAATTTGGAATTTGTATTAGTTCCTTGCACTCAAAAATACTTCGAGCATCGTCATTTAAATATGTAACGAAATTTTGTAAACTATCGAAATTCTCTGCATAAGAACTAGTAACTTCCAAACAAGTTCCCCATTCACTTATTACCGGAGAGGGAGGCAGTGCCAAAGATGTAAGTTTTTCGTTGTAAAGATCTACTCTCAAAGGTGCTTATCTCAAAACTTTTTTAGAAGCGGTTACAAGTCTATCAACTTACGGAAAGGTGATATATTCACAGATTCTGTGGAGAGCATGTGCTACACAAGTTTCCTTTAATAGTTTGCCTGTTTTTAACATATATGCAGCACTGTCGTTGACAAAGAAAAGTATTTTTTCTTTGTACCTGTCGTCCGAATGAAGCATTTGGTGCATATTCTCGTAAATGGTTTTAGCTACTGTTTCCGCATCAACTGTTTATTTATAACTTTTGTTGCTATTACATATGCATTATATAGAATAGTTGTATGTAGTACACCAGCTGCAATATTTACCACAGCGTCCTAATATATTGACCGTTTCGTCGGCACTTATCGATAGGTACTGATTTGAAAGATGGCTTCTAATACGTTCTACTGCTTTCGTGTAGCACTTAGAAACACAATATTTGCGTAAGGTGGATTCATCAAGAACATTTCGACCAGTATATTTTTGGAGAAATATTTTGAAGGTGAGATTATTAAGCTTATTTAATGGAATATTTGCCGCCATTAAAGTTTCTTCGTTAAAATTGTCAGATTCCAACGGGTCCAATTTCTGTGTATGTGTTTGCGATGTGACGTTTTACATGCGATTTCTTGGAATTTTTTAACGATATTTTACAGTACTTTGCAATAAATTTCGGAATCACTGACAATGGACATACAATCAGCTTGACCCTTAAACCAACTCGCCATTGTTTCACGATGCCAGTCTCGATGTTGTTCCATATCATATCTAAAAAAGTGACTTGAACTATATTCTAGATCTAAATAAATGAAAATTAAAAATGTATGCGTAAGTTATTGAAACATAACAAAATTCACTGGACACTTACGTCAAAATAATTGGGAGGAGTAGATTCGATAAAACGATATTTAGCAGGATCTATTACGAAGATTATGTAAGTAATTAACAGTTGAAACAATTAAAAAAAGAAATTAACTCACCGTACTTTATTTATCTTACGAAATATAAACTAATAAATAAAATAAATTGTAAAAAATTTAACTATAGTATTGAAGTAATTGCGTCAAAATTGAACGACAAAAAACAGATGCGCGGTTAAGCAAATGAATAGTGCTATTCAATAACTGCGTGTTGTACTTGGCGAAGTTATAGACTATTTATTTGGTCCATCGTATTTCGGCCTGATGCGTCCGGTCTCTAATGATAATGGATTTAAGCATAAGCAAAACCAAAGTAAAATAAGCGAGTCGCCCTGGAAAATTTCTCGTCTATCCTATTATTACTATTCTAACATTTAAACTATTTCATATTAAATTATTCACATCTACTCCCTCTTTCCAATAATTATTTTATAACAATATATATATATATATATATATATATATTGAGGTAGGTCAAGCCTACACACATAAGAATCCCTAGTTTAGTTAAAATACAGATTATTAGTTAGAATGTAAAAATTAGAAATTAAGATAATTTTTTGAACTGAATTCTACATCTGTCAAATCAATAAAGTTGATTTCACGTTTTAATTGTTAGAAATTAATTTGCATTATCATTTATGTTTGTCTTTTCTTTTGCCTAAGTCATTTTATTTATATATCATGAATTACCGAAAACATTTCAACTTAATTGATCGATTATCAATGACATATACTTTAGAGAAAGCTGTACATTTTCAAATTAATAACCGTTGGAAATATCTCGACTATAAATCAGCATAAAAATAAGACTTGTATGTAAAAATAACTATTATTTATTCACAAGAACAATGTATATAATTTTTGTAAAGTAGCCATTTGGTTAAAATAATTAAATTGTCATTTTCATTAAATAAAAGTAACGAGATTAAATTAACAAATACTAATTGAACGAATAAGAAACGAGGATTAAAAACAAAAGATAGTGGGCGTCATTAAGTTGAATTTCTCCGAACACCACGCCGACGTTTAATTAAGTGCTCCGTCTGAAAATAGAAAAAAAAGTGGTAAATTAAATAGAAAACTATACAACACACATCTTAAAATATTACCAGAATATCCAGCAACATTTTAACGCCTTTTGGGAATCGATACTTCAACCAGTTCCGGACAAACGGAAATTTCATTTCACCGAGGACAGCATCTTACGAGGCCCGAACTATAGAGGTGACGCCATTCAACCACCCGCTAAACTTGTATCCTGCATTTTTGGAAACGAGAAGATTTTTGAAGAACCTGCCTCATCCCTTGGTCACTTAAGTATTTTGAAATCTCCTCTGTAATTTTGAGAATTATATTAATTAATTTCTCGTAGCAAAACTTTTATTAATGTTTTTTTTAAATGAATATACCTAATGGGTACTTTTAGTTTTTAGTATTACGTAATTTAAGTTACGAAGAATACAGTTCAACTTGCGTTTTTCTCAGTTCTCAATTCTTTGTTTTTTTTATATTTTAAGCCATTGAATTTTAATAGAAGCATCTATGTTTGTTTAAGAATTAAAGTCAAATTTGTCACATCTATTAATTTAACCATACATTTAGTTTACGTAGAGATAATCACGTGACATGATGCCTATTAATAAGTACTTATTTTAAATTATTTAACTTAAATGTGAAACATTTTCATCCATTAAAGCATTTACTTTATTCTTGTACTCACTCGTTTCATTTTTGTAGAATTATCCTTATTATTTAGACAAAATCACCATCATTTAGTATGTTGGTCTTAAGCAATTTCCATATGTATTTCTATTCGAGTCACCGATCCCACTAGTAAAGTGTATTCCAGATGCACCACACAAGAGTCTCTATGTTCTTAAAAGCTGGACATTTATACGTATAATTTTGAGCCCATTAAAGAAAGAAACAAAATAATAAACACATGTACACCTGTTGTGGTTATGTATACTTCGTTTGTAAACGAAAACTTTTAAATGTATCACCCACATGCAACATATGTAATATTCAAAACCTCTCCCTCTATATGTTTTATTCACAACTATATTTAAAGAGATTTAAAATACATTTCTTGGAAAATTAACCTATCTGTTTCCAATTTTAATCGTACAATGTTAAAAATAGATAAAGCCTTTCAGATAGGTAAATAAGTATACTTCAATTTAAGAGAATAACAAGAGGTCTATTTAATATTGCAACTTAACTGCAATTGATTATATTGATATTCTTATTAATCCTCTAGTTTCTTTCATAAACAATTTTAAACAATATATATTTTATAATACACCGGCGTTACATATATATATATATATATATATATATATATATATATATATATATATATATATATATTAGTGTTAATAAGAATTAAAATTTGTCATAATATTAAAATAATAGACATTTTCTTGGTTTAGCGACCTTCAATGAATTTCAGTTTTTTACTACGACGTTTCGACTTTTTTTATATAATTAAGTCTTTTTCAAGTGATTAGAACTAAAAAATTAATACAACGAAAGGTAAGAAATATATTTACAATTTGTATGAATGAATTAAAATTAAAATAATAATTAAAGAAAGGAAAATTAAAGGACACAAAACTCACCAATTTATTTCGTGTTAAAACACATATTTTGTATAATATGTATGGTCGGAACATGTCGACCTTTTTAGTGTCGATCTGCTTTTCTCGGAATATTTAGTGTAACTAAATGTCTTGGTGCAGAAATGAAATTGTTTATTTCGTTTTAAAAATTAGTTTGGGCAGGCCATATGTTTGGGAAAATACAGTATATTTACATTGGGAAAAAAAATAAAAAAATTTTGTTTGGTTGATGTTGTCTTCTATTGTTTAATGAGCGGATAATAAAGTTTAGAAAGGCCATCAATCTCGTTACAATCGTTGATTGTTTTGTTGTTTTTGAATATATGAATCATTTCTAAGACCTCCCTAGCCTTTGTATTTTTTTGTTTGGTTATTATTTTAGTATTTTCAAAATCAAAATTATGTTTTAATGTTATCTGGTGTTTTTTTAAAGCTGTCTGATTTTTTGCGTATTTGTGTCCTTTTAATCTTTCCTGTAGTAACTATTTTGTTTGGCCTATGTATATTTTGTGACAGTCTTTGCAGGGTATGTTATATATTGTATGTGATTGATTAAGTGTTGGTGTTGAGTCTTTTAGTTTTGTGTGTAAGAATTTTAGGTTTTTTCCGCTTTGATGTTAAGATTTAATTACATAAAAAAAGTCGAAACGTCGTAGTAAAAAACTGAAATTTATTAAAGGTCGCCAAACCAAGAAAATGTCTATTATTTTAATATATATATATATATATATATATATATATATATATATATATGAAAAAAACCACATCCGTCCAGAAACGTGCATATATCGATATTTCACTGTCGTTACAGATCGTCAGTACACGATATTCTAACATGGACATGATTTTATTTTTATACTTTCGTGTATATATACGAATTATATTGAATTTAATTGGAGTGAGAAATAGCAATTATTCAAATCTCCTCTCACATGTAATTGTCGCTAAATTTGTGCAATTGATTCTACAATCTGACAAGATTACTCCTTTCTTCGGCAGGAGTAATCTTGTCAGATTGTAGAATCAATTGCACAAATTTAGCGACAATTACATGTGAGAAGAGATTTGAATAATTGCTATTTCTCACTCCAATTAAATTCTATATATATATATATATATATATATATGAAATCGTTGTTTTTCAGATTCTTCTCCGCGTTTGAAATAATATTGTTATTATCATTAAACAATCTTCATTATTACTTAACATGGGGTCCATAAGATATATTATAATTTGTAGTAATTATATTGCGTTTAAACATTCATTTCATACAAAATCAATAAATTTAAAAATGTAATTATTTCTACAAACTACATTAAAATCGATGAGGCAGAATTCGCAGATTTCTGTTTCTGAATTTTCCTTGCTAGTTCCCGAAAATATTTTTAATTCAACATTTTTGCAAATTTAATATGTACATACGTAGTACCGATTATAATCCTACCTTTCATTTTAATTTTATATCATTAAAAGCTTAAATTCTACAATAGAAATATTCCTTAACATAGGTTTTATTTAATTGTTTTAATAATGTCTAGATTAGTGATTATCGCTGACTCTAATAATGTTTTTCTTTACTCTTTAGCTTCAGTTCCGATTTATCACGCTACACTATCGACAAATTTACGCAGCGATCATAAAAAGATCGTCAAGGTCGCACACAACTAAACAACAAACGTCGGGGAAAATCGAAACCTTACTCATTGAGATAAAATTCCGCGATGGTTTTGACAGATACCCATGTATAACTCCCAAGATCTAATTATGAAACGCGTTTTATTCTCAAATGTCATCACCGAACATTATGCCAAAGCGAAAATAAGTACATACATATGTCTCAAATCTAACGAATTTCCCGTAAGACTAGTTTTTAGTCGATAAAATTTGCCAGAAAGTGTGTCCAATACACACTTTAAAGCCTCATAAATGTTATGTATATTTTGAATTATGTCATGTTTCAAATTATTTATAAAAATTTTAATATCTTTACTAAATAAAACATCAACTGAAAAGCACACAAAACAGACATATACTTTACAATTTCTCATAAATATATCACTTCCTTAATTTTATGTACAGAACCATTTTATTAAACTGAATTGATTTGGCTTTTACTTGATGATGATCCATAATTTAAAATAGAATTAATTAATAACAATATTTCAATATCTCATAATTAAAGCTGGGAATTATATGCACACGGAAACTGTATTATATGCGATATATGTTTCCAAAATTCGATGAAAATATGCAGAACTTTTATTAGAATATGCTAAAATATGTAAAATTTAAGTGATAGTTGCACAACTAAATTATTGTCAAAATATTAAATAATGTAAATATAAATTTAGAGATACCACAAATATGTACTACATCAATATTATATTCGAAATTTGACAAAATACATGTATGTATAATAATTAGAGCAGACCAATTTCCGTGCGCGCCATGAACGCCGGTATGGGAGTGTAATTCGTAATATATCAGAATAATTGAAACATACATCAGTAGGTAAACCCCACCAGTTTTGTATAATACAAAGGTATTTTTAATAATATAAAATATTATTAAAAAATATTAATAGTGAACCTGTATTTGTGTTCTTCACACCAGATTTTTAATAATATTTTATATTATTAAAAATACCTTTGTATTAATTCGTAATATATTAGAATATGCAATAGAATAGGGACGAAAAATGAGCTTGTTACCGATATAAGTATAGAAGTAGAGACATTTATTCTATCAGAAATAATTAAATATACATTTGGTTTTCTGCTATTAAAGGAATATGCATAAACACACGAAAAATAAGAATATACATATTATAGCAACGTGTATGTACCTATAAATAAAATGGAAAATGCAAAATCCATTTAATCCATAGTGATTGTGTGCACGACAGAGGATTTAAAAAACCACTTACCGCTTTAAGCGTCTCCCAAGGATTGACAAACTGGAGAAACTTGATTGTATATTTTCAACATCAGGTGCGTTTCAGGTTACTTCTGAAAAACATGTCAGCCGTGAGGAAAAAATATGTTTATATTCGGAAAAGGAGCGTTCTACATCTAGTGATGTTATATTCGCATAAACAAAATACTTTTTTAACCAACTTAACACATCTGTAGACGTGCCCTCACAAATACGTGTTAAGGTGTCAAAATCTGCATTTCTGTCTAAAACATTTTCAAACTTAATTAGAAAACTTTCACTTTTTGCGTCTTCTACAGCACACAGTTGTGCATGAACATCTTTAACGATTTGCAGTGATTCCTCTAACGACAGCGACGAATTTTCTAATTTTGTTATTGCTTCTTCTAGTCCCAAGTAATTCTCACGAATACTTTGTAAATCCATTTTAATCTGGGCATCTTGAAATTTTTTCTGGCTTGTATTGATAGCTTCACTTTCTTTCGGATCGAATGATAAAACCACGTCCTTAATTTTTTCAAAATGTTCATGATAGTAAAACCTCGCCCGTAACCATGTACCCCAACGTGTCAGAATCGGCTGTGGTGGCTCAGGGGTATGGGGACACAATTCGTGAAATTTCCGAATACGTTTTGGAGATTTCAGGAATACTGCCTTTGTACTCGATATTAAAGCATCTACCTCTTGATAACATCTACGAACCTGTTCTGTCACAAGGTGTAGAGCATGGAGTTTACAAGTAATATGTAACAAGTTAGGACAATATTTTCTAAGAGACCGGCCTACAAAACACATGGTTGCCGCACCATCGGTCATAAACATTAATACTTGGTCTTTCGAAAGTTTAAATTTTTCCAAAGTATCTAATAGCACCTCTGAAATTTTTTCGTCATTACATTGTCCTAGTCGTCTGGATGCTAATAAAATTAAAGACGTTGGTTGATGTGGTTCTATATTACGCGCCATCACATTAACTACAGATTGTTTTTTGCTGTCAGTTGTTTCGTCCACACATAATCACAGTTTTTATTTTTCAGTTCGGCTTTGATTTTATTTTCAACCTGTTTACGTACCGATGGTAAATTCCTTAGAAACGTTGTCGTACTTGGTAATGCTTGATTCGCGTATTTATTCCAAAATGAAATAAATGAATCATTACTTAACAAGGTAAACGGCAGTGTACACACAATCATAGTTACACATAGTTCATGTATAAACTGTTGTCGATTAATTTTGTTATTATTGTGCTTCGAACTGCTTACGTGTTCTTTACAATGTGTTTTTGACCAACACATTAGATATGTATTGCACACTAAACATTTAATTTTTGAGCCATCGTATATAATAAGTCCGGGAAATCCATAATAAACTTATTCACTTCGTCTGACAACGGTCGTTTTCTCGATTTATGTGTCGGCGACAGTTTATTACGTATGCTTACACTTACATGCAGTCTAAACAAGTACCAAACACGTACTGAATGCTTCTTATTAGTTCTGATGCAATACAATCATCCTCACATCGCGCACGGAAATTGGTCTGCTCTAATAATAATAATAAGAAGAATAAGTAAGCTAAACAATGTAACTCCTTGTATTTATATAGCATTGGAAACATTTAGAATCAAATGCTTTTCTAAATTTTCAACTAAACATGATCCTCTGCGATCCACCAATAATAGCTTGTATGCTGAAGAGCTTCGCTCAACGTGAACTGATGTAATTGGCGCATACTTTTATTTGCAGATAATTGATGGACTCATCTCAATAGTTTCATCGCAGTTTCCTTGCAACACACTGGATATTCTACTAAGATGATTAAAGCCCTCGCTTTTCTATAGAACTTGTGTTAATTTTGAATTTGGCTCATTTTCGGTTTACTTAATATATCTTTGCAATCTGCAATTGCTATCGAGTCGTTTGAAGAAGAGGGAATGAATTCTCTTATGTTCAAAAGTAACTGCATAAAATACAACGGCATCAAGCCATGTGACCCATCTTGTTATTATGGGTTGCGGTAGCATTGCCAAACCAAGTAACTTATCTTTGTATGCTTGAACCTTCAGCGGTGCTTTAATAATTACTTTTTTTTGTCAAAATGATCAATGAATTAATATCTAGAAAAGTCTAAGGTATTTCTTCTGCTACTCTGTTAACAGCATGGGCCAAACATGTTCAAATTCTGGGCTGGCTTCACCATATATCTCGTAGCATCCGATAACATCAGTAACACCTTGGAACCGCATTCGCCAAATAAAACCTCGTTAAACGTTGAATTATCCAAGTTTGAAAGTAGAATGTTTGCACTTAGCTTGTGGTGCATTTTTAAATCTTGTGATATTTATTTTAAGCAACTCAGTTCCTACAGATCGACACATGTGAATATTATTTCGACACATCAAAAATAACAAGGTAAAATTACGTGTACACATACTTTCGAGAACTAACTGAACAAAACTGGCGATATGAGTGAGTTATAGGTCAACCTTGTTGGTTGTAGATTCACTGGAACTTTCCCGACTTGATAAACACAAATTTTGGAATTCCCGCTGTACGGAAATGCTCATGCGTACTGTTACAGTAATTTTGATATATTATGAATAAATGGTTTTATATATTTTTACGGTGTACTTTAGAAATAAATTATAAAATATGAACAAATATGCAATTTTATATGAAATATGCTCAAAGCAGTATTTATACTCAAGATATACAAAATAAAAGTACTCGCAAATGCTTTCGTTTGAAGTGATCCGTATAGATCTGTAAGAATTTTGGTAAATGTATCATAAAGAAAAAAAAAATATATATATATATATATATTAAAAATATATATATTTACTTATAACTCAAAACTGGTATCATTTGACCTCAAAATTTATTTCCGAGTATCCCCAGCAGAAACCGTTAATTGAATTGAAAATTTACGTATAGCTAAGAACACTATCCCAGTAATTAAATTTGAAATCTTAGATGTTGTTCTGAAACAACTTACAGTTTAATAATTCAATATACATTTATAATAAAGGACTAATAATGGACAACCTCTAAGTTCATTACTATCAAAAATTTTCATCATGAACCATTTGTATCCATAATTTTTAATAATCCCCTAAGAAGGCATATTTCTTTAGGCATAGATATGTAGACGATCTTGTACTTTGTTTCACCGGAACGCAAAGACAATTAAACTTGCTACTGGAATTCGTCAACTATATTCATAAAGATATGTATTGAATTTGCCATTGAAAAAGGAGTAGACAATAGCATTAATTTTTTGGACTATTAAACTATTAACTATTAAAAAAAAATCAGAAATAAATCAGAGTTTAATATTTACCATAAAGAATCTTGTACAGACATAACTATACATAATTCGTCAACACGTCCCATACAACACAAATTAGTATTAGTAGGTTTCCATAGATTTTTACATAGATTGATTAATTATCCACTGTCCAAAGAAATATATGAAAAAGAACTAAATTTAGTCAAATAAATAGCAATCAATACAGCTACACTGATATTCTAATTGTAAATATGCTGACAAATAGCTATTTAAAAATGCTATTTCTATGGTATATCCTGTAATAAAGGATAAGCAAAATTCAAAATTTAGATTACAAACGTACACTGGGAAACTTAATGAACATATTTCAATGTATTTAAAAAAACTTAATATTGACACCGTTTTCAAAACTAATAATAATTTATCAAAACCCAATTAAAAACAATAAAGATAAAACATGATGCGCTAAGATATACGTTGGTCCTACAGTTTGAAAAATGCATTGTTGAACATTATTCTTCCTTTAGAAATAGAAAACGATTCCACTTTTGCCAATCATCTATTAAAAGGAAACCACACATTCATAAGGATTTCAAATTCTACATTTAGAAAATTAAATTAAATTTACTGGAAAGTTTAGAAATTATTAAATTAAAACACTCACAAATTTTACTTACAATTAGATTTAAATAACTCACCTCTGTTGAATTTAATCATTCAAAGCAATTGTTTAAACAGATATTTAGTTTATTAAGACAAATTTTATTCGTGTTTATAGTATAACAGTAAGGGCTGACCAGATGGGCCACATATTTTCACTACAATATTCTTAGATTTTAAAGACATTGTAAAATAATTATTTTATATTTTTAATACATACCGATTTTAATTTATTAGATGTTCTAGTAAGTACCTGATGAAGCTACTGTGCTGGCGAAACAATTGTCGTTTTACGATTACATATTAATAAAGTGAAGATTTTATAAATACATAAGAAGCAGCCAAAAGTATTCCAAGAGGAAAAGAAAATATTGAAATGTTGAATAGTGTTATTTAATGTATAACAAACCGAAGAATATTACACCATTAATGTTAATTAAAATATTTTTATCTGGATTTCAGAACGTTAAATATGTCATCGACAAAAACAATCACTTGTGGCAGCCGATAAATAACTACTTGAGTGTCATTAAACAAAAATTTAATTTTACTAAAACATTAAATAACTACCAACAATACATGGAAGAACGAAATGGAAAAATAAACACTTAGTTCGCTGAATAAACAATAACATACAATACAAGCCCCGGAGATATATTTATGTAAATACAGATAAACACTTAAAATTTTATGGAAAATATGTTTTTTATGAATATAAAATATTATTAAAAATCTAGTGTGAATCTGGTAAATTGGTGAGGTTTTTGCCTACTCAAGTATATTTCAAATTATTCTGAAAGTATGTACTTAAAATAAAACTTTAAAATTGTACATGGCATTAAATTCCAATTTATTTTAAAGGCAATTTCAAAATCTAATAAAGTTATAAAATATCAAAGAACTAAATAATACAAAATATTACGCGAACACACATGAGTGATCAAGTGAAGGTAGAATTACAGTAACTTCTGATGCAGGTGTGCTAATTCATAGATTATTGTCGGCATTATTGTTTTACAAAAAGTGTGTATGACTGTTTAATAAATTGTTAATTAAAAATTGTTCACATGCAAAACGGTTATGACTAAAAATGATATCACCTGCTCATACATGCCTCTAATATATAAATTTATGTATGTACATGCGTATCCAGGTACATAATGTAATAGAAAAATTATGAAAAATTACACGCATACTTCTTTCTATATTTAATTATGAAAGTGTTTTGTGGTATGTATCTTTCCTGTATATTAGCATTTCGTATTAAATCCTGGATACTATTATGCAGGCGCGGCTCGTGATGGCGTACTGTAGGGGCACGTACAATGATGTGAGTGCCTCGTGTGTTTTCGGTGTTTACTAAGAAAACCCTACAGTTAGTACATGAGAATACACGAAGCACTCGCATCATTTTAGGTGCTCCAACAGTGTGTCATCATTAGAGTGGACCAATTCGGAGCGAAAGCAGAGGCGTGACTTTCAAACTTACTTAAAATACACTCATTTCTTGCGTCTTCTATCGAACATAGCTGTGTAACATTATTAAATACACAGAATATACTTTCCTGCTGCTATTATACGTGTACAGACGATGACCGTGAACAACATACTAAGTAATCGTGAACCAATTCGTTAGTCACGCCTCTGCTTTCGCTCCGGATTGGTCCACTCTAGTCATCCTAGGCCGCGCCTGCTTTTATGATATAAATATCTAATGGATAATGCAATCTACATTACTCTGTACAAAAGTAATGAGACTGATTAAATAAAACATAGAGAACATATTTAATTCATCAGAATTTATTGTGCCTCGTTCAAAGTAATCCCCTCCCACTCGAATACACTTATTCCAACGTTTCTTTCAGTCTTCGATCCAGCTTCCGATATAGCCTCTAAAGCGGCCAGCGAATTCTCTTGCATGGCTTCTATTGACCCAAAATAATGTCCACGAAGTGGTAATTTCAATCGAGGAAATAGAAAAAAGTGGAATAGAAAAATGGAGCCATATCTGGCGAATACGGTGCGGAACGACATTCATTTGATTTTTATGAAAAACTGACGAATAATGATGGCAGTATGTGCTGGCGCATTATCATGATACAAAAACCATGACTTGTTTCGCCATAATTGTGGTCGTTTTTTTACGAATTAACACGTAATGACGCAAAAGGCTTAAATAGTATTCTTTGTTGACTGTTTGACTAGAAGGAACTCTGTTGACAATGCCACGGTAGTCGAAGAAAACAGTCAACATGACTTTTATCTTCGACTTGCCTTGACGTGTTTTTCTTTTTTTTTGGCTTTGGTTCACCTGCAGCATGATATTCACTCGATTATTGAGCTGTACCCGAGTCATAAACATAGATCCAAATCTCGTCGCCAGTAATTGCATAATTCAGGTTATCATCTATTATAGAAAGCATTCTCTTGAGCAACTTTAGCACGACGTTGTTTTTCAAAGAAAGTCAATGATTTTGGAACAAGACGAGAAGACTTACGAGACGAGCTCAAATTGTCCTTTAAAATAGTTTGTATTGATCCTTTTGATATACCAACAATGTCTTCAAGGTTTCTTTGGGTCAATCGACGATTGGAAAGTACAAGCTCCTTGATTTTTTTGATGTTTTCATCAGCAATTCAGGTTGATGGCCTTCTTGAAGGAGGTTCGTCTTCGACACTTCATGACCCTCACCAAATAATTTGTACGACTTAAAAACTTGTGATCTTGATAAACGCTGGTCACCTGATATAATTTTTCACAATTACAAATGACGCTGTCATTTCTAATCTAACAAAGCAAATGCTATAGGATTTCTGTTGGCTGTTCACAACAGTCATGCCCACCTACCAAACAAATATACATAACGAAATTCATAGCGCGCATATTCTTGAAAAATACGGTCTCATTACTTTTTGTCAACATAGTTATCTACTTCATTGTTGTAAAAATTATTATATTATTTCAAATACAAAATTTAAAAATATTATCTCTATTTTAAACCGCAGAGCCTCTAAGGTTAAGGATAAATATAGCTCGCTGGATCCCACGTCAGGACCGTACGGTAGGTGGTTTATCTGAATTAGGCCACAATCTCTAATAGAAACTTGCGAAGCCTGGACCTTATGGACGTATGCGTCATCAGAGAGGTTTACATGCTTTTAACCATCATTTTTCTTCAACGATTCTATTACTTTCGGTGACTGCGAAGGTCGTTCCAGTGCAATCTTTCTAGAACTATTGTGATTCTCGTTTCTAGTTAGAGTATCTTCCCTAGCCGTCTTCTTTTAATTAAGTTTAGCAGCTCAAAAGCGGTTCTTCTGAATGTAGTTCCGCTTTAGGACAATTATATGACATTCGTAGAAACCGCGTTCTTGTAAAATACTATGCCAATGCGAAGGCATAGTACATGAATCGCGGTTAGCAGAATCTACATACCGTTTCTTCTATCTAATTCTGAGTTGAAAGAAATAATGTCCTCATTTCCAAATGAATACACATCAGTCGACGACTTAATACCTAGCTTTCTTGAAAGGGATGCTCGAAATATTCTTGCTGTTCCTTTGTAAAAGATTATTAATATCGCCATTTCGTCATCTGTGTTTCCTAGATTGTGGAAGCGAGCTAAAATAGTTCCCGTTTTTTAAAAACGCAACAAGACCAATACATCGAACTATCGTACTATTGCTATTCCTTCCAATTTTGCTAAAATATGTGAACAGTATTTATACATTCAAATATTCTCTAATATCCGTTCTTATATTTCTCCGCGACAACATGACTTCTTCTCTGGAAGATCTACTGTAACTAATGTAGCAAGCTTTACACAATATATTAGTGAAACTATAGATTATCAGGGTCAGGCTGACTGCATTTATTTTGACTACTCCATGCATTTGATACTATCGATCATGTAATGCTCCTAAATAAACTTTCTTCTTCTCCATAAAAATAATGTAAACCCAATAATTATTAATGAAATGATTGATTTACTAAACATATGTATAGAACAAAATTACTTTCAATTTAATGAAAACATATACCCTTGCAAAGAAGGTTTAATTACACAGGCCTGCATAATATTTGTGATGACGTGATTTTTGTTTGTTAAGCTCAGTTTTTTTATAGCAATAACTAATTAATAAAATACAGTTGGTCTCTACCACCCACAGATTTTTTTTTGCACAAAAGAAAAAGAAAAAAATATAAAAAAAATCTTATAATAGGCGTTTTAATACATTTTAAAATGAATGTACTACTTCAAATTCTAGGTATTAACCCAAAAATGATTTTCTGTTGTGGTTTTAAAGATTTTTGTTAAATAGGCTCACATTTTACCTGATGTAAATCTTTTATTACATGTACTAATTTTTTGGACAAGATTTCCGGGAATTTTTACATGCTAAATCCTATTTACTATGCTTTCATTTTATTAGTACTGCGAAGAAGGATTTCAAGTTTATCACTCCAAACAAAATGTATATTTTAATGTCATTTACTTCATTATAGCTCTGAGAGTGGATCAGTAAACAAGTAAAATTAATTTATCTTTAGTGTTGTGCGTGGTATTTGATAAATAATTTGATAAAATATGTCTAGCCGATGTTGCAAAAACAAACCAGATGATTTCTGATATATTTGTGGATATTTCGTCTTGAAAAAGTTTAAGAGACCAATTTGTGAATTTGTGAAAAATGCATATTTGAAAATCAAATTAGGAGATCAAGATAAAGATTGGGCACCGCACGTTGTTTGTAAGGTATGTGAAGAAGGTTTAAGACATTGGACCAAAAGGAATAGAAAAAGCCTTCCTTTTGGAATACCGATGGTTTGGAAGGAACCGCAAAATCATTATGAAGATTGCTACTTTTGTCTTTGTGATATGAAGGGGCATAATAGAAAAACTTTGAAACATATTTTGTAGCCAAACAATATTAAATCAGCTATCAGACCAGCTCCTCACAGTGATCATGTATCTATACCTATACCCCTCAAAGTACTACAAGAAGATATTGAAACCTCTTCAACTTCCGGCTCCGTACAGATGGATAGTGATTTTGAACCATCAACCTCAGGTCAAAACCAACTTCAGCTATTTTCACAAGTCGAACTGAATGATTTAGTAAGAGATTTGGGACTTTCAAAAGATCTTTCTGAAGTACTGGGGTCTAGGTTGACACAAAAAAATTTGCTTGCCCCAGAAACTACCTTCTCTTGCTATAGAAATCGTGAGCCTGGATTTGTAACATATTTTGCACAAAACGGACCACTCGTGTACTGCCAAGCAATTGCTGATCTACTTACTTTCCTCGGAGCTCCTGAGTACACACCTTCTGACTGGCGACTTTTCATCGACTCTTCAAAAAGGAGCCTTAAAGCTGTTCTTTTACATAATGCTTCTGTTCCGGTCGGCCATTCTGTTCATTTAAATGAAAACTATGAAAATTTACAGGAATTACTTTTAAGAATACAATATGAAAATCACAACTGGGAAGTGTGTGGAGATTTAAAAATTTTAAGCCTTCTCTTAGGTCAGCAGTCTGGATGTACTAAATTTCCATGTTTCCTGTGCGAGTGGGATAGCAGAAATCGAGAACAGCATTGGATAAAAAGAGACTGGCCACAAAGGGTGACTTTAACACCTGGAACCAAATATGTAATTCGCGAAAGTCTTATTGACCCTCAAAAAGTGTTACTTCCACCGCTTCACATAAAACCTGGACTTATGAAACAATTTGTTAAGGCATTAAACAAAGAAGGAAATTGTTTTAAATATTTGTGTAAAACATTTCCGACTCTGTCAGAGGCAAAATTAAAGGAGGGAATCTTTGTAGGCCCGCAGATTAGGAGCTTCGTGAAAGATCAAGAATTTGAAAATGTGATGGAAGATAAGGAAAAACATGCATGGCATGCTTTTAACGAAGTTGTTCATAAATTTCTAGGAAATTATAAAGACACAAACTATGTTGAGATCGTTGAAAATATGCTGGAAAAATTCAGGATTCTTGATTGCAATATGAGCATAAAAATTCACTTTTTACATTCCCATTTGGACTATTTCCCAGAAAACCTTGGGGACGTGAGTGAAGAGCAAGAAGAAAGATTTCACCAGGATATTAAAGAGATGGAAAAAAGATAGCAAGGGCGCTGGGACACAAAAATGATGGCCGATTACTGTTGGACATTCAGAAGAGATCTTCCTTTAGCTGAATATGACAGAAAAACAACCAAACGAAGCTGTTCTGAAAAACGTAAACGTTTTTTTAAGAAGCATAAAGAATAAATAACTATTTCTAATAGTTTCTATGTGTATATTTTTGTATTTTTTTTAATATAATATAAAACTAGCTTATAAATGAAATAAATCGTGCTTTTTCTATATTTTTTATTTTAGTGGTTTGAAAAATAACCTTACGTGATACAAAAAAAAATAAAAGCAGATTTGAAATCAGCGCTACCCAATTACTAGAAAACAGTTAAAATTTTTAAATCAACTTTCAAAATGTTGAAAAATGCAGGCCTGTGTTATGAGTAATCCCATAAGTCCGTTATTAGCTGAGATTTGTATTAATCATCTCGATTCAAAATTTCAAAAAATCCTCTTTTCGTATTATTTTGGTACAGATACGTGGATGATATATTACTAGGTTTCACAGGAACAAAGAGACAATTAAATTTATTATTTGATTATATTAATAGATTGCATCACAATGTTAAGTTTACAATGGAACAGGAAATAAATAATAGTATTCACTTTCTCGATTTAACAATTACTAGAATTAATAACAAATGTAACTTTGCAATTTACCACAAACCGTCAAATACAGATATAACTATTCACAACACTTCTTGCCACCCTATACAACACAAATTAACGGCTTATCACAGTCTTATACATAGATTAATCAATACTCCGTTGAACCAAAAAGCTTTCGAAAAAGAGTTAAATTTAATTAAACAAATAGCAATCAACAATTGATATAAAAGTAATATAATAGATAACATTTTAAATAAAAAACTCCTACAAAAGCCATATCACAAGTTTACCCAATATTAAATAATAATAACACCCAAAAATTTAAAATGATCACGTTAGACATTAATACAGCGTATAGAACTAACAACAATTTATCCAAATTTATAAAAAACAATAGAGAAAGATTTAACAAATAACAATAAAAAGTCAGGAGTCTATTAGTTAACTTGAGGTAGTTGCACCATGACGTATATCGGACAGACAGGCAGACAGTTTGAAATACGCATCAAAGAACATTTTTCTTCATTTAGAAATAATAAAATTGACTCTTCATATGCGTCTCATATTAATTTAACAAACCACAATTTTAACAAAGAATTTAAAATACTACACGTAGAAAATAAGGGTAAAGGACTTAATTTATTAGAGTCACTTGAAATTTATAAATTAAAGAAAACTGAGAAGATCCTCAATGATCAATTAGAAATAATAATTCACCCTTACTCAATTTATTTATTTGATATTCAGATAGTTATATATTTTATTTTTCCATAGCGCTTCTTTACCTAACTTTAACATAATGTAGACCCTTTATCACTTTTAGAACAGTATTGTGTAAACCGTAGTGAAAGTTTTGTGCATAGACATTTAAGTAATAAAAGTACCCATTCCTTCAACCATTCAAAACAAAACATGTGTTTGTTACGGTACATTTGTGTAGAAATATATCCATAAGTTAGTTATATGTCTGACGAAGCTAAGGTTGGAACGAAATGAGCGTTACTGTGTAAAGTAAAAAGTATTGAAATTCAATAAAATTTGTTTTATTTTATCCCGATAATAGTTCCTTCTTTTGTTTTCTCTTCTTGCGTCCTCAGACTTATGGAGTCGTATTAAAACAATCGAATTAATTACGTTTTCCATAATAGTTGCTTATCTCATGCTTTTATATCTACATCTGGGGTTCCTCAAGGCTCAAATCTAGGGCCTTTATTATTCTTACAATTTATAAATGATTTACTTCTAAGTTGCTATCTAATGCCTTGAGTTATGCTGATGATCTTAAAATCTTCAATGTAGTGTCGAGTAAAGCTGATGTTGAGCGTTTGCAGGAAGATATTGACTTTATTTTAATTGGTTTACTGCCAATCACGTAATGCTGACCACAAATAAATGTTTTGTCATGCCTTTTACTAGGAAATGAACGCCTATTCCTTCTTCCTATTCAATGGACGGTCATATATTTTTTAGAGTTGCTTCTGTAAAAGATCTTGGGATAGCATTCAATTTCCAAGTTTTATCCTACAATCTACCAAATTTTTCAATAACATCGATTTCCTCAAAACTTTATATTTTGTGTTCGTTGTGAATAGACTTGAGTACGGATCTGTTGTTTTGGATCCCTTTTACGATACTCAGAATGTTAATCTAGAGAGAATACAGTGTCGGCTTTTGAAGTATTTGAGTTTCAAAACATTTGGCGTTTATCGGAATCATGGAATGAACTATTCTTTTTTGCTGGAGCATCATGGCGTTCAGTCACTGTCGGATTTATTGTATAAATTAATATGTGGTCGGATTGACTGGTCGGATTTTCTTTCTGGCGTTGGCTTTCGTGTTTCGCGCATTGCTTCCCGGCAATATTCCACATTTGCTCATCGCACACCAAAGCCGAACATCTTCTGGATCTGATTGACTCTTATGGTGCAAAATGTCAAGGTAATATATTTCGACATATTTACTGGGAACCGGAGTTAGAGGCGCGTTAAGGATGAAGACCTCGAGGTCTTTCCTCTTCTTTCTGTTATTATGCTCAGGTTATTCATATTTTTGTTGAACGTACAATGTCCCGTAAATAGGCCCACTATCATCTCAATAAAATTTATGTTTATATTCAGTATGTCTTTTGTAAGCTTGGACAAATATTCCATAAGAAACTGTTTTACTGGTCTTTGACTTCCACCTTTACTAAATCTATTTTCATTTCATTTTTTACAGCTGTTCAACTATAAAAATTGATATTTATTTTTGCAATGCCACAGGAATTATTAGGAATCATTAGACCTACCTGGGTACCAGGGTTCGAAGACTAAGGTCACTGTTTATGACTACTGAGCTCGTTTAGGGCACACACACAATCCCAAACAAATTTAGATTTAACTTGACCTACTTGATTGATGTACCACAGTTTATACAGAAGTATAAGACACTAATTGGGGACCGAGGCTACTATTGGTACCATTGAGCTCGTTTAGAACAGACACACAATCGCAAACAAATTTAGATTTAACTTGCACCTTCTTCAATGATGTACCACAGAATGTAGAGAATTACGCAGAAGTATAACATAATAATTAGGTATTTACAATATTCTTTTCTTCTTTAACATCAATCATCGAAGCTCTCTCACAATCCCTGAAAGCCGTTACTGTGATTCTTCTCTACGATTGAGATATCTTGACTTTATGTGAAACTCTCTCTATCAGTCTCCTTCATTCCATAGACACTATTTGCGAAAAGGTTCGTAATTTCTTCTTTATTAACTTCACAGCATTCGAAGAACGAGCGCGCATTTTGTGCTCACATTATTCATTGCCAAATGATAGCGATCACAATCATTCATTTAAAGCTTATGTTCGTAAGTTGTTATATTGCTGTTAACGTTCGTGATTCTTATTATTTGACTGTCACACACTATCAAATTTTCAAAAAGACAATGGTCAACATTTCTATAGAACGACCGGGTTCTTCAAAGCATTATTTGCCCCATACGAAATCTTTTTGTCCACTTTTTCGCCGTAGCAAAGGAAAACTTATATTCTCTATAAACATTATACAAACGGTGTTTAATTTAAGAATAATTTTTATTCCACTAAAATAGCAGTTGCGACTGTTGTAACTACCAAAAAACAACTACTCTTACCTCATGTTGATTCGTAATTTTTACGCTGCTATCATTTTCCGAGGGTAGTTGCTCAGTTCTAAAAAGGCAAGAACGTCTTGAAGATGACAGCTGTGAATTTTCCGACAGCTTCACAAGACAAATAAAATAAGTCTGCTTATAGATTCTACTATGCGAATCACATCCAGAAATACTGACGAAGTATGAACACATTAATAATAAACACACATTGCTGAAAATTTCTGCTAACTTTAAAATCAAAATATTTTTATATTTTATTCAGATAACGTCCGTATAAATATTTCTTATTGAGATTTTAATTTAGATATTAAACATTGATTATATGTAATTACAGTTTTTATATGAAATTTTTAATCTTAAACTTATCTATATAGCTTATTTTGATATACATCAATAAACTTTATAATACGAGGTACTACCCAGAAATTCCCGGAATGTGAAAAAAACACAATAAACTGTTCTTACAACTTATTCACTATCATCCCTTAGAAAGTTCTCTCCTTCGGCATGAATGTGCCAACCCCAGTGACTTGTCCATGGCCGGAAGCAGTGCTGGAAGCCTTCGCGTGTTAACGTGTACAAGACTGCCTGCTTCACTCTAGGTTTCCTCAATCGTCCTAAAGCGGTGCCCCTTGAGCTACAATTTCATCTTTGGAAACAAGGGATCTTGCCCTTTTGACTTCGAAAGAAGTCTCAAGGGGCAAGATCTGGGGAGTATGGAAGGTGGGATAGTACTGTCATCTTCGTTGAGGGTCGAAAGAGACAAAGTGACGCGTGGGTTTGGTACATTATCGTGGTATAAGACCCACGAATTATTGCGTAACTTGGCAGGCCACTTGAGTCGAATGTTTTCTCTTCCATTAACTATTTTACCTAATGGGAGAAATTCTTTGTGCACGATGCCATCCGCGTCAAAGAAGAAAATCAACATCGACACGACGTTGCTTCGCACTTGCCATGTTTTCTTCGGTCGTAGTGACGATGGCGCCTTCCATTGCGATAACTGCTGCTTTTTTTCGGGCTCATACCCGTAAAACGATCCTTCGTCGCCAGTAATGATTATGGTGTTGAAATTTGCATCCCTTTCGACAGTTTATTTCAGCTCTGAACATATATGAACACGGTGCTTTTTTTGTTCAATACTGAGTAACCTTGGCAGAAGCTTCGTAGCAATACGCCGCATCTTGAGTTTGCCGGAGAGAATACGCTAATAAACGCCGTACGATAAACCGACAATATTACAAATGCCATGGATTGTTCTCGTTCGGTCTTGCAGGTTGGCATCACGCACTTTTGCTACATTTTGTGGGGTGTTTTCCTTCCGTGGACGACTTATCATTATCAACCGCCACACGTCCACTTTTCAAAGGATTCTACCACCCACAGGTTTGCGTCTGGTCTAAAGCATCCTCACCAAACGCTTGTTTAGGCATTTTCAGTTTCCGCTGCCGTTTTACTAAGTTTGAAGTTCAATTCTATTTACGTTCTTTGCTCCTTCAATCTTTCACATCAGATATCAGACATTGTAGTGTCGCAGAGTAATTTAAACACAACTCAACAAATATAAACACAAAAACTGTCTGTCACCACTTAGTACAGTACCGAGCTGTACTACCATCCCTTCGCGCGCCACATTCAAATTCCGGTAATTTCTGGGTATCACCTTGTATATATATATATATATATATATATATATATATATATATATATATATATATATAGATAATTATTTCGTGGCCGTTGTATGTTATGGTAAATTCAATTCGTTGGCAATTTACGGTCTGGTTTTACTTCAAAATGTATATATTTAAAACAATCCTACCTGTTTCGGCAAATGATCCTTTTTTCAAGGAATATAAAATATAAATGACAGTATATTAATCAATGATCATTAATATACTGTCATTTATATTTTATATTCCTTGAAAAAGGCATCATTTGCCGAAACATGTAGGATTGTTCTAAATATATACATTCCTTAAATCGCCAACGAATTGAATTTACTATAACTATATATATATATATATATATATACAGGGTGTATTATGAAAAACCTTTCGTGCTGTAACTTTTTTATTTTTTATCCGAATGTAATAAATTATACGTCGAACTAAATCGTTTTAAAACACTGTAACGTGATCCGCTTTGAATTTTTTTTTTACACTTTGTTTTTGACAGATAGCTGCAAACTGTGTTTTTTTAAATTGCACTATACTTTTTTTTTCCTTATTCAAATATATTACTTTTTCTGAATATGAAACTGTAAACAACGATATCCTTGTATGAAAAAAAATCGAGAAATTGAAGGTTTTTTTTTAGTTCGATTTATTCTGGTTTTTCCGAACACAGAGATTTCTTAAATGCATTTTAAATACTCTATTTCATTTTATTACCAGCAAATGTGTGTACCTTTTAAAATCACTTACATTCAATACTATATAGCCCATAAAGGATTACAAACCAATGTTATCAGTGAGCGGTGGGTCAACAACAACATTTACAGTGTTTATTTTAAAAATTTAAAAATCAAGCAGTCATATTGAACGATAAGAGTGCATTCCAAATTTTCGAAGAGAGCTGGGACATCTGTCAGTCACACATTCATTATAACATTTTCAACGACTTATTTCTAAATTTTGTTATTGAAATGGATAACGGCGAATGTGTGGATGCGATTCAAGCATATTTTGAATGCTGAACAAATTCTGTAGCTGCTTTGCGACTTTATGGAAATCGTTTTCCTGACAGACTGCGTCCAAGTGCCGATAAGTTTGGAAGGCTCGTGCGAAATTTACGAAATTTTGGATCATTCAAAAAACCGAAAATAAACGCACGTGTAATTCAAGATCAAAATTTAGAATTAAGTGTCTTGCTCTATGTGGAAGAAAACCCTAATACGACTAAGCGAGAAATTGCTCACTACATGCAGGTATCACATTCTACAGTTCAGTACATTCTGAAGAAGCACAAGTTCTTTCCTTATAAACCACGGAAGGTGCATTCTCTCGATGAAAACGACCCTCAACGAAGGGTTCAATTCTGCACGGTTTTCATGAATAAACTAAGGGAAGATCCAATTTTTTATCGTCGTGTGTTGTGGTCAGATGAATGCACTTTTGGGAAAAATGGTATATTCAACAGAAATAATCATCGCCATTGGAGCACTGAAAATAACCATGTTGTGATGCAACACAATTTTCAAAATCGGTTCAGTGTAAATGTGTGGTGTGGCATTTTAGGCGATAGAGTAGTAGGGCCTTTTTTTGTGGAGGGTAATCTAAACCAAGAAAAGTATAATAATTTGTTACGCAATGAATTAGGCGATTATTTAGATGAGTTGCCACTTGCTGAGTTAAACAGGGTGGTGTTCCAACAGGACGGTGCCACTCCCCATAATGCACGAATGAATACTGATTTTCTAAATAATTATTTTGGCGTCAGATGGATGGGCACTTACGGACCTATTTGAAGGCCTGCTAGATCGCCAGATCTGAATCCACTGGATTTCTTTCTGTGGTCTTACATTCAAGATCATGTCTATTTGACTCCACCTGAAACCAGAGATGATTTAGTAAGAAGGATATTACAAGTATGTCATGAAATACCACCAAATCTTATATTAAACGCAGCAGACACCTGAAGACACCTCCATTAAATTGAGTGACAATTTTTTTTTTATTAAAAAAAACTACGAAATTTACAGAAATCAAGCTATCATATATTTTAATGAATCAAATGTTCAAAATTGGCTCCATTTATATTTTTTATATCCTTGACAAAGGCATCATTGCCGAAACATGTAGGATTATTTTAAATATATACACTTTGAAGTAATAACCAGACCTTTAATCGCCGACTAATTAAGTTCACCTTATCATACCAAGGTCACGAAAATACTATATATATATATATATATATATATATATATATATATATATATATATATATATCTTCTTCTTCTTCTTTCAATAGGCGTATCGCCTGTTTAGTTCCGGTTTCTTTGTGGCGGCAGTTCTTGTGAATTTGATTGCCAGCTGTCTCGCCAGCGTTTTGGTGGTCGTCCTATGGGTCTTCTTCCGTGAGGTATGTTGTTTCGTACTATTCTGGCCATTCTGTCGGGAGTCATTCGGCTGACATGGTGGTTCCATTCTCTTCTTCTTTTCCGTATCCATCTGACTACGTCATCCGTTTGACACTTCTCCCTTATATCTCTATTTCTTTGCCTATCATGTAATGTGTATCCTGTTATCGTTCTTAGAGTCTTCATTTCGGTTGTTCTTAGTATCCTCTTTGTTATCGTTGTTTCCGCTCTCGTCTCCGCACCATACGTCATCACCGGTCGTACGCATGTTTTGTATATCCTTGATTTGCATTCCGTACTTAGGTGTTTGTTTCTCCAGATTGGATACCTAAGATGTCCCGATATTGCTGCTGCTTTGTTTACTTGTTTCCTCACCTCATCACCCAAAAACCCAGCGCTTTTAATTTTGCACCCAAGGTATTCGATTGACATGGTTTGGTCGACGGTCTTATTTTCTATTACCAATTTGCAGCGTACCGGTTCTTTTGCTATGGTCATGCATTTGGTCTTGTCTATGGAAATTTCCATGTTGTGTTTTCCTGCCTGTTTGTTGAAAGCATGTAACATTCTTTGTAGGTCGTCCTCTGATTCCGCAATAAGTACTGCGTCATCAGCATAGCATATTATATTTATGTTGTGTATGCCCATCCGATATCCTAATCCGGTGTTCTTTACAGCTTTCACCAGCTCATCCATGATTGCGTTGAATAATAAAGGACTGAGACTATCGCCTTGACGGATGCCTGTTGTGGTTCGTAGGTGTTGCGTCAGGGTGAGGTTTGTGCGTATTTGCGTTCTTGTGTTCGTGTTTAGGTCCTTAATGAGTTCTACGTATTCTTTCTTCGTATTATTGTTTTCCAGGATCGTGATGACGTCTTTTAGTTGTACTCTGTCGAAGGCCTTAGTTAGATCTACAAAGCAAAGATAGGCAGGGGTGTTGTACTCTAATGATTTTTCTATCAGTTGTCTGAGTATGAATAGAGCGTCAGTGGTGGATCGACTTCTTCAAAATCCTTGTTGTTCTTCGCTTATTGGCATTGTTGGGGTTATTTTGTCCGCAATGATCTTAGTTAGGAGTTTTAGCGAGGTGCTCAACAATGTTATCCCACGGTAGTTTGCTGGATCGGTTTTGTCTCCTTTTTTGAAGATGGGTATTGTTACGCTGTTCTTCCATTCTTCAGGTATTCTTCTATGTTGTAGTATGATATTAAACAGTTTTGTGTATTCTTTTATGGTGGCAGTTCCTCCATTTTTTATTAGCTCATTTGGTATTTTGTCTTGGTTTGGAGTTTTCCTATTCTTAAGTTTCCTCGTTGTCTCTCTTACTTGCTCTTCGGTGATTTGCGTGCACTCTTCTGGTGGGTCGTTTTGTATGTCTTCTTCTTGTGTTTCTACAGGGTTCCCTATGTCTGCGTAAAGATTTCTGAAATACTTCTCCCAAGTTTCTTCGGTAATTGTTCTGAGTTGTATTGTTTCATTCGTTTCCCGTTTCATGCCTCTTAGCAGTTTCCAAATTCGTTTTTGTGCTCCATACATGTCTGCTTCCATTTCGTTACTGAATTCCTGCCAGTATTCTTCCTTGATCTCTCTAACCTTATTATTGACCTTGTTCCTAGTTTCAATATACTTATTTCGGTTTTCTTGAGTTGGAGATTCCCTGTATTGCAAATAATTTTTCTTCTTTTCCCTTGTGATATCCTTGACTTCCGTTGTAAACCAAGGTTTATTGTTCGGTCTACTGTTCTGCGATACCGTGGGTGTGCCTAGGGTTTCTTCGGCGGCTTTATAGATGTTTTGTTTCAGTTTATCCCATGCTGTTTTGGGAGTGTCGGGTTGTATTATTGGGTTAAGAGTAATGTATTGTTTGCATCGGTCTGCGTATAGTTGTTTCGTATTTTCCTGGTTGAGCAATTCTATGTTGAATTTTTCAGCTCTTGTTGTTGGCTTTTGTTTCCTCAGTGACATTGCTATTCGTAGTTTTCCTAGCACTAATTTGTGGTCTGTTCCAATGTTGGCTGAGGACAGGACTCTTATATCTACTATTTGTTGGGGCATGAACATTCTGTTTGTGATGATGTAATCGATTATGGATTTATTTTGTCTATTGTCGTAAAAGGTGTATTTGTGTTGGTCTTTATGAGGGAAGTATGTGTTGTTTATTCGTAATTCATTCTGTGCACAAAATTCTGTCAACATTTCGCCATTTCTGTTAGTTACTTCTTCGTTGTATTTTTGTTTTACTCCATCTACTGCTTCATTTCCTATTCTAGCATTTAGGTCTCCTAATAGGATTATCTTTTCGTTTTTTGGGATTTTGTCCAGTTCTGATTGTAGGATTTCGTAGAAATCTATTGACATTTCTTCGGGTTTGCCAATGTCAGGTGCATATATATGCGCAGGGGATGATTGAACATCATTTTTACTCTTAGAATTCTGTCGTTAACATACTCTATGGTTTCTATATTCTTTTCATATTTCTCGTTTACTGCCATACCAACCCCTGATGTAGCTCTTTGGTCTTTTGCTACTCCTGAGTACAGTAAGATGTAGTTGCTAAGTCTTGTTGTTCCTCTACCTTTCTTTTTCGTTTCAGAGAGTGCACATATGTCTATCTTATGTTCATTGAGTTCGGGAATTAGTTCATGATCTTTTGAATACAGAGTCTTTATGTTCCAGCATGCAATTCTCATTTGCTGTTTCTTCATATAGAGTTTGTTCCTTATTCGCGCGTGGGTCGTGCTCCGTGAAATCCGTCCATGTTCCGAGGCTATGCTACCGGTGCTTTGAGCATGTAATTGTTTTTCCCCTAGGCAGGTTGCTAACCTTACCCAAGAACCCTCCTCCTTTATCCGGGCTTGGGACCGGCAGTGGCGGCTGTGAGCTACTCAATCCACCCACAAGCCGCCCCAGGCGGAGGATATATATATATATATATATATATATATATATATATATATATATATATATATAGTAGATTAAATTAGTCGGAGATTTAAGGTTATAAAATATAAAATATAATATATAGATTTCATATTTTAAATTTCTTTGAAAAAGGCATTGTGTGCCGAAACATGCAAGATTATTTTAAGTAAAACAGACCTTAAATCGCCGACTAATTGAATCTACTATATATATAAAGAAAGGAGGAACTCGGCATACATATATGTATGCCGGGTTCTTCCTTTATCATTGCACATAGGTATAATGCATTGATTTTCTTTCTTTTAGCTTCACACATAGGGATAAATGTATGGTGGCATAGTAAGCAACTAGTTATACACCAGTGACGTATTTTGACGTATTTTTCCATTTGTCAAATATTTTTGATTTTTCATTCATACTTAAATCTTAAATTAAATACATTTTATTGAAAAATACATAATTTATTTAAAACAGTTAATTATCCCAACAGACGTATACCTTGTGCGAACACAATTATAAATATTTTTAACAAATTCAAAGAAGGTTGTTTTCTAAATTTTCACAAAAAAAAAATTAAATAAAACAAATCACGTGTTAACAGAAGCTGAATATCCTGTGTTATGTAGAAGAACGGTCTGTAGGAACACTTTTAGATGTAGCCAGGCATTTTAGAGTATCGTACAGTTCGGTGTTCAAAACCCTGAAAGAATTCAGATATAAGCCATACAAGATGTAAAACCATCAAGAACTTTTCGAGGAAGATAAAGTAAAACGAATTGATTTTCGTGATATAATGCTTAATTTGTTAAATGAGAACGAAGAAGTCGATAGAATTGATTCGAAGTTTCAAGAATAAAATTTAAGGAGAGGTATCATAGGAGACCGGTTCAAAATTAAATTAACACGAGTTCTAGACAGAAACCAGGGCTTTAATCAGCTTAGTAGAATATCCAGTGTATTGTAAGGAAATTACGATGAAACTATTGAGATAAGTCCATCAATTATCTACAAATATAAGTATGCGCCAACTACATCAGTTGACGTTGAGCGTAGCGTTTCAGCATACAAGCTATTATTGACGTATCGCAGAAGATCATTTTTAGTTGAGAATTTAGAAAAGTATTAATTGTAAATGTTTACAATACTATACACAGGCAAATATAAATACCTACAAAGAGTTGCATTGTTTAACTTACTTATTCTTATTATTATTATACATTTATTTTGTAAAATTTCGAATAAAATATTAATATAGTATAGCAAGCGCCAATTGAGTTGGCGCGAGGAGGAGGTGCACAGAAGCCGTTTTTAAAAATGTCCACCCTTACTACTCAAGTAATTGTCAGAATACATTTGTCATTGACGTTTGACGTAACATAATGTCTTTGCTAGGGGATCAAAAGTGATACACGCTCAGAGATTAGAATTATCTGACATTTGATGTAAAACGAAATACAAATCTCCCCACTACTTTTAATCATGCGCGAACTTACCCCTCCTCGCGCCAACTTAATTGGCGTTTGCTATACATATTTGTGGTATCTCTAAATTTATATTGACATTATTTAATATTTTGACAATAATTTAGTTGGGTAACTATCACTTACTTAAAATTTTAAACTTAAAATTTTTGCATATTTTACTTAAAGTTCTGTATATTTTCATCGAATTTTGGAAACATATATTTGCATATCATACAGTTTCCGTGTGCAGATAATTCTCAGCTTTACTCATCGTGCACATTAACCCGTTCGTGCCTGAACATTCTCACTCACTTTCGAACCATACTGTCACTGATAGCATTATCACCGTAAACTTCACAAATCTGACGGTAAATTTCTACTGCAGTCAAGTTTTTTGCACTCCAGAATCGAATTACAAGTCGTATCTCATAATCGACAGGCGATTAAATGTTCTTAAACGTAATAAACTTCTACAGCTCAGTATAGCAAACGCCAATTAAGTTGGCGCGAGGAGGGGTAAGTTCGCGCAGGATTAGAAGCAGTGGGGAGATTTGTATTTGGTTTTACATCAAATGTCAGATAATTCTAACCTCTGAGCGTGTATCACTTTATGATCCCCTAGCAAAGACATTATGTTCCGTCAAACGTCAATGACAAATGTATTCTTACAATTACCTGAGTAGTTGGGGTAGACGTTTTTAAAAATGGCTTCTGCGTACCCCCTTCTCGCGCCAACTTAATTGGCGCTTGCTATACACAGACAAACGATACCGCTGCAAATGGCGTACAAATGCGTCCAAAGCATATTAGGAGCAAACGCGCTTGCGCACTGCGGCGATCACGCGTCATTCTCACTCTTATCTCTCTCGCTCAATATTCCTTATTATGAATCTGATTGTAGTAAACTTTAGATTGATTCTCTGGTGAATTATGTATGTTAATATTTTGTTAATAATGCTTGCCAATGTCTTACTCCTTCAATTTTTCCATTTTTTCCATTGTTATTTTATATCTCATATTATTATTAATAATTACATATGCTGACTATACTATTACGTCCTAATTAACTGCTTTCTACAGAATGTATATATTACAACTAAATGTTGTTACTTTATTAATAGTTCTAATTTATTATACTTATAAATTTATTACTATTGTTATACAACTATACCTTCATGAATTAAAAAGAATTATTAATACTAGAAACAATATCTACCGGAACAAACGATTTTGCCGTGTATAGAAAACGTCCTATCCCTATCGATACAATTGTAAATTATATATATATCCCTGTGACATTACATTTAAAGTCATAAAAATTATATCACACAGAGTAATCTAGTGCACTTTAATTAAATCACATTCGTTATTATCCGTGATCTAATTCAATTACCAGACATAGATCCTGACAATGATTAAATTTTAAACATCAATCTCGACAATACTTTTCTTTTTATAATTTATTTGCATAAAGAAAACTAATTGTACCACCTCTAACGGAAGTATCGGCATGACTAAGTCTCTTTATGCGATAGATATTAATCGTTCACGGATAACTTAACTTGCTATTTTTACGGAATCAATGTTACAAATTCTACGAATGCATTTCTTATTACTTTATACAAATTTTACGAACTTTATATTATGCAAATGTTATATGCCTATATACGTATTAAAGCAGATTAATAATTTATTTAACATTGAGGCGGATATTTCCTTTTATCGCTAAGGATAAAATACAGAATCTATATCCGTAATTTTACATTTTGTAATTTAGATAAGAAGTCATTAGGTATATTATCAATAATATCTAAAACGAGCACAGCAGTAGGAGTACTACATGTATAAAATGAGGCAACAGGTAATAGTTTTTAATATTGCAAGCATTAATGTATCGGTGTTCTTGAAATAAAAAGACAATGTATAAAAAAGGGAAAAATGTAATTACATAAAATTCTAGCTAAACCTGGCTACGCTTCGCCGTGGCTCAGTCTGATATGAATTGAATGGGAATGTAAATAAAAGTATTGTAGCGAACATAGGTTCACCGCGAAGACACACCATTCAATTCAATATCCTACCTTACGTTGCTATGGCTATGTGGAATGAAAGGAAAGGAAGAAAAAAGATGTATAAAAAGATATTTTTTATTGTAAAGCTAGTGGATTGACTACATTTTCTGTTTGTCCGTTTTCTGCGAAAGCATAAAGATCAGACAGTTTCCCGACTCTGGAGCATGCGACATATAATTGCCCAGGGGCCGTTCAAGTATTACGTAAGCAGAATTTTAGTAATTTTTAATCACCCCTCTCCCTTGTCAGCAAATGTTATTCATGAGCAACTATCTATCATAGTTATTAAGTCAATTCAATGAAATAAGCAATTTATAAACTTTAAAGGAATTTAATGCACACTTAATATTTATTCAAGCAAATCATTAACATCATATTTAAATTTTATATTATTAACATATAAACGATATCTATTTATTTTGTTCTATTTAAAAATTTGGTAAACTTAAATTAATCTTCCTTAGTCTAAAACATTGAATCTATGACTCTAAGTCTTCGATGACATTGGATGTTTGCTGCTCCATGTTGTGTGTTTGCTCACTTTTGTAGAGATATCATCGTTCTCTTCAAGCCATTCAACAACTTGGTATTCGTCTAAAGTTTGTACTATGCACATCAATTCATTAGAACGACGAGTAGCCACACTTATATGTCTCACTCTTGTTTCGGTGTATGTGTGTTTATATTTTTATGGATCTCCTTACTGTGACAATTCAAGGACTTGACAGAGACATGATGAAGACCACATGTTCAACTTGATAGTTTCGATATTACCGTTGGACAATAACAATCGTAGGGCATGTGTACAAACTATTTAGGAGAAGAATTTAAGTGTAGAGCAGCTAATATGAGTGGATGGACAAAATGACGATATTATAAAGGATTCCATTTTTTTCCCATTTCGTAAAGATACTCTAAAAATATCTCAGAATAATTGAAACATACATGAGTGGGTAAAACCCCACCAGTTTTGTATAATAAAAAGGTATTTTTAATAATATAAAATATTCTTAAAAATCTGGTATGAAGAACACAAATACAGGTTAACTATTGATATTTTTTTGTGAACGTGTTCGAACATATCCCTCCCTAGAGACGCAGATACGTATTTCGTCTTTCTAGAGCAGAGGCTCCCAAACTTTTTTTTCTCATAGACCACTTTGAAAGTTTTGCTGGTTCCAGTGGACCCCCTGCAGCTACATTTCTACCATATTCCCAAAACTCGGAAAAAAATAAAGATTAGATCTAACTATGGCAATTTGCGTTGCGGCTGAGTTATTGGTTAATTAATTAATTGATTTGCTGTGAGTGGATGTCAAAAAAGTAAAGTTAGCCAATCAAAAAAGTGATTCCATCCAACTTTACTCCTTTGACATCTACTCACAGCACAAGAAACCAATCAATTCTCACATATTTTATTTAGAAAACTCCCCATTCGGAGTGGTAAAAATAAAAAGAAAAATAGTATATTTCCTTGTGTTGTATTTATTCAAATATGTAATTATTACACTATTGATTATTATTGTTATCATATTACATTGTAATATGATAACAGTCGTAATATAATTAAAATTAAATATTAATAACGTAACGTAACTTCTCAATGACAATCACAAAATAGTCATCATTTTAGTGGGAGGGATGTACTTGATGGATTGACAGCAAATTATCAATATTTGGCTTCAGTTTTGTTAGGAATAACCGCAAATCTCCCCGTTCTGTGATATTCAATCTCCTCCTTTTTTTTTGTTAAAAGGTTTGTAAAAGATATGACGAGGGAAACGCTATCAAAAGCTTTCTCGCAATTCCCCACAGTCCAGGATATTTTTCGGGTATTTCTGCCTGCTGCCAAAATGTTTGTTACCCTCTTTTAAATTACCTTCAGTTCCTCATTAGTGTTAAGCTCGAGTAGCTCCTCTTGTAATATCACATTCTCCACTTCCGTTTCATCAAGTGGATTTATGGTGGTATTTCCATCGTCAGAATATCTTCAAATCTGATTTTAAAGTCATGCAGGTCATGCAGGGCAATTAAATGTTGAACGTATTTGTGAAAATCCTCATCAAGGCATTCTACCTGTGACAAGTTTGAAAACTGGGAAAATTCGGGCCGACTAATATTTTGCTTCATAAATTTCAATTTTCCAAGAAAAGCTGAAATTACACCCTTTGTTTTTATTAAATTGAGGCTGTCCCCTTGTAATTGTAAGTTAATGTCATTAAATTTTTTGAACAACTCTGTCAAATACGCGATGTCTGCTTTCAAATTGATCATGTTTTCTTTTAAATCTGGATCTTTACTTTCCAGAAACTCTAAAACTGATTCAAAAAGTGAGAAAAATTTTGTTAAACATGCACCTTTCGACAACCAGTGTACATCAGTATGTAAGAGCAATCGTTGGAAGTCTTCATCATTTTCATCGCACAATTGTGCAAATAAACGCGTATTCAATGCATTGCTTCTTATTTTGTTAACTGCATTAATCACAAATTGAAGCGATTGGTGCAATTTAGCACTCAAATTTTTCGCTACTAGGTGTTGTCGGTGGATGACACACTGAATTGCAGCTACCTCTGGTATAATTCTTTTAAGATGGCTTATAAACCCACGACATCGCCCGGCCATGGCAGGAGCTCCATCTGTTGCCACCGCAATAACGTTTGTGAATGGAATCGATTTTTCCTTAAAAAAATCACTCAGGACATTAAATATTGATTCACCTTTAGTGTCCGTCTCCAAAGCTTTCGCGAATAGTAGCTCCTCATGAATTTCTTCGTCCATAACAAATCGAACATATGCCAATAATAATGCTTCATTACTAGGTAAAGTTGACTCTTCCAGTTGAATAGAAAAATGAGTTGGTTGCAGACAATTACACAAGAAACTTTCAATATCAGAGCTCATTTCATCAATACGTCTTTGTACAGTGTTGTTACTCAAAGGAATTCTTTTGAGTATGTCAAATGGAGATTTGTGCAGAACAGTTTTTAAAACCTCTTCAACAGCGGGTAAAATTAACTGTTCTCCAATGGTGTGCGATTTTCCAGATTTCGCTATAAGTAATGAGATATTGTAAGATGCCCGCAAGCCATCATCGTTACTTTCCGACGTTGAAGCGAACATACTGTGCCCGGTGGGTCTCTTTTCATATTTTTCCTTCAATGTTTGAAAATATTTCTCAAATCTTTACCTATTTTATCAGGATAACACCTTCTTAGATGATCTTCGAGCTTCGATGGTTTCATAGAGTCATTGCTCAAAACTTTGTTGCATAAAAGGCATATGGGCAATCGCTTGTCTGCCTTTGATGGAAGAAAACCAAATTTAAAATAATCAACACTGTACTGTCGACATTTCTTCTTAGATTCAGCCATGTTTCGTATCAGTTACCCACCTGTAAATAAAAAAAACTTTGTTGTAGTAATCTTAAGGCTGTCTTACTTAACAGGATATGGCTATTTTAACAGGATTAATTGATTATTGCAATGAAATAAACAAAGTACCGGCGGCAAACTGATTCTAATTATTAACAGCAATAAATCGCTAAGATCAATAATTGAGTTTTATGAAAACGGCTGAACCGATTTTAATGTAATGTAAAACATTTTTTCATTAATTATATTTTGATATTTTTCTGTAAATTCGATAGAAAATACTTGTAAACAATATTTTGATATCAAAACTTCGCGATTTTAATTATTTATTTATTACTTTGATGCACGTTACGAGTATGTAGTATATAAAGACGTACAATTTATGAAAATATATTTAATTATTAGTGAACCACCACACAGTCGGGTAATAAAAAATGACTAATAAACTAGGGACAAGAAGTTCAACCTTTCTCGGCTTTCTATTCTTTCATGGAAGTATCTAATAATGGCTCTGTTCAGTTTTTAATTTTTAATACGTACCTACTACACGCAAACATTACAAATATTCTTATTACAACATAAATATATCTCCTATCGCAGGTGGGTTGGAAGAGATTTCTTTTAGGAATGAGCCTCACCTTTTGTGCCTACGTATTTTTTTGTAATTTGTCCATTTTTTGTTTACTTACGTGTACAATAAATTGTAAAATAAATAGATAAATAATAAATAAAATAAAAGTAAGTATAACAAATAGGTAGGTAAGTACTTACTTTTCCGACAGTGGCAAACACTAACATCGATTCACTTTACTTTACTTTTCTTTTCGAAATTCGGGAAACAAATGAGTAACGTTTATCCGTGGCATTCGTATTTATATTGGTGAAGAATCAAACAAGTTCATGCAAGATTGCAAGCACACACACCACAAGTCGTACTTCGTCCCTTTGCACGTCTGAACAAGCATTGCGGATGGCGGCAGCGCTTTGCAAGTCTCGACACGTTGTACTGAATATGGAATATGCAAGTTTTTACAAGTAACAGTCGCTGAGCTTCTTAAAATATTATCTGCCTACATGGATAGGTAAACTCAAGCCAACATTTTAGTTCCTCACTATCGAAACCAGATAAATTTTCATGGACCCCCGCTTACGAGTTGTGAACCCCTATTTTTTTGTCACGTCAACGTAGACTGCCATCGAGTCTCCCGTGGACCCCTGGGGGTCCACCTGGACCACTTTGGGAATCAATGTTCTAGAGGCTCATCGGTATATCCCTGCTGCAGAAAGGATATCTTCAGACACATTCACAAAAAAGAACCACATCGCCATATCACAGAAATTATCCAGACCGAGCGTAGAAGTAAATTCAGCGCTGCCTGTTCGGACACGTTCACAAAAAATATTAATAGTGAACCTGTATTTGTGTTCTTCACACCAGATTTTTAATAATATTTTATATTATTAAAAATACCTTTGTATTATACAGAACTGGTGGGGGTTTTACCCACTCATGTATGTTTCAATTATTCTGATACATTACACATGCGGTTAGTCCGTAGTATGAGTGAAGACACAAACAAAATGCAGTTTCTAGAGACACGGCTGCGCCATTTTTAGAAGGGCGTCGTTGGTTCGCATTGGTTATGTGGACAGAGCGAGGTACTTCGGCTGTCTGACAACAGGCAGCGCTGAATTTACTTCTACGCTCGGTCTGGATAATTTCTGTGATATGGCGACGTGGTTCTTTTTTGTGAATGTGTCTGAAGATATCCTTTCTCCAGCAGGGGCGTACCGATGAGCCTGTAGAAAGGCGAAATACGTATCTGGATCTCTGGGGAGGGATATGTTCGGACACGTTCACAAAAAATATTAATAGTGAACCTGTATTTGTGTTCTTCACACCAGATTTTTAATAATGTTTTATATTATTAAAAATACCTTTGTATTAACCATGAAACACCGCGTGATAGCGAGTGTAAAGCAATAATCAGTTATTTCGGGGAATCCTTGAACATGCTTTTCGCTTTCGAGTATAAACAAGTAGGATTGTCACAAAAAAAATAAGAAAATAAATAAATAGATATTGCTGACGTAATCACCAGTCAGACCCCCGTCCTCCATGCCATCAAAAATAAGCAAAGCAAAGACCCCTACCCCCTCCCTCCTTTGGTGCTTACATAATATTCATGAGAGAAGCTATCGTTTCCCAAATTTAAACCGCACACTTACAAAGATTTCCCTTGCTCTTTATTGATAATCAAAGCGAACGCAAGGCGTATTGGAAATTGAAATCGTTTAAAATCGAACGCCATGTCAATCGGAATGAGTGGTATTCGTGGAAATAGTACGTCCTCACCTTTATGAGGTTTAATTAGAATTGTTGCTTCAATTAAATTGTTCATCAAGTGCCATTGCATAACTTTGGCTGATTGATTTTTCGAGTAATATAATTGGTACGCCAATTTTCAAATTCTGAATGTGTGACGGTAATCCGGGAATATTGAGAGAATTCCGTTAGAAAATTAAATACTTCACTATCGTTCATCATATGTCGAAACGCACCGTAGATTTCAGCGGTGTGGGAAGATTTTTGAGTTTTGATATATATAGAATAAAACAAATTAAAAGCGGGCAAGCGGTCTGTAAATTAAAAAACTCATTTATTAATTATCCCTATACTTCGCAGCAACTTTGTTGCTTCTTCCGGAAATCAAAATGTAGAGTTGAAAAAAAATAATAAAAGTGACGTACAAGGACAATAAAACTGATTAGATTTTATTGTCCTTGTACGTCACTTTTATTATTTTTTTGTCAAATCCATATTTTCATCTAAAATAAAATTGATTAGATTTTATTGTCCTTGTACGTCACTTTTATTATTTTTTTGTCAAATCTACATTTTTATCTCCGGAAGAAGCAACAAAGTTGCTGCGAAGTATATGGATAATTAATAAATGAGTTTTTTAATTGACAGACCGCTTGCCCGCTTTTATATTTTTTTTTTTAATTTATTCAATATATTACGGTCGATAATTTCGTTTAAATTATATATATATATATATATATATATATATATATATATATATATATAAAGATAATTATTTCGCGACCTTTGTATGTTATGGTAAATTCAATTTGTTGGCGATTTAAGGTTTGGTTTTATATGTATATTTAAAACAATCCTACATCTTTCGGCAAATGATGCCTTTTTCAAGGAATATAAAATATAAATGACAGTATATTAATGCCATACATTTGTAGTTGCTATGGATAAAATAATTCAAAGATACATTCCAATGAATAATAATAAATCCTGTCTTAGTATTCTAAAATAGATAGACAACAAAAACAGGAAAACGCAAGACATGAGTTATTATTATGTATGCGCCCGTGGAGCGTCTTAAGATGTAAAGCTGTCGGCATTCGCCTTAAACAAAAAGGAAAACCACGAAAACCTACTCGGACAGCCAGACAGGAATCAAAACACGGAACTGTCAGCATGATAAGCAAATGTGTAGATATTTAAATAACATAAGATATGTAATTATATAACAGCAACATATATTATGATGGTAAATTGCAGATCGTTAATAATTAAGTTATAGTATATACTGCTTAAATTCTACTGCTTAAACACGAACTCCAAGATATAAAATTTTATATTTTATATTCCTTGAAAAAGGCATCATTTTAAAAAAAAATTTTAAATAATTGTCACGTCTCTGTGCGATCGACTATATCAGAGACGATAACTTAAAGCTGACGCACAATAACAAAAACAATAGTTTTGTTATTGTCTTCTCGCTTTATGTTTGGTCTAGTTGTCGATCGTTACGTTCGATACGATACTTCTTCTATTAAATACAAACTATTACCAAATAAGATGTTAAGTACCCGTACAGCTCGTTCTTTTAATTCATCGTCTTTAAAAATTTACGCAAATTCCAGATTATCGAATTTTTACCATAACGAAATTTATACACATTGTTATTTTCTGGCGTTTTTATAAACATAGACATTGTAGCGTGTAAATACAATAGCGTCATTCTGAATCCTTATATTTCTTATTTCTGGTATCCAAAAAAACATTCACGTAATACACACGAAATTATGTCAGTTCTAAAAATTTCTGTCTTTTCAGTTCCTCACAAGTGTATATTACATGAAAGCTAGTTTTCCCCTGTTTTTCACATCTCCTACACCAGGGCTTGCTAACCAAGCCCGGGCTGTATAGGTGCTTCTTTAAAGGACAGTGTCCGATTACTAAATCAGTAATAATTTTAATTTATTTTTTGTTACTACGAATTAGCTCCACTAGTAGTGTTCTAGGATGGAGTTGATCTTTTACTAGCCTTCATTTTATTTTATGTTCTCTTGTTAGTCATAACCTGACGTCCCTTCTAGCGGAATCCTTCGCCATTCCTTTTAGTACCTTCCTTGTCCAGTTCGTCGACATTGCCTTTAATTTCCTCATGTTCCGTTACTCATATTAGTGATACAGTATTGTCTTGTGGCAGTCCATTGAGGACCTGTTTACAATATTTCACCAGTTTAGACCTGGTAGATAGATACATAATGGCTCTAATGCTGACCATCAGTTATTATATTGATTTTTTTATTTACCCAGCCTGCTTTCCGAATTTCCTAGGAGTTGGCTGCGACTGCAAATAGTTCAGCCTGGAAAACCGCCATATGTTTCCACAGATTTAATAATATCTTCCTTTTAGGGCACATTCCTCATATACCTGCACCTGTGCCCCGATTGGATTTGTGATTGATTCGTGTACCAGGTGCCGCCACACCATGCGCCCGAGCGACTTTTTGCCTGTTCCCTGGTCGGTATAGAATTGTTCAGCTTACCTGTAAACATAATTTTAGGTGCCATGCTGTCCGCTGGCATTTGTAATATCAGTTCCCCTAGTATAATTCCTGTGGTATCTGTATGGCCGCCTACAACTTTATCAGGACACCATACACCATTGGTCTTTAGCCTCAGGATCGCAGCCATGGCCTCCGCATTCATAAATAGTTCCAACAGAGGAAGAATCTTAGCCTTCGTGAAGACAGTTCCCGTGATGTTCATAGCTCCGAGATTCTCAGCAAAGCTTGTCGCTGGAAAAATGTGAGAATCCCCACCGACGAAGTCAACTTCGTCCTACTGCACCAGACCACTGCCCCATAGTGTACCACGTTTTTGTTTAGTCCCGGGGTCTTAGCAACAGCTCTTCTATGTCTCCAGAAAGCTGCGTTGCCATGTCCGCCACTTTGACTAGGTGCCTGCTCCTATTCAGTTTCACATCAAGTGTAATTCCTAGATATTTTGGATACTTTAATAAAAGCAAAAAAATTGTAAGATAAATTAATGATATTCATTATGTACTTTAATAGAATTAGTGGTAGTGCATTTAAGAAAATTTCAGTGAAAAAGTATTTCAAGCGAGTGATATTCTTAAATAATTATTCAATATTTCTGCAAACTTAATTTTTGTTATCATTAATACGATAGAATAACGGTTTCTATTGCGTTTTCTCTGTTCAATTTATTACACTAATAACTTACACTTCAACACATTATCATACATACTTCAGCAATAAATACGAATTAATTTTTCATTTTAACATGGTTTACGCTATCCAGATATCAACATCCGTCATAATTCTATTTAATTGACATTTACAATGAACTTTTTAACAAATTTTATAAAGACATTTGTTATTGTTATCAAACACTGCGGTCAAAGTTTTGTCTTTAGTTCACGCGAACATTTGCTTCACCACGATTTGTACACAATTCTATATTTACCATTCATGGCGTGCAGAAAAGTTTTTTGACCTAGGACACGCTAAAATATCGTACAACATTCAGTAATATGAAAAATATCAAAAACGAAAGAAAATTTTAAGTATACTTTGACAGCATCTTTTGTATTTATTAAATTACACCATTGAAATTTAATCTTAAAATAAACATATACAGGGTTAGACAAATGTATGGATCCATTCGAATACCTTTGATGGTCATACTTATATTTTAATAAAATTTGCCACATTTAAGTTGAGCATAAGTGTGCTCAATCCGAATCAGATGTCCGGTTTAGCCGGAAACAATGTTAACTTTTTTATTTTAAATGAAATACCTTGTATATTTTAACGAATTTCAATAGAGCTCTGCTCTGGTAGTACAGCAATAATAAGGTTTGACACTACTTTGTTCAACAACGACAGAGATATTTAATTAAATCTAATAATGCAAATTTTATTGAGAGCAAGAAAAATGAACACAAAAAATATAAACAACATTAATATCAGTTTTCGAAATGATGATCGTTCACTTCTTAAAAAGATGTAAGTCTATGAACAAATTCTTGAATGACATTTGCCAAAGTCTTCACGAATTAGTTGCACTTCCTCAATTATTCTCTGACGTAATCCGTCCAGATTATACGGTCGTCTAGTATAAACCACAGATTTTAAATGACCCCAAAGGAAAAAAATTAGGGGATTTAAATCTGGGGACCGTGAATCATTCAATGAATCCTCTACAAAATTGACATTAAGGGCATAGTGAGGGGGTGCTCCATCTTATTGGAATCAAACACTTACAGATAGCTCCCTATCTTCATAATACTAGTAACAACCTGATCACGTAAAAGATCTAAGTATGTCGCTCCAGTTAGTGTACAATGGATGAAGAAGAACCAATAATACGGTTTCTAAAAATACCAGCCCAAACGTTTAATTTCTGCAGATATGGTGTCCAATAAGTGTTATCTATTGACGAATATCGACAATTATGGCGTTTAACGGTACCATTCAAACAAAATGTCGTCTCGTCGGAAAACAGCAAACTATGTATAGCAAGCGCCAAATAAGATGGCGAGCGCACTTACTCAAGTAATTGTGAGAATATATTTGTCAGTGACGGAACATAATGTCTTTGCTAGTGGATCATAAAGTGATACAAGCTCAAACGCGAGAAGTAGTTTTTAATGTTTACCGTAATTTTTATGAACATAAAAGTACGCCATTGCTATTAAGTTAAATAAATATTTAGAATCAGAAATATTAGTTTATGCAATGACAGGAAATTTAATTATTAATATATGTAATGAGAGTGACAGTGATGACGACAATTTCAGTTCCGAAGAAGATTAATTTGTTTAATCTATTGTACTGTTAGTAATAAAGGAATAAACTATTTATAAATTAAATATTCTTTATAGGTATGCAAGCAAATGGATTTGTTTTGCGATATTCTTAACTATCTGTTTGTACATTTAAATCTCATTTCATATGTAAATTGTTTAATGAATTATAACATCAAATTGCTTCCTCTGTAAATTTATACTGTTTTACAAATATTCTTAAAAACCTGTTTATACATTACAATCTCATTATTACTGTCAACACAAAAAAAGGGAAATCTAAAATTTGATCGTATGCCATTAACTGTCAGCATATGTCAGTTTTATTCGTGCCAAACGGCTGTCAAACGTTACTATTGGTTTTAGTTTTTAGTTTTAAGTATGCCAAAAGCTCGAATCTTAACCAAATTGAAAATTTGTGAGGCACATGGAAAAAACAATGCCTCGTAATAATTTTAGACAGACAGAAATTGATTAATGGCATAAACGAGTGTTGGCAAAATTTAACTGCACAATATTGTGAGGCTCTAATTAGATCTATGAGTAGAAGGATTAATTTGGTGATAGAAAGTAATGGCAATGCAACAAAATATCAAAGTATTATATTTCTGTTAATAACTACCTAATAAAAAATGGGACCTTTATTTTCTTGTCGCATATTATTTTCCGACGTCTAATTAAATTATTTTTATGAATCATTCGGATGGCAATAACAATTCTAACCTCTTTGAAAAAGCCATAATTAAACAGATTAAAAATACATCAAACACAAATTTCTGTGTACGTCAATTTCCCTTTTTTTTTGTGGGAAGCGTTAATATCATTTCGTTTGGTAATGAATGCATATATGTCATTAAACATATGTTTAATTGTTTATGTAACGTCTAATTGATTTCACAATAAATCTATACTGTTAAAAAAATAAATTTGTATATATTTTACTCTAATAAAATATTAAATGAATGTACAGTATTTATTGTCCCTAGTATAATAGGCATTGAAATAAACATTACACAACAACATCATTCATTCGCTGTTTATCTGTCAAACAAAGTGCTAAAGTTGAGTCGTGTAGCTGTATTTGTTAAAAAGTTGTCTTGAGTTAAAATAGAAGCTGCTCAAAGATTTTGAAAAATGGAGAAAAACGAACTTCACGCTGTCATTGAAAATCTGCAAAAGAGAAGTTTAGCGCCACAACAAATTTATGAAGATATGGTTAGTGTACTTGGGAATGATGTGCCTTCATATCAGGTGGTAAAGAATTGGTCTCGAGAATTTCGATGTTGTAGAACAACTTGCGAACATTCAAAAGGTGCTGGTCGGCCCCAAACTGTGTGCACTCAGGAAAATGTTGATCATGTCTGTGACTTGATTAATGACACCCGAACAAAAGCGAGAGAGAGTCACAACTTCAGATGCGCATTTAAAATTGTTTAACAGTGATCCAAAAAATTTTCTGGGTCGCTTTGTTACCGTTGATGAAACCTGGGTTCACCACTTCGATCCCGAGCCGGAAATCCAAGGCAAGGAGTGGCGACATTGAGGATCTCCATCACCATGCAAGTTTAGGGTCCAACCCGCGGCGGGTAAGATTATGACCGTCATTTTCTGGGATGCCAGGGGAATTTTATTAATTGATTACCTGGAACGAGAACATACAATCCGCTGAAGTTATAACTTCCTCCTTATATATCCTCATATATATTTATTTTTCACTTATCTATAATTGGTTGTTTATATCTGTGATACGCGATATATAACTCCAATCATTTCGCCCTAGGGTATAATAAGCGGGCGTTATCTATTATTAATAAAAAGTAAGAAAATACAACAATCAGAATATTAGAACTGTTTCATTGACAGTTTTGACAGAATTTTAGCTTCTCCAGTCGTCAAGTTTTTAGAGTTCTCTCTCATAAAGTGGTCGTGATTTTTTAAGGAGTAACTCCCCATCAGCTTTTAATGCTCGTTCGTGTATTACTTCCGGAATTTCTTCTTCTATCACATACGTTGTAAAACACTTCGCAATTTATTTTTCATGAAATAAATAAATCACTCAATCGTCATACGTCAACATACAAATACAAAGTAGACTTGTGGTTGACTTCGTTTGTATTAATACGCTTTTTGTCAATTAATAATTGATTTTATAGTGAAAAATAAAACGTTATATGAACCTTTGGCATAACTCGATGTTTATAAATCTCGGGCAATTTACAATAAATCGGATCGAAGGCCCTCGGTTTTGTAAACTGTTGTTCTCGAATACAAACATCCTCATTATGCCCTTGGTACATAAATAACTCTAATGTGTCATGTTATGACATGTGTCACATGGTTAAAAACGAACAGAAAGTATTCAAGTATACTGCTGTTCTGTCCCCTATTACATATATATTTATTAGTTTATTTTAAGTGTTAATAAAAGAAGAAACATTTATAAAAGGTAATATCTACATTATTATATAGAATTCAGAGTTTAATCTTAATTTAATTTAAAAATGTTGAGAGAGGGAAAATATTAATAGCAAGAAGCTGGGTACAAAAAAGAGCTGCTGAGTTAGAAGTTGAATTAGAAAATGCTCAGTTAGAGCAGATACTGAATTTAAATAAATAATTCTTGTTTTGTATAGTATGAAATGTCATTCTTCTGTATATTATTTATAGAATTGTAACGAAATAAAAATTTATAAGAGATGCGTCTTTTGTGTATATGTAAGTAATAATTAATAATGTAGACAGAATAGTGTTTAAAAATACTTTATTTTTATACATTTCACAATAATTTATAACAACATAATTTGAAACATACTTGAGTAGGTAAAACCTACCAATTTTGTATAATACAAAAGTATTTTTAATAATATATAATATTATTAAAAATGGGGTGTGAAGAACACAATACAAGTTCATATGTATTTTTGAATGTATCTTCTCCAAAGACGTAGATACGTATTTCACATTTCTACATGATTATCAATACGCCCCTGTTGGAGAAGAGACACATTCAACAAAACATAACTACCTTGCTATCTCGCAGATATTATTAAGACAGAGCGTGAAGGAATATTCAGCGCTGTCTATATAATAATCGCAGAACTAGCCGGGTGTTTTTTATAGTCGGTAACCACCGTATCTATAAAAAACTGTATTATCGTGTCTTCACTACTTGTCGGCGTGAACCGAATATGTATATAACAACATAATTTGAAACATACTTGAGTAGGTAAAACCTACCAATTTTGTATAATACAAAAGTATTTTTAATAATATATAATATTAATCTCTTCTCCAACAGGGGCGTATTGATAATCATGTAGAAATGTGAAATACGTATCTACGTCTTTGGAGAAGATACATTCAAAAATACATATGAACTTGTATTGTGTTCTTCACACCCCATTTTTAATAATATTATATATTATTAAAAATACTTTAATAATTTATAATATGAATATGAACAGAGAATGTAATCTTACGAAAAAATTATATAAATTTTCTAGGTTATGTAGTATTTGTTATTTATAAAACGTTAGTTAATCACTAGCCTTCCGATTTTTTCTCGACTAACTAACAGAGAAATTAACAGTAGGCTAGTACCAAATTACAAATGTTGAATACCAGTTAGTGACTTAACAGTTACTTAAATTTTAACAATGGGGTAAATGCAATGGTGAATACGGCCGTAAGTCAAGTACTGAATTCTAATTCCATGACTTTCTGCTTTTAAAATATGAGCTTTAATTAAATATCTTTGCCGTTGTTGAACAAAAGGGTGCCAAATCTTATTATTGCTAAACTCTCAGAGTAGAGTTCTATTCAAATTCGTAAAAATATACAGGTGTTTCATTTCAAATAAAAAAGTTAAAGTTAATATCGTTTCCGGTTAAATTGGCAGGTTGATTCGGATATAAATATACTCATCGAATTCCTGATTTGCATTGAATTAATTGTGGATAGTCTTATTAAAATTTAGGTAGCCATATCAAAGATATTCGAATGGATCCATACATTTGCCTAGCCCTGTATAATATTAATGTATATAATCAATAAATATTTGTTGATTATATACATATTGAAACAACAACCAGGATTAAGTTCAACTCGTTACCTTAATAAATCTAATACTTGCAAGGATTGCAGTGATAGATTTATTGATTCTATGCAAACAATCGTTTACTAGTAATTTATATTTTCTAACATATTTTTTTATTACGCGGTTAAGACGGAAAACTTAAATACCGCCTGTTGCAATTTTTTATTATTTCTGTAATAAAAAAACTACTGAATATGTATTACTATATAATTGCAGAATATTTAGTTTCCTGTTTAGTATGTGATCTTTGTATGGAACTTTTACTTTGTATACGGAGACTGCCATTAAAGAAATCAAGCTTTCAAATGAAAATATATCTACAATAGTTTAGTATTATCTTTTTGGCGTGTAATTTTCTATTAACATACAATGCTGTCACTTGGCTTATAAAATTTGGTAATAGTTTCATAGTATTTACTGTAAATTACATGATAATAATTCTTAGCTTAGCTGTGTTTATTATTATTTATTTAAGGTATGGCATATATGGATTTACAAAGGATAGTTTTATCTTCCCTGACTAAGCAGCTTTAAATTTTAGTGCAATATTTCCCATTATGCTTTTTTAAAATCACATATGCCTTAGTAACTTGTGTGCCAGTTTACAAAACATTTCCAACATTATTAATTTCATTATGTGTCAATTTGTGTTGTCGCGGATTGATTTTATATCAAAGTGAACAAAATCGAATATAAAGCCGATATAAAGTTCCTTACGAAACAAGAAAAAGCCCCAGTAATTATTGAATAAATGCGACTGTATACGGGAATGATTGACCTTCCATGTCAAATATTTGCAAGTGATCAAAATTGCATAAACATGGTCGAGAATCATTGAATGAGGATCCTAGTCCAGGTTGCCCAAGTGATGCGATCGCTTCAGTGTTTTTCCTTAAAAAATGTCAGAATATAGATTTCTCCTATCTTAGAGAATTTCACACATTTCAAGGGTCAATTAATGATTTATATTTAAGATAGTGACACAAACTGCTTAAAATTTTTAATTCTTCGTTATTTTTCATCTGTTACTTCTGTGCGACGATTGAAATATAACATTTATTTTCCATATTTTATTGAAACAATATTTCTTAAATAATGCGTTTATTTCATTGACGATAATTTAAAAGAAACTGCTTTTCAGAATGCATAATTATTGATTAAATAAGTAAAGAATAATTTATAGAGTCCCTAAACACCAGCGCAGAAACTTGTAAAGAAATAGAATGAGGATGGGAATGGGATGAAAACATTGGCCTATTTGCCGCCAAATTCAAATAATCTTGTTTTCTATCTGTAGCGATAGTTTGCCTTTGTTGATATTTTACCTTTTTAAGACTACTTAAGAGTTATTTTATTACGCATATTCTATATATATATATATATATATATATATATATATATATATATATATTTCGCGACACTTTGTCGCTTCTTCTGGGGTAACTACAAGATTAATGAGAAAAATAACAAAAAATAAATAAGAGTATAAAACAGTAGTAAAAATACTTACAAAATGTAGAGTTAAAAAATAATAAAATTGACGTACAAAATATAAAAATAATTAGATATAAAAAATAAAGTAACTATAGAAACAAGCCTTAAGAACTTTTAAAAAACATATATATGAAAAGTTAAAACATGAAAAATAAAAAATATAATGCAATACAAATTAAAACAACATATGGACCAAATAACAAAACGATTTAAGATCTTCAACTAACAGTCAAATCCAGTATATTAAAATAAATTATACTAAGACCATTAGTATCAGATCTATAATTTATGTTATTTGTGTCCCTGTTGATGTGGACCATTTCTAAAAAGGTTCCTTTTATGGTTATTTTCAACGTCTAAGATTTTAACGTCAACAAAATTGAAAGTATGGTCACGATCAAGTGCATGGTCCACCAATGCACAAGATCTCTTACCAATACGGACATCACTTTTATGTTGAGTAATGCGCTGTTTTAGCCACTGTGATGTCTGACCTATATAAACGCCACAACAATCCGAACATGCTATCCTGTAGACAACATGACTATTTAGAAAGAAAGGTGTTATGTCTTTTATCTTACTATACAACTTCTTCAAGGTATGGGTGTTGTATTTAGCAATTTTAATGTTATTAAATTGTTTAAAATGTGATACAATTGTATGAGTAAGACCGCCAATGTATGGAATTTTTTTGTAAATCACAGAATTCCCTCTCATAAGCGAGAAAAAAAATTGCAAAGGTATAAAAAAATTGTTACGCTACTGGGCGATCGACTGTGGGTATTATAAAGAGTATGAGATATCTCTTAAAGCTGACAGACAATGAATGGTGTTATTATTGTCCATCAGTTTAAGTATCCTCTCCGAGTCGGTCAGTTTCCATTGTCACTTACTTCGATTAAAGATAGACTATTAACATGTCTGCTCGTAGAGCATGTTAACAGTTATTTACTTTTTTTAATACATCCTTTTTAAAAAATTCATCGAACCCTTAGCTTACAAAGCTGTCTACACAATGTCATCTAGAATTTTGTAAATATAAACATTGAATTCAATTGCCGTATTTCTTTACAGTCATTCTAAATCCATTATATTTGTAACCTCTCATTAATTTTTTAACGAGATTAATTTTGAAGTTCCCATCGTAATTTATATATTATACAAGGTGTCCCAACAGGAACTTGGTGATTTAAATTTCACATTATTTTCAAATAAGGTAACTTAGCAACCTAATATTTGGTATATGTCATCTATAAACTTGTAAAAGTCATCATGCAACGTTTCACGACTGAAGAACGTATCCAAATTGTTCAAATTTATTATGAAAATGGTCGTTCCATTACGAACACAATTCGTCGACTACGCGTTGTTTTTCATCAGAATCATATTCCCAGCAATACGGCAATTAGAAATTTAATGGCAAAATTTGAGCGAACTGGTTCTGTTCTCGATGTAAAGACACCACTACGTCCTCGTAACGTTCGGTCAGTTGAAAATATCGCTATGGTGAATGAAAGTGTTACCGAAAGTCCAAAACCTTCAATTCGTCATCGGTCACAGCAATTGGCCATCTCTCGATCATCTCTGCAACGAATTTTAACAAAAGACCTTCGGCTACACGCATACAAAATCCAGTTAACACAAGAATTGAAGCCCAGGGACCATCACCACCGCCGTATCTTTGCCAATTGGATTTTGGAGCAAACTGATTTTGATGACGAATTCTGTAAGCGAATCATATTCAGTGACGAAGCCCATTTTCACATAGGGGGTTACGTAAATAAACAAAACTGCCGCATTTGGGGGCGTGAAAATCCTCGAGAGATTATTGAAAAACCCATGCACCCACTACGTGTCACTGTATGGTGCGGTTTCTCGGCCAATGGTGTTCTTGGACCTTACTTTTTTGAAAATGAGAATGGAGAAGCAGAAACTGTAAATGGGGAGCGGTATCGACAGATGTTGAATAACTTTCTATGGCCTCGTTTGGAAGATATGGACCTCAACAATCTTTACTTTCAACAAGATGGGGCCACTTGTCACACTGCCAGGGAAACTCTAAATTTACTGCAGGAGAAATTCCCTCGCCGCGTGATTTCTCGTAATGGTGACGTGGATTGACCTGCAAGATCCTGCGACATAACACCGCTGGACTTTTTCCTTTGGGGTTTCCTTAAGGATCAAGTCTACACAAATAATCCACAGACAATTGATGAATTAAAAAATAAAATTCGTGCGGCTATTGGCGAGATTAACTTGCATATGTGTGATAAAGTCATTGAAAATTTTAAAAAAAGAATCGCTGTGTGCAATAGAAGTCACGGTGGACATTTATCCGATATCTTGTTCCACATATAATTTTAGGGTTTCTATTTTATGTTTACGTTAATAAATCGTTGAATTTCTATATACTACGCATGTTATTTGGAATTTAAATCGCCAAGTTCCTGTTGGGACACCTTATATATAGTCTAATCTTTCGATTTTTTCATACGGTGTATTTTTATTACAAGAGTACCGCATATTATATATATATATATATATATATATATATATATATACAGGTTATCCTTGAAATAAAGAGACAACGTATGAAAAATGGAAAGATGTATTTATATAGAATGTGAAATCAAAATATCGGAGTCAATTATGACGCAAACCTAAAATTGAACCCCCCCCCCCTGAAAATTCTAACATATGCCGTCAATGAATTCAAGATATTTATTCAAAATGTAAATATGTCTCTATTGAAGTTACACACACACCGTATGTTTACATACTAACAGCCGTCGATGTTAAAAAAGGTATATTACCCTGTATGCTAAAGTCAATACCTCGTACAAAATCAGCTTTTCAATACATTCATGTAAATATGTAATTAAAAATTAAGACGTGTATTAGATTTATTTACAAAACCCATTTTAAAAATCATACCAAAATTTCATGTGTATAACGAGAATTTCTTTTCTTTTGTTAGAGAAATTTAAGTAAGACTATTGGAATCAGAACACCCTATTGTATTCAAAGGTGGCAATGTTTATAAACACAAGCGATAAGTTTCCTTGTGGAGAGGGTTCAATATCCTGAGCCAGCTGTTTACTTATATAAATTTATACTTGTAAGTTCTTAAACCTGATATATTGAAAGAACATGCAAGATGTATTCTTTACGTGCATTTAGATTACAATCTATTACCTTTAATCAAAAAATTGTAACAATCGATAACAGAACGAGATATACAATAACAAGACTATTCATTTGGTTATTGTGGGTCACCTTTAAGCTTCGTGTACGAAAGTATTTATGATATATTCAGTAGGGTAATTTTTTGGAATATCTTTGTCATTTTTTTCTCGCTTATGAGAGAGAATTTTGGGTATATATTCTACATAATAATCTTTCAATTTTTCATACGTGGTCTTTTTATTTCAAGGACTCCCGGTATATATATATATATATATATATATATATATATATATATATATCGTCGAATGTTTTCGCGGTCGTTTATTGAAGCGTTGTTCTTCGGGGTATTTCGCCGCGTTTGGATGATTTCGTCGTGAGAACGACAACTTTCTTCCTGACGCATCGGTGACATCACTTTCACCTTTTTCTAGAGGATCTTCTCGTTGCGATGGTAGCTTCAAGAGTGCGCCGATTTTCGGTGCCGCTCGTGTTATATGGTCCCGTAGTAGTGAGGACGCGTGTCTGGCTCCTTGTGATTGGTCCGTCGGTTGTTCTATCGCTTTCGGTTATTGGTCGAACGGTGTGCGTTCGATTCGTGTGAATATAACTGTCTGTCGCAAGTTATTATCATTACGTCGCTTATGCGTAATTTGTCTATTGAACAAAGCTGGCTTCCATGTGTTAAGCAAACGCTGTCCGTCGTCACATTTGTTCATACAGTTTTGCCGTTTCTGAATTTCTATAGCCTCTCTTATTATCCTGTACGTTAACCTCGTACCAAGGGCTATAGTCTTTATACCGTCGAAGTCGATGGTGCGTCCTGTAGATAAACTTGATGATAATCAAAGAGCCGGATGGCTCACTAGGAAACACAGTTTACAGAAAACCTACACACGAACAGATATCTCAACGCATCTTCACATCATCACCCGGCACTGTTAAACTCTGTAGTGAAAAGATTAATTCACAGATCTCAAATTTTGTTAGACGCAGAACATCGAAACGAAGAAATGGGAACAATAAAAAACGTATTACAACAAGAACCAACCAAAAAAGAAACAAAAATCTACACAGACAGCATTTCTCCCTTACATGAAAGGTACGACTGAGAAAATAGGCAGAATACTATGCCACACGACATAGACACCATTTACACCATAGACAGGAAAATAAGAGACATTTTGCCTAGTACAAAGAACAAAATAGAACTAGAAAACCAAGGTGTCTACGAAATACCGTACCATGAATGCGACCAAACATATATAGGGCATACTAACCGAAAAACCAGTGTACGGAGGGATGAGTACAGAAATGCTGTAGCTAAAAAAGAAACAACATTATCCCTAGCTCAGCATGTACTACATACAGGACACACCGTCGACTTCGACGGTACAAAGACTATAGCACGCAGTACGAGGTTAACGTACAGGATAATAAGAGAAGCTATAGAAATTGAGAAACGGCAATAATGTATGCACAAACGTGACGACGGACAGCGTTTGCCTGACACATGGAAGCCAGTCTTGATTAATAGACAGATTACGCATAAGCGACATAATGATAATAACTTGCAACAGACCAGTTAAACTAACACGACAGAACGTAAACCGTTCGACCAATAGGCCGAAAAGGACAGAACAACCGACGGAACAATCACAAGGAGCCAGACACGCGTCCGCACTACTACGGGACCAAATAAGACGAACGGCACAGGATATCCACGCACTTTTGAAGTTTCCATCGCAACGAGAAGATCCTCGAGAGAAAGGTGAAAGTGATGTAACCGAAACGTCAGGAAAAAAGTTGTCCTTCTCAGGACGAAATTATTGAAATGCGGCGAAATACCCCGAAGAACAATACTCCATATATATATATATATATATATATATATATATATATATGTAAAATAAAAATTGTTGGGGAATCCGGCAATAAAAACCTTTAGTTAGTCAATTAGAGTCCTTTATTTTTTACCTTATATTTCGCTCTGTAGATTTAGAGCTTCATCAGAGGTCAAAAAGCGAAACTATTTTTTTTGTGAGAGATATAAACCAGAGAGTAAAACCAGACCTTAAATCGCCAACTAATTAAATCTACTATATATATATATATATATATATATATATATATATATATATATATATATATATATAGTAGATTTAATTAGTTGGCGATTTAAGGTCTGGTTTTACTTAAAAATGCATATATTTAAAACAATCTTACATGTTTCGGCAAGTGATGCCTTTCTCAAAGAATTTAAACTATATATGTCTTAATGAAAGCGGAATGAAGTTTATTTTATTTTAAATATATAATTCATATTAAAACTGTTTTAATATGAATTATAATGAATGTATACTGGGTGTTCTTGAAATAAAGAGACAACTTATGAAAAATGAAAAGATGTAATTATATAGAATAGAAATTCAATATATTTTCTCAAAATTCCCTCTCATAAGCAAGAAAAAATATTTAAAAAATTTTTGTCACGCCACTGTGCGACCGACGACTATAATATAAAATGCGATATCTTAAGGTTGGCCGACAATAACAAAAAGAATAATTTGGTTATTGTGCATCTCAGCCAGCTATTACGAATCTGTGTGTGTGAGGTGTTTATTATTTATATACATTATGAATATTTTGCATTCATAGGCGTCATATAATACAGTTATCAGGATGTTTTTAATTTTGGGGTACGCATCGTATTTGAGTCACAATATAATAATAATACAGGGTGCAGTAGATTTCTGTTCTATATAAGTACATCTTTCCATTTATCATACATTGTCTGTTTATTTCAAGGACACATGGCAAGTGTATATGACAAAAATAGAAAATTAAGCCATAGAAGAAATTAAGAAGTTGAAAATTAGGTAATAAATTAGAAATTTATTATTCGCTAATATTTAAAGAATAAAATGTGAAAAACTGAAAAATGTACTTAATAGTAGTTAATAGTACTTTATATGATATAAATAAAGCTTGTCAATATATTGATACGTAAAAATTCATATATCGGAAATTTAAAGTTTTGGTCTAAGGAAATTATTTCATATTAATGAATTAAGAGAATTTTATAAGAGTCGAAAGGGATAATTTTAGTTAAAGAAGATAAGAATAAAGGTTTTAAAAATGTATCATGCATTATTAAAGAAAACGCAGGAATACTATAAAGATACAATTTAAAGTCGAAAATATTGGAGTGAAAAATAAAAAGAAAAAGAAATATTGGAATGTGAGAACTTTGACCAATTTTATACAGGTTTTTTTTTAATAGGTTATATGTAAAAATCATTTAGTTTAAAAGAGTTCATTTAAATCAATTAATAAATATAGAGATTAATAAATTAAAAAGAAGTTTAAATAATGCATTTATAAGATAGAAATTCAATTTGCGTGGAAAGAAGATCGTTGTTTCCAGAGATAATTCAGTTTCCAAAGATTAAAAAAAGTTTTCTTGAAACAAATTTAAGATTTAAGCTTACAATTATGTAGGTTAGTATGACAATTTCAGGTAATTACAATACTTAAAAGTTAATCCTCGTATGCATACATGCATGCATATCTATACCATCATGAACGGTGTGCATGTTCTTTGTAGCAATTGCTGAAATGCGCAGATATTTTATTAATCAGCACTCATTTGCGTACTATCATACTTGTCACGTTATAAAAACGGAATTTCACTTATGAGTTGTTAGAATGGAAGCTACATGTTGGTAGGTATTATATATAGCTATACAGTTACGCACAGGACGATAAAAGAAAAGAACTTGTCAGTTTGTTCCGATATCGATATAAAAAGAATTGTTTATCAATGTCATAGTACACATATAACTTCCTCCTAACCTTCGCTAATAATTGCAGCTGTAGTATTTATGTCTCTTTTAAAACTTTTGTCGTCTATGTATAAATCTAATTAAAACATTAATCTTACGTTAAACGAACATTCGTGATATATAGTTTGCTGCAGATTTCTAATTTATGAGTTTGCATTTACAGTACAACGTTCTTATATACGCAAGCACTTATAGTAGTAATAATGTAGTTAATAATAACAACAAAAATAAATAAAATCGCTTTTTATAAATACCACTCTATGGTGCATACTAACACTGCAAAATCAGCTGCATCGGTTGAGCTGACACTTAATGCAACAGAAATGTGGGTTAAGTCAAATATTTGTCGACGGTAGGCTGAGGAAAAGCTAGAAAAATCGAATAGAGAAAATAATAATATACAATGCAGTGAGCCAGTATAACAAACATGAACTTGAGATTTTGCGAAGTGCCATTGTATACAACTACTTTATAACATCAACTTTTGTCAAAAAATAATAGAACTCCAATAGAAGCAACATGAAATATAAAACATGAAAAGCCTACTATAAATACGTCACAACTATTTATATTCATCGGCATGATGAGGTATTACCTCAAGTTCTATCTTCGACATGCATACGTAATGGACCAAAGAAATATTTCACCGTTTGAAGTCAAGTATTATTGAGAGATCACGGAAAACACGATCTGTGAGATCCTCTGCAATTTTTCATTTTTTTATTTTTCTTAAATAAATGTATAGGTTATATACTTAGAATTAAATAAAGTTCGCTTCAAATTGACAGCCTGAATATCGAAATTTTAATTATCTTATTTAAGTTGTAAACCATTATCTCTATTATAAGAATCGATATCCGTTGTATTTATAAGTTTATTATCCTTTTTATTAGACTATTTCCACCTTGAGTTTTGATTTGATTACAAAACGTATTCAATACCCCGTTTTTAATCTCACAATCTATCCATTATTTCATGTTTTTTAAATAAAGTGAAATAAACTTTATCAAGATTAATAAAATTTAATTTAAACTTTGTATTTAGTTTTAAGATTAGAACTTAATTAGCATAGTTTAAAAGTATATTTCCGGGTATTATTCCTAGCTGGTACAATCCACCAAGACCTTTAAAATTCCCTCGAATTATGTCATCATCTGGCCGTACAATCGATACGGTTTGCATTATTACTTATCTAATACTTTATATAAATTATTATATAAAGCTTTGCCTGCTTGTAGTATTTTTAAAAAGAGTAAGAACGAAACTATGATCCTAACAAGTAAGAAACATTCATTGGAACCACAACACATCAACGAGCAATAGTTCAAACACTAATACAAATCAAAATTATATACATCAAACTTTGGATTTAATAAACAATTATAGTTAAAAGTGCATTTTTATTATCCAACAAAAATGAAGTGGAAACTCCAGCGCAAAACTTTACAGAAAGGACCCATGGAGCCAACTACCTTGCAATATTAAACTAATTGCTTGAGATTTTATTGATTTGACAATTTTATCTTTTCTATGTTGGATTTGATTTATTTATATTATTTATTTTATTTACAGGAGTTGTTTGTCTATAATGTCTAAGCGTTCCTATAAATGCTTTCTTGAGTTTCTTGTAAAAGCTTTGCTTAATAATAAAGATACAATAAAGGGATATTTATCAATACGTTGCACGAATTACGAAGTTATTATATAATGAAACAGATATGCAAAATACATATCCGTAACTGTAAACATGGACAAACACCTCGTATTTTTAGCATTTACTTCTGTTCAATACATATGTTTCAGCCATCTAGGCCTCATCGGTTGAACTAGTGAAGCAATGTATATACAAATTAATACAGATCTGTTAAACAACGGATCTGTATCTGTATCTACATTTACGCTAAAATCGTCTCCAAGCCATAACCAGTTTCGTTCTATCAGGCGACACCAATTTAATCAGTGACATCTGACGGAAGAAAGCGACAAGGCCAGAAAAGACGATCTTCCGCTCGAATAGCAAGGCTATTACGAAAAAAGCGGAAAAATACGTATATTGGTGCTGTCCATTAACACGCGCCAGATGGCGGTAAATATACAAAAAAGGGATATTTATCAATACGTTGCACGTATTACGCAGTTGTTATATAATGAAACAGATATGCAAAATACATATCCGTAACTGTAAACATGGACAAACACCTCGTATTTTTAGCATTTACTTTTTTCAATACATATGTTTCAGCAATCTAGGCCTCATCGGTTGAACTAGTGAAGCAATGTATATACAAATTAATACAGATCTGTTAAACAACGAATCTGTATCTGTATCTACATTTACGCTAAAATCGTCTCCAAGCCATAACCAGTCTCGTTCTATCAGGCGACACCAATTTAATCAGTGACATCTGACGGAAGAAAGCGACTAGGCCAGAAAAGGCGATCTTCCGCTCGAATAGCAAGGCTATTACGAAAAAGCGGAAAAATACGTATATTGGTGCTGTCCATTAACACGCGCCAGATGGCGGTAAATATACAAAAAAGGGATATTTATCAATACGTTGCACGTATTACGCAGTTGTTATATAATGAAACAGATATGCAAAATACATATCCGTAACTGTAAACATGGACAAACACCTCGTATTTTTAGCATTTACTTCTGTTCAATACATATGTTTCAGCCATCTAGGCCTCATCGGTTGAACTAGTGAAGCAATGTATATACAAATTAATACAGATCTGTTAAACAACGGATCTGTATCTGTATCTACATTTACGCTAAAATCGTCTCCAAGCCATAACCAGTTTTGTTCTATCAGGCGACACCAATTTAATCAGTGACATCTGACGGAAGAAAGCGACTAGGCCAGAAAAGGCGATCTTCCGCTCGAATAGCAAGGCTATTACGAAAAAGCGGAAAAATACGTATATTGGTGCTGTCCATTAACACGCGCCAGATGGCGGTAAATATACAAAAAAGGGATATTTATCAATACGTTGCACGTATTACGCAGTTGTTATATAATGAAACAGATATGCAAAATACATATCTGTAACCGTAATAGCCTTGCTATTCGAGCGGAAGATCGCCTTTTCTGGCCTAGTCGCTTTCTTCCGTCAGATGTCATTGATTAAATTGGTGTCGCCTGATAGAACGAAACTGGTTATGGCTTGGAGACGATTTTAGCGTAAATGTAGATACAGATACAGATCCGTTGTTTAACAGATCTGTATTAATTTGTATATACATTGCTTCACTAGTTCAACCGATGAGGCCTAGATGGCTGAAACATATGTATTGAACAGAAGTAAATGCTAAAAATACGAGGTGTTTGTCCATGTTTACAGTTACGGATATGTATTTTGCATATCTGTTTCATTATATAATAATAAAGACATTACTACTACTATTTTACCAAAATTTCATCATATGCAGAAGGTTCGTTTATATATGTCAACTAGATGAAATATCTAAAAACGTTATATTAAATTTAGAAATTGAAATATGTTTTCAAGTGTCGGTAAGATATCTCTCATTTCAACAATACTAAAATCAGAACATTTTCAATTGTCCAACATAACTTCAACTAGAGTATATTGATAAGATACAAATAAACACTAATGATGCAAGGAAAATTGAATGAGGTCTCAAATAAAATTAATAACGTTTACAGATCGTGCGTGAAAATGTATTTAACTGAATGTTCATGAATCATTAATAATACATCTAAAATTGCGATTAAACTAGAAACGAATCCGACGACTAATGTGAAGTTTTCGCCAACATTTTGTTCTGAAAATAGAATTGCATGCATTTTTTTATTATTGCGTAAGTTACAGAACGCATCGCAGGTGTATTTTGCAAATACTCCTCTATCAAAATATATACAGACTCATGTACAAAAAGAACTTGGCTTACCGTTGTTTACGGTTAATTTGAAAATTCAGCCAAGTTGAAACTCTTCCAATTATCGGAAATCAAATAATACAAATTAGTAGAAAATGATATATTTGAATTGACTTAAAATGTAAGGGAAATGTTATTTTTATACATAAATATCTTGGGAGACTTGATGTGGTACTATTTTTAAAAACAGGCAAATATAGCACGCATTGTAATAGCTGTGCTATTATATTTGCATCCAAATGAAAGGTTTTCCAATAAAAAGTATCCGATGCTTTGAAATTGTGTTGATTACAAAACACCGTGCTTTGCAGTCTGTCGACAAGTTTTAATAAAACAATATACACTTATTAACCAAATTATCAAATATTTTAAAATTTTGATGATTTTTTTGGAAAAAATAAATTTCAGTGAATCAAGTTCTTTCGTAAAAAATGAAATTAATTATATTGTATATATGTTAAATATAAATAAATCAGGATAAAGAATTCTATAATATTTCCAATTTTATAAATATTCAACGTTAATTTTCAAATTTTAACCACTGTGTAAACAGAATTTTATTATCATATTCAAACTGCAAAACATTCGCTAGATTCTAAGAAGCAACATCTTTCATATTTGCAAATTTATTACTTCATGATTCAGACCGCTTGTTTTACTACCTAAGATATTGTTGCAAGTAGGTGCGATTACATACTAAGAATTGATCACACGAAAATTTTTCAAAATTATTACGTCAACCAATACAGTGTACAGCCAATACGCGCATTTAATTATGTAATAGTTTGTTGGAGTAATGGTAGATTTTTACTTGTTTGCAATACAGAACAGAACAGTATCATTATTAACATCAAGAGACACCAGTCTCAATAATAGTTTCACACTAACAACAAGAAACAACAGTCTCAACGGAACAGTATCATACTTAGCATAGAGGGGCATGTAGTCTCATCCTAACAAGTTAATTCATCAATATATTAATTAACAGTAAAGAATTTAACTTTAAGATTAACATTAGGTGGTATTTGTATTATAATTTAGACCGCATATTTTATTACCTAGAGTTATCTGTGAACAAATGTAATTGACGAAATTCCATTACTAAACAATGGAATTTATCCGGAACTACACACTTAGATTTATTATACCAACTGATTTAATTAGTAATGATATTTTATTATTTATTTGTAAGATTAGATTTTTAAGACCCTATCGTAAACCTTGGTATTGTTACCCGTAGGAACAATTTCGACGAATTGATCACCTAGAAAATTTTCCCGTTATGACGTCAACCAATACACTCTATGTTATCGTTTGTATGGATAGTGGTGTATTCTTATCTACTTGCAACACAGTACAAAACAGAATAGTATCAAAAACAGTCTCACACAAGCAATAAGAAACAACAGTATCATATTAAGAATTAACAGTAACAAATTTAGTTATAAGTTTAACATTGAGTTCTTCGTTTTGTGAGATTTACTTTAATAAATTAGGTTTAAGTGTTTTTAGTTAATTAAATAAAATAGTCAGAAAATACACAGTGTCAATATAACTGCCACCCAAACAAAATAAATAACGCTTATACGGAAGTTGCGGCCCGTGAGCGGTGAGTTAAGACACAATTTATACACAAGTCATTTAAATATCTTATACTAAAGAGAAGAGTTTATTTCTTAAGTTTTAAATGGACAATATTAATACAGTAATATAAACTTGTTAAAAAAGCAACGCATATTTTACGTATTGGTTAATTCTTCGTACAGACACCTGTTTCGAACTTCATTTAGGGCTCGTCAGTGCTTTTATGGGAAGAAAATCTTGAAAAGAATTTAACGCTAATTCTTATGAAAATTAAGGAAAATTTGATTAAAATAAGACAGTAATTAGTAACGAGTGTGCCCTCCTCGAGCTTTAACAACTACATGCGTCGTTCTTGACATGCTACTAAGTAAAGTTTTAATGTATTTTTGAGATATTTTGTTACATTCATACTGTGCTGCAAACCTAAGTTCTTCTATTGTACTTAAACATATACGGCGGTTTATATCTTCCCACATGCGCTCTATAGGATTTAAGTCTGGGCAACAAGATAGCCAATCTAATCTTTGAAACTGGCATGCTTTGAACTAATTAGCCACTATGCCAGCGGCATTTGATGAAACGTTATCGTGAATTCTTATTAGTGCATTTGACATCCTACCTTAATATATATATACGTATAGGTCTGTTAAAGGTCTGTATATTACTTCAAAATATATGTATTTAAAAAACTCTACATGTTTCGGCTGTATACGCCTTTATCAAGAGAATACAAAATATGAATGACAGGATATAAATGTCAAGTAATTAAGTTGCTATGGTTTAAATTATTCAAAGATACATTCTAGTAATAATAATAAATCATGCCTTAGTATTCCAAAAAATAGATAACAAGGTGTGAAAATATGTGTTGTTCGCTGCTAGCAATTTGTGTCTCCTTCTGGGTATGAACTTGTGTGTTGGTTGCTGCTGGCAGCTTGCGTCTCTCTATGGGTGTGTGGTTTTGTGTGAGAGCGTAAGTGTAGGGTTTTGTATGTCGGTGCGTTCATGCGTGTGTTTAGTGATCGGTCGCATGAATTTAGAGAGGTCGGATAACCAGCCGTTGCGTAGGGCCGCCAACCCTTTCCCGACAACTTCTTTACAATTCCGTGCAGTACTTCGACGGTCTGACCCCCGCCCAAACGAGGCAAGGCGCAGACAGGCGAAGCGCACCCTGTATGGGGTTGCTCATCGCAACTAAGGGAACACTCTTAGTGGCTACCTCGGTCGACGATGGTCACACTTATGCGTTTTCCGCCGAAGCGGGGGCATAGCACACACGTCGAACGTGTGTGTGCTGTTAACGGCAGCCTAGCCAGGTTGTCGCCCAGGACCGGTCCTAGTGGTGTGTGCATTGCGCGGCGACGAGATAGCGCCGCGTAGCATGGTCCCTCACTCTTGCTGGAAAGGCGGAATGGCAACTGACTGCCCAACGGGCAGACCCCCCTAAAGTTTTGTAGCGCATATGCTAGGCTGCAACCCAGTAGAGGACCACATCAGCAAAAAGCAGAAAACAGGGATAGGCAGGGAAAAGCAAGACATGAGTTATTATTACGTATGCGCCCGTGGAGCGACTTAAGATACAAAGTTGTCGGCAGGGTGCGCTTCGCCTGTCTGCGCCTTGCCTCGTTGGGGCGGGGGTCAGACCGTCGAAGTACTGCACGGAATTGTAAAGAAGTTGTCGGGAAAGGGTTGGCAGCCCTACGCAACGGCTGGTTATCCGACCTCTCTAAATTCATGCGACCGATCACTAAACACACGCACGAACGCACCGACATACAAAACCCTACACTTACGCTCTCACACAAAACCACACACCCATAGAGAGACGCAAGCTGCCAGCAGCAACCAACACACAAGTTCATACCCAGAAGGAGACACAAATTGCTAGCAGCGAACAACACATATTTTCACACCTTGTTATCTATTTTTTGGAATACTAAGGCATGATTTATTATTATTACTAGAATGTATCTTTGAATAATTTAAACCATAGCAACTTAATTACTTGACATTTATATCCTGCATTCATATTTTGTATTCTCTTGATAAAGGCGTATACAGCCGAAACATGTAGAGTTTTTTAAATACATATATAAAAAAAAAAATCACTTGTCGTTGCATCGTTGCATCTAAACCCACCGTTGGCAACATAAAGTGTAATTATGCCTGGTTGTTGTATTATCAATTGCAAAAACAGTGTCGCCAAAGGTTTCCGTTTATTTGCATTTCCCAGTGGTGAAAGGAATGCAGACAGAAGAAAAGTGTGGTTATGTGACATTAATCAAGACAATGTGCCGGTAAATGCGAAGATTTGTAAGGTGAGTACATATGTAAAAGCAGATCACTTGTTATAACACTTAGTTACTTATGTAAGGTGCATTTTTCTGATTCCCAATTTGAACAATCAAGAGCAGATGACATGAAAAAACTAACTCCAAATGCACACCCTGATCTGGTTGTCAACCACAAAAGGCGAAAATGCGTGCTTTAGTAAACCAACAATAATAAATAATGAAAACAGTGCTTGCTTGTTTTAATTAATTGCCTTACTATCTGCGGTTTAATTATTAACGCATGTTCATACAGTTGCGTTCTTTTAAGAATACAGTACTAAATTGATTTTTTATTTAACACAGCAATTCAATTTTGACGCCAAATTTTTGCCCAAAAATGGCGGAGGTTTGCGGTACTTTATTTATCTAGTGACTTTATTGCTTAATCTCACACAGTATGCTCTAGTGGGCATATAGCGAACTTGAGGATATGGCGAAACTATTAGAACTCACTAAATCTTGCTAGTACAGCTGGTTCTATAGTTGCAAAGGCATACTTTTGTATAACTAATTTAAGAAGATCCTGTAATATATATAACAGCTGTAACACAGTATATACATATAACAAAATTAAATTTTATTTATTGCGCAAGATAAATTATTATTACATAATTGTAATTTTTTTTCTTTTTCGTAGTATTAGAATATCACAAGGTCTGGTCAGGGTTCAATTTTGTTTATAATTCCTGTTTATCGCATGTGTGAGTAAACAACGCAAAATAGCTGAAAATCTTGACCGGATATTCCATAACTTTGCTTTCGAATTGAATGTTAAGTGCATGGCGTGATATAGAATATAGAAACGATCACCCGCAATATTCCTCAAGTATAAAATACAATTTCGTTCAAAATTAACTCGCAAAAAAATTTGCATAAGAAAACACTAAAATACGCCGAACGTATTGAAGCCTACTTCCTCTCTAAACGCATGACTTTCAAAATATCAATGCTTTTATGTATTATTAATAATAAAGGTCATAAAAAGGTTCAACAAATGCATTTATCATTATATTGACAAAGATAGTAACTTTAAGAATCGTGTATTTTACCGTTATCTTATCATATACGCTGCAGTTACAATACAACGTAGTATATTTAATAGTAACAAAAAAAATCACTTATTCATTCAAGAAAAATTAGAACGTTTGTATCAAGAAAAGTTTTACATGAAACTAATTCTAATAGCAACAGCCGAAAGGTAAATTAATACCAATTCCGTTGTTTTAAAATATTGCTAGCGGAAACAGATGTATTTATTAAGTATAAAAAAAAGAGAAAAAGAATTGTATACTAAATTTCAGCCTTATAAAATACACATATTTTTATTTGTGCCGTTAGTTCAATGAACTATTCAAATTTTATCATTATACATTTTACTAGTATGGAATAGAAGATGTATACAATATTTAAGTGTACATATTCACCAAATAAAATCGATTGTGTTATATGTAATAAACTCTATATAATAACATTTACTTGCATGTGTGGCTATCGCCCATAGTTCATAAAGTCAAATGAAATTACTGAAAATGCGAACGTAAAAGGTTAACCTCTTGTCTGCACTTTTGTCTATGAATTTGTTTCTCATAAAAAATATGTTAAACTAGAAATAATTCTACGCAACAAATTTATTTACACAAATCCTTAGTTATATTAACCAAGATAAGTTTATCAATTGTTTACATGAAACAATTTTAATGTTTTTAATATTACTCATTTTACGTACGAAGCGGGAGTATTTAATTTTCTATCTAGTAATACGTCAGACATCAGACACCTGATAATTATTTGTAGTTTTACATATTGCGTACCTTCAAAAACTTTCCTTATTATAGTAGGCTGTTTTTTAAGTAATTAAGTAATCAAAGATTGGTGCACATGCGAAGCTTCAGAAAACTTCAAATTCTGAAAGTTGTCATACGTAAATTCAAATTATAAGCGCTTATATATTTTAAATTATTTTATTATAATGTTAGAGTTACAACATAAAATATTTACATTCAAAGTTACTATAGAATTGGCTAAACATTAGAAAAAGAAGATTAGATTTATTCCACATAGAATTTCCGGCAACAGCATCCTAATCTGACAGTTACTTACGCACAACTGCAAAAACACAAGCTTGTGATTAAATTTGGTGAACCAGCAGCAATAATTCGTAATCGGTGGAGCACCTAGAAACGGACCCCAAATTGCATAGTGGATATTCGACGTCGAATGGACAACCCACCTACAAAATCCATCGCAAAACTGTCATAACAAGTTCTTTTGTTAGTGAGAACATGTCATACTATTTTGAAAAAGGACTTAAGTTGTTTCCATATAAAATTCAAGCAGTTTCGGAACTCAAACAGGTAGATTTTGTTACGATAACACAGTATTGTCTATATAATGATATTACTGTAAATGAAAATCAATAAGTATTAAATCTCACATTACTTGTCGCCTAATGTGCTGCGTTAATTTCTGCATTTCGACAAAATAAATTTTTTACCAGTATGCAGATACGCTACGCGCTTCCTGGTTGTTAGGATAATGAAAAATTCGTGAAAAGTCACATCTATCCTGGAATATGTATCCCACATGAAATTCATGAAAAGTCACATCTATCCTAGAATGTGTATCCCACATTCCAGCATAGACTTTTCACGAATTTTTCATTATCCTAACAACCAGGAACGTGCTGTCGCGACGTGTAGCGTTTCCGCATACTGGTACAAACTTAGTTTGTCGAAATGTAGAAATTAACGCATCACATTAGGCAACATTGACATGTAAGGTGAAATTTAATATGCATTGTTTCTCATTTACAGTATGTTGATTATACTAACTATATACCGATAGGTCCAGCCCGCTACGGTCCATAGGCAACAATATACGTATGGAACGTAATGCGATGTGGCAACATGTGTACGATGCCACTCCGCGTGCGCAACATAAGTCCGATGGTCGAGCGCAACAGATTGCCCGTCATTCGTATTTAGCTGTGCATACGTAAAGGTAGTTATCATGTCAGTGTATACAACCGCAGAGAAGGTACAAATAGTTTCGTGGTATCTTGCCGGCAATTCCTTTCGAACAACCGCTGATTTATTTGCTGTAGAGTACGTAAATCGGCCTATTCCTTCGCATTTGACGATTGAAAGGATCGTAAATGCGTTTAGGAAATATGGCTGTGTAGTCGGAAATTGCCGCAAATGCCAACAAATTGACGAACAGCCTCATATCCCTCTAATACCTGCCGATCGGGAGGAGAGAGACGTGAGCGTTTGTTCGTTAGTTGAAATGGGCGACCTTAAGTGTACACGGCAAATTGCAGACGAAATCGGTGTTAGTAGAAATACAGTAAAGCGGATTCTAAAACGCAACAAATATAAAAGTTACAAAGTTCGAAAGTGCCAGGAGATTTTTTCCCGAGGACAATATTGCAAGAATGGAGTTTTGTGAGTCCGTGATGGAAAAGGCTAACAGGGACGAATATTTTATAAAAAATATTCTGTTTACCGACGAGTCTTCTTTTCCACGTCATGGCAAGCATAATCCCTCAGTCGTGCGATATTGGTCTCGATAAAATAAACATCTAGCTCGTAATGTTAAAACTCAATACCCCGAAAAACTTAACGTTTGGGCGGGTATCTTGGGTGATAACATTATAGGGCCATTTGTTATCGACGGCAATTTGAATGCAGTAAAATATTTAGATTTGCTGCGAACACGAATTATTCCTGCTGTCTGTCAACTAAACGTCGATTTTGATGCTATTTGGTTTATGCAAGACGGCAGATTAGTAAGAGGGTTTTTAGAAAACACTTTTCCTAATCGTGTTATTTCCGGGAGGGGTACGATAATATGGCCACCTCGATCACCCGACCTCAATCCCTGCGATTTTTTTCTGTGGGGTTATGTCAAACAAAATCTTTACGGTCTTCTAACAATACCGAACTTGCAACAGTTGCAAGTTAACTGTTTAGAATTTTCGAGACAATAACCCCTAGAAATCTCGAGGGAGTGAGGCGGGAGTTTTACAATAGGCTCGGCTATTGTTTGGGACGAGAGGGCGGTATTTTCGAATCCTATATTGAGTGACTTTCTTAAAATTTAAATTTATTTTGCAGAATTATTGATTTTTTTACTTTTATCTTTTAGAAAACGTTATTGTTTTTTTATTACTTAAAATTACTTTTCCGTAGCAGCTAAGAATACAATAATAATAATAAACTGGACCTTATTATGTCTGAAACAAATGGGCAAATTACGTATACAGAACGAATATGCAAACGACTATATCCTTGCGCGGTTTAAGTCTTACTAAATTCTTAACTGCAATGTGCTGCAATTGAAGCTTATGCGCGTAGAGGGGATTCGCTGTTGCCACTGATTGCTGACTATGGCCCGTTCCGAGCTGGACCTATCGGTATACCCGAAGTATAGAAGTGAAAGGTCCTGTCTGTTCGGGATACTATGTGTTGACAAGCTCCAATAAGAGTCAAATGCATCCACACATTCCAGGATAGATGTGACTTCACAAATTTTGCATTATAGTATTGCCTACGGTTCTTAAACAACATAAATAATAATGACATTCTCGACAAATGCTTCTTTTCGGATGAGGGTTGGCTCCACCTTTCAAGATATTTAAACAAGCAAAATATAAGAATTTGCTCTGAAGAAAACCCTCATGAATTTGTGGAAACTACGCTACATCAACAAAAAATAGGCGTCTGGCTAGCAGTTTCAAGAAGCCGAATTATTGGGCCTATGTTTTTTAATCAAGCCATAATTGCTGAAAGATATCGAAATTAATTATTAGAGCCGTTTATTTATGAACTTCATGATGATGAACTTACGGAAGGATATTTCGAGAAAGATAATGCACCAGCGCTCAAATCTCGAGAAGCGATAGCTTTTTGCAAGAATTTCTCGATCCAAGAATTACTAATTTTCCTCCAAGATCTCCAGATTTGACAATTTTAGGCTGTTTTATTTTTCCATATTTAAAAAATATCATTATCATCAGTATTTCCAAAGTTTAAAACTTATTTAGCCGAACAAAGGTTTTCTATGCAGGTGGAAGTCAAAGCTGCTGTAGAAGGCTATTTTACTGAACTTAAAGTAAACACCTTCCACGATTAGACTAAAACTGTATCAATAGAATGTACAGTATTTATCTGAAACAATTCAAAGCTCAGACCATAGAATATCGTTTCTCAACCTGGGGGTCGCGGTGATATTAAAGGGGGTCGCGAAATAGACTAAACAATAATGAAAAATCATTTTATGAGGAAACGTTTTATCAGAAAAAGTCATTTATTATAAACATTTTACTTACAATAAGTACACATGTAAAGAAACGAAATTAATGTGATGATTTCATCTGTTTTTTATTTAAAAGTTTCTCCATACGTGGATCTACGTTAGAAACACTCAAAAGCAAATTGTTTTCGAGTGATAAGAGACGATACCTGTATTTGGTTTTTAGCGCAATCATAGGCGAAATACCCTTTTCATAAAGATAAGACATGACGAAAGGGATTAATATTTCTTATTTCGACGAGCAAACCAAAACGTATTTAAATCTTCAGGTGTAAGTTGCAGTTGTAGCGTGGTGTCGACAGACATTTCGATGAGCTGGTCGTGAATCTCAACTGGTAACTTAGCAGCGCAACAACGTCTAAACTAAACGGATTTAATTCCCATCTCTTCGAGAAATCATTTTTATCTTCCGGGAAATATTCCATCAACATAAGTTTTTTTTAGCTTACGCAAATATATCCTCATGCAATCCAAACTGTGATGAATAATAGCGTCTTGTTGATTCAAATTCTTCTCAAAATAATCCGAAGTGAGTGGGAACATATCCAAATTTTTGCTTTGAAAGCGAATAATCCCGATATAAGTATCAAGCTTCTTAATGAAAACATGAACTTTGTCTGTCAGTAATAAAATATTTTTATCACGTCCTTGTAGATTCACACTCAAGTCGTTTAAATGCGAACATACATCAGCTAAGTAAGCAACAACAACATACACTCATTATTCTGTAAAACAATTAGAACGGTGTTTGTTCATCCTGGATAAATATTGTTAATCATCTCGTAATTCCAATACCCTGGTTAACACTTTCCCCCGCGATAACCATCTAACTTCTGTATGTAAAACAAGAGATTTTTTATTTTGGCCCATTTCACACGACAGTATGTCTACCAGATATTTTTCAAAAGTCTCGTTTACGACGCTCTAGATCGGAAATTGTTCTTCGTCACGATAATGCTTCAAGTCACACTGCGCGTTAAACAAACGATTTTTTAAAGCTTCCGGATCTGGCACCTTCAGATTTCTTTCTATTTCCAAGTCTAAAAGATAAAATGCGTGGTGTACAATTTGCAAGCCCAGAAGATGCAGTGGAGATCTTCAAAAACCTTATATCTGAAGTGATTCAAGAATAGTGAAATTTATGCTATGATAACTGGTTTCATCGAATGTCTAAATGCATTGAGTTTAAGGGCGAATACTTTCAAAAGCAATAATCAAAATAATTTTCGACTACAACATTTTGTTTTATTAGTTTGCAGAAATAATCGGTGCTACTATTGTATTATTTAAAACATTTAGTAGAAAGAAAATAAATAGAACAAACACGGGTGAGACAATGGGAAACAATACGCACAGGAATAGCTTTTCAGTCAATAACAATAAGAGATAGGGTTCCAAATTCATTCACATAAGACATGCAAATAATAAAAACATGTACCACATACACAAGTCACCATGACATTTAACCCTGGAACATCACAGTTATTTTCTGAGACATGAACTTCACACTCGGGTCTCAGAAACCCAAAGGCCTTTTTTAGCAAAAAAAATACAAAATGTAAATATTTTATGATTTTGGGATATTCTCTAATCTTAATAGAAAGCGTACAAAAAATTTCAGTCATGGTGTTTTATTTTAAAAGGAGATATAATTCTTGAAAATAAAAAATTACAATTTTTCTACTGTCAAACTAAAACATGTTTATCAAAACAAATAAACATAAAATTCAAACTAACTGCTGTAAATGTAACTCGATGATAATACTTGTAACAAAAAATAACCTCGTTTGGCACTATCAGTCTTAGTTATTCTTAGCCAGGTCCTCAGTTTTCTAGATTTTGATGTTCGCATTCGAGCACAACTTAGCTCTATGCTCCATGCAGTATGGTCTGCGACAAACAGAACATGCAAAACTTGTTTTTCTATCTTTCCCTTTTGCACAAAAAGAACACCTAGCTTTTTTTGTCAAATTGACTTCATTTTGCGACGGGGTAACTTCAATTTCCAGAATTTCAGAAATTCTTTGGCGCACTGTTCTTTGTAAATTAGCAACGGCCAAATGTTTTCGTAAATGTGGTTCAATTAGAACCATCCCTAACTGCTTTAGAAAAGTTTTTCGATTATTTTTTCTATGTTCCTTCCATTGCGGATTTGAGAGAGAAAATAAAACCATTGCGTTTATACCAGCATATATATAGTAGCATCAAGAATATTGAAGAAAGTCGTAGGGGCCAACGTCTGGTTTTTCGCGAAGTAGTGTACGAATGGCAAAGCTGGTCAAACATATCTGTTCCTCCCTTGGTCTCGTTACATGAATGTATAATATTGGGCTTCCCAGTAACGGCATTTAGGGAAGCATCCGAATGCAATGTTGACAGCAAAAGTACAATTTTGTTTTGTTTAGGAGTGTAAGAAACAAGTGTCTTATTTCTGTCAAATGCAAATAGCGACGTGCCCACTTCTTTTTTCTTGAGAAAAGCAGGTGATATTTCTGTCTTGTTTTTTCTTAGGGTCCCAAGAAGAGTTAATTGATACTGTTCTAGCATTTGTTCAGTTAGCGGAATTAATGTAAACCAATTGTGTACTGTAAGGTTTCGATTAGTTCCGTGTATTGGTTTGGACAATTTTCGAACATAATAAGCAGGTACGGACTCACTGTTTTGCGTTGTTACTCTTCCAAGATATGGTATTTCATTGCATGTAAAATGTTTTTGAATCGTTCAGCATCAATATTTTAATGCCATATTTATCAGGTTTATTAGCCATGTAGATTCGAAATGGACATTTTTCTCTGTAACCGACGAGCTGCTCGTCAATAGTGTAGTATTCATATGGTGTATAGTAGGATTTACAGTTGTTAACAAAAATGTCCCATAATTCACGAATAGGTGCGAATTTATCAACTAACCTTCTTTCAGCTCTAGTTTATTTAGTATCAAACCTCAGACATGAAGCTATGAATTGAAAACGCTGCTGTGACATTGTTGCACGAAATATTCCATTTCCAAATGTTACTGACCAAAGTTCATCTAAGTTACAGTTTGATACCCGTAGTGCACCTGCTAAAAACAACAACCCAATAAAAGCCTTCACTTCTGTGATATTTATTGGCCGCGTGTAACTATGTTGTCTAATATTATTGCATTTACGAGCAACTTCTTCATTTGTATGTAAGACAATAATATCTAACATTTGTTCGTTGAACAATATTCCAAGCTTGTTCAGGAGATTGAACTGTTCTGGCTTCTCCTTTGGGACCAGGTAAATGTAAAACAATGTTTTCTCGTCTTGTACGGCCTTGTCTTGGTGGTGCTTGAGTACTCCAACAATGACCATTTTTACCCTGTAATCTGGAAATATTTCTCACTGGTTCGTTTACTACTTCGTCTTCATTTTCGCTTTGTTCACTGTCGGTATCTGAGAGTCGTTCTTCTATATAATCCTCATCAGAATCTTCTCCTCCAAAATATCTTCAACGATGTCGTTTTCAGTCTCATTTGCCCACAGATTGTCTGCCTCTATCTGTAATTCCACCTCAGTTAACGGACGACAATTTTCTCTACTCGTTGAAGCCATTATACTAAAACAATCAACCATAAGATGATACAAAATAATTAACATGAACATCACACTTGGCTCTGACGTACCCACGCTACTATTCTATCGAATATCTTACCTCACACCTCAACTCGGCAAACTGCAAACTGAATTTACATAAATTGGCGACACAAACAAATCACTCATGCGCATGTTACATTATATTCATGACGCTCTGGGTGTCTGAGACCCAACTGTGCAGTTTCAGGGTTAAAAAGGAAGCAACAGTTTAAACATAATTTTAAGGTAAAAAAGAACTTGAGGATATTAATTAAACTACGAAACGTTGTGGAAAGTATAACTGCTTTTCACTTTATTACCATTTTACAATTGTTAAGACTGAAACGCCCAAAGAAACCTAAAACCGGAATAACAATTTTACAGTCAAACGGTCAAAAAGAGAAAAAAAGTGAGATATTATTATTACTAATTTAAATCGTACAACAAACTTGAATCGCGTAATTAAAGAAGAATTTTCTGAATAATTAAGTATAGAGGAAATTAAAAATGACAGACTGTGAATCAATGAAATAATTCTTTTGGATATTTTATGATAAATATAGGATTAAAATGTAGTAAATATAAGATATCGGTTAAAACAATAAATCCAAATGAAATACAAATACAATTACAGATACGTGTTTTATGTCTATGTACTTATATAAATGGTACATACTATTTGTATAAAATAATAGATCAACCAGATTCTAATAATTGCAACATATTAAATATCATTCGTACAAACTGTGATTTAATAATAATTGCAACTATTATTAAAGCAGGTTTAAACAATCAGATGTATAAAGATGTAAATACTGTGTGTAGGTACATACAATGTTTATCTTGCCCACTCCATACTTTATAACCAGATGTTAATAAAAAGAATCTTGTTCGACGACACTATAGTGGGATCTCTTTTCATGGTAATTTTGATGAAAATTACAGTGCCTTAAATGAATGGGTTTATATGTTTCAAAATTGATTTTGAGATGTTTTGGATTTTATTGCCCATAACAGTTTAAAATTAAAACATTTATGGGATATAAACTAAGCAGAAGAATAGACAATAAAGTTACTGGAAAGGAACGCATATTGGTATATGTGGTTTTAATTTGGAAATTCGGGAAATCTTCTATTCACAAGTTGAAATTTATGCTTTCATATGTAGCATAAATTGTTTTTTTTATGTACAATAATATATAATAATACCTTAAAAATAATTCACATCATACATAAACTAAGTCGATTATTCGTTCCTTGAAATTGTATTCGTCTTATTAATACCTTTTGTTTTCTAGAAATATGTATGTATAATTATAATATATTCACTCCTCAATAAATAAAGATCGGAAAAGTGAAAAAGTATAACGCATGTTCAGAACTATCCGGAGTCAAAATAATCTATGAAAATTCAAAGCGATAGATGATACATTTACATAACATAATTTTAGAGAGGTTATCGTACTTCCAAATGTCAGTTTTGTCAAAAGATATTTCCGTTTACAAGTAATTATAACATCGGCTGAATGAAATTTCATTAAAATATTAATTAGCAGAAATGAGTCAAGTAATAATTTTGAGAAGAACGTAAGAGGAATTAATTTGCAAATCTAAAATCAAGCGATTTCGTATTTTAGAGAATTCTTGCTAAACCTTTTCATGAGATACCTTACTGTGGAAGAAGTTACACAATGCTATTATAAAATTATGAAAATAAAATGCAGAATTAATGAGAATGGCTTTAAAAACAAAAATTTTTTTTATTCATCATAGTCTGTAGTTATCGCATAACTACTCCTCACAGTAGCAAGCAGTTTCTTCTTACTTCTGGACAAAAACTTATGAGACCACAGGTGGCTAGAAGACTGGAAAATTCAAGAAGACTCCACAAACATATTGTGGACGCCATGTACGAATTGTTTCCCCCACCACAGACATAAATTACCAACACTGAAATCTTATGTCCACGTAATCAAGATCGCAAAAGTAAAAAAACAAGTCATTTGTGTAAAAACTTTGTTTGTGCCGAACACCAAACAACTGTACAAACAATAAGATGTTCTAAATGGCAATTGCATCAAATAGAATAGCGGAGCCATATAAAACATTAATTTCTTTTTTAATATTACCTTATTTATTCCCTTTTATTTTCATTAGCGGCTGTATGAACATTTTTGTGAGTACACTTACCTACTTGCAATATGGGGTATGAGAATAAATTAAACGTTCGACATCTTGAACACGAATTCCAGTCTGCAGGCTTGGAGTATATGCTACATGTTCTGTTAAAAGATCTGTAATTCTTCGGTAACAGATAAGAATAATCTGTATAATTGCGTATTTCGAAAAATACCGAAAATTTTAAACTTTAATTACCGAGTCAAGAAACTAAAAGACATTTACGTCGGCTATTTTGTGTAGTATAACGTTTCTTCTTTATGTAACAGCCTAATATGCCAATTTTCTTATACAAAATCGTCAATTAGATTTATAAATTTTACTTTCGTAATTTTTATTTACGTATTGTGAAATTAGGGTTATATTATTTTAATAATTTCTGTTATATTGATTAAATATCTAATTACTAATACCCTTTCGCGCTAAAATTCTGATTTTTTAATTTACTGTATACTGTATGTTATTTTAGTAAATGCCAATTAATAAAAATTCTTTAATAGTTGTAAGGGGGACACGAAAGAGATCCCAGCAGTTTTTTTTAAGTAGATGCTGTGCAAAATATTTATTTTCTTTTTCTTATTTTGATTGTTCAACTCTGTTTAAGGAATTGACTTATGAAAATCATACACGTGTTGTTTATTAAATTGTCACAGCTAGTTATTTAGTTGTTCTCTCGGTTGTTTTTATTTATGAAAGCAACCTTAATAAATTTAGTAGCTCCCTTCTCAAACCATCTTTATTCCATCGTTAAAATAAAGATGGTTTGAGAAGGGAGCTACTAAATTTATTATGGTTGCATTCATAAATAAAAACAACCGAGAGAACAACTAAATAACTAACTGTGACAATTTAATAAACAACACGTGTATGATTTTCATAAGTCAATTCCTTAAACAGAGTTGAACAATCAAAATAAGAAATAGAAAATAAATATTTTGCACAGCATCTACTTAAAAAAAAACTGCCGGGATCTCTTTCGTGTCCCCTTTACAACTATTAAAGAATTTTTATTTAATTGGCATTTACTAAAATAACATACAGTATACAGTAAATTAAAAAATAAGAATTTTAGCGCGAAAAGGTATTAGTAATTAGATATTTAATCAATATAACAGAAATTTTGAAAATAATATAACCCTAATTTCACAATAGGTACATGAAAATTACGAAAGTAATATTTATAAATCTAATTGACGATTTTGTATAAGAAAATTGGCAGATTAGGCTGTTACATAAAGAAGAAACGTTATACTACACAAAATAGCCGACGTAAATGTCTTTTAGTTTCTTGACTCGGTAATTAAAGTTTCAAACAATTATACAGATTATTCTTATCTGTTACCGAACAATTACAGATCTTTTAACAGAACATGTAGCATATGCCCCAAGCCTGCAGACTCGAATTCGTGTTCAAGATGTCGAACGTTTAATCTATTCTCATCAGCATGGCCTCACAAAATTTTACACCCTAATTAGTTATTCTTGCCACCCTATAGAAAAAGATACCACGAGAAAAATACAACAAAGGGGGTTAATAATAATGAAAAAGATAGCGGAACTTACCAAGTTGAATCTTGGGATTCTGTTGCAGATGCCGTTAAATTAATCACCCGAAAACAGAAACTAGATAATTAGAACGATGTCACATTCACCCCTAAGAGTGCTTATTTCTTTTGCCAAAAATATCAAAATATAACGGTAAATTCACAATCAAAAAGACGTTGTCTAATTGAATCTACACATTTAGATTGAATCGCCAAAATGCAGAAGGTCTCGTGCAATCCTTTACTCTCTACTACACATTGCCGATAATGAAGCAACACGATATTAACTCCAAGAGTATACCAAATTCAATCAACAAAATATCGTAACACATACTGAATTATAAAGGATTAAATTGTCTACCACTTTTCTCCAAGTATTTTTTATTTCTGGTTTTATTAATTTTCTCTGTAATTCTATCTTGCAGATCTATATAATCTTGCAATGGTATTAGAGTATTTCCGTACACTTCTCGTATTATATTGTTTCACCCGCTATGTGAGCTCTAACACTATCCTGTTGAAGGTAGTCCAAAGTTTATCATCGCGACGCTGATAAAAAAAAGCCCAGAGTATTTCTTACATTTTTCTGCAGTAAAAAAAATGTTTTTTCTTTATTATTTTTAATATATTTGGCTAGATTATTGTTAGTTTTATAAGCGATATTAATGTTTTCTTTTTTAAGGAATTTTAATAATTTATGTTGCTGTTGACCTATGTAAGTAAATGATTTAAACTGCCTGTCTGACTCCACTTTAATGATAGGGTACACCTCCCTTAATAATTTATTGACAGATTTTTTAAAAATTAATTTGTCTATTAGATTAGGGTCATATCCATTGTTGTGAGCGATTTGTTTTATAATATTATATTCTTTATTATAGTCTTCATTGGATATCGGGATATTAATAAGTCTATGTGTTATGCTGTGAAAAGCCGCTACTTTGTGTTGGGCCGGGTGGTTAGATTTATTATGTATCGTAGTATCTGTATGAGCCACTTTGTGGTAAATAGAAAAATGGACTCTATTGTTTACACGTTTTAAAGTGAGATCCAGAAAGTGTATACTATTGTCAAGCTCCTTTTCTATCGTAAATGTGATACTAGAATCAATGGAATTGATAAATTCATAAAGAGTGTTCAACTGCCTATCTGTACCTATATATCCTATCAATATATCATCAACGTATCTGTACCAAAACAAAATGTTCTTCACGTATCTGTCATTATGAAAAATCGTATTTTCCAGGTAATCCATATAGATTTCCGCAAGCATGACACATAGACTTATTAATATCCCGATGTCCAATGAAGACTATAATAAAGAATATAATATTATAAAACAAATCGCTCACAACATTGGATTTTATCAATTAGATTAGGGTTATATCTAATAGATAAATTAATTTTTAAAAAATCTGTCAATAAATTATTAAGGGAGGTGTACCCTATCATTAAAGTGGAGTCAGACAAGCAGTTTAAATCATTTACTTACATAGGTCAACAGCAACTTAAATTATCAAAATTCCATAAAAAAGAAAACATTAATATCGCTTATTAAACTAACAATAATCTAGCCAAATATATTAAAAATAATAAAGCAAAAACTACCGAAGACAATAAATCAGGAGTCTATAAGTTATCATGCGGATCATGTACCAAAACATATATTGGACAGACAGGTAGAACGTTTAAAAAACGAATCCAAGACCACTTTCATTCTTATATCAATAAGAAAACTGACTCAACCTACTCTAATTATTTAATAGAGAATGAACATGAATTCAATTTACAATTCGATATTATACATGTAGAAAATAAAGGTAGAAAACTAAATTGTTTAGAGTCTTTAGAAATTAATAAACCTAAAAACTCGGAAATGTTACTAAACGATAAATTAGACTTGAATTCATCCCCACTGTTAAATCTGTTCACCCATTGAAATATTGTTTCTTAGTTGCTTATGTAATATTATTAAACCTCACACAAGTAGGACATAGTATAGTTTTCAAAAAGCTAAATATAAATGTAATAGTTCATAGAATTTTAACTTGGGTCAACTACCTGATTTAACGCTGTATATTGTATGTATCTTTAGTCTTAAGTTGAATTTGAAGAAGCTACTGTGTTAGCGAAACAGCTGTCATTATCTTATTAATAAAGTGTAAATCTAAAACATCTTATGTGTTTTATTTATTTGTGATATGGATTTACATCAAGCAAAGGTCGAAACAATGAAAGAAATAAAATTTTGTATTGAAATATTTTGGCGGTTTATATAGTTATCAATCATCCTCACACTTTGCATGTCGATCTATTAATGAAATAGCGTTTGAGTTTCGATTAGCATTTGTATAATAGAGCTGTTTTACTTTTCTTAGCTATTTCAATCATTTTTGAAATTGAAAGACAAGGAGCTACGATTTGGTTTGGTAATATTTATTTCGAACATTACACCGAAATGAACTTTAAAACTGTGCCATTTATTTAAAAAAAAATTCAATTAAATAATGATATATAATCACTAATTGAGCATTTTTAATTAACAAGCAATTTTATTTATAGATTTATTAGTCAAATTGCACGAAAAGAACTATGAACTGTCTAGACGCGTTAAATACTATTAAAAGCAATATTTATAGTAGAGAATTCATTTTTACAAGAAGTACAAAAAGCATATAACGAATACATCACTTTTTGTGTGCACTTTGCTTTAATCGTTACTGACAACTACAGTGCAGTATAACAATGAACATTTTCCTTAGAGTAATGTGCGTAGTATGTGATTCTATACATTCCAGTATCTTGTATAACTGCATATAATGGGGTAGCTGCAGTTTATTTATAACAAACTATTCCATCCTTTAAACAACCACTTTATGTAGGATCGATGGTCATTTTGTACTTAGAGTTTTAAGCTTTCTAAAAATGATTCATTTAGAAATTGCTTTTTTAAATTATCTACCCATTTCAAAACACAATACTGGTTTTCATTTAAAAAAATGAAAACTAAAATAAATAGAATCCGAATCTTGGAACTAAATCAATTTTTACTAATCTAATTAAATTGGAAACTGAAAAGTTAAAATATATTTACAGCAATGTAATTTTTGTATTCTTCGATACGCATTTTAACAACTAAGATGACATCCTCAGCAATAAAAGTAACACTTGGAGATATTACACTTGGAGAACTGATAACATCATTCAATAGTAGTATTTATATGATTGTGTTATAGTGACTTGCTTTGGTTGTTATAACAATGTTGTAGTACTACAAGTAACAAGCGTTCAATTAGTCTTTACGTCCTGAGCAGTCATGGATTTCTAAACGCATGTCTGTGCTTAAATTATTAATATAACCTATTAAGTGCAACCTATTAAGTGACACACATAAAATAGGTGATGTACGTTTTGACTTAAGTCAAACTTCTGTCAAGTAAGTAGTAATTCATGACATTTATAAATTAGTAACGACATGCGTTTTACAATAACATAGCTACCCCGGACGTAAAGACTAATTGAACTCTTGTTATAATACTAAGTGAAACATTTTCTCTTATTGTTAAGGGTATCAAATTAGTTGCAGCAATACATATCAATGATTAAAAACTACATTGCGATAAGTATATTTTAACTTTTCAGTTTCCAATTTAATTAGATTATGAGTATGGAAGAAGTATGAAGTCAATGCCCGCAGAGCTTCCATTACGTGCTTAGAACTAAATCGCCACTAGGGTATGTGTGGTCTAAAACGTTCCCCTGGGGGCACCAGGCGGCACCTCCTTGGCATTGACTTCATATTTCTTCCATACTCATAATCTAATTAAATTGGAAACTGAAAAGTTAAAATGTACTTACAGCAATGTACTTTTTAATCTTCGATACGCATTATAACAACTAAGATGCCATCCTCAGCAATAGAAGTAAATGTTACACTTGGAGTACTGATAACATTATTAAACACTATTATTTATATGATTATGTTATAGTGATTTGCTTTGGTTGTTAAAACTATGTTGTAGTGCTACAAGTATAATGCTAAGTGAAATACTTTCTCCTATTGCTAAGGGTATCAAATTAGTTGTACAAATACGTATCAACGATTAAAAACTACATTGTGGTAAGCGTCTTTTAGCTTGTATTGATTAACTTTTAGTTATGTCAAAACGAAAGTTTGTTCCGGAAATAAACACAATGGGATTTGGTAAGACAATTTAATGAATCATTTAATTAAAATTAATAAACAAAAATATTTTTATTTAAACGTCAAAACACAACACTTCTTTGAATACATAGGTAAATAGTAGCTTAATTGTCACTAAAACTACAGTTAGCAAATACACTGTTATTATCAATTATTTTATTCGTGGCCGACTGAACACTATTTAGGTTATTATTATTGTTAAAATTGCATGAATTGCTTGATATTGACGTTTGTCTGAACGTTACTGTCAGAATTGAACTCTCGTTACCATGGAAAAATCAACATGCAGTTTATCCACTTGCAAACATACCTACTTGCAGTTTATTCGATATCAAACTAACATAACTTGTATTAAAATGTCATCTTTTTGACAGATGAGTTAAATTGTCGGTGTAAAACTAAATTTGTTTATTTCTAACTAATATTGAGTTTTATTTTTTTAGTGTTCTATCATCGGTAAGAGCAGAAATGTTGCTTTGCGCAAAAATAATATTTATTTCTTTATATATATTAATATACGAGGACTGTACTAAAATAGTATACAAATATTTATATTTATTTATCTAAATTGGTAATATAAATATGTTTGCGATTCCTGTTTTCACTCCGCGACCCTCTTATACGTGTATTTTTTTGTGAGTCACCAAGATCGGCTACTTGGTACGCGAAATGGGTATCTCAGTTTTCCTTTCCATTTATTTTCTTTTAATATTTGTCTCCTTTGTTATCTTCTATTTTAATAAAATGAGTCGTCGTTACTATGTATGTTAAAGAGAACTAAGCCCCGATAAAGAAATAGCATGCGATATATGTAGGCACGTTACTTCTACTACATGCATTGGTCTATCTCGTGCTGAGCTCAATCCTTGAAGAATAGGGACTGGAAAATTACATTCTACTATTTTGACTGCTCCAATTTTAAAGTTCAACTAAGAAATTTACATGAATTAACCTCATAGGTTCATAATTTAAAACAGGAATTAGATCGTATCAAACGCTGGAGATTGAAAAATCAATCAGCAAGCTTTGGACAGGAAAAGACGCAAAAATAATATCATTTTATTTAACTTGCCTAAGAATAGAACTGGAATTAAGAAACATCAAGTTGCTGCTGATGCTGATGTGCCAAATACTTCTTCCTTGTAAATTTTTAAAGACGATGTATTAAAAGAACATGTAAGATGTGTGGTTTATAGTCATTTAACGTCCTATTTGGTAACAATCTACCTTTTATCGAAGATTTAAATGTAAAACATATCGAACAGGGGATACTTAAAGCGAGATCGACAATAACAAAATTGTTCCTTTTATTATTGTCGGTCTACTTTAGGATATCGCCTCTGAACTTTTCATAATATAGTCGGTCGCACAGTGGCGTGACAATTTTTTTTCTCGCTTACGAAAAGAACTTTGGAAAAATATTTTAGATATATTTTCTATATGTGTATGTAATTACATCTTGTCATTTTTCATACGTTGTCTTTTTATTGCAAGGACACCCGGTATAATTTATGTGCATTCTGTAGTAGGCTATTTGTCAACCACCTGATGAAGCCAAGTTTTGGTGAAACAATTGGAGCGCAGTAAAAATATTTAACTTTAAAACCAATTTTTTAATCTGCACATAAATAAACTAATAAAATTTGCAATACAAATTTATACGTATTTTTGTACATTATACGTAGTTACTCAACGTTACCCTCTTAATCCCAAATAATTCACAAGTGAATATTACTTAAGTCTATCAGAAGAAACTAGTCCAAAGAATATATAATAGTGCATAGCCGTCAAAATATATTATCAATAGTTTTATAAATTAAAAATAAAGGTTAGCTTATATCTAGACACGTTTATTTGTATACTTGTCTGAGTGATAATAATCTTTATACGGTGACTCCTACACGATTTTATAAGCATGTGATCTAGATTCTACATTTGTTCTATATATTAAGATATTAATTATAAAGTATAAACGTGTGTATATGATCATATACATGTAAAGTAAGTGCATATAAACAGAATTATAAATAAATTATTCTATGAGCAAATGTTAATTATAGTAAACAATGAAAAAGAGCAAACAACATTAGCAATTATAAATATAATTACAATTTTTTTATGCAACATAAGCAGAACACCAATATATAGATGTATTTGTACCTAGACATGTATGTTCACTAATTTATTTTGGACTTTATTGCAATATATTTTCGTTAAATAAATTACTATAAATAAAACTCAAACAAATAATAATTGCACGAAAGAAAAAATGGCAAATATTACATAATATATTTACATGATTACATGTTTGAATAATATTATGTATACATGTATTATTAGAGAATATTCCAATAGTTGAATTGTTAAAACTAACCTGACTGTATTGAAAGGTACATTAATTACGTCTCCGTTTAAACCATTCGTTCTCTTCCTATCTGCATTGTTCTGAAATGTTAAATAAAAATAATATATTCTCTTTTAAACTTTTAATGCACTACGAGAAGTTAGGTGCATTGTTTTTAGTTTATTATAAAACTTTTCCAAGAATGATAACAAAAATTTCACATTAGGAATAGTATACGAAATGAGACGTAAATAATATGCTCTATGAAACAGAAAGTTGCTAGATTTAAGGTCCTGACTTGCACGACATAAACTACTAAATTAAATCTGCTTTTATGTCATATGGCTTATTTATCATATATCGACCTATTGCATCGATAGCCATGTTAATTAATCGATATATAAGTTTAATATTAATTAGAAGAATGCCATTGTGTAAATGTGTTGTAGGTTAAACTTATTATGAACTAAAATAACAGAGAACGTGAATAAACGAATATTAATTTATCCTAAATTAATGAAATCAAGAAAAAAGAAAATGGAACCTAACCTAAAATTGTTAAAACTGTCACGCGAACTATATCAATAAATTGACAGTAAGTTTATAAGCCCAACAGTGATAGAAATAATTTTTTTTCAGAAGTTTCATATATCAAACATTATCTTAAACGTTAAGAACATATATTAAATTCTAACACAATATATAACTATTTAATAGTATTATACTGGTATCCTTAGGTACAATGAATGCACATGCAAGAAACAGAATCGAGGAATGCACAACATAAGTATTTTTGTTTGAGCATAACACTTATTTTGTATTTATTAAGTTAATCTTTTTTTTAATTATTTCCATTTGAAATTTATATTTACTAAAAAATACAAATACAAGTTTTGCAAGCAATCTTTTGTAATTATTTATCTTATTTATGTAAAGAAATATCACACTGTATAGCTGAATTTAGCTATAATGATGTTGTATAATATATGTAAAAATGCATCAGCATGGATTCCCAGTTACTAGTAACACATATTATTTTCTATTTAAAAGTTTTCTCTAAATTAATTAATTTCTACATTAGTCTTTCTATATTTCAATGATCAATTTTATTAAAATCTATTTCTCATATTTATAACATTTAGAAACTATTTTCATGGCGTACACGCAAATATCTAAGAAAAAAAGACGAAAATCCTTGCATCCAGGGTTTACGCGAATATCTCCAGAGCGAGTAGACGCGTTTGTAGACCCTACGTAAAATTGTGCGGAAGTATTCGTTATGCGATAATTAAAGTAGTGTTAAAAGATAGATATAAGATACCCAGGCATTTTAAAAGTTTCGGTGCGACAATATCTCCTCTTGGAGTCGACATATTTCGAGTAAAATCGTCTACCGGCGCCGAACAAAGATACAAAGAAAAAATATAATACTGCATAAAATCTACGACTTCGAAGAAAAAGCTTTCGAGATATCAACTAAATATCATTCTGAGGCTAAATTCTACCAAAGAGAGTCCTCCCAGTAAGAAAATTTGGCCGTTTGCAGTTTTGGTGGGAAAAAGTCAACCAGTTCCCGACAATTTCTCGCTGTTCCCAAGCGATTGGCAAACAACCAATCAGGAGGGTGCAAGAAAAATCAATAGAGTTGCAGCGCGGAAAGATAAAGCGCCAATCAATTACTTCCGAATTATTATCAGGTATTTAAAAGAAAAATAAATTCTAAAATTAAATTTTAAAACTCTGCTCTGAAAGCATTTATAAAACAATATCAAAATAAAATATCCTTTAATTCACAAAACAAATTAGAAAATTCTAGTTATCATTATTAAATTAGTATATTGTAAACAAAGATTGCTTAGTCTATATTGTTATAACCATAAAAACGCCTATATAAACCACGTGTTGACATAACATCAGCACTCATTTTTGACATAACTCACTTGTGCTTATGTTTATGCATTACCTCGTTAATTCCCTCAAAGATATTGTATAGTATTGCTTCACATTTGATTTTATTTCGGTTGTTTAATTTTTTTATGTACGTGCATTTAATTGTTCGTTGTGAATTCTAACAGCTAATTTTATTAATTAGCATTAAGTCATTAAGAAAAACTGGTAAGTATAAAGAAAGAATAAGACTGTATGTGACATACGACACGAGAACCCACCTTGTAGAAGACAGAGCACTCTCATGCTAGTCCGGAGCACAAAAATAAATAATATTAGTTTATAGACGAACCGTGAGTTATATGTATTTAAAAAACCACGAAACGTTTAATTTGTCTACGAATTATATTGTTAGAGCGATTTGCATATAATTTAAATACCCAAATATACGCTTCTCGTATATTTTTCTAATTTTTATTTATTATCATTTGCATTCGGGGGAAGTGGTCTTTTATAGTATATTACAAAATGAATGTTCAAATATAGTTCTTATCGCACGACCCAAAGCTTCGCGATATAAACTCAAAGAAAATAAAGATTTTTTCGACGAGGAATATTTGGCCTTTTACGATGAATACCCAAAACTGGATTCACACAGTCAGATATTCTTTTTTAAACATATAAATTGAAAATTTTATAAGTAGTCGTAAATCTGAAAGGATACCGAAAGAAATAATTCTTTGTCATAAAAAAGCTAATTCTACCTATATCATTTTGTTAGAAAACTTGAGAGAGATGAAAGGTGTCTCGCAGATTCGCAGACCGACCTTCAACAATTAAGGATTGACTGACGCATTGACGATTTTACAAATCTGTGGAATGTTTGTCAAAAATCTACCGTACTGGAGCACTGTTAATACTGATTTAGATAGAATAAGTATGATTAAAAATAGAAGATATGAAGAAATTTCCATAGTTTTCCAAAATTTTAAATTTTTTTCTCATGTTGACATATAATTTTCAGAAGTATACAGGGTGTAAACGAAATATGCTGCATATTTTAATATGTCATAGCTGTAATAATGTTAAACATAAAATGCTAATGCACGAAGACTCTATCTCGAACGAGATCAAAGAAAAAAATATTTAATAAATGCACGTGGCTCGATCCCACTCTGGTAAATTTAATATTCCTTTATAACTGCAGCGCGACCCCTACTGAAGCGTAAAGCTAGGAGTAGTAGATGAGATGATGCATACTGTAAGTCAGAAGACTCAGAAGTCAGTCTGCTATCAATTTCCGTGAAGTATAACCTATTTCAATCACGAATTAACGGATATCGTCTTACTATACGGTGAAACATGTGAAAATGTTAGAACTACTAGACGTATTTATGAAGGGCAGTTTCTGAAGCAAAGATGTTCATCAAATGAATTAATTTTACAAACCGTGTACAAATTGAGAGATCGCGGTATATTGCATCCAAGTCACGAAGGCCATGGCTGTAAAAAACTATCTTCGGCAACGTATTTTAGCCGTGTTATACTGTGCACTTCAAAAGTTTACCGATCATTTAGAAGCTTGTAATTACGCAAATGGTAGCCGCATTGAACATCTCTTTTAAGCATTCCACCTATTTTACACAAATCTGCCCTTTTAGGGCAAAGAAATGGTCATTAAAAAAGAGGCAAATAGAATACAGAAAAAAAATATGAATATTCAATTCAAAATTACAAATGTAATTTATTATTTCTAGGAGTTAAGACTTGATAAACTAAATTACAAATTCCATATCACCACAAAACGGTTAATACCGTTTAAAATTTTTAAAGAAATTTGATATTGTATTTTTTCGGGATATTACAAAGATCAGGCCATTGACCTACTTATCAATAACAACAGGAACAGCTGATGCATAAGAAAATGTATATCAAGGAATATTTATAAACTGTTCACACAAAGGGGCATTATTGAAATGTGAAGGGGATTTTTTGGTGAACTTGAAGAAAACGCCCATTTGTTTGTTGGATCGACGACATATAAACACATAATTTCTATTTATTTAGATTCAATCAGAATACAGAACCGTATTTAAAAAGTTTGTGTTAATAAACTTCAGCAAAAATTAAAGTTTCGATAGAATAAAATTTTTTGTAGATTTGAATTGCTATCTTACGTATCTGTTATATATTAGCGTACGTCGGAATATTTCACTTACATCCTGTATGGCTTTCATTACAAACAATAATATACAACGTTATCCAGCCTTTGAACATAAGGAAGAAGATATGGTTCAACAATATTTTCTAGGTAACACTTAACGATCGGAGTACTTCTTTTGAACACTAGGAGGGACCTATTTTGGTGCGTAATGTCTAGAGTGGGCCGTCCTGCCTGCTTATCAGGACTGAATTCAGCAACGTATTACCAAGTGCAACGCGATTATAAGAGACCATCACTTAATAATGTAAAAAAGTATATCGATAAATTTCAGAACTTATATTATGATGGTGCAAAGTTAGTGTGTAAAGTTCGCGATAAACCGTTATTTCAGCAATCTTATCCAAATTGTGCTACGTAAATAAGTCAAGTGGGTTATATATGACATTTATAATTAAATAAACTAACATTACTCTTGCCAGATGTATACTTGCGTTAAACCCTAATGAGTAATATAGTAATATAATATGTATACATACATAAAACTTAGTATTGTCCTGGCGTGCAGGCAAAAGTGGCCTACTCTATAATGTCGCTCCGCCAAACAGAATATAGGTATGACATTTAAGAGAATCCTGCGCCACTCAATATACCATTCGGATATTTTCTGCAATAATTTAAACGTTGTTTTCGATTCAACAGTAAATAGTAACGCAAGATGCAACCGGTAAATAAGTCCTAACAAACTTATTTTATGGTAGACTATTCGAAGAATTGCTAAGCAGTCTTCGTTACCAAACAAAATATTAGCAATTGGTCCGGTAGTTGAAGGGCGATTTCTGAAACAGTTTTTAGCAACAATTACTGACTCCGTTGCCTTTTCTTCGACGTTCCTGACCACTTTGAAACCTAGTTCAATAAAATCTCAATTTTCATTATTAGCAGTTGTAGTTGTCACGGGTTGTTTTTTCCTTCCTGCCTTTTTTATTTTTTTAGTTCACTTTGTTATTTTCTTTTGGACAGTTCTATATGCAGATAGAATTTCCGAATGGTATTATTGTTTCCTATTTATAAATGCATTTTTAGTATCACAATTGTGCCTATATTCAGACTATTCAGACTATTCTATTCAGACTTGAATAGAAATTTTAATAAGGCGATTTATTTAGGAATATTGAAGCAAGGTGTAATTAACATTTCTTTTAATAATAATAATAATAATAATAATATGTATATAATAATGTAAATTTCCCGACAAACAATGAATAAAAAAAATCAAGGTATATAGTTCCACAAAACACCCGTAGTTAGCACTGACATCAAAAAGGAGAAGTACACATAAGAAATATATCAGTTAGTAAACAATAAAAATGAACTAAATAAGACGTTAGTGCATTGTTATTGTTGTCTAGCTGATATATTTCTTATGTGTACTTCTTCCTTTTTGAGTCAGTGCTAACTACGGATCTTTCGTGGAACTATATACCTTGATTTTTTTATTCATTGTTTGTCGGGAAACTTATATTCTTCTTGCTTGGCCTGTCAACGAAGCAACACGTGTTTAAATATTGTAAAATTGTTACAGCTTTTGTAAGTGCTTTGAGTGCTGCTGTTATCCGGATATAGAATCATAATTATATTTATTAGGTGGTAAAATTGGTTAATGCGTATCAAATTGTCACATAACGCTATTTAGCGGATATAATATATTGACGAGCACGTGGCTTTCCATTTTATTAGTTAAGCCAGATCATTCTCTGTAAAGGTGAGCCATTGTTCATCTATACTGAAGTCGAACGTTTAGCTAGATTTTTGCAACATTTTCTTTATTCTTTTAAAGGGTCTTAGTAAGGAGTGATTAGACTCGGTCGTTATTTTATATACCATACTGGCTTATATTGGGATGGAACCATTTTAAACCTAATTTTGAAATATAGACTTTCTATGAAGAGGAATCTTAGATAAATTTCTACGCAGAAGATAACCATCAGCCGTCTTACGTAGAGATATTTTTTGTACAAGATCTTTATGCAGTGAACTTAAAAAAACTTCGCAGATATATTTTAGTCATTATCATTATGATTCCGAACTATTAATGCTATTCGAACAACATATAAAGTGAAGCTTAATTCGTATAAATGTGTAAATTCCATTAAATTATTTTTTTTACGTGATACACGTAATTTTGTAAAAGACATTAATTGATTATTATCGTACATTTATTTAGATATTATAGCTCATACATTGTCATTTAAATCTTTTTTTATAACAGTTCACGACCGTTTTTAATCTTTATCGTTATAAAAATTTATTCTAAGGTAATTCTTTGTATCTAAATTTAGTTGTTTCATGTAATGTTCATTCTTGAATTTTTTTAATTGTGGTACTCATTTTGCAGATTTTTTTCATATGCAATACAGCTGTAATTATACTATATACCACATGGTATGAAAGACCAGTATCTTCAACTATTTTTCTAATAGTCACACGTACGATCACGGACCTTTTAAACAGTTTCTTGGGTAGTGACTGCTGTGGTGGCTCCACCTGCATGTTCGTATGTACACCACTGTCTACCACAATTAAATTCACGACACCACCTTTTAACTATGTCATATGATATTGCGGGTTCCCCTAATGTATCCACCAAATCTTGATGAATTTGAGTTGGGGTGATCTTTTTTAAATGTAAGTATTTAATCACCGCTCCTTGCTTGACAGTATCCATTTTGATACTGATATGTGACTCTCTCGACCTCGGGCGTTTACTCTAGGCACGATTTAACTGGTTCAGGCTTGTAAGTTTCTAGCGTTAATTTATACATAAGAGGTAACAATGCGACGTGAAGATAAATAATTGTTTTGGTTTCTAAATGGGTCAGGGGCGGAGCAAATGGATCAGCCCTCATATAATATGATATAAATACATGTGCGTGTGCAACACAAGCCCCTTCCACTCCGACGCTGCGTGTGCTCCCAAATGTGCATCCTTAATGATTATTGCAAGAGAACAATGATCCATAACATCGCAGACTGTGCTTCTAAAGTAAAATTATAAATGTTATTCAACCGATTGACTAGCGTTCTCAGTCGACATACGAAAACGTGTGGGCCGTTATTGAATAAAACTTCGTGAAAAACGTAGTTGGCCCACCAAGCCCTTTTCCGTTTATATCAGCCGACTAGTCCTGAAAATTTTGTAGGAAAAATATAGGGACGACGTAAAGCAATAATTAACATCAATAGAAATTAGACGCTTTATTAATTAATCAGCGCATTAGAACTTTATGTATATATTTTAGTCAAATAAAGTTTTTGGTTCTATAAGTTCATTTTTTTATTATCAACTTTTTTTAAATATTTATACTGACCGTATGTACTTCCATACAAATATATTTTGATAAAATATGCAACTTTCAAATAGACGAGTACACAAAATTCCTAATCGCACTGCATTAAATTATTTAAAGTCACTATAAGTTACATCAGAAATTATAATAAATATCAATTTTAGCGAAGCATAAGCAGTAAACGAGATCAACGCGTTATCACGCAGTCTAAACACAATATTTTTTTATATAAACTTTCCACTGATTTCTAAAAAAGAAAGATGATTTCTTGGTAAATTTCTTCTGTGTGAAAATACCAAATTTGTAAAATTAAAATATTATTAGCATATCTAAAACACATCGAATATACCTACCAGAACGGAAAACCACGTAAGTATTATACAAGGAATGATACGTAAAATGCTATTAAACTTTAATGAGATTTGTCAGGATTTATCAAATAAATTTTAATGTTTTGATATTTAATGCAATTATCGGTGACGCTTCCCTTTATTATTGTTTGCTAATTGATATTATTTCTTATTTTTAAATCATATTTATTTTTAAATTTAAATTTCGGAAAATATCTTTTTAATACACTCAGTTAAGATTTTATAGTCTCCTCAAAATTTTGTAGTAACCATTAGTTTACATACTTTTATTTTTCACTTAAGTATTATTTGTTCATTTCACCTTGGATACAGTTACCATAAACACGCTCATATTGCCCGTGGGCGTAATAACCGGGCGACGTGGCCCATAACGCCCGGTAATTTATTCACAGTTCTTAATCTTGTGTGAGTATAAATCAGGCGCGAGAAGGAAGGATAAGCATTTTACAGAACTAATAATTTTAGTTTTTAATAAAGGCTCAAGATAAAAGCATAACTTTAGCATTTCTTAATAAAATTAAGAGTATCTAAACATAGACAACTTGAAAACTTCAAAGTGTCAACAACTGTCATTTAAAATACGTAAAACTTAATAGCAAAATTAAAAATACAGTTCTCGAAATGTCCTGAAAAATTATGTGATCCGAAGCTTTCGAGATTTGTAAAAGCTCTTGGTGGGAAAACATCTCCACTAGTTACTTTAACAAGCGAACAAGGATTTATCTGATACTGTAACAGAATTTAATCATGATGGATACTCTATTCTTAGAAGAAGTGCTTGCCTCTATGTATCCTTCTGCTACAGATGTACTTTTCCATTTCCCATGCATTTTTAGGGTCCCGAACGATGCACCAGCCTCAACATATTTGATGCGTAACGACTAATATTCCCCCATTATTCGTTCAACATGAATTATACCTTTTGGTGTACATTTCTTAACTGCCACCCACACTGACTGATTTTCTTAAAAACTGCTATTTGCAGAAATAATTTTATAAATCTCTCAAGAAATTTTTTGTAATTACATGAAATCTATTGAATCTATTACCACTTCAAATATAAACTTGGCCTAAAATATTCGTACGTTTTAAAGTCAATACCATTTTAAAATTATTGTCATAATTAGCATATTTAAAGTAGGACGACTTATTTTAGGTATTTCTGAATCATATTTAATTACTTTCATATTTGTGTTCATAAGAGATACCTCATTTTAGAAGAAAAATGACTAAATCACTCATCGTTTATCATTCTGCACTTTTCTATAATGTTAAATTAAATGGTACAACTTAATATTCTATTAAGGACTAACAAAGCTTTTGCAGTGCTTGTCTTTTAAAATTCAATACACAATGCTTTCGACAATTTATATATAGGTTTATATTATCAGAATAATTGAAACATACATGAGTAGGTAAACCCCACCAGTTTTGTATAATACAAAGGTATTTTTAATAATATAAAATATTATTAAAAATCTGGTGTGAAGAACACAAATGCAGGTTCACTATTAATATTTTCTGTGTCCGAATACATCCTATCCCCAGAGACGTAGATACGTATTTCGCTTTTCTACAAGCTCATCGGTACGCCCCTGCTGGAGAAAGGATATTTCCAGACACATTCACAGAAAAGAACCACCTCGCCCTATCACCGTAATTATCCAGACCGAGCGCAGAAGTAAATTCGGCGCTACCTGTTGTCAGACAGCCGAAGTACCTCGCATACCGTCCACATAATTAAAGTGAAGTAACGACGCCCTTCCAAAGGTTAGCACAGCCAATCTCTCTAGAAAACTGCATTTTGTTTGTGCCTTCACTCATACTACGGCTTAACCGCATGTGTAATGTATCAGAATAATTGAAACATACATGAGTAGGTAAACCCCACCAGTTTTGTATAATACAAAGGTATTTTTAATAATATAAAATATTATTATAAGGGGATAGGATGTATTCGGACACGTTCACAGAAAATATTAATAGTGAACCTGCATTTGTGTTCTTCACACCAGATTTTTAATAATATTTTATATTATTAAAAATAGGTTTATTTTAGTTAATATAACTGTTATTTTTGAAACTAGTGCGGTAATTTACTTCACTAAATTATTGAATTCCAGACACCTAAAAGAATTTACCAGGTACTGTTTCTTCGAAGCACTTAAATGAGCTCGCAATCTATCGTAACAAAGTAGATAAATTACACTCATACTAGGTTCTGTATGTGCAAAGTTCTGTAATGAATTGTCATTTATTAAAATCAATAAAAGTCTATAATTAATTCACGTATTAAGTGTAAATAAACAAATCTAAACAGTTGTTAATAAAATATGGCGACTTTGGCGACAGTGTCTCGGTAATGTGAGTCGAACTTATATGAATGAAGTGGTTCCTGTTACTACGTAGATATTACCTGACTACACTGAATTAAAATGTTTAATCATGAATATACAGAAATAAATTTGATTCTTGTCTATTTCTTAAAATATTTTTTAAGTATGTACTTATTTTTGGCATAGATTCGTTGCCTTGCACTATACTAATAATTAGAGAGGTACATTCGAGTAACATTCCATCGGCGTAACATCGCCGAAGTGCGCTGAACGTTGTCCGACGATGACTAACAAAATATAAATACGCGCTCCCGTGGGATGTTACTCGAATGAAACTCCCTACTAATGATAGTATTTTAAAGAATTAGTGTCATAAGACGGGTCTTATCGCACACTTGCACGGTAGAGTTGCACACTTTGTCCGGATTGCAGGGATTTATTGCATTGTGGGACAGCCGACCGAACTCAATAACAGCCATGAACGATAGTCTGACTTGATGTATTTAACAGTGCAGGCTGTTACGTATCGTGGTAATGCCCAACAAACAACATGTCAGAAAGCTGACCAATGAAGTAAATAAGTTTATCGGGAAGCCTCATAATGTAGCTTTTATAATTATTATATTTATAATAATAATACCTAATAATAATGTCTTTATTGTAAATATATTAATCTACATGCATACAGTACAATAACCTATATATAAAAACCTCGAAGAAAATAAATAAACGTTTATGAGATAATTTCCTAATACTAACTTATCGCATAACAGTTATCGATCTGTGAAACGTACATCCACATAGTACTATAACTCGAGCCTAACTACTCTTACTGCTGCTATTCGCATCGAGCGGTTATCCCTACAATACATCCCTACATTCCGGGTAAAGTGGGCAACTCTACCTATGACATAAATCCTGTGTGTTATTTTTCTAATTTACCTCTTTTATGACCTCTATTACATAAATAATACCAATTTAAAAGTTTGGAATGTAGTGATATTTGAAATCGATTCAAAATTTAAATATGTCAATTTTCTATTGAATATTTCCTTTGTCTAACAAACGCAAATTTTTAACCACACACGTTTGGAAACTGTTTGAAATTACCAATCAAAATAGAATAAAGCAACTACCGACGACCGTGGTAAATAGTCTGCTATATAGCACGGTAGTTAACTGATGCTTAGATGTCAAATTAAATGTGACATATTTTTAACTAAACATATTGTAAACTCGGGAAATAGTCTTACTAAATATAACACGACCTTGATAAATTAGCTACCATTTTTATTGCCACTAGCTTTCTTGTGTGTTTCATGATTGGTTTCGACGTCATTTTGATAGTAATAATCAAAGATTAAAGCCCTCGAGATAAAGCTCTCGGGCTTTAATGAGATTATTAATGTCAGAATGACGTCTCTACAAATTGACATAATAATTTACTATTTATCAAGGTCTTGTTATATTTGACCGTAAATCTAATGCAAAATGAGTAAAAGGAGTGAAGAATTCTGTATTCATCTCGTATTAATTATGAAAAGTAGTTTATGAATGCTTTTCGGAGTCCGGGCTAGAACCGCATTCTTGACACTACTTGGCCGACGTTTAGTCCACTGTTGCAAGAGACATCTTCAGGGCAAACACCTTACTACTCAAAACTTATCACTCACCTTATCACAATTCCAATCTTTCTATGGTAACGCCACTGTAATCCTTGATAGTGATGAGTAGGAATCCAAGATACTTTCCTTTCTCAAAAATTGTTCCTATAGACTAATGTTTTCACTACGTGCATCGAACGCTCAATTATTTCGTCTATAAAATCGTTTTCTATGGCAATCAATTCTCAAAAATATCTTCTACGAACTAATTCTAATGCTTCTGTACACTCTACGAAAAATTCACAACCCAAACAGTTCCTTAAGTACTATTGTCAGTACGTTAAATAGTTCCACTTACAAACCATACAAATACCTTGGTAATTTCCTCCCTCCTTACACTGGCAACAGTAAATCATTTATCAAAAATTCCAACACTTTGTATAAAAGCTCAAGATTTCCTAATCAATTTTGATGTCAAATCCTTGTTCACTAAAGCGCCCATACATGATACCCTACAAATAATTCGAGAAATCCTATCCTCTGATAACCAACCTGATGACGTAGCCGACCTAGCCGGAACTTGTCTAATCTCTACCTATTGTCTGGTGTCTTTATAGATCTGTTCGAACAATAAATTCTTTATTCCTGCACCTAAAAACTGAAGTATTGGTTTAGATACGTTGATGACACCTTCACTACCTGGCTACATAGACGTGCTTGCTTAAATAAATTCCTTAAGTGCCTTAATTCTCAACACGATTCCATTAATTTTACTATGGAGGTTGAGTCAGAAGGCTCCCTTCCTTTCTTAGACGTCTTAGTGAATTTACATATACCGACAAATACCTAAACACCCTTTCCCATCATCATCTTTCACAAAAACGTGGTGTCGTCAACTCCGTCATCCAGATAGCCTTCTCTATATGTGAACCCAATTCCTTATTCAAAGAAATCAACCAGGTTAACAATAGCTTAGTCAAAAAACAAATGTTTCAAGCTTATCCTATGTATAACAAACTAGTACCTTAACTCTAGGCCGTCTAGTGTTGTTTCTGAACATACTTCTGACTTTTCTGAAGTGCATTTACTTGTAATACAAGCATCATCGACCGTGTCAGCAAAATCGTTACAAAACATAACATAGCAACAAGTTAGACAAAATACATTTTTTTAATAAAATTGAAGTGTAAAAGTGAAAATCCAGTAGTGTAAGATTTGGGGAGCGCGTAGACAATTGAAATGGTCCATCCGTCCCTATTCATCTTCCACCAAATTTGCTTTCTAACCAAATGACGTTCCTCCTGGCGTTATGGAGAGTAGCTTCATCTTGTTAGAAAAACACTGTATTTAGTTCTACAAGAGGTAGGTCGTCTAAAAAATTACTAATCTGTTCAAAAATTAAATTAAGAGTACCATTTATAAAAACTGGTCTAATTAACTGTTCACTCAAAATACCGCACCACACATTGACACTGAATCTTCTTTGGAAATTATTTTCAATGATAATCTAGGATTTTCCCGGCTCCAATAGCGACGAATGTTTCTATTAAAAAAGGCGATTATTGGTCAAAGTGCATGCATTTGTCCAAATAATTTTTCTATAGAAACTTCGATCGCGTTGTAACATCTTTCAAAATTCTTCTCTCCGACACCTATCATTTTCCTCTATTGTTTGAGGAATGAACGACTTAAATTTATGCGTTTTCAACTCGGTGACTATAGTTCGAGATGATATGCCAATGTTACTGGCAATCTATCTAGTTGAAATACACAGATTTTCCTGCACACTGAGAAGACAAATTTTCGACATTTTCGACAAATCGTCGCTTTTCCCGTTTCTTGTTCGGAAAGCGGTCATCATAAAGCCATATGACTTATACTTCAAACGTATCCGTGAGATAATTATTGTTATTCATGATTGCGGTGGTATCGTTATTTTACAAAAAATATTACTTTGAAATCACAAGCCACAATCATTTTCTAACTGCCGTTTGAATGACAAATTTCTGACTATTTGTATTCAGCTTTTTTTTTGCACGGCACACTGAAAATTTCTTAGTAAACCGATAATTGGTTCTAGATAATTCAGTTTTTTAAATTAATTATCTACAAAATGATAACCTAATAAGCCCCATTAGATTTAGAAAAAAAATCCTTACCATATTAAAACAAAAAAACTACAGACTGAAACGTGGAAAAAAATTGTAATCCGAGCCACTGAGCTGTAAAGCCATTTCTTAGCTTTTTTATTTATCGAAATCGGATAATAAATAAAGAAGTTATGGGATGAAGCGTTTCTTTATCAAACAGCCTAAATATGTACGAGATACGAGAGAGTATCGTAAAGTTTGAATTATTACTAAAAAATAATTGAAATAGAAACTTAATTTTTATTTGTTATTCTTAAGATTTCGCTACATAGTCACCATCCAGAGTTATATATTTCTCCCACTGCTCCTTGACCTTCCAACGGCCGTCATAGTAGAAATCAGCAGAACTAAGATCAGTCTCATGCATGATCATTTGAATGGTTGCTTTTCATTCTAATAGGATAAAGTAATCAACTTTCTTCACTGTGGCATCATCGCTCGATCTACCACTTCCTGGATCGTCTGTGAGAATTATTTTCCACCCCATAATATGTGACAGGCTATCATTTCCATAAATAGCCATTATTTCATCATGGGTATTGTAACATTTCAAATTAAACCCTCTATCTTCTTCATACTGAGGGTTACTTCAATCTACGGTTTTCTGAATCCAAAAAAATTAACCAATCAATCAATCCATAACTGTAATTTGCAACATTATGAACATAAGGATCAATTAATATGCAGAATACATTTTATCAAGATATCTCAGTTATTTCTTAGATATAATTTCATCTTTACGATCCTCCCTCGTATATATATATATTATTTTAGTATTATATTATTTTTTCGGCTTCTCATTTTTTTCGATTAACGATTAATTAATATTAACACTTAATTGTTTTAAAACTATTTCCGAAAATATGCATCCCAAATATATCTGACAATACTACAAGTCTATTATTATATTTATATGTAGATAGAGGAAGGAAACTTTACAAATTACCACATCCTTAGACGCCTAAGACTAATCTGTAACTAGCAAGTGCATACATATTTCTGTACAATAAAATTACTTCTATAACGAAAACAGAATTCGACGCAAACAATTTTTATCTAGTAACATCGATTGATAAAACAAATAATACTATATTCTTTTCAGCGAAAATTTTAGTTTTGACCTAAATATTTAAGTAATAAATTGAAAAAAAAGATTATCGTAAACTTTGTACCCTATTAAACTCTAAAACTTTATAAATCGGCATGTAAAGTGGGGTACAGTACGACTTGACATATTTAATTACACATCCATTATTACACATTTGGACTAACCCATTATGATTCTGAACAAACTGGGTGATCGTGTTTACTTATACATACAAAAATAATCTTATCATAGAAGTAAGGTGTGTATGTTTGAATATATTTTATGCCTATACATAACGCGTAACCTTAAAAAAAGAATCACCTGTCAGATAAGTGCACATGATAAGTTATTTGGTGGAATGAGTGTACGCATACGTACATTTACATGCAAACTCTCACGATTTTTTGGTAAGACTTCTGGTATTTTTTTGGAAATTTACGTAGGTACATAGAATAAGTGATATCCAAATTTGAAAGTAAATACAATATTAGATAAAAATAAATATTTATGCCTAGATAAGGATTTTAGGAAATGTTGCTATAGGTAAATGTTCTTCTTTTTTAAGTTACAGTTACTATGCAAAATGTATCTATTTGATGACTTTCCAAATAGTAAATAGGAATATACTTTCAAGTGGAACATATACAATGTATGTACATATATCATAATTTAATTGAATGCAGCCATTTGACAGAAAAATTATTTAAAATAGAAATAAAACATGGTTAAAATCTTCACTTCTTTTTAAGTGAAGTTTTAACCATTAGTTTTATTTCTATTTTAAATTATGGATCTTCATCAAGTAAAAGCCGAATCAATTAAATTCAACAAAATTATTCCACACAAAAAATGAAATATATATAAAATATCAATACTTCCTTTATGAGTATTATATCTATCCAAACACTACTAAAATTCCGTGTCTTCTGTTCTTTAAAATTAAGTTTTGGCCAAAACTACATCAAATTTTACGTGAGCTTAATCCTATCCTCTTATACCCTATGGCGTCCAGATTTCTATACTGCTACATTTATTTATTCTTTCCATCTTTACAATTTTTTCGACATCTTCCTATTTCATGACAGTTCTATTGCTGAGTTCCAATTTTCTCTTCTATCCCCTCTTCAATATTACCTCTATTAAACTATCCCGCGGTCTTCTTAATCTACTTCTCTTATTCTTTCTATTAATCTTGACTTCCAAATTCTCTTAGCTTGTCTTTCCTCTTTCATTCCTATCAGCTGCCCAAGGACCAGTTATCTATTTTAAATAACTTCTTCGATTGGTTTTACTCCAAATCTTGCTCTACATTCGTTTTTTCTCTTTTTGTAAAATCTTCTTATTTCAACTTCTTAAATCGTTTTACCGCTTGAATAGATAATATCCAATTTTCGCCCTCGTGTGTTAGAAATCATTATTTTTGTTTTAGCCGTTATACTTTTATGTCTGAGGAACTTTTTCTATAACGAGTAGTAAAATCTAATAGGTGACTATATTCTCCGATTTACTTTTTATTTTCTTCTTCTCTTCTTGGTTTGCTGTCAACGATACATCTTAAGTGCTGATGATTTAACTGGTGATTTGTTCTATAGTTTCATTTCCTATTTTTAAGTTTAGGATCCAATTATCTGTAACATATTTCCATTGATTTTGTTTCTTCTAAATTGATGACTTGATTTAGCATCTCAAGTACTTCCCTGCTAATTCCTAAGTTCTTTTACAAGCTCTTTCCTGAGCTTACGAATACCAATATTCCATGCTGTTACAATATTTTATTGATTAGTCCCTGTATACATTGGTGTGTTCTTTGTTAATATTATATTTCAGCGATGTCGGCGCTAGATGCGCATTGGAGGTTTTCACTTTTGTTCTACGACTATCTTAAGTTGCACGTGTTGAATAGACAAAGTCTTTTTAATGTAAGCTAGCTGTTTCGTTGATGAAATTTTTGGGAAAATTAATCACCCCCGAGATGGATGTGACTTCGTTCTAATCGTCTAATTAAGGTATCAACGTTGGTTGGTTAATTACACGGCAGCTGAAACAAACAAAAAACAAGAAACTCTCTTGATAAGTTACGTTTTCTTTTTTGTTGTTGTTAAACCCCTTTATTGTATTATTCATCTCTAAGCATCTTTTTTAATAGGGTGTCAGGAACGTACCTAATTAATTGGAGCAGAAAATTGTGGAAAACCACCCCAATGATTGCAAATTACTCCAGCCCTGTATATTGATCAAGTGCTTGTACAATTTTGACCGCCCAAACGCCGAATGCTCCTTCAATGAGGATTGCCAATTCCTCGATGAAATTTAAGTGTGTTCTATGTTAATTTGTGTCCCCGAAGACAGTGTACCCCATTAAATCGAATATTAACTATCATTACAAGAAATACGAAGTTATTTCACGCTGCTATGTTGTATTACTTTTTTATTGTAACTGCCGATTGGGCTAATTTTTATTTATGTATCCCTTAAATAGATATATTATATTGCCCTAAATTTAATTTGCCGTTTACGTAATTAAGGCTGTTTTATCGTACTAATTTTACGTTATTTGTTGAATAATTACCTAGTTATACCATTTTTCGCAATTCCGCTTGCCAATCTTTTACATAATTTATATATATATCAATATATATATATATATATATATCAATATATATCAATTCAATCAGTTGGCGATTTAAGGTCTGGCTTTACTTTAAAGTATATATATTTAAAACAACCCTACATGTTTCGGCAATGATGCCTTTATCATTGATAAAGGCATCATTGCCGAAACATGTAGGGTTGTTGTAAATATATATATTTTAAAGTAAAGCCAGACTTTATTTTAAAGTATATATATATTTAAAACAACCCTACATGTTTCGGCAATGATGCCTTTATCATTGATAAAGGCATCATTGCCGAAACATGTAGGGTTGTTTTAAATATATATACTTTAAAGTAAAGCCAGACCTTAAATCGCCAACTGATTGAATTTACCATATCATACCAAGGTCACGAAATAATTATATATATATATATATATATATATATATATATATAAGACATTTTGCAATAGTCTTCTATCGCAGTATACACAAGAAAACTTTCTTACAAGATTAGTGACAATGGGTCCATCATTATGATGTAGAGACCAAAATACAGAATAAGGAGTGGACACATTGAGATTCACCACCGCCGAAAAAATTGAAGATGTAACCTTCAGTAGGCAAGTATATATATATATATATATATATATATATATATATATATGAAGCGTTGTTTTTCGGGATATTTCGCCGCGTTTGGATGATTTCGTCCTGAGAAGGACAACTTTCTTCCTGACGTTTCGGTGACATCACTTTCACCTTTTTCTAGAGGATCTTCTCGTTGCAATGGTAACTTTAAGAGTGCGTCGATTTCCTGTGCCGCTCGTATTATATGGTCCCGTCGTAGTGGGGACGCGTGTCTGACTCCTCTTGAAGTTACCATTGCAACGAAGATCCTCTAGAAAAAGGTGAAAGTGATGTCACCGAAACGTCAGGAAGAAAGTTGTCCTTCTCAGGACGAAATCATCCAAACGCGGCGAAATATCCCGAAGAACAACGCTTCAACAAACGACCGCGAAAACATTCGACGAAATATATATATATATATATATATATATATATATATATATATATATATATTGATGTAGGTCAAGCCTACACATAAGAATGCCTTAGTTAGCAAGAGACAGAATTTTAATGTGTATATGTAATCTTTAGAATAATTAAAAAATATTGAAACTGAATTCTTCTTATGTAATATCAATAAAGTTTGATTTCGCGTTTTTAATTGTTTAAAATTCATTCTCACAGTTATTTATTTTTATCTTTTCATTTGCATTAGTCATTTTATTCCGATATCTTGTATTTCCAAAGATATTTCAACTTAATTGATCGATAATAAATGACGCCAATTATTTAGGCGAGACTGTACTAATTTAAAATAACTACAGCGGGAATTATCCCAACCATAAAATTAGCATTATATACAATTATCAACATTCACACGTCAATCATTTACTCACTAAAATAAACTATGGAATTTATATTAAGCATATGTATATTTAGAGTGATTAAATTGTCATTTTCATTATAATTAAATGTCGAGATTATAGAAATACATACAGATTGGACGAATCAGAAGTTAGGATTCAGAACAAATGAGAGTTGGCGTCACTAGTTAAAAATCTCCATTAAACACCTCGACGTATTTAAGTGCCTCTCTGCAAATTAAAAGAAAAAGCATTAATAAATTTAGAAAACCTATACATCGAATCTAGTCAAACCTTACCTGTATATCCAGTTCCTGTTTAACGCATTTTGCGAGTCCAGACGATAACCGGTGTCCAAGAAAACGAAAATTATATTTCACCGGGAAAGCCGGCCGTTAGATCGAATACCAAGCTGCGACGCCATCTAATTGCCCGTTCAAACTTGTATCCTGCATTCACGGATCTACCAGCCAAGTCCAGAATTACCAATTCCTGTCTATGTCCACATAAGTATTCTTTAAACATCCTACGAATTTTTGAAAATGATATATTAATTTACTTCAACACATAAAACCATTATCAAATTATTTTTAATAATTATAACCTATGTTGCATTTAAATATTAACATAATTTAAGTTAAGTCTAGAAGAATACAATTTCCTGTTAAATATAATTAAATTTAATAATAGAATTATTTATGTATTTAGCTTTATTCGTGTCACGTTCATTTAGTTGTTTTGTTTAACCTAGAATTTATTTCATGTATAGTTTATCACGTGACCTGATACGTTTGAATATTCATAATCTAATTAATTTGATCACTTACCTGTTTTTCAATAACTTCATTAAAGTCTTTTATATTAGTCCTTATCTCACTCGTTTTATTTAGTAGATTTGAATATAAAAAATACCATTATTTATTGCATTGGCATCAGCTAATTTTGTAAGTGTTCTATTGCAGTCACCGAACCTACCATTTAAAGGGTATTTTTCTATGCCCACACAAGAGTCTAATTGTTCTTCTAAGCCGGACACATAACACAAATCTTAGCCCACCCGAATATACTTATAAGAAGTTATATACATGAACAGCTGTTTAGGTTAAGTATACTTCGTTATTAACGATTATGTATCTTTGCATCATACGCAAATAACAGATTTAATGTTATACAACCCCATGTATGTGTAACATTTGATAGCATATTTAATATAGAGATTTATAATTCACATTTTTAAAAGTGTCTTACCAGTTTATTTAAACATTAAATTTTGTATGTATATTTCATTAAGCCCTTTCGGCTTTATTTCATATTTATATATATATATATGTTGTTTTCCACGATTATTTAAAATACTATTAGTTAATTGTATTAATTTTGCTATATAGTTAAGTATTTAGTTTGCTTATATTATATAAATTGTCATATACAGTGAGTATGATAGTTGCTCGTTCTCTTCTTTTAATAATGATATACCGTCAATTTTATATAAAAGCTGTTTGTAAAAACGGCGGATATCTCCCAAGTTTCTTTTTTTTATGTTGTGCTTGTATTCTCTGGTACAGTTTCAAGGTTATTATATAATTATTCTTCTGTGGTTTCCGCAGTCACTTGCTTTATATACAATTTTCAATAGAAGCATATTTATTTTGCTTTTGTAAATTACGAATATATTTTCGATATTCTGCCTTCTTACATATTTATTTCTTTGCAAATAATGCAAGAACTTTTAATTTCCTTGTGGAGGTAGCCTCTAACATGTTATAGGAAGTCAACGAAAGCGACAATATATGTAACGTCATTAACATTAATTCGAAACAAAAATGTATCCAGGTATGGATGGCCAGAATTACTTTAAAATTTAGACGAGTGGAATTATTGTAATACTGCAAGACCTCGTTGTCCAAAGGCACAATCCACTTAAGTTCTTGCAATTTTGTGTAACTATAGACAAAACGTGGATCCATTACTTCACCTCTAGAAATGAAAAAACAGTGCAAGCAATAAATTTTCGTTGATGAGTGAGCACCAAGAAGGGAAAAGTTGTTCCATCTGCCGAAAAGGTTGTGGCCACGGTGTTTTGTGCTTCGCACGGCATAATCTGTATCGATTACTTAGAAAAAATAATAACAATGGTAGGAGAGCGCTATACGATAAATTTGTCGAATTAAATTTCAAATTGTTGTCTCCGATCTGCCCCCCTGTGATTTTTTTTTATTTTAAACCCGAAGAAATTGGTCAACGTGCGGATATTCGCATCGACAGGAACAATGTTTCAAAAAGCTCTCTTTTCAGAAAGCCTAAAAAAGTCGGAATATTACCAATCTAAGTGTGAATTGAAAGATGATTTCGTAATAAAATAAAACGTATCCACAATAATTTTTCATTTAAAAGTCACGATCCCCGTCAAATATCTCCAGTAAAATAAAATAGATGAGCAAAATGAAAAAATTACAATAAGACGAAATAGAGAAATGGTATGCGAAGATTTAACATAAAATTAGAAATCCATGTAAATATATGCACATTATTATTAATCACGTACAATTTCTTTTAAAGATGCAGTGAAGGATCAATTAACACACAATTGAAATTAGTAAATCTACAAGTTTTCTGATTTATCCAGAGAACATTACAAACAAACCTTCTTTTTTATTTTAGATATCATTAGTTTAGCAAAATTATTCTCATTTACTTAAGCCTATTATTGCTTATTAATAAGATAAAACTTACCAACACTTATATTATTTGATAGGCATACAATCAAAGCTAAAAACTGGAACTGGATTTAATTTAGGGACGATTTAACATATTTTTATGACTAAATTATTTTTCTAGGTACGTCTCAAAACAATAATATGCACTACATTTTAATCACACTTTCTTCCTCCTGTAAATATCTGTTAGGTTAACTTTCTTATATAGTCTCGTATATAATTAATAACGTTAACTTGCTACGACATTCTATTTATCTTTGCTTAGCTCAAACTTATTTTTTAGGTCATCTTATACGTTTCATGTAATAATTACAATAAAGTGTATAATATTACCTATACTTCTTATAATAATCCTAATAGATTATTAGACATGTGATAAAAAAATATTTTGTTGTTTTCATATTGTAAGGTATTATGCAAATTCGATTAGGTTTTATTGATTTATGTATGTTTGCTTTTATTATCTTATTTTTAAGTATGTTTTTGTTTATTTGGTTTGGCATAACATTGTCGAATCCTAGTACTTAATATCTATTACTTGTTTTATGCCCTATTATTGAAATGTTTTTTGCTCTACTGATTGTGAGTAGGGTGTCTATAATAACTAAAGAAAAAAACAATTCGTTGTCATATTTTTAGAAGATTGCCAAACGTATACTTTTTAATATTGTTTACCAACATATTGCTATGAATAATGGTTTGAAAATTTAGCAGACCATCCACAACTAGTTTTCCCAACTAGGTTTCTCAGCCGGTGAATTTTCAAATATGAGACTTCTAACTTCTCGGGTTCCACTTAGGAAATCCGTGTAAGAAAATAAAAACTAAAGTGGAGACTCACGAAAAAAGGTGCTTTCAATTTAATCATAAATACAAACAGAAATTATCTCTATAAATATCGGGAATATAAAACTAATATATCAAAATCACTTTCAAACAAACAAGCCGAATTAATAAAATATGAAATATATATCGAAGAAAGCAACCTTATCGTTTCACAGCTAATAGTCGTCTCCCTTAATTTACCTAGGCCTCTCTATGAGACCGACCTCGGATATACCAGTTTTTCTCACACGTTAAATTTAAAATATTTTTAAAATATACAACTCATCCCACAAAATATGTACATTTTTAATTTAAATTATTTTTTAATTAAAAATTCATAGCAATATGTATCAGGCAGGCGCGGCTCGTGATGACGTATTTGGGAGAGCAAGTACAATGATGCGAGTGCCTCGTGTGTTTTCGGTGTTTACTAAGAAAACGTTACAGTTAGTACACGAGAATGCACGAAGCACTCGCATCATTGTACTTGCACTCCCAAATACGTCATCACGAGCCGCGCCTGGACTATCAGACAAGGCAGAATCCTGGTACGGTTTCTTCTGGCAAACATATTTTAGTCGTATGCTTAGTGAGTTTACAATGTCCCGTTAATAGGCCCATTATCATTTGAACAGACTTTCTATCTCTATTTAGTAGATCCGTTGCAAATTTAGGCAAGTGTTTTCTAAAGTAGTGTTTTGCCTGTCTGTGATCTGAGAAATTCTTCCATCTTTGCCTAGATCTATTTTCTGCCCGCTTCTTCATGGGTTGTTCTGCTTTTGCAATGCTACAGGAAGGTTCTGGTCTTATGAAGACTATAGACGAACCTTGTCGCGTCACTTCATCCGCATTCTCATTAGACCTATAGCCTTCGTTGTCTGAGGCTCAGGCTGTTGTGTTTGTGTGTAAAATCTTGTTTACTTTTTGTAATGGACTGTACCTTTTGGTTTCACAACTAGTTCTTTGTTTTTGTTTCGAAGGACCATGTAACTTGCGTTAATTAAATACAATGAATATTTGAAAAACACTATTTTATTTCTATAAATGATAACGAACATTCACCTTACAAAACTAACTTTGCCTCTCACATAAAATTACTATTATAATGCTTTCTACTTGCCCGACTGTGCGCGACTTACTCTATTTTTCAGTTCATATTTTTTCGCAAAAAAAAAAAACGCGACGGCATGCCGAAAGCGAAGCCGAACATTTGTTTCCCGCATCCAAGCGTCTGCTTGCTCTAATAGTACGGAAAGAAAAAACGTTCACACAAAAGAAAAGTTAATTTTCAAATAAATATTAAATCCGTAACTGTACGAACTATGATAGATATAAAGGCAATAATCTTAAATCTATAATATAAAAATATGCATAAATTACTAATATTACTTTCTTCTACTGAGCTGGTTTAAAGCACATACATGAACGAATACAAGCCTAGATTTAACTTGTACCGAATCCGATATTTTTAAAGTTGCTTTAGTTATCGGATGAAATAGCCACAGTGCAATTTGTCCTACCTTCTATGTTAATTTCTTCAACCCAATGATGCAATGCCAAATCTTCTGTTTAAAATCCCGTACTTTCTAGGCCATTATCTTTTCTTTTGGGCTATATGTTCCACTTTCGATACCTTGTTCTATTTTAGATCAATGTACCAGATGGATTTCATCGGAATGGGTGGGCCTTTTTTCCAATCCTGCTTTTCTACTATGACTATTTTAGATTACTTATCGAAACTGAATTTCTATACCATGGCATCACTACTTCTCTGTAATGGGATGTGCCTTGTGTTCATCTATAGATAGTCAGAGCCGTGGACTTAGTACATAGCTGTTTAACTTTGCATTAGTCATAGGCTGACCTACTTACAAGGGTTGCTTTTACAGGTGTTGCAGTTATTATAAATAAATATATGAGTTTTTCATTGATTACAGATTTTATTGATTTATGTATGTTTGCTTTTGGGGCGTCATTTTTTTTAAATATGTTTTTCATTTTGCCGTAATATTGTCAAATCTATAGTTCATATCTATTATTTGTTTTATACCCTATTATTGAAGTGTTTATTTCACTATTGAGTAGATTGACTACAATAACTAATTCAAAACAAGTAACCCATGGCCAACTATGACTAACAAACGAATACTTTTTAAGAATTTTTGCTAACGTATACATTACACAATGCATATGAAATGACGATTTTTCCTTCCGTAGAGAAATAGCACGCAATATTATACGATATTAGTGATGTCTAAAGACGGCAGACTATGTGCCCGAACAGTAGCGTGATGTGGAGGGAGTAGAGGCGTACGACGATCAATTCAGTTGCCGTTGAGACGTTGTAAGCGATACATTGTTAACACAATCGTGTTGAAAATGTCGGGAGTGCGTAGAAACACGGCATCGACTCGGTTGCATGCTAACGTAGTAAAGAAATTTTTACATCGGTTTCCCGATTTAATATATGACGGTACCGTAGTGAAATGTTTAGTTTGTGAAACAACTTTATTAACTTGGAAAGCAAGTCAGTGCCAAAGACATATAAATAGTGACAAACATAAATCGAATAATAGTGGACGCAGATCATATAATAAATTTGTGTGTGATTTAACAATGATGTTAATTGCGACCAATATACCAATGCAGAAAGTGGAACACCCAATGTTTCGTCAGTTTTGGAAGAAATCAAATCCTACGTGGAAATTACCAGCAAGAAGTACGCTACGGAATTACGTACCGTTAGTGCGTGAGAGAATTGTAAATTGTACGAAAAATACGGTAAAAAAAATTCCTGTGGTTAACAATAGACGAAACTACAGATATTAAAAAACAGTCCATCCTAGCCATTCTAGTACGGACGCTGACTCCGCAAGGACCTTCTCCTCCTTATTTACTAACCTGTAAACGAATGCAGGGGTGTACTGCCAGAGCGATATATGATGTATTAATAGAAACACTACACAAATTTGAGATTTTACCGAAGCAAGTGTTAATGTTAGTTACCGATGCTGCCAAGGTTATGTGTTCCACGGCAAACTTACTCAAAACGATTCAACCAAACCTGCTGCATGTCACATGTTTGCTTCACGCTTTACACCTTGTAACAAACACTATACGTACAACTTATCCTGATGTGGATCAACTGATAGGACAAACGAAAGCGGTTTTTCTTAAATCTCCGAAACGGATTCGGCTATTTCATTCGCTGTGTCCTGATATACCCGAGCCGCCGCAACCAATTCTTATACGATGGGGTACTAGGTTAGAAGCAGCATTTTATTATTATAAACATTTTGAAAAAATTAAATTAGTGATTTTACAACTAGATGCCAAAGAAGCAGCTGCAATACGGCTCAGCCAGGTTCAATTTAACAATCCTCAAGTTGCAGCAAATTTAAAAATTATTTACGACAGTTACGTTCCAATACTGGACGTAATAAAAAATTTACAGAACACTGCGCTGTCCTTATCGGACTCATTAGCAATTATTGACCACGTAAAACTAGTGCTGCATATCCTTGAAGATGAAAAAAGTGATTGTGTCCGTGAAAAATTTAACAGTGTATTAGATAAAAATGAAAATTTTACAAAATTAGGGCAACTTTTTACCAATACTGAAGATCCGTTGTACAGATACAAAGAGCGCTTTAACTATGCAAATATAACATCTCTCAACGTCGAACGATCCTTCTCTGTATATAAACATATATATACGTCGCTACGTACAAACCTTTCCGAGACTAATACAGAAACATATATTCTTTTTCGTTTTTCAGATTTCATCAAAAGAAGAAAACTGTTTCAGTAATGCATTTAATCATAAAAGTACATAACAAACTAATAAACTAATATTATAACAATTGCTAGAAATGTTCGCCCCTTCTTTCTGAACATGTTGCTATTCTTTGGGCCATATTCTGTTGCCAGTTAATATCTGCAAGTTCATTTCGTAGGGAATCTACTTCTTTCGATCAATTCTTCTCGCGTATTTGGCTTACCGTTATGGTAAACACGATTTTTTAGACAACCCCAACAAAAGGTCTAATGGCGAAAGATCAGGAGAACGTGCAACCCATAGTATAGGGACCCCTCTGCCTATCCACCGTCCAGGAAAATTTTAATTTACATGGTCAATAACTTGCCTACTAAAATACGGTGAAGCGCCATCATGTTAATAAAACATGCCGCGTCGAGTTTTCAGTGGAACATTTCCCAACAATCCCGGCAAAGTATCTTCTAAGAAATTCCTATAATAATTTGCCGTCAGATTTCCTTAGATAAAATGTGGCCCAATAATGTCCATTGTAATGTAAAATTCGCCATACTTGGGTTTGACAAACACCGGTCATGGTAGATATCCTGCGTATACTTGTGGATGGATCTTGTTCAATTTCATTTAGGACATTAGCTTGCTGACTAAAATCTAACTCTCTTTCGACAAGTGAATTTGGAGAAGATACCGTCTCTCTCCAACACTGAAAGACATTAGAAAATGTTCTATGGTGAGGAACTGTACGATTTGGAAAACGTTGACGATATTCTTGTACTGCTGCACGTCCGCTTCCATCACAATGGCCATACACAAACACCATGTCATCATATTCGGTATTAGTGTACGTTCTAGGCATGGCTACTGATAATATTTTGACAGTTATCACTTATCGATAAATGACATAAGTAACTATAGGTTATTTGCCATTTTATAAAATAACTAGAAACATTTTCACAAAGAAGAGGCAAACATTTCGAGCAATTATATATAATATATAATATGGAGAGGAGGAAATTATTTAACCCTCCCGATTAAAAGGATGCGGAATACACTGTAAATACACTGATTTGATTGAAATAAAAACTTTTCTTGGTCTCCTGTACATGGCTGGTTTCTGTAGAAACTATAAGTTAAATACCAAAGATTTAAGGAGTACTGATGGATCCGGTGTTGAATTTTTTCACGTAGTAATATCTCGCAATCTTTTCCATTTTTTGTTACGATATATTCTGCAAGAATTTTGGTAAGCATATTATAAATAAAAAATATGCATTTTCACATAATCCCAACTTTATTAATGACAATAATGACACAGAATACATTAAATGTATAATATTGCCAATGGTCATTATAAACAAAAATATCCAGGGACACTATAAATTTATAAATAACATTATACTATAGCACCTCTTCTTGAATAGTGATTTTGTTTTTGTGGAACACGTATCTTAGTTAAATTTTCAACATTTAGAGTATTACGTATTGTAAAGTTTGTCTTTTAGGGTTCTTAAATAAAACTAACGATAACTTTAGACACACACTATATTAATAATAAAACGAATAACAATAACAATAAGCACATTTATGTATTTGTATTTATGTTCACTCCGCGATGCTCTGGTATTGAATAATCTCAATCCCTTCCTCGACAGTTTATATATGAATGTGAAAGTTCTTCTCGAGCGTTCTGCATGCATCCAGAAAGCGTCAGAGGTATGACGCGCATCACATCGTTGGATGAGTCATCACAATATTTATGAATAACACCATTTACTGCATATAATAATTAAAAATAAACATTTGTTAACGCAAATATAAATTGTCCTTCAGTTAACGGTAAATTACACAAAAATATCACTGAATATAATGAGTGCAATTTTCAAATTCAGCGCAAAATGAAAAATTTCCAGTTAGTTTATTAGTGGCAAAGTTTATAAAGTCTATTCTTATGCTGTGGTGTATATCACTGTCGCTAGACCAGCCACGAGAGACGTTCATATTTTTAGAACAATCACTGCAGTCTACTGATAAGTTTTTCCGCCCTCTGCAAGCTCCTTGAACTACATCCAACACCAGAGCACCAGATTAATACACGCACAAAATTATCTTCAGCTATGAAGGTCATTTCACGATAAACGGAGCCAATAAGTAAAACTGTCAAATTTCAGGAGAAGAAAAGCCTGGAATTATTAACGAAGGGTAACTTTATATTTTAATTTTATGTAAAAATGTATGGATGGCGTGATTTGCTTTATGGGATGAAGGAAATATAGGGTCCATCTTTCTTTGAAGACGATGCTAGGTGCTGTTACAGTGAATTCAGAGTCCTATAAAATAATAACAAGAGATTTTCTATGGCTTCAATTTAATGGAAGTTCTTAATTCGCTATTTAAAATGAAAATCAAACATATTCAATTAACCATGAAAGATGATATTCTATAAATATCCATTACGTTGGCAGGCATCGGTGCGAACATCGAAATTTCGTGTGACATTTTCGAGCAATAGAACTTCAGTCTATTTTATGTTGATTCGCACGTTTCGTCTTAGAGTTGGAATGGTTGCTGGTTTGTTAGTATAAATTTTACTTTACAAGTAGTTCTATAGAAGAAAGTCTAGAGGTATTACTAACACGATCTAGAACGCTAGGTTCTCTCATTTTGTGTGGTATGTAGCACCATCTTGCTGAAAATAAACATAATAAATTTTCATTCATTTTCATGGAATAGATGTTTATGATGTCTATTGTTATATTATTTATAGGTTATTATTATGTCTCATCGGCGCGTTCAACATTTTCCCCACTATTTCTACTCTATCCTTAATTTCCATTTCTAGTTTACCATCTTATTGTATAAAGGTGCCTAAATACTTGAAACTTTTAACTTGTTCTATTAACATGTTGATATTTTTTAATTCTTCGCTTAGGATGTCTATATTATGTTGTATTTTTGTCACTTCTGCTACATCATCTTGTGTATAATAGCTCTGATAGTACTATCTTTTTCATTTTCCAGTTTCCCACTGGAATGTTCCCATTTTCTCGTTTGCTCTGTTTATAGCATCGTCCATAACTATATAAAGCAACATCGGACTAACTACACATCTTTGTAACGTCCATATACAAGAGATACGTTGTAAAAAACATATTTTTAAAACTATGTACTAAGATAGTTTGTTACTTTTGCCAAAATTAATAATTAATTCAAATAGTTTGATATTACTTATTTATTATTGCTACTTATTTAATGTATGTAGATGAGAAAGGAGATTATTATTTTGGTTAAATTTATTACAAGGCAATGGTACGATATTATTAAATCATTACTATATTTCAGTTCATAATATTCTTTTTAAATAAGTTATTAAAAGTTGTCTACCTAATTTTGGGAATTACATCATATTATCATATTACTAGACTACAATCGAAGATAATATCTACCTTCACTTACGAATTCGTGTGGGAGGTTAACAAAACTTAAATAGGTATAATTAACCAATAAGCATCAACTGCTATACCGTATATTACTTCAGTACAAACTACCAAATATAATTAAACCTATTCGATCTCTATCAAACAAAACACAAACTTGAAATTAAATACATTAGAATCATAGATAATTAACAGTAGTTGGTAATTAATTCAAGTAATTCAAAAGGTGTTAGTTGCTTGTTTGTTAATTGTAATGGAATATCAATTAGCAAAGATGAAGAAAATTAACATATCAGAATAATTGAAACATACATGAGTAGGTAAACCCCACCAGTTTTGTATAATACAAAGGTATTTTTTATAATATAAAATATTATTAAAAATCTGGTGTGAAGAACACAAATACAGGTTCACTATTAATATTTTTTGTGAACGTGTCCGAACATATCCCTCCCCAGAGACGTAGATACGTATTTCGCCTTTCTACAGGCTCGTCGGTGCGCCCCTGCTGGAGAAAGGATATTCTCAGACACATTCACAAAAAAGAACCGCATCACCACATCACCGAAATTATCCAGACCGGGCGTAGAAGTAAATTCAGCGCTGCCTGTTGTCAGACAGCCGAAGTACCTCGCCTGACAACAGGCAGCGCTGAATTTACTTCTACGCCCGGTCTGGATAATTTGGGTGATGTGGTGATGTGGTTCTTTTTTGTGAATGTGTCTGAGAATATCCTTTCTCCAGCAGGGGCGTACCGACGAGCCTGTAGAAAGGCGAAATACGTATCTACGTCTCTGGGGAGGGATATGTTCGGACACGTTCACAAAAAATATTAATAGTGAACCTGTATTTGTGTTCTTCACACCAGATTTTTAATAATACTTTATATTATTAAAAATACCTTTGTAAAATTAACATATTTAAATGACGCTTTTCAAAACGTTATTTTTATTTCCGGTTACATTCGTTTATTTAATACAATAACATGTTTTCTTTACAAATTAATTAACATAATTAGAGAGGTCAATTCTAGTAACATCGCACCGGCGGCTTGTCTTCGCGCGTATAATACATTTTGTCAGTCGGCACCAGACAACGTTGAGCGCACTTCGCTCATTAAGAGTAATTAATTATTACTTAAAAACCAAAGCACACCAAAACCTGTATAAGTTATAAATTTACAAAAAGTGGTGGAACACTTACCGCTTTAAACGTCTTCCATAAAATCACAAACTATGTAAAATCAGTTAAATATGAAATATCAGAAGTGTTTCCGCAATAATGACGATTGATGTGACTTCGTTGTGTATACCATAACATTAAAAACCGATTTTTCACAGATAAACACATCGTATTTAATCATATGTTCAACACGTTCATGGAGGGATAGTAGAAAATTTATTAATCCTTTCCGGCTAGGTAACGTTCCTTTACCGTGGTGCTTTCAAAATGAAGGAAATGATTCGTTGTCTAGTAACTTAAACAGTTCATTATACAATATGAAGGTTACCTATAAACGCAACAAAAATGTCTCGCCATTTTTCTGCGATTATGCATTACACTATTTACGGGTCTTTCACAATCAAATTTTCCTTGAACACATTAGCGATATGCCATACACTTTATGATACTACTATTGTACATTAAATCTGGAAATCCCTTTAGCACGTTATGAGCTGCATCGTTAATCGGGTTCGTTCTGTCTATTTGTGACATTATAAAATTATTATTTATCACTCTAAACCAACGAAGTGCATTGAACCGTGCTCGGGTAGCAACTAACAAAATATATATACGCGCTAGGATGAGCCGCCGATGAGATGTTACTCGAATGAACCTCTCTACAAATAAATTAACAACTGTTGGAATAGAACGATTATTCTTTGATTTTTTATTTTTAATAGCATGAAAAAATTCAGATTCGATTGTTTCTAGATATGATCATTTACGAAAACACCGAAATAATAAATGTATATCCAAATTTATTTCAGGACCATACATACATAGTATGTACTTAGGAAAAAAATGATAAAACCCTTTAGTAACTGCAATATACAAAATTCAGGAATAAATCGATCAGTACATAAGATATGCCGGGTGTACCAATAGTGCGGTGTGGGTATAAAGATACTTTTCAAACAAATATTATTTAATTTTTAAAGAGACGAAGCCTAAAAATACTTTTGTTTATACAGATTGTCTCAGAATAGCAGCACTGACCCCAACCTATATCCTATATTTTATTCCATTCGACATGCTTCTCATATACCATTGCCTATATCTAACCGTAATAGTTTTTGAAATATTTAACATTTCTCTAATAAATGTCATGAGCAGGTACTATTTTGACAAGTTATGTCTTACTTATGTTTAACCCCAGAAACGAAATTTTTGGTATGTTAGTACTTTATACTTGCGATAACTTTTGCGATTTCCTAAAATTATTTTTTTTGATGCAGAATGTTCAGGAAAGGGAAAGCAACATGACATGGGGTCATTCGTCTGATGTTATAAATTCTACTTTTCGGTTAAAAGCTTAATAACAACGTTACAGCATGGTTTTATGCGGAAGCGATCTACTAGCACCAATCTCGCTTACCTCGCACAGTATATTTCGGAGTGTCTGGATAGACGTGGTCAAATAGGCGTGGTTTACACAGACTTCCAAAAAGCATTTGATCAGATTGACAACCATACTCTTCTGGGGAAATTGCAACATATGGGATTCTCGCCAGCGCTGAAAATGCTTCTTTTATCTTACCTATTTGGAAGAAGGCAGTTTGTTGTGTATCGTAATATTAAATCTACCAAATTTAGCCCAACATCTGGTGTTCCGCAGGGTTCGAATCTAGGTCCATTGCTGTTTTTGATTTTTATTAACAATATATCAACTGTTGTCTCCTGTGAGCATCTACTATTTGATGATGATCTGAAGCTATACTATGAGATTAATACCGCGGAGGATTGTCTTGAACTACAGAAATATGTTCCTAACCTTGAAGAATGGTGTAGAGACAATCATCTAACCTTGAACATAGACAAGTGCAGGGTAGTAACGTTTAGTCGAAAGCACGAAATATGAATTAATGGTCAAATATTGGACCGCTGTGCCGAGATTAGGGACCTAGGCGTGACATTTGACAGCAGACTGTATTTCGTCGAGCATATCAATCAAACAATAGCTTGTGCCTACAAGAGTTATGGATATATATTGTTGTGAGGCAAATTACCACCAACATTTATATATATTAATTTACTCTTTTATATATCAATAAAATTTTGGAAAATTAAAAACACATCATATTATACATCTTAAAACTCTTAGGAAAAGGACATATCAAAGGAAATATAAATATATTATGAATAGTTTTTAAATATCCCATTTTTATATTAGATATTAAGCAATAGGTAATTAATTCAAAAGGAAATTGTAATTAATTCAAATTTGAACATTTAAATTTACATCATTCCCGTTGTTCGGATTATCCAATGATAGATGTGATTCAAATTTTAAGGGGACGTTTTGTTTTAAACGGCGTCTGTTCGGGGAGTCTATCGATATAGCCCGTCAGATACGGTCGCCATTTTTCATAAAGTTTTAGCGTCGTTCTTATACCGCTAACTATAAAATCAGATTTTTAAATTAATTTCGACGATACAACGTATATTAAATTTTCTCAACAGATAGTGTAACATATAAGTAATTAGGGAAAAGTCTTTTTAAAGACGTATAACAGTGTTTAAATTAATAATTAATGAAAGCATCTTTTTGTAATTGAAATTCCAATATAGCGATTCACTATAATTAATTTGAATAATTCGAAAATAAAGAAGATTACCGTATTTTGGGGACCTTATGTTATAAATTCACATCCAGTACTTCCCGTCCTTCAACAAGAGCAATTTATTTAGAATTCCGAGAAGATTTTTTGAATATTTAGAAGATACAGGAGATACTTGCCTTATCCCACATCAATCGAGGCAATATCCTAGTTCCTTCTTTACACCCGGACCATACTTAGCATCCCATAAAGAAGGTACCTAAAATTATACACATAAAGAGACATTAATTTGATTATATCTTTAAATTTGATCGATAGAATTGGTAAACTATTCGTATTCATTTAAAAAACTATTCAGAATACTTTTCTTGAACTAAGCAATTCATTTCACTCACTTTTTGAACGTATATAGACCATTTGGGTTCTGAATCATTTACGGGGATTATTTATTGGATGTGTTTAACCTCATTTTTGGGTAATAATATTCTGAAGATATCGATTTTCAGTACAATCAGGGTTATATTGCACCATAAGTTTTATTTTTACAGTTAGAGTTTATACAACTCATGTTTCCTTTGATACATCCTTTGCAACGTTCAGTAGTTTAGAATAATTATATTTCCTAATGAAGAAATACATAAGTTTAGGTGTTTGTATTATTAAAATATAGAAAAAAAAGCATATACAAAATTGAATACCTACCTGTAAAAGTATTCCTATATCTTAACATCGTATTTGTTTTGTTCACTGACTAAAAATCTTGAAATTAAATCAATAAATATATTGTTTCTTTTGTCTGATATTTGCATTTTCTTTGTTGTTATATTAGCGAAGTCACTTAAGTTGCTAGATAGGTCTCTTTAGACTACCCATTCTAGTTTGTACTTAACCCCTTTATTTCGCCTAGGGAGTTATAGCCAACCGGACATAGATGTCATTTTGGTATGTAAAAGGTTTGAAGGTTTGATATATGTGTTATTTATTTTTGATTTCGATAATTATCATTATTAGAAATTGGTGATATAAATGAAGATTTGTTTTATGGTTTATGTATATTTATTTCCACAGTAATAACGGACCAATTTACACGAACCTGAGATATTTTGTAATTATCAATAAGAGTCTTATCATTGTATACCGAATGTTGTAAACTGCCGCGCCTTTTTTCACTAGCAATTTTAAGTGTAAAATCTTATTATCGCTGTTGCATTTCTATTAGCGTTTTCGCTGGAGGGTTTACTACATTTTATATATATATATATATATATATATATATATATATATACAGAAATTGTAAGGATTTCCGCAATGCTGATTGCCTCAAAGCGTTATATTGCGCTTTTGTCAGGTCTAAATTAGAATACGCATCCCTCATCTGGTATCCGGTTTACAATATACATATTTCAATTCAGAGACGTTTTTTAAAATATATGATGTTTGTCGAGGACGGAGTTTATCCCGCAAGAGGAATTAACTCTACGCCAATGTTGAACAGGTTCCATTTAACCCCCTTGGAACTTAGACGAAATATAAGCAGTGTAAAATTTTTGTACAAAATCTTGCATAACGATATTGACTGCCCTGCTTTGTTGCATAAAATCAATTTTATTGTGCCTCGATTCAATAACCGTCAAAGCAATTTCTTTTATTGTTCCTCAAGTAGTACCAATATAATGGTAAAATCACCCATTTCAGATATTTGTAAGAACTATAATTCTCTTTCGCACCTATGTGATATTAATTTTGATAAATTCATTCGATCCTGTATTTGGGGCTTTCCGTTAGAAATAAAGATTATTATTATTGTTATTATCACAAACTTCAGCTGAAAAAATCTCCAATTATGGGTTGGGAAACATGTTAAGCAGCAAATATGTGAGGACCAAAATCTTATCCTAATCTCCATGAGCGCGATTATATTTCTTTTTTGAGGTTTGAAATTTAGTTCACCACACACGTGTCAACAGCTGTTGCGTGGAATTTTATTGTTAAAAGAATGAATTGTAGAAAGCTTAAGTTTACAAATTTTTTAGTCAATGTGTGTAATATAAGTAATAATAGATCTGCATTTCACAAATGACAGTAAGGAAATGAACAATTTGGAACATAACGACCCATTCTCAAACTTGCGTAAGACAGAAATAAGATTTATCCAGACTAATACGTTGTTATGTGAATAAAAATGGATGGTTAAAGGAGCATTTTTTTAAAACCGCTTCGAAAATTAGAAATTCGAGAAACTACACATAAGGGGTAAGATGTTCTAATTTGAGGGTAAAACAATCAAGTGCAAAAAAATGGTGGACGATGGACAAATTCTGATGGCATATTCGAATATGCAGTAGGCAGAGTTACGTAAGAATCAGTGAGAACTATTTCTGTAACATATCACTGTAGGTAATCATAAATATACTGTAGAAGTGTCCCATTAAAACCGCCTATTTTGAAATTTGAATAAAAAAGCAGTGTTTATTTGAAAAGTTCTGCTATTTTTATTGTAATAAAGAGTATAGACATGGAGGTTATGTATAGAGTACAATATTCGATAAATGGCCGCCTCGTGACTGATGGCACTCGTTGGTTCTTGTAACGAAATTTTCGATGAATTTTTGGCATAGTGCCGGCTGTTTCATCAATTCCATTGTTTTATTCGCTGTGTGGCAGGCTACGCCATCCTGTTGAAACCGCATGTCTTCGAAATCCATTTCAGAAATTTTAAGCCTGAAGAAGTTTATCATCTCACGGAAACGACCGCCGTTGACGGTATCCGCATTGCCAACCACATTCTCGAAGAAGAACGGTGCAATCACTCCGACAGCGCAAAATGCGCACCAAACAGTAGCTCATGATGGGTACAAGGGAGGTTGTAGGATCACTCTTAGATTCTCAATTCCCCAAATACGACAATTTTGTTTATTGGCGTAGCTATCAAGTTCGGAATACACCTCATGATTTTCTTCGAAAAATCACCACTCAGTTGTTGTTGCTGTAAGATCCATTCTGTAAACGTTAGGTGCTGCGCATGATCTTTCTGGCATCAAATGCTGTGTCAACTGAATTTTGTAAGCATGCGAATGCAGATCTTTAGCCAAATTCGCTGTGAAAGTCTCAATTGCTGAGAACGACGGCGAATCGAGATGGAAAGATTCTGGTTAACACTCTCATTAACTGTTGCAATGTTTTCATTAGACCGAGCTGCAAGAACACGGACAGGGTTCCTCTGGGTTCGAACTGACCCAATCGCTTGAAATTTCTCTATTAATCGGACCACTGTACGGCGGGATGACCGAAAAATCCGCGACATTTTCAAACCGTGTCCGCAAAACACTCATAATTTCGGTAGTGTATTTTCCCAATTTCTATGCGTTGTGCCTCTGTGTAATTCTTCATGACTAAACCTCAATGTTTACACATGACAGTTGTCAAATACGAACGCTATACGACTAACACAAAAAATGGCGCTAAATTCAAAATACGCGGTCTTAAGGACACCTTATATTTGTCAATACTAAATATAAACAGTCAATTACTTCCCTTTTCTAAAAATTATCTTCAGAAAAATGTAAAATTTTTTAGAGTCTTACATATATTCTGGTATCATATTTGTGACATTTTCAAGATCGTATTAACAGTCTTATTCAAAGTAAACTTTAAATAACATTTACAATTCTTTCGATTTGCCCTCTACATACATATTCTTTAATAAATTGAGTGTCGAGACTTATAAGTTATCTTGGAATTATTTTTAACGTACTACCCAATGTAATTATAGTCCATCTCAACCCTAAACTGCATCATACGATAGCATTTTTACGCTTAGTAATCATTGCTAACGTCATCTCAAGTTGTATCAACGCGTAAGCTTCATAACAACGATACTTTGATAATCTTTCCTCTAACTACTCACACCGCGAGTTTTAGTATATACAAATTCTATCATATTGATTTTATTAGTGATAAACTATATTTCCGAAGGTTATGTTTTGATTGTACGAGATGTCGTTACGAATCGGAATCATATGACGGCAACCATTACATCAATTACTATCAAACTTGTACTGCATCTTAAGCTTGAGACGGTATGTAGTATTATTAATACACTATTGACGACATCTGCTTTGACACGATCAATTTAAAGATTTTAGTTAAACTTGTCACCAAGAAAATGTCCCCGTTATGACGCCAACCAATGCGCGCATTTAATTACATAATAGTTTCTAGAGATAATGTTGTATTCTTACCTACTTATAACGCAGTACAAAACAGAACAGTATCAAAAACAGTCTCACACTAGCAACAAGAGACAACAGTATTACATTAACATCAAGAGACATACAGTCTAATCTTAACAGTATTAATAACTGTCTCGCATTAACAACAAGAGGCAAGAGTATCATATTAACAGTCATACAACACCAGTCTGAATTAACAGCAAAGAATATAATTATAAGTTTAACATTAAGTGCTTCATTTGTGAGATTTTCTTTAATAAATTAGGCTTGAGTGTTTTTTGTTAAATAAATAAAATACACAGAAAACACACTAAGTTTCAATATAATTGCCGCCAACCACAATAAATAACCAGGTTATACGGAAGTTACGCCCCGTGGGCGGTGCGTCAAGACAAAGACTTATACAATATGTATGTACTGTAGATTCTTGCTGTGTGTCTATCTCGTATATATATGAAGAATTTCATGCCTATCAGAATTAATAATTGTTAAAATCTCATCTTATATGCAATCGTCGCTTTAATTTATTATATTAATTTCTACAATCTGAGAAAATCACATTTGCCTAAGAATGCAGACGTAACACGTCGCGGCGTCAACTGCCCAGGGTGTGAGAATAAATGAAAATGTATGAAAGTCACATCTATCCTGAAACGAGTATATACGACGGATACCGCTAAAATTCACGGAATCAAGTACTCCTTGAATTGCCAGCATTCCGCAATAATAGTTGCGTCCAAAATGGAAATTTTGAATCGTTAGTGATGATTTTTTACGATTTTTGATACGGTTTCACACCAAAACAATGTGTGGAAAAGCTTAGTTCGGTATTTGGGAATGAAACACCATCCAAAACTATGGCTTACAAATGGTTTGCAAAATTCAAACGTGGAAGACCAACGTTTGGTGACGATCTTCGTGAAGGGCGTCCACGCACTTCTATTAAAATATCGATGCTGTGCGTGAAATAATTTTATTAGATCGACATGTGACATACAGTGAGATAGAGGCGTCCTTAGGCATTGCGTCGAAGCAAATACGTACGATTTTGCACGATCATTTACAGAAAGCACTCCAGTCTTTGGATCCCTCAAAATTTAAAAGACGAGCAAAAACAGGCACGTGTCAAGTGGTGCAAGGAAATATTAAACAAAATTTATTGGGGTCGTTCAAATTCTGTATATACATTATAGCAGGTGACGAATCCTAGATATATTCATATGAGCCTCAAACTAAACCGCAATCGACTGTATGGGTGTTTCAAAATGAACCTAAACCAACAAAAGTGGTGCGGTCACGAAGCGTTTCGAAAAGAATGATTGCTTGTTTCTTCCGAAAAACGGGTCATGTTGCAACTGTTGCATTAGAGGATCGATGAACAGTTAATGCTGACTGGTGTACGTAAATTTGTTTGCCGGAAGTTATCGGTGAAGTCAGAAAAAACAACATAAACCGACGAATTATTGTTCATTATGACAATGCAAGCGCTCACACAGCACGACAAACTGTGGAGTTTTTGACCAACAGGAACGTCGAATTAATGACTCATTACCCATATTCGCCCGATTTAGCGCCCAATAACTTCTTCTTATTCCAAAACATCAAAAATAAAATGCGTGGAAAGCGGTTTTCATCACCTGAAGAGTCTGTTGAAAAATTTTGGAGATACCTCGTTCAGAATGGAAAAAGTATTTTGAAGATTGGTTTCATAGGATGAAAAAGTGTAAACATCTTAAAGGGGAGTATTTTGAGAAACAGTAAAGCGATTTACATAGCGTAATTTGTTTTATTTCACAATTTTCCGCGAAGTTTAGCAGTGGCCCTCGTACCAGTTTATAATTGTTACAAATTAATCAGTACACGATATCAGAAGATAGACGTGACAACCCGAGAGGTTGACAACCTGAGAGCTTTATGGCTCTGCACTTGTTATTGTAAGCCAGTCAGTAGCCAAATCATTGTTGTTATCAACGATTCTTTATACTTTTTTTTTATATAAATATTTCACACAGAATTTAGTTCGGCAATCTTTAAAACAATATTTAAAATTGCCGAATTAAATTCAAGTAACAATATCTCGCAAAATTTGTGTACAGAAACAATTTAATAAACATTGTACAGTAGAACAAGCACATATTAAATACGTTATCGTTCTAGAAAAGAGAAACCTAACAACAAAAAGCATGAGAAAAGTAGTTAAGATGCCAAAAAAAGGCAGCAATAGCACTTATACATATGAAGGTTTTAAAATACATTAAATTTAAAAGCAATCATTAAGAAACAATATTGTCCTGCCATTTATTAATATGCAAATTAATAAAATCATGTAATAATATTACTTGATATAATTTATTGTAAGGTACCCACATATATGAATTTCACAATTTTATTTGTTAAATCTGTCACTTTCATTAGGTACGCTTGTTATTTACTGAAATTTACATGTGTTATTTTGTTGCAACATCTAGGTATATATTAACAGGTAAAAATTACTGATCGTTTCCGGAAATATATTTATATTAATTAGTAAATTTCTCTATACATATACTGATAAGGCCCAGGTGTTTATACTTATACAAATAAATAAATAATAAAGAAAGGAAAGAGACGAACTGTGTATTAGCATCAAAATTATTGTGTAAGTAACGTCTAGGCCACGTTATTAATAAACGCAATTAAATTTATCACTTTTAATTCGACATTTATAGAATTTAAAAATGGAACCACACACACAAACAACATAACAAATTTGCGAAGGGGTATAAAATTAGTTTTAGTATCTAAAACGTTTTAAACATTCTCACAGCTTTATACCAAAACTATTATTTCTTAATGTTTGTTTGCTTAACAAAAAATTACCAACAACTAATCCAATTAATTCTTAATTTTTAGCAGGGGTTATCAATTCCCATATCAGCGTTTTTATTGAGTATTTTTCCAATGTATAGTTGTTATAAGATTCATAAAAAATCATTTAATAAAGTATGACTTAATTGCTTTTGTGAAAGAAAGATAAGTATATTATTTTGAATTATTTTTTAAGTACTGGAAAGTCTGAAACATATCTCACTTATACTATCTTTCTTTAAAGGGATTACTTATGTGAAGATAATAAAAAAATAACAATATGTAAAATGTTAAAAAAATTTTTCGATGTTTCAACAAAAACGGTGTTTAAATAGATACCATTTAGTTTTTTAACGGCGTTCTAAATACTAGTATACAGGGTTAACGCTGAATAGCGTCAAAGCTATTGCTATACGCAACGTGCAACAATAAAGGTCCACGAAAACTGGCTTTGCTATAATGTTGCGTAATCCAAACACCCTCCTCCGACTTATTTTGCGTGGGTGAGATGATCTTAAGTTGACAAAGCAACCAGCCAGTGGCAACGGCGTATAACTCAGTGAAAATGGTCATACGATTCTTATCGAAACGTTGATAAACTGGATAAAAATTAAAAGGTGCGCTACCGCGATTAAGAGCTGCTTGTCGTAGAGGTTATACGTCACGCAGAGAACGTACTTGTGCTAACGAACCCACTAAAGAAGGATTAGAGTAATTACAAAAAAAAACAGGAGACAGTAACAAGTAACATGAAACGTTCCACATTAAAGGGAAATAATATATACCGATAACGATATATACAGATAAATAAAATAAACTACCGTTTAAATAAATTCAACAACTTTCACAACAAATTAAAATTCACAATTGAAGAAGAAGTTAATAACAGTATTAATTTTCTTGATTTTCCTTTCACCTATGATAGACAGGGCACTATTTATACAAATTGGTACAATTACAAATAATCTGACTGATAGAGCAGTAAAACTATCACACACTCAATACAGAAAAGATAACATCAAAAAAATTAAAACGATCTTAACAGATAATAGCTATCCACTACAACTTATTTAAAAAAATAATCCACCAAATACTAGGGCCACTGCTAAAATTCGCGGAAAATTGTGAAATAAAACAAATTACGCTATGTAAATCGCTTTACTGTTTCTCAAAATACTCCCTTTTTAGATATATACACTTTTGCATCCTATAAAACCAATTTTCAAAATAATTTTTCCATTCTGGGCGAGGTATCCGAAAAACCAGCGATTTAAATTCTTCAACAGCCTCTTCAGGCGATGAAAACCGCGTTCCACGCATTTTATTTTTGATATTTCGGAATAAAAAAGTCATTTGGCGCATAGTCAGGCAAATTTGGACAATGAGTCATTAATTCGTTGTTCCTGTTGGTCAAAAACTCGACAGTTTGTCGTGCTGTGTGAGCGCTTGCATTGTTATGATGAACAATGATTCGTCGGTTTTTGTTCTTTTTTCTGACTTCATCGATAACTTCCGGCAAACAAGTTAACGTATACCAGTCAGCATTAACTGTTCGTTGATCCTCTAATGCAACAGTTGCTACACGACCAGTTTTTCCGAAGAAACAAGCAACCATTCTTTTCGAAACGCTTCGTGACCGCACCACTTTTGTGGTTTAGGTTCATTTTGAAGCACCCATACAGTCGATTGCTGTTTAGTTTGAGGCTCATGTGAATATGTCTAGGATTCGTCGCCTGTTACAATGCTATATACAGAGTTTGAACGACGACAATCAAATTTCCTTGGATTTTTGCTCGTCTTTTAAATTTTGAGGGATCCAACGACTGGAAAGCTTCCTGACATGTAAATGATCGTGCAAAATCGTATCTATTTGTTTCGCCGTATGCCTAAGATGCCTCTATCTCACTGTATGTCACAGGTCGATCTGATAAAATCATTTCACGCAAAGCATCGATATTTTTCACAACAACAGAGATGCATGGACGCCCCGTCACCAAACGTTGGTCTTCCACGCTTGAATTCTGCAAACCATTTGTAAACCATAGTTTTAGATGGTGCTTCATTCTCAAATACCGAATTAGCCTTTTCCACATATTGCTTTTACGTCAAACCGTATCGAAAACCGTAAAAAATCATCACTCGAAAATCACGATTGAAAATTTCCATTTTTGACACAACTATTACTTTGTTAAATTCTGTTGAGACAAAACTGTTCGCTTTTAAATCGAACTATCGACTGAATTATATGTTAAAAATTTCAAATTTTACGAATATAATAATTGTGGAATGCTGGCAATTCAAGGAGTAGTTTATTCCGCGAATTTTAGCAGTATCCCTCGTATACAACACTGCAGACACCACTAACAATTTAAACAATGAAACAACATACATCACGATTCCATATTCCATATTCCACAATTATCAGAAAAAAATAAATATACTTTAAAAAAATATGATATAGCGACAACATATAAACTTAGCAATACTAATAAAAATACATTTTCAAAACTAAAACCTAAAATATAAAAAATCGAAGAAACACATTCCATCTATAGAATACCATGTCGCGATTGCGATAGTTACTACATAGGCCAAATTAAACAATATATATACAAAAAAAGTACAAGCCCACAAATACTCCAAAGCAGACAAAACTGCTTTATTTACATACAAACCACCATTTCGATTTTGAAAACACATATAATCGATAAAGAACAACACCCAATGAAAAGGAAAATTAAAGAAATGATTAATATTAAACAAGAAAAAAAGTCAATTAACAACAGAAGTGATATAAAAAATCTAAGCAGTATTTACTATAACCTAATAATGGAACGATCTGCAAATTTCTATCATACGTTATTTAAATATCTGTACACTAGCTTATCATGCTGGCAGTTCCGTGTTTAGATCCCTGACTAGGCTGCCCGAGTAGGTTTTCGTGTTTTTCTTCTTGTTCAAGGCAAATGCCGAAAGCTTAACAACTTTAGTCGCTCCACGGGCGCAGGCACAAATAATTGACTGGCCAATCCCCCGTAATTGACATCTAGATGTTGTAAGTGCTGAGGCAGGAATTATTATTATTAAACTTGAATGTATCTTTGAATATTTTAATTTTATCCATGACATTAATATACTGTCATTTATATTATTAATTTCTTTGACAAAGGCATTATGTGCCGAAACATGTAAGATTATTTTAAATATATACATATTAAAGTAAAACAGACCTTAAGTCGCCGTCTAATTGAATCTACTATATATATATATATAAATGCAATTACATACATTCTAATTTAATATTTGTAAATATTTCATATAAAAAAAAAGCCGAAAAACTCCAATAATTTATCAAATGTTATATATATATATATATATATATATATATATATATATACATATATATATATTTATATGTTACTCTTGATGTTCTCGCGGACGTATGATGAAGGTGTAGTTTCGAGATCGCACTCGTCATCTTCAGGAGCTAGCTCCTGAAGATGAAGATCTCACTCGTCATCTTCAGGAGCTAGCTCCTGAAGATGAAGATCTCGTTGAAACGTAGAGTAAATAGTCCTTTTCAGGACAAAACTCACACGCGGCCAAGAACCCGAGAAACTACACCTTCATATATATATATATATATATATATATATATATATATATATATATATATATATAATAACTTCGTGACCTTGGTATGATATGGTAAACCTAATCAGTAGGCGATTAAAGGTCTGTATATTATTTCAAAATATAATCTCTACTGGGTTGCAGCCTAGCATATGCGCTACAAAACTCTAGGGGGGTCTGCCCGTTGGGCAGTCAGGTGCCATTCCGCCTTTCCAGCAAGAGTGAGGAACCATGCTACGCGGCGCTATCTCGTCGCCGCGCAATGCACACACCACTAGGACCGGTCCTGGGCGACAACCTGGCTAGGTTGCCGTTAACAGCACACACACGTTCGACGTGTGTGCTATGCCCCCGCTTCGGCGGAAAACGTTAAGATGGCATAAGTGTGACCATCGTCGACCGAGGTAGCCACTAAGAGTGTTCCCTTAGTTGCGATGAGCAACCCCGTACAGGGTGCGCTTCGCCTGTCTGCGCCTTGCCTCGTTGGGGCGGGGGTCAGACCGTCGAAGTACTGCACGGAATTGTAAAGAAGTTGTCGGGAAAGGGTTGGCGGCCCTACGCAACGGCTGGTTATCCGACCTCTCTAAATTCATGCGACCGATCACTAAACACACGCACGAACGCACCGACATACAAAACCCTACACTTACGCTCTCACACAAAACCACACACCCATAGAGAGACGCAAGCTGCCAGCAGCAACCAACACACAAGTTCATACCCAGAAGGAGACACAAATTGCTAGCAGCGAACAACACATATTTTCACACCTTGTTATCTATTTTTTGGAATACTAAGGCATGATTTATTATTATTACTAGAATGTATCTTTGAATAATTTAAACCATAGCAACTTAATTACTTGACATTTATATCCTGTCATTCATATTTTGTATTCTCTTGAAAAAGGCGTATACAGCCGAAACATGTAGAGTTTTTTAAATACATATATTTTGAAATAATATACAGACCTTTAATCGCCTACTGATTAGGTTTACCATATATATATATATACCAGGTGATTCAGTTTGGTATTCGCCCACCTGTAACTTTTTTACCTTTAGAAAAAAGTATAATAAACCATATATATTTGTAAATCCGATGGTAAAACCTATCGGATAGGATGATCAATTTATCTTTACGATGACATCTGTCAAAAAAGTGACTGTCAACTTTTTTTTTTCAAATGACACCCTGTATATTTTTTGCAACATTTAATAGGTATTTTATTTCTAATTCCAAAGATGTATCACACTCTTTACTTTTGGATAGAGTAACAGAAATAATCACTAAAATCGTGGAGATATAGTAAGTTCTAGGAAAAAAATATTTACCCATGAAAATAATTTCAATTCACTTTTAACTGTCAACAACAAATATCACGGCGCGTCACGTAGTTGTAATTTCTTTAAAAAATGGCTGTGTATTCAAACCAAGAGAAGTTAGATATGATTTTAATCTATGGGGAATGCCAAAGAAATAGTAAGGTCGCTAGACGAATATACCAACAACGGTATCCAGAGAGATCATTGCCATCTGACAAATTATTTGCAAAACTAGCAAGAAATTTGGGTGCATTTGGGAGTTTCAAGAAGAAGAGAAGTGCTTTTAGACAAAGGACTACAAGAAATGAAGACAATGCAATTGCAGTTTTAGCTCGAGTAAGTGTTGATCCCCACATATCCATTCGGCAAATAGCCGATGAAACTGATATTTCTTTTTCGTCAATTCAACGGATTTTGAAAGATAATAAACTGCATCCATTTAAAATTCACGTACATCTAGCTTTGCTTCCTCGAGATTACGACGAACGGGTAAACTTTATAGCCTGGCTGAACTATGCCCACGAAGTTGGGATTTTACATAATATCATGTGGTCAGACGAATCTCGATTTCATAACAATGGAAAAGTGAATCGCCACAATTGCCACTATTGGTCAGAACATAATCCTTACTGGCTTCGAGAAACCAATTTTCAAAATGTTTGGGGAATAAATGTGTGGTGTGGCATCCTTAATGGAAAAATTATTGGACTAAAATTTTATGAAGGGACACTCACGGCGGAAAGGTATCTACAATTTTTAAGGGAGGAATTATACGAATATATGGATGATGTTCCGTTACAAATACGGTCAAATCTGATATTACAACAAGACGGGGCACCAGCTCATGGCGGTAGAATTGTCACCAATTATTTAAATGAAGTTTATACTGGGAGATGGATTGGAAATCGTAGTGTGGAAGTAAAGTGGCCCCCCAGATCTCCGGATCTCACGCCACTTGATTTCTTTCTGTGGCCATATCTTAAGGGGAGGGTTTATACAACACCTCTAGTTGATTTGGAAGATCTGCAGAATAGAATAAAACATGAATGTCGTCAATTGACTCAAGAAGTTCTTTTGCGTGTCTGTACTCAGGAGGTTTTACATAGGGCTGAAATGTGTCTTGAGATGAACGGTGCACATTTCGAGCATTTGATGAACTAAGTTTTTTTGCTAAAATTATTAAATAAATTTTCCTAACAATTGTTTTCATCGTCATCTACTTGTTACGCATCTGAATAAACTTTTATTATTTTTGTGATTGTTTTTTATTATTTTATCATAGTGATACATATTTGGAATTAGAAATAAAATACCTATTAAATGGTGCAAAAAATATACAGGGTGTCATTTGAAAAAAAAAAGGTGACAGTCACTTTTTTGACAGATGTCATTGCAAAGATAAATTGTTGATCCCATCCAATAGGCTTTGCCATCGGATTTACGAATATATATGGTTTATTATACTTTTTTCTAAAGGTAAAAAAGTTACAGGTGGGCGAATACCAAACTGAATCACCTGGTATATATATAAGTGTTTAGACCATATTTTTCAAATAAAAAAATTTCGTATTATTTGCTTTATAATTTGTAGACAGCAATGTTTACATCCCCACTTACTCTGCAATTACATACATTCTAATTTGATATTTGTAAATATTTCATATAAAAGCCGAAAAACTCCAATAATTTATCAATTGTTATATATATATATATATATATATAATTAGACCAGGAGTCTTTGACGTTAGAACATGTATGGAAGGATAATGTTTTTTTGGGGGGAATCCAGCAAAATTAAACTCTATTACTTAAGTCAGTTCTTTATTTTTTCATTCCAATATTTCGCACTGAATTCGTATGCTTGATCAGGGGTCAAAATGTGAACTGTTTTTTTTTTTGGAGAAATTACTCGTCTTAATATTTATAATGTTTTGAATATTCTAAATTTATACTAGTAATATCAACAGCGTACACATTATTTCCGAAATTACATTTTAAAAACAGGACAATCACATTTAAAGGAGAGCCACAGCACATGTTATTGTCACAAAATTCATACATATAATTCATACATATTATCTATACATTATATGTATGAATTTTGTGACAATAACATGTGTTGTGGCTCTTTTTTAAATATGATTGTCCTGTTTTTAAAATGTAATTTCGGAATAAATAATGTGATATTGCTAGTATAAATTTAGAATATTGAAAACATTATAAATATTAAGACGAGTAATTTCTCCAAAAAAAAAACCAGTTCACATTTTGACCCCTGATGAAGCATGCGCATTCGGTGCGAAGTATTGGAATGAAAAAATAAAGAGAACTGATTTAAGTAATAGAGTTTAATTTTGCTGGATTCCGCCCAAAAAAACATTATCCTTCCAGAGATATATATATATATATATATATAATGTATTTTTTTGTTACCTTATATTTATATAATTCGACAAAACAATGACGCACACACACACACACACACACACACACATACGCAAACATACACATACATTTCATATCTTAAATCAAAAATTTCTCTCAATAAATGAACAATAAATCACAATAAAAACAATTTTACAACACGGTTAGTGTGCAAATGAAACCGTACATACAGAAACATCAGAAAAAGAAAAAAGAAAAATCCATGCTTTTTCTCCGATTGCCAAAATATCGTACACATTTGCACAACAGTGACTTAACGATAATGATTTTTAAATATGTTGTCTCGTCTACATTAATTTTACCGCATTTTATTTATTTAGATGTCTTTAAAAAAACAGTTTTATATTTTAACAACTGACATCCACAAAAGGAATTTGGACATAAAACAAGAGTAATACAACTGTATACACAGAACACCTCATTCTTAAACGTAATTCGTAACATTTGTAATATAACATGATTATGCATACAAGTATCTTCTGTTTCAAGTTCATTGAAAAAGGAGCTTCTCGCCGCAACGTGTATGACAAATAAAAACATTTTAAAATAACCAATTGTTTTGTAATTGATCTACAAAACGCAAAAAAAGACTTCACAGAAATGTTATATACATTTCTTTTTCGCTTGTGCTACATATTGTGATGTGAGTCATCCGACGATACGTCAGGCCAGCGGTATCACGCACCGAATACGTCATCGAGTCTCCCGAACCTCCAAGGAAAGAGCTTCTGGAAGGCCCTCGAATGAGTTGTACACTATATAAGAACTCGAAATGGAGGGAGACGTGGCATTCAACGAGAGTGCGCCAGAGATTTTACTAGGTAAATTGCTCAAGAGACGTGAAAGGGTGGTGCGGGAAATGTGTTGAATGTGCCATTGATGCCGCCGAGCCGTTCTCAGAAAGTGAAAAAAGAAATAAGTACATAATAGTGGCCATGGACTATTTTACTAAATGGGTTGAAGCATCTGTCTTACCAAATCAAGAGGTTAGAACTGTAGCAGACGTGATTTTGAAGGAGTGCGTCAGCCGTTTTGGTGGACACCTAGAACTTCATTCCGATCAAGGGCGAAATTTCGAGTCCAGTCTTTTCGAGAAAATATGTGAGCTTTTGAGTATTCGAAAAACAAGAACATCTGATTGTAGATGCAAGAGAGTTCTCTTGCATCCACAATCAGATGAGACGGTAGAGCGAAGGAACAAGACCATGATCAGACACTTATCCAAGGTGGTCTCCTAACACCCGAGAGATTGGGACCAACATTCGCCCTTATTCTTAATGGCGTATCGGACATCTGTTCAAGAGATAACCGGGAATCACCAATGAACGTGTTATTTGGCAGGGAACTCCGACTGCCTTGCGACTTGAAGTTTTGAAGCAAATCTGGAGAAGATCTCGCTGGGAAAGATTATGTTAATACTCTTCGAAGAAGGCTGGACAATATCCATGACCAAGTAAGACATAATATCCAGGATGCCAGCGACAGGATGTAAGAGAACTACGACATCAACGCCGAGAAGAGTGGTTTCCATGTGGGCAATCGGGTTTGGTTATATAATCCGCAACGTCGGAGCCTGTCTCCAAAAATTCAAAAGAATTGAGAGGGGCTATATGAGGTGTTGAAGCGGATTAACGATGTAAGGTATAGCATAAGACGACCACCTCATAGTAAACCACGAGTCGTGCATTTCAATCGATTGGCCCTATACTCTGGAGACAATAACGACGCAGTCGCTGACTTGCGCCGATTGGAGAACCACTAGAAGGAACTAACCTCTAAAGACTTCATGGAGGAGTACTCTGGTTCAACGAAACCTCGATTTGGGTGACCATCGAGAAGCAGCAAGATTTATTCACTGTGCCGACAGACTATGCGCTCGCTCATTGCGTAGCCTGAGATCTACGAATGTCTAAAGGAAATGCCAAAAAATTTAAAGAGATATTTGGCAGAATCGGAGAATTAAGAAAGCAGGGACCGGCAATTGGGAAGAATCTTCAGATAATAAATAAGGAACAGTCCATCTTCTATTTAGTTACGATAGAGCTGTCAAGTCAGAAGCTAACCTATCATGCCTTATCGGAGGCCCTGGTCCATTTGCCTGAACAAACTTTACAACAAAACATTTTTAAATTAGCAGTTCCAAAATTCTGTTATAGAGCAGACCGCCTGGACTGGAGAATTTTAGCATGTTAGAGGTGTTATTCCAAGATACTAGTATAGAAATTCTGGTCTGCACTTATCGGTCTGAACATTCCCTTACGCTCAGGCAAGATAAGACCGTGTACTATTAATTCAATATGACGTCGCAATACAACAAAACCCCTACCTGTACATTTTGTCATCGTTTGAGGGAACCAAACCATGACATGTTTCGGGACGAAACTTCATCTATAAGAAGGGGGCAATGTGATGTGAGTCACCCGAAGACACGTCATGCGAGCGGTATCAGGCGCCGAGTACTTTATCAAGTCTCCCGAACCTCCTAGAAAAGAGAGAGGCCCTCGAATGAGTTATACCCTATATAAGAACTTGAAATGGAGGGAGACGTGGCATTCAACTAGTAATCGCCGACGGGTTAATATTGTATATAAATGTGAAGCAAATATTGAAATAAATATTATTAGTTATTAAGTGTATTTAGTGATTTATTATTAATATAGTGCGTTTTAAATTACCCAGAAAGACAAATATTTTACAATATTATATAAGTCTCTATTTTGAGTTATTATTATTTTATATGTATTTTGAATTTGTATATTTTTGTCCTTTTTTTTATTTTTATATTTATTTGTATATTTATGACATGTTAGACAATAAACGATATTATTATTATTGAAGCTTACAATTATCATTAAAAAATACAAAAAGATTATTACAGTAACCTGTAACAACTTTAATATTTGAAAATGGAAGAATAATCTTCTAACTATACAGTTTAAATGCATCATTTAGATTTAATAAAAAATACAATTAAAATAAAAATCTACTTTAAAATTACAAATTTAAAGGGAATTTAAACAGCTTTTAATGAAGGGATGTGTTAAACGCATTTTAAGTTGCATTACCATGTAGAATCAACAAGCAGACGAAAAGTCAGAACTTGCCAATGTTATTCTATTAATTCAGTACGGGTACAATTCTAAAAATATTTTAGCATCTTTGTGTATATTTAAATACATCATCTTGTCGTTACATAAATAATACGAGCATATTTTGTTACATCTGTGGTAAATTTGTGGTAAATAAACAAAAACGACAAAGATAATTATATGTATAAAGGAAACGTATTCCGCTTTATGATAGTTAACCATAATAAGAACTAGGTGCCGCATGTAAAGATGTGGAGAGAAGACAGTTATGAATTTTGTGACATTGGTAATCGTAAAATTTTTTGCATTATCAAGTTTTATGTTACCAAGTGGTAATTTATTGTTTGTTCGACGAAAGTTTAATTACATTTTATTGTAATGATTAAGTTTGAAGGATCTAGTCATTTATAATGCATTTTTTTCGATAAAAGCGGTTATCAATGATATTTACATTATTATTTACGATATTTACGTAATCGAACTCGAATTCGTTCACACAAAATCGTTAGAATCGAACTAAAAGCTTTGGATTTCTACAATTCTGTGCAATTAATTATTCATTTAATTTCAAATCATACAGTGTTCCAATATTGATTTTTTATGGACAGAAAAATCGACTTTGACTTCGTTTTCCACATGATTACTTCCTATATCTACACAAATTTTTGAACAGTAAAATCGCTGAAACCTCTACAAAATCTTATTTTGAAATGTTTTACAAAATGCCCATCATGTTTCTTTATATGGATTCGACCTCATAAAGGCAGCGCAATTTTCAATTTTGAGAACAAAAAAGTCTTCCGGAACTAGATTCAGAAAATACAGTGGCTGATTAAATCACTAACATTAATCTTTTATAAACTCACTAGTCAAAGGAATGGTACATCTATGCACTCATCGTATTCGTTTCAAAAGACGACTCTTTTCAAAAAATTGTATTGCACGTTTGACATGAACGAACGACGTCAATATGGATTACGCATTTAACATCGAAAACAGCGATCAAAATCGTTTTAATTATTAATTTCGTGGCACAAACTTTCACAGGTTGCCCTTCAGCCAGACCACGCCATTATACTATTTGCTATTTAATAGACGGATCATATTCAAAAAACTTTGATCCGGCTCCAGTAATGATGATTTTTAAGAAACATTCATCTCTGTTCCATTTCAGAAATTGTGATTAACACATAGATTCAAACAAACACGAGTAACTAATAACATCACTCCGAAATTTGTCTAGGAGGAGAGATCGAATTCAATCGATTTCAAAACTTTCTCTCGGCTAACGATCTTTAGTATATTTGATATGGTTAGTTTAATAAGGTACGTAATTCTCTCCTTGACAACAAACAAGCAGAAAAACCTGATGCAATAGTCACTCTTTAGAAACTCTGTCCTGTATCTAGAAAATGATAATAGACGTTGCATGTATTAAATAATGAAAACTACCTTTACTGTTGGATCTGCATCGTAGATTTCCATCCACCATGGTGCTTAAGGGTTATGATGTCTCCACCCGCGTCAAAAAAAAATGGTAGCCGAGCACCGGCGAAAACAATATCCTGTATTTTTAAGGTTTAAATAAATGGCTATTTGTTTAGCGATGCTGCCAAGTTTGTTCACACCTACCGGTTGTCTAGTACGTTTTTGGTTTTGATAATTTAAAAAGAAACGATGCTTATTTGTATTTTGTGGTCTAAGCGCTGCTTTCTTAAAAAATTCATAAAATTCACCGGTAATTGTGAAGGAATTCTTTGCTTTGTTGTCAGGTATTTTAACCAAAGCAGCAGATCTCAGATATCTTTAATCATCAGCTGGCTTAATTCTTATTTGCGGAATACACCACTTATACCAATAATCAATACCACTTTGGTTAAAAGGTATTTGTCGCCTAGAGCTTCATAGATAAAATAGATTGATTTCCCCTGATGTTAAAATTTTTGACTTTTTCGGTTTGTAGCCGTCTGAGTTACGCTTCAACAGTGCTCCTTATTTCAAATAGTTCGTTATATCTACGTTATAATGAATGCAAAGGGTACCTCGAAGCATAAAATACTGAGTCCATAAGGAATGAGTTTGTACCTGTCCCTGGATTTAGGTGATAATAGGCTGAGAAAATTGTTTTTGCTGCTTCAAGTACTGCTGGTAGTATACATTTCATATTTATAGACGAGTCGTTGTCTATATCCATCATTTTCAAGCCACTGCATAAAAACCCATGTAGCTTACAATTTGACCGAAAGTTTTTGATGTTTCTCTTGCTTCTGAACGCTCATTTCAGTTAAACAAAATAGCAACATACTTGGTAAAAGTAAATTATTACGTTATAATCGTGCGTTCTAATAACGTATGAGTTTTTGACAGATGAATGAAATTGTCAACTTCCATGACTACTCAATTGTCTGAAATGGATATCTTTCTTATAGTGTCACAGGAAAATATTTTTTTCAGTTGCATAAGATGTCCTTGGTAAATATTATGTTTTCTAGTCCGCTGAATCCAAAATGATCTCAATTTCCCTCCATCACATTTTATTACAATGAACTAAACAACATTTCTTATAATTAAACAAACAATTTTATTAGTTTATGAAATGTAGTTAACATTTCGTGTTCATTCTTTTTGCTTATAAAGCCTTTTCTTCTTCTCTTTAATACTTCTCCGAACATGCTTTCGCTTTCCATTCTCTGTATCTGGCTTGAGCATCTCACGGTAGTCATATAGCATATTGACGCCCCAACTTCATTGATAGCGTCTCTCGATATCAGAGACATCCTGGTGAAATCTTTCACCCTGCTCTTCACTGAAGGCTTTCAAGTTTTCGGGAAAATAGTCGACATAGGAGTGTAAGAAATAAACTTTTAAGCTCATCTCGCAACCTTGAGTTTTATACACAGCCAACATACATTGTACAATGGTTTTGTAGTGAGGATTTTCAGTATTACCCAAAAACTTGTGCACTACGAGTCTGTCAGTTCCACGTTTCTTTCTCTTTTGATTGTTTCTGAAAAGAGGGGATTGGATACCAGATTTCATATGTCGGGGCTAGTAAAAACTCCATCTTTCAACTAGGCTCATTTTCTCTTTGGACTTATTCTTGTGTCGCCCTCTATTACATATTAAATGAAAGTAATAAATCACATTTGCATATTTAATTAATTATCTAAATAAGAGTAGTACGGGAAGTGAAGAGTACGAGAGATAAGCTGAAGTTATTGAGAATAAGAAAACTTAGTAGACTGTGAAAACGCAAGAAACAGATAAAGAGCAACTCTTTATCTGTCTAGCTAGATGGACAAAAGACATTTAGAGCTAAGTGGTACATTGAAAAATGTTTGCCTGAAGTGTTCAGTATAGTTCCAGACAAGAAAATTATGCTCCATCATGATAATGCGTCGTCCTATACAGCAGTTTTAACTCTCCAGTTTTTGGCTGGAAGAAATGCAAAAGTAATAGAATATCCACTGTATTAACCTGATTTAGCAATGTCTGACTTATTTATATTTTGGGCTTAAACGTATTTTGCAGGGTAGAAGGTTTTCGTCTGAAGAAGAGATTGATAATAATAATAATAGTAGTAGTAATAATAATAATATTTATTTCACCCAACAGATATCCAATTACAGGGTAAAAATTATATAATAGATAAAACTCAAAATTAATGATTAATACAGTACAGCTCGAAATAAAGAAAAACTACGAATAACCACTAAATTACAGATACAAAAACTAATTCTGAAACATAAAACCAAAATAAAAATAACTATTTCCTCCAGAACGGATCAGAATACAACCTATTAGCATTGTGGCACATATGCACTAGCAGTGCCTTGTAAAGGATATTCGTACGCGCTGTAGATACAGAGAACGTATCTGATGACTTGACGTTATACTTCGGCGCCAGAAATTTTATTTGTTGAAACAGCGAAGGAGAATCAAGTTTTACGAGTTTACTCAGGAACTTCCCGCTTGCTTCGTCTCTTTTTGGCTTAGGGAAATCGTGTCAATTCATCAAGCATTCGTTGTCAGTGCCATGAGGTGGATATGTGCCATCCAATTTATAAGATAAGTACTTTAGGACACGTTCGAGCGGCAGTTGCTGATATATATACCGAGGTTACTAAACTACAGACGCATACTTAGTTCTAACAAAGGAATGCAACAAAATGGTTAATGTGTAATTGCCAAATGTACGACAATATCGAATAAGAAAACCTAGAGACTTAGATGCTGATGAACAAGTGCTAGTAATATGTGGATTGAAAGACAAATTAGAATCAAAGAGCACGTCAAGATATCGAAATTGTCAAACCCTGGGAATCATGTCAATGAAAAGTGTATAATTAAAGGAAATAATACTTGAACGTCTAGAGAAGGAAAGAATAGCACATTTGTCCACATTTAAGCACACTCAATTATTGATACACTATTCGTGAATAAGTGTTAGATTCCTCTGCAGAAGTAGGCAGTCTAGATGAGAAGTGATGTTATGAAAGATTTTTAAGTCATCTGCATACGCGAGAACTTATACTACTTCACGCTTATTTCGCAGGATATTCCGAAAGCAGATTGGTTTGGAGCTTTTCAACAGTGGAAAGAAAGAATGGTCAAGTGTATCATTGCTAAAGGAAATTATAGCAAACGTCAATTAAGTTGGCGCGAGGAGGGGTAAGTTCGCGCAGGATTAGAAGTAGTGGGGAGATTTGTATTTGGTTTTACATCAAATGTCAGATAGTTCTAACCTCTGAGCGTGTATCACTTTATGATCCCCTAGCAAAGCATTATGTTCCGTCAAACGTCAATTACAAATGTATTCTGACAATTACTTGAGTAGTGGGGGTGGACGTTTTTAAAAACGGCTTCTGCGCACCCCCTCCTCGCGCCAAGTTAATTGGCGCTTGCTATACTTTGAGCATATTTAAAATAAAATCCTAGAAAATATTAACCGTATTTTTTATTCTCAATAATTTCAGCTTGTCCCTCGTATTATGCAAGCATGATGTATTATTGTCTCAGTGTGTGTCTCAGCTAATACACAAGCTAAGACATGCAAAACTGCTCTTGCTAATTGTGGCTTTGAAGAAATTCAACATCCAGATTTAGCACCCACCTTTTGTTTTTGAATCTGAAAAGAACATTTAGAGGGAAAATCTAGGAACGATGACGAACTTACAGCAGCAGTAGAGAAACATTTTGCAGGGAAACAAAAAGAATATTTTACGATGGAGTATATGTTATTGCAATGGTGTAAATATCTGTATTCAAAAGCAAGGAAACTATGTTGAAAAATTAACATTTATGTATGTTCCTGTCTTTTGTTTGCACCTTCGTACGTACATAAAGGGTAATAAATGGAACTTTATATTAGCGAATTCATTTTTCAGTTCTTTTAATTGATATACAAAAATAAAAATTGTAAAAAAATTTATATTTAAACAGTAAAGTTAACCGTATTATGAATCACTTCCTTTGATTACCCACAAAAAGTTCTTATTAAAATAGGTTCTTGTTAAATTATCGTCAAGTAATAATTACTGTTAAAAAAAACTGTAGCTATTTTAATTAAATAAAGAAATGATAAAGACATTTAGTATCCAAATTTTCCCGCAAACAAAAAAACAAATAAATCACTTAAAAAAATGAAAATTTCGTTTTTGGACGTACATACTGGGTACACCCAAAATTAAATAACTATTATAGAAACGTAATTATTTTATATAAACATAATATATAGGAAGTAAGTATGTAGGTGAATTTTAGTGGATACTACCAAGTTTAATTAGATTAGAGTGTTAATGTTTGTTTTGGTGAAAAATATTTACATTTCGCAAAACAAAGAATAATTAGATAAGATTCAGCATTACACACATATTACTATATATGTATATGTGCACGCTGCAATATTGTTTATAAATTCGTCCAGATATAAACATTAATTTATATTTTTAGAAAGCTCGTAATCTATACTGCAGTATATTATGCACTGAGATAGACGTTTCTATGGCAAACTTTAATTTACACACATGCATTATTGAAAATTATGTAAACTTTAAATTAATATTTTACAGGATGTAGTGAAATATCTAATAGAATCAAAGAAAAATTTTATTAAATAAAAACAAGAACATGTTTTAAGTAGTAGGTATAAAATATACACTATAAACTCTTAAATAATAGACACATTTATACAATTTCTTTGGAAAATATATTAAAATATAATACAATATACATACATATACATATATATATTTTGTTTTTAACTTAAATAAATTTATACAATAAAATTATAAGATACAACAACGATATATTTTTTACAAAAATATATCTACTTTCTTTTCTTTATAATTACATACATACACATTATTTTAAGAAGGTACACTTGTTTCGTTTCGTATTTTAAATACATTTTACAATATTTGATCACAAGGGATGAACGGAATAAATTCTAAGATATTTTTAATACCCGTCAAAAGCGAAACCATAAATAATATAATTTTCGCCCGTTGGACAATGTAGTATTTTTTTTCTCTGTTAATTTTCTAAAAAAAAAGTACATTGTGAAACAGGCTTCACTTATTTTTCTTAAATAAATATATAATTCATTTCGAACACGTTGAACATGAAAAGAGATCTCTTAGATTTGATATATTTTTTTGCAGATTCAGATTTCAACTTTCCTTATGCAACATATATTATATACATATATATTAAAAAAATAAGAAATGTCAAAAAAAAATGTGGACCTTATTGTCTCTTCAGCTTAAGGCTCACGATTGTCATTAAAAAAAAATTAGTTATAATAATAATAATTTAAATTTTGCTGCACGATTTTTATGCGACATAGTTAAAGCTATCCGATTTCTTCGTATACTTAAAACTAAAAAAATTATCTACACCATTAAATTATACAGCACTATGGACCATAGTCGTGGACGATGTCCATCAGTCGATTTCTATCTTCGTGCCTATCAACAAAAATATCACAAAATCAAAACACAATTCTAATCAACTTCAAATAATCTTGTCTTTTTTTGATTTGATTTTTGAGAAATTGAGACAATTTTTTATAGTTTAACTAAAAAATATCTTACATAATAGGTTGCTGAGGTTGAAGTTTACTGAGTTCTCTGTGGACGTGGTCTGGCAGACCGACATTTTGAAACAGATTCCTTAAGACAGTCAGTTCTTCAGTAAGGAGTTCGATTTTCTTTTGCAGTCTTTCGTTTTCTTTCATAAGTAGTCTTACTTTTTCTTCGGTCTCCTTCGTTCGCACTTTAGCCTTTTCCCTGCTCTTTCTGACCGCTATGTTGTTCCTTTCCCGTCTCCTACGGTACTCCTCGCTATTTTTATCGCAAGGTTTCACTGACTTTCTCGTGATGTGATGGTTGATCATCGCTGCCTTTTTCATACCGCTCATATTCATCTGTTGGTGATGGAGTACGCTAGGTGTTAGGGTGGTGAATGTGGGTCCGTTTCCATTAACGTACGCAGGATTTGACATGTATCCGTTCTGGAGGAAGTTTAAATTACACTTTTGCCTGAAATCAGGCGGATCAACAGGTTCTTCTTTGATGCTGGGTATGTCACTGCCCACCGAACTGTTGGAGTCACTGTTCGAATTTTGGTTGGTTGAAAACGTTGAACCACTGTGAACCGGCTGCGGCATATAGGCCAGCGTCGTTCTTGGATAATTACCGGGCAAGTTGTTCATTACTTGTCTGGGATGTATATTCTGTAACTGCTTGCCCTCACTGAGTATGTCACTAAAATCGTCGATAATGCTGCGTAAATCCATTGATATTTCCGAATTCGTGAGCGAATCACAGAGTTCACCGTGCTGTTGATATTGCTGCAGATGATGCTGCTTTAACAAGTCCGACGTTTGCTTAGAACCAGTATTATTATTCAAGATTGTCAAGTTGTTGTTATTATTATTCATGATTACAGTCTTTTTCACTTCACCACTGTTCATTGACGAATTATTTTGACCGTGTTGTTGATTATCGTACATTTGAGGTGAATCCATTTTATTTTTATTATTGTTCGTTGTCTCTGCCTATAATCAGAGTCAATTTAGCACCATGAAATTAAGTCCAGTTTATGCGATACACGTAGTCCGAATTGATACTCTCAAAACTTTCACTGTATGTCCACACTTTCACTGGTGCCGAAATTCAGATGTTACTTTTTTTAATTTATTATTAAAACAGCCCGCCACTGTTAACCGTACGCACCAACGCACTTTCGAATAGCGCTCTCTGAATGAAAATTAAAAGTTGAAAAAGTTTCTCTCTAATGGTACGTTATCAAGTCCGTATCATCGTACATTGACACACACACTCGCAGAATAGTTATCCACTGTTATTATTGTCCGTGTTGTCAGAACATATATATAAGTTTAAAAAAATAATCTTTATCAAGATAGGCAGCAAAATTGAAAAAATAAACAAACGATCGACGCGCGCGCGTTCGTTCAAACGTTTCACGTGCGATTTGAATTGTTTCGCTGCCGCGGCCGTCTTTATTTCGAATAAAATAACTTGATTGTCAGAAGGGACGGCACACCAACTATATTTAAATATTATTATTCCGTATTGTATAAAATCCAAACGTGACAGTTCTTGATTGACTGTCGATTTAAAATCGAAAGTGTACAGTTACTGTTTTGAATTTTAAATGGGCCAAAGCCTACTTGGGGACCACACTGTGTTGTGCGCTTGCCCAAGCCAACTATGATACTGAATTGACTGAGCGCTGTTCCTACTGTTTGTTAGGACTGAAGCAAGAACATGCGCACTCTCTCTAGTTTTACTCACGCTGACGTTGATTCGAAAGTGAAACGATACATACTATACGATTTCATGCTTAATAAGAAAATCTTTTTTTTTGACGTAATGTACGATTTTTAATGATTTCATTGTTTCTTTTTTATCGATTTTTTAAATAGATTCATAAGTGGTTTCCACGTTATTTTCCAGTTACAAAAACTTTTTTATGTAAACACTTATTTAATAGAAAAAAAAATGTTATACATCCCGAATTATCAATACGTGTTATATTGTGAGAATGAAAACTATTTATAAACGACACATTAGCTATAATTATAATTAATAGCCGTTAGATTTAAATTTAGACAATTTTAATATGTATGCGTGATTGTTGTTAATACTACTATATTTTCCGCCGTGATCATTCAACTTTTCTGATTTACATATGCGTTTGTTTATTTTATCAATGTTAATGGCTTATTTAGAGATGCGTTTTCTCCATTCCTAATATATATTTGTTGTTGTACAAAATATATACATTCTAATAATACTTTAATAACACATCGTCACAAAAAGAAAATTGTCACCTATAAAATGAAATATTTTTTAAATCGAATCAATTCTAGCTACATTACAATTTAAATATGTGTGTGGTGTGAACATTTGGAAAGGATTTATCTGTAGCTTTTTCGAAAAAAAATAAATTTAATAAAATAAAAATATTTTAGGTAAATTTTGACAGCCTAATACAATAAAATGTAATACAATAAATAAGCAGACCTATCTTATGCCCAGCGGATGTAAACCGGGCACCGATTTATGGATTTACCCGCCCTGCAAAAAGAATTGCTTAATCCTTTTTCCAGTGCAGGTAAATTCTTAATCCAGGTCCCCTCAAGTATTGAAATAATTAAATAAATTTAATACAAATAAAGACTTTTCCCATGTATTATTAATTCAATCATTTTGGTGTCGTATTCTGTCTGAGTCTTGAGTTTTTTTTGTATACAGTGAAGTTCTTAACACGTATACATACCGTATGAACGCCGGGGAGTGATTGATCTACCACAATGTAGTAAGACGAAGACGAATAGCGAGTTTATGTGGTTAGGGTTGAGAGAGTATATTCAATATCTTCTACTGTCTAACTGTACGGGCGTTCCATTTCTTTATCCAACACATTCTACATACGATCTAAGTACGAATCAAATAATCTCTCTCTAACACATTGAATATTCCTATCAGTCGCACATTGTGTTCAAGCAAGGCGAATATACTTGCAGTTGGCCAGTCATTACTTATATATCCATCGATCGCACGACGTTGTGCACACGGTATAGTAAATTTCTTAACATAGAACCATTATGGATATCTCTTTCGTGGATAGTAACAACGGAAAATGTTTGTTAATGGTTAACAAGTACCCCTTCTCTAAACAGAAAGTATTGTTAATTGTACTACAAAAGTGTTTACGCTTGGCACATAACTTTTAATGAGCAGAAGCTAGCTAGAACATAATCTTGAACGTAATGAGAGTAAATTAAGCCGAAAAGTGATTTCAAGTGCGTGCAAACGTAAAGCTGTTGATGATATTTCCGAAAAAATAAGAAAAATTATACGCAGTGAGCAGGCTAAGGACTGGCCAGAAGCGATTACAGATGTCACTTCTATTCGAAGAAATTTGTACAACGCAAGGAGAAAAATTCTTCCTGGACCGTTATTATAAAATAAGGCAGAAGTCCATAATATTGAGATGTGCATCATGCAACGTTACGTCAGCCGATGCCTAACCGATTTGCCAGTTGTGCACGTCATGGTGGAACCTTCCGAAATACTCTAGAACCCGAACAATTCAGAAAACCGATGACTATATAAACACTTAAGGGAAGGATGATTCATTCAATCAGTGATTATCGTGAACTAAATATTGTAGCCAAAAATGTGTATATAAATAAAAATAAATACTGTTACCTCTGGAGTGCCTGAGGGTTCTAATCTAGAACCACTATTATTTTTAATATACCTGAATTATCTTTTAACGTTATTAACTTGCCCTTTATACACTAATTTAAAATGGATTTTGATTCAAACAAACACATTGCAAAAATGGATGCGTTAAAATCTTAATGTGAAACACTAAAATTCTTGATAATAGTGTAATTATCTTATCGCTTAAGCAAACATCCAGTGTTTCGTTTTAATTCTAAAAAAGCGCTTACCCTGATCCATATACATGTCTCACTAGTGTTTTTGTTTTGTTTTTGTGTTTTTGCTTGATAGCATTAGATAACGATTTTTGTGTTTATTATAGTAATTTATGAGTGTGTTCTGAATGGATGTTGGTTGCATGACTTTATTTTATTGTTTTTTATAAAAAATTTACTACTGTGTTGACTATTATCCTGTAAGTGGATTTTCTGTTGGACAAATAAAGAGTATTATTATTACCATTATTATTAGATTGGATCTTACACTGCCAAAATTTACGTAAGCAAATATACATAAAAAGATGTGCAACTGAAACAAAAAAAAACCAAACTTTAAAAAATAAATATATATTTTATTCCAAAAGTTAAATGCTGTCCATTCTTACGACTTTATAATTTGTTTGTCTAAAAAAAAAGCTGACATTAAGTTTATAAGCTTGTCAGTGGCAGTTACAATTGTTAAAGTATGAAAGGAAGAAAATTCATCGTCAAATCTAGCCTTGGGATATGTGGTAATAAAATAAAGGGAATCTAAGAACTGGAGGTTGTCAACTAATAGTATAATAATATACTAATATATGCCGATGACTTAGAATTAATTAGTTGAAAGATAATCGTGGAGATTCTTAAAGAGATGACGTGAAAGGAAGAAAAATAGGTTTATAAGTAAATCATATAAAACTAAAATTATGAAACAGTCATGCATTACACACATCTGTATCTGTACACATGGACATACACCTGGTATTTTCCTACATTTACTTCTGCCAAGGACACTGTTTCATTTGTAACAAATGCATAATGCGTGCTTAACGTATTGATGTACTCAAATTTCTTTGGTATATTTGCTGCCATCTGGCATCGTGTTAATGTACTTTTTCCCTTCTGTACCGGCATAGCTGGACGAAGGAAAATCGATATTTTCGGCATAGTCTCTTTTGTACGTCAGATGTCACCAGATTATCTAATGACACCTGATAGAACAAAATTTTGCTGTACCTATGAGGCATTCCATCAAACTTTACTTCACTAGCAAAACTGACGAAGTCTATTGTTGTGACAGAAACACGTGTCACACAGATGTGTGTAATGCATATCTATTTCATTTATCAGACACGGCTCGTGATAAGCACGTATAATGATGCGAGTGCCTCGTGTGTTTTCGGTGTTTACTAAGAAAACGCTACAGTTAGTACACGATAATACACGAATCACTCGCATCATTGTACATGCCCCAACAGTACGCCATGACGAGCCGCGCCTGGCATTTATAACAAATGTGCAATGTGTGCTTAACGTATTGATGTACTAAAATTTCTTTGGTAAAATTATGAGTTTGAAAGAATTACAAAGAACGAGGAAATGAAAAGAGGAGAATATGAATTCGAGAAGGTAGAAAGATATAAATACTTAGGAGTTATTGTTTCAAATAGACGGGAGAGATTGGCAGAAATACGCGAAAAAATAATGACACCAAACAGAGCCTTTATGCCAATAAAAAGTTACTAACAAGCAAGAACTAGAAAAAAATTGAATTAAATAAAACCTATATTAATGTGGGCTGCAGAAACATTAATAATATCTAAAAAAGAAGAGATTTGAATATGGTAGAAAGTAAAAATTTTTAGAATTAAAATCTTAATGTCTTGTACCAGTCTATTGGGACCGGCAAAGCTTGCAAATGGCGAATATTAACCAAGTATTAATTTTGAATTATTAAAGGAAATGGCTAGAGAGAATATAGAATAACAGAAAAGAAAAGAAAATGGCTAAGGCATATATACGATTTCTATAGTTTTGCTTTCTATTTTGTATTTTCGAATTTTGAAATTTCTTGAGGGAGGTGGTGAAAATTTCGTTCTCAAACGATAATTTGGAGTTTATAGAATTTTAGACCACTACTTATAAAGTACAACAATGATTATAATAGTGTGACCCTAAAAGGTAAAGTATTTTTTATTAGTATTTCCTATATTTACAAAAACTAAAACATACTAAAATATTCAGTATTTACAGCTACATTTCTTTTTTAATCTTGTGAATTTGATGCGTCAAAATGTTCTTTCGTATTTTTTAAACGCAAAATGTAAACTAGGAACACGTTTATTAAAGAATGAGTCAGGCACGTACTAACCGCAATTTTGCATGACAGTCTTCCATCTTTCAGGCAGTTAATTAATTAATTAACCTTTTTAAATTTTACACGTTTGAAGTTATAATCCTACTCGCCTCAACATCATCTTCATTATTAGAAGTTTTTTAATTAAGAAAATTTAGTAATGAATGAAAAAGGTATAAATTGAAGGCGTTGTAACTGGAAAATATGATGGAGGCAGTAATACTTCCTAATTCTACTTTTTTGGGGGAATTCTAAAGAAACCATCTAGCATTAATGCGGAAAACCGATTTCTTTCCTGTTGGCCAAAACTTGCAGTTTTAGTTTGGAGTTCGTAATAACTGGTCTAAATTTAAGCAACCAGATACACAACATTCTGTTTTTTTATGTAAATTCTGTTTTGTGTTGCTGGGGCTATTAAGGCTTTCTTACAGGATTACTAGAGCTAGTCGATTTTCATCTTCTGTTCACGTTTCATCTCCATGTTTCAAAAATTGATACTTTTTCTTCCCTACCAGGACCGATTAACAAATTTCAACGAGGTCCATCAAGTTACCATATGCGTATGGGTACTCATGTAGCATTCATTTGGAATGTTCCAAAACATATCTTAAACTTGGAATATGTTCCAGAATTGTCGAATAAAATACATATATTGAAAATTTTCCCAATAGCTACATTATAAATCTTTAAAGATGAACAGGAACGAGATTAATTTTTTTGACTGAATCCACCTTTCTCGAAGTTCGCGAACTATGTTTGAACGTTGGGTATGCTTATAATGTTTGTCAAAAACACCACACAACTTTTTCGTCGCAACTGAGGCTATATTTTCCCTTTTGAATTCACACAACAAAGTGTTCAGAAAAAATGTATCGATAGGCATCTTTCCGGTTTGCAAACACAGCACATACCGCCGCCTGAGTTATGATTTTGCGTGTATATATAACTCCATTATAAGAATCAAAAGAATGACGAAGATTTTCTGACATAATTAATAATTTCAAAACTAAAATGAATAATCCTTTGTTACTGTAATTTTTTTTCAAAAGACGCATAAGTTTGTAGATAATATTATTTAAAAGAAACATCTTTTCTTTTTTGTATGATAAAATACACTTTTTGCTAAATATTTGAAAATTTTATATTATTTTATCTTCTAATATCGACATCTTTAATATTTACGTGACATAGGTTATAATGTGCTAATATAGTTTTTAATAGTTTAGATTTGAATTAATTATCTTTTAACTTTTAACAAATTAATAAAAGTATGAGTGGAAGTAATTATTTAAAAGCTAAGAATTTTTTATTTTAGTTAAAACTAATGGTAATATTTCGATTCTGTTCCTTTTTGTGGCAAGAATATAGGTATAGGTTGAAACCCCAGTAAATAGGACAAAATGTTAAGTTTCACTTTATTATATAAATCTATTTACAAAAAATCTAATTACAAAAATCTAATTTGAAAATATTTGGATATAAATTTAATTTGTATGCAAAATATAAAAGTAAATTGAGAGTAAAATTCTTGAACAGTGTATCTAGCTTTTGAAATTTCAAAAGCTAGAGACCTTTTCAAGAATTTAACTCTCCAATTAATTTTTTCTAATATTCATTAATTCTGTTTCAATAAGCAAACCTTCAAAAAGAGTTATAAAAAATATTCCATCACTAGGTAAGACAAACACATATAATGAAGCTTTTGTATATTCCGTTAATAAATGATATGTATAATGTATAAAATAAAAAGTCTACATTTATTTAACAATTAAAAAACCGAGAGAAGCTAGTAAAAATAAGTTTCATGATTTGTTATTAACTAAATTCTTTTTCTCTTCTTGTCACCTGTATTATAGAAATATGCAAGTGTTTGTGCTTCAAAAGTTACTTTCTGTATTAGCATCACTAGAATTACAACTCGCGGATATATATATGTACATAAATAATTTGCTTTGGTTATAGTTTCAATACATTATGAGTTCGTTTAACTTGAAGATATAAATATTCCGTTTCATAACATTTTTTTTTGAAATAACAAAAAATTGAGCGTCCCATAACATGAGCACAAAATATCTTTCACCTCTTTGTTTTATCTGCACCTAACAATATTGAATTAGAACAGCAGCGGAGACCGCATATGCCATCGTTCTTTAACAACACACGATGCGGAAAAAATCTAATCGTTGCACTTACTAATTACACCGTAATTACATTTTGGAATCGTACAGGTGTTCAGTTCGCACATAATGCGAAATAATAAACGCTTGATAAGTGAATTGCCAAAATAATTCGCACGTATACAGAAAATTACGTCTACATGTGCATTGAAGGCGGACAGCTACGTCACAATACGTCACAAACCTGATTCACACGTGCAGGAATGTGCATGAATTCTTAGCGAAAGTAGGTCAATCCAAACAGTTGTGGTTTAGGTAACGTGGTATTGGTGGCGACATCTATCGACGGCAATATGATATTTCAACGTAATTCGTACACGTAAGCGACATCACATATTCCAATTCTATACTAGTTTTAAATACAACTTAAAGACTCCTATATATAAAAGAAGAAAACCGAAAACCCTTAATTTAGAACTTTTATTAACGGGTGTTCAGAAACATTCGAAGTCAAAGTAGTCCTTGAAAATATGAAGTCATGTCTGAGATAGATTGATACATTTACTTTATACAATTTTATGGGTTATCAAATTATATAGTATATTAATATTAAAGTAAAGATATACGATTTTTTGTTCAGAACCCACTTGACTTCGAATGTTTCTGAACACCCGTATAAAATATTACAGATTTCTTTAGGAAACAAATAGTTTATTTTAAAGGGTATTATAAACACAGGGTATTAAACAAAGGGTATTATAAACACTGGATAAAGAGTATTAAGTAAATCTACCAAATAATTTACACCATCACGGAATTAAATTTTATTGCTTGATTAAATAAATATAAACTATCAATTTGCAGTGACTTGAATATTCATTATCAACATTGAACTATATAGTAATACTGGAACGCGCACGCTGTACTCGGAGAATGAGGATCGACTGTTAGAAGAGTGCGGCTGCACGGAGGGGATACCTATCTTTATTCCACTCAAGCGCTTATATGATACAAATGCTACCTTCCACTGAATTTGGTCCAGGTGCGATCTAACAGGTAGAAAGCGCAACCCACAATAATTATCAAGTTTTTGGAAATAAAAGAACAAGTTGAAAGTGAATTTTTAATACATATATAGTTACAAAATAAACTATAAAAGTTAAATCTAAAAAAAAGGTTATATTATATTTTTACATTTAAAAATATCTATACACTAATATTAAATGTGATAAAACAATATTGTTTTATTCAACTTATGCCTCAATGTTGCCTTCTCCCCTAGGAACTGCAATGTTTTTTTTTTTGCGTGAGTTTGAATTCCAATATTATTGACGGTATCAATACATGGACGTTTTCTTGTTTGTCTTCTTGTACCTGTGCGTTTCTCTAACAAGTATTGGGGAAAATTAAAAATAGAAGGAACCGCATCTTTCTTTAATAATTTCTTATTTAAAGAAGACTCTAGATAACTATTCTCTGTACAATGATCACTGCATATAACAGTATGAGCATTAGGTTTTAAATTTTCCAAATGTAGTGCCTTTATCCATAATTCTAAAACTACAGGTCTTAACAGTGGAAATCTACCAAAAATAATAAATAGAGTCATAGAAAGAACGATGTTATTGCTTAATTAGTCAAATTACAAAAACTTTAAAAAAATTTCCTTTCATTTGTTCTAAAGCCCTTTATTTATTTAATTAATAATTTTTTTATATGTTAAATTGTTTTCGTTTCCTTTTATTTTAATAAATTCATGATTTTTAAAAAAATTGAGCTATATAAACTTCATTCATTGGAAATAGACATCTCGATCCAATTATAAACCTACTATTATGTACTTACGGTTACTTACTTATGAAAACGAATGTGTTTTAAAGGTACACGTTCATTTTTGCATCCATATGCACAACAATACACTACCATTTTAACTTTAAAATAAAGTATTTTAACGAAAATTAAACGGACGTAAGGAAACGCGCATTTACTCTCTAAAGAGTATGAGAGAGAAGTACCCCCTTTCTAGCAGTGCGCTCGTTCTAACACAGTGGTCACAGATTTCGGCCAGTCCGTACGTCAGCGTGCTCGTTCCAGTAGTTATATAGTTCAATGATTATCAACGACTCTTTAAAAAGAAGAACACATACATTATCAACATAACCCTATTTAGACCTTGTAAGAACAATGTTTATGTTTAACGCATAGATCTTATCTTCAGTAATAGAATAAGAGAATAGTCAGATAACGAAAATAAATTTTATGAATATCTGCAATTTTTAGCCATATTATATATGTCTACATGCAATTCATGCATGAAAGTTATTTCGCAAAAGAACTATAGAATTAAATAAAATTGAAAATAATTTGAAATTATATTGGGAATATGGTAATTATAGCCAAAAAAATTAACTATTATATTAATAACTATAATGCTCCGAAGGGATAAATTTATTAGTTGAAACCAAGTAGTATTTTCTTCCTTCACAAGTTTATATTTTTATAAGTACTTTTTATAATATGAAGTAATATTTTGCATAATTATTATTTCTAATATAAATTTTTCTTTTTGGGTGTAATTTTTACATCCATTTCTTTTCTTTTGGCCTAATATTAAAAACATCTTATAACCTTATTTAATATTTAATTTTATTACATACTTTGAATTTTACTAAAAGTACTGTGGTGCCCTCATTTGTCACATAGCGTAAGTTATAAAATGTAGGTATATTAGTTTTCTCTAATTAGCTATTGTACTTGGCTAATACCTAAATTTAGTTCGTTTGTATTTACTAGAGATAGTAGAGATTTATTTCCTCTTTACAATAGTGGCTTTTGTGTTAATTCAAATGATTTAAATTAAATATGTAAAAATAGAGATCTAACAATCTTTTAGATTATTTATTAAAGACGAACAAACTACATATATTCATTCTACAAATAACCTGGTACTAAAAATAATAGAATGTTATTGTTAACAGCAATATTAAATTATATTACTCTGAAAAGTCTATAACGAGCTAAGACGAGAGCTGAAATAATCGCAGTTTTTAAGGGGACATCTCACGAATTCTAGTTGAATATGGCAAAATGAAGATTTCTATTTTACTTTTTATTATAAATGTGGTTTGTTGCATTATTCTTTGTGATTGTTCTACTTTATCTTATCATTGCAAATTCCCAAGGATAATCCCAATCGCTAAAGCAGTTTATACTGTCAATATACGAAACAATTATAAACGAAATATGTGAAGAGAATTACTTCCTTCTTGAGGCAAACATATTTTTATTTTCAAGGATATTTGTGCATAAACATTTGATTAAAAATATGTATATACCTATTTTACATTGCATATTTATTTGAACTAACCCGTCAGGAATTAATGGAATTATGTTTTAACCCTTGTGTTTGAGATATACAGGCTATCCTTGAAATGAAAAGATCACGTATGAAAAATGGAAAGATGTAATTATATATAATATAAATCCAAAATATTTTCCCAAAATTCCCGCTCGTAAGCGAGAAAAAAAATGACAAAAATATTCAAAAAGATTTTGTCACGCCACTGTGCGATTATAAACAGTATCAGAGAAGATAGATATCTTAAAGTTGACTGACAGTAACAAAAATAATTTTGTTATTGTACATCTCGTCCAGCTGTTACGTAGGTATGTAAGCATATGTCATAGCGTATGTGTATGTAAGGGATTTATTTTCGGGGTGTTTTTAATTTCAGGGTTCGCGTCGTAATTGAGTCGCAATATTTTGGATATTTATTCTACATAATTACATCTTTCCATTTATCATATGTCGTCTCGTTATTTCAAGGACTCTCTATGTTGCAGTTATTAATTTGTACTTTTAAACGCTCTTCTTTCAGAGTAAAAATGCAGCATCATGAACAGACTTAATAGCAAGGAGCATATCATATAAGAGTGTCTCATTCCACGTTAAAAATTAGACCCTTGCGCTAGCACACCCTGATGTGGATATGGTAGTACTAAATTAGTAAATAACCGCGATGGCTTTTTGATCTCATCAGTGCGATATATTTATAAATATAGAAATCACAGACACGTATTTACGTGTATATAAATAAAAATTAATTCTGTTAAAAAATAAATTTGAACTCCATATAAGAAAAATAATGATTTAAAATACAACAAATATGTAAAAAAGTGCAATATTCTTGGAATAAGACAAAATAAACTATATACTCATAACAGTCATAACTAGAGAACGGACATTCTTACCACATGACTCGGCGTAATTCAATGAAGTATTTGTTAGACCATCTGGCCATCTGGTCGACAGCGATTACAATGGACAACACACCTATTGTATTCGGAGGATATATTCCATTAAACGCAATCGGCAATTGGAAATGTTTATAAACATCGCTGAGTACATTCCGGCGTAATACAATGAAGTATTTGTGTTTGATTTTCTCGGCCACCTGATTTCGCCAGCGTTAACAATGGACAACGGCTATTGTATTGGGAGAACTTAGTCATGTGGTAAGAATGTCCGTTCTCTAGTCATAACAATAAATAAACCAAAATTCTAATAAACTGCAATAGAAAATAAGGACAATTCTTTATATTCACCAAAGATTAGAAAACTCTAAACTTGCCAACATACCGAGAACCTAATTTATCTTTTACAAATGCATTAGCTGCCTAATTTTTCTCGAGTTTCGAATCAGATATCTATCATTTGAAGACCGACAAATACCATCATGAAATTTCCTAATAATTAAACTCATAAATATATTTAACAACTGCTCTTGAATTAAAGTTTGATGATCGAATTTAACACAAGTATACCATGAAAAACTAACCTTTTGCAAAGTTACCAACATTTTCTTGTGAATAGAATTTACATGGCCAAATGATTTTATCAACACAACCATCTGATCGTATATGTTATTAACATATAATATTAAAGTAAGCGTGGGATAAAGAAGATTATTTGTTTCATTAAATTACTTAAACATTGTAAATATGTGATGAGGTTGTACGTTAGCAGAAAATAAAGAAGATTCACGAACCTCACAAACGGATAAATTAAGCTTTTCTAGGAAGAATCCACATACATAGGTGACAGCTTGTTAATTAAAATCATTCTCATCATTAATCGGAATATTTAGAGAAGAGTCTTCTAATTAATTCGTATCCATTGTACTAATCTTAGCACTTTTAGGCTCAATAGAAGACATAAATGATTGCAGATTAGTTAAGATACACAATTGAACCTGACGGAATGAGAAGACTAAATTATTTAGAATGAGAAGACACTAAATTATTTAGAATACAAGTTTTAAAATTGGTAATGAACTGATGACAACTTGGACTTGAATTGAGATCACCACACTGACGTATGACACCAAATAAATTCTCCAAGGGATTTTTATTTAATGATCTTGTTCGCAAATGTCAAAATCCTATATTCTGCAGTTGAAGTAAGGTCAGAAAAGCGTTTCTGTTCAAAGAGTTTCGGAGAGCATTTCTAAAAGAGTTTAGTTCAAAACGATCCTCGCAAGCATATATTTGCTTTGAATTCAAAGAAATATCAATATCTGAAAAACTTTTAATAGAGTTCAACCATACCTGTCTTCTACCATCATCAGAAGGGAGAGTGAAGAAATGTTTATTTTGATAACTCGAATCAGGAAAAATATTGGAATAATATCGATTTTCGCAACCTGGAATTTTACATTCATATTTGTGCATACTTCGAAAAGTCATTAATAAAAGTAAATTTTTATGCAAAATATTAAAATTAATATCACGCGAATCACAGGAAATCATTTGGAATTTATATAATTATTTTACGAACAATTTGACGGGTATTTTTTACGTTATGTGCAAATGTAGATGTATATTTTTCATGTATACTCGTATATATTCTTGGCAATGTTATGAAAGCAACAGGTATTTTAACATTGCGATGGTATTTTGCTCGCACTGTTTCTTTGTCAAATATATAATGCTGACTTAGATTATAGGTAAATTTACAAATTTTAATACTACACATAAAATTAGTGGGAGTAGTCTTTGCTAACGATAAATAAATTTAAAAGTGGGGAATTGGATACAAGAAATTGGTTATTTAATTATAATCCGGTTTTTGAATTTATTAGTTCCTAAAGCTTCTGCGTTATTGAAAAGGACACTTATATTGTATATGTAAGATTCTGAAATTGCGGTCGAAATAGTGCCTAAATTCTAACAATTATTTAGCATTTAATTGTTTTGTCATTATGAAAAGACCTAATATGTTCCCTGCAACAGCAACAGCTATGAAGAATAGGTACTGTTGTATTGTGGAAAGTGCAGAGCAATAAATAATTAATATTTTTAAAAATAATAATATTTATTTTAATGCATAAAATTACTTATAATTAGAGCTGGGGATGTTTGCGGTGTGCCAGGATAGTATTCAGTTAAACGCACGAATATAATGACCTTGTTTCGATCGGTGATGCATGCGTGATTTTATTGCTTTACATGCATTCGCTATTTATATCACTTAGGTATGTCAGTTATGTGTACTGTATATAAATAACACACTTACCTTATTTACGATTATTATAGCATAGCGCCAAGTGGATAAGACTTGCAGTAAGTTTGTAGCATTCCATACGTTTCCATATTTGTAGCGATGAGCGATGTCCGCCGTGATGAATAAATTTTTTTATATTTTGAGAAAGACCGCTCGACATCTACGGATTTAACACACGCACAATTAAAATAATCTTTATAGATAGAAACCGAATCTACACTTGCACCATTACTAATTTGTTTTAATCTGGTAAAATCAAAATCATTGTTTATCACACTCTCGAACTTTTCTATTACATTAACATTTTTGTTGTCATTTACTGCGCATAGCTGGGCGTGTACATCGTCCAGTATTTGCAGTGACTCCGCTAACGATAATGCAGTATTTTGAAATTTCTCGATTGCGTTAAACAATCCTATATGATTGTTATAAATAGTTTGTAAATCTGCATCAAGGGAAGGGTTTTGAAAGAGTCTCTGGCTTTCCTTAATGGCTACAGCTTCGGCAGGATTGAATTGTAGAACCACAGATTTTATTTGTTGGAAATACTTGGCATAATAAAATGCCGCCTTTAACCAACTTCCCCAACGTGTAAGGATTGGCTCTGGTGGTTCGGGAATACCAGGGCACCGACTGTGAAACTCTCGAATTCGTTTGGGAGATTTTAGAAACACTTTTTTTGTGGTTGCTATTAATGCATCCACCTCTGGATAACATTGCCGAATAGTTTGTGCCACAAGGTGTAAAGCATGAACTTTACATGTCACATGCAAAAGTCTCTCACAATCTGCTTTAAGAGAACGGCCTACAGAACGCATTGTCGCAGCACCATCGCTCATAAACATCAGGAGTTGATTAGTTGAAACTTGAAATTTTTGTAGCGTATCGAGCACTACCTTCGTAATTACTTCGCTAGTGCACTTTTCCAATCTTTTGCTGGCTAATAAAATGGGAAATGTTGATTTGACAGGATCTAGTACACGCACTATAATATTCACAATAGAATGTTTTTTTCGATCTGTCGTTTCGTCGACACATACCCATAACTGTTTATCATTTACTACTGCTTTCATTCTGTTTTCAATGTCCTCACGCACAATTGGTAAATAGGTGAGTAACGTTCTCCGTGACGGTAGCTTTTTGTTGGAATTGTATTTATTCCAAAAGTCGTGAAAGGCTTTTTTATCTAGCAGGTGAACTGGCACATCGCAGACGAGTAGCATTGTCAATAAATCGAAAATGAATTGCATTTTAGACTGCACATTATTTTTTTTGTCTTTGTGGTGTACACTTTCAACATGTCTTTTACAGTCGTATTTGTCCCAGCAAAGTAACTGTTTATCGCATAATTTACAAACCACTTTTGCTCCATTATAATACAAATCGGGAAAGTCTCGGATAAATTTCTTCACGTCGTTATACAATGGGCGCTTTCTTGGCTTGGGCACGTCCGTCATACTTATTAAATAGAGCTCAAGACAACACACGATCACGTTGCCAGTTCACGACTAACTAAAGTGTTTCGCTGCATCGTGTTTATACGCTGGTGGGGATGCACTACATACGGTCCTGCCGTACCGCAAACATCCTCAGCTCTACTTATAATATTTAATATATTCAGTTTTGAATATTGCACTTTTTTTAAAGCTTGAATTTGAATTCTTATATATATATATATATATATATATATATATATATATATATATATATATATATATATATCAATTGATAAATTCTTGGAGTTTTTCGGCTTTTATATGAAATACATATTTACAAATATTATCAAATTAGTATGTAATTGCGAAGTAAATGTGGATGTAAACATTGCCGTCTACAAATTACAAAGCAAATCATACGAAATTTCTTTAATTGAAAAATTTTGTCTACGTTGGGACTTGAACCCGTCTAAGGTTTGGCTGACCGTTGCTTTACTTAAGCCACGATAGACCTTGGTTCAAGCTATTTAGAAATGCATTATAAAATAACAATGTTAATGATTCAGATGCCAGTTATTGAAAGTAGATGTTAGGTTTGAAAACAGAAGTCAGTTTTGAAAGCCGATGTCAGTTTTGAAAGCAGACGTCAGTTATTGAAAGCAAATGTCAGTTATTGAAAGCAGATATTAGTTTTGAAAGCAGATGTCAGTTATTGAAAGCAAATGTCAGTTATTGAAAGTAGATGTCTGTTTTTGAAAGCAGATATCTGTTTTGAAAGCAAATGTCAGTTTTGAAAGCAGATGTCAGATATTGAAAGCTGCTTTCAATAACTGACATCTGCTTTCAAAACTGACTTCTGGTTTCATCACAAGGGCATCTACTTTCAATAGCTGTCATCTGAATCATTAACACTGTTACTTTATAATGCATTTATAAATAGCTTGAACCAAGGTCTATCGCGGTTTAAGTAGTAAAGCAACGGTCCGGCAAACTGTAGACTTAGGTTCCAGTCCCAACGTAGACAAAATTTTTCAATTAAAAAAAATTTATATGATTTGCTTTGTAATTTGTAGACAGCAATTTTTGCATCCACATTTACTTCGCAATTACAGACTAATTTGATAATATTTGTAAATATTTCATATAAAAGCCACCGAAAAACACCAAGAATTTATCTTCTGATATATTTATTGAACGGCTAAGAAATTATCTAAACGAAGTCATTGAAGCTACGAGATCTCTAAAGTACAAACTCTGTAAAGATATTTATGGTATAAATCTTGTGCTGTTGCAGGATGTTATTGTTGATATAACACCAGTTCTTTCTGAATAATAAACAATTCTTTTAACGTTGATACTTATTCTGGGTGCCTGAAAATTTCCAAAATTATTCCTATTTTTTAAAATGGTGATCGGAACGATATCGCAAACTATCGTCTCATAGCAATTATTCCTATCCACCGCATCTAGATTCAGAATTTTACTAAAAATATCACATTGAAAAACGAAGTTAACAGTTTATTAACGAACAAATGCTACTATATCTTCGGATAGCTAGAGGTTGTTTAGATATTCTTGAAAGTATGTTTCAAGAAAGTTTAAATATCAGTTTTGATTTAAGTGTGCCCTTATAAAAATAGGGTACTAATAACAGCTTAACAGCTCCCCTATCACACCTATCCAGACATTTGTATAAAAACGTGTTTTACATCGAGTTTGCTGGATCCTACGAGGATTCACGTGATCCCGAAAGTGATTATTGTAAACACACCATTCCTATAAAAATTTGCTCCGTCCGTCCATAAAATGTATTGTCTTCCAATATTTAATATCTAGAGGCCGGATTATATGCAGTTTGCATAAATTTGCATTTTTGCATAATATATGCATTTTGTACATTATTTGCATATTTTGTAGTAATTCCGCATTTTTGCATATTTTAAGTGTCCGGGTTTTATTTATTTAGTAAATATAATTTATTATAGGCATTACCAAAAATATGTCGTGGATGTAACAAACAAACAACAATTAAACAGCCCTCTTTAAATTAAAAATTGCATTTTATTAAGCCTCTTCCCCTTACTTTTCCGATAAGCGTCTCAAAGAATTTATTAATGCTCTTCCGATACATCCAGGCCGAGACAAAATTCCAGGAAAAGCTAATACCTTAAAACTTCTAAATAAATACAAAAATATATTTTACCAGAAAATTAGGAGTATATGTGTTTCTTTGCTATTTGGACCAATTTATTCCCCTATTCGAAAGTAATTTTATTTTAAACGTCATTTTACGTTGACTTTTCGAATTGTAAACTTGTGAGTTGTGATATACAATAGCAAAAATACCGAAAATAGCCATTGCACCTTATTCAGAATTACGTATGGATGGAGAAAAAGTGTTTTGCGTAGCATGCTGTAAGATTGTGGGTAAAATTTTAAGTTTATTTCCTCTTAGCAAAAACAAATTAGCATATCGATGCGACAATTCACATCAAGCTTTGATACAAAATAATACAAATCTGTATAAAAACAAATTTGTATCTGTATATACATGGACACACAGTACGTATTTACCAGCGTTTGCTTCCGATATCCAATAAAATATAGCGTTCAATTTAAAAGAAGAAATTTTCATTAGATCATATTTTGGTTTCAAGAGATCGCACTCTATTTTACAGGATTTGAAAGTGGACAAAAAATAGTATCACATGCATTTTTATTTCTTTAAAGTATGATACTCTCAACTAAAAAATAGAGTATACAATGAAAAACTAACCACTCATATCATATATGTTCTTTTTTCTTTCCGTTTTATTTTATATATATAATTACTGTATATTTTTAAGTATTGTAATGTATTGATATTTCATGTTACTGTGTAACACAGAAGGAAAAAAATATTGATTGATTGATTAATATAAACATTTGAATTTTGACTAGTAATTTTGCTTATAATCAAATGCAATATGATTCCATACTGGAACTGCTATGTAAACATAAATCAATATTCATAATTCAAATTTTGAATGTTATCTTTTCCTGGACGTTTGTATGTATGTATAAATACACACAAAATATTTCCTAGATAGGAATAGGACCTGTACAAAAGAATGTGCCCTAAATTGGATATTTTGAGGTCGTCGCATTTTTCGCGTAGCTTGGTGTCTTTCGATGTTGCACAAGTTATACAATATTGGGCTCAAAACATGGCCTTGCGGTACACCTCCTCGATTAAGGTATAAAGCAGAATATTAATGTTTCGTTTGATTAGAAAATGCCTGTTGCTAATATAAGAATGAAGAAGGGGTTGTGAGAAGATGGGAAATTCCCATTTCTTTTTGCACAGAAAATCCAAGCATCTTCTCAAATGCCTTGCGAATACCAATAGAAACTGCACAGCAATAGCTTTTTGAAATGTGACCCTTGTCTATTTTGTCAACAACTCTATGGATTTCCTTAGCAGCTTCGTGTTTGATTTCGAGCGCGAATTGATAGTCCAACGCAATATCCTGTGTTTATTGCTGATTGTAGTGTATTTGTGTAAAGCTTTTCAAACACATGCGAACAATAGGGAAATAGATTAATGGATTGGTATGAAGTTGAGTCCTAACTTTGGTATCATAATCACTTGCGTAATTTTCCAAATATTTGGAAAGTAACCTCGTCTAATTACGGAATTAAATATAGCTTTTTTACAAGGAATTCTTCTAAATTTTTACCGGTAAATAAATCAGCTAGGAATTTTGTTGTATACCAATTCCTCTATTCCTCTTTTAATAGTATTTTTGAGTTCACTAATCTTCATCTTTTAATTTATTGGATTTGGAGAGGAAAGACAGTCTTTAATTTCTTTTTCGTCATGAACATTAGTACCAGTACCTATCGAACAAATCGAACAAAGTCTTTTTTTAGATGACCCGCAGAAATAGTTTTTTTAATTATATTTTTATAATATATTCCCAATACTAAAAGTTATGAGTGTGAAGTTCTAATAACCAATAGAATGGTCGTCTTTGGCTTTTATTATTTTTCTTGAACGATTGCTCAGTCACTGCCGTTCCAATAATATTTTTGGGTATTTTCATTAGCGAACAAATCTCGATCTCATTTCAACTCACTGAGTCCTAATCGAATTGAAATCTGAAAACATAAGAAGGTTTGTAGTATATGAAGGGTATTATGGTTTGATGGGTGCAGTATGGTTTGGATTATTGTCTTGCTGGAAATGATAATTGCTAGAAAAATTTCGAGCATTCAATATATTTTAATATAAATATTTCTTCATATATAATCAAATAAATGAAAATTAAATAAGCCACTCCGTAAAATATTGATTTTACTTTCTTTAGAAAACAGCGCAGATGTCTAAAAGTTTATATCTTTGTTTGAATGTGGTTTTAAAAGTTTGTGTGGTATAGTTTTTTGCGAACGAAATTGAAACGGCTGCAAAGTACCCACGAGTTGGTTGTGAATGAACAGATGCACCGTGTGTTTCTTTATAAGTTCAGCTGTAACTTCGAAACTACTTTTGCTTATTGTGCATTCTTGACGTGTTTATATTGACATTTTGAATTGTCAAACGCCCTTTATTTTTATAAATATATAACTTCGTAATAATTTTTCTTTCTATTTAGATTCCACTAAAAAATAATATACAGTGAAAGGTGAAAGCTTCCATTAGCGAGCAGTCATAGTTCCAGTTTTTTTGTCCGCTTATAGGAAGTGCCTGCTTAAGAGAAAACTTACATTACATAAATAGGAATCAGTTTTCTTTATTGATAAATGCGCATAATATGATACGTACAATATATTTATGTACGTAATATAGACATGTAAACACAAAATTGGTAAAAAAATTATTTAGGAGCAACTTGAAAAAATCTTAAAATACTCGACTGCTTAAGCTTCCTTAAGCTTAGTTTCGTATCCGCTTTTCTGAACCCAGCTTTTCTGAAACAGTTTTCTATTGTTGGTGAATCGATCTTTTGCCATGCCATTTTTATGAAGCACAATGTCTCCAAAATATTAATTTTGTTTGAAAGTTCAGATGATGATTTACCACAATCCATGTTTGATAAAATATGTTTTAAAATCTGAGTGCGGTAATCAAATTTGAAATTGCGAACGATGCCTTGTGTTACTTGCTGGTAAACACAGGTTGTATTGGTAGGTAGGAAAATAATTTTTATATTTCTTAGGAGTAATTCTCGATGATGTAACGCGGCGTTGTCTAAAAACAGCAAAATTTTACTATTTTCAATGCCTATTTTCGATCCAGCTTGATCAATCATTCACCAATTATTTGCCGAGACATCCATGCTTTTTATTTAATTTCCACATGACAAGTACATCTTTAATGTTTATGGTTTTCGATGCTGTCGGATGAGTCGATTTTCCAATAATCAGTAGGTTTTCTGTCTGTCCAGTCATGCTTGCACAAAACAACAGAGTCTTTCTTTCGCCAATTTTCCCCCTGAACATTTTCCATATTTTAAGTTTACGTCTTGTCGGGAAGCGCACGAAAAAAAATTGCTTTCATCAGCATTGTAAATATCTTCGCATTGATATATGAGTTACAAATAAGGAAGTTTCTTCATTAATGCATCAACTGTCTCTTGATTTACATCAGCTGCTTCCGGTGCATTTAACTAACAACTAACACTGTTAACTGTATAACAACTAACATTGTTTCTTTTACGTCACTTTTGAAGCCATCCATCAGGTGTACTAAAGATTTTGTAGGCAAACTTTTCTGCAATTTCTTCTGCCTTTTCTTTTATAAGCCCACCTAATACAGTAATCAATTTCTAGCATTTATAAACCATTCAAAATAATGAAAAAACTCCCTTTTTGGTGTTTTACTCCAGGCTGACACAAACAGATGTCCTCTATATTTTTTGCAATCATCGTAGCTTACGTCTTTCCTATATGAAATCGCGATGCTCTAACCCAAGTTGATAGTTTTTCTTTATCAATTATATTCACTACTTCCGTCTTTTCTTTTAGAGTTAACATTCTTCTTTTTAGGAGACATTATTAAACGCACACGTCCGATTCTTTAGTGAAACTATAGCAAAAAGAGTCATCGAACAATTTTTTGTAAAGTATAATCCTCAAAAATTCAGGGGGAATCACCATATACCTAACTTAAATATGTACGTCAAAATCGAATTCGCCCGGCTATTGGAGCTTCGTGGCCGCTTAGGTGAGATATTTTCTAGTCTTAGATACAAAAAACGCTGCCCGCACACGTTCATAGGAGCATCCGTTTATGAGAATGTGCCTTGTGTGTTAAAATATAGAACTACAATCGGTTCCAAAAAAACTGGCCGTTTAAGGGAGATGATCACTTATTAGAGCTGCTCGTTAAGGGAGCTGTATATCAAATTGATTTGTGTAAGTAAAAATACTAACTGGGAATATCTCCTTAAAAGTCCAGGTATTTTTACAAAATATAGTACATGCATTGTTGTCGATATGCGCAATTCCAGGTTTTTTCTTGGTTATTTTAAATGCCTTATAATTAAACACCGCCACTTAGTTAGGCAACCAGCGACTTCACGGCTTTGGCTTTACTGAAATAATAGAACGCGTTATTTAGAAAAATGCTTTCCGTTTGAATTACGCCTACAATACGTCTATAAACAACTTTACACTGTGATAGTTGTTCATGTTATTCATGAACCTCATCATATAGCACCGCTGGCAAAGCGATCTCTTGAACCTCTCACTTGTCCACGCCCACATAAGCCGACCGAATATAGCGGTGTTTACTTATAATATTTGAGGTATAACAGATAATCTTTAATAAAAGTCCGTTAATGTACCTATAAGTACTACGTAATTAATTGTATTTCGTTAATTTTTTACTACTAAGTAATTATTTGATTAAAATATTCATATTACACGAATATTTATTTATGTTCATCATGATACCTATGCATACGAGAATTATTTGACTAAAAACTGAACAAGTGACTTAGGGCATTAAGTTTTTTGTTATTTTTCAATATCTTCCCCATCATCTATGTTTGTGTGTGGAAAGCACAAAATTACCAAATACGCACAAAATCTTTAGCCCGTTATCATACCGCGTATCCTTGAACTAAAAAGACAACGTATGAAAACTGGAAAGATGTAATTATATATCCCTATCATAAGCTAGAAAAGAAAAGACAAAAATATTAAAAAAAAATTTTGTCACGCCACTGTGCGATCGACTATATTACAAAATGTATCAGAGACGATATCTTACAGCTGACTGACAATAACAAAAATAATAGTTTTGTTATTGTCGATCTTCTTTAAGTTTCGTCTAATTGTCGATCGTTACTACGTTCGATACGATTTTTTGATTAAAGATTAAATGCCCGCAGAGCACACATTGTACAAGTTCCTTTAATTTATCATCTTTAAAAATTCACACAATTTTTTAACAGCTGACTTTCGTACCATGTTATCAAACCCTCACCATATAAAACTTATACACAATGTTATCTTCTAGTTTTTTATAAATGTAAACATTGCAGTCTGTAAATTCAGTAGCGGCATTCTGAATCGATATTAATATTTTATATTTCTTCTTTCTCTGACACAGATCTTAATTTTTAATAATTCATTTGAATATATAAACAGCCGATTTTGTACTAGGTTGTTGACCTTAGCATACCAAAGTGATATAATGCTTATAACATCGATAGCTGTCACCTATGTAAACATACGTTGTAGCGTATATGTGTGTGTGTGTGTGTGTGTGTGTGTAACTTCAATAGAGGTATTTATTATTTATACACATTCTGAATATTTTGAATTCATAAGCGGAATATTATACAATTTTCAGGGTTTCTTTCATTTTTGAGTTTGTGTTGTAATTGACTCTCACAATATTTTGGATTTATATTCTATATAATTACATCTTTCTATTTTTCATACGTTGTCTTTTTATTTCAAGGGCACCTGTATAGAGACATTTTATAATACGTGGAAAGTTCAGCAATTAGTGACCCTATGACCTGTTTACTCCTTAGAAAAGAAGACAGTCTCTTAGGGACCATATCTATCTCTTTCTAGTTATTGCGTAAATAGTTCTCATTTGCTAGAGTGCAATGTTGTCGGGCTCTGTGAAATAACTTGAATAGATTGAAATTAGCCGCATAATTACCCATAATGCTTCTTGTTATCATAAGCTATGGTCGTAAGCCATTATTTGTTGTGTTTATCTGTTTATTTCTGTGTTGCATCTCATTCTTTATATCGTCATTTTTTCACAACTATTCAGAGATTATCTCTTTAAATGTAAGTATTTTGTATTAGAGTTTCATGAATAATTAATTATTGTTAACGTTATTTTAGAGCAACATGGATATTATTGTTAAAAAGAGGAGATCAATTTATTCATAAATAGAAATTTGAAGATATCACAGTGAGATTTGGTTATGCAATCTTAAGGTTACCTTCGCACCATAGCATGCTTAATCCCATCGAACAATACTGCTTTCAAAGTATCTGTTATGCTGGGTTTAGACACAAGTACATGAGCAAGTTTTATGCAAACAATGGATTAATTATATTAATTAAGTAAAGGAAAAAATTATATGCTTAATTTAACATACTTATTTGTAGAGGTTGCATATTGATGCCACATACATAACCGGAGATATTCCGTGCGTTAACAGGTTTAATATCGGCAGCTAGCAGTGTGAGCGAAATTCGCAATTCAATGTTCAATTGCAGATTAATACGCGGTCGTGTCATGTATATAATGTGGAAAATGTTTAGATTTTTTTCTGATAATTTAAATTAAATTGCATGCGTACGCCGCTGGCATGTGTGTCGAATTTGCTATCTCTACTAATTTGGTATTATTATTGTATTATACATTTCAATTGACGAAGATATGTGACAGGTAGATGAAATTGAAGATTATATACATACTCAGATTTAATTGACGCCAAATCCAAATAGTAATAGCAATAATTACTTAAAAATTTTAATTTAGAAAAATTCCAGTACTTTAGCTTCTAACTTGATGACCTGCAATGACAGTTAGACTTGAAAAATTCAATTTCTTCATATACTTAGCAAAAATGTGTATTCTGTAATCAAATTGTATAGGTATAGGTAAATGAATTATGAAGTAATATATTAATATCTAATATGTTATTATCGAATATATAGAAAATATGTTTGTTTTTTCCTCCTGGTTTGAAGGAAGTTGTATCGACCGAAGTACGAGTTGAAATAATACAATAGTTTTTGAATAACACTAACATATTTACAAATTTAGTCTTGGAGTTCCGTTAACTTAATACAAAAGCAGTATCTGGTCTTAATACTAAAGACCGAGAAAACTGGCTAATAAATAATATTTGCTCCTATTTAGATCACTGAGATCTTAGTAGGAACTGTTAGTTAGATCACTGAGAACTAAGCTAGAACTGTAGTTAACTCGAAGAGATCGTACTTGGAACTGTAGTGAGCTCTAAGAGATCTTGTTTGGAACTGTAGTGAGCTCTAAGAGATCTTGTTTGGAACTGTAGTGAGCTCTAAGAGATCTTGTTTGGAACTGTTTCTTCATTTACTTACTTTTCGGCAAGAAAGTTTTGTCCCCCCCAGTTACAAGAGAGGGAGAAACCAACGAAATTAATTATAATTATACGGAAATTTCCATATAACCATTTTTACTTCTTCCAAGAAAGTATATGCTATAGTTTCCAACGTCATAAATGTATTAAAATAAACAATATACGCCGGAAACCCTTAATTATAGAAAATAAGATACCTCTTAAAATAATAAATATACAATATACAGGAAGTGCGTTATAGATAACATAATAGTTCGCAGAATCGCATCGAACCAAACCTATTTAACCTATTATAATAATATAAATACTTCATCTATAACAGGAAATATGTCAATAAAACTTATGCTATTATACAATACATTATGGATGGGTTAACCAGAGGGTTATGCCTGTAATAAAATAAATAGTTTTTATGACTGTAGAAAACAAGACAATGTATAAAGAATTGTATTACCTGACCAGGCCTAAGGTAATTGACAATATTAAATATATCTGAACTCCAAGAACCTTTTCTATATACATTATATAGTATTTACACTTTCAAGCTGGGATTAAATACATTAACATAAATATATCTACATCTAAATGAAACTAAAAATACAAAATGAAATATATTTTGCCCGAACAATGTTCCTTAAATTATCGTAAACCAGAGGAAGAAAGAAGAGTAGAAGAGGAAGATTGGGGTAAAACTCTGAGAATTGGTGATCAGCCAAACATAAGCCGTGTGCGACTAAAAAATTATTATTGCTAGAAATGCCCTAAATATGAATAAAATTCGGAATTTGACAACGAAAGAAATGAGTAAGACGTTATATTACCTTATTTTGAAATATGTAATTATAAAAAATTGAAAAATATTAACATTAATTGATACAGGATCTCAAGCATCAATAATTAGGGAAGATATATCAAATGAATTACACGAAATCCAAGGAACAATGGCCGATAAATATGGTGAAGTTAATATCTATAAACAAAAGAAAATAACTCAAATTAATAGATCATATTTTAGTAACATAAAAATAGATCAAAAAAAGCAAGTTGCATGTCGATGCCATAATTCACATCAAGCTTTGATACAAAATAATACAAATCTGTATAAAAACAAATTTGTATCTGTATATGCATGGACACACAGTACGTATTTACCAGCTTTTGCTTCAACTACCAGACGCATGCGTTTCTGTGTAACCACTTTGTCAATGATAGATTTACGAAGCAAAAGACTATAGGTACACTTGCGGTCATGTAGTAAGTTTTGTCCTATCCGAAGACATCAGATAACCTCATGCCATCTGACGGACAAAACCGACCACGCCGGTGCAAAGTGTTTCTTCTCGAATAGCAAAGCTATTACTGGATAAGAAGAAAAAATACGCATATTACTGTTAGTCCATTAACTCGTCGCCAGGTGGCGTAGTATAGCAAAAAAAGCAAGTTGCATGTCGATGCCATAATTCACATCAAGCTTTGATACAAAATAATACAAATCTGTATAAAAACAAATTTGTATCTGTATATGCATGGACACATAGTACGTATTTACCAGCTTTTGCTTCAACTACCAGACGCATGCGTTTCTGTGTAACCACTTTGTCAATGATAGATTTACGAAGCAAAAGACTATAGGTACACTTGCGGTCATGTAGTAAGTTTTGTCCTATCCGAAGACATCAGATAACCTCATGCCATCTGACGGACAAAACCGACCACGCCGGTGCAAAGTATTTCTTCTCGAATAGCAAAGCTATTACTGGATAAGAAGAAAAAATACGCATATTACTGTGAGTCCATTAACTCGTCGCCAGGTGGCGTAGTATAGCAAAAAAAGCAAGTTGCATGTCGATGCCATAATTCACATCAAGCTTTGATACAAAATAATACAAATCTGTATAAAAACAAATTTGTATCTGTATATGCATGGACACACAGTACGTATTTACCAGCTTTTGCTTCAACTACCAGACGCATGCGTTTCTGTGTAACCACTTTGTCAATGATAGATTTACGAAGCAAAAGACTATAGGTACACTTGCGGTCATGTAGTAAGTTTTGTCCTATCCGAAGACATCAGATAGCCTCATGCCATCTGATGGCAAGTGGTTACACAGAAACGCATGCGTCTGGTAGTTGAAGCAAAAGCTGCAGTAATATGCGCATTTTTTCTTCTTATCCAGTAATAGCTTTGCTATTCGAGAAGAAACACTTTGCACCGGCGTGGTCGGTTTTGTCCGTCAGATGGCATGAGGTTATCTGATGTCTTCGGATAGGACAAAACTTACTACATGACCGCAAGTGTACCTATAGTCTTTTGCTTCGTAAATCTATCATTGACAAAGTGGTTACACAGAAACGCATGCGTCTGGTAGTTGAAGCAAAAGCTGGTAAATACGTACTGTGTGTCCATGCAGATACAAATTTGTTTTTATACAGATTTGTATTATTTTGTATAAAAATAGATGATATAATTTTGGAAGCGGAATTTTTGTAGCAAATAATATAACAATTAATTGTACAGTAGGAATGGACTTAATATTAAAATAAGAAATGAAAATAAATGTTAAAAATAAAAGTATAGATGTAAATGGAAAAGAAATCAAATGGGAAAATGGAAAAGCATTTATGCAACAAGATAGAAAAAATATATGTAAATAATGTTAAAATAATAGATAATAATAATGAAGAAAATAATATAAACTGTCCATCTATATACAAACAAGAAATAGAAGAGATTATTAGGAAACATCCAAAATTAATAAATGAACAACAGCGAATAGCAACAAATAGGGCTGGGCGAAGTATCGATACATCGTCCAATACCCGATACCATAACTGGTATCGTTTCCCCGATACCTCATATAACGAAGGTATCGATTCCAAAGCATCGATACCTATCGATACTTTACCGATTCCAGTACTCGCTAAGTATCGATGTATCGGGTAGCGAGGTATCGATTCCAAAGCATCGATACCTATCGATACTTTACCGATTCCAGTACTCGCTAAGTATCGATGTATCGGGTAGCGATGTATCGGGTAGCCATATATCGGGTAGCCATGTGTCGGATGCTTACCTTTGTGCATTTTTTTAAATGTACATAAAAGATGCAATAACTTTTTAAGTAAAGAATTTTTAAGTATATATAGCATTATATATATTATATAGTAAATATTTCAAAGAATGTTGTTGACTTTTATATTATGCGTAGCAAATATCCATATTATAACATAAACATAATAACTATAATTATTACAAAAAAAAATATCACAATATTGCAAAATTCATACCGTAGATATGGTAGAATCGATAAATTAATTTTATATCTCTTGAAACCGATATCAAACAAACGATACCTAGAAAATGGGTTATGAATACTGATTGCTAGGTATCGAATCAAGGTATCGATTCCAAGGTATCGATTCCAAAGTATCGATTCCAAGGTATCGATTCAAGGTATCGATTTCAAAGTATCGATTCCAAAGTATCGATTCCAAAGCATCGATACCTATCGATACTTTACCGATTCCAGTAATCGCTAAGTATCGATGTATCGGGTAGCGATGTATCGGGTAGCCATGTATCGGGTAGCTTACCTTTGTGCATTTTTTAAATGTACATAAAGGATGCAATAACTTTTGAAGTAAAGAATTTTTAAGTATATATGCATTATATATATATTATGTAATATATATTTAAAAGGATGATATTATTGTTTGTAGCAAATATCCTTATTATGACATAACTATAATGATTACAAAAAAAAATCTCACAATATTGCAAATTTCATACCGTAGTTATGGTAGAATCGGTAAATTAATTTTATATCTCTTGAAACCGATATCAAACAATCGACACCTAGAAAACGGGTTATGAATATTGATTCCTAGGTATCGATTCCAAGGTATCGATTCCAAGGTATCGATTCCAAGGTATCGATTCCAAGGTATCGATTCCAAGGTATCGATTCCAAGGTATCGATTCCAAGGTACCGATTCCAAAGCATCGATTCCAAAACATCGATACTTTACCGATTCCAGTACTCAGAATCGATACCGTGCACATACCCGATACATCGCTAAGTATCGATACCTCGATTGGTATCGGTACCCGATACCGAAAACGTCGGTATCGCCCAGCCCTAGTGTACGCCTAAGAATAGGTACACGACAAGATCATGCGATCTTACATGATTGTTTAGGCGTAAGCAGGGTTTCAACCCGCTGAATGCCAAGGCTGTTGCAACGGGAGCAGAAAGTCAATAGGTCTAACACTTGTCGTCAACTTCAAGAGCTAGCCCGTTACGGCGATGAATTTTGGCAATTGAGAATAACCATTGACGAAACGTGGATTCCTTATTTCAATCCTGAGACGAAAAGTCAATCCAAAGAATGGCGTAAAGCCGAAAAAGGGCCTCCACTTAAGGCGCGTGCAGTTCCGTCTGTTGAAAAGGTAATGCTTACTGTATTCTGGGATTGCGAAAAGAATATTTTTATGGATTATGCCATAAATTGATGGACACATGAAAAACACCGAAAAACGGCTTAAAAAAATTAATTTATCGTTTGGACAAATATATTCAATTATAAATAGCGATTACGTTGAAAAACTACATTATTGATTAAAATTGACAAAATAAAAAAATAATAGTTAAATCCCCAGAGCTTTGGAAACATCCCTCGTACAATTGTATTATAACTGTAATCCTCACTAAACATAATTAAAACTGAATTATTTGCATTATTTATAGGATTAACCACATGTAGCCCGCAATCTAGTTACAAAATGAATTCCTTTAACCTGCAATGCTAAAACAAAATAATGAATGTTTTAATTTTTATTCTTCATTTATATTGCTAATACATTAATTGAGGATTCAGTAGCTCATTCAATGATTATTCGAAATTTTAAATTTAAATCAGGTGCCAATCGCTTTCACTGCATTCTTAATGTAATAATAATAGTTATCCGAAAAAATACTTCGAACGCCATCGTCTTGTAATAAAGTAGATATATTACAACTAGAATTCCATTGTACACTAATGTGACAAGCACTTGCACTTTGATGCTTTTTTAATTAGTACTGTTTAATATTAGTATTGCTAATATTAACTTATATATTGTATTCATATTGTAATTAAATCGGATATATTTATGCCAATGAAACGGTTTTTTTTTAAATATGTATTATCTTCAAATTTGATATAAAAATTTATTTTATACTGTCACGTAGACGCTGCTCCACCAGGCGTGCTAACAATAAGGAGAGATATTTAAAGTAATATGAATTAATGTGATGATGAGCATCAATTGTGTAGTATGCTGAAATAAATGTGTATTAAATACAATTTTTTAAATAAAAGAAATACCATAATGTTGTCCTAAGAGTTTTATTTAATATTTACATGAAATAAATAACGCTTTGAAAAAGTAATTAAATTGAAGCTATATATACAAATAACGACGAATAAGTCTTTGAAAAATAACACATAATAAGTACACACTAAAAAGTAAGTTAGTTATTCCGTAAATTAATTGTTTGGTGGTGTTATTAAAATAATATCTGTGTCAAACACACTGTGTGTACTTGAACAAGCACTTGTAGTGAGAGATGTTACCTCAGGAAATGTTGGAAACCAGGAGAGAATTTTGTGTAAAAGAAAACCCGTAATAGAAAAGGTAATTTTATGATCTAGTTTAAGGATAACCATTTATATTGAAACTAGTGATGTCTAAAGAATTAAGAATTAATTAAAGACGCGAGCTAGAGGGTTGTGATATCAATGAAATTAATATCATTAAAATGATACCTCACATTAGACATGTCGATTTTCGGTACATTTAAGGAATCGTTATTCGTAATCATCAAATGTATTCGTTACTTTGATTACTTAGATTACTTTGATTACATTGATTACTTTTATTACTTTGATTACTTTGATTACTTTGATTACTTTGATTACTTTGATTACTTTGATTACTTTGATTACTTTAATTATTTTGATTACTTTGGTTACTTTGATTACTTTGATTACTTTGAGATTACTTTGATTACTTTGATTACTTTGATTACTTTAATTACTTTGATTACTTTGATTAATTTGATTACTTTGATTACTTTGATTACTTTGATTACTTTGATTAATTTGATTACTTTGATTACTTTGATTACTTTTATTACTTTGATTACTTTCATTACTTTCATTACTTTCATTACTTTGGTTACTTTCATTACTTTCATTATTTTGATTACTTTGGTTACTTTGATTACTTTCATTACTTTGAGATTACTTTGATTACTTTGATACTTTGACTCATATAAATATTCATTTTACATAAGTACGGATTTGGCGTTCGGTGCCGACATTCATCTTATTGGCCTTATTATATCAGTAATCGGTATTATTTAGTCGCAAAATTAGTAATGTGTTACATGTAGCTGTTTTTCACTGAATTTGTGGAAATATTAAAACAAACTGCATAAACTTTATCAAATTGTATTATAATATATTTATTGTAATATAGCGTATATGATGCGTGATGATATATTAAAAAATATAGGCCAACAAGGAAATAAATTTTAATACATTTTTGCGATAGCATGTAACAACCGGTAAAGTGTAAACTAATGAAATTTTTAACTGTTGACGGATAAAAAACATGTTTTTACTTTTTCATCTTTTAACATCATTGTATTTGTTGGCATTTTACTTATTATAGGTATGCTGCCGTAAAACCTTTCCTCATATTAGTTCAATTTGCAAGTATATTTTTTTTTTATAGATATTATATAATATGTTGTATTAGATACAGCTTAATTACTGTTACTTTATCCTGATAAAGCACACCAATTTAGTTTCAAAATTGGGCCAAAATAGACAATTAAAAGAGTATCTCCAGCTTTCACCAACCAAATTTCTAACTGGTGCCCTTCATATTATTAGATTAAATTATCTATTAAATCTCAATCGTGTATCGTATTTGTCTATGTTACAGCTTTGTATTTACTTGCAAATATGTAATTAATTTAAAAATAATCACTGGTAAACACGATCAGCTTATTTGAAATTTAATTACTTATAATAAATTAAATTTGCTGCACATATTGTAAATCTGAGTTTTATAAATACGCAAGGAAATTGGATTGCAAGAGTCTTTGTTTATTGGACATGTCTATATTTAAGAAGTATGCTAAGTATATAGTAAGATAATCAATGAATATGATACCTTTTACACCCATAGATTTATACTATTTACATATAATACATATACGTATTTCACCAAGGTGAAATACGTATCTGCGTCTCTGGAGAGGAGATACATTCACAAATATATAACTTGTATTGTGTTCTTCACACTCCATTTTTAATAATATTTTATATTATTAAAAATACTTTTGTATTATACAAATTGGTGTGGTTTTTACCCACTCATGTATGTTTCAAATTATTTTGTTAATTAAATATCTTTGTCGTTGTTGAACAAAAGGGTACCAAACCTTATTCTTGTTGAACTCTCAGACCAGAGCTCTATTGAAATTCGTCTGATGAAGTCTGATTTAGATATAGATATATTTATTTGCGTTTGATTAATTATGGAAAGTCTTATTTAAATCTAAGTACCCATATCAAAGATATTCGAATGGATCCACACATTTGCCTATACAAACTCGTTGCGAAATATAGAGATAATTAATAAATGAGTTTAGTTGGCAGACCGCTTGCCCATTTTTAATTTATTTTAACCTATATATATATATATATATATATATATATATATATATATAATATATATATATATATATATATATATATATATATATATAAATAATATTTTCGTGACCTTGGTATGATATGGTAAATTCAATCAGTCGGCGATTAAAGGTCTGGTTCATTACTTCAAAGTATATATATTTAAAACAACCCTACATGTTTCGGCAATGATGCCTTTATCAAGGATATATAATATATATTTTATATCCTTGATAAAGGATCATTGCCGAAACATGTAGGGTTGTTTTAAATATATATACTTTGAAGTAAACCAGACCTTTAATCGCCGACTGATTGAATTTACTATATATATACATATAAAGATAATTATTTCATGACCGTTGTATGTTATGGTAAATTCAATTTGTTGGCGATTTAAGGTCAATGTATATATTTAAAACAATCCTACATAATCTTTTTTACATTTTATATTTCTTGAAAAAATCGTCATTTGCCGAAACATGTAGGATTGTTTTAAATTTATACATTTTGAAATAAAACCAGACCTTAAATCGCCAACAAATTGAATTTACCATAACATACAACGGTCATGAAATAATTATCTTTATATATATATATATATATATATATATATATATATATATATATATATAGGTTAAAATAAATTAAAAATGGGCAAGCGGTCTGCCAACTAAACTCATTTATTAATTATCTCTATATTTCGCAACGAGTTTGTATAGGCAAATGTGTGGATCCATTCGAATATCTTTGATATGGGTACTTAGATTTAAATAAGACTTTCCATAATTAATCAAACGCAAATGAATATATCTATATCTAAATCAGACTTCATCAGACGAATTTCAATAGAGCTCTGGTCTGAGAGTTCAACAAGAATAAGGTTTGGTACACTTTTGTTCAACAACGACAAAGATATTTAATTAAAACTGATATTTTAAAATCATGTTTATGTTTAGTAAGTCATGGAGTTAAAATTAAGTATAGCAAGCGCCAATTAAGTTGGCGCGAGGAGGGGGTGTGCAGAAGCCGTTTTTAAAAACGTCCACCTCAACTACTCAAGTAATTGTCAGAATACATTTGTCATTGACGTTTGACGGAACATAATGTCTTTGCTAGGGGATCATAAAGTGAGACTCGCTCAGAGGTTAGAATTATCTGACATTTGATGTAAAACCAAATACAAATCTCCACACTACTTTTAATCCTGCGCGAACTTACCCCTCCTCGCGCCAACTTAATTGGCGTTAGCTATACTTGACTTAAACTGTCAGAATTAACTTCATAGACGTCCAAATATTAATAATTGTTCAATTAACTGAAAAAGAACGTATTGAAATTCTAATGATAATTGGTTTTGGTGATCGCATCAAAACTGGTGAAGAAGTAAATATATGTGATTTATTTAACAATTTGCATCAGGTCGGCATCCTATATCATTAACTGTCGTTGGTAAAACTTTAAGAAGGTATTCTTTAAGAAGGTCATTCTCATGCGCCTTCATAATAGCATACTTACTATATCAAGCGAGCCACAAAATTTGTATCCTAGGTAGGCCATGAACGACTGAGATAGACATATAAGTCACGTCTGGGCTTAGAGAATTGACGAAGTGTCATTTGTAAATAATCATAAGTCAAATTGACAAGTTACGATTTAACCTATTACTAATAGTACGAAATGTAGGTTAGACTTAATCAATCTAAGACATGACGCTGATTTAATCCATGGCATACTCTGAAAACTTTTTTTGTGGCTCACCCCTTACTAAAAAACAATATTTATTTTGCTTTAAATTAGTACTGTCGTTACTGTAAGAAAGTATTACTGTTTTAAAGAAGACATCGAAGATATTTTTTTATTCTTATTTAAAAGTTAAAATATTATTAAAAAATAAATATCTACATTTTTATCACTTTCTAAATATATACTAAAAGAACTTAACAATGTTTAAAGATTCGCATAGTTAGAGATAAAAGTCGTTTCATAGTTCATTTAATCAAGTGGACTTTGCACCTCCATCGTTTTCTATCTGTAATTAAGAACGTAAATAATATAAAGCAACGAACTTAACGGCAGATGAAGGAGACTTGTAATGTCGTTTAATTAAAAAAGCGTGTATTGTGTAAATGGAATGACTATAATGCTTCTCCACTCTTATAATGTTTTGAAGAAACTTAAGGTTAGATATATAATTGAGACAATCAGTTTCAAGTTACATGTGACGTGTTCTATATTTAGATCCATTTGAAACTTGTGACTTCTTATGAATTATAATAGACACGTTAGTTACATCATAATTCATATTACTTTTAGGCTTTCGTATAATTATCTAATATTTACTAATAATAATAATCATACACTTGGCGACACATATTTGCAGACAGTCTTGAATAACAAAATATTATAAATCTTAAAATTTCAACCTATTTTTAGGGTTCTTCTGTGACCTTAACATTTAATATATTTTATGAATGTCTTAACTTCCAAATAGTTAATAAAAATTCCGAGACACTTCATTGTTAGACACAGAACATATTGATAAATCGATGTGAGATTTTATCTTAAATAAGTTTTAGGGGCATTGAAAAGAAATCAATATCCACTTAAGGAAGCAAAAATGGTTGAAAGAATGTACTGAAGAACTTAATAAATTCTTTAAAAAAACTGAAAATTATGGAAGAATAAGGATGAAATGGACGGTCACAAAATTTGAAAAGCACAGGATTATCTAAATAGGTTGAAATCAGTCAGACAACGAATAAAATTAGAGTTTGGAACATTTGCACACTATATTATTGCAACAGTGCCATTTCAAGAAAAAATTGGACTTTCTTCGAACATAGATGTAAGCACCAGAGAGCGGACTCGAGCGATTGATGATTCATACCCCATAGGCGTCTGTCTTATATTCGCAATAGGTTTGTTTCTGTAAGCGATCCGTGAGTTTCGAACAATTTGATACGTGTGGCCACTGAATAAGTGGCACATACCTACAAATGCAGTTAATATGTAACTGTCAATGCACAACAGAGCGAATGTAATAAACGGTTTGATAACCGGCAGCAACTACTACTGAAACAAAAGTAATCCTGACAAGCGAATTGCGTATCGAATTTTGAATAAAAATAATTTACAAAGAACAAAACTCAAAACTATGTATTGTAAAATACTTGTTTTTCTTCTGTGAAATGTTTGTCTGTCTGCGGGGTTCTTAAATAAAACTAACGGTAATTTTAACACACATTATATTAATAATAAAAACGAATAACAATTTAAAAACTAATTACTAACAATAAGCATATTTATGTATGTCGAACCTCTCGAGTTTTCTTAGTCTCGATCTTTCCGTTTCTAGATCTTTGAGAAGGCGCCAGAGGCGTGATACGTGACGTATCGTTGGATGAGTCATCATAGTGTTTTCTGTGAAAATTGAAAGTGTAAAACATTACTATGAACAACTAAAATTTTTTCAAGGTGTTCCTGATTTAAATTAGTTCTTTTAGATGTTAAAACGTCTTTAAAAATAGAAAACGTCCGCTCTACATCACAATTGGTGATGGATGCGTGATTAAAATGTTGCAGAAGTGCACCATACTTCGAATGTATAGATTTTTCAATCGGCTCTGTGTAACTTATTCAAATCCGGATTTCTGCTAAATTTGACATCAACTTTTTGTCTCAGTTTGTTTACAAATTCAGAAGGCATGCTTTTCATTCGATCGATAACGGTTTCTAAGTTAATTATCGCCTCTTTTAGGTTAATATCTTGATTTTGCATGTAAGTAATCGTATCTGTAAGACACTAGAAATTATCTTTAATAAAGTTTAGCTGGTTTTGTAAATTTTCAATTTGTAAGAGGTGTTTACAATTAGAAATGCTTTGCGTATCATCATCTTGAAGATGAGAAACAAAGTTTTTTGTTTCTCTTAATTCATGCAGCAGTTGTGAATAGAAAAATGCTGCTTCTAGCCATATTCCACACCTAGTTAATACAGGAACTAGAGCTAAAGGCAAATTTGGAAGTATTTCCCTATATAATGCTACTCGTGAAGGTACTTTGAGAAATAAACTTATCAACATTTGGAAAATGACCCCTGATGTATTCACATACTTCCCTGTTTTCAACATATAAGCTGCCGCATCAGTCAAAAATAATAGCATCTTGTCTTGATAGTTGTTATCCGATGATAGAATATTATGAATACATTGATCAATTACTTCTGCAACTGTTTCACCATTTACGACTGGCAATATTTTAGTTGCAATTAAGTATGGTTGGTATGAAGTTGTCGGATGAAGAATACCAACAACTATATTTAACACATATCGTTCCATTACATCCGTTGTTTCGTTTGCACTTACCCTAAGATAATGACCAGATAGGTTGGTTCGTATTTTTTCAATGATTCTCAAATAACATTTTGGTAAGTGGTATTTACCCGAAGTAGACTCATCTAGTATATCACGATCAGTATATTTTGTAAGAAATCTCTTGAATACTGGATTGTTAAGCTTTTTGAATGGGATATTGGCCGCGATGAAAGCTTCATACAGTTCTTTGTTAAAAATGTCAGGTGCAGATGGATAGATCTCGATAAGTTTTCGAAGAAACATGTCTTACGAATATTCAACCAATCTGTATGGTCTCTAATCCATCCTACCATGGTTGCCCTACGAGAATCCTCCATAGTTAATGAAAATAAGAGGACTACTAAGAACAGAAAGAAATGGACTAAAAAGAAGAAACGAAAACTACCCCCAAAATAAGGATAAATAGGATAAATATACAATATAACAATATAAAACGGATTTTTTAAAATACTAAAAGTTGTAACCAAATAACACTGAAAGACACGAAACCAGAAACAATCCCTTACAGAAGAGAATAGAAAATATACTATCTCAAGAGCAATAAATGCATATATGTATATGCATGTATAACAGCATGTAAACGAGAATACACAAAAGAAAGGAGGAAGTTAGCAGATATAATTTTTTAAGCGATTATTTAAACGAAGTTTAACGAAATAATATATAAATGTATATTCCGTCTTACATGCCGATGTAAAATAGATTTTATCATTGAATAGACATAATAACGACGGAAATGACAGCACTTGCTCGAGGAATGCAATCGAGCAAGCAAATAGTGGAGCTGTTATAACATGCATACTATGCCTGAGACCGCCACAACGTTTTATCGTGGCAATTGGTCATTCAATCGCTTCAGTCCGCTCTCTGGTAATTACTATTGACAAAATGTTTTCATTGTCCGCACTAAGTTGTTTAACCTTAATGCAAATAGGAATTTGTCACTGCTTTCGATCGTAAGTCAGAAGTCTCGGAACAAATTTCACAGTAGTGCGGTGCATACACAATTCTTCAGTCATAATTCGCTGACATGTATCATGTTCGATTCCAACTTTATAGCAGATGAGAAGAATAGTCCGACGATGGTCGGACTATTCACGTCATCTGAATGAGCCGTAAAACTATTGCGATGTGTTCGGCCGTGGTAGAGGTCGATGGTGTCTTTGTTCCTTCGTCGTCATTAATTGACGTGCTGCCGGTCTTAAAACCCGCAAACCACCCAAAAGTTTGTACTCGACTCATTGATTGTCCACCGAATTCTTGCTGAATCATTCTATATGTTTCAGTAGCCGTTTTTCTGAGTTTAAAACTAAATTTAATGCACACGTGTTGCTCATGTTTTTCAACAACTATAATGATCGCGATAGGACGCACTACTGCGCCGATCATGTTGAAACTTGTCACACGCACTCTGTAGACATATACCTCCCACCATTTATCGACGTGCGCCGGTATTGTTTTCGGTTCTCGTGCTACAGCGTCAGTCTTAGAACATCTGAATCGCATCTTGTATATAATATTTAGGTTTGCACTTCGTGTATTAGCACAAATTCAACAAACTCCACAGTGGCTGGATAACGTTTTATGGACCGACGAGGCGCTTTGAGTGGGGGCGTTAATATGCACAATTGTAGGAATTAGGCGGAAAATAATCCGCATACTGTAATTTAGCAAGGGGTTTCATGATTTGAAAGTAACCTTATGGATTGGGTTCATATCCCGATTCATTTTAGAACAATACTTTTTTTAGGAAAAACAAAATGGACAATTAAAAACAGGTACAGTTACTGGAGAACGATATTTTACCATGCTGCGAAATTATGTTATCCCAAGATTGCACAATTACGATATTGAAAATATCATGTTTATGCAAGGTGGCGCATCACGCATATTTACAGTCCAGTAAAAAATATATGTATTAACACTGGTAATCGTATCATAAGCAGAAACTTTTCGTCATTTATATTTTAAATTTCTTTGAAAGAGGCACTATGTGCCGAAACATGTAAGAGTATTTTAAATATATGCATATCAAAGTAAAACAGACCCTAAATCGCCAACTAATTTAATCTACTATAACATACAAAGGTCGAGAAATAATATAGGTATATATATATATTGTTGTGAGGCAAAATACCTCCAACATTTATAGATGTTATCTAGTTTTACATATATGAATAAAATTCTGGAAAATTAAAAACATATCTTATTATATTTTTTTTTAAAAAACCCTAAGGATAAGGAAATATCAAAGGAAATATTAATATATTATGAATAGTTTTTTAAATATCCCAATTTATATTGGATTATAAGAAATAGGTAATTAATTCAGAAGGAAATAGTAATTAATTCAAATTTGAACATTTAAATTTACATAATTTCCGTTGTTCGGACTATCCAATGAAAAGGTGTGTATTAAATTTTAAGGGGACATTTTGTTTTGAACAGCGTCTTTCCAGGAAGTCTTTCGATAGAGCCCGTAAGAGACGGTCGCCATTTTTCATAAATTATTAGCGTCGTTCTTGTACCGCTAATTACAAAATCAGATATTTAAATAAATTTCGACGATACAACGTATTTAAAATATACTCAATAAATAGTGTAACATCTAAGTAATTAGAAGAAAGTCTTGTGAACGGCGTATAACAGTGTATTATTTATTAATTAACGAAAGCATCATTTTGAACTTGAAAATTCAACATGGCGATTCACTATAATTAATTTGAAAAACTGGAAAATAAAGATTACCGTATTTTTGGGACCTTATGTTATAAATTCACATCCAGTACTTCTTATCCTACAACAAGAGCAATTAATACTGAATATAAATGACAGAATACAAATGTCATTTGTATTGTGTCATTTATATTTTATATCCTTGATAAAGGCATCATTGCCGAAACATGTAGGGTTGTTTTAAATATCTATATACTTTGAAGTAAACCAGACCTTAATCGCCGACTGATTGAATTTACCATATCATACCAAGGTCACGAAAATATTATATATATATATATATATACATATATATAATGAACTTCATGTGTATGAGAATTAATAATTATTAAATCTCATTTTTCATGCGATTGTCGCTATAATTTGTTGCATTTAATTCTGCAATTCGGCAAATCACTTTTGCCCTAGATTGTAGACGCAACAAGCCGCGACATCAACTGTACAAGTTGTCAGTACAAATGAAAAATTTTGTGAAAAACTTATCTGCGCGGAATGTGCATATATCGATATTTCACTGTTTTTTAAAGATCATCAGTGCACCTTACCGAAGACAGACATGATATTCACTTCTATACTACGTGTATATATATGAACTGTAATGAACTTCATGTGTATGAGAATTAATAATTATTAAATCTCATTTTTCATGCGATTGTCGCTATAATTTGTTGCATTTAATTCTACAATTCGGCAAATCACTTTTGCCCTAGATTGTAGACGCAACAAGCCGCGACATCAACTGTACAAGTTGTCAGTACAAATGAAAAATTTTGTGAAAAACTTATCTGCGCGGAATGTGCATATATCGATATTTCACTGTTTTTTACAGATCATCAGTGCACCTTACCGAAGACAGACATGATATTCACTTCTATACTACGTGTATATATACGAACTGTAATGAACTTCATGTGTATGAGAATTAATAATTATTAAATCTCATTTTTCATGCGATTGTCGCTATAATTTGTTGCATTTAATTCTACAATTCGGCAAATCACTTTTGCCCTAGATTGTAGACGCAACAAGCCGCGACATCAACTGTACAAGTTGTCAGTACAAATGAAAAATTTTGTGAAAAACTTATCTGCGCGGAATGTGCATATATCGATATTTCACTGTTTTTTACAGATCATCAGTGCACCTTACCGAAGACAGACATGATATTCACTTCTATACTACGTGTATATATACGAACTGTAATGAACTTCATGTGTATGAGAATTAATAATTATTAAATCTCATTTTTCATGCGATTGTCGCTATAATTTGTTGCATTTAATTCTACAATTCGGCAAATCACTTTTGCCCTAGATTGTAGACGCAACAAGCCGCGACATCAACTGTACAAGTTGTCAGTACAAATGAAAAATTTTGTGAAAAACTTATCTGCGCGGAATGTGCATATATCGATATTTCACTGTTTTTTACAGATCATCAGTGCACCTTACCGAAGACAGACATGATATTCACTTCTATACTACGTGTATATATACGAACTGTAATGAACTTCATGTGTATGAGAATTAATAATTATTAAATCTCATTTTTCATAAGTTTTTCACAAAATTTTTCATTTGTACTGACAACTTGTACAGTTGATATCGCGGCTTGTTGCGTCTACAATCTAGGGCAAAAGTGATTTGCCGAATTGTAGAATTAAATGCAACAAATTATAGCGACAATCGCATGAAAAATGAGATTTAATAATTATTAATTCTCATACACATGAAGTTCATTATAGTTCGTATATATACACGTAGTATAGAAGTGAATATCATGTCTGTCTTCGGTAAGGTGCACTGATGATCTGTAAAAAACAGTGAAATATCGATATATGCACATTCCGCGCAGATAAGTTTTTCACAAAATTTTTCATTTGTATTGACAACTTGTACAGTTGATGTCGCGGCTTGTTGCGTCTACAATCTAGGGCAAAAGTGATTTGCCGAATTGTAGAATTAAATGCAACAAATTATAGCGACAATCGCATGAAAAATGAGATTTAATAATTATTAATTCTCATACACATGAAGTTCATTACAGTTCGTATATATACACGTAGTATAGAAGTGAATATCAGGTCTGTCTTCGGTAAGGTGCACTGATGATCTGTAAAAAACAGTGAAACATCGATATATGCACATTCCGCGCAGATAAGTTTTTCACAAAATTTTTCATACATATACATATATATATATATACATATATATATATATATATATATATATATATATATATATACTTTAACGACAAATATGCATTTTGCATATAATGCGAATTTTAATTATAACAAATAATGAAATATTCAGAATACAACCAGAAGAGTTTTAACCACTTTAACCTTTCTTTTTATGTCCACCTTTCATCAGGTGGTTTTTCACACAAAAGTAGACAATTTCTTTAGAGAATAACACTTTAAAAAAGAAAACAAAGCGAAACTAGCTAGAGAAGCTAGAGACAATTAATTAACTCCTGTAATTAGGTTAACATATATCCTAAATAAACAATGACTTGACTGATAATTTAAAATACTTCGATAAAAATTAAGTTATTTAAATAAAATAATCGAACGTTACTGATTGGAAGATATCTGATAAAGGTTTATGACTTATTATTATACATTCGCAACGAATGTAATTTTAAATCATTTATTATATTCTTACAAACGTATTTTGGAATAAGTACATTTATAATTACTTTTAAATGAAGTTCTGAGAGTGAAAGCAATCAAAACTCTATAGGGGACTCCTATATTCGATGCGCAGATATAACAGTAATAGACGACAGTCGAATCAGCACGACTTTCTACGAAGTCATTAAGTTTCAGTTTACTCGTTAGCCCCACGAAGAAGTGACTTACGTTGTCCGCGAACTAAAGTTGAATTAGATATACCGTAAACATTCCAACGCGCGAGGTACAACAGTGATAATCGCATAATAATAGTGTATTTATAGTTAAGTAAAATTTATATTTAATTCAGTTCTGTTATTCACGCCGCGAAAAAATGGTGAGTGTTTAAATAGTAATTTCCTAACACAGTAACTCCAAAACAAATATTTTTAGCTGCTTTTCATAATTGCGTTGATTGTATTATTTTGCGGCTTGATGGTAATAAACAACAGTTGGGCCTATATTATATTGAGGACATGGAGAAGAGATTTGAAGTAAGTTTAAAATTAAATACTTCGCGCGCTGATTATGAGAGGCTTTTTAAGTGTAATGCCAAGGCCATAGCCGTTCATTTATTAATGTGTGAAATTATTTTATTACATCGTCGTCTCATTTACGTGTATATATGCTGTGACAATACGAGAAACCGATTGTTACTGGGGAATTTATAATTTTTAATATTAACTATAAATTGTATTCATCTACAGGATGTCACAGAATTTTCAGAAATGATAGAGGGCACTTAAATAAAGATTTTTTATTGATAAACTAGTGTCTGGAAATTTTTAAGTGCCATGATAAACTAGAAATTTTTCAAAACAATCTCAATTACAACAGGAAAGAGTTAAGTTAAGGAACATTTTGTTAGAAATAATACTGCATCAAACTTTATGAACATTATTCGAATTTACGATCAACACTTTCGATACACAAGTTGTAACGATGTGCAATCGACTACCGAATTCTTCGAAATAGATGCGAACGTTACGAATATTATCAAACGCTAGAATAATTCGGGCCACTAACTCTTCTTCTGTATTAACAGGTGTCTCATAAACCAATTATTTAATATGACCCAAATACAAAAATTAACAGGAGTCATATCTGGTGAACGTGCAGGCCAAGAAATCGGTCCTCCTCTTCCAATCCATCCATTTGGAAATTGTTGGATGCTGGTGCACCAGCATGCTGGAAAACAATATTTCTTCGAATATTAAGTGGGACATTTTCAATCAATTCTGGTAAAGTATGTTCCTGAAAAACCCTATACCCATGATCATCTAACCGTGCAGGCAGTAAATATGGTCCCACTACATAATAGTCAACAATCCCAGAAAACTTCCATTGATGATGTAACCTGTGAACGGGGTGAGGATTTTCTTCGTTCAAAATGTGACTATTGTGTGTATTAAAATAGCCATATCTTGTAAAACATGCCCCGTCTGTCTATAATACACTCCTAGGAAATTTTGATTTGTCGTTAATTTTATTCAAGTACCATTCGGCAAATTCAAGTCTGTTGGGGTAATCAGCTGAAATTAACGTTTGCACTTTTTGAATGTGAAACGGATGCGAGTGCTTGTTTTCGAGTTATTTTCAATTGTTACAATACTTGGTCCTCAAAATAAACATTTCGGACAGTACGATTGATTCCTGCATCTATTCTCTTTCCTTGCAATTCACCAGTATCTCGAATATGCTGATCCAATATTGAAAATTATGTATGACAAGGAATGTGTCGCTGAGGATGCTGTTCCGAATAAATTCGCTTTGCTTCGTTAGAATTACCGTAAGTTACTTCGTAGGAAAGATGCATGTTTGCTAATTCAATATTTGTAAAATGATGGATTTTCAATTAAACAAATAATAAATAATAAAGATTAATTTGTGACACGTAAAATGACAATTAAATGCACTTTTCTAATAAGGAATAATTTGTGACAGACGTAAAATGACAACGACTACGAGGTTGTTGTTTTTCAAAGATTGTTATGATTCAATTTTTACTTTCGATACCGCCAGGAAAATCCTAGCCGATTTTTTTCATTTCATCTCGATACTGAAAATTTCCGGGCACTAATTTATTAATAAAAAATGTTTATTTAAATGCCCTCTATCATTTCTAAAAATTAGTTATTCTGTGACACACTGTATATTATATTACATATATACGATGTAGAAAGTAAATAATTTCATCTTTAATCTCACTGTTAAAGTACCGGGCTGCTATTTAAACATCGACTTCTAAGTATAAGCTCTTTTATTTGAGTATTTTAAAAAAATATACTTCGTTTAAGTAATTAAATTAATGACTTCATTTTAAAATTAATCGATTTTTATTTATAACTTCAATTTAGCGATTGTGTATTTTGAAATAAAAATTGCTGTTAAGATATACACATTTTATTTGACAGCAATAACTGTTAACATATTTATAATTACTGAAACAATGTTAAACTGTAAAACTACATGAGTAGGTAAACCCCACCAGTTTTGTATACTACAAAGGTATTTTTAATAATATAAAATATTATTAAAAATCTGGTGTGAAGAAAACAAATACAGGTTCATTATTAATATTTTTGTGAACGTGTCCGAACATATCCCTCCCCAGAGACGTAGATACGTATTTCGCCTTTCTACAGGCTCATCGGTAAGCCCCTGCTGGAGAAAGGATATCTTCAGACACATTCACAAAAAAGAACCACATCGCCACATCACAGAAATTATCCAGACGTCGTTGCTTCGCATTGGTTGTGTGGACGGGGCGAGGTACTTCGGCTGTCTGACAACAGGCAGCGCTGAATTTACTTCTACGCTCGGTCTAGATAATTTCTGTGATGTGGCGATGTGGTTCTTTTTTGTGAATGTGTCTGAAGATATCCTTTCTCCAGCAGGGGCGTACCGATGAGCCTGTAGAAAGGCGAAATACGTATCTACGTCTCTGGGGAGGGATATGTTCGGACACGTTCACAAAAATATTAATAGTGAACCTGTATTTGTGTTCATCACACCAGATTTTTAATAATATTTTATATTATTAAAAATATCTTTTGTAAAACTACTCTTGATTCTCATTAAAACTTCAACTGAGACTCGCAAAAAATTACGCTTGCCACCTCATAAGTATGTTGTGATATTCGATTGTCATTGTTTATATTAGTATATATCCTTTGCAAATAGGAGAAGGTAATCAAAGAATACATACCGACTTAACAAAAGATGTTATTTATTTCTACTATCCTTACAAAGACAACAGTATAAAGTAATCCTTAATATTCAATAGATAATATATTACACTTTTCTACCGTAGGATAAAGGTAAATAAGAACCTACATTTAAATAAAGTCGAATCTTATAGAGTGTGTATTTGCGTTTCGTAACTATAGAGTACCCAAAATCATATTAGAGAGTACGTAATAGAAATTAAGAGTACGAATATTATAACAAATATATATATTTAGCGTTATTAAGAACATAAATTAAAAATATAAAACCGCATATAAAAAAGCCATGCCCATCAATCATATGATGTACAAATTTCGTACCACCATTCTAAACAAGTTGTGGTGGTTCGTTCTCTACATGCCGTACACTGTCCAGCTTTCTCTTGCGTAATTATTTTTCTGTCTTTTATTTTCTCACTTTTACTGACACAATCTATTTTTTTTTAATACTGTTCCTAGTTGCTTTCTTGATTGTTTTCCCTTGGCTCTCTTATTTCTCAATATGTTTCCTTTCGGCAATGGAAAAATGTTGAAAAATGTGTTCTGGACTTATTACGTCTAAGCAGGATTTATCGTTACAAATTTTCTTTTCTTTAGAAGTTGAAGGATTTTCGGTGGTAATAACGAATTTCGAAATATTTGAAACAGATTCACCTCAAGCTATTACAATCGGTTTTCCTGAACAATTCAACAAGTTGTTTTGCATTTCTTCTATAATGAATACATCTTGTATTTAAATTTGTATGCCTTGTCAGCGAAATATTTTCGGTGGTGTAATTGTTCTCTATAAAATGAAGAAGGCGAAAGTCTTGTGCGTAAAGAATATACCGGCTATTTGAAACTGATTTCTAACTCCGCCAATATATTTTTGAGGTTGGCTCCCGTTACATGTTACAAGGTTGCAATAAAAAATAATTATTATTACTATTGACAAAATTTATTCGAAATTAGACACACAGTAAGTTTTTAATTTTTGAAAGTGAATACGTTAATTGTAACACATATTAGTATGAAAAATTATTATAAAAGGTACGAAACTTCCTACTGAATTCAATGTGTAGCATTAGACCAATGATTAAGTGGCATATATATATATATATATATATATATATATATATATATATATATATATATATGCCACTTAATCATTGGTCTAATGCTACACATTGAATTCATATATATATATATATATATATATATATATATATATATATATATATATATATATATATATATATATAATATTACATTATGTAATAGTTAAAAGCATGTTTCCATGACATTTATAGAATTCGGAGTTACTTTGTTTATATGTGTGTTACGTCAGTTATAAAATTTTATTTTTTGTACAATTGAATTTGTTTGTCAAGGGTACGAATATATTAGCATACTATGTCCATTTTAATATTTACTGTTATTTTGATTTTTAGAGCACTTATAAGATTTGCGCGAGTAAACTACTACTTAATTACATGGGAACTAAAAAATATGACTGTGCCGAAAATATTTTCAACTGTAGCAGATAGGCTACCGCACAAGGTGGCATTTTACTTTGAAGAAGATATATGGACCTTCAAACGGGTAAGTTAATACAACTTGTGAAAATTTATAATCAAATTATTATAAATACTTTGCTACGTGCTTTCACAAGCACTAGTTCACGCGCCTTCCTAAATAACGTATTACCTAATTAACTTACCAACTTATCCAATAACACGGTGATCTTCGGTTGAGATGCTAACTCAGTTTAGAGGCGAACTAGGGAGAGGTTCTTTTTAATAATAGGCGCCACCGTGTTTATAATCTCAAACTGGCACAGGGAACACAGACGGTGCCGAAAGCAATCTAAATAAATCGCAGGTAATATGTGGACAAATTCTAACACAATAATAAAACGCCAAATAAGATAACAATATCAAGATGTAATTTATTAACAACAGACAATATATAAACAAGCATATATGTTAGACATAACAGCAGTACCAAATATAAGATTGAGATATAACAACAAAAATAGATGACGCAAGATCTGAATAAGGCTCACGAGCGACAATTACTAATGAATTAAAAATAAATATCAGTGTCCAATTTGCTTAATGAATACAAAAGTTATATAAGTAAACTTGAAATAAAGAGAAATAGACCCAGTATGGTAATTGTTACTTATAGAATGATAATGCACATTTAATATCCATCAGAAAAGCTAATAAATACTGAAGTTAAATTGAAGTAAAATTATACTAATGGATTTAGAAAAATAAATGTTATTAGACAGCAGGAAAAAAAATCAAGATCTTAGTATTTAAGTCATTAAATCATTAATAAGTATATTGCATTCTAATCTAGACAATAAATCAGCTGGTAATTTATCCAAAGATCTTTAGATAAATCTCACATCGAGATTCTATACACACTCAGTAGAGTGTCAGATTATTAATAATTCAAATAAATCAGTTTACAATTTAAAAGTGTAATAAGGAAAATTGAACAGTGAAATCATGATATAAATTTTACCAATATGTTGGTCTCAACCATTCCGTAAAAGTATATTTAAGATTTAGAAATATTTCTAGGAAAAATAACCCTAAACAATAATGATAATTCGACCACCCTGTGCAAGCAAAATTAGGCTTACTTAGTAACGATTCTTGCCATGTGTGGTCTGGCATTGTCATTCATCAAAACAAAGCCATTTCCAATAAAATGAGAAAATGGGACAACAGCTTCTTGCCACGTATCTATGAGCGTATACAGCACTATTTTCTACAAATATAAGCTCTGTACGTTCTTCTGTGGAAATACTTGCCCATATCATAACAGAACCATTTTGAAAAAACACTCGTTCAGAGATGGTGCATCAGCATGTCGCTCATTTCGTCTTCTCCACATTCTTTCGCGGCCATCGGGTGTTAGTAGAGAAAAGCGCGACTCATCCCGCTACTGAAGAGTCCAATTCGCATATAATCGTGCAAATTGATGTCTAGGTAACAATTGTGGTCCTGTAGCCGGTCTTCGTGAAGTCGGACCACCTTCCTGAAGTTTTCACCTAATTGCTCTTTATTGAAACCGTCGCACTGTTTGCAAGTGATGTTGAAGTTGAACGTTGTTATGCTGTGAACCCTTAATGTATTCAACACAATAAAACGATCACCAACTGCACTTATTGCTCTTCGCCTTCCAGATTCTGCTCGTCTTTAGAATACGCCAGTATCTATAAACCGATTACAAGTATCCTGAACGCTAGTGAGGGGTATTCCTAAAGTATGGGACACATACTGCTTACTACGACCATTAACAGCATTGTGAACGCGCGAAAATTGTTGTTTACTGTGAAACTGGCGACCATAAACAACGGAGTATTAAGCCTACTTATTTTTCATTGACAAAAACTAAGAAACTTCAACTAGTTTATTAATGTGAATTTCAAAAAATATTTAGGTGATTTTTATAAAAAAAGGTTAGTCCGTTAAAATCAAAATGTGGGGCGGGGCATATTCTGCATGGAATTAATCAATATGAAGATTTAACAATAAAAATATAGCAGTTTAAATCCTTGTTTAAACAAAAAAAATCAAAATTTGTGTTAGGCCTAATATAGAGAACCAAAAATTTACCTCTGAGTTAAACAAAAAAAATTAAAGAGTTTAGGTCGATATGTACTTGTGTGACAAAGCATAAAAATAATAATATACTAAATAATACAGCAACATGTTCGTAATCTTTATAAATTTTTTATTTTTTAATTATTGTATTTTACATTGATAATTAAAAGATACTTAATTAATAAAAAAAAATACTAATTAATTCCTAATGCATACTGGATATGTACTTGTGCTAATTACTAATCTCTCTATGTTTTACGTCTAAGTTAATTAACAAATATTTGTTATTAAATATAGACATATGTAGAATAAGACGCTGACAAGCAAAATGAAATTAAAAGCTATTAAACAAATTACGAAATAAATATAATTTTAGTAACATAACTAGATAATTTAAGAAAATTACTGATCAAGAATGAAGTACATATTTGTATAGTAATAAAATCAATAGCGTATGATTATTAGGTTCGATTTTACATTATTTTTTATGAAAGAGATAAGTGATCTTTGGAATGTGTGGGATTAATGCCTATATTGTTTAAGTACTTACGTAATTATTCATATTTTTCATGACACAAGATGCTTATCCTCATCTCGTGACGTCTTGTGGAAATGCAGATTTCAATACGAATAGAATTAAAACTTGTAGTGATTGCCACTCATAATATAAATATAGTTTATGACGAAGCTACGGTGCACGAACGAACTGTGTAATGTACCTCAGAGTAGACCTGAAATATTGGCCAACAATGAAGTTTTTAGAAAATTTAATAGAAGTCAAGTTAAATCGCAAGGGAAAAGAAAACTTGCAGATAGCTTAAAATGTTAACTATTTATTATTTATTTAGCGTATAGCTTTTAAATTTTAACATTAAGGCCATTGATCCAGTCCAACACAAAATGTCAGTGGCTTCATCTCACCTCCATATGCTACAAAGGGACACTCAGCTGTAATATGATCTGGCGGAGTCCTCTTGATTCGCAAGTTGGTGTCTCAGTCAGTCCTCTTTTAAGGAATGAGTCACTGCAGATGCCGTGGAACGTTCTTATTCTATTGAGCGTCTTCAATTCGTGGCGAGGCAGCTCCATTCCTGGTAAGGCTACGGTAGGAACGGTGATATGAGCTGCTTGAGAGGGTTTGAAGGCTTCCCAATACTCTCTCCTCTATATATTTATCCTTTAGTTTAAAATTTACTGATTTAAATTACTCAGCTTTGTTCAGTCGCGATAGGCCAGCGTCAGACAGGCCACTATGTACTGGAAGATTAATACAGAGTGACTTCAAGAACTCTCTTAAGTAAATAACCGATTTTTCATATTCGACGAAGAAAAATTGTGAACCCTTTAGAAGTTGATTAGTGACATGTGATGAAAAATATATATTATACCATAATTGTAGGAGAACATGTTAATGGTTAGATACGAGAGTGACTTGATGAAAGAGTAATTCTTCAATAAAATACTTATTCTGCGGTAAAAAAAAATATACATTATTATTTTTCAACATAATTTCCGTCCAATTCGATACACTTAGCCCAACGACCCGAATTTATTTCCACCAAGCCATTTTTTAAGATTGACACCAAGATCTGGTACCGAGAAAAAATTACTCGGTACCAGATCTGGTGAATATGGTGTATGAGGCAGCAATTAGTATCCTAATTCGACAAATTTAGCGGTTTCCATAGCGGACGAAAGAGGGACCGCATTATCCTGATGGAACAAAACTTCTTTTCTAAATAAATTCGGTTGTTATTTCTTCAGTTCGGCATTGAAACGTGTCAGTACATCAGGATAATATTGGCCAGCTATCGTGCTTCAGTTCTGCAAATAGTCAATAAAGATTACAGTAGTATATATGTTGAGCACTTGTGAAATTATTACACTATTAAACTTAAATAAAACACCTTATATTTCACAAACAATAGTATATTAACTATATGTACATTTCATGTGCCCTGCACACATCATCAGTAGTAACTAAATTTAAAAGTATTATTTTTTAAATACATGTATAGTAAAAATATCTATCTATTTTTTTGGTTAGGGGTGTAAAAATTACAATTATAAATGGTCAACAAATGGTCAAAAAACATGCATATAAAAATATAAAACTAAAAATAAAAATAAAAAATTTTGGTCGTATATTGTAATAGTGCCTGTTAAAATCTATTGAAATTCCAAGAAAGGACAAATTATGGGAAAGACCGTTACCTATGAAAAACAAGACAATGACTGTGTTTGGCATGTCGGGTTCTATTAAATAACAATATAGTAACGTGAAAAAGAAAAATTAGTTATTAGATACTGTAGGTATACAATTTAAAAGTTTATTATTAATAGGTGAAATGTCATTGTTTAAGAGGTAATTCTTGTATTTTTTCATATGTATGGCTTCCCACATGTCTAAATTTTTGCTATTACATTTAAAAAAAAAAAAAAAAAAAAAAAAAAAAAAAAAAAAAAAAAAAAAATGTAATAGCAAAAATTTAGACATGTGGGAAGCCATACATATGAAAAAATACAAGAATTACCTCTTAAACAATGACATTTCACCTATTAATAATAAACTTTTAAATTGTATACCTACAGTATCTAATAACTAATTTTTCTTTTTCACGTTACTATATTGTTATTTAATAGAACCCGACATGCCAAACACAGTCATTGTCTTGTTTTTCATAGGTAACGGTCTTTCCCATAATTTGTCCTTTCTTGGAATTTCAATAGATTTTAACAGGCACTATTACAATATACGACCAAAATTTTTTATTTTTATTTTTAGTTTTATATTTTTATATGCATGTTTTTTGACCATTTGTTGACCATTTATAATTGTAATTTTTACACCCCTAACCAAAAAAATAGATAGATATTTTTACTATACATGTATTTAAAAAATAATACTTTTAAATTTAGTTACTACTGATGATGTGTGCAGGGTACATGAAATGTACATATAGTTAATATACTATTGTTTGTGAAATATAAGGTGTTTTATTTAAGTTTAATAGAATAAAGATTACGTTTTGGAATCCCAAAAAATTGTGACTGTAATATTATTGTCCGAAAAACGGCTTTTACCTTCTTCGGAGCACGTTCATCAGAAGAAATTGCTACAAACAACGTGTAACAATAAACGGTCCACAAAAACTGGCTTTGTAAAAAAAAAATGTTGTGCAGTCACAACACCCTCCTCGGATTTACCTTGCGTGGGTGTAATGATTAAATTGACAGAACAGTCAGCCAGTGCCAACGTCGTAAGACTCAGTGAAGATAGTCGTGCAATTCTCGGCAAAACGTTGCTGAACTGACTATGAATTAAAAAGGGCACCACCGCGATTTAAGAGCTGTTTGTCGTAGGGATTATTGGTCACGCGGAGAACGTACTTGCGCTAACGAACCCACTAAGGAAGGGCTAATTACAAAAACAAGAGGTAATAAAAAGTAAAAGAAAATGTTCCACATTAAAGAAAAAGAATAAAGTTTATTATAATCGTTTTCGTCGATAACAAAATTTGCAAGATAAAAATAGAAAAGGAAACTATAGTATTTTTCAACCAAAACTGAGTGAAGCCTTGTATATAATTAAAGTATATAAAAATTAAATAAATATATATAATTGTTAAACAACATAATGTAATTATAAATTAAAAATTAAAAATCAAGGGTCATACAGTCTTGTGCGATACTGTATATTCACCAGTCTATATATGTATTTCAGAACAAAAAGTAAGAAAAGAATATTAGCAAATGTCATATGTATACGCAAGGCATCGAGTAATCGTTCGCAAACGAAATAAAATCTTATATACGTAAACTTAGGGCTACATATTCTACGACGCTATTTAAATATAGTAAAAATAAATGAAATACATTCTTATGCACGAAAACTTTAATTAAATTGAATCAACAAATTTCTGTTAAATCTAAATTGCATCGACGCAAAATTAAATACACTAAGTTAATTACAAAACGGTATACACAATTCTATTTCAATAATCCAAAAGATTAATGAACGAATCAAGACAAATAGAATGAAAAATTACTGTGAGCGATGTTAATGTAATTACGATAAAGAAATTATTTAACGTTTAAAGCAAAAAAAGAAAAGAAAGGGTTAATTTAATGTTCCTTTATCTTACGGTAAGTGACCATATAGTTGCTATTTTTATAGCACAATTGCAAGTTTTGAGTAATATATACAAATCAAACGGAGACGGAGTAATTAGTGACAGATCTTCCGATTCACACGTGGTCCTCGTTGAAGTTTCCGGTCCACGTGGTAATTTCTTCGGTAGATTCCTTAATTTCGTTAATTCCGGATGGCAAATCTCAAAATCCAATTAACTATAAACCATAAAACTATAAAATAGGGATAAACACCCTACAGATGGTAATTATGCATTAGAAATAGTGAAACTCGAAGGTTGAGACACATAAATATCGCAAAGAAATTTACCGGGAAAATCACTCACCTACTACGAGGGTATAATTAAATCTTTAGCATAGAAAATAACGTCAACCCAAACATAAAATTGTGGTACATCAAACTCTGTCTGCCGCCGTAAAAGCCACCTATTTCAGTGTAAATTTTCTCGATTCAAATTAACACAGCGGCAACAGGCAAAAATACATCTAGACTCGCTAAGATTTACAACGGAAGTGCCCGTAGTCCCCCACGCGCACCTCCTTCTCTAAAAGTCTTCCTCTAAAGCTGGTGAATATATAGCAACGGCAAAAAACTTGTAAAAAATTTATTACTTTCATAGTTTTCTTTTTACCTATCGGCGAAAAAATTGAGATGTTTGCAGCAATAACCATCTCACAGATTTTTATTCGACGATCGCTGTTTGCAATGGTATGAACTTTATTAATAATTTCTGGAAAAGTTGCTGTAAATGAGGGCGTTCAGCATCTTTTGTGCTCATATAATTATTTTTGAAAGCAGTGAACTACTTACAAATCAGTCCATGATAAAAATAGTATATTATAATATTTATGTAACTTTTCTTGATTTTTTCACGTAAAAAAAGGATAATGTTTCATTAACACACTCAATTTTTTTATTACATATTCTCTATACAAAACCAACAAATAGTTAACATTAAACGATCGTAAAAAATTATCAGTCTAACAAATTTGGATAAAGTTTTGATAGTAGGTTTCTAAACCATAATTAAAATCTGCTTGTCATGGCAAAAGTGCTACCAACTTTTAAGAAGTCACTCTCTCGACAAATTATCCTCGTAAACACGAAGATCCAACCTCCTTTAACCATAATAGAATAGTATGTGGATTACACACAATACAATTGATTATTTTTTATTACACAATGGTGAAGATATAGCGAATAGATATTATTCCTTCTTAGGAAGGTGAAGGCATAGTGAATAGGCATTTTCCATATAAACTGTCAACAAATGAAAAAACAACAGCGTACTGTTCTCATAAACTTGTTGCCTGATAATTAGAGAACGGACATTCTTACCACATGACTAAGTTCTCAGAATACAATAGCCGTTGTCCATTGTTAACGCTGGTGGCCGAGAAAGTCAAACACAAATACTTCATTGTATTACGCCGGGATGTACTCGGCGAAGTTTATAAACATTTCGAGATGCCGATTGCGTTTAATGGATATTTATCCTCCAAATACAATAGGTGTGTTGTCATTGTAATCGCAGCGGACCAGATGGCCGGGAAAGACTAACAAATACTTCATTGAATTACGCCGAGTCATGTGGTAAGAATGTCCGTTCTCTACTGATAATGCAACTTCACAATATCTCGAACAACAGCTTCAAAACTTAATAGCTACTTTATTGTTAATTCTCTCATTATTATTTTTTTTCCTGAAAAAAATGTATCCAAGCTTATTTTTAATGATTAAAAATGCGATACGTTTAAAAATTATTTTGACTTGAAAAAAATAATCGATTGAATTAAAATAATGGTCTCTTTTAGTTAGAGATTATTTTCCTAATTTTGTATTAAATAATGTTAATGAATCCATAAATTACGCTAATGTATTCTTTTGTTTTGTAGGTGAACGAGTACAGTAACAAAGTAGCAAATTTCTTTTTAAAGCAAGGTTTCGAAAGAGGAGACTGTGTAGCTTTGCTTTTGGAATCACGACCTGAATATGTTTGTTTCTGGTTAGGGTTAAGCAAAATAGGTGTAATAACAGCACTAATAAATACGAACTTAACAAATGAACCCTTAGAACACAGTATTGATGCTGCTAAATGTCGTGCTATTATATTCGGCTCCGAATTTTCCGCAAGTAAGTTCTTTTACATACTGTTTGTGCATGTAAATATATTTTTAGGTTGGACACCTTTAAAAAATTAATACAAATATGCATAAGCATTTCTGTTCATACGGATATACAACACGTGTTTAGCCAGTGGTAACTTCAACCGTATAATAGCTATTCGAGAGGAAACCGCCTTTATAGGCGAGTCTCTTTTCTCCGTCAGATGTCACGAGATATCTCTTGTCACTTGACAGAATAAAATTATTATTACTTGCGAATGCGAGTCTCTGGACGTCATTTCACAAAGCCGCACTGACAAGATCAATTAATACCGAAATGCACTGTGTACAGATACAGATATGTTTCATTCACATTTGAATTAATTTTGTATACGCTTGATGTGTTTCACATCGATATTCTATATTTTTTGGCACCTTCAGAAAATAATTTTAAATTTATATAATACATGAAAGCCCATGATGTTTTGAGTGAAAATTTATTACTTTGCAATATGGTACGTTTCAATTACCACAAAAAATGATCTTACTCTATAATACACTGAAGTATCCCGCAAACCTAATAACTAGAGAACGGACATTCTTACCACATGACTATATTCTCCGAATACAATATCTGGGTTGTTCATTGTTATCGGGTGGCCGAGTAAGTCAAACAAATACTTCATTGAATTACGCCGGGATGTACTGAGCGACGTTATACACAATTCCAATTGCCGATTGCGTTTTATGGAATATATTCTCCGAATACAATAGCTGGGTTGTCCATTGTTATCGCTGCGACCAGGTGGCCAAGTAAGTCAAACAAATACTTCATTGAATTACGCCGGGATGTACTGAGCGACGTTATACACAATTCCAATTGCCGATTGCGTTTTATGGAAATTGCATCCGTTCTCTACTAATAACATACTGGGCAACCTTTAGACTATCGTTTCTCAACTTGGGGGTCGCGTAGTATTGAAGGGGAATAGCGAAATAGCCTAAACAATAATGAAAACTCATTTTATGAGAAAAAAATAATTTAGTATAAACATTTCACAAGCGTCGACGGTCCAACTGTTCCCAAATTATCCTGCAGATATTCGTATGCGTCACTGACTTCTAACAACATTTGTATATGTGTTAACTGTGCAAAACAAGTTTCCAATTTGTATAATTTGAGACGATGTGTAAAAAAAAATCATCCCAATAACAATAACCTGTTGCCTGGAATTCTTCGCGTGAAGAAAAGTCCATATTCTTGAATTCAATGTTCAAATTATGTAGCCCATGTAGCTTAATCATATCCACTTTAGTAGAACATAGTTTATCACACAATAGTCACTTTTTTGCCACTTCCTTGCTTTTCTTGTTGCAGTTGCAGCAACTAACACACATATAAATGTTGTTACTATTCATACTATTATAATATTATAAAACGTTTGAGATGCATGCGAATATGTGCAGAGTGCAGGATAATTTGGAAATAGTTAGACCGTAGACCCTTGTAAACATTTCACTTGCATAAGGGACCATTCAAGTATTACGTAAGCAGAATTTCAGTAATTTTTAACCCCCCCCTCCCCACTTGTCAGCAAAAGTAAACAAAGCTCTTATCCCCCTCCTATGCTTATGTAAGCATTGGTATAATTTTTACAAAATCTGTTCAATTTTCTTCATTGTTATTCATGAGCAACAAGCTATCATAGTTATTAAGGCTACCACAATGAAATAAGCAAGTTATCAACTATAAAGGAATTTAGTGCACAGTTAATATTTTTTCAAGCAAATCATTAACATCATATTTAAATATTATATTATTAGCATATAAATGATATATATTTTGTTCTATTCAAAAATTTAGAAAATTCAAATTAATCGTCCTCATTCCAAGACACTTGAATCCATGACGTCGATGACATTGGATGTTTGCTGCTCGTTATTGTGTGTCTGCTTACTTTTCTGTTCTTTCTAGATATCGACATCGTTCTCTTTACGTCATTCAAAAACCCATTCATTCATTAGCTTGACGAGCCGCTACTCTGATAGGTCTCACTCTTGTTTCGGTGTGTGTGTTTATATTTTTATGGATCTCCTTGCTGTGACCATTTAATGATTTGACATAGGCATGATAAACACCACATGTTTTGTATGTCGACTTGATAGTTTCGATTTTACCGTTGGACAAAAATAATCGTAACGTATGTGTAGAAACTATTTAGGTGAAGAATCTAAGTGTAGAGCTAATCTGAGTGGATGGACAAAATATTATAAAGGATTCCATTTTTTGCCATTTCATAATGATACTCTAAAAATATCTACCCTAAAAGCGTGGGCAGAGCAAGTTACAACAAATAGAAGTCTAACTTACCTTGGAAAAAACTTAATAGACTCGATTTGTTTCTAGTTGCTGCTTGCAATTCTTCTTCAATTCTCTTGGACACAATAATATCGAGTTCCTTGTCGGACTTTGCTTGTATCTAATAAGCACGTCAAACTTCATTAACTAACTTCTGCACATTTTATAATTTTGTGTTCGTGTGAGATTTTTTAAAACTTTCGAATAATTTTTGGTATAATTTTGATTTGTTTACATTAGACGACATTTTAAACTAATTGAACGGTGGCAAAATTCGATCAATAGTAAACAAACATTAACTTAGAACACGTCAAATCCAATGATATTAGACACGCGAATAGCGCGCGTGGTAATTTCCCTACTTCTGTTCTTTATTACTTAACCATAAAACACCGCGTGAGAGCGAGTATAAAGCAATAATCAATTATTCAGGGAATCCCTGAACAAACAAAAAAGAATAAGAAAAGTAAATAAATAAATATTGCTGACGTAATCACTATTCAGACCCCCCGCCACCAATGTCATCAAAAATAAGTAATGCAAAGACCCCTTGGTGCTTACGTAATACTTGAACGGCCCCTAAGTACACATGTAAAGAAAAGAAATTAATGTGATGATTGCATTTGTTTTTCATTTAAAAGTTTCTCCAAACGTGGATCTACGTTAGAAACACACAAATGCAAATTGTTTTCGAGTGTTAAGAGACGATTCCGGTATTTAGTTTCTAACGCAATCATAGACGAAAAAGAGAGGGATAAGACGTGGCGAAAGTGATTAATATTTTCAGAATAATTGAAACATACATGAGTAGGTAAACCCCACCAGTTTTGTATAATACAAAGGTATTTCTAATAATATAAAATATTATTAAAAATCTGGTGCGAAGAACACAAATACAGGTTCACTATTAATATTTTTGTGAACGTGTCCGAACATATCCCTCCCCAGAGACGTAGATACGTATTTCGCCTTTCTACAGGCTCATCGGTACGCCCCTGCTGGAGAAAGGATATCTTCAGACACATTCATAAAAAAGAACCACGTCGCCACATCACAGAAATTATCCAGACCGAGCGTAGAAGTAAATTCAGCGCTGCCTGTTGTCAGATAGCCGAAGTACCTCGCCCCGTCCACATAACCAATGTGAAGTAACGACGCCCTTCTAAAGATGGCGCAGCCACGTCTCTAGAAACTGCATTTTGTCTGTGTCTTCACTCATACTACGGACTAACCGCATGTGTAATGTATCAGAATAATTGAAACATACATGAGTGGGTAAAACTTCACCAGTTTTGTATAATGCAAAGGTATTTTTAATAATATAAATATTATTAAAAATCTGGTGTGAAGAACACAAATACAGGTTCACTATTAATATTTTTTGTGAACGTGTCCGAACATATCCCTCCCCAGAGACGTAGATACGTATTTCGCCTTTCTACATGCTCATCGGTACGCTCCTGTTGAAGAAAGGATATCTTCAGACACATTCACAAAAAAGAACCACATCGCCACATCACAGAAATTATCCAGACCGAGCTTAGAAGTAAATTCAGCGCTGCCTGTTGTCAGACAGCCGAAGTACCTCGCCCTGTCCACATGACTAATGCGAACCAACGACGCCCTTCTAAAGATGGCGCAGCCGTGTCTCTAGAAACTGCATTTTGTCTGTGTCTTCACTCATACTACGGACTAACCGCATGTGTAATGTATCAGAATAATTGAAACATACATGAGTGGGTAAAGCCTCACCAGTTTTGTATAATACAAAGGTATTTTTAATAATACACTGCACACTGCACAGGTAACGTGTAGAATATTGGAATGAGATTTAATAACTTCCCTGTTTTTAACATATAAGCTGCCGCAACAGTCAAAAATAATAGCATCTTGTCTTTATAGTTGTTGTCCGATCACAGAATATTATAAATACATTGATCAATTACTTCTGCAACTGTTTCGCCATTTATGACTGGCAATATTTTAGTCGCAATTAAGTATGATTGGTATGAAATTGTCAGATGAAGAATACCAACGACTACATTTAACACATATCGTCCCATTACATCCGTTGTTTTGTCTGCACATACCCAAAGATAATGACCAGATAGGTTGGCTCGCATTTTTTTAATGGTTCTCAAGGAGTATTTGTAAAAGGTATTTACGTAAATTAGATTCATCTGGTATATGACGATCAATATATTTTGTAAGAAACCTTTTGAGGACTGGATTGTTAAGCTTTTTGAATAGGATATTGGCCGCCATGAAAGCTTCACACAGTTCTTCGTTACAAGTGTCAGGTGCAGATGATCATATGTTATCTTGATGAGTTTTCGAAGAAGCAAACATTCCACTTTTGTGGACGCCTTAAACTTAATGAACAGGCACTGCAATATATCTCGGTATCATTACGAATATGCAACCAATCTGTATGGCCTCTAATCCATCCTACCATGTTTGCCCTACGAGAATTCTTCATAGTTAATGAAAATAAAGAGAAATACTAAGAACAGAAAGAAATGGACTAAACACAAGAAACGAAAACTGCCCCAAAAATAAGGTAGTAAATTAAACTTAATATTTATAAATAATTATAGGATTAATATACAATGTAACAATATCAAACGGATTTTTTTTAAATACTAAACGTTGTAATCAAATAATATTGAAAGAAACGAAACCAGAAACAATCGCTTATAGAAGAGAATAGAAAATATACTATCTCAAGAACAATAAATGCATATAGGTATGTATATGCATGTATAACAGTATGTAAACTCGAGAATACACTTTGGAAATTAGCGGATATAATTTTTTAAGCGATTATTTCAAGATGTCTAACGAAATAATATATAATTGTATATTCCGTCTTACACGCCAATGTTAAATTTAATTTATGAAGGAATACAGACAATGTACTATTCATAACGACTGAAATAAAAATACCTGCTCGAGGAATGCAATCGAACAAGCAAATAGTGGGGCTGTTGTAACGTGCATACAATAGCTGAGACCGCCACATCTTTTTATCGGGGCAATTGGTCATTCAAACGCTTCAGTCCGCTCTCTGCACATTAATATTAACTATTCTTATGTCTAAGACACTTCATATTAAAGTTATCTACTTAAACCCTTTCCCCAATAAAGATATCGTAACAATATAATATATTATTGTATTTATATACTTTATATACTTGACGTTGTTGGTAAACATCGATATATTATTTTTTTTATAAGTTTAAATTCTGTTGCTCTGTTATTTTAAACGTTGCACTTCTGTCTTCAGATTATATTTTTCTTTATTTTGTTTGTATTACGCAATTTTCTTTTATTTTTATAAGGAATTGTTTAATGTCGTTTATATTCTATACGTGCCACATAATAAATGTTTTCTTAAAAAATGCAAATACTACGTCCAATGTTGTTAGCAAAAAAAGTGGTACCTAAATACACACATACACACGAGTATGCTTGTGAAATATGTTAAGACATGGAAGTTATGGATATGTATATATTATAAATTATCATAGTTAATTATTTATTTAACACAAATTGTGTTTGTTTAAGCTCTGAAGGCCATAGCACCAAAGTTAGAAAACATAAAAAAATTTCAATTTAACGAAAATGAAACGAATCCCATTCCATTATCTGAAGGAGCCGTTGATTTAAGGACTTGTTTAAATGAATCTTCCATAACGTCTGTTGATGTTCATATACAAAAAGGTGGTTTAAAGGATCATTTTCTTTACATATATACATCCGGAACAACTGGTTTGCCAAAAGCTGCTGTAATAACACATATAAGGTATAATATATTTTTTTATTATATAAACTAATTAAAATTAATTGAAATATTTAAAAAAAATAGAGAGTGTTTCTAACGTCTTCATCCGATTTCAAAGTGTTATATAGACACCAATACAAATTTGGATAAAATGTAAAAAAATAATTACATTACAGAATTAAATAATTCAAAGTGCTCGGTAAAGGATGCTATGTGCCCCCCACGAGCACTAGACTTGCGCCGACAAATATCTCTCTAAACTTACCCAACTTACCTACAACTCATGGTTGCCCCGGAGATCTTTTGGCTAAAGGGCTAACTCAGGTAAGAGGCGAGTTGCGGAGAGGTTCTTACATAAAAAAGGGCGCCACCATGCTTACCTTTAGCCAACAGAGAACACAGACTCTGCCGTAGTAAGTGGATAACTTAGTAATTTCGAGTAAGTTGATACTCAATTAAAAAAAGAAAAAAAAGAAAAACAGAGTTCATAACAATAACTATATTTATTATATAAGCAACAAAGAAAATAAAAAATATATATAATATACCAGAGAGGTATAAGTATTGAGCTAACAAAATATTTTTATATAGTTGGAATATCATAGATCACATAAACATCGTATTCTATACTAAAGATTATTGCATCGGTAGTCCATCAAAGCTTATGTACCTTACATAGGTTCGTTACACTCAGTATATGCAATAAATTTTTAGGTGGTACACACAGATAGAAATTAATAATTAAAAAATAATAATACACAATGTATTCACAAAATCGGATACTACATTCAGATAGTAATATAAAAATAAAGGCTCAGCCTGTATATGCAAAATTATATGTTTAAGAAAAAAAAAATAATGTAACTAGAATATTTTTCTATAATTGTGAAAATTGATCAATTAAATGGAAAATATATTATTTAAACAAAATTAGATATACATAAAAAAATCACATAAGATTCCATTACTAATAAGAAAATATATATATAGAGTGAAATCTCCCCTAACGGACACCTCCCTTAAGCGGACATCTCCTTTATACGGACACATTGTGATAGCCCCGAATTTGTCTTATGGAATTTACAAGTAAATCACATTCTTTTGAACGGACACGGACAGAAGAATTCAGTCCGTTTCCTTTAAAAAATCTCTCTTGTGCGGACAGCGCACATCAAAGTACATACATATATGAAACGGGCTGCTAAATCGGTATGCGCAACGGCATTCGCACGCACGCTAATTAGTAGATAGGGATTTCCCCGAGACTCCGAATTCATACAGTCGTGTGTTTCTGCATATACGTAGCAATAAAAATGGCATCTAAACGAAATTATTTAACACTCAAGGAAAAGATTGAAATAGTGGAAGTATACAAAAGTGAGAAACTTAGTGTTCGTGAGTTAGCTAAACGTTTTGGTATTGGTAAAGCAAAGACGGCTAATATCATAAAAAATAGAGACGATCTATTGAAAGTGTGGCACTCCAATGTTAATGTTAATAAGAAACGATGCTTTATTAACAAAGGAGGTGCAGATGTAAACAGAATGTGCTACGAGTGGTTTATCAAAGCAAGAAGTAAAGGAATTCCTCTGTCAGGTAAAAATTTGAGATACTAAGGTAAGTTTTATTTTAATGTTCTCAAATTTAAAGGGCCCATAGTGCAGAGTAAAGCGAAAGAAATTGCTGAGAGTATAGACTATACTGAATTTAACGCATCTTATGGATGGTTAGATAAGTTTCGAAAGCGCCATAATATAAGCTTCAAAGCTATTTCTGGTGAGGCAGCTAGTGTTAAGGTGGAAGATGTAGCAACATTTTTAAATAAATTACCGTCGATTTTGAAAAATTATTCACCGAGGGATGTATTCAATGCCGACGAAACCGGGCTGTTTTTTCGTGCTCTTCCTGACAAGACTTTACATTTAAAACAGGAAAAATGCGTTGGCGGTAAATGTTCAAAAGAAAGAGTCACCATCATGCACTGTGTTAACATGCTTGGTGACAAAGAAAAGTTGTTGGTTATAGGTCATGCGGCTAAACCTAGAGCTTTCAAAAATATAAAAGTAACTGAATTGCCTGTTACTTGGAAGGCCAACAGCAAGGCATGGATGACTGGTACTATAATGACGGAATGGTTGAAGGAACTAGACAGCAAAATGCAAAGACAAAAGAGACACATTTTGCTATTTGTTGATAATGCCTGTTCGCATTCAAGGGACATAGAACTGTATAACATTAAATTGGTGTTTTTTCCACCTAATGCACATCTGTATGTCAACCCCTTGACCGGGGTATAATAAAAAAATTTAAAATGCACTATAGGACCATTGTCGTTAAGACTATTTTAGCAAAAATTGAGTGTTCAAATTCAGCTCATGAACTTTGCAAATCAATTAACATTTTAGATGCTATTTACTTTATAAAGAACGCTTGGGACGAAGTATCAAAACAAACGATTCAAAACTGTTTTCAAAAGGCTGGGCTTATTGTTGGAAATCAAAAAATCATGTCCACAGAAGATGAATTTACAGCAGATGATAATGTTCCTCTATCACTATTAGCTGAATTGTGGAAAGTACCACCAGCATTAGGGATTGAAGAATGCAACGTAGAGGCCTTTTTGAGCTTCGACGAAAATATAGTAACAGAAGATACGAATGACATGCCCTCTGTCACAAATCAGTCGTCGGATATTGTGGAACTGGATGGATCGGATGAAGATGTGGAAGAAGTGAGCAACATGAAACTAACGACTTATCAACAAGCCATAGATATGGTAAAACAATTAAAAAAATTTACCACCACTCTAGAATTACACCATCACGACCAAAACATTAAGAAAACTACTCGCCAGGCAACCCTGTTGAATTATTTTACAATGTTGCATTAGATATAAGTAACAAGGAATTATGTACAATTCAATTACTTTAAATTTTGTGCTGGTTTACAGAGGTTACATTTATGTTTTATATATTTAATAAAATCACATTGGTTCATTATGAGCTTACTTATTTTAATATTCCCAAAAAATTCACCAACTATTCCCTTAACAGGACACCTCTCTTGGGCGGACAGATTGGAATAGTCCGGTAGGTGTCCGGTCAAGGGAGATTTCACTATATTAATTTTAATTTGCTCAAATTCCTTACTTTAAAACAAATCTGACATGTGGGATTGATACTATATAAAAAATACTACTGCAATTTGAATTAGAAAAGTGATTAAGCGAGTTATATATGTAATGAACTTGGTTAAATTTTATATGGATGCAAGGAAAGAAAAAATCCAATAAAATGGTGAGTCGAACACCATGTTTTAGGACACCATGCGGTCCTCCAAAATAACTATTATATTAATTTTTCTGGGACTATTATATTAATTTTTCTGGGACTGTCACAAAAAATGTTATTCTACACATACTACCTTGCGTGATAGATGACCCTTGAATCCAATTGCGTTGCTTTTCTGGGTCCAGGTAATTAGATGGCTACGGATGAAATTTTTCTTAGCGGATACTGACAATAACCGTTTTTCCTAGCAGAAAATAACACAGCAACTTTCCATTAGCCTATACACACAGCAGCTTTTCATTAGCCGATATTAACGGCCCTAAATAAATGAGAAAAGAAAAGAATAAGTGGAAGATTCCAGAGTAATATAATAAACGGAGAACAATGCCGTGATAAAATTACAGCCGTCCCCTTATCTCAGAAGCTCACCTGAAGCAAGACGTGGTCACAAAACTTTCAATTCCGAGGAACAAATCCTCGATTAAAATAACACTATACTAGTGAATTTAATGAAATAAAATCAATTTTGACAATTCCTGCTTATCACAGAACAGTAACATTGTTTAATTAAAAAATGACTTTTAGTTTTAAACTACTGCCTTACTTCAAAGCTCGAATGGTTAAAAAAGAATCTCCCGAACGAATGTGTGAGTATTTAAACAGAAAGAAGGATACGCCACTAGTAACAAAAAACTACCCCAGACGGAATATTGGAAATAAAAGACAGATAATTACTCAGATATCCTGACATGGTTAAAAGGTAATTGAGGAAGCCAATATCAAAAATTCAATAATTAATTCGTAGTAATAAAGGATTAATAACCGAGTAAAAATTATACCAACCGTCAAGCGATCTATAATCAAAAATTTAACCAAGTCTCGCGTAGATGTCGCTCCAAGCAAACCAAAATGTAAAAACCAGAATTAAGTTTAGAAATGGTTATGCAATAAATTAAATCATCCTAATAGATTTACAAAATTCTAATAAAAAATACGACGATGTCCTGTTTACCTAGAATTGCTTAAGAACAACAATAATTGAAATATAAATTCAAATATACGAACCATGACTTCGCATAAAATTTCAAAATGTCAAACTGCGCAGAAGTATATACAACCCCCCGGAGTAAACAGGGACATAGTGACATCCAAAATATTTGAACATACAAACTTATATGAAGATATTAGAGTTTGAAATAGCCTATGATGTTCGATAATTAGCAATTAAAGTAAATAAATTATATAAATCGATAATATTGAATTTTGAACAGTCTATGATGACTTAAAGTTAGCAATTAATTTAATTAAATCATTAAAAATGCCCAAACGGTATAAGGATCATTTTTAAAGTGTAACAAGGATACAAGTAAATGAACCTTAACTCCAATAAAATGAAATCGCATGCTGTAAGGTCGAAGGAACGTTATGACCAAACATATAGTGCCGAACTTCGAAGCCCATTTCATTCAATCTGGCGTTGAGGCAGTTCGTTATTAAATGAAACTTTGACAATCTTACTGCAAACGTGGAAAAAGATTATTCTGCAACATGCGAAAATATAAGTTTTTCGAGACTGTTTTCTCTACGAAAAATATTGGCCATAAACTTTTCCACAAGAAGTTTTACGATGGTGTGCAGGTGTTCCATTCCCAGAATTCGGATATTGTGTGTTCACTTGTCAAATAAAACATTGCTTCGTCAATAAAAACCAAGCGCAACGGGAAATTTTCGTCTTCTTCCCTCTCCAGAAGAAAGTTGCAAAATTTAATGTTTTTATTTTGTTATTCCCTTCATAGAGTGCTTGTAGAAGTGGAATCTTGTGCGGTTTTAAGGACACACATCGTCGTATCACTTAAAACCGTTTGATGAGAAATACAAAACCTCACGGCTTGTTTGTCGTGTCGATTTTTGCGGACTGCGAGTGAACGCATTTCGAATTCATTCTACGTTTTGCTCAGATGTGCGGGGACGACCTGATCGCTTTGCAGCACACTAGCTTCTAAACCGTTATTAGTTAAATCACTTACTGTTATCAGTGACAACTCGTCATTTGATTAAAATTGATATTTTTGATCAAAAAATGAAATATTTAACGAAATCTCTTAGAATTGTAATTTTGATGATGATCGAATACGGAGACAGATATAGGAAGAATTTCGAGGTAGTGCAACTGCTCTAAGAGAGGCACCCTGAACAACCCCCCATTTCACAAGGAACTGTATCCAAAATTTAGACATAGTTTCGAGAACTTGGTCATGTGGAACCTTCGCAGCCTACTTCTGAATGTTCTCCTCAATATTGCAGAAAATCCAACATCTACGTTACGGCAAGTAGCTTTGGAAAATAGGATCAGCCATACAACCATATTAAAGTGTTTTAAAAAGAGAAGCTTCATCCCTATAAACTTCAATACGTTCAAGAGTTAACAGATGATCCGGACCGCCGTCTTCAATTTTGTGAGCAAATGATGGATTTGTTGGATAGAAGTGAAATTAGACAACTTAATGTTTTCTGACGAATCTACATTTACTCTAAATGGAGAAGTAAATCTCCAGAATTGTAGATATTAGGCTGCCACGAATCCTCACTCGATGCGCGCCAACGCTCGGATAAGTAAACGTTAGGACAAGTATATTCAATGATCAGATACTAGGTCCTATTTTTATTAATGTCAATCTTACCAGTGCCAAATATTTACATCAGTTTTATATCCAGATCTCAAGATCCAGATATTCCTTGGTATACCAGCTCACTATTCCCTGTGTGTTTGACAGTATTTAAATCAAGTTTTTGCAAATTTATGGATTGGGAGGAGTGGATTCGTTAGCCAGATCGCCTGATTTAACTTCGCTTGACTTCTTCCGTTGGGATTCTTCAAACAAAACCTTGCATGATTTGAAAGAGCGTATTTGAACAAAAATTAGAAATATTACACCTGAAACTTTACACAACGTTAAGGAAGAGTTTTAATTTAGATTAGGAGCTTGCCAACAAGTGAACGGAGAACACTTTGAGCATTTGAGTAGTATAGTAGTAGTATAGTAACAAATCTAAAATTGTTTGTAATCCTATTATTTAATAAATTTTTACCCTTTTTTTGTGATGTTTACTTACAGTATTCTTTGGTTAGACAAAATGTGTTTCAAAAACTATTGCAGATAATGATATCATGTCGGATTTGTTACTAAGGCTGTTAAGAGCAAAACTAAAACAAAAATATTGCAGAACATACAGATAGTGTGACGTCATAGTTAAAAAATGGATGACTTCATGAATAAGTGAAGGAACTACAATAAGCATTATGAGAAATAAGAATTGACCTTTTCGGCGTTTTCGATAAATGTCGTTAGTTTTGAAGTTAGTGCATTTATTCCAGAAGTCGTTTCCATACAGTATAATGCATCTATTCCCACATTGATATATGCTAATAATTCACCTATTGACATATTACCACATAATCACTCTTTTATACTATTAATAAATCGTTCAATATTAATCAATTAAGGACGAAAAATTAATTATTGTCATGCGAATGTGATCTATTGTTAAAGAAGCACTATTATAATAATAATGTTCGGAGTTTTTAATAGTGAAAAGATTGAACATAAACGTGTGAGACTACTGAGAAATGATACTTATAATTTTGGAAGATCTTTAAACTCATTTCATTGTGTGTTAGTGTATGTACTTTGATAAGGTAGAAGTCACCTATGTTTACCGATGCGTCATTATATTATCTGAGATACTTTTCTACAAATGCATTTCGTTCAAAGCAATGCTACTATGAGGATTTTTCTCCCTCTTCTGAGTTTATTTATTTTATTTTAAATGACTGTATTTAATAATGAACTCTACCGACTATTACCATAGTATAAGTAATATAGTAGGGGCACTATTTGATTTCTCGTAACGCAGCTATCGACAAATTATGTTCCAATGTATCCTTGTCACTGCTTAGTACTGTTTCAGTATTGATATAAGTAATGTAGTAATGATAATACAATAGTAAACTGCATATTTTTAAGTGTAAACACAAAAAAACTCATGAAGTGCACTTTCAACATCCTAAATTTGAAATTAAAGTTTTAAATTTGGCGCATTTTCACACTGTTCAAGCGCAAGGTCACATAAATCTGTCTACGGTTTTCATTCATAAATAGGGGAAGTGTCCCTACTATATTACTTATGCTATGCTATTAGATACTGTGTTATCCGAAGGACAACGGTGGGAGAGTCTCTTGGCTGCGACACATTTCATATGAGATTGTAAATACAAGCCGTATTAGTGCAGTGATGCGTTTTGTAGATCTATACTGTGTAAATTCAGTATTAATGGTTCTAGTATTTATCTTGCACTTGTCTATATTCCTCCTGATATCTCTTCGAAAGATTTGGAGACTTTTACCTCTGCCGTTGGAACCTTTGTAGCCAATAACTTATTTATTCTTATTGGGGATTTCGACCTCCCAAATCTATATTTGCCTGTTCATCGCCTTGCTTATTGTATTAAAAGCAATACCTTTCAAGTAAAACTGAAATGAAGGATCTTGAAATCTTATTTGACTGAAATCTTACTTTTATATCGCATACAATTATTATTTGTTCTGATGCCTACAAAACTCTGGGATTTATTATGCTATATCAAAATACTTTAAAGATATCATTTTGCTTAAATCCAGGCGCGGCTCGTGATGACGTATTTTGGTTTGCAGTACAATGATACGAGTGCCTCGTGTGTTTTCGGTGTTTACTAAGCAAACGTTACATTTAGTACACGAGAATACACGAAGCACTCGGATCATTGTACTGCAAACCAAAATACGTCATCACGAGCCGCGCCTGCTTAAATCACTGTAACGTGTGAGCCAAAAAAAGTTTTTCAAAGTATGCCATGAATAAAATCACTTGTGTCTTAATTTGATTGAACTTAGAGCTACCTGTCACTTTGTTTAATTTAATCTAAATAATCTATTTAAAAAATATATTTTTGAATTTAATATTAAATTTAATAATAAATAATAAATATTTTTAAAGCTAAATATGATTTATTATTATGTTGAACAAAAAAATATAGAATAACAAAATAAAGGGAAAAATGATACCATCCACATCTAACTTTTTTAAGCAAAATAAGAACGTTTTGAAGAATTTTTGGTGTGTTATTGATTTCTTCAATCTTGTTGGTGATCCTTTGTTTTAAATCGTCAAAATTAACAACGGCTGTTTCAAAAATTGAATTCTTTAAATGTGGTTATAAAAAGAAATCACATGGTGTTAAGTCACAAGATCATGGTGGCCAGATAGTATCTATATTCAGGCTAATGGTGCCAACATAGTGTTTTAGAAATCTTACCAAATATTTTTAAACATATTTTTGACATATCTTCAAAAAATATAGGTCCAATAATCCTTCTCTGCCCAATAGCTGCCCAAACTCCGTTTTGTTCCAAATGTAATAGAGTCTCTATAAAGAAAATGTGGATTATCTGTACCTCTACATTCTCATATTTTGAGAGTTGACATACCCAGAGAGGTGGGTCCAAAATTCGTTTGTAAACATAAATTTCGACAATGCTTCATCGTTGTTATTGAATTGTTCAATAAATTGTTGGCAAAATTCTGGTATTCCTGGTCTCCCAACAGGATGTATCTCTTGTGTTACTTGTATACCGTAAGGATGCATATGTAGATCATTTTTAAGAATACATCGACACATACCATAAGAAAAATTTAATTTTTGCCGTAAATGTCGTATAAAAGTTTGTGGACGTTCTTCCACTACTTGTCTTATCCCTTCGGTAGTAATTTCATTTCTGATCATTGGTCTACCACTTCCCATTCTCAACGATGGATACCCAGAAATGGTCATATGTGACGTCATTTACAAATTCGTTTAAGAAAGCTCTTAGAGAATAAGTCCATTCATCATAGATTTTTCTGCCATTTCCTAAATAAATCGCAAGTATATATCTCCTTTGCTGCGTATTCAACGTAAATTTCTTAAGTAAGGTTCTCACATTTAATATTAATCCTATTTATTCGGAAAGAAGAGCATCCCAGAATGATTTGCTTCTACAACATAGTATGTCATCTCTGACCAGAATAAGGCAGAATATTTGTGGGAAAACCTTAAGTAAACTTATGAACAACAATATTGACTACCCCTTCATATTTGAACGAATGTCTTTTGTGCTTTCTTGTGTGAACTCCAGATATAGCTCTAAATTCGTAGTTGTCTTTGCGATAACAAACGTCGTGAAACAGACCGCTACATGTAATCTGCCTAAAGTGAGCAACAGAAAGTTGGATGATGTATTTGCCAACAATCTGTTATTGAGCCTAGCCTGTTCGGTAATAAAGAATATTATTATTATTATTATTCAAACAGACAAGAGTATTTTGAAACTACAAACCTTTAAAGTAATTATAGCAAACGCCAATTAAGTTGGCGCGAGGAGGCGTAAGTTCGCGCAGGATTAAAAGTAGTGGGGAGGTTTGTATTTGGTTTTACATCAAATATCAGATAATTCTAACTTCTGAGCGTGTATCACTTTATAATCCCCTAGCAAAGACATTATATTCCGTCAAACGTCAATGACAAATGTATTCTGACAATTACTTGAGTAAAGGGGCTGGACGTTTTTAAAAACGGCTTCTGCGCACCCTCTCCTCGCGCCAACTTAATTGGCGTTTGCTATATTTGCACAAGAAATCGTGGAATTTAATAAGCAGCATTATTGAGCTATGATTCCTGTTCTTTAGCTACTGTAAAGTGGTGGTGCAATAAATTTCAATGTAATCGATTTTCCTTAAATGTTACGTTTCTATTTTATAAGCAAAAAGCGACTGTTAAAAAAGAATATTGGTCTTGCACAGGTCTTACAGAGAACCGCCATGTTACTATAAAGAACGTACAGATAACGCTAACAATTGGTGCGAAGGAAATTAGCACCATCTTACACAAATATTTGAAAGTTGGTAAGGTTGGTGTAAGATGGTGCTCGCTCGTCATCGAATACCCTGAGAAAATCATCATCGTTGGAAAACTTTTTCCTTTTCAACTTGTTTTTCACATGGGAGGACAGCGCGACGTCGCAAGTTCCAACACCTTCTTGCTGGTTCTTGCTAAATATTCGGTGCAGACTTTGGAATGAGAGGAAGGACGGTTGTCGAGGTGGCAAAACCAGGTGCGTAGTTTCGAAGGAGGCAAATGTTTTAAAGTGTTTCTTCAAGTCTTATCAGCCACTATTTGGTGTACCACTTTGTGGTGACTACCTTTTGTATTTCCAGCATCACACGCTTCACAACCCTTTTCACGATAAAGAAAACACACACCATTTCTTTCTTAATAGTTCGAAATTTCCATACAGTTATCTTCAGTTCGGCATGGAAACGTGCCAGTACATCAGCATAATATTAGCCATTTATTGTACTTCTCTTTTGTAAAGACTCAATAAAAATTACGCCTTTGGAGTCCCCCAAAATCGTGGCCATAATCTTACTGGACACATAAAAGGGTATGTGTCTTCTTCAGAGCACTTTCACTAGAAGAATTGTTTTGATTGTGCTCTTGTTTCTAAAGTATAGTAATATATCCCTGTTTAAAAAGATCTTCTTGAATTTCATTTGAAGTTAGCTATAGAATCATTTAAAATTATACCATGCGTTCGCATTTTCTCAACAGTAAGCAAATGCGACATTCTTTAGTTTATTCATATCTAAATGTTGATGTAAAATATGGTGTACCCATTACGTTGAGATGTTTACGGCATAGCTATCTCTCTTATTCGGCGGCTTCTATTTGTAATGGTATGAACTTTAATTAGCCTGGGAGGTCATATGGTCACTTTTAAAAGCGCTGAACAATTTACAAGTAATTCCATAAGAAGCATCAGATGTATCATAATATTTAGATCACCACTTTTCTTCAGTTTCTTTAATGGTTTTCTCACGTTTAATTAACACACGAAATTCTTTTTTCTCTATATTATCACAGAAACAACAGATGGTAAAAATTTATCTATCTAACAAATTTTCACGAAATTTCGACAATAGAGTTCCAAAACATGGCTGAAGTCGACATCATACTCATTATGGCAAAAGTGTTGCCAACTTTTGAGAGGTCACTCTGCTGTCAAATCACCATCGTAATTAGAAAGAAGTTCAAGTGTGATTGATAGACTTTCGTATTTTTATACCGAGTGTCCTTGAAGTAAAAAGACAACGTATGAAAAACAGAAAGATTCAATTATATAGAATATATACCTAAAATTCCCGCTCATAAGCAAGAGAAAAATGACGAAGATATTAAAAAAAAAATTGCTAAGCCACTGTCCAACTGAATATATCATAAACACTATCGGAGACGATATCTTAAAGCTGACCCACAATAACAAAAAGTACTGTTTTGTTATTGTCTATCTCGCTTTAAGTTTCGTTCTGTTGTTGATCGTTACAAATGTTCCTTACAATTTTTCAATTAAAGATAAATTGTAACCAAATAGGACGTTAAATGCCCGCAAAGCACACATCTTACATGTTATTTTAATATATCATCTTTAAAAATTCACTTGAGTTTCGTGCCAGGTTATCAAACTCTTACCGTAACAAAACTTAGACACAATGTTATCGTTTTTATAAACATAAACATCCCCGGCATTCTGAATCGATAATCTTATTTTATATTTCTTACTTATAACAAAAAAAAACATTCTCTTAATACTCATGAAATTTTAGTATAAGTTTTAAATTGGGTTTGTAAATTAATGTAACAAACATCTTACTTTTTAGTAATTTGCTTGAAAGTATAAAAAGCTGATTTTGTACGCTTTAATAACATCGACAGCTGTTACGTATGTAAATATACGGTGTGTATCTAACTTCAATAGAGGTACATATTTACAATCTGAATATTTTGAATTCATAGGCGGAACCTGATACAATTTTCAGGGGGTTTTTAATTTAGGGGTTTGCATCGTAATTGACTCACAATATTTCAGATTCATATTATGTATATATAATTACTTACATCTTTTCATTTTTCATACGTTGTGTTTTATTTCAAAGACACCTGCATAATATACTTACGCACATATAATCATATTGAGGATAATATAATCAGGTAAAAATAAAATTAAGCGAACATATAATTATTTTAATATCTAAATACAATATCATCAAATTTATTATCCAGTTTGACTCATAATGTTGGTGTCTTATGACTATTTCAGTGAACAGTTAAATATGTCAGAACATAAACTTACGTTTACAAATGTTTCATAGGTAGCAAATTATCTAAGCATAAAGTAAATGAACGGATGGATAAAGAATGTCCATAGCTGCAAATCGAGACCAAAAATGCTATTTAACATGCTGAAATTTGTATCAATTTCTTTTTGCATTTACAGGTATTTGTTTATGGGCATTGGATTAAATTCCATGATAAAGGTACGAGACAATGACTGCATATACGATTCATTGCCATTATATCATACAGCTGGCGGTATGGTTGGTACCGCCCAAGCCCTATTATGTGGAGCGACAGTAGTTATTAGGAAGAAATTTTCCGCTAGCAATTTTTGGAAAGACTGCGTTAAGTATAAGTGCACGGTGAGTAAATGTTTTCTCATTTATGAATGCTAGATATATTGTCTTTTCAGATTGCTCAATACATCGGCGAAACTTGTCGATATTTATTAGCTGCACAAAAGGATACAATAGTGAAACACAATGTTAGAGCTATGTTCGGTAATGGTCTAAAATCGCAAATTTGGAAACAGTTCGTTAAGAAATTCGAAATTCCAGAAATATTTGAATTTTATGGAGCCACCGAAGGCAATTCTAATTTAGGTAAACTATTTCTTTTTTATTTAATCTTCATAATTAAACTAAAGTTGCTTTTTTATTGAATCTCTATGTTAGTAGGTTGTGCATTTTAATCAAAAAGTTTGATTTGGTTTAAATTTGATTAAATTTAAAAAAAATCTTCCAAATCTCACTTTTGCAAGGTGTGGTCTTTTCATTTCATTATGTTGATCTTCATTCAATGTTGGTTTTCATACTCTTCTAGTTTGTTCGTATTCTTTTCATAGGTAGTCACACTATAGCCAAATATTCATATTTCGAAACATTAATGATAAAAATTGTAATTTTATATTCTACTTATGATCCCGAATTTTTGTGCAGAAACTTCCATTTTCTCCAATTATAGTACGTTCACTTCATTCACTGATTTCCCACATCGCCTTCCCAGTTCTATAATTTGACCCATTCATGTTTTTGTACGCCACCGTCTTTCTCTTTTTTAATTTTTCTCGCCTCGATCACACGTTTGTATTCCTTTCCAAAACCATTCTCAATATATAACCATACCAAATCTCTTCTCTAACCTTTTTTGCTCTATCCCACTTGATTTTATTAACTACTTTTCTTTAATATTTCATTTCAAGACGATAAAACTGACCCACAATAACAAAAAGTATAGTTTTGTTATTGTCCATCTCGCTTTAAATTTCGTTGTGTTGTCGATCGTTATGAACGTTCTATACAATTTTTCGATTAAATATAGATTGTAACCAAATACGACGCTAAATGCCCGTAAAGCACGCATTTTATTTGAATATATCGTCTTTAAAAATTCACTTGACTTTCGTGCCAGGCTTTCGAACCCTTACCGTAACAAAACTTACACACAATGGTTTCGTTTTTATAAACATAAACATCGCCGCCTTTAAATACAATAGCGGTATTCTGAATCGATATTCGTATTTATATTCGTCTGATTTTTAAATTGGATTTGTAGATCAATGTAACAAACACCTTAATTTTTAATAATTTACTTGAATGTATAAAAATCTGATTTTGCACGCTTTATAACATCGACAGCTGTTACGTATGTAAATATACGGTGTTGATTTTATTAACTACTTTTCTTTAAGATTTCATTTCAATCAATTTTATTTTGCTTTCATGTTCCTTCTGGATAATTCAGTTTTCTTTCACTAGCGTACAGAATCGATTATAATGTTGGAGTATTATACCCTTATAAAATCTTTTTGTTATTTATAGGTTTTAAAAAGACATAAAGGTAATATAATTAATACAAATAATATATAAGGCGGCTCACTTAGAGTGTCGTAAATTTATAATGTACAGGGAGGTACATGCTAATAACTATAAAAATTACATGACAACTAATGTTTTTCTAAGTGGAATATGGTTCCTTTCTTAGTATATCATAAAAAGCACACTTTTCTATTTATCAAGATATAACATTATTTACTTTAATAAGAAAAATCATCGATTTTTCAAAAATCCCACCAGTATTTAAAATTTTTAAGAGCGCCAATATTGTTAATCACCAAATGAGCATTTGCGTAAAAATGCAAACGATGTTGGACATAAATAAAAATTTGGTCAAGCGATAGATCTTGGAACTTATCACTACATATATCAATCACCGGGTAACGAGTTGCGTACAAGCTCAAACGCACAGACATGCGGGTTGAGTAAAGCGTTTCGCAGTCACAGGCTGAGGAAGTGATAAGTTGATGCAATAATTATAATAATAATAATAAACAGCATTATAGAACTAGTAAATAGCGTTCTACGATGTATACCAGCACCGCAAAATCAGCGGCGTACCATCGAACTCATACCCACGAATATGTGGGTAGAGTAAAATGTTTTCCGGCTACAGGCTGAGGAAATGTGAGATAACTGGACGCAATTAATAATAATAATTGCTTATTATTATTCCGCCTTAGCATCTAAGTTTTGCTGAAACAGAATAAATATAAAAGTGGGGAGTTAAATATATCTATTTTTTTATTTAACTTCCCACTTTTAAATGAAATAATAATTTAAATTAAAAAAAAACTAAATGATAATTTAAATTAATGACAAGTCTGTTTTTGAATTTTCATATTAATTTCTAAAGATTCTAGATTATTTAAATTGATACTTTATTTTATATATGTACGGTTTTAAAATTGGGGTGGAAGTCGTGTTTAAGTTCTAACAAATATTTGTTAGAATTTAAACACAATGTGAATCTGGTTTGTTATTATGAAACCTAATGTCTTCCTTGATTCTTATGTTAAAAGAATTGACCTACATAGAATTTTTGGCAACTCCCACAGTTCAACTTATAGAAACCTTTTTCTGTTCTTCCTTTATTAGTTTGAATTATGGTTCCTTTAAAATGTTTTATGCTTATTTTTTGAAAATTCTGTACCGATTTTCTTCGAACTAGGACCTAGTTAAGTATAGATCTGTATATTTTCTGTCGTCAGATACGTCATCGTTTTTTATTTGTTGAATTTTTTTTCTTTTCAATTTCTATTCCTTTCTTTATTTTTCTAATACATATATTAGTGTCTTTGAATTGTTGAAATGCACGAGATATCCTCTTTGCATTGACTGTTTGATTTCTTACAGTAATCTTGTGTTCCTTTCCCACGCTAATCCATTCGTTTGTCCGGGCAATGTTTGCGGATCTTATCTTTGAGCGTTTATCATTTCTCTTATTTTTTAATTTGTAGTCAAAATTATTTTTGTTTAAACTTATTGAAGTTCTTTTTAAAAAATTATAATTTAAATCGTACATCAAATTAGAATTCGAGATTATACCCAAAGATTGTTAACAATTACGAGTAGATATTGTATTATTATATCTACTAACAAAAGACGAAATAGACTTTAAAGAACTGGCAATAAAAGGCACCTACAATTTATTACAATAAGATTTATTTTTTGCCTTTCTAACTATTACTAAAATTTACAAAATAATTCGTAATTTTGAGACGCTTAATTCGTGAATAAGCACAAATAATACTCTCCTTCATGTAAGAAATTAATGTGTATATTACTGTCTAAACAATGTGCTGTTTATAATTGTTTGTGCAAGTAAAGTAGGATAAAAATAAAAAGAACTTTGATTGTACATGAATTGGGAATGATGCTCTCCGATAAAATTGTCTGTGTTTATGTGGGTTATCAACAATGATTATTTGTTTTTCTATTCTCGTTTTATTTGACCCCATGGAAAAGTTAACTAGAATGATGTAAATGATCTTTCAGAAAAATCTAACGGGTATTTTTTAAGTGAAATGATTTTGTTTTATTTCTAATCAAACGCATCATAATAATGGTATTTCTCATGAAACCATATAATTTGTTTAATTCACCAAAATCATATACTTTGGAACAACAATTGAATGGAAAAAATAACATATAATTCTCTAATTTATGTCAGAAATTCCAATTTCAGATAACTGCTTTATTAATATTTTAAATTAGTTTTACAGTATCGTTATAGAACAATCAAATAAACAAGTTAAATCTGGAGTAATATATTTTTGCTGTTAATATATATTGACTTTCAAAAAAATCCGAACACCCAATAGCATTTGATCAATTTTAATTAAATTTATACATAAAGTTTGTTTCGTCAAACTTAATAAGTGATTACATTTTCAAATTACAATATTAAAAAATAACAATATTATTTAATAATGAGTGGGTCTCCCGTGGTTTCTTATGCATTCGATAACTCTTCGAGGCATGCTTGAAATTAAATGATTTATGGTATCCCGGGGAATATCATCCCAGGCTTCTTGAATTCGGTAACGAAGGTGAAGTAAGTTAATTTGGTGGTTGGGGTAAATTACCTAGTCGAGTACCAATCATATCCCCCCCACACATGTTCGATTGGTGACAAGTCTGGAGAGCGAGAAGGCCATGGTAGCAGGGTCGGTTTCTTGTAAGAACCTTGTAGTAACCCTTGCTGTATGAGGACGTGGGCTATTTTCTTGGGTTGGGTTGGGTTTCAAGACAAATTCAAGAAGTCTGGGATGACTTTCCCCAGGATACCATAATTCTACTCATTATTGAATAACATTGTTATTTTTTAATATTTTAGTTTGAAAATGTAATCATTCATAAATTTGATTAAACAAATATTGTATAAAAATTTTGTTAAAATTGATCAACTCCTACTGGGTGTTCGGATTTTTTTGAAAATCAGTATATTACGAAGATCTATCTAGCCCTGAAGAAACAAGACGTATAATAAATACCTTTATTTTAATGCAATATACAATAACAAAAGCAAAGTAAACAAGTATAAGCATGAAACATCAAAAATAAACAATGTATCTTCTGCATAAGAAATACCCTATAAGCACCAGACGATGTCTATTGGATAATCCCATATCAGATACATGACATGAAATCGAAGTAATAAAACATGGGCGTTTCCAAATTGCAACTCCTTTTCATTTGGATGCTTTAGACAAAGTTTTGCGTAAATTGTCAACATGTAGCTATTGACGATTTCAAGTTTTCATCAATGAACACACCTAAAATGTTGTTGAAGAACCCAAAGGAAAGTAATCATTATTAATTTATATATGGCTGATAGATTTTAATTTATTATGAAAATATAACAATATCAGTTATTGTGTCTCTGTGTAATCCTTTGTTGACCATAATATTGTTGCTATTTTCATGTTTGAAAAGAAAATGGGCCAATAATGCCGCTATTCTAAAACAACGCCAAATAGTTACACGCTGAGGCGTTAGCTTCTCTACGATTACGTGTGTGCTTTCTTAGCCACAAATATATAAGTTTTGTTTGTTTACATACTTTCCCAGATGAAAATACGTCTCATGCGACAAGATTATTTTTCTAGCAAAATCGAGTATTTTGTAGCCTCAGCAGAGAAGTGATAACGAAGCGAGTAGTCACTTTGCTTCAATGCCTGAGTAAGTCGCATATTTTATAGCGTATAATTCGAGGTCTTTAAGCAGAATTCACCTCAGACTAGTGCGAGCAACATAGAGTTGCTGAGATCTGTGGCGAGGCAAAGTTCTTGGGTATAGGCGCATACCATCGGCAACAACAGCAATATTCTCGACTGAGCGCCCTGGATGAATACGAGGATAACTTGAGTTTTCAATTAGTATGCCAATCGCAATAGTAACATATCAAATTACCGCTCTATAGCCATTCTATCTAATTTCGCCAAAATATTTGAACAGCGCATTTATCCATCTATTTATTCTATTGTTAAAATGTACCTACTTATCTCCATCTGAACATGGCTTTTTCAGCAAGAACTCAACCATGACTAATTTGTCTACTCAACTGATCTCAAACACGTTAGACTCTAGAAAGCAGGTCGATGTTCTGTATTCCGACTTCTCGAAGGTCTTCGATAAACTTAGGCACTTTATCTTTCATGACTAGATGATTAGATTCTTGCAGTCTTACCTTTCCCAGCGATCGTAGTATGTTTTTTGCAATGGTTATTCATCAACCGCTTAGCTATACAATCGGTGTACTAAAAGGCTCCAATTTGGGCACGTTGCTATTCAAAATTGTGATGTGAGTCATCCGGCTCTACGTCAGATGATCTGGCGATGATGTCCCCACCGACCGCGTCATCAGTCTCCCGAAGGTTCTAGACAGAAGTGTTCGAAATATTCTCGAACGTATTGCAGGATTATATATAGCATTGTAGTTGTATAATGTTTTAGTTATAAAGGTGAAATAAATATTATTATTGTTGTTAGTTATTAAGTGTTTAGTATATTTTGTTATTAATAGTGTGTTTTTAATTACCGTTAGTTTTATTTAAACAAACCCAAAGACAAGTTTATCTTTACTTTTACTTTTTACGGAGGATCTTAAAATATGTCGAAGTAATTTATTGCCTGGAAGGACGCAATTTGATTCTGAAAGTCCGATTTTGAAAATGTGTTTCAATGATACGCGATCGACAATCTTCCTCTAAATATGAGCAAGTGCAAAGTAATGTCTTTGTGTTTGGAGCGTGTTGAGTTGAATTAAGGACTTGGGTATATTATTTGATACGAAACTCCTATTCAGTGATCATCTTAATTTTATTACTTCGACAGTGAAAAAAACCCCGGGATTTATCATTACAACTGTGGTACTTTTACTGATGAATGGGCGAAAGTTCTCTTCTTTTCGTTGGTTCGTTCTTGTATCGACAGCGGCTCGGTGGTATCGTATCCATACTACAAAACTTTCTGTCGTTATCTGGAGATGATGCAGCGGAAATTCGCGAATTTTATATAGTTTCAATCTAACCTAATTTATTCAAAAAGAATTATTGATCATCGCTTATTGCTTTCACGCTTCGACTTGCCTTCCTTTAGTAAATTTCATTTAGTATAGTTGATATTATGCTTAATTTTTAATTTTTTTTATCTTTTTTTTATATATAATTGTAAATCATGTTTTCACTACCTATTTATTATTTTTTATTACTTTGTCCTGTAATTGGAGCTTACTCTGTTGGACAATAAAGCTTATTTTTTTTTAAATCGAAGTACGCTTTACTTAATGGAAATTCATAATTAATGAAATAAAAATTAAAAAGCAACATTACTTAGTTTCCACTTTATTGGGGTAAAATCCCATTACAATTGTCTCGACACACAGTGTCTTTCCCGAATGAAGTTGTATTGCAAACTAAACCTACAGAATGTTGACAAATTTAAGCTTAAATGAATATTATAATGAAAAAAAAAATTATACTCAAAAGGATGGTCCAATAATAGGCGCGGTACAAACATAAAAACGGGAAAACCAAAATAAATAAAAGAATCAGTTGTAAAATAGGCCTAATAAAGAAGAATTTCCATAATTTCAAGTAAATTTAATTTTTGCGATTTATTTTCTGTGTGTAAAATTTTAAAGTTATAATTCAAATTATGGGCTTCTTCTCTCAGATGTGTTGCATAATGTGAGTCATTCTTGTTATTAATATAACTTCGTTCATGTTCTTTGATTCTTTTAGAAAAGGATCTACCTGTCTGGCCTATATAAAATTTAGGGCATGAATTACATACAAGTTTGTAAACTCCCGATTTATTGTTTCCATCTTTTTTTGTTTATTGTTTTTATAACTGAACCGAAAATAATTGAAATTGCATAATGTGAGTTATTCTTGTTATTAATATAACTTCGTTCATGTTCTTTGATTCTTTTAGAAAAGGATCTACCTGTCTGGCCTATATAAAATTTAGGGCATGAATTACATACAAGTTTGTAAACTCCCGATTTATTGTTTCCTTCTTTTTTTGTTTATTGTTTTTATAATTGAACCTAAAGAGTTGTTGGTTTTGAAAGCTATGTTATAATTATTTCTCGTTAAGAATTTAGAGATTATTTGCGTAAGATTACACAGGTCTATAGTTATTTTGATGTTTGAAAGCTGTTTGCTAATTTGTATATGTTTGGGGGCCCTTATTCCAAAAAACGCCATATTTTTGCTCTATCACGTAAATTTTTTTTATAGCGCTCTATATCTTAAAAATATTAATTTATTAATATACACACCTATGACAAGAACATGTTTGTTCCATGTTAGGCATGATTTTTAAATGAATTGATTTTTATGAAATTAAATGTGGTTTGGCAACACTGGTTAATATTAGATTTCTCAGCAAAGCAACAGAGTCGGCGCAGAAGCGTCAATACAACCAGTGGCGGCTGGCGCATAAGCGCTGCAGTGCTGCAGAGCTCCCAAAAAATTGGGCGGGCGAACTTGTATTAGTTATAACTAGTTTTCTTTTACATAATTTTTCCGACATTTCTGATGTTTATAAAAGCGTAACATATTGTTGTGAAAATTCTCCCCCTGTATATCAAAAAATTTGCATATTTTTCTACATCATCCTGTAGAGGACATCAAACCCTACAATTTGACACCTCAATCATCAAAATCCGATCAGTAGAAGCCGAGATATTCGCTTCCGAAATTCCAACACTTAACGCCGATTATATACCTATAGTATATTATCAAATAATATACAATAGGCGACCAGTGGAATAACCAACCTAATTCGCGCGATCGATCACTTGTTCCTTATCTGGTCCACACGTACGTGCGCTCAGAGCTCTTTCAAACACCCGCGCGCACCCCGCTCCCCCGTGGCTGTCATAAACCAATGCGTGATTTTACCAGGCATCGTCGCTGCATTTAAACCAGCGCGAAGGGCGATATGATTTGGTATGTAAACTAATATTATAAAGAGGAAACATTTGTGTTTTTGTATGCATGTTTGTAATGCTTTCACACAAAAACTACTGGACCGATTTCAAAAATTCTTTCACCATTTGAAAGCTGCATTTTCACTGAGTGACATAGGCTATATTACATTTTCAAAAAAAAAGATATCCCCAATAAAAATGCATTAATGTAACCCAAGGTGTGAAAAAATTAGTCACAAAAAATCTGCCATCGCGTACGCTGCGGAAACTATTGTTGATAGAACAAAAAAATGTTCTACAGTATTATAGAACGTATTAATATCTACAAAAAAGTCCGCGAAACCATATGTTTAACTACTGTAGTTATGCCACTATAACTACTTTTTTACATTTTAAAAGTTAATAAAAGTGCCGACCATAATCAAACCATATTATCCATACCTCTGTATTATTTCTTATCCTATTAAATGATATTTTATTAAAGACCATTTCAATACCAGTAAAATACTTTTTAAATTATTAAAATTGGACATTCCATTCAAAAGATATAACGAATTTAAAAATGTCAATCTAAAGAAAATAATGTTATAATATAATGTAGTAGTATAGCAATGGCCATATTCATTTTGTTTGTAATAAATTGACAATCGAAAAATTATAACTGGAATAAGAATTGTATTGGCAGAAGGAATTTAATAACAAGTTCAATGAGAATGAAAAGTAATAGGAAACAGGCACAGAGAAGCTGTTATAGCAAGAAGTTAAACATAAAGTGATATAAAATCCAAAAATTAAGGATCACAAGAAAGGAAGATTAAATATTTAAGAGAATACACTCACTATTGTATTTATTCAAGGTAGGATCGAAGAAAAGACAACATATACGATACAAATTTTATTAAAAGAATTTAAATAACACTGAGATATTTGAAAGATGACGTTTTTGAAGTAATTTCGACAATGTGTCAAAAGCCAAGTGACAGGAACATTATTAAAATAGCGGGTTACATTGTTTATAAGTTATGTTAAATTAGTAAATGGACTAAACAGATTTAATAAGCGATGAGCCACCACCAGAAAAACGCAAACGTCCAAATAGCAGCAGATTTAATCATCGAATTTCGGCTTTAGAGGTGTGTGATGTTATTCTAAATTGTGCAAAAGATCGATTTCATTTTAAAGAGCATCTAGTAGTGGCATCACTTTTTTTTTCGGAATGCTTTGGAGAGTATTGCAGTAAATTTCCTGAGGACAAACTCACTTCCGCATGCTCCTATTATCCCACCCTTGATAAAGAAAGATTACGAACTGAATTGTCTGTTATTTACTCAAGAACTGATTGTAGATCTTTAAAAGGCGCACTACCTCTTCTAAAATTTTTAATAAAAAACAATCTGGGAGATACGTTGAAGGAGACTAGAAAATTGTTAGAAATGTAATAACAACTCCCATGACAACATCAGAGACCGAACGATGCTTTTCAACACTAAATCGAATTAAGACGTTTCTCAGAAATTCAATGACCGAAGATCGTTTAACATCTCGTTCCATGATATCTATCGAAAAAAAGTTTATCTCCGAAATAGACAATTTTAATGACAAAGTGATAACAAAATTTGCAAATCGAAAAGAACGTAGAATAGAATCTTACTGCCCGTGCAAGGTAAATTTTTTTGTAAAACTTGCAGAACACCTTAAAATTTTTAGCACGAGCCGCCACTGAATACAACGTTGAAACCTGCTTATGTGCAGTTTGGTTGTGTTAGTCGTCGCGCTACTGTGTCCGCGCGCTTGTTGTCTTCGTTGTTGCGTATTTTAAGTGTTCTAGAACGTATAAATATGGAAAGAAGACATTGTGTGAACAATTCGAATAACTTTTGTTATATCTGTGGTAGTTATGTCGTAGTAAAGCAGAGGCAAACTATAACTTCGTTTGTGAAAAATGTATACCACGCTTATTTTGGTGTAAAAATTGGCGACCAAGTCCTGGGCTCCTCATACTGTTTGTTCCGTTTGCGTTGAAGCATTAAGAAACTGGCAAAAAGGTAGGAAGAAATGTTTAAGCTTTGATGTTCCTATGGTATGGCGAGGGCCTAGAAATCACAGTGATGATTGGTATTTTTGTTCGTGTAATGTTCAAGGATTCAACAGAAAAGATAAGAAACAAATTGTGTATCCCAATCTTGACTCTGCTATTCGACCAGTTCCTCATGGACCAGATGTACCGATACCTACCGCCCCAAAAGCACTAGAAAACATCATATCGTCAGAATCAGAGGAATCTAATTGCGACCCAGATGACTCAGATTTCACACCAGATTTCAGAGAGCTCGAAGTGTTTAACCAGAGCGAACTAAATGATTTAATTAGAGATTTGCACCTTCCAAAGGATGCATCCGAATTGTTAGCCTCCCGACTTCGTGAGAAACATTTACTGGCACCTGGCGTCACATCAAGCTTTTACCGGGATCGCGAAAAAGAGTTATGTCAATATTTTACTCAAGACGGACCGCTAGTGTATTGCAACAATATTCCTGACTTAATTTCAAAATTAGGAAATGTGCCGTATGTAAAAGAAGAATGGCGCCTGTTTATTGACTCAAGTAAGCGTAGTTTAAAAGGCGTTTTATTGCACAATAGTAACGAACTGGCCTCGGTTCCCGTTGCCCATTCGGTACATTTAATGGAAACGTATGAAAATTTTGAACTTCTTTTAAAGAAAATAAACTACCAAGAACATCAGTGGATGCTTTGTGGTGACCTTAAAGTGCTGTGCATGCTACTAGGACAACAAGGAGGTTATACAAAATTTCCATTCTTTATTTGTGAGTGGGATAGTCGAGCAAAGGATAGACATTGGACTTAAATAGAATGGCCATCTAGAACAAGCCTTACACCTGGTAGCAAAAATGTATTAAGAGATAGATTGGTTGACCCCAAAAATGTTTTACTGCCTCCTCTCCATATCAAACTTAGCTTGATGAAGCAGTTTGTTAAAGCCCTAGACAAAAATGGACAGTGTTTTAAATATTTGTGCGAGACATTTCCAGCCTTATCCGATGCCAAGTTAGAAGAAGGTATTTTTGTTGGGCCGCAGATAAGAACATTATGCAAAGACAAGGATTTTCAAAACACAATGACCGATGTCGAGAAAAACGCCTGGGTTTCAATTAAAGATGTAATCGATAAGTTTCTTGGGAACTCTAAGGACAAAAACTACGAAAATATTGTTCAAAATATGTTACAACACTTTCATCGTCTAGGTTGTAATATGAGTTTGAAAGTGCATTTCCTGTTTTCACACTTGAACTATTTTCCTGAAAATCTTGGAGCAGTTAGCGAAGAACAGGGAGAGAGGTTTCACCAAGACATTAAGGAAATGGAAAGGCGATACCAAGGCAGATGGAGCATAACGATGATGGCGGACTACTGCTGGATGTTAAAACGGGATATGCCCTTAAAAACATACAACCGAATGTCCGGACAACGCAGCTTTCTGGCAAAAAGACAAAGATTTCACTTAAAAAAGACTGAGTAAAGTATATTTTTCCACTTTTTTAACTTGTATTCCACCTTTTTACTCAATAAACAAATAAATTTTTTTAGAAATATCGTCTTTTTCATTTAATATTTGCAAAAAAAACTTACGTGATACAAATAAATACATAGAATTTTTGAAATCAGCCTACCAAAATTATATAAAATCAGTTTTCAAAATAAAAACATCTGTCAAAAAGTTTAATTTTGTAGACCTGTGTTATCAGTATAAGTAAGTATTTTATATTTTGTGTTTTATATTGTGATATGAATAATAAATATAAAACACGTAATCTTATGCCAAAAATTTCTAAATTCTTAACGAGAAATAATTACAACATTTCAACACCAGCATCCATACAACTCCATCCGAGGAAGACACTGTGGTATCGAAACAATCGTAATGGGATTCTACCTCAATAAAGTGGAAATTAAGTAATATTGCTTTTTAATTATTATTTCATAAAGCTTATTATTATTATTGTAATACCCAGCTTTTGAAATAGAACCTAATTTTAAGTATCTGTAATATTCATATTTATACAAAACCTTATATACACTCACTTCCTTTTTTTATTTCAGTTAACATCGATAGTACTGTTGGGGCTGTTGGCTTCGTTCCTGCTTATGCTAGGTTTTTGTATCCTGTGTCACTCATAAAATGTGACGACGTTACTGGTGAACCTATAAAAAATGCAGACGGGTGGCATACGGCCTGCAGTGCAAACGAACCAGGAGTTTTAATTGGAAAAATAAGCAGAGTACGCGCAGTGAATCAATTTACTGGTTATGCTGATAAAGAGGCTACGCAAAAGAAAATTTTAGTAGATGTTTTCAAAAAAGGCGACATGTACTTCAACACGGGAGATGTTTTGATGTACGATGATTTCGGATATTTCTATTTTAAAGACAGGACAGGCGATACCTTCAGGTAAAATTTCTTTTTCCTTTCTGTAAAGTTCTATATTTTAATATAATATTATTATTAATAGGTGGAAAGGAGAAAATGTCTCTACTTCAGAAGTTGAAGCTGTTATTAGTAACATAGTTAGTCTAAATGATGCAATAGTGTACGGTGTTGAGGTAAGTAAGAAGCAATTTCTGTGAGAATTACTGCATATATGAGGTGTGATAATTAAATAATGAGAATTTATCTCTGTAGACTTTATTCAGTAAAATTACATGGCTTTAGGCATTTATTCCTTCACAATAGTTTCCCTCGAGTGTGACACACTTGTTACAGCTGGTCTCCCATTGCTGGAAGTACCGTCGAAAATCAACTGAAGTTAACTCCTTCAGAACCTCCACCATGCGTCTTTGGATATCTTCAATCGTATCAAAACGGTGGCCTTTCGGTGGAGTTTTCTTCTGGACTATAGGCGGAGGAGAACTCAAATATTTTTTTCGCTAACAATTGCTGTACAAAGAACACAGTTTGGATAGGAGTGTTATCATGATGCAGAATCCATTAGCCAATTCTGGTCACACTCAAGTAACTCTGGCACACAAACGCAGTAGGACATCGAGGTAGAAGGCACTGTTAACAATCCTACCCTGTTACACGAATTCATTACACTACATTACAACTACATATTTACAAATCTTTGGATGGTAAATCATAACTCACAAAACATTTTACATGTAAACCTTTGTTACACTTTTTACATCTTATAGTGGTTTTTTAGTGGCAAAAAGAACCTTTTTTTTTAGAGGTATTTCAAAATGCTCATTTCGATCAAAGCGAATATTTATTCCTTCGTTACGTGAACAATGTCCTGTTGCCAAGCTTTGCTTTTTGTTTTGTTGTAATAAGGCAACAGCAATTATTCTTCTAAATTGTAGCTGATCTAATACTCCACCAATTTTCCTGTATATTTGCCATGCGTATGTATGTACAGCTATATCTATACAATGAGCAATTAGAGGAAAATACCACTTTTTGCTTCTTATAGATACACTGTACAAACTGACGTTTTGATCACTCCTAACCACACCGATATGTACATATATCAAATGATGTCCATGTGTACAGGTACATTTGTTATCAAATGAGGTCGCATTACCTAGAGTACAAAAATTAACGAAAATTATAGACAGATTTTATATGGACTAAATTCCCGCCTCGCGAATCTTCGTCCCTATGGTTCACTGAAGTACTTTCTGAAGGAAAAATTGCTATTGAATTAACTTGTCTCTGAAATACTTAATCGTTTTCCACCATTTCAAGGGCATCATTTAAAGAAAAATTTCTAGACAAAATAAGATTTTAGTGATGCTCATGTCTAACGTCCTACATGTAGGATGAATAAAATCAAAGATAAAAAGTATATCGAACAATTCTAATCACATTTTTTAAAGTATGTAATTAATCTTTGATATTTTCTCTATAGTTTACGATTATCAGATGAAAAATTGTTTACACGTAGAAACCAAAAAAACATTTACCTTGAAAAGCGTGTCCCATAATGGGCCATTTCTAAAAACACGTATATTCAGTCAGTAAAACTTTAAAACAGTAACTTTTTACTTACTTTCCGTCTACTTCTACAATGTTATACGAACTGTCTAGATGCGGCGAATTGTTTCTTGAATGTACGTTGTTGTAAGTTTGGACTTGAATGCAGCCGGTCTACATATAGGACGTTGGACATATCTGGATTAACATTGTCTTGATTTGAAACCGTGACATTTTGACTTTTATCGCACGCCTTCCTCCCTCCTCTACCCACTGCTTACTCTGTCACCGAGTTTTGGGGCCAATGACAATGATTTCCACTCAAGCCCGGCATTCGTTTCGGATGCGTTCAACGAAATCCTGGCAAACGTAACTATTTTTGCTTAGCTGTATCTTCGGAACGAGCTTAATACACAACTGCCGCTTGTTCAAATCATTGTGTAACATTATTTTGTAACATTTTTTGGACGCCTTTCTTTCTTCTCTACTTTTCGTATGTCGTGACAATAGTTTCCATCTAAGCTCGCCCTTCGTTTTGGAAACAATGTGAGTGTCTTCGGAACGAGTTTAGCGCACAACTTCCGCATCTTCAAAACATACATCTGGTGCACCGTTTCCTTGTTTATGCCTAATTATACAGACCAGATCAGAATGGTTAGTCGACGATAGGAACGCACTAGCACTGGCAAATGTTTGATGTTTTGATCTGTGTGCACTAGTGCGTCGTCTTTCACAGATTCACGACCAGCTTTAAATTGTGCTACTCACTCGTAAACACGTGCTTGTGTTAACCACTCATTGCAGTAAACAGTTTCCAATTTATTTAAAATTTCCGACGATTTTTCTCCTAATTTCACTAAGAATCTGATAGCTCCATTTTATTATCGCACATTCTGCCGACGTGCAATCACTACACAGTCAACTCTGAAACTGCCTACAACATGTAAAACGTAACCTTTGACGTTGCACACATGCGCTCAACTGTGGAATTTTAGTACTCTTAGTTTTTCGTAAGGATTCTCATTTGTATTTTAGAAGAGTTTTAGAAAAATAAATAGAGAAACTTAAATCAAATGGTTTATTAGTTTTGAAGGTACGCTTATTTAGCATTTATACTATTTTTGTTCGTCATTGATTGATCCTTTCAACTTTTATAATGCCATGAGATTCTCAGAAATAAACGTACTATTAGTCCTATAAGATCTCAGCATTTCTGGCCAAAGGTTGTCGCCACAGCTTTTGTGTTTCTCTGTTACATATTTAATTTAACTTTAAACAAAATGTACTTATTCAAAATGCGGTTTTCAAATCTGGGAATAGCTATGATGTTCAAAATTACCGGCGTATTTCTTTAATTGACAACTTCTCTAAAGTTTTAAATAATTATTTCTAGTCTAATTTATAATCATTTCAAGGAACAATTGTATATTCAACAGTACGGATTTAGTAAGGAAACGTCTACAACTATCAATCTAGTGACAATAACTCAGTTAATTTCTGATTTATTTGATAATAGATATCAAGTCGATATGCTGTATACTGACATATTTAACTTGTTACACAAGAGTTGCGCGTCTGAACTATTTCACAATGTAGTCGCCACAACAGACTCAGGCCCTGGTTATTTAGGCTGTAACTCAAGATGGCGCTGAAAGATGAACACTGCTCTCTATGTATCTTCTAATTAAATACTTTATATGACGTTTAGTTGTGTCTCAACAGTGTAAAAACTTTCTTGAAAGAATTATAACCTAATTTAATGTAATTTGGTCTAGTAGACCCCACGCGAGTACTATTAACATATAGTTGGTACAAAGAATTTGCTATTATGTAGTGGAATTTTATATTTTTATGTGTCTATATTGGTACCTGTTTTATTTCTTAGAAAATATAAACATATACAACATAATATGGAGAGGAGGAAATTATTTAACCCTCCTGATGAAAGGGATGCGGAATATTTGCCTTTTCAATGAATTATCGTCTCAATCCACTATCTAAAGCTGAAGATAGTTGTAATGAAACCGAAGAAGATTTTGTACAACAAAATGTAGAAGTTGGAGACACTGAACAAGAAATTTCAACTGATGAAGAAACCAATGACGATTATGACAGTACCTACAATCAAAATATAATTCTAGGCAAAGATAAAGAAACAAGGTGGAAAATTGACAGGCCTTCCTTGAATGTTAAAACTCGTGCACATAATATTATTTCTCACTTACCGTCTGCAAAGGGAAGTGCGAAAGGAGCTAAAACAGTGCTTGAATGTTGGAAAGTATTATTTAGTAATGAAATGCTTTCGATTGTTGTTGACAATATCAATAAGTATATCGATTTCATAAAAGTTTTCAAGAGACAGAGACTGTAAACACACTGATTTGATTGAAATAAAAACTTTTCTTGGTCTCCTGTACATTGCTGATTTTTGTAGAAACTATAAGTTAAATACCAAAGATTTATGGAGTACTGATGGATCAGGCGTTGAATTTTTTCACGTAGTAATGTCTCGCAATCTTTTCCATTTTTTGTTACGATATATTCGCTTTGGCGATACACGTACTAGAAATGAAAATCTGTCGTTGAGTTAGCGCCGATGAGCGAAGTTTTGGACATATTTGTTCATCAATGTTGTCAGAGCTATTGCCTAAGTGAATACGTAACAATAGATAATATGCTAGTCAAGTTTCGAAGCACTACACGGCAAATTTAGAAATATATGTTGGTCAGCAACCTCATGGTCCGTTTAAAGTCGATTGTAGTTCATCCCAGTAAAAAAAATATGTGAGCCTATTTATAGAACCGGTCGTAGTATCTCAGATGATAATTGTTTACCAGTCATAAACTAGTTGTAGATTTATTGAAAGATCGCCTTACGTATGTGGGAAGTATTAGAAAAAATAAGCGGGAAATACATGCAAATTTTGTTTGTAATAATTGCAACACTAAATTTCAGTAAAATATGAGGTCGTGAGTTTTTATCTAAATATTTTAAATAAATGTGTGTTTATAATTACGCATGTGGACATTCATATGCTTGTCCTTGTTTTCCAATATATCAAATACATTATACCCATAAAAGCGGAAGTATATACGTGTAAGAATTTTTCTGAGCATTAGAAATATCTCAATTAAAAAAAGTGTCTATCGTCACGCATGTACTCTCGCAGGAAAACATCACGCGGGCATCCAAGGGTTAAGGCATTTATCCTAACGGGGAATCCGTTTCTGTCTACCTTCCTCATGCCATATTTTCGCTTGGGTTCTCCGCCAATTTTGCACACAGGTTTTCAGCATCTCAATACCGAACCGCTGCTTTCTAAATAAAGTTTGTATTCTGTTTGTAATTTTCTGGTAAAATGTATTTTTGTATTTATTTAGAAGTTCTAAGGTATTATCTTTTCCTGGCCTTTTGTCTCGGGATGGGATGTTTGGGAAGAGCATTAATAAATCCTTGGAGACGCTTATCGAAAATGTAACGGGAAGAGGCTTAATAAAATGCTACTTTTAATTTAAAGAGGGCTGTTTAATTTTTGTTTGTTTGTTACATCCACGACATATTTTTAGCAATGCCTATAATAAATTTGATTTAGTAAATAAATAAAACTCGGATACTTAAAATATGCAAAAATGCTGAATTACACAACACAACAAAATATGCAAATAATATACAAAATGCATATATTATGCATATATGCAAATTAATGCAAACTGCATATAATCCGGCCTTTAATTATAAGCATAAGTACAGAAGAAATGTCTAATGTATTTCGCGGGCTTGTTGCTTCAACAAGCAGTCAAGTTAGCAAACAATGTATGGAATATTCCATGATCGAACACCAAAATAATCGTACATTAAGTCGACATATTTGAAGTACAATTCAAAAACTAGGATATTTCATTCAAAATCGAGATAAGGTTATGAAGGCAAATACAAAAATCTATGAAAAATTGTGAACAGTTTCTACAGCACATATTCTGTAATAGTTTTGTCTACATAAGTTTTATTTTGACTTTCTTCATCTTAATACTTAGTACTTAATACTAATTTTATTCTACTCTGTACAATAATATACTATTCTATTAGAAGAGAGTAGACAAAGGCCTCGCAGCTAAAATGAAGAATAGAGCATTTATAACCTTGTTTTGAATTATCCAAATAAAAATGGGTTCTCATGTAAATGGACAATGCCAGACTACAAACTGTGCAAATTACTGATTTTTTTTATGATAGAATGATTATGTACTATAATGATAGTATTAAACATCGACGTTTGCATAAAGATTTAAGGTAGTTAATTAATGATTCTTTGGAATTGATCTTGTATTTACAACACGTTCTGTTTATGAAGAGACTTTTACTTAGATTATTATAGTAGACATAGAAATACATATAAATACATAGAATACATAGAAATACAAGACATAATAGACATAGAAATAATCAATAATTTAATTAGAAAAACAAAAATAAAAAATACAATCCGTGAATCCACAAGTTTGATATCTCAAAGTAACCAGGAGAAAAAGTACATGTGTTTACCATACCATCCCATCACGAAAAACATTAATAAAGTTGTGAAAGAAAGAGGTCTCCAAGTTGCCTTTCAGTCCGAAAATACTATCAAAAGTCTCCTAGGGAATACTAAAGATAGAGTTAATTTTAATTCGAAATCAGGTATATACGAAATTAGTTGCGATGATTGTAATTTGAAATATATAGGCCAAACAAAACGACCAATAATAACCCGGTTTAAAGAACACATATCACATATTAAATACAATAGACCGGATAAATCTAACGTTGCCAACCATGCTTTAAGTACACTACACAATGTGTCGATTAAAGGGTTAAAACTTTTAACCCTGCAGAACTCGCGCCTATAAGCATTTCGCTCACGCTTAAGCCAGAATTGCTGTATTTTTAAAGAGGGTTGAGATATAGGAACGAGGCGCCCTCTAGCTGAGTTTAGGTATCACTTCTGTTTATAAATACAACCTAAATACCAATTAGTCGTCTGTAGCAATTACTAGGAAGAACTTGTCAATCACTTGCAGACTGCGTGAGCATTTCGCTCACGGCGCTAGTTCCGGCATTGGTGTTTTGTTTTGCCTATTGACGTTTCTCTCACTACGCGAGTTATAGCATTGACGTGTTTTTCTAACCTTATTTATGTAAGTATTGCATTTATTAGTATTTAGTCGTGTACTAAATGTTTTATATTAGTGAAAATGACATATTTATATGACGATGTTATTTTTTAGTATAATGGCAATGAGAACTCAGAAAAGTGTCGAATTAGCAAGACAACAATATGCAGAATTAAATCCACAACCAACATGAATGGGAGTTATTTTTTCCGCCTGATATGATTCAACATATTGTGAACTGTACAAATATTTTTCTAGACAAGTTACGCCCAAATTATACGCGAGATAGGGATTGTCGTGCAGCAAATGAGACAGAAATATATGCTCTCATTGGACTATTATATATGGCTGGGATAAAAAAGGCTCAATATTTGAACACTCGGGAACTCTGGTCGGACGATGCCACGGCTCCAGAATGCCTCAAGCTTACAATGTCTAGAGAGAAATTTCTCCTTTTATTACGCTCTCTTAGATTTGATAACGTAACTGACAGAGTGGAAAGAAAGAAATATGACAATTTAGCTCCAATTCGGCAAGTATTCGAGCAATTTGTAGAGAAATGCCTAAACAACTATCAAGTTGGTGAATACTGCACAGTCGATGAAATGCTGGAAAATTTTCGTGGCCGGTGCAAATTCAGGCAGTACATCGCGAATAAACTAGCAAAATATGGTTTGAAGATATGGGCCTTAGTAGATTCTAGAATGTTTTATACATGCAACTTAGAAGTTTATGTAGGTAAACAGCCTGAAGGCCCATTTAAATTGGATAACTCGGCAAGCTCTGTAGTAAAACGAATAACGCAACCAATTTTGAACACAGGCCGAAACGTTACGATGGATAACTATTTCACATCTATACCACTGAGACATGATTCGAATGAAAACAACTATTGTCGGAACGTTAAGAAAAAATAAAAAAGAGATACCGCCTTTGATGTTGAATACTAAAATTAGACCACTAAATAAAAACCTATGGTTTTAGTTTCATACAAACCGAAACCAAACAAAATTGTTTCTATGTTATTTACATTTCATAGTAATGATAAAATCGATGAAGAATCTGGAGATGCTTCAAAGCCGGAGATAATCACGTTTTATAATTTGACGAAAGGCGGAGTCGATGTTGTAGATGCGCTGAAGTCAACTTACTCTGTCTCTAGGTTCTGTTTTAGATGGCCTCTAGGATTATTTTTCTCAATTTTGGATATAGGCGGCATCAACTCTCAAATAATTTATAAAAATAATACCGAAATTATTCAAGACCGCAGATTATATTTGAAAGACTTGGCTCAAGAATTGATCAAACCACATTTGATAAATCGATCTTCAAAACAGAATTTGCCGGTGAGTTTACGTACCCGAATTCGAAAAATTTGTAACATGAAGGAATCAACAGTTGTGCGAGAGGTTGCCTCGGGTTTTTGTGCGTTTTGTCCTAGGCGAAAAAAATCGAAAAAGCAAGAAACATTGCGAGAGGTGCAATAAAGTGATTTGTACAGAAAATGCTAAATATGTCTGTCCCTCATGTTCCAACGTCAATAGTTCCTCAGATCAGAGTGATTAGCATTTTAGAGAATACAGGATTTTTGGCAATTTATTTTCGATTGCAATTTTATTACTTTTATTTTATTAGCATAACATGTTTAAAAAAACAATAAATATTGATTTTGACTTAAAAAATACTAGTTCTATTTGCATCCTGACGTTATATAAAAAAAATATGAAGCGTGAGAAAAATGCTCACGCGTGAGGGCTCACGTTCCACAGAATGGCGCGAGTTCTGCAGGGTTAAAGGGCATAAATAACCCCCACGATCTTAACGCCTACGAAAGCATTCATATCGTTAAGAACAAACAACATTCCATGAACAGTAATATAGCACCGATTCCCTTCACTTGTCTCTTTTCATTCTTAGAACCATAAAAGGGTCGTCGACGTTTTAAATTGAAGTATTAACACATGTTGAGTGCCGTTTCCTTAAGAGAGGTAATTTTTGTCGATCTTTCGGTCGATATATTTCAAATTGGAGTTTAAACATATGTGAATGCCGTCTCCCTAAGAGAGGTAAATTTGTCGATCTTTTTCGTTAGATATATTTGCATGTTTAAATTAGTCTATACGTGGACGCCGTGTAAAGTAGTTGTTGCGTAAGCGGTGTTCTAGCTTTACTGTGCCCCATGTGCGACACCTTGATTAGTGGTCTTACCTACTGATGATGACAACTTAGTTGTCGAAATACGTATTTAGGATACGATTAATAATTGTGGTAAGGGGTTATATACTTTTTTTTAAGTTTTTGCTTAACCACAGTCTCCAAAGAAAGACTTTATTATAGTACTGTTATATAAATGGTTCTGTAAAGATTTTGGTTTATATATATTTACAACTGCAATAATAGTAAGTAAATACTGATAATTATTGTTTTTACTACGTAGGTTCCTGGAACAGACGGAAAAGCTGGTATGGCAGCCATAGTGGACCCAGATACATCTATAGATTTGGAGATGCTAAGCAAAGGATTGAAGAAGCATCTTCCAGCATATGCTCAACCAATATTCCTTAGACTTATGAATTCTGTGGAATTAACTGGAACGTTCAAGTTGATAAAACGAGATCTTGTTATAGAAGGTTTCGATGTCAATAAAATTAAAGACACAATATATTTTCATGATCCAAAAGCTAAGAAATTTGTTCTCCTTACAAAGGATTTATATGAATCAATAATAAAAGGAAAAATAAGACTATAAATTTTATAAGAAAATATTAGAAGCCAAGACTTGTACGAACAAAGTTTATATCTTACCTACTTACATAATTTCTTTAAAGAAAGAACGTGCCTTGTATGAGTCTTGGGAAATAAAATTACTTTTTGTGTAATTGTTATGTGTTTATATTATTTTGTTGTTATATACAATTTTTAATAAATTATTCATCAACCACCTCTATATATTTACAAATATCCCGTTCTAATTATTTTGACTAGTCCCTCGATGTTATTGGATTTAATAGCTGTTCTGCAGTGGTTTACCATATTTGACGATTTCTGACCAACTGGAAAATAAATAAATTTTTAAAAAATAACAATATTTTTGTTAATCAGCATTATTCAGTTAAAGAGAAAAATTTGTAACAGATCTTTTTCTATATGGTAGTATAAAAATATTTGAAAATTCTTCAGATGATGTGATAGCTTTAAAACTTAATCAAGTTTTAAAAATTAAATATATCCGCAAAGATGACAATCGATTAAACACAAGTTAAAATTTTGAGAATATAAACATCGACGTTATTTGTGACGAATATGTCAGTCCTGAATGGTATTACAAGCATACCAAAAATGAGGTTGCAGCATAGCAGCAGCTAAATTCTTGAAAGTTTGTGTAAAAGTAATCGAGAACAACGAATGTTAGTTCTCGATGGATATGTAATGAGTGTCTAAATAACGGTGATCTGTGAATTAATTAATAGTAGGTTGTGAAGGAAAATAGCCATCCAGAAATGTATTAATATACTGCGTACATGGGTTAATAAAACTAAGCTTAATGTGATGAAATGGTATCATTTTTGTGGTCAATAGAGATGCCAATTTCAAGGTGCGCTCCACTGGCGTACCAGGTCAACGCTCAAGCCCTTTCCCTTATAAATGGTAACCTTTTATAAATTTAAAACTTATTATTTCTTTTATATACATACTATAAAGTGCACGCCTATGACGCGCACCTCAATTAGGCTTCTCTAGTGATCAGTAAACCTGGACAAATGGAAGGAGGTTCGATACGACATTATGGTACCTAACTTGTGTACATGAAGCAATTTGGATAAATGCATGTTTTTTTCCACAAATGGAATTTCTGTAAAATACTGCTCTATTGTGTTGTCATATATTCATATTCCGACTCATATCAAGAATACGGTAGAGCCGTTCAATTCAGATTACGTGTCCAAATATTGATGTATCACAACACAATAGAAGCATTCATCACTCTAAAAGCGGTATTTTACATAAATTTTGTTTGTGGTGGGAAAAGATATATATATTTGTTTGGATTATTGTATGTATAACATGTAACATACATAGTCGTTTTCTCTCTTTGTCCAGGTTTAGTGATCAGTAGATTCGGCAAAGAGGGGCAAGTTTAAGCTTTATAAGGTTAGCACTTCCTACAATAGTCATTCTTTCCAAACAAGAACAGCCATCTATACGTCGGATCGGGTACTTCTCATCAATTTTCAAAGCAGATATACAGTTAAGATCACTAACCTAGCTTGTCAAAATTTTGACAATGTTTTCCCAGCTATTTTCAATAGATTTCCATAATTGTTCCCTATTAGTAAATCTTATACGAGATCTATGCATTTGATTTGTCATTTTTGGATTTTCTCTCAAATATTCAAACAAATTGTGATCTATATCGGTTGATATTCTTTTCCTCGTTTGCGACATATACTTCCTTCATTTTCCCATCTTTTTCAACTTGTTTGTAGTATTGTAGATTTGTTCAAATGAAATTCTTCTGCGACTTGTTCAATGGTTCAACTTTCCAAATTTAACAAAATTTGTATTTTGTGTAGCGGAGATATCAAAAAGTGACAAATGTCATTTTGAGGTTACAAGAATAAATTACTTTTAAAAATTACAAAACACTTCGGATTCATATGCTGTTTATTAAATTCGATTTCGCATAGGTAGGAATAAAAATCTACTATTAATAATTTCTATAATCAATGGCTATCTATGCTAACATAAGCCAGAAGTACCCGATCCGACGTATACATGGCTGTTGTTGTTTGAAAAGAGTACCAACCTTATTAAGCTTAAACTTGTCCCTCTTTGCCGAGTCTAGTGATTAGTGATCACACATGTGCAGTTATATATAGGTGTTCTTCAGGTCGGTTCCTGCAATAGGACCTGATTTTGGAAAAATCAAACTTTATTGACCAAATAATACAATTAAAAATGAACCAAAGTATCAGTTACCTCTCAATCTTGAACTTTTCTGAATTATCGTATTGATATTTTTCATTGTTTCCAGACCCTCATTGTAGTTTGATAAGCGGACATTGTAAGTATTTATCAACTCTTGATTTACACTGTTTAACTCATTATAATATTTGGGCATATCTTTCCTAAAATTGCAAAATAGAAAACGATTATTGTTATACTTGCGAATATTGTAATGCACATAAAGGAAAAAGAATCATCATCACCATTATATTATGTTGTATGTATGCAAAATTTGAATTTGACACACTTAAAAGTTTCCAAATATATGATGAAAATAAAATGCGAAAGATATTTGACGGGAATGTGACTTTAATGCGAAACTGTTGTGGATAAAAAAAGAGTTTCATCCTGCTATAGACTCGTCAGTGCATGATGCCGGAATAGTCAAAATTCATAACAATAGCTCTTACTGCATACAATTAAGTCACAAAAGATAGCATAAAAGATATTCAGCGTCTCTCATTGACTAACGTCAACATCATGAACGCCAAACCAACCATCACCGTCCTCATGACAAGTGTAGGACTTGGCACTTTGGAACCTATGAAATATTCCGGGAATAGCTTCTACATGTGTACAACTCGCCGTTGTACTTGCTAAAAGATCTTCCTCAATACAAATAGGCATTTCGTATACTAAAGATTTAAGATTACCCCAAATGAAAAAATCAAGGGTGATGAGATCGGGAGAAGACGCGGTCTAGGCTACGGGAGCACCTCTTCCAATCCATCGGCGGGGAAATTGCTGGTCCAGATACTGGCGCACGCTTAAACCAAAATCTGGAGGCGCTCCATCATGTTGAAACTACCTGTTATTTTTAATGTTTAAAGGAACATTTTCCAATAATAAAGGCAAAACATTTTGCAAAAAATTCAGATAAACGTCTGCGTTCAAACGAGCAGGCATTAGTGAACTATTAGATTATCTTCAACAATACCAGCACACATGTTAACACTAAATTGTTTTTGGTGTTTTCTACAGACCACAGTGTGAAGATTTTCATCATGCCAAATGTGACTGTTCCTACTATTTAAAGAAACCATCGCCCGTGAAACATGCCATATCAGAAAACAATACTATTCTCCCGATATCAAGTTCGTCGTGACCCAAAAACCATTGGCAAAAACTAAAGAGATAATCTTCAGGCTTTAAAGCTTGTACCCATTGTAAATGGTAAGGGTAAAGAAGTTGTTCCTGAATGACAAGGTGCGCCGTCGATTTGAAGGATTCCATATGGTGTGCAACACTTGTAGATTGGTTTTCTTCCACATGGTGTAGAACTTATTCTTCAAATTGAACCGTACAAGCTGTTCTTAGACGACCACTACCACCAGGACGTCTTAGGTTCCCACTTTCTTTAAGGCGACCATGGATGGAAGCAAAGGTGATGAGGTTGACGACGTACCGGATATCTCTGTTCATCCAAGGGTGCTGCGTCTCTTCCATTACACTGCGCTGCACCGTAATAAGCAAAGTGCATATTGGTAATTTATTCAAATAAGAAATTATGATCCATTTTTAATTAAATTTTAAATTAACAATCAACAAAGTTAATGTTATGATGATAACTAATGTCACAATTAACTACTGTGATCTCAAAATCGGCATCTGTGGAATATTTATTGTTATAAAGAAACGTTTCTGCTGCCCAACAAAAACGGTAATTGCAAAAAAATTTTATGAAAAAACAGTGGCGTGCAACTGAATCAAGAATTACGTTAGTTATGTGGATATTATTTAAAATAATTTATTGCTCCACAGCACAAACGGCTCATTTGCTCATATGTTCATTACAAAAAAAAATTTTTTGTTTTGATGTCCCCTACCACCGACCGCTTCAAGTTTGTCGGTATGTTTTTGAGACATATTGTATATATATATATATATATATATATATATGGTAGATGTAATTAGTTGGTGATTTAAGGTCTGGTTTTACTTAAAAATGAATATATTTACAAGAATCTTACATATTTCGGCAAGTGATGTCTTTCTCAAAGAATTTAAAATATAAATTCTTGAATATTTGAAATCGTTTTTAATAAAAATGATAATTAAAATATAGAAAAGCTAATACATAAAATAGAAAACAATATATGTTACTTGTAAATACATACGTATTCATGTTGATGCATATTTACATATATCATAAAACATCATTATGTCTAATTTCAAGTTACAATTTTAATATACAGTGTAACATTTTTCTACATAAATAAATAAATAATTGCAAACGAGTTTTTGTTTTTCTTATAAAATATCAATATCAAATGGGGATAATAAAAAAGTTAAATTAATAAATACAATAATAATAAACAAAAAATACTCATGTTGTGCATTTCTCGATTTTACTTCATCGTATGTGCATTTAACTTGTTCTTTAGTTACTTCTGGTGATGGTACCTAAGCGTAATCATTATAATATGTAATACTTTTTCTATTGCCGATGATGACAGCTTAGTTCTTCAAGTACATGTCTAAGATTTAAAGCTATACATATTGGAGAATAAGCATTTGATAAAGGATTTTTTTACATTACACAAAAAGAGCTTTTTCATGGAACTGACAAGCTACAATATTATTACAGCAATTTATATAAGTAGAAAAATTATACCTACAATGTTGTGTTAAATCACAACATGACACTTGAAACCGGAGAAAAAAGAAAAACGTTGAAAACAAAATACATTTTTGGATTGGCCAACTGTATAATAGCCTAAATCAGTGGCGGCTAGCGCATAAGCGCTGCAGTGCTGCAGAGCTCCCAAAAAATTGGGCGGGCGAACCTGTATTAGTTATAACTAGTTTTCTTTTACATAATTTTTCCGACATTTCTGATGTTTATAAAAGCGTAACATATTGTTGTGAAAATTCTCCCCCTGTATATCAAAAAATTTGCATATTTTTCTACATCATCCTGTAGAGGACATCAAACCCTACAATTTGACACCTCAATCATCAAAATCCGACCAGTAGAAGCCGAGATATTCGCTTCATATTATATAATAATTATATAATAATAGGCGACCAGTTAACCAACCTAATTCGCGCGATTGCTCACTTGTTCCTTATCTGGTCCACACGAACGTGCTCTCAGAGCTCTTTCAAACAACCGCGCGCACCCCGCTACCCCCGCGACTATTTAAAACCAATGCATGATTTTACCAGACCTGTTCGCTGCATTTAGTCCAGCGCGAACGTATGATTCGGTATATTTACTATTTTTACGGTGCGGAGTTTAACGTAAAAACAATAATATTAGAGTGCGCGTGCCGCGTGCTTCTGTTTTTGTGTATTGTTGACAATTTATATAAACTCTGTGTATTATGGAGGTGGTCTTTAATTTAATTAATGTGAAGAGATTCTTTAAATATTCATACGAAGAAAAGTTAGAATTAAAATCAAAAGGTAGGCCATTAGTAGATATCACTATTGAACAAACTGGTGTAAGTAGAGGGAAAAATTATACACGTAAATTTAGTAGCGGAATGGATTTGTGGATGCAACAAAAAAAATGCTTTATATTGTTTTCCCTGTTTACTTTTTGGTGGCGATAAAGCTTGGACGGAAATAGGGGTCACGGATCTAGAGCACTTGAGTTTGAAAATAAAAAGACATGGGAATTCTAAAAGCCATCTTCATAATTGTATGGAATTTGCGTTACTAGGGTCAACTAATATTATGGCTCAACTAGATTCTGCTTATTGGGTAAATATACAGAGACATAATGAAAATGTGTCAAAGAATCGGTATATTTTATCAAAAATTATTAATTGTATAAAATTTTGTGGAGCTTTTGAATTGGCCCTTCGGGGACATGATGAGAGCGATACTTTCGAGAATCCGGGGATATTTCGTGGACTTATTAATTTTTCGGCTGAATTAGATGCAACTCTAAGTGAGCACCTAAAAAATTGTTCGGTAGTTAAAGGCACTTCCAAAGAAATACAGAATGATCTGTTACAGTGCATACTTGAAGTCTGCCAAGAACAAATAATTGAGCAAATTAATAATTCTCCGTTTTTGGCGATCATGGCGGACGAAACAACGGATGTTGCTGCAAAAACTCAAATGGTAGTTATTTTTAGATATGTTCGTGATGGTGAGCCAATTGAACGTTTTTGGAACTACGTCATTCCTGAAAAATGTGATGCAGAAACACTTAGCAAAACAATTTTAAGTGTCATAGATGCTTTAATTCAAAATTCACCTAACAAACTGATTGCACAGAGTTACGATGGAGCAGCGGTGATGAGCGGACAACACGCAGGCGTTCAAGCATCGCTATGCCCATCAATTAAATTTAATTATATCTAAAGCTGCTTCTGCAAATTCGCAAGTACGTGTATTTTTTGGAAATCTACAAGACATTCCCGGCTTTTTTAATAATTCACCCCAACGAGTAGAAGTGTTAAACAAGATTGTAAACAGAAGGATCCCCCACAGCGCTACAACCCGTTGGAATTTTAATATCAGGACCATTAATGTTGTGTACGAAAATAGGGCCTCTCTCATTGAGTGTATGGAAGAAATAGAAGAACAATTCTCCAACAACACAGTCTGTAGTGCAGCCGCCTCTATTCGCCGTACATTCAATGATCCGATCTTCAATTTTTGGCTGACTTTTTTCCATCATGTAATGCCCCATGTAGATATCCTGTTTAATAATTGCAGCAAAGAAAAATTGAACCCACTCTAGTAAAAGACGCTATCGAAAATTTTGAACGCAGTATAGGCCAAGTTCGAAATAATATTGACAACATCATAAGTGAAGCATCAGATTTAATAAGCGATGAGCCACCACCAGAAAAACGCAAACGTCCAAATAACAGCAGATTTAATCATCGAATTTCGGCTTTAGAGGTGTGTGATGTTATTCTAAATTGTGCAAAAGATCGATTTCATTTTAAAGAGCATCTAGTAGTGGCATCACTTTTTTTTCGGAATGCTTTGGAGAGTATTGCAGTAAATTTCCTGAGGACAAACTCACTTCCGCATGCTCCTATTATCCCACCCTTGATACAGAAAGATTACGAACTGAATTGTCTGTTATTTACTCAAGAACTGATTGTAGATCTTTAAAAGGCGCACTACCTCTTCTAAAATTTTTAATAAAAAACAATCTGGGAGATACGTTGAAGGAAAATTATAAGAAATTGTAATAACAACTCCCATGACAACATCAGAGGCCGAACGATGCTTTTCAACACTAAATCGAATTAAGACGTTTCTCAGAAATTCAATGACCGAAGATCGTTTAACATCTCTTTCCATGCTATCTATCGAAGAAAAGTTTATCTCCGAAATAGACAATTTTAATGACAAAGTGATAACAAAATTTGCAAATCGAAAAGAACGTAGAATAGATTTAATTTATAAGAAATAATTTGTTAGTAAAGTAGTGCTTAGTGACTCTTATTTTTTTGTGTGACAATTGACAATCGTTCCAGAAATCCATTACTTCAGTGCGGAAGGCGAAGAAAGCACGATAAGATCGATGGGAGACAACCTCTTACTGCCCGTGCAAGGTAAATTTTTTTGTAAAACTTGCAGAACACCTTAAAATTTTTAGCACGAGCCGCCACTGGCCTAAATACCATCACCGATACGGCGTAGCGGAAAAGAATATCCACATATTGCTAATAACAAAGTAAGACTTCAGATGAGTGAATAATGATGGATAAAAAACCAAATTGCTTCTGGTGAAGAGTTAGAATCTAAACATGACAGACGAATACAGATAATTACTACAAAAGGAGTACATATAAATTTAACAAAATTTGTAATTAATAATTAATAAAAAATTGTTCTAAAAAATATTAATTATCTAGTTAAGAATTTTATTATATACTTACAAGCAATTAATACGACTATCTTCAGCTCTTATTACTAATTCTCGTATTTGCCGCAATCTATCAGCAATGTCTGTACCCAGTCTTACCCTTGTTTCTTGTATCTCTGTGAGTTTATTTACACAATTTTCCAATTTTTTTTCATCTTCTGGAAAAGAGGCCTCCGACTAAAATTTAACACTTATAACATAATAATATTTCATATATAAAATCCTCACTTCTAAAGATTCTAGATTCAAAAACTTAGCCAAAGACTGAACCAAGTCTGCTGCTAAAGACAAGTTGTCTGTGTAAATATTTACTTTTCCAGAAATTTCAAAAACCATTACTAAATTCGTATTATTTCTTAAACATAGTAAATTAACACGTAAATTAGGCTCATTAGTGAATTCTATTTCTTCTGGAAGAAGAAAGTTTTGATTTATCCACATGCATATTCTTTGCAGTCGTTCGTTTATTTTAAAGGATACGTAACTCTCAGGTCGGACTTTGGTTGTAGTTTGAAAAGCATACATCGAGAACCTTGGAAGCTGTCTTGTTATTTCAAATACGTGAAACTGAGTACTGTTTGGGTATCCAACTAGAATCTTATGAGATGGAAAAAGTTAATTATCAAATATTACATAAAATAACGATGGAGAGAAAATTAAAAAAAAATAGATTATACAGTTTGTCATAAGGCAAAGTTTCTAATAGGTATATGGTAGTAGTATTTGGTGCAATTAATGGAAAAGTAATGAAGTGCATAGCATTGTTACAAAGATATAATATAAAAAAATCATGTAATTGTACCCGGTGTCAACGTATACGAGGAGATATGTAGCCATATTGCATAAGTGAATAAGCAGTAACTTTCTCCATTATTATTTATAAATAAGTGACAGTTATAGCGCTGATCGGAAGTGATAATAATTTGATCGTCTGAATGACACGCACTCATGTATTCGCAGCTGAAGAAGTCGCTGATTACAAAGTCAAATGTGAAGATCACGCTAATAAATTTCTTTGATATCAAAGGTACAATGGTGTACCACTATGACAAACAATTAATGCGGCCCGTATTACATATAGTTCCTAACTTGCTTGTGTGAAAATGTGCGACGGGTAAGATTACAGAAATGGCGTCTTGGTTGGAAATTGCATCATTACAATGTCCTCCAGCTACAGGAAGTTAGCAGTTCAAGTTTTGGCAACGAAAAAATCCCAGTACGGCCGGAACCACCTTATTCTCCCTATCTGGCATCTGCAGTTTTTTTTTTGCTATTTCTTACCATCAAGATGAGGTAAATGTTTCCTGGCAGTCGATGGCATTATAAATAATGTGGCAGCTGTTCGCAAGTGTTCACGGTGCTTCTTGAAATGACAAGGTCGTTAAAGCAAGTGCACAAACACACTCGCTTTAACGACCTGACTGAAAATACTTTGAAGGTGACTAGAGTCGAAATGAACAAACATCATTTATAAGCCAATTCCAAAACTACCAAATATATAAATAACAATAACTTGTAGAAATTCTATGTTTTTCAAATAAAAAATATAGTAAATTTTGGCAGATTAAGATTGGCTAGAGAGACTCTTACTTCAATTTGAATCATACTAAAATGGCAACGTGAGACATTAGGATAAATATACATACATATTCTACTTTCTCCTCACTTTTTTCTACTTCTGTGTGTAAAATAATGGTGCACAAACAGTTCATAATATTTATAATTTAGTAGTAATTTTACTATTAATTGTATTTTACTCTTCCTCTTGGCAAAATCTATATATACCCTTACTTCTGTCAAGCCCATATTATTCATATGCTTGTTAACTTTACCGTGCTCCGCTAATAGACCTATAATCATCTTACCAGACATTCTGTCTCTATTCAGTAGGTCCATTGCAAAACTGAGTGAATGTTTCTAAGGCATTGATTTGGCTATCTTTGACCTGGGGAATTCTTCCAACTTTACCCAGATCTCTTTCAGCTCACTTTTCATGGCTGTTGTGATACTTGTTTTTGTAATGCCACAGAAAAGCTCTGGTTCTATGAAGACGAGACTAAACGAGACCTCGACCGAGTTCGTCTCCCTCTTCATTAGACCTATAGCATTCGTGTTCTGGGACCTAGGCTAATGTACTTTCATGAATTTACTAAACTCGTTTAGAGCATACACACAATCCCATATAAGTTTAAATTTAACTTGCACTGAATTCTGTGCCTTTAGTATTACAAAAAATGGACACTTACACCTTGTTTATTAATTTCTCCAAGGCAATAATATAATGCAGCAAGTTCCGCTTGAAATATCGTAGTATCTCTGCTTACGTTCACCTAATTCATCGCCCTTACTTTAAGCTCATATATTCCGCATCCAGCACCTTCTTCTCTTTTAGACCTGTCGGTGTACCAGCTGGACGGGTGCGTATTTTATCCAATCCGCCCTATCTGATTTGACTATTTTATATTTCTTATCAAAATTATTCAACTTTGATACCATGGTATCATTCACTTATAAGTATTTAGTCTTGTATTAATCTGCAGCTAACTGACTTTGCTTCTCCTTGTAGATGGATACCTAGTGGTAGTAAATCTAGTGCCACTTCCTGCATTGTGATAAGAGTTATTTTCAGTGTCCCTGTGACACTAACGGCCGGTATTATCAACGTATTTAATTAAAGTGCTTAGTTTTTCTCACACATTTGCCTGCATCTGTCCAAGGCAATGGTTGCTTTATTGGTGGCTTTTACAATGCGAGGATTCCACGTAAGCCGTTGGTCGAACAATACTCCTATATACTTGACTTCCTTAGCAAATGGAATTTTTGCATTTCCAAGCACTATTGGCTGTAAGCATTGTAACGCTCTCTTTTTTATGAATACGACTATTTGTATTTCTTGAACATTTAATGATCGTCCACGATATTCAGGGCAGTTTGCGTTTCTTCTGAAATAACTCCTGAAAAACGTCCCTGACTCTCTAACCATGTATATAAATATATTTTCAAATTTTAATCACAGCAGAAGTTTATCAAGATTAAAATTCACAATAAATGTAAATTTAAATTCCCTACACTTTATTTTTTGCGCGTTCCCATAGAAAACGGCTATCAGCTATCATTATTAAATACATTGTGTAATTCTAATTAAATTAAATTGGACGCTATGGCTAAATCTATAAAAGTTAAGTAACAATAGTTCCTAATAATCCTAGATACGCATTTTAGCAACTAAGTTGTCATCCTCAGTGCTACAAGTCTATCCAATTTTAAAAATTATATTGTGATAAGGGTTTATTTTTATTTAACGTTGTATATTTTCTTATGAAATATTAATTTCTAATTTATTTAATGAGTTAATAGCATATAAAAAATAAATAGCCATTGTAATGCAAAATGTAGATGATGTAAATAATTTATGATATACCTTCATGTGTATGTCCACGGGATTATCTTTTGGCGGATATAAAGGTACTGATAAATATGTATTCAACTTAGATAATGGTGGGTGCACAACTAATGTTTCGCCGGTGAAAATACCTTCTCCAAAAACTATTACAGCTTTAACAACTGTATTATTATTAGTGGCAATAAAAACTTCAACATGACTCTGAAACAACAGCAATTATAAAATCACATTAATTACAATTTCTATGATTTTATGTAGTGTTTATAACTATTTACATATAGACTTAATAACTTATATTCTAATTCTTAATACCCTTTCGATTTATTAAATTTGCATATCTTTATGACAAAACTACAGCCGATTTAGTCGGAGGTTGTATTCGAGAATCTAAAAGGAAGATATTTAACAACGTGCATCACTTTCTAGCTTACGCTGGTTGCAGTCATGACACGATCAAAGACTGTATTGAAAAAAAGAATTAAGCTTTTGAATACGTAATTAACAAGGGAAAAGAAAAAGTCTATGGTGTAGGAGAGTAAGCCAGTGAAATGGCTGCACTTCGTAAAGTCTTCTATGAATTGCTGACTAGTTTTATAGAGGTGCTACTTGAATGTTAAAGACGGGTCTAACGTTACGCCCAGATATTTAGGATGGAGGTTTATTCAGCTCTCTGTTGACTTCTTTGTTACAATGAAAAGCATATGATTAGAATTTTGAAGGGTATGCTTCGAAGCGCCACATCTTATAATATTCGTCTAAAGCTTGCTGGTCTTCAGCAAGTTGTAACTTTCCATCCTCTAATTCTTGGTTTTAGTGCATAAAGTCAGGTCATCTGCATATAGAAATTTTCATGATTTTGTGGGTGGGAGATCATTGGTGTAACAAGGAAATAATAGATCATGACGCCAAAGCAGGTGTAACCAAGTTGCTGGTGTAAAAAGAGTGAGATGGTTACGATATATAGCAAGAATGGATGGGAATGATTAAATTTGAAACATTAAAAAGAAGGGAGTGAGAAAAAACATGAACAAGGCGGTTAGATATTAAAAAACCCTGAGAAAGGTTGGAGTAGAAAGACGACAAAAAAAGCCGAGGGCAGGGAACGATGTAAAGAAACAGTAAAAAATCTAGAAGTTTTAGGATTTTATGAGCCGAAGTATTCCTCTCCTTCTAAAACGTTATAAAAAATAATGCTTTACTTACCTTTAATTTTGTTTCAGAATTGGCCGATATACTAATTTGTAACCTAGTATTTGCAGGTATGCCCATACTATCAAATTGGTTGTCGACATCAATCGATGCTTCGTCACTCTTAGTTTGATTTTCATAGTGGTAAAGCTCCTGTAGCAGTGCATGTCTTTGTGCTAAAAGTTCACGTACAGTTTCTTGTTCTTGGCTGTTTCCAGGAATGGAAGTGAAAGATTTCGTTGTCGTATAACCTCTTACTATAAATTTGAGTATCTTTATTGCAGATTATTTCCTTATTGCAAATATAATACCTTCCCCTTCTACTGACACACATATTAAGTCAGCTTTGCCCACTGATCTGTAATCGCCTTCAACAATTCCGGCTAATCCGTGTGACATAATATCTTTAAATAACACCTCACCGGTAGTAATTGATCTGCAATCAATTTTTCCATTCGACCAACCTGTTATTAGTTGGGAAGAATCTCTATCTAATAAATCATAATTGTAAATAGATATAGCGAAGTTCTTAGACTACAAAAAGAGAAGAAAGTTTCAATGAGTTATAATGGTTGTTCAAGAAGTCCTTATGTTTCGTGCAGTCATAGATTGCAAAACACATTTCTGTATTTAAATCTATTCAGCGAAACCTTAAATAAAACGTTATTCAAAGTCGCACAGAAAATTGACAGTTGTGATGGTACAATTAATCAATTACCTACAATTATGTTAGGTATATGAGTATTAAAGATACAAGGGCAATATGTTTTGATAAATTTATCACAGCAGGTATGTCGACCATCAACATGTAAACATCAATTAATACGAGACTTCATATTTTTTAAAACATTAATCAAGATATTTTCATTATTCGTTCACATTGTCTCAATATTGTCCTGTTAATCCTCCATGCGGTGTTTTTAACTCGAGTTATCAAAATCGAATTTTTTAAATAATAAAACACAAAATAATCTAAAGATACTAAATTCCACGAAATTGGTGAAAATATAGGGTGCTACTAGGTCTGTTGAAAATAACCAGTTTAAAGTTCGTCATTATGAAATCTGTTGATAAACGGTTTAAGGATATTTTGCGATACTTTCTCCGTTAATATTTACCACAAAAAATATTGAACCAACGATTCTCCTTCTGGACATAGCAATTCCACACTCAACTTACTATGTTTCTCAGTGCTTCATAAGCGCAACTTTTAAGAATTGATATATGCATTTAGATGAAGCTATGCTTCATTAGTAGAAAGTGTTTGATTCAAAACTTTGTCATTATTAATATTGTTATTAAACCAATGGTAACATGTAGTCTCTTTAAAGAATCTGGAGGAAACAGTTAATGGTGCATTTGTGATTTGTAAGGTAGCATTTGAAGGTCATCTTTAAGAAGAGATTGTGTTAATTGTATGCTTACATTGTTGAGATTACCGTCGTACAGAAATAGTCAAAGCTTGGTGCACTATATTTCTTGGTAGTTCGACAATATTTTCGTTTCTATAACGAGGTCTCCCTGGTTTTGGTTTGTGATTTACAGAAACTGTTTTTTAAAACACGCCACTATCCTTAAAACTTCATCGGAAAAGTTGCTGTCAACGATGAAATTGGGAAATCTTTGTTCGAAATTTATCTCCACGATAATTCATAGAATGATACCAATTTAGAGTTTCATTACGTTGATCATTGCAAAACTAATACTTCAATGTATACTTACAAAGGTATAAAGATAACACGTTGTCATCTTCAGCAAGAATATTATGTGTTAGCTTTACAGTGGTCTATGCTAAACACGGTTATCATTTCATACTAAAGATGACAACTTAGTTGTCGAAAGATGTATATAGAATACTATTATTAATGTGGTAAGGGGTCTTTATACCTTTGTTAGGATTTTTACTTAGCCACAATCTGCAGTAAACATTTTAGTATTAATCTATTACAAATATGTATTACTCAGTAGTGATGTCGAAAAAGTAACAATTCGGTACATTAATATTCTTTACATAAGCGAACCCGGAGTAACGATCACCTATTTGAAAATGAAATCGTTACATTCGTATTTGATTACTTTCAGTACATATCGTTACACTCGTATTTGATTACTTTCGGTACATATTGTTACACTCGCGTTTGATTATTTTTGATACATATCGTTATATTTGTATTTGATTACTTCTATATATGTATATCGTTATGTTTGTATATGTGTATTATGTGTATATAGTATAAATCTACGAGTATAGGATATCATATTCATTGATTATCTATACTCTATAGCATACTTCTTCAATATAGACATGTCAATTTAAGGCTTTTCCCGTTATTCGAATTTTAGTCCCTTAATAGCTCAAGGGTCAAGAGCGTGGTCCGGCAAAGCAGAGGACGCAATTTCGAATCCTATATAAGGGCGAAAATGCAATTGATTTGCACAAATTTGCCAAATGCGGGCACAATATAATATCTGTTATTCATGGAATTTAAGGCTTTTCCCGTGATTCGAACTTTAGTCCCTTAATAGCTCAAGGGTTAAGAGCGTGGTCCAGCAAACCAGAGGACGCAGGTTATTATCCTGCATAAGGGCGATTTTTTTTTGTTTTCAGTAAAAATTTCGATTAATTACCGTCGTATATGTAGAAAGCATTTACTTCAGACATGTCAAATATAAACATAGAATTTTGAAATCCAATTTAGTTGCGTAATTATAAAACTCAGATTTATAGAATCCAGCTAATTTAATTTATTATAAGTAAATAAATTTCAAATAAGCTTATGTTTACTATAGTCTATTTTTAAAGTAGAGAGACGAATTTCTGAACGTACGCCTGGCCCAAAGTACATGCACGAAAATCTTGAAAACAATTTGTACGCGGCAAAATGCAAATAATTTTTGCATTTGTGACACGCATATATTAAGTATAGACCTATGCAGAAATCAACAACAGGAATTTATCTAGGATGACAGAAGAGGAAAGAAATTAAGTAAATATTAGAAAGTGTAAACGGAGAATAGATAAGATACATAACATTTATTTATTATAATACAAAATATACATTAATAATACATTTATTGTAAACTTACTGGTTCAGCAAAAATTACATTCAAATATTTATTTACAGAAATGCAAATGTAATAAAAATATTTATCATAAACTTATGAGCTGCTCATAACTATTAGAAGTAAATTAAGATATCTCTAAATTATGATGATGATATCGAACTACAATCAAAATCTTCACTGTCACTATCCTCTTCAACTCTAATGATGAATGGTTCTACTACTTCGTCAATTATTGCATCAAGATCTTTCATACGGGATTCTTCTTTTATAACATGGTTTATGCATTTTAGCCAAGTAGTAGCTGTTACATTTCCCAAGGCGTCAAGTAATAATTGTCTCACTTCAGATAATTTAAAGGTTTTGTATCCTCATCATATTGTATTTCCTTACTTGTTAGCCAATTTTGAATATCCACCTTTCTCCATGATGATGATGGTGGCTTTTCTATTTTACGACTATGATATGATGCATTATCTATAACTATAACAGCATTGTCAGGTAAATAGTTTAACATTCGAGAGAACCATTCTTCAAAAACAGTGGCATTCATTTCATCGTGGTAATCAGTGGTTTTATTTCCTTCAAATAATAATAAGCCATCTTTTACAAAGCCATTACAACTTCCAATGTGCAACAAAATAAGACGACGTCCCTTTCCTGCTGGATTTTTTAATCCAGTTGTAAGCCCTTCGATAAAGGCTTGTCTACGACTGTGAATACTTGTGTCAGTCCACACTTTCTGTACTGTATGACCCTCATTCACCCAAGTTTCATCCAAATAGAAAATTGTTCTGTCCTGAGCTCTATATTGTGAAATATCTCTGAGATATTGTCGCCTCCATCTTACAATGTCATCTCTTTCGGTCAAAATACTATTTCTGCTCCTTTTTAAGTATCTAGAGGACATAGCACAATTATATACATGTATTTCTATATAATAAATATTTCTTACTTAAAATTCATTTGCTTTATTAGCAAATACAATGTTGATCGACTCATGTTTGGCAAATCTTCGTCATTTCTTACTTGCACCAGCACCTTATCTACTGTCGGAGGTTCATTTTGTCGAAACATATTGTGAACTATTTGGCGTATAGCAGTTTTCACAGTCTCATCAAAGGATTTCAGTAAAGAAGGCCTACCACTAATCTTTTTAGGATCTGCACATTTTCCAGAGGCTTTATACTCCTTAACCACCCGATACACTGTTGCTCTTGAAATTCCTGTAAGCATACTCTGTAAAATATAGATCATATGTAATAAATTGTATTCACTTGCCTACTACGTCAGAAATTTGTTTTATCATGTCAAGTTTCTTGATATTGGGTGTATCGGCTATAATTTTCTTGTAAGCATTGATCAGGGTCTGCTTTTCGGTACTACGCAAATGATTCGTATTTTCACGCTTTTTCGGAGGAGAACAAGCATGTTCACGGCCAGCGGCACTTGTACTTGGTTGTGCATTCATATTGGAGACCAACTATAAAACTCTTTTAATTGTATTTATTTCAATATATTGCTTATAAATTGCTTACGAGTGTATCTGATAACTATTACTGTCGAACTCCGAAAAGAACTGGTAAAGTATATAATGAAATAACGGAGAAATAATAGAAACAAGGCTTAATTATAAACAATGTCTGTTGATCAGAATCTGAGCAAGATTTGTACGGTGTCATTTGGCCTTGCTTTCAACCAATGAGATTTCACTGTCAAAGTGGTGTGTTCAGAAATTCGTCTCTCTACTTTAAAAATTGAGTATAGTGATTATTTTTAAATTAATTTGCAAATAAGTACAAAACTGCAACATAGACAAATACGATACACAATTAGGATTTAGAATAAAATTTGATTTGATGACACCAGGAGTCTGGGTTAGAAATTTGGTTAGGATAAGTTGGAGAGATTGTTTATTTTTAGCCAATATTTCGCCCCTCAATTAGTGTGCTTCATCAGGCCGACGTAATGGTAATTAAGTTGTACCTAATACAACATATTATATAATATCTATACAATAAAAAGATACTTACGAATTGAACTAATGTGAGGAAAAATTTCGCGACAGCATACCTATAAAAAGTAAAGTGCCAACAAATACAATGATGTTAAAAGATGAAAATATAAAACATGTTTCTTTATCCTACACCAGTCAACATCGTTTTCTTAATTTACACATTACCTGTTGTTACATGCTGTTGCAAAACCTTGATATAATGTATTTAAAGTTTATCTTATTGTTTGCCTATATTATTTAATATTTCATAACGCATCATTACGCTGTATTACAATAAATATATTATAATACAATTTGATAAAATTTATGCAGTTTGTTTTAATATTTTCGAAAATTCAGTAAAAAGCAGCTACTTATTCCATTACTAATTCCACGAGGCAAATAATACCGATTACTGATATAATAAGGCCAATAAGATGAATGCTAGAACCTAATGCTAAACTCGTACTTATGTAAAATGAATATTATATGAATCAAAGTATCAAAGTAATCAAAGGTTCAAGGTAATCAAAATAATTATAGTGATCAACATAATCAGGGTAGTCAAAGTAATCAAAGTAATGAATGCATTCAACGATTACTCAAGGTTTGGGTAATGAATAGTAACAATTACTAAAAGTACCGAAAATTGACATCTCTATTAACCGCCAGAGAGGTAAAGACTTTTTCAAACGTGTTCTGTAGTATCTGTTGTAACCGCAGAAATTCGAATAAAAAAGGTGAACTAATTACAAAACGACCAATATATAATTCTCAAAACAAGAAGAGATGGCCTTAAAAGTAGATTAAATGTAGTAAATAGTTAATAGTTTATGTATAGTTTCCAGTCCCCAATATATCTTTTCCATAACAGGTGTGAATTTTGTTAACTTAGTTGGAAATTTTAATTCTGTGTTTGTCATTTACCTAGGGCTTTTTTTAAGTTGCTCTAGACATATTTTGACTTTTTAATTTTCTTAAAACACAATGTTACTGTACCTACATATTGAGATCCAGTTACTTATTGTCAGTTTCACTAAGAAAACTGGATATTTGAGACGGAAAAGCTATATTATTAAAGGGCAAGTAAGAGAAACCTTACCTTTACTCTCCATAATCGTATATTTTGTTCATATACTCCAATAGTTCCGTTAGATACTGAATAAGCAAATTTGTTTTCTGGCAGCGCCACCAAACCAGTAACGACTTCAGTTTCAGTATGTTCACCTATAATATTGTCACCGCTAAAGATTCTTATATTATAGTCTTCTGAACTAACAATTAACTGAAACAAATTTAGGAAATCATTGATATAAAAAAGACTTGAGGATATTACTTCATTTAAGCCATCCTTATTATAATCCATTAGAATTAAAGATGTAACAACATCTCCTATTGCTGTCCAAAATATTTCATTACCACTATGATCGAATCCATGTACCGACGAATTACCACCAACCAAAATTATGGAATTCTTCGAATCTTTAAAATTTCCAAGTGTTAGAGCTTTTACACCATCTGGGCATTCTTTATAGAATATATCTCTGTTATCATGGACGTGATAAGTAAGAATATGAGTGGATGTTCCTACAACGTATATACATATTTGCAATTTTCAAGTTTTTAATTTATTTGCAATATTTTGATATACAATATGGTAGTCAATTAGAAAGTAGTGTCCGTTTTCATTTTAATTCATAGAAATTTAAACCTAACTTTGTTTTTCTACCACATATACTAATTTATTCGTTGTTATTTTGGATATTTTGGTATTTAGCGTACTAGGAACAATACTTGTTACTTGCTTAATATCTAAGACTGACTATTGCAGTATTGTAATAAAATGGAAATCAGTCGAAAAATAGATCCAAAGAATAAAGTTAGAAAGTAGTAACTTTCTTCTCTTCGCATAATATTGGTTTCTGTGTTGAATAATACTTGTTACTTAGATTGTTTATCGAACTGAACTATGAAAAATTCATGAAAGTCACATCTATCCCGGAACGTGTGGATGCATTTCGTTCTTACACACACGTCAACACACGATATCCTGAAGACAGTCCTGACTTTCACTTCTATACTTCGCGTATATATAGTTAATATATTGAACTTACTGCAAATGAGAACCAATGTTCTGTTAATTTCTAGAATTCGACAAACTAAGTTTGGACCAGTATGCAAAATGCTACACGTGGTGACGCTACATTCCTGGTTAGGGTTAGGTTAGGATAATGAAAAAGTCACATCTTTGCCGTGTGTTACATACTGTGTACGGACGAGCGATAGGCAAGGTTGAACATTGCGTATTGCGAACCCTGTTGGCTTTTTGCTAACAGAAATGACATGTATTTTAGACACAAAACCATTGATAAGGCGATCATTTTGTCACTAAATCAAGAAATGAACAAATGGCGACAAATAATTAGAAGAATTATAGACGTGATAATTACATTAGCAAAATGCAATCTTCCACTTCGCGGCCATAGGGAGCAAACGGATTCAACAAGTAAAGGAAACTTCTTGTCGATAATTAATCTTCTTGCAAGATACGATAACGTACTTAATTTACACATACAAGAAAACAAATTCGAGAAATATTTATCTCCAAAAATTAAAATGAAATTATCACATTAATGGCTACAAATGTTAAAGGAAATATTGTTAACAAAATTAAAGCATCGTCGTTTTTCTCTATAATAACAGATACAACACAAGATTATTCCAAGATTGACCAGTTATCACAAGTTCTTAGATATGTCACAATAGAAACGAATCAACATCAGAAACCCATATGCATAACTATCCACGAATCTTTTATAGGGTTTCGAGAAGTCACAGACCAAACCTCAAAAGGTCTGGAAAGTGATATTTTAAACAGTTTAGATGACATAGGTATTGATATAGACAGATGTCGTGGGCAGGGTTACGATGGCGCTGCTAATATGAGCGGTGTATACTCTGGATTGCAAAAACTAATTAAGGATAGAGTACCAACAGCAGATTACGTTCATTGTTCGGCACACAATTTAAATCTCGTGTTAAATGACGCATGTGAAGACGTGCCTGAAATAAAAAGATTGTATGATATATGTCAAAAAATATACACATTCTTTGGACACAGCATTAAAAGATGGAGGGAATTAAGAACTCAAACAGAAATTGAAGCAATGTCGAGTACATTAAAAAGCTTATGTAATACAAGGTGGTCTTCTCGTTATGAATCAATTATAGCAATAAAGGCAAATTTTACGTCAGTTTTGAAAGTACTCTCCAATATTGCACTCACAAGTAAAAAAAGAGACGAACGTGAAGCAGCATTCGCCATAAAAAAGAAAATAGAAAATTTTGAATTCATTTTTATACTTATTTTTCAATGTGATGTATTAGGAAGAATCAATTTGACGTCCAAGATACTTCAAAATTCGACAGCTAATCTTGAAAATACTACTAAAATGCTAGGTTCAACTATGAAAGGTATTCAAAATCTTCGGGTAAAATTTCCTGAATTCAAAGAAAAAGCAACAGTTCTGGCTAACTCGTGGAAAATAAATCCAAATTTCCCAAATAAACGGCATCGAAAAGTTAAACGTTTTTTTGATGAGTTACTGTGTGATGAACGTTTGGAAAATGCAAACGCTTGTTTGAAGTAAGTGTCTTCAAAAGCACTATTGATATATATGTGAGTCAATTACGATGCAGATTTCAAAGTTTGAATGAAACTTATGGCAGATTTAGTTTTTTGTCTCAAAAAAATATGGTCGAATTTGTCGAAGAAAAATTGTATAGTTCTGCAGCAATATTACAAATTTATTACAGCCGCGACCTATCTACAGATTTTCCAGAGCAAGTACTAACCTTGCAAAAAGTTTTTGTCGATGAAATTAAAAATTTAAATTCCATAAAAGATTTAGGAAATTTTTTGTTAATAGACAATAACTACACAGCGAACAATTTGTCAGACGTGTGTAGTGCACTTTTTTATTTCTGACATTGCCAGTTACTGTTGCAACCGCTGAACGTTCATTTACAAAATTAAAATTAATAAAAAACTATTTAAAAAGTACAATGAGTGAGAGCAGGCTTTCAAGTTTAGCAATTATAAGCATAGAGCACCAAGAAACCAGTAGCCTTAATTTAGATTCCTTAATTGACGAATTTGTAACTATCAAAGCACGTCGCAGAAATCGTTTTCTTTAAAATGTCAATGTATTTATGTTCTTTTTTTTGTATATTTTATATTAGGTATGTAAATTATCTAATAAAAGATTATTATTTATTATTATAGGTATTGTCTATATTATAAACCCTTCTTTCCTCATACGCCAAAAAAAAATCCAGGGGCCCGTCTGTACTTCTCGCGCGGGGGGGGGGGGGGGGGGGGGGCAGCTCAAAAAGTTACGCCACTGATCTTCGCAGACTACGTGGCCGACCATCTTCGCAACTCAAAGGTAACTCTGTATTGTTCGATACAGAGGTTATTTTATATTAATTCACATTTAATTTGCTGCTCAATTTAACGTTCGTTTCAGTATATTTTGTGTTAATTTTTAATTACTTATTTACCGCTCCTCGTGTATATATTACTTTTAGTAAGTTCAATTTCTTTCTTATGTATATAATACATAAATACAAACTTTAAGGACAAAGCTCCTGTGTTTGATTTAGTTAGTAAGTTGTAATATATTTATTTAATTTAACCATTATCACACACGTCCGGGACCATTGATGATACTTCACCAGCACTACAATTATTTTATTATAGAATAATAGTCATATTATTATTAGCACAGTAGCCGAAACCAGAAATTTTAATCTAGTAAGGAAAGTAGATTTAGATTAGATTTTTAGCAAGAAGTTCTCTTTCTTCATAACAAGTTATTTTCAAGATCGTTGTATGTACTGTTAATTCACCCGTAATTTCGTCATAATTCTTCTTGATTTAGTGACGAATTTCGCATGGCCGTCTACTTTTGAAATTAGAAGTGCAAACGGAAACTACTTTCGTACAACTTTTATATAAGAGTCACAAACCTATAATTAATATGTCTTTATTTTCATTAGGTATTAAAACGCCCGCATATAATGCTGTTATTGTTTGATTAATATTCAAAGTAGCGATCTCTCGATTTGCTTCCGACAATACAAATCGTCCTGTAACCATGGAGGTGCGTCTATGAGGACTATGTATAATAACCTAATGACAGAAACATACTCTAATGTACAAAAGATATATAAAAATAGGTAAATCTTAACTATATACGAGGGTATATCAGATATAAACGAGACTGATTTTTTTAAACTATTAATGCTTTATTGAACAAGGTTAATACAAATGTACTATTTTTCTACATAATCTCCTGCCCGCGCAATACATTTTTCCCAACGGATTGGAAGCTTTTTAATCCCGTTATTGTAAAAACTTTTAGGCCGGTCACACAGCCACTGGAGCACAAATGTCTCTACCGCTTGGTCGCTGTTGAAACGCTGGCCTCCAAGAGCTTCTTTTAGAGGTCCAAGCAAATGGTAGTCACAGAGTGACAAGTCTGGACTGTAAGCAGGATGTTCCAAGATTTCCCAGCCGAATTGTTTCACTTTTTGCCTCGTAATGTTTGCCGAATGTGGTCTGGCGTTGTCGTGAAGGAGAATGACATTTTTAACGGATTGCGTCTTTCTTTTTCGTCGTAAAGACACTTTTGCGGCATCCAAAACGTCGCAATAATATTGGGCATTAATTGTGCGGCGATCATGAAGAAAATCAAGCCTCAATGTTGGCTTCGGTAACGCTCGTCCGTGGGCGTCGAACGTGGCTCTGGTTTTCAACTTTCTCCCGGCCTCCAGAAAATTGTTTATGCCATGCAAACACGCGAGGTCGTGAAAGGGTGTTCTCCCCGAACTGTGCGTGCAATCTGCGTAAAATGTCTGTTGGATTCACCCCCTCATTGGTCAAAAACTTAATAATTATCCGCTGCTCCACGGAAACGTGCACTGCTTGCTCACTCATGGTCACTGCACTACTGAACGGTCTCAACGGAATTTCAGACGTTGCCCTCCCCACCCTAAGTGCTTTGTCTATATAGCCACCTACTTCGCCGATTCAAAAAACTTTTGTACGAGTCATTAAAAAATCAGTCTCGTTTATATCTGATATACCCTCGTATATTATGTTGTTGAGTCAATATCTATAACATGTGTCTGATTTAATTACATTGGTCTATAAAGTTTATCGTCAGAAATAAAATATACGTTTTTAAAGTCACTTTTTAATTTCCATTCCATTTCAAATTATTGCTACGTCCACTTTTGGGGATATGAAACAAAACAGAAGTTCAATTCTTAATTAATTTTTTTTAAATCACCTAATAATAAGTCAAAACTGTAACTAATTCCAAAGCCTTGCCTTTGTAATTTAATGAATTCACTTTGACTGATTCTTTGGGTAGATACAGCACGCAGGTGTTTGCACTGAGACCATTCCCCAATGGTCTCAGTGCAAACACCCCATAATGCTACAATCGTGGGCAAAAAAGTCCGGACACTGAAGTAAATGTCTGTTATTGTATTATTGGGGCTGATGTACCAATGCTAAGATTGTATCCGGTACCTGATGGTGATGCTTCAACATCAGTTACTAGAATCACGACCACAATGTTGATTTATCGTGCACAGGTTGTATATATTTTACTTTTGAAATCTTCGGTGAATGTTAAATGAATAAATGTACTTTCATCTAAATATATTTATTTATACTATATATATTTATTTTGGGTTTACAATGACTTATACCAACATAAAATTGCGGTGTCTTTTGTTAAAATATAATTGTTTGATATGAATGCTATGAAGAAGACTGTGTGTCTTGTATTGATGTTGAATTTGTACTGTTTGATATGAATGTTGCTGGTATGAAACTCTCAATGATATTGTATATTCTCTGTTGTTTTGCAAGGAGGTAAAAATATATTACAACTCCTAACTGTTACAGATTAAAAGTGTATTGGTTGAACAGTGTATTGTTTGACGTCATAACGGCGAAATTTTGGGTTATTACTTCGTGGAAATTGTGCCTACAAGCAACAATATCCAAGGTTTACGATACTGTCTCTTAAAGATCTAATCTTAATTAATAAATAACAAAATATCATTACCACTTAAGTATTAGTAGGCGTCATAAACCTAAGCATGCATTTATGACCTGTCCTTTGTGATAGTAATCAAATTTATTATGCATATCTAAGAAAGGAGATCTTAACAATGAATATCCAAACATTTTGTTCAATAAAGTATTTTATGAATATGGTACATACATATTACATGTTAAGGACTCGTGAGCCTATTATACATATTTAATTAGCATTAAGGGTCTATTGAAATCGTTCACTTATAGCTCTAGGCAATAAGCAAACGGTCTGATGTATACAGCAATAAATAAGTATGGCAACAGATGCCAATTGTTAATAATCCTAATGAACAGGTTTGCAGATGTAAAGAATGCTTAAAACGTAAAGAAAGTTTTTACAACTTGTATGTGCTAATAAAAATATATATATTGATATAAGAATTGAAAATTAAAGAAGATATAAAACATTTAATTTATCAAAACAGCCAAAAGAAAAACAAAAATAATGATGAACCCAAAAAATCCAACCCAACGCAAAAAATCTTGATGTGCTCTTTATTCACCTTTTATCTGTTGTGTTCAAAGGTCATTTGAATTGTCAGTACTAACACTTATTGGTTGATAAAATGCAAGCAGAGAATGTAGCCCGATCAGTAGCTATGAACGAAGATGGACGCAGTATTCGATACATCGCTGCTGTCTTGAATATTGCTAGGAGTACCGTCCAAGACGCAATACATCGTGAAACTAGGGAATACACAGGAGACAGACTTCGCACCACAAACCGGCAAGAAGACCGTTTATGGTGTTATCTACACTACGCGATCGTGGTTTACCATCAACAATTGTGTCGCGCCAAGTCCAAGACGTTTACGGTACTACAGTTTCTCCACGTACCGTTTGCCGAAGATTGAAGGAATACGGATTGATGTCAAGGAAACCTGCTGCCTGTCCACTTGTAATAACTCGATATACGGTCATGTGTATGCGTAACACTTTGGCAAGGCGACAGCCTCGCCTGTAATACAAAACATTAACGTGTTATCCAAACACGACCTTACTCCGTATTTGTTGCATACACAAGACTATGCATCAGGGTTGTACATTTGTTCTAGAAACAAATGTAAGTAAGACAAGGATCTTTCTCTGATATATATAGGCGATAGTTTAAGTCATAGAGATAGTAACAACCAGTCAGTGGTACGAACTGTGGGTACATCTTAATAACCACGTTCTACCCTGTCTTAGTTGAACTAAGTATAATGTGTATATCTTGTAAATAGTATTGCTATTCATTTTATAAGCGTTGATTAATTATAGTATGTAAACCGAACTTCGAATGTGTATCATTTAATTCTCCGATCAGCCTCGAACCTGCACAACAATGTGGCCGCACAAACGGCCCACATTACATGGCGATCCTAGCCAGCCCCTAAGGGCATAGGACACTACATGGACGATCCAGACGTAAGGCGATTCTGCCTTAGGGCTTAAGGCCCCACATTACATAGCGATCCTCCAGTTACTTAGGACTTTACATGGACGATCCAGACGTAAGGCGGTTCTGCCTTAGGGCTTAAGGCCCCCACATTACATGGCGATCACTGCTAGTCGCTTAGAGCCGTAAGGCCCACATTACATGGCGATTCTGCCTACCTATGGCATAGGACCATTCTGCCAGTCGTTTAAGACTGCAGGGAAATAGTAGGAACCCGGAACGAGCCAGCAAGAAAACGGACTACGCGAATGGAAGAAATCATCTCCATCGCCAAGAGCAAGCTGAAGCCACTCATCAGGTCAGCCCACAGAAGCTCTGTACCGCTTCAAGAGAAGAAACATGCAGGTATATTTTTTTTAAATTCACGTACAGACAATTACAGTGGAAAAGTGAATTTCGCATACATAAACTGTGTACATTTCGTTAGTTAAAATGTTTGTTTGTATTGTAATAGTAATATTAGTTGAATGCATATACACAATATGTGTATTATTTATTTCTATCTACGCAGACATAATGCAGCGTAGCAGAGTATTCTATATTTAAAGGTCAGACATGTTTATACGATGTAATTTAGAAATACTACATCATGGCCGAGAAATTCGAATGTAAACCTGTCGCAATTTTGTTATTAACGCAGAAGTTCATACATGTTTATTTATTTATTTATTTTTTATTTTAAAGCCGCCTATATAAAGCAGAGAAAAATATGTTATGTTTTTCTCCACAAGTTCATTTACGTTAAAAATGCATATACAAAATGCACACGTCTGTATTTTTTAATAGGCGCCACACATGAGTATTATATTTCATATTGTTTATTGAACAAACAGATAAACAATAACATGTGTATTTAAACTAGCCGCGAATAAATAAACATCGAATTAAAAATATGTATGTACTTACAAATCAGTTTAGAAATCCTCAATGCCAAGTTCATAAAAAATCGCAAGATCTCATTTATGTCTAAATGAGTATAGTTCGCGACATTGAACAGAAGTTATTGCTGACACATTCAATAAGTTTTCGCAAACAAAAGAGAATAATATTAAATTAAAGACGAATACGAGGTGTAGTATATTAATTTTATTTGCAAGATTTCCGAAAATTTTTTCACAAACGCCTTAGAAGTTGATTCCAATGATGTAATGGTTAATAACGGGACAACCGATAGTATCCTAATCACGTCAGGAGCTCAATAGACGACAGAGACCTATCGATTGTACCTTTATGAGACCAACAGCAAGTGCAGTTTCCACCAACCTCAGGACTGATCATCTTAGAGGTATGGAACTGGCGAAAACGATGACCAACCGAATCAGACGAACTTCAAGAGTAGAAGAAAGGCAAAGAAGACTCCAATTCGCCCCTAGGTCGTGAGGAAGCAAGCATGCGCTTCCAGGAAAAGGTCCGACACGACGGAAAACGCTCTCATAACTGGTCCACTTGGTGGACTGCGTCCACCAAGTGGACGAGGACGTGTGTGGAGAAGGCCTGGTGAACGATTTTCAGTGTGTTGTACATCTTCAAGAATGGCATTTGGGGGAGGCGGTATAATGATTTAGGCTGGCATTTCACTGTACAGGTAAACTGAGCTTGTTCTCATTGAAAATGGTACCATGACGGCTGTTAGGTACATCAACAAGTGTTTAGCTGATCACGTCGTACCATTTCCTCCATTCGTAGGTGAGAACTTTACGCTAATGAACGATAACGCGCGACCTCAGACCACACAGGTGTTTGAGCAGTATTTGAATGCAGTTAATTTTCGCCGTTTGCAACGGCCAGTTCGAAGCTCGGACTTGAATCCTATCAAAAATCTCTGGAACTCATTAGGTGACGTGTTCGGAACCGACAACCCATACCAGTAACTATTCGAGATCTTCGAATAGCTCTTCGTGAGGAATGGGAAAACATTACACAAGAAGAGGCCGACAACTATTATCAAAGTTTACCACGCCGTATGGCAGAAGTCATTAGAGGTCTTAGAGGTAGTTCGCACTATTAATCGCTTAAATTGTGTGAAAACGTAGATGTAAAACCTAGCCGATAAGACCCTTGGTTTTGCAATTGTTATGGAGACAGTGATAATTGCTTTGGCGATTGTGATGTTGACATTAGTCAATGAGCAGTGCCGAATGTTCTTCTACCCTGTGTCTTAATAACTTCTGTAATATGGCAAGGGTGTTGTTTCTGTGAAAGTATCTCTCCAGTGATGCCCACTGACAATTCTGTAGTAAGATTAAATGCATGGCTGGGTATCTGGAGAGATACGATCACACATATATGAACTTGTTCTCCGCAGCCGATTTTTTATAATATTTTATATTATAAAGGATCTTTTAGTTTTATACAAAATTTGGTGAGTTTTTACCTACTCAACTATGTTTCAAGACTTAGCAACTACATCTTACTGTACTCAGGAGTAGCAAAAGACCAAAGAGCTACATCAGGGGTTGGTATGGCAGTAAACGAGAAATATGAAAAGAATATAGAAAGCATAGAGTATGTTAACGACAGAATTCTAAGAGTAAAAATGATGTTCAATCATCCCTGCACATTATATCAGTATATGCACCTGACATTGGCAAACCCGAAGAAATGTCAATAGATTTCTACGAAATCCTACAATCAGAACTGGACAAAATCCCAAAAAACGAAAAGATAATCCTATTAGGAGACCTAAATGCTAGAATAGGAAATGAAGCAGTAGATGGAGTAAAACAAAAATACAACGAAGAAGTAACTAACAGAAATGGCGAAATGTTGACAGAATTTTGTGCACAGAATGAATTACGAATAAACAACACATACTTCCCTCATAAAGACCAACACAAATACACCTTTTACGACAATAGACAAAATAAATCCATAATCGATTACATCATCACAAACAGAATGTTCATGCCCCAACAAATAGTAGATATAAGAGTCCTGTCCTCAGCCAACATTGGAACAGACCACAAATTAGTGCTAGGAAAACTACGAATAGCAATGTCACTGAGGAAACAAAAGCCAACAACAAGAGCTGAAAAATTCAACATAGAATTGCTCAACCAGGAAAATACGAAACAACTATACGCAGACCGATGCAAACAATACATTACTCTTAACCCAATAATACAACCCGACACTCCCCAAACAGCATGGGATAAGCTGAAACAAAACATCTATAAAGCCGCCGAAGAAACCCTAGGCACACGCACGGTATCGCAGAACAGTAGACCGAACAATAAACCTTGGTTTACAACGGAAGTCAAGGATATCACAAGGGAAAAGAAGAAAAATTATTTGCAATACAGGGAATCTCCAACTCAAGAAAACCGAAATAAGTATATTGAAACTAGGAACAAGGTCAATAATAGGGTTAGAGAGATCAAGGAAGAATACTGGCAGGAATTCAGTAACGAAATGGAAGCAGACATGTATGGAGCACAAAAACGAATTTGGAAACTACTAAGAGGCATGAAACGGGAAACGAATGAAACAATACAACTCAGAACAATTACCGAAGAAACTTGGGAGAAGTATTTCAGAAATCTTCACGCAGACATAGAGAACCCTGTAGAAACACAAGAAGAAGACATACAAAACGACCCACCAGAAGAGTGCACGCAAATCACCGAAGAGCAAGTAAGAGAAACAACGAGGAAACTTAAGAATAGGAAAACTCCAAACCAAGACAAAATACCAAATGAGCTAATAAAAAATGGAGGAACTGCCACCATAAAAGAATACACAAAACTGTTTAATATCATACTACAACATAGAAGAATACCTGAAGAATGGAAGAACAGCGTAACAATACCCATCTTCAAAAAAGGAGACAAAACCGATCCAGCAAACTACCGTGGGATAACATTGTTGAGCACCTCGCTAAAACTCCTAACTAAGATCATTGCGGACAAAATAACCCCAACAATGCCAATAAGCGAAGAACAACAAGGATTTCGAAGAAGTCGATCCACCACTGACGCTCTATTCATACTCAGACAACTGATAGAAAAATCATTAGAGTACAACACCCCTGCCTATCTTTGCTTTGTAGATCTAACTAAGGCCTTTGACAGAGTACAACTAAAAGACGTCATTACGATCCTGGAAAACAATAATACGAAGAAAGAATACGTAGAACTCATTAAGGATCTAAACACGAACACAAGAACGCAAATACGCACAAACCTCACCCTAACGCAACACCTACGAACCACAACAGGCATCCGTCAAGGCGATAGTCTCAGTCCTTTATTATTCAACGCAATCATGGATGAGCTGGTGAAAGCTGTAAAGAACACCGGATTAGGATATCGGATGGGCATACACAACATAAATATAATATGCTATGCTGATGACGCAGTACTTATTGCGGAATCAGAGGACGACCTACAAAGAATGTTACATGCTTTCAACAAACAGGCAGGAAAACACAACATGGAAATTTCCATAGACAAGACCAAATGCATGACCATAGCAAAAGAACCTGTACGCTGCAAATTGGTAATAGAAAACAAGACCGTCGACCAAACCATGTCAATCGAATACCTTGGGTGCAGAATTACAAGCGCAGGGTTTTTGGGTGATGAGGTGAGGAAACAAGTAAACAAAGCAGCAGCAATATCGGGACATCTTAGGTATCCAATCTGGAGAAACAAACACCTAAGTACGGAATGCAAATCAAGGATATACAAAACATGCGTACGACCGGTGATGACATATGGTGCGGAGACGAGAGCGGAAACAACGATAACAAAGAGGATACTAAGAACAACCGAAATGAAGACTCTAAGAACGATAACAGGATACACATTACATGATAGGCAAAGAAATACAGATATAAGGGAGAAGTGTCAAACGGATGACGTAGTCAGATGGATACGGAAAAGAAGAAGAGAATGGAACCACCATGTCAGCCGAATGACTCCCGACAGAATGGCCAGAATAGTACGAAACAACATACCTCACGGAAGAAGACCCATAGGACGACCACCAAAACGCTGGCGAGACAGCTGGCAATCAAATTCACAAGAACTGCCGCCACAAAGAAACCGGAACTAAACAGGCGATACGCCTATTGAAAGAAGAAGAAGAAGAAGAACTATGTTTTAAATTACTTTGTTGAATGAATACGCATTCGGGTTTGTCCGATAAAGGATGATAACACGTTAATAAAGCTTCTGTAAGTTGCGTTTGTTTCCGTCAGGTGGAAGCTCTTGACTTAGTTTTGCACTTGTTATGGAGACAGTGATAGTTGTTTTGGCGTTCGTGATGTTAACATGAGTTAGTGAGTAGCGCTGAACGATTGTGATGTTGGCATTAGTCAACGAGTAGTTCTATACTCTGTCTTGATAACTTCAGTAATATCGCAAAGGTGTTGTTTCTATGAAAGTATCTCTCCAGTAGTGCGCACTGACGATGCTGCAGTAAGATGAAACACATGTCTACGTATCTGGAGAGATACTTTCACGTATATGAACTTGTATTTTGTTTTCCACACCCGAATTTTAATAATATTTTATATGATGTTGTTGTTTTATATAAAATTTGGTGGGGTTTAACCTACACTCAAGTATGTTTCCAATTACTGTGTTATATAAACATGTATACTTATTATTGAGCAACTTTATGTAATCCTTTATATTATATTTCACACGATTATTGGTATATGGAATGACAGTCGTTTGGACCAGATATACGGCCACATACGAGCTAGAATGAAAGGAAGATCAGATTTGTAAATGGCTTCTCAAAACTAGCCAAGTTCACCCAAAATTACGTGTAAAGTTTTATTCTTGTAGCCCGGTGTTATAAATTTACTAGCAATTAATTTATAGTTGGTAAGTATATATACTTTTAGAGCTCGCATACTATAAAGAATAAATAGCATTTATTATTTTGCATAATAGAAGTGTTATATTTCTTGTATGTCCAAATATATCGTTCATGATCTATACCGATAATAACTACGCGATTACACTTTGTTTAGAAAATACACGAACCAATTTAATGTCAAATTCTATTTTAAAACTACTAAAACCACGGCACAAATTTACAAAACGATTTTAAATAGGCATTCAGAAAGAAGCATTTGGTTTACCACATACTTAAGTTGTGTATACCTAAAGACAAGGCTATAATTAATGACTGAGTTCCTAATTTTATGTTTATAAATATTTTGATATTTGTTTATCACTATGTGTTGTAAATTTATATTTATGTGACTATTTCGTTTAACGATATTTTATGTTCTTTTTTTAGATAATGTTGATTCAATAGTTTATAGCCATACTTTTTTAATTAATTTAAAAATTTGGAAATAATTTGTGATATTATTTCATTTGAACGACAATAGAATCGATTTAAAGCCATATATGAATTAAGAGTTAATTGCGACCGAAATTTAAAAAAAAATATTTGTTTGTGGTAGGTACGTTACAACTGTTACCAGTCAAACATTATTTATTCTTTCCACATTAGAAACATATTGTATGTAATTTTGCATTAAAAAAATATGTTTATAGACAAATCATGGATCCCATAAATTAAATTTGAGAAGGTAATATTAACACAAATTTAAAAGTATAGTGTTACACATACCGGGCAAATGTGTGAAACCATGTAAATGGTTGTAAATTGTTAAATTAAAAAAGATATTGTAATAAAATTTTAGACACGAAAATTAGGGAAAACCCGCCATCTGTTGGGATTATAATAAACATGTTCATTTTATTTCATTATTTATATTTTTTACTTACTTAATTTATCTTTATTTTGCCGTTGCAGCAATAAATTTTAGAATAACCGTTTAGAATAAGAAATCTATTTAATTTACTTCAGAAAAACCTAAGAAAAAACTATTACATACTTTCATTTATAAAAAATTTATTCATTTATCTGTTTGTACATGCATTGAGTTAATAATTTCAATTGTCAAAGGATTAGGTAAATATCACGTTTTAGTTCATAATCGTAAGGAACGTGGAAATTTCATATGCTATTACAAGCAAGATTACCTGTACGTTTGTTGCTATGCATATCTTATTTTCATAAAATATATTTACCATTCCACGGTTAAAGTGTTTCCAATATGTTTATATAGAGAGTTGCTAACTAAATCAGGCGTAGAGCGTTTTCATTTTAACCCCGTAATGTATGCTTCATCATTGTTATTACTTTTAAATAAATTGCAAATAAAATAAACAAAAAACTAAATAAGTGTTTTTAATTTAATTTAATATATTAAAATACTAGTTCGCCTCTCCTTTCAATCGATTTGTGGGCAAAAGTTCGATCTCGAACGATAACTGAATAGTGATGAGGTGCCATATTCTGCTGGAACCAGATGTTTTGTGGAAGTTGGCCATTATCTTCCAATGCAGGAATGATTTAGTTATTTCAAAGTTCTAATAAATAGCTTCGACCATTTTAGAGTTTCTTCTATTAAAAAAAAAAACCTATTATTCTACAAATTATGTTTCTACAAATCCCAGCCCAAACGTTCAGTTTACTAGGGTGTTGCGTATGAGCCTCTTATATTCAGTGGGGATTACTCTGTGCCCAGTAACGACAGCTATGTCTATGAATAGTACCGTTCAAATAAAAGGTTGCTTCATCCGAAAATACTATATTATTTACAAAATTTTTATCACGATTACAAATGTTCATCGATTTAACAAAACTCTTATCTTCTGTCAAAATCATCATCAGAGAGTTTTTGTACGAGGCGAATTTTGTAAAGATGGTATCTTTCTTTTTTAAGGATTCTTCCTACTGTTGTGTCTAAAAGTTGTGTCTAAAACGATTAATCCAGCTTGCCGTGCAATTAAAATTGACAATATTGAATTGTTTTGCAAACAAATTTCCGTTTTCTGTAATATTGGGCCGCTGATTGGTATTCCTTTGTTTTTCATCATCTTAAACCATTAACTTGCTCAACATTTTCCTGTGTTGATTTACGTAGTCTCTTTGGTTTTAAAACATTAGAATTGAGAGATTTCTTGATTTCTTTTTTGTTTTTGAACATCAAGGATATCGTCGAATGACCAACGCCAAGTTCTTTTGCAAGAGAGAAGCTTGATTGTCCATTTTACAGTCTGCATAAGATCGCACCTTTTTCTGCAATTGTAAATGTTTTACGACGGCCAAATACTATTTTTCGCGTCAAATCACTAAACTACTTATGTATGTCATCACTATTAGATTAACAACTTGCCACTGTAAGTCAAAACACATATTGCAGTGAACTGTGCCTTTGCTTATAAATGCAGCTCACCACAAATGTCCGGATTAGCTCAATCGTCGATTCTTCTAGCTGGGATCTTCTTACCTCAGGTCTTGCTCTCGCATAAGCAAGAACGCGGAAAGTAAAATTCAAAGTACCATTAATAAAAATCAGATTTATTCAAAAAAAAAAATTAAAAAAAACCCCTTTACAGAATGTAAATAGAGCTAAAGCTTGAATAACTAAAGCTAGGAGGAAACAGTCTGTGTGATAAATTACACGCACATAGACAAAAACCTCCTATGACTCGCGATCAATAATAAAACTAATAAATAATTAAGAAAATTGTCAAATTCAAATATTTACTTTACCCTCAAACTTCAAACGTCAACAGAGACCAACTGTTAACCACACGTGTCAATGATCAGATCATGCGCAACATAACCATGATAAAATATCCCCTCCAAAATCCTGAATAAAATTGTTCTAGAAAATCTTGACATAAAAAACTCCCTCACAAAACATGATAATTTTCTTAAATATCCATATAATACTCTACTATCAACAATAATGAAAATTTAACATATAAGCACAGATATCAAAGAATTATCTCGAAATAGAAATTTATATAAATCAAATGTGTGAAGTACTTACATCGATATAAACACCTTTACACAAAAACTAGGGCGAGAGATACCAAATATATTTAAATTTAAAACAAACGAGATCACCAACTCTCGTAAAATTCGTAAATGAAATTAAATACACATCAAAAACACAATAAAATAAAATAAACCGGCTTTAAATCCAGAAACCTGAATGTAAAAAATTATGTTTTTTGCACTCGACTATGTAAAGCAACGAAGTTGATATCTCTGAACTTTAATCGGATGCATGATCCGGCATCAAGCGAAAAAGCTACAGAATAGGACCGCGAGACGGACTCCTTCCTGTAAAGTTTCAAATAGTGTACAGTCACTGTCTTAATAAATAGCTCAAAAATCTAAACATGTGAATATACCTAGATATAAAACAAATAAGTATGTTAAATAAATGTACTTAATTTTCTTATTGTCCATAACCAGTTTCTTCGGGGAAAAGTCCACTGCAATATGTATGTACACATACTACACAGAACACCATACGCCAGCGAAGTCGTTTTTTTTCCCGTCTAAAGAAATTTAACGGTTAACCAATCGAGTGCGTTTCCTGGTATATGAGCTATCACAAGTATCGTCATTATATCCGAATAAATTTTTATTAAAAACTTGTAAAAACACGTAAATATAACCTAAGCGAAGTCATTATGAGCAAATAGTTCTATAAAAACCAAACTTTCTACTGAATTGTGGACATAATAGACGGTTGGTCATAATAGACGGAGTCATCATAAACGAATTCTACGGAATTTGTATTCTTTCTCTTTCATTTAATTCAACCATTATTGACAAACAGCAATTATTTAGTGACATTTTTAAACGCCACAAACTACTTGTGATAAAATTTAAAAGATTGTAATATTCACGTTAACTTTATGTTTATAAAAAAAAACTATTGTTTTAAGCGCCACAACAAAAGAAAAAAGAAAAGAAATTTTAGCACTTACATTTCGAATTGTAATGGTTTTTATTTAAACGATCATACCTGAGTATCAAGCAATACTTCTAAAAATTATTATTTTCGTTTGCATGTAAATTTCAAGCTAAATACTTTAGACCACAAGTGTTATAGTTCAATTTAAAAAAGTATAACTTTAGTACGTTACATTTTTTTAGACTTTGTATATTTAAAGAATACTTCAAATAATAGCTCTTCATCCCCAATTTCCGTGTCTAAAACTTTATTACAATGTCTTTTTTTAATTTAATGGGTATTTACATGGTTCATATACAGTTTGGAATAAAAGGAGATAGAATTTGACGACATTTATATATTTAGTGTTAATAAGAATTAAAATTTATTTCTTATTTATTTTATTGGCCGTGTCATAATATTCAAATAATAGACATTTTCTTGGTTTAGCGACTTTTAATGAATTTCAGTTTTTACTACGACGTTTCGACTTTTTTTTATATAATTAAGTCTTTTTCAAGTGATTAGAACTAAAAAATTAATACAATGAAAGGTAAGAAATATATTTACAATTTGTATGAATGAATTAAAATTCAAATAATAATTGAAGTAAGGAAAATTAAAAGTCGCTAAACCAAGAAAATGTCTATTATTTTAATATATATATATATATATATATATATATATATATATATATATATATATATATATATATATATACACAAGGTGAGTCGTGAAGAATCGACCAAACTGTAGGAGTGTATTCTACAGGTGAAAGTAATGTAAAAACACTCAAATGTTGCTATCCGATTTTTATTTGTTTTCGCGTTATAGCGTAATTAAAAATATACAAAATTTCGTACATTGAAGTTTTTGTATTTTATTGGTATTATCGTTCTTTATAATATATTTTCAAAAATACCGCCATTCATTTCAAAACATTTTTTACATCGTCTACCAAGGGCGCTGGTTGCGTTCCTGATTGCGTCAGGTTGATGTTTGATATTGTCAGCAGCATTCATAATCCGTTGAATTAGTGCTTCACGAGTGTCTACTTTTACTTGATACACTTCATTTTTTAACCAGCCCCATGAACAATAATCGGGTGGCGTGAGGTCTGGAGACCTAGGAGGCCAACCAATGTGACTACCACGTCCAATCCAACTCCCTGGAAACCTTTCAGCCAAATGTTGCCTGACTGCACGAGCGTAATGTGCAGGCGCTCCATCGTGCTGGTAGAAAATTTGGATTCTGATGTTTATGGGAACATCCTCTAGCAGTCCGTGCAGTTCATTTTCTAAAAAATGTAAATAGGTGTCTCCCGTGAGGCGATTCTCAAAAATGTAAGGACCAATTAAAAAGCCATCGATCATACCACACCACACGTTTACCGAAAATTTATGTTGAAAGTTACTTTCGACTGTTGCGTGTGGATTTTCGTCTGACCATACATGCTGGTTATGACAATTATTAATACCGTCACGGGTGAATATCGCTTCATCCGTAAACAGTATACGCGATACAAAACGAGGATTATCATTTATCCATCGACAAAATTCCATACGTCTACGATTATCACCTCGTTGTAGGTGCTGTACTCTTTGTACATGGTACGGACGTAAGCCATGTTCGTGGAGTGTTTTTATCACCCTTGTTTGTGGAATGCCCAATTGAATACTAATTCTCCGTGAGCTGGTAGTTGCGTCTTCTTCTACTACATCCAGAATATCTTCTACTTCTTGTAATTGTTGTCGACTGCCTCGTTCAGATATTATGTTTACACTGGGAAGCTTTCCGGTCGCGCACAATATGTTGAATACACTAATAAATACAGTTTTATTAGGATGCCTGTGATGTGGAAACCGTTTATGATATTCATTAGCAGCAGCTGCAGCATTCCCATCACAAAATCCATAAACAAACACCATATTAGCATATTCTAAATTAGAATAAGTGTGTGGCATTTTAGTTTATTACACTATAGCCGTACAAACGTCAAGTCAATGTCACAATACCCGAACACAATGTTATAATTTACTCCAAGGTATAGGCAACATTTTTTATGATGGCAGCGCCCTCACTATATCAACGATGAACTAGAGGTAGTGACATTAGACGCATTAGGCATACAAACCACTCTACACTATTTCTCGACTGCTTTCAATGTCACTACCGCTAGTTCGGAAAACCACGAACAGGTAGCGCTTCAGCTAGGAAGACTTCCCTATATTGAATTGCTACCGGAGTTTCACTGTTTTTACGAATACATACATAAACATGGTATACTAAATCTACATTTTTAATTACGCTATAACTCGAAAACAAATAAAAATCGGATAACAACATTTGAGTTTTTTTACATTACTTTCACCAGTAGAATACACTCCTTGAGTTTGGTCGATTCCTCACGACTCACCTTGTATATATATATATATATATATATATATATATATATATAATAACTTCGTGACCTTGGTATGATATGGTAAACCTAATCAGTAGGCGATTAAAGGTCGGTATATTACTTGCCGAAACATGTAGAGTTTTTTAAGTACATATATTTTGAAGTAATATACAGACCTTTAATCGCCTACTGATTAGGTTTACTATATATATATATATATATATATATATATATATATATATATATATATATTTTAATAATTATATTTAATATAGGTTTAGACTTCAAAATAATATAACTTTTTCTTATAATTCCGGGGAAAATAATAAAAACGCTATTTTACGAACTCTAATTGTTGTAATAGCAAACGAGAGAAAAATTTTAAATTGATCTGCGAACAAACCTTTTTATTTTACACATATTGGGTTTGTTTTTAAGAATAAAAATTAATTGGTGTTTGCCAATATTTATATATTAAATATCAAGAAGGTATCTTAAAATTAAATCTTCAAAGATATATTTTCATGAGATTTCGAAACGAGTAGAATTACCACATCTAACTGAAATGCGTATGTTAACTTTATAGATAGTTATACAAACAATATAGAACATTTACAAGTTGGATAGTCTATCCTTCAGAAAGCACGTAAAAATGACAGCTCCGATGATTCTGCGTGTTGGACGTCTCTTTTGGACGGTATATCTATTTAAGTATGTGACATGGTTCCATACATTCGCCTGTCACTGTATATAATCTCAGGCAGTTATATTGGGCAGATGCATAAATTCGTAGCGCTCTTATTTAACTTAAAATTTATTAATTTTTTAACAGACAAAATACATAAATTTTACTAGTTTATGTATTTTGTCTGTTAAAAAATTGCGTAAACTAAAAATACATAAACTAGTCAAGAATATATCCTCTTTATTAGTCACGATTGTCTTCCACCGATCTGCCAATTTTTCTATTCCACACCGGAATAAATCCAGTGGTGAAATCGTCAAGCCAATTTTGAAGCACGACATCGTTATTAAAGAGGATTCGTCGAAGATTGTTTTTTAGAGAACGGATTAAATGGAAATCTGACGGAGCGACACGTTTCCATTAAAAAAAAATAACTCAAAAATAAATGAAAAAAAAAATTAATGTATTCGAAAATGTAGCTAAAAAGTACATAAAAAACTTTCATATTAAACATTATTTCCTGAAATCCATTTTAACGACAATAAATCGCACTCTTCATATTTTGAACTAATAACTATTGCGATATTTCGTCCATACAACAGAATCCGACTAGGCGTTTCGTTTACGGTTTCGACTAATTCAAAATATGAAGTAAAAAATATGTAATACTTAACAGTTATTTATGCGTTATATACTTAATAAATATTTATCTAATAAATAGACACCTGAAACATTAGGCCGTAATTACAATGGACCATATAAATAGTCTATAACATCGCTAAGTACAACATGCAGTTATTGAATAGCACTATACATTAGGTTAACTGCACATCTGCTTTTTGTCGTTGAATTGTGACAGTTAAATTCCTTTCTTCATGGGCGTAGATAGAAGCGTGAGGAGTTTTTATAAATTATTTTATTTATTAGTTTATATTTCGTAAGATAAATAAAGTACGGTGATTATTTTCTTTTTTCATTGAATTTACTAGTACATCGTAATTTTTGTAATAGATCCTGTTTAATATCGTTTCATCGAATCTACATCTCCTAATTATTTTGACGTAAGTGTCCAGTGAATTTCGTTAAGTTTCAATAAATTACGCATACATTTTTAATTTTCATTTATTTAGATCTGGAACATTGTTTATGTTACTTTTTCAGATATTATATGGAACAACGTCGAGAATAGCATCATGAAACAATGGCGAGTTGGATTAAGGGTCAAACTGATTGTATGTACATTACCAGTGATTCCGAAATTTATTGCAAAGTCTGTACAATTTCTTTAAAAAATCGCAAACACACAGAAATTAGACCCGTTAGAATCTGACAATTTTAACGAAAAACTCTGTGAAACTTTAATGGCGGCAAATATTCCATTGAATAAATGTAACAATTCCACCTTCAAAACATTTTCCCAAAAATATACTCGTCGAAATATTTCTGATGAATCCACCTTACGCAAATATTATGTTTCTAAGAGCTACCCGAAAGCAGTAGAACGCATTAGAAGCCATCTTTCAAGTCAGTACCTGTGGATAAGAGCCGACGAAAATGTCGATATATTAGGACGCTGTATGGTAAATGTAGCTGGTGTACTACATCCAACTATTCCATATAATGCATATGTATTAGCAAGAAACGATATAAATGCAGTTGATGCGGAAACAGTAGCTAAAACCATTTACGAAAATATGCACCAAATGCTTCATTCCAACGACAGGTACAAAGAAAAAAATTCTATTTGTCAGTGACAGTGCTGCATATATGTTAATAACAGGGAGATTATTAAAGGAAACATATCATAATACGCTGCATATTACTAGTGTAGCACAGGCTCACCACAAAATCTGCGAATATATCAGAGACACCCTTACGGAAGTTTGTCGACTTGTATCCGCTATTAAAAAAGTTTTCAGAAAAGCACCATTGACACTAGCTCTTTACATGGAAAAACTTCCATCTTTGTCACTGCCTCTCTCTCCAGTAACAACTCGAGAGGGAACATGGTTGAAAGCTATTAGTTTTTATGCAGAAAACTTCGATAGTTTACAAAATTTCGTGCAAGGAACTAAAACAAATTCCAAATTTAAAAAATCAGTTGTACTTTCTCCAGGAATATTTTGGAAATTTGCCACCACTAATAATTTATTTTGAAAATCAAAATCTCAAAATCTATAATTATTCCAAGTGACTTCGGATGTGGCCTTCGGCAACAGTTAGACGCAGTTTTTAATATAAATATTGGATTTCTATTAAAAACTGCGTCTAACTCTTGCCGGAAGGCTTGCGGCAATTGTGTATGGGGACAATGGCTCAAAATCTAACTGCTAAATACGCTTAAATAAAAGAATATGTCCAGTATGCACCTATAGCCAGTTGGGAAAGGACGTTTTCTATCTACAAGGATGTATTTCATTCAAAGAGAACAAATTTTAGAGAAGAGAACCTTGAGAAAGTATTGCTAATTTAATATTAACACTCCTTTATTCAACTTTAACTAAAAACGAACAAATAAAAATGTATTTCGTATTTTATAGATCACGACTCGATTGTTTTCCAGTTATATAAATAAAATTTAACTTTTTAAAAATTCAAAATTTCTATAGGACGCCCGTTGGCGATGAGTCATCGGCCTTTCGTGTCCGGTCTTATAATAAACAAGGGAGAATGAAAGCATATTTAAACAAATGCCGTAATGCAGGGTCCGTTAGCGGTGAGCACCTTCGACTCTGTTGCACGGACAAGATGTGCAACTCTATTAATAACGTATCATTTTCAATGTTTTAATCCAGCAAATTAGAAAATAATTATTTTGATCGTATTTAGCAATCTTCATAAAAATGGAAGGTTTATTCATTATGAATTTGGTTTTTTCAAATATTTTTTTACAGTGCACAGTGCATGGGCGTTACAGGTTATAGAAAAACATTTGATTTCGATTAAATAATTTTACCTTGTCGGCAGTTGTTGCAGCTGTTAAACACGGATGAGTACCATCATACTTTCCAATAGTCACAAGTCCTGGCACTATTTTGTAATTTAATTCTAAAGTAAATACAGGTCTAATTTGTTTTTCCATTGCCATAGTTGTATTTTAATATGTCTTGACAACAAACTAAACGAATCGATGCGATGAACGACGCCGCTTATGTAAGAAAATTATTGATCCGTTGAATAGTTCTGTTTGTATTTAAGTATGGAATTCTTATATAGTTATATAAGTTATAATCTAATTAAAAGAAAATAAAACAACGTAATATATTAAATATCTGTATATTGACGTAATGTACAGCACATAAAAAATACATCTACTTATTTAGCATATCTGTTAGATTCAATATTTGCCGATTATTTGTATTAAGTCTTTAAGTTGATTATTAAATAATAATTTTTATACCTTAGTATACTGCAATAATAATTTATAAGTATGTGGCCTTAATGTAACTTATTAATTAAAAGAATTATAATAAAAATCTAAATTAATATTCACTGACAATTCCATATTCTGTAAGATTTTGACATGTTTCTTTAAAATATATGTGTATCTAAAATAATTATGTACAAAATACCAAAAAAAAAGAATATAAATCCATTTTTGGAGGACCAATATATTTCTATTAGTTGTAATTTTGCTTATATTGGCCAAACTCCAAAAAGGGAAAATTACAGAACACATCGACTGGCAGTTATTAGTGTATTAAAACAAATAAATATCGACTTGTTTTTTTGTTCTTTCGTTTATACATTGACACAATTTAATGGCACAGCAGTAGTAAATCACATCTCGTTTACCATTTATCAAATTCAGGCCATGCAGCCAATACAAAGGTTTCTATGTCGCATTCGTTTACGCCCCTGGCAATCCTGAAGAATCCATTTTCTCCCCAACGTGGTCCCCAGCTATTCGCTACTTTCTGTTTAATTAAAATGAAAAGTATTTATATAACTTATGAACTAGTAAAGACATTTTTCATACCCAATATTTTAGACCATGATCTGCTCCCCAACCAACTATCCTCACGGAGTGATATCCTGTTCTATCAATAACGGATAAATCAGTGTGTTTGTAGATACCCCTTTCGTAGGAATAGAAATCGTGATAGACCTTCATCGTAGCTGAAATAAACGTAAATAAATTAATTTACTCCAATTACCAATAGCGTTGAACACTTAATTAGCGCCGCATTTAAAAATGTGAAGATTGGGACTGACGGCGACAGTTACTCAGTTTTGAATAGTTGTAACAGATACATCATTACAGGTTCTGCGCAAATCAAGAATGATAAAACAAAAATACTTTACCAATGTTATCTGCATATGCTGATTTCAACCCTTACTGAGCGTGCCTATTTGATAATAAAATACGGTTATAAACGTAACGATTTCAAATTTGTTTACACATTAAGTGCGACTTTTCTCTATAATTTAAAATAAAATGGTGTTACAAATTGATGGTAAATGATAAATTAAATTAATAATTTCATAGAAACTAAGAGAACACAGAAATATATTACTTTATTCATAATAATAATTATAATTCAAGCCCTAGCATCCCCTAACAGCTTGACGCCAATTACAGGGGGCAATGGCACACTATGGGTTATTATTACTCCCGAGCCTGTAGAACGTCTTAAAATGTTTAGTTGTCGGCATTCACCTTAAGCGAGAAGGAAAACCGCGAAAATCTTCTCGGACAATCCAGCCCCGGGACTGCCAGCATGATAAGCCAATGCATTAAAACTAGACTATCAGCCATAACCAATAACATTAACAATATTAATTTTTGCTTGGTATATATCAGCAAATTTTGTTTTTTTTATCTTAGAAAATTTCACACTCTAATAATTTGTCTCGCTGTTTTTAAATTTAAAGTAAACCAATGAATCATATTTGATGCAGGGTGTTCTTGAAAAAAAAGACCACCAAATATATTTACAAAATATTATGTAGAAGAAAATTACACCTACCTTGGACTGGTCCCGACTTCATTATTTCGAACATAATATCAGTTTCATTATTTAACCGATATGCCGGTGCAACCCTGAATTTATTGAATTTATTCCTCGGTCTAATCGGGCATCTATCTAATTTGTGTCTATTACACGTTTCAATTTTACCACTATATGGGAAGCATGACTCTTCAACAATTCTAAAAAGCAAATAAGTATTGGATATCATTTTACAAAAGTTGATTAAAGTGACAGAAAAATTACCCATTTTTCCTAAAATACATCCATGCTCTATCCAGATGTCCACCATCGCAACTCTGTTGACCTCTATTATTACATGACAATAAATGTTGAGCGCTAAGTTTAACTCTTTCCCTTCCTTTTGACATAATCGCGTATCTATAATAACAAATATAATAAAATAATATTTTTCGTATGTTCCCTCTTCAACTGAGCAAGTCATTGTTTACAAATTTATACATACGACACTAATTTGCGTATTAAGTCTGAATTAGAGAATCCAATCCCGCATCAAAACTTCAATCCCGCAAGCCTGCGGTACTGAGGTCATCAATCCTGCGGATCCGCAGGATTTGCGGGATTACAAACTATCACAATGCTTTTTTCAGTTGCTAAGAAAATTAACTACCAGAAGTTAGTTATGCAATAAAGGACAGCTAAATTGAAAATAAAAGTAGCACTTATTAATAAAAAAAATTAAGAAAAATTATTAAGAGTTCTTTTGAAAATATTTTTGGAGAAATGATAAAGTACGAGTATTCAAAGTTTGATCTTGTAAATAGACCTGATTTTATAGCAGAAGTACCCAGCGGCAGAAACGCGCGCTCCACTTCGAAGCTTGTTGGAGGAATAGACTTTATGAAGATATAATCAGCTTCTAAATATTTTTCTCTGTTGCTGTTTCATTTTTTATGTCTATCTAAATATATACATATTATAATTAATCATAATATCACCTTCACTATCACTGTTAACAGGGGAATTCACTTCAGCAGTATCTAGTATATCATCTTCTGCTTCTATTTCTGAGCTAGTGTTTTTATATAATTCTAGTTCCACCCCATGAACATAACATAACTGATGATGTGATGTGCTGATAACAGTCTGCCAAGTTTCTTCATGACCGCAGCACCATCTATTATTACTGCGACAATATCTCGTTCCAAATTAATATTATATTTCTTCAGTTTTTTATCAGAAGCAGTCACATAAGATTCAGCAGGAAAACTACCTGAAATTATTACTAATCCCAAGTTCCCAATGTTTACAGCTTCAGCGGTAAACATGCGAAGATCGATATTTAAATATCGACAATTTCTTAACGATGACCATTCATCGAATGTTAATGTGAATCGTTTTTGGGACGTTTTTAGAGCTTAAAGTTTGTCGATGGTTATTTTTTAATTGATCCCCGTAGGCCATTTACCATAGTTTGAATCGAACTGCCAGAAGAAGGCAATTTGTAGCCTGCTAATTTAAAAAGTTCACGCAGATCACTTAATTTAAATAAACTTAGCGAATGGTATACCATCCTTCGAGACCATTCGAGACAATCTTTCTTCCATAGAAACCTTTTTCTCACTGAAAAAATCTGTAATTTTCTTCTTTTTCGGTAGCACAGAAACACTTTCACTCAAGCTTTCGGAAATGGAAGTGAATGATAGACTTGGACTTGTTCCTTGTCCTAAACTCTTCTAAGCGCTTCGATTAATTTATGCTTTGTTCGCAAGTGAGTGTGAAGGCCTTTAGTTGACCGAACCGAGATTTTTATGATAGCGGGGCATAATTTACATTTAGCTGAGAACCTATCTTCTACCTTTAACCTTCCATTAGACGCGTATCACCTATCAGGTGCATGCCGGCACATCATTGCTTATTTCAAATAAACGAGTGGAGGTAAGAAGGTTGCATATTTTCTATCTTCCTAAGTGTTTTCGTTCTAACGAACAGTGCATGAGTTGTAATTGAATAAGTCATATCTCTCTGTCGGTGAAAGAATAACACCTCACAGGTGATTGCGACAATCGACGTAAGTTTTTTTCTTTTATCATACGACTGTTTTCTTTTCTTAAGCTTGTTGGTTGTTGCTATTAAATTATCTGTTAAATTTTCGTTTATCAAAATTTATAATTTACACCCAAAACGTACTTGTCACCCGTGAGGTGCTCGCGACTGTATTTGTTATAATTTTGTTTTAGAAACACTATGGCTTCCAACAAACAGAGGTTTAATATAGATAATGAAGAAGACATTGCTGCAATTTATAAGATACTATTTGATGACGAATCAGACAACCAAGACGAATTAGATGTGCCCGATGAGTCCGATCTTGAAGACGAGGACCAGGTTGAAACTAGAGAAGAAAATTCAGATACCGAGCAAAGTAATGAAGAATGTGACTCTGAAGAATCAGACTGTGAAAATTATCTAGCTTATCGACGACAAAGAGGCAAAGATATTGACTGCATGTCATGGTGAAAATTACCGTTTTCTGCAAGAAGAAAGTTGGGAAAACAAAATCTGTTGCTACACCTTCCAGGAGTAATCGGTACCGCAAAGGATGCCAAAACAATCTCTAGTAGCTGGTATTGCTTTATGAACGATTCAATATTAGATCAGATAGTAAAGTATACCAGGTATTGGTATTGAGATCTTAAGGCTAACAATGAGTTTATCTCGATTCCGATTCATAATGAGATGCCTGAGGTTTGACGACCGAGAGACTAGACCAGAACGAAAACAGCTAGATAGACTTTGTCCTGTAAGAGAAATCTTTGAAAAATTTGTTGAGAATTGTTAGAAGTCCTACTCTGTAGGAGAAAACCTTGTGATTGATGAGAAATTAGAGGCGTTTCGTGGCAAGTGCGTATTTCGTCAATATCTGCCGTCAAAACCTGCAAAATATGGAGTTTAAATTTTTGCATTAGTAGACTCAAGGATATTGTATACGTCTAATTTGGAGATATATGCAGGTGAGCAGCCACAAGGACCATTATCACTGAGTTATAAAACTACTGATGTTGTAAAACGACTAACTGCACCAATTACCAAAACAGGTCATAACATTACCGCCGATAATTGGTTTAGTGACGTTACTTTGCTGAAAGATTTAGCAGATACCAAATTATCTTTTGTAGGAACATTAAAAAAAAATAAATGGCAAATTCCACAGCAGTTGAAAAATGTAAAGCATCGTGATGAAAAGTCTAGCGTTTTTGCTTTTAGACAAGAGGGAACAATGGTCTCTTATGTTCCTAAAAAAGGAAAAAATGTAATTTTAATTTCCAGTCTTCACTTTGATGCTGCAATAGATGAGGAGTCCGGTAACCACAATAAACCGGAAATCATATAATTTTATAACCGGACAAAAGGAGGTGTAGACACCGTTGATAAGTTATGTGCAACATACAACGTTGCTCGAGGTACTAGACCATAGCCCATAGTCACCTTCTTTGCAATGTTAAATGTTGCTGGAATAAATGCGCAAATCGTATTTGCAGGAAATGGCGGAGTTATAAAGAATCGGCGAATGTTTTTACGTCAACTTGCAAAAGATCTAGTGCATGAGCAAATGATTCAACGTGTCTCCAATAAGAAGCTTCCCACGTCCCTGCACAGTAGATTATTAGAAGTAACAACTCCATCTACATCCAAAAATCCCGAAAATGATGAAAATATCAGGAAAAGAAAATTATGTGCGCCATGCCAAAAGGACAAGCAAAGAAAAAACACAAAATACTGCTGTAGAAAATGTTGCCAATATTTATGCCTTGGACATGTCGTCATTACTTGCAATTCGTGTTATGATCAGTTTTCGTAAAGAAAATGTTAATTTTGGAAAGAAGTACAGTTTATAAAATATACAGTTTTTTTGTAAAGTGTATTTAAAGCAATAAAACACTTAATTATCTTTTTTCCTTCTGAGTTCTGAGTAAAAGTAAAAGAATTATTATTGTTTATTTTTTCGTTGTTTTGTTTTTATTTTTAAATTAATAAATGTGTTCGTTTAAATGTGCATACTTGTTTTCTTCACCGTAACGTAATAGAATACAAAAATATCAGTTTTAGATTATCTAACTTATCGTTGCACCTTCCAGGTGATACGCGACAACTCATGTTATAAAATAGGACGCGTCTAATGGAAGGTTAAAAAATGTTTCCAAACGAGGCTTTAGCTTTTATTCTCCTTGTAAACGATACTTACACTCATTTTGTATTATCACTGATCGAAAGAGAAGAATTTATTGAATAAATACGTAATACGAACAAATAATACGTTTGAAAGTTATAAAGTAACTAACTACCATACAATTTCGACTCGACATATGCACGAAACGAAACAAAATCACTTTATTTGTTCTCAGTCGCGTCTCGAGTAACAAGGGAATCCCCGCCATCTTGCAGGGAAATACCCTGTCCACAGTTGATATCGGTCACATGCGGATACACTAACAAATGCGCACAATTTTTTTTTTAAATTCGGATATTTTTATTTAGTCCCGCAAGTCCCGCCCTAGTCTGAATTAATTTTAAAAAATAGTGGTTTTATGTATGCTGCACACAGAGAGAAATTGTTTATCCGTATTTGGTAAGACTATACAAAAATCTGTATAGACAAATTTATTATATATAAAAACTCTTTGTCGTAAAATCTAATTTTCCATGCAAAAAAACAAATAGGGAATGAATCATTATTCAAGTTGTACTCGATTGCATCTGCCATAGTTTTAGAGAAGCAACGCCATATTGTGTCACATTTCACATCCGTTAACACCTACCAGTAAAGATTCAAACGCTTCCAATTCGGAGTTTAAACATAAAGGTTCTTCCATCGTCTAGATTCTTATGCCAAATTGGAGGTGTGGAACAGCTTAAAATTGAATGGACTATTGATTGATTTGATTTCTCAAGAAGCATCAGGAAATGATGTAAATAATTCAAATAAAGTCGGCATTGATTTAATAGTTTAAATAGGCAGCTGCAGATACAGATCCTACATAACTCTAAGAAACAAGAACTTCGTGTTTAGCAACAAAAAAAAGCTAAGGTCTCGCCATTTGTTCGAAAGGTACATCCAAGATATATCCAAGGAGCTACAATAAACATTAGTGAAAAGCGATGAAGTAATGCTAAAAACTAATAAACGTGCCATTTTGTAACGACAAGATAATTAATTTTTAATCTCAATAAAGTTTTAAAGTTATAAAGTTAGGTGCACTACTTGAGAACCAAAGCTTCTTTTCATAGATTTTCAAGAAAGACGACTCTTGTAATAACAACTCAAGAATCCTTACTTTTTGAAGCAGTTGAAAAAATGTGCATAGAAACGTTTAATGCAATGTGGTTTCATTACTAAAACAATCACCAAGTCAAGTTGTCTCAAGACCCAGTCGTGTGATTTCCTTTTAAAGAGCTGTGAGACTTCAAGAAAATCCGAAATTCACCTCGAAATATTTTGGTAAGAATGTGGTTTACACATTTTTATTTAGAGAACATAGTTTAAACATAAAACACGCATTTTTCGCAAGAATGGCTTTTCTTAGAAAATATGGGGATTCAAAAAAGGCTACAAGCTCAGACCGTTTGAATATCCACATCTGATCTTACTTTGCAGACGAATATATCAGTCCAGTATGGAATACGTATAAGCACGTCAAATATATGAAAACTTTTCTTAATTGGTTTAAAACTATTCAAAACGACTCCGCTAAGAAAATTGTATTATTTAGCTGGTACCTCTTTACCAAAATAGAAATGTCACCTATAAGATTGATACATCGAATGACCTTCGTTACATTAGCAGATATAAATAATCAACGTTAGACCTCAAACAAAAAATGAATACCTAATGAGCAAATATTTCCTACCTTTATTTACTAATTAAATTAGCAATGGAGAGCGCAAACGTTATTCAATTGAGCTCAGCAGCTGAATAAATTGATAAGACATTGTAGGGAAAAATTACCCTATTAGAAATCTCTAATAAAATTGCTCTCTGGTAGTAGATATACGGCTAATTTGCCGTATTCGGCAAATAGCTGCGTTCGTCTGGATCAATCTTACAACGAGCCATCGAAAAAATTCATAATTGGAGTAGACCGTGAAATTGGGTTGGCACTTTAGCCACTTCCACATAATGACTAGAGCTGAGGATGTTTGCGGTATAACCATGGTTATATCATGTAACCATAGCAATTTACTATGGTTACATGATATACCCATGGTTATACCGCAAACATCCTCAGCTCTAATAATGACACATTACTTGATGCATGACAGTTTCATTTGGTTTCATTGTAAAAAAAGGTTATGGCATTGAAATGATACTACACAAAAAAGAAAACAAATAATTTATTTAATATCGAAATCATAATCAAAATTTACATATAGCTACAGAAGTTGTTGAAAATGTTGTCCATTTACATCTAAACACAAACCAACTCTAACTTTTTAACTTTGAAAAATTTGACACAAACTTATAGTTTCAATGTCAAATAATAAATGTCATTATGTGGAAGTGGCTAAAGTACCAACCCAATTTCACAGTCTACTCCAATTATGAATTTTTTCGATGGCTCGTTATAATTTTAGGAAGGAACAGACTGTTCAATACATGTTTGGATATTTGGTGGTTCCTGCGACATGTACTGAAAAATATTTAATTTGCGGAAAGCCAAATATTATGTAGATATGAAAACATCTGGTAATATAAGAGATAAAGAATATATCAGAATAATTGAAACATACATGAGTAAGTAAACCCCACCAGTTTTGTATAATACAAAGGTATTTTTAATAATATAAAATATTATTAAAAATCTGGTGTGAAGAACACAAATACAGGTTCACTATTAATATTTTTTTGTGAACATGTCCGAACATATCCCTCCCCAGAGACGTAGATACGTATTTCGGATAATTTCTGTGATGTGGCGATGTGGTTCTTTTTTGTGAATGTGTCTGAAGATATCCTTTCTCCAGCAGGGGCGTACCGATGAGCCTGTAGAAAGGCGAAATACGTATCTACGTCTCTGGGGAGGGATATGTTCGGACACGTTCACAAAAATATTAATAGTGAACCTGTATTTGTGTTCTTCACACCAGATTTTTAATAATATTTTATATTATTAAAAATACCTTTGTATTATACAAAACTGGTGGGGTTTACCTACTCATGTATGTTTCAATTATTCTGATACATTACACATGCGGTTAGTCCGTAGTATGAGTGAAGACACAAACAAAATGCAGTTTCTAGAGAGATGGCTGCGCCACCTTTGGAAGGGCGTCGTTACTTCACATTGGTTATGTGGACGGGGCGAGGTACTTCGGCTGTCTGCCAACAGGCAGCGCTGGATTTACTTCTACGCTCGGTCTGGATAATTTCTGTGATGTGGCGGTGTGGTTCTTTTTTGTGAATGTGTCTGAAGATATCCTTTCTCCAGCAGGGGCGTACTGATGAGCCTGTAGAAAGGCGAAATACGTATCTACGTCTCTGGGGAGGGATATGTTCGAACACGTTCACAAAAATATTAATAGTGAACCTGTATTTGTGTTCTTCACACCAGATTTTTAATAATATTTTATATTATTAAAGATAAAGAATATAATGCAGGCCATCGAAATGAGATACTTGAGTAATGTAAAAGGCATAACCAGGAAAGATACCACCAAGAAGGAATGTATAGATAACATTTGGTAATGTTTTAAGAAAATTCCATTATTTTAGTTGAGAAAAATTAGTATCACATGCATATTAGCAAACAATTCAAGCTTTGTGCAGCAACAATATTCCACCACGAAGCATTATATTGAATAAAGAGTAGCAAATATCTTTTACCTTAATATTTACCTTTACTAATCTAAAGTTAAATGTTCTATATTACGTATCTCTAACCTATATTAACTATTTTTTGGACTACCCCTTATTATAGGATTTTCACGATAAGAGTGGGTTCACATCAATGATAGAAACTTCGGTCTAACAAATATATAACTGTCAAACTGCCCCTTGATATAAAGATACCAATCGGGTTATTGAAGGGTTATACGGCCTTCATGTTGTCTGCCTGCAAACAACTCGTGCGTTGTTGACAGATAGCGAAATTTACAAAAAGCATTTTGACATTTAGTTTATCACATCTATCGTTTCGTTCACATCTGTTGGAATAAATGACACTTGTTGAACATAACCTGTAAATGACAAATACAATTGAGATGACATCGATCACTCGTATCGTGAAAATCCTATTTTCAAAACCCTATTCAAAAAGATACATGACAAATTGAATATATAAATATTTGATCTATTTTTTCCAAGATTTATTAAAAAAATAAAATATCGTATAGCTAAAATCGCGATTTCTCCTACTGTGCTATAATATATCAAAAAAAAAAAAATATATATATATATATATATATATATATATATATACAGGCTGATTCAAATTGAGGGCGCACTATTGCTATCTCTGTTATTATTGATTCTAGAAAGTTGGTTAAATTAGCAAAGTATTAGTGTTTTTAACATTGATTAGCATGCAGTTCATGAAAAAAAAATTGAATAACGCATTTTCGAGAAATTTTGAAATTTATAATTTTTTTAAATAGAACAGCCTGTATATTTTTTAAAATTCTGAATGCTAATGTTCCTTGTAATATAAAAGTTTCAATACACTATTGTCCTAAAATGAATAATAAAGTAGTTATAGCAGTTTCTATTTCCTTCTAAATGTTGTCATTGCTCCGCTAACTTTTGACAAAACAGATACATACTTTGTGTTTAATGTTTATTTTAACATATTACAGCTTACAAAATTAAATTAAAAAGAAGACAGTACATGTATAATTTATAAATACTGCTCAAAGGTGTCACCTTCCTGCTCAATACATTTTCGTGCCCGCTTCAGTACACTCTGGGTGGCTCTTAAGATTGTCCTTCTATCTAATTGGCGAAAAACTTCTCTCACCTTGTCTTGAAATTCGCGCACGTTGTCGTATCGCATTTTGTACACCTCATTTTTTAAGTATCCCCAAGGAAAAAAGTCTAAAGGTGAGAGGTCAGGGGAGCGTGCTGGCCATAGAATTGGACCATTTGTACCAATCCACTTTTCGCCAAAGATGGTGTCGAGGTAGGTTTGCACTACGTGATAGTTTTGTGCAGGAGCACTGTCCTGCTGAAAGCATAAATTTTGGCGCATCAGGTAATTGGCGTTATCAAGGAAATCCTCTAGAACGTTACGAATAAATTCCAGATATCTGTTTCCTGTCAACGTACCATTGTAGAAGAGTGGACCAACGACTACCGAACCAATTAATCCGCACCAAACGTTAAAACTAAATCGAACTTGTGCAGCATGTGGACGAACTATTAATAAATTTTCTTGAGACCAGTAGTGACTATTTTTCTTATTAAACATGCCTCTATTTGAAAAATTTGTTTCGTCACCTTTAGACTTTTTTCTTTGGGGATACTTAAAAAATGAGGTGTACAAAACGCGATACGACAACGTGCGCGAATTTCAAGACAAGGTGAGAGAAGTTTTTCGCCAATTAGATAGAAGGACAATCTTAAGAGCCACCCAGAGTGTACTGAAGCGGGCACGAAAATGTATTGAGCAGGAAGGTGACACCTTTGAGCAGTATTTATAAATTATACATGTACTTTCTTCTTTTTAATTTAATTTTGTAAGCTGTAATATGTTAAAATAAACATTATACACAAAATATGTATCTGTTTTGTCAAAAGTTAGCGGAGCAATGACAACATTTAGAAGGAAATAGAAACTGCTATAACTACTTTATTATTCGTTTTAGGACAATAGTGTATTGAAACTTTTATATTACAAGGAACATTAGCATCAGCATCAGAATTTTAAAAAATATACAGGCTGTTCCATTTAATAAAATTATAAATTTCAAAATTTCTCGAAAATGCGTTATTCAATGTCCAATGTTAAACACACTAATACTTTCCTAATTTAACCTACTTTCTAGAATCAATAATAACATAGATAGCAATAGTGCGCACTTAATTTGAATCAGCCTGTATAGTAGCTTTGTTCAGATATTGAACAATACAATATGTCCTAAAAACATACCGACAATCTTGAAGGGGTGGTAGAAGACATCAAAACAAATATTTTTGTTTAATAAACATATGTCTGCAAATGAACCGTTTGTGATGTAGAGCAATAAATTGTTTTAAATCATATCCAAGTAACTAAATTCATTCTTGATTTAGCTGGACGCCACTGTCTTTCCTTAAACATTTTTTGATGCAACTACGATTTTTGTAGGACAGCAGAAACATTTATTTATCACAATATATATTCCACAGATGCCGATTTTGTGATCGTAGTAGTTATTTGTGACATTTAGTTGTCATCATAACATTAACTTTGTTGATTGTTAATTTAAAATTTAATTGCAAATGAATGATAATTTCTCATTTGAAGAACTTCGAAGAACCGATATGCACCTTGCTTATGGTGCAGCACAGTGTAATGAAAGAGAAGCAGCACCCTTGTATGAACAGAAATATGCGGAACGTCGGCAACCTCATCATACAACCTTTGCTTCCATCCACCGTTGCCTTAGAGAAAGTCGGAGCTTAAAACGTCCTGGTGCTGGTGGTGGTCGTCTAATAACAGCTAATACGGTTCAATTTGAAGAAGTTCTACACCGTGTGGAAGAAAACCAATCTACAAGAGTTCACGCAATTGCACACAATATGGGATCCTTCAAGTCGATGGTGCACCGTGTCATTCAGGAACAACTTGATTTCGGGAAAGTAGTATTGTTTTCTGATGAGGCATGTTTCACGGGCGATGGTTTTTTTAATAGAAGTAGTAGAATAGTAGAATAGTAGAAACAGTCACATTTGGTATCATGAAAACCCTCACGCTGTGGTCTCTAGAAAACACCAGCAACAGTTTAGTGTTGACATGTGGGCTGGTTGTTGAAGATAATCTAATAGTTCACTTAACGCCCGCTTGTTTGAACGCAGACATTTATCTGAATTTGCCGCAAAATGTTTTGCCTGTATTATTGGAAAATGTTACTTTAAACATTAGAACTAACATGTGGTTTCAACATGATGGGGCACCTCCACATTTTGGCTTAAACGTGCGCCAGTATCTTGACCAGCAATTTCACCGCCGATGGATTGGAAGAGGAGGTCCCGTAGACTGGTCCGCGCGTTCTCCTGATCTCAACACCTTGGATTTTTTCGTAATGAGGAAGATTCCTTAGCAAGAATAATGGCGAGTTGTACACATGTAGAAGCTATTCCCGGAATATTCCATAGGGTCCGCGATTCAATGAACCGACGATGCAATCTTTGTATTGAAGCAAATTGTCAACATGTTCAACAATTTTTGTAAACCATCATTTATTTGCCAATAAAACAAAATCCAACATGAACCAAAAATGATTTATTAATGTCCTATACATTTTTTGTAAAATAATACCAAAACAATTTTTCCTTTTTTATTCTTAAACGGCTCATTTGCGGACATATGTTTATTAAACAAAAAATGTTTGTTTTTATGTCCCCTACTACCCCTTAAAGTTTGTCGGTATGTTTTTGGGACAGCCTGTACATAAGTTTTAATCAAGATTAATTAAATGTTTATTGAGGCTTATAATTTAACTTAAAGAAAATAAAATTTTTAATAAAATATTTGAGTCATTGCAATATTTAAAAATAAAAATATTTAAACTAGATATTCACATTCATACCTATCTGAAGCTACAGCAGCTGTAGATATAGCCCACGAAGAACCACACCATCCCTGTTCCTGAATTCCCGAAATATATCCTGGCCATTCGGCTTCTGAGTCAAATTCTTGACCCAAGCTGTCAGGATCATATATCCTTCTGATAGGATTCATTTTCATGACAAATCTCTCTGGTTGTAATGTTCCTAGTTTGTATTTTATACCTTCCTCTAATGTTTTTCCCCAGAAGAAAGAATAGTTACTTGCTATCCAACCATAGTCATTGCCCATATTTATCGTTTGGATTATACGAGGTTCTACCAAGCAGGTATGTGTCGTACAACTTAATTCTGATGTTCTATTCATGAACAAACATTTGCTGAAAGTAATCGAAAAAAATATATGAATTATATATAACATATAAGTAAGGTGTATCTTAACTATTACCATGTATTGCAATTATCTGAAGCTGTTTGCCCAACTTGCAATCGTCCGCTACCATAAGGACAATCACGTTCTCTGATCGGTTGCGGTATCTCATTTGTGCAAGTAGGTTTGTAATCAGGGCAACAATCGTCATCACTCCTGTCGTCGCAAAAATCGTCACAGTAACAAAGGGTACCTAATAAATATTTTTTACTCAGGAATGAGGTTATGCAAAGTGTATAGATTAAAATAAAATTGTGTAATCATTTTAAAAAATTTTCGAAAAAATATAGCAATAATAATTTATGCCTTAGAATCCTAACAGTTTATTATTACGCCCACGCTGATATTTGGCTGTCGGCGTTCAACTTAAACGAGAAGAGAAACCATGGAAACCAGTGATCGACCGGTATAAATACAGTGAGGACGCGTGAGTTGGAGCAAATTTAAAGTTCATGGATGGGAAACGCTCGGATATGTCGATTTTTTATTTTTGGCTGCGATTGTTTTGATGGTAAATTCATGTACCACAGGCTGGCCCAAAAATAAGGCACTTTCATCAACTCCATTGTTTCAAATGGAAGCACATATTCATTATTTCATTTTTGAATTTCGCATCGAATTCTAAGCATATTTAATGTATGGTTAGTTAGCAAAAAATTTTGGGACACGGTGTTGCCTTAACTACTTCCAGAATTCTAAAATTTACGTATTGTGAGTGCACTTTGCCAGACATTTACTGACGTTTACAAAATTGGAGGCTATGTGTTTTGCATCAATTCTGATAATCTGTCAAAAAAAATGTTAGATTTAAAAACTAATTCATGTGCATTGCTTATCACATGGAATTAATGCATTCTAATTATTTTTAATACGATTATGGCTATTATTTATTTAAAAAAGTTACAATTATTCATTCTCATTTTGTATGCCTTAAGACTTGGTCATAGCTCCATTGACTTCAATTACTTTCTGTAATCTTCGTGGCATAGAAGAAATAAGTTCCTGCGTATACACTGGTGCAATTTGCTGCCATGCATCAGTAATTCGTTGCCTTAACTGATTCATATTTTGTGGTCGAAAATCGTGCTTATGTATTTCTTTAACAAGTGTTCCCCATAGGTTTTCGATGGGATTAAGGTCGGGACCTTTTGAGGGCCATTGCAAAACATTGATATTGTGTTCCTCGCAATAGTTTTGAATCATTATAGCACGGTGAACTGGAGACTTATCCTAAAATTTTAGGTAGATATTATATACAAGAACGTATTATTAAAACTCAAATATTTACATGTTGAAAAATAAAATCATTTCCAAATACTGGTATAACTGAGGGCAGCATAATTCCGTTCAAAATTCGGCAGTACACTTGAGCAGTTAACCTCTCTTCTATAATCGCGACCACACCTAGGCCTCAACTACTTATCCACCCCCAAACATTCACAGAAAAATGCCTTGCTCTGTTTACAGTACACACATATTGGTCATTATATCTTGTGCTACTAGGTCTATAAACACGAAGGCGCCCATTGTGAGATGATTGAAATGACTTCTCATCTGAAAACACCACATTTTCCCACAAATTTACGTTATTTACAAATTGTTGCGCGAATTCCAATCTTTGCTGTTTATTAACTTCCGTCAAGTATATTTTATTAGCTGCACATCGATTTCTTAATTCACTATTTTTAATTCTGCGACGCCCAGTGTAAATTGATGCTGGGAAATTTATTTGTTCTCGTGCACTAATTGCTGTTTCGAATGGATTTTTACGCAGAAAATTTAGTAAATTTGTGTCTTCCTGTTGAGTGCAAACATTGCGCCTCCTGATAATTACTTCAAATTCAACAAGTTTTCTCTTTGCTGACAGCACCGTGTTTGTACTGATTTATAATTCGGCAGCTATAGTCCTTATTGAGACACCATCGGCCAATCTGGCTTGTAACATCGCTTTTTGGTAGGCACTCAAATTCGACATGTTTTAGCTTTAAATTAACCGCTGTCACTTTTGACATTATAATGAGTGATTCATTTAGAGATACTTTTTCCAAAAGCAAAGAACAAATGAAAAAGGCCAATTTATTTAAGAAACTTGATTATCATACAAAAGAACCATTCTTTACAATTATTTTTTAAAGATTATTTCTCTCAAATGTTGGCCGCGACTGCGGTTAACGTAGTCTATTCTGCTGTTCTAATTTTCAATGACGCGTTCTAGCATTTCGGGTGGTATTTGTCCAATGACCCGAATAATATTGGCCTCCAATGCCTCAATTGTAACCGGTTTATCCATGTAGACTTTAGACTTACGTAGCCCCACAGAAAAAAGTCTAATGGTGTGATGTCACAAGATCTAGGCGGCCAATTACTGGTCCGAAGCGTGAAATTAAATGTTCACCGAATCGTTCTCGCAGTAAAGCCATAGTTTCACGAGCTGTATGGCTAGTGGCGCCATCTTGTTGGAAGTAAATGTCTTGTAGACCACGGGTGTCAAGTTCAAGCAGCAAATAGTCCCTTATCAAGGCGCGATAACGGTCGCCATTCACAGTCACATTCCGGCCGGCTTCTGTTTTGAAGAAATATGGACCAATTATTCCACCGGCCCATAATACGCACCAAACAGTTGTTTTGTCTGGATGTAATGGTAGCACTTCAATCTCTTCAGGTTGCTCATCACCCCAAATACGGGCATTTTGCTTATTCATATACCCATTAAGCCAGAAATGGGCCTCATCGGAGAACAAAATTTTTGTCGAAAACAGTGGATCTTCTGCAAGTTTATCAAGAGTCAAACGGCTGAAACGGAAACAATTCGGAAGGTCGGTCGCCTTTAGTTCTTGCACTAGTTGAATTTTGAATGCTTTTAAACCAAGATCCTTTCGTAAAATACGCCAAGTTGTTGCATACGACAAACCAAGCTGTTGAGAACGGCGACGAATTGATTCTTCCCGGTCTTCGCGTACACTCGCTGCTACCGCCGCTATATTTCCTTCACTACGTGCTGGATGAGGTCTATGTGGTCGCGTATTATCCATAATTGTAAATTGAGTTTCAAACTTATTGATGGTATAGCGAATTGTGCGTTCGGTAGGTCGATTATGTGGCCCATATGTTGCTCTAAGCGCAAGATACACATTCCTTGTAGAACGCCCATTTTCGTAATAAAGCTGTACTATTTGTAGACGCTGTGCCGGGCTAAGTCTTTCCATTACGTAATGTCAAATAGTACTGAACCAGAATGCGCAGTCCGCTGACGCGTCGCATGCGCGCTCAGCCATTAAATCCCCACCTAAAAAAGTACCTCCAAATGAATCACCCATTACTTCCATTTTATGGATGAAATTTACATTACGAGAAATTCCTATATCCCAAGATTTTTTGCTAACTGACCGTACCTATACCCAAATTCAACAGTTATCGAGAGATTTACGATCGAACATATCAATTACTGAGACCGTATCCTACAAAGTTTCTTTCACTCTGTGGTTTGAAAAGGACCGATTTATAAAAAAAAAAATAGAACTGCAAATGAAATTAAATGTTCAAACTGTTGACCACTAATTATTTACTTTGCTTTTTGACTGTTGACTTGTCACCATTTAGTCACATGGAAACTGTACGACAATTTCACTTAAAATAAGTACTTGTCAAGTGCAGTTGCAAAGTTCGAACATAAGCTGAAGTTTGCGAATTGTTTAATGATAAGTATCCGGAAAGGCCTATTACAAGAAAGATAGTAAAAAAGTTGAGGGACTTTGGCCACGTAAGTGTACGTCTTAGCGAACTATTTTGCATAGCTTGTTTAACTCAGCTCGACTATGGAATTAACAATTAGCCAATCGTATCACGCGAAGTAATCACGTGTTCAGGTAGCACAGCGCGGCGACAAAACATGGTCAATTCCAATTTTTATAGCCGAACTAGATGAGCGATCACTTCAACTGTCAAATTAAATTTGTCAAACTTCACCTGACTTTTAAGATTTTGTACCATTTTTTGGTTGTTGTTTATTCATGGACGTTGTAAACGTTTACGTGAAGTAGAAACGTTGTAAACATAACTTAACAATTTATCAAATAAATCGGTCATTCTATAAAAATCGAAAAATGATTCCTTGTCCTGAAGCCGCCTTTCTAAACTTAAATTGTGAAATGCACCATTAATTTGTCTCTTTGTAATAAAAGTCTTTGTATGGATTTGCATTTTCAGCAATTTACAGTAACAATAATAAATTAAAATTTTTCTCCGTTATTGATCCATCGCAAACCAAGTTTTAAATAATTTATGGTAGTATATAAATAGCCAGCAACGTCAACTGTAAAATATAAATCAATAACCAGAACTGTCAAATAGAAAATGCGCTAAGACCATGCAAGGAAATAAACCATTCTTAGCTTTGCGAGCTGAGCTAAACGAGCTACGCAAACAAGTTCGCTAAGACGCACCTTAAGAGACAATTACAAAACCAACCATGTTACAATTCCAGAAAACACAAAATTGAATGTTTTGCCTGATTTACAAGAAAATCCGCAGAAATCAAATCGACAAGTAGCTGCAGAACAGTCAGTAAATAAATTTAGTAAAATAGCACCCATACAAAGTAGATTTAGTTCATTTAGTTATTGAAGGCGATCTCGACCGCAGATTATAATTTTGCGAATAATGATGGATAGATGCAATGCCAAACCGCAATTTGTAAGTAAGTTAGTTTTTTCCGACGAGGCAACAGTTTACTTGAAACCAGAAAACCCACATTGGAGAACGGAAAGTCATACACAATTCCCCCACAAAATAAACGTTTGGACCGGAATTGTGGGTATCTCAATTATGGGTCCTTTTTTATTGAGGGAACACTTAATTCAGAAAATTATTTAGACTTACATAATACCCAGTGTAAGTGCACTTTACCCAAAGGATGAGAATCTAAATATACCAGCAGATTCGATATGGTTCCAACAGGATGGAGCGCCCCCACACTATTTGAGAATAGTACGAGAATACTGGCCAGCTAGGTCTAACCCCATTAGATTTTTATCTACGGGGTTATCTGAAATCCAAAGTCTACTTCAATAAGCCGGAAACTATTGACGAATTGAAGAATAGAATTATAGACGAAATACAACAAATTCAGACACAAACGTTAACGAGAAATTAAATTTAGACTTGCCTATTGTCAGGAAGTTCTGTTTTTTTAAATAAAGCAATCTTTGATGCTATTGTATAGCCTGATGTTTCAATGATATGCGCGTGGAACTTCATGTCGATCTGTCAAGTAGTTTGTTGTGTACAATCGTTCAAAGCAGAGTAATTTTGTCGCTTCTTAAAAATGGACAATATCGAAATTCGCGCAGTGATTAAATACCGTTGGAAAAGTATTCTTCGCCTAGAGAAATTCATGTTGATATGATAAATGTGTTAGGCGAGGAAGCTCCTTGACGATCCCCGTTCTTAACGTCCTAAAACAGCCACTTCTGCAGAAAGCGTGCAAAAAGTTTTGAAATTTGTGTTCTACAGTCATTTTGGAGCGATTTTAGCAAAAATTCAACAGATTTTTGCGCAAATTTGTGACGTGCGATGAAATTTTGGTCCACCACTACACACCAGAAAATAAACATCTATCAAAACAGTGGTCTAAACGTGGTGAACCGGCTCCAAAAAAGGCCAAAGTCAGTCTAGCGGCAGGAAAGGTGATGGCTTCCGTTTTCTGAGATGCGAAGGGAATCTTGCATATCGACTATCTGCCAGAGGGACAAACGATTACTGCACTACACTATTATAAACTTTTGGATCGATTGAAGGCAGCTATCGTCGAAAAAAGACCTGGAAGAAAGCATAAACAAATCATTTTCCATCAAGATAATGCTCCAGTTCATACGAGCGGAATTGTCAAAGAAAAATTGGCCAAATTGAAGTTCGAAACGCTTTAGCCGCTTATTCGGATTTAGCTCAGACTATCATCTGTTCCCCAAAGTGAAGAAACACCTCGGCGGTATGAGATTTGCTTCGGATGAGGAGCTGATAGCTGCTGTTGACCACTATTTTGAGGAGCTCGAGGAAAAAAAAATCTGGTGTGAAGCTTCACACCAGATTTTTAATAATATTTTATATTATTAAAAATACCTTTGTATTATACAAAACTGGTGGGGTTTACCTACTCATGTATGTTTCAATTATTCTGATACATTACACATGCGGTTAAGCCGTAGTATGAGTGAAGGCACAAACAAAATGCAGTTTTCTAGAGAGATTGGCTGTGCCAACCTTTGGAAGGGCGTCGTTACTTCACATTAATTATGTGGACGGTATGCGAGGTACTTCGGCTGTCTGACAACAGGCGGCGCCAAATTTACTTCTGCGCTCGGTCTGGATAATTACGGTGATAGGGCGATGTGGTTCTTTTCTGTGAATGTGTCTGGGAATATCCTTTCTCCAGCAGGGGCGTACCGATGAGCCTGTAGAAAGGTGAAATACGTATCTACGTCTCTGGGGATAGGATATATTCGGACACGTTCACAGAAAATATTAATAGTGAACCTGCATTTGTGTTCTTCACACCAGATTTTTAATAATATTTTATATTATTAAAAATACCTTTGTATTATACAAAACTGGTGGGGTTTACCTACTCATGCATGTTTCAATTATTCTGATACATTACACATGCGGTTAAGCCGTAGTATGAGTGAAGGCACAAACAAAATGCAGTTTTCTACAGAGATTGGCTGTGCCAACCTTTGGAAGGGCGTCGTTACTTCACATTAATTATGTGGACGGTATGCGAGGTACTTCGGCTGTCTGACAACAGGCGGCGCCAAATTTACTTCTGCGCTCGGTCTGGATAATTACGGTGATAGGGCGATGTGGTTCTTTTCTGTGAATGTGTCTGGGAATATCGTTTCTCCAGCAGGGGCGTACTGATGAGCCTGTAGAAAGGTGAAATACGTATCTACGTCTCTGGGGATAGGATATATTCGGACACGTTCACAGAAAATATTAATAGTGAACCTGCATTTGTGTTCTTCACACCAGATTTTTAATAATATTTTATATTATTAAAAATACCTTTGTATTATACAAAACTGGTGGGGTTTACCTACTCATGCATGTTTCAATTATTCTGATACATTACACATGCGGTTAAGCCGTAGTATGAGTGAAGGCACAAACAAAATGCAGTTTTCTACAGAGATTGGCTGTGCCAACCTTTGGAAGGGCGTCGTTACTTCACATTAATTATGTGGACGGTATGCGAGGTACTTCGGCTGTCTGACAACAGGCGGCGCCAAATTTACTTCTGCGCTCGGTCTGGATAATTACGGTGATAGGGCGATGTGGTTCTTTTCTGTGAATGTGTCTGGGAATATCGTTTCTCCAGCAGGGGCGTACTGATGAGCCTGTAGAAAGGTGAAATACGTATCTACGTCTCTGGGGATAGGATATATTCGGACACGTTCACAGAAAATATTAATAGTGAACCTGCATTTGTGTTCTTCACACCAGATTTTTAATAATATTTTATATTATTAAAAATGTTTTTTTCACAGACGGCCGATTTCTTAAGTCTGAAATTTGTCTCAATCGTTTTCTTGCTGTCTGAACAAACCCGGAGAAATGTGTTGCGGTCACTGCATTTACTATTGCTTCGAGCGGATCGTTTCTTATAAAATTAATAAGATTTTCATTCTGTTCGGGAGTTGACACACGTATACCATCGGAGCCTCGTTTTCTACTAATAACTCCTCCATTTAATTTTGATATTTGAAATGGTACTCTTCCCCACGCCAAATCTATCTGCTAATCTACTAGCTGACCATCCTACTTCTAGTAATGTAATTATTTACGTTTTAGTTTAAATATTCGAATGCGTCATATTAGCTTTATATTTTGACAAACCTGAATATGACACTGACAGATCTGTAAATAGCAAATCGAGGTGCAAAACTATCTACTCTTAAAAAGTCATATTTAAATCAAACAAATTAAGTGTCCGATTTTCAAATGCAGCGAGAGTACATGTATAATTCTGAAAGTTTACCTATACAGCCATGAAAGACATAGCTCATATATTTGTGTCTTTGTCGGACGCACAATTTCTAAAGGCAAGTGACATAGCTACATAACACATCTGTAACCTTTACTGATTTCTACCTTACACATAATTATTATCAAGAAACCCGGAAAATTGATATGTCTACCATAACCTTTATTCACATATCGAAGACTGACAGAAACACATTTCAGGACTGCAAAATTTAAGGTTTCTTACGTACCAAATTTGTAATTCATGACAAATATCGGAAGCTAAAATCAATAGTTTGATCATTTTCATACTATTTATTCTCCTATTATACGAAAGGAAATGAAAAATCATATTGCTGCGATACAATCTTAATGAAAATTTATGAACTTCTAATAATCATGAGTATATTATGGAGAAGCGAAAAACAGCGATTTAACAAGAGCTATATGGTAAATGCTATAACGGAGAATGACACAATTAAGTACGTGTATTTTATAGGTGAAGGATGTAGCGGTACCAAATTGTCACGAACGAAACTAATTGGCCACGTGGCATGCGCTAAGGAAGGATCTTTAATTTGCCGTGAATTTAAACATAAGCGTTGCAGTGATGATAGTCCCAGACTTGGAAAACCAAAAATTATAGATGAACTAGCAATATTTGATGTGCCGGATGATGGAATAGATCCTGGGCAGTACGGCGAAGCGGGAGGTGATTGTACAGTAGCAATATTTGAAGAAGCAGTTGAAGAACCAACAACATTTAATGTTACCGCGAAGCGAATTAAGAACAAAATACAACTGACGACCAAAATCGGTGAAACATGCCCAGGCGATGACGGTGGAGCTGTAATTTGCAACGGAAAATTGTCAGGAATCGTAGGAAAAATTAATACTTGCACTGAAGAGTTCGAAGGTATTCCCATAGATATTATTGCCCAATCTGCTCTTCGTTCACACAAGGTCAACATTGCAATAACAATTCGAGTAAATTCAGTAATCAAAACAACTACAACCAAAACTGAGGTGGTCGAAAGTACCACACACATTCTAACTACCAGTCAACAGCCATTAAAAAAACAATCGTCATTAACTAACATCCTTTTTGTTGGTCTTCTAGTACCGTTATTATTATTATTATTAGTATTGTTAATACTAGTGGCTGTATATATTTGTATGTTACAGACAATATTTAAAATACTAAAAAAAGTTCTACCACATATGTGATAAGTCCAAATTAATGTCGAGGCAAATAAAACTTGTACCGTATCTTAATTTTTACTTTGCTTTCTTGGTTGTGTAATTATCAGGATTTATATTTTTTTGATATTATAGTAATCTATTAATTAATCGACAAATAACATTTTGAAAACAAAGAATAATCATTTGCTAAAGCACAAAGAAAACCATGAAAACGAAATTCGAAACAATCTATAACATAATTTGTGATACATAGGATTAGGCAACTGTACGGATCCATATCCCTGATATGGCTACTTAGATTTTAATAAGACTTTCCACAATTAATTAAATGCCAATCGGGCATTTGATGAGTATATTTATAGCCGAATCAGAGTTCCAGTTTAGCTGGAAACGATGTTAACCTTTTTATTCTAAATGAAGCACCTTGTATATTTTTACGAATTTCAATAGAGTTCTGCTCTAAGAGTTCAAGAATAAGGTACCCCTAAATCTAATAATGTAAATTTTATTGCGAACAAGAAAAATATAAACAAAATCAATATCAGTTAACAAAGTTTCGAAATGATGACCGTTCACTTCTTGACACTATGCAAGTCTGTGAAAAAATTCTTGAATGGAATTTGCCAAAGCCTCCTCACGAATTAATTGCACTTTCTCTGCCGTCCCTCGTCCAGATTATGCGGTCGTCTTGTATAAACCACAGACTTTAAATGACCTCAAAGAAAAGAATCTAGGGGATATAAATCAGGAGATCGTGCGAGCCATTCAATAAATCCTCTATGACCAATCCACCGATTTAGGAATGTTTCGTTTAAAAAACTTTGAACATTAAGGGAATAATAGTGAGGGGGTGCTCCAGCTTGGTTGGAACCAAACACTTACAGGTAATTCCCTATCTTCCTCAATATTAGGAACAACCTGATCACGCAAAAGATCTAAATATCTTTGTCCAGTTAGTGTATCATAAATGAGAAATGAACCAATAATACGGTTACTTTTGAATAATACGGTTCCTGAAACTAACACCCAAACATTTAATTTCTGCGGATTTTGTGTATGCGTTTCTAGCATCCAGTGACGGTTATCTATTGACCAATATCGATGATTATGACGATTAACGGTACCATTCAAATAATATGTAGCCTCGTCTGAGAACAGCAAATTGTTTGCAAAATCTTGCAAATCTCCATCACTAATCTCTCCATGTCAAATAATTCTTGCACTAAATGTGCTTTATACGGATGGTATTTTTCGTGATTTAATTTTCTGGCTACTGATCGGCAAGTCATATCATAGTTTAGTGCAAGGGATGTAGTAGAAGTAATTCTTCTAATGTTATAGCAATATCTTGAACAATAACTTCATTAGTTGCGACTTTTAGTTGTCCGCTTTTCGGTAAATTCCTAGCATTTCCGGTCAAGTTCTTCTTCTCACATTTTTGAAGTTTTACCAACGACATTGTGACATTGGATACCGATCTTGATGCAACTTGTTAAATAAATCGCATACTTACTACTTCATGAATTCTGACGCGGTCACCAAAACCAATCATCATCAGAATTTCAATACGTTCTTTTTCAGTTAATTGAACCATTATTAATATGTGGACGCCTAAAAAGTTAATTCTAACAGTTTAGGTCAAGTACTGAATTTTAATTCCTTGGGAGAGAGAGAGAGAGAGAGAGAGAGAGAGAGAGTATAAATAAGGACAGAAATAAATTTTTTAGTAGTCGCCGACTAGATCATAACATTAATTTAAAAAATATAAAGGTATAAAGGGACATACCTTTTTCCCTTTTGTAACAAATTTTTGCTAACACGAAGTTCTGTAGCTCTATTACGTAAAGACAATTTCAAATTTTTCTACTACTAATCTCATAGTCAACAAAATTAACACATCATTGTTTTCTTGTTTTCATCCTTCTAGTACAGAACGAATTTCGTAAAATGTTTGGACCATGGTTTCTAACGTATTAATTGTATCGAATATCTTTAATATTTTTAACTAAATTTATCAATGGTCGTTTGGTACGTAATTTGTCCAATTCCATTATATTTTACTAAATAAATCCGTTATTGCAATGCGAGGATAACTTTAAGTAAAGGCATAAATTACTAACAAGTACAAGACAGTTCTGGGTAATAAACTCTGAATGTAAAATGAACTTCAATTCGAAAGCTGTAAAAATTTTTGATTGTAAGCAAGCCTGTATTCTAAATTTCAAGCCATAAATGAGGCAGTAAAATTTCCTATAATTTTTGGTGGTTTTAATGCCCGCAACATCTTTTATAAAAGCTGTCCCGTATCGTTATGTAAATTTTAGGAGTGTAAAGAAGTATTTCATCCACCTGATGAAGCCATTGTATGGCGAAACAATATTGTAGTGGTATTTACAATAAAAGAATTTTTGAAACTAGAAGTTTAATTACTTATTTCTTAGCGTTATAATGAAGTTTCAACAAGTATCTCCTTCGTCAATTAACTATGTGTAAAGTAGACTTCATTTCAAGTAACAAAAGCGCAAAACTTGTCTTTCCATTTTTATTGGTTTCAAAGTTACAGATCTATGAAAGTAATTGTCAGATGATGAAAAAAAATGTAATCCTATTTAAAAAATTCAATTAAAAATATTTTCGAAATGTCCACCTCCTTGTTGAATGCAAGCTTGTGCCCGTAAGCCAACAGAAGAAGTACTTATCCGAATTTCATACTTATTTTGTCGTATTTGCTCGGCAGCAAGGTGAATACGATCCAACAACTCTTCTCTTGTGTTCGAAACTTGCGCGTAGACTAAATTTTTCATCTACCCCCATAAATAAAAGTCAAGAGGATTAAGATCGGGTGATCTGGGTGGCCATACAACAGGACCACCTCGACTAATCCATCTTGGATAATTGACGTTAACCCAATTTCGGACAGCAATTCTGAAATGTGGTGGTGCCCCATCCATGTGAAATCACATGTCTCGTTGAACACTCAGTGGGACATCCTCTAAAAGACCTGGTAGTTCGTCAATAAGAAATTCAAGGTAATTGTCCGCATTTAACCTCCCAGGAAGAACGACAGGACCAATCAACAAGTCATCGATTAGGGCCGCCCAAACGTTAATAGAAAATTAATGTTGAAATTTAGATGGGCGTATAGCTTTGGGATTTTTTGATAACCAGCTATGCGGGTTTCTCAGATTTGTAACACCACTCCTCGTGAACGTAGATTCATCTGTCCAGACGACTGTTCTGCAGAAATTAAAATGAAGCCGTGACTCTCTTAATATCCAGGTAGAATAAACTAGACGAGCATAGTGGTCTGCCTCAAGCAAACCGTGTCCCCTGCGATAGTGATATGGATATAAGCCCTCACGTTTTAAAATTCGCCAAACTGTCGTTCGTGGCACTCTTAGTTGTCTAGCGATTCGACGTACACTGAGAGTTGGATCCCTTGTAACAATAGCTACTGCTTCTTCTTCTAAGTCTGCTGGCAAATTTACTCCTCGGTCGAAAAGATAATCACGCAGTTCCCATTCCCGAAATTGTCTGTGTACTTCCAGAAACGTTCTGTAATGAGGAATGCGCCTATCGGGAAACCGATGTCGGTATTCAATAACTGCTTGACGTGCACTGCCGTTACAGTAGCCATACACAAAATGCATGTCCGCATACTCTTGAGAAGAAAATCGGTTAGGCATTTTGAATAAAGAAAACGTGTCCACTCACTAATAAGCTGTTGTATGAACTGAAACTTACGAAATAGCACTTACGAAATAAGTGAGAACCTTCTTTATCATAAATCAATTTCCAGTACTCTTTTTTGTAGTTCTCCAAGAAATTACTGTATGCACAACGAAACGTGTTTATTTATTTTAGGATAACATTTTATTATGCGATGTTAACAATCACAGGCAGGCCTGTTATTGAATCGTATAACTTTTTTTAAATAAAATCAGTTTGCATTGACTTTAGGATTACATTTTTTTCATGATCTGATAGATCTGTAACTTTGAAACAAAAAAAAATGGATATACAAGTTTTGCGTTTTTGTTACTTGAAATGAAGTCTACTTTACACTCCTAAAATTTGAACATAACGATACGGGACAGCTTGTAACGGGTGGGGCAAAAGTCCCGCTACCATTTTGATTGCGCACCATCTTGGTAATGTGACGTTTAGTTCAGTTTAGCTTTAACCATTGTGTTGTGTAGACGTCCAAATTTTATTATGGATAAATATACGCCACAAGAACGAGCAGAAATAGTGACAATATTTATTGAAAATAATCGTTCCATTATTGCCACTCAGCGGAAATTGCGTCCTAATCGTCCAGTGCCTCACAAAACCACAATTTATCGTTTACATGCGAATTTTCGACAGTACGGTACGACAGCAGACAGGCCTCGTTCTGGAATACAACGGACGTCTCGTAACGCTGAAAATGTGGCTCTAGTGCGCGATAGTGTTGCAGAGTCTCCAGAAACATCAATTCGGAGACGTGGTTCCCAGTTACACATGCCTGCAAGCAGTTTAAGGCGAATTTTGAAAACTGATTTGAAAATGTTCCCGTACAAAATTCAATTATTCCATAAATTGCTACCGAGAGATCATGATCAACGAGTTGAGTACAGTAATGCAATCCTAAGGCTGTCTGATGAAATTGAAGATTTTTTGTCTAAATTGATAATGAGCGATGAAGCCCATTTTCTTCTCAGTGGCCACGTCAATAAACAGAACAGTCGGTTTTGGGGGACACAGAATCCTCAATTAATTCATGAAACGTCATTGCATCCACAAAAAACAACTGTATGGTGTGGTATTCATGCTGGAAACATCATTGGTCCCTATTTTTTTGAAACTGACGAAGGTGTTGGAGTTACTGTTACTGCTGAACGGTACCAAGACATGATTCGCAATTTTCTTGTGCCTGAAATGGAAGAGCAAGGACTAGAGGAAATGCGGTTTCAGCAGGATTGGGCCACAGCACACACAGCTCGTTCAACAATGCAATTATGAATGACGTTTTTCCACGAAGACTAATTTCGCGAAATGGCGATTTAGCATGGCCAGCCAGATCTCCAGATTTAGCTGCACCTGACTTTTTCTTATGGGGTTTTTTAAAATCAAAAGTATATGTGAATAAGCCCCAAACGATTCAACATCTTAAAGAGAATATTCGTCAAGAAATTGAAGAAATTCAGCGTGAGATGTTGCAGGATGTCATGAAAAATGCCTTAAAAAGAGCCGAAAGTTGCATAGCGAATCGCGGTCACCATTTAGCCGATATAATTTTCCAATCATAACGAAAAAAAATGTAAAGAGCAAATAAACTTATAATGAAAACCAAACTTACTGATCTTTTCTTTCAACAAAGTTATAGGCAATCAAAATGGTAGCCGGACTTTTGCCCCACCTTGTATATTGGTAATACATTTTTTTCGAAAACATAACTTTAAAAAAACTTTTGCTGTTTTGCAGAAAATCCGTATTTGTCATAAGAATTCAATCAAATTAAAAGATAAAAATCTAAATGGTTAAATAGATAAGTAAGTTTATTTAATCTTTGGCAATTTTACGAGTTAAGAATAAGAAAAAACAATTTTGTTAGTTTATTAACTAAATCTTCAAACGAAAATACCTCTTCTAGATAAAATGAAGGACTAACCGTTACCTAGTATTGGAAAAGAGCAACTATCCTGTCTTCCGTTACAGCAAATAGGTCCGCCTGTTGCGTTACAAAACCGCCCTGTTATATCGGATGCATAATGTACGGTCTGTATTTGAATTATGTTAAGACAAGCGGTAATCAAAATTCCTAAAGTCCATTTCAGTTCTGCCATCTGAAACAAATAAACCAGAAATTAAACTTGAATTTATTTATAAGAATGTAACATGAAATTCATATCGATGTGCAGATTGTAAATACAAAGAAGTATCAATTTAATGAAGAAATAATTTCACTTGTTGAAGAACTAATATTATTAACTTTTTTTTATGGTTTTTAAAAGACCCCATATAGAATATATTGAGCAATTGAGCCTTTTTTTGCAAGCGGAGGTGACTTTCGCATGCCTCGAACAATACTAACGTATGGTCCCAAAGTTTTCGGAAAAATTTTAAATTGTAGTTCTACTAAATGACGTTTGGTTAAGTTGTCGCTAGAAGTCATATGTCACAATTAACTTGTTTCAATTATGACAGTTGTCTAATTTTTGTGATCTGGTTCAGCAAAATGTCTTATAAGCTAGATATTCGTAAAGGAATTTACAATCTAGTTGGACGAATGCCCAAGCGTTATATTGTTGCCATTTATCGTGAAAAATATATTTCTTTGTAAATATGTTTTCTACATATTAAGACGATTTATTCGAATTTTTTATAGGAAAAAAAATCGCCCTTGAGTAGGATTCGAACTAACGTGCATGGCTTGTTTTTTCTATGAAAAAAATCGAATAAATTAGCGTTATAATTTGTAAAAAGCATATTTACATTACTTTGCGAAAAATGCAACAAATTTGTACAACGACCTACTACGGGCAAGATATATATCTGTTTGCTTGATGTAACTCAAGACATTCCCACAAAGATTCGAAATCACTGCCTCTGATAGCTTAGTGGTTAAAGCGATGGTCTGGTAAGCCATGCACGTGGGTTCAAATTTTTTTTTTCTATAAAATATTAGAATAAATTAGCGTCATAATATGTAAAAACATATTTACATTTACATTACATCGCGAAAAATGCAACAAATTTGTATAACGGCCTACTAAGAGCAAGATATACATCATCTGTTTCCTTGATGTAACTCCAGGCATTCGCACAAAGATTCGAAAACACTGCCTTTGATAGGTTAGTTAGTGGTTAAAGCGATGGTCTGGCAAGCCATGCACGTGGATTCGAATCCTACTTAAGGGCGATTTTTTTTCTATAAAAAAATTCGAATAAATTAGCGTCGTGATATGTAGGATTCATCAGGTGGATGAAATACAGTATTTCATCCACCTGATGAAGCCATTGGATGGCGAAACAATATTGTAGTGGATTTAAAATAAAATTTTTGAAACTAGAAGTTTAGTACTTATTTCTTATCGTTAAATGATTTTCTCTCATAAAATGATTTTTTATTATTGTTTAGACTACTTCGCGACCTCCTTTAATATCACTGCGACCCCCAAGCTGAAAAACGATGTGTTACAGTATTTAGCGTATAAATTTCGGATTTAAGACCACAAGCTACTCTATATCATCACTCATCACAGTCATCACTAGAGCTGAGGATCTTTGCGGTACGGCAGGACCGTATGTAGTGCATCCCCACATTTAACTATTTATCTAAATATTCTCTGAAATGATTTGCCGGATCTCATAAATTAATAGAGTGATATTTTAGTATGCACTGGATATTGTTATTATACAAAATCATAATAGCCATTTGTATTTATGGATTATAAATAATAATACGCATGTATTTGTATTTGGTTGTGAATTCAATTTAAACTTAAAACGAATCGTAATATTTTAACGACAAGCCGTCCTTACAATACATGCATTCGAGACAAAGTGTGCAACTCTACGAATAACTTCCATAATTGATCGAAAATGGACATTTTGGAGCTGAAGTAAAGCCCCTATTCTTAGAAAATTTTATTACTGTCGTTAAGAACTATTATTATAAACAACAAAGGCCTTTTATTAGTGTTGAAGTTTTAGTTTCATTGAATTTCCATGTTGTAAGTAGTCAATTGTAAAGTGTTCATTCACAATATTCTAAAACAAGGTGTAAATTTAACTAAAATCCAGAAAAACACATTCTGATAATATATTACTAGATTAGAAGCTGTGTTTATTACTATTTATTATATTATTTTTATAACCAAATGCAATAAAAGCTACGAAAACAAAAGAAACCTCGATTTATTAAAATCTTGTCACACAGCCTTTCAAAGCCTGGCAGCACATATTTTGCATATATTTTATATATACTACCTACTTGAACTAGGTGAATGAAGTTAGAAGTTATAAGTTATAACTTCTAACTTCATTCACCTAGTTCAAGTAGGTAGTATATATAAAATATATGCAAAATATGTGCTGCCAAGCTTTGAAAGGCTGTGTGACAAGATTTTAATAAATCGAGGTTTCTTTTGTTTTCGTAGCTTTTATTGCATTTGGTTATAAAAATAATATAATAAATAGTAATAAACACAGCTTCTAATCTAGTAATATATTATCAGAATGTGTTTTTCTGGATTTTAGTTAAATTTACACCTTGTTTTAGAATATTGTGAATGAACACTTTACAATTAACTACTTACAACATGGAAATGCAATGAAACTAAAACTTCAACACTAATAAAAGGCCTTTGTTGTTTATAATTAAAGACGGCAGACTATGTGCCCGAACACTAAGTAAACTAACTGCCTCGGTATACGTATTTATATGATCGTCTCTTTGTTCTTTTCTGCTTTTTTTTTTATTTTGCCAACGCCAATAAAAAATTCAAAACATTTTAATAAAAACAATTTTATAAATACAATATTTTGAAAATATAAAGCATTTATTAATGCATACATATATATAACAATAACATCATGCGTTTGAAATTCGTTTACGTTAGACAACCTAAATAAACACACATATATGTATGGATGTTTTTATTGATTGTTAAATATAAAAAAAAAACGCAGAAAAGAACAAAGAGACGATCATATAAATTCATATACCGAGGCAGTTAGTTTACTTAGTGTTCGGGCACATAGTCTGCCGTCTTTATTTATAATAATAGTTCTTAACGACAGTAATAAAATTTTCTAAGAATAGGGGCTTTACTTCAGCTCCAAAATGTCCATTTTCGATCAATAATGAAAGTTATTCGTAGAGTTGCACACTTTGTCTCGAATGCATGTATTGTAAGGACGGCTTGTCGTTAAAATATTACGATTCGTTTTAAGTTTAAATTGAATTCACAACCAAATACAAATACATGCGTATTATTATTTATGATCCATAAATACAAATGGCTATTATGATTTTGTATAATAACAATATCCAGTGCATACTAAAATATCACTCTATTAATTTATGAGATCCGGCAAATCATTTCAGAGAATATTTAGATAAATAGTTAAATGTGGGGATGCACTACATACGGTCCTGCCGTACCGCAAACATCCTCAGCTCTAGTCATCACTCATCACTGTTATCAAAAAAGTATAAATTCGTTATGTTATTATTACAAGACTTGCCGTTTAATTAGACGACTACTAGTAAGTAAAAGTACGTCGAAATAAGGATATATTTTAGTGAATATGATAAACGCAAAAGTTTATATAATTATATTAAAATAAATTTGGGAATCCGGAAGTGTCTCTAAAATTATAGCAAAATATAATATTTAGAACGATTTTTTTTTCAATATTTTTAGATGGTTCTAAATAACTGTGCCTAAAGTGTCATCTGTAAAAATAGCCAAACACTTCGATCGAAAATACTTCTATGAGAAATTTATAAAAAGTATTAAACTGGGTCATTATTTTAAGAAGTGCACTTTAGTAAATCCACTTGAAGATTGCAGCGTTAATTTATTTATAATTGCCATGCTTGCGAGTTCTACTTTAAAAACTGCTACTATTCAATATTCCTGTTTATTTATTTACCTCATGTATTACATGCATACGTTTGCCTTCACGTTGATGGAAATAAAAACGAAAATAAAACTCTTGTCAGCGAGTGGAATTCACGATGTATTTTTAGTCAACGATTTCCTTTGCCTTTTCGAAAGTGTATATTGGTGTTAATTTTTGTTTATTGTCTGGGTCTATTTCAGAAAATTGAAAGGAGTATTATGTACTAATGTTAATGATAGTAATCATACTTTTACTTTTACGGAAGTACTTAACCTTAACTGTAAATAATTTCTAACAAATTTAATTTTAAACCAAGGATTTTCATGGATTAATTCGTTGCACAGTTTATAAGATTTATAACGCAATTTACATTCTTTGAAAACAAGATTAGCAGGTGCAACTTTTTATCTAAAAGGTATTTATAATTTTTAAAGGTCAAACATGAATTTGTCTGTGCGAATAATTACAGCTTTATTAGCAAAAAGACAGAGGATTTACATAATATAATCAGAGTATCATAAATTGAATGAACACTGTTTACTAGGGATTCAACACTGGATTCGCGTTCAAGTTATATGTAACTTTAACCCATTAAGGCCCAAGGGTAAAAATAACTAAAATCTTGAAAAGAAAAGGATTTAGTTTTATTAAATATCCACAAAGATAGAGATACATAAACAAAAAAACTGAAAAACTTTAAACCTAAGGCTACAATAAAATGTTGCGTATACGCAACGTTGGGCGTACCCACTAGCGTTTGTGAAAACTTTCAGAGCAGGTGGAATGTAAATTACAGTTACATTTTTTGCACATATAGACCGTGGTACTTTTACATTGTCTGCATCTACGTCTAGATTTATTTTCTTGCGCCACAATGATATGTTGATATTTATCAAACTGGACTTCGGGTAAAAGAGCAAATTTCGATGATCGTCCAAGATTAGGTTTACTTGTTCCAGTTGCTATCTCAGAATTCTCATCTTCTACAAAAGCGTCTTCACTTTTTATTAGAGCAACAGCCAAATACGAACGGAAGTTAAATTGAGACATTTTCTCATTATTAGCTCTATTGTACACTTTCCATGAATTCACTATAACGCTATCAACCGCATTGATGAAAAGTGGCCACCACCACTTTTTGTCTCTAACACGAATTCTATAGTTGGCGATGCCATTATCATGTAGGTCTACACCACCCATATTTTGATTGTAGTCGTTTATAACGTTAGGCTGTTGCACAGAAATATTGCCTTTTTCTTTTCTGCTGTACCTTTTCACAGATACAAGAGGTTTTATAGTACCATTGTTGGTCGCAACAGTGACAACAGAATTGTCGTTCCATCTTACAAGCGTAATTTGGTTTGAAGAATCAAAAGAATAATCATATGATCCGCGATCTTTCTTTTTCACAATTTTGCAAGACTCTAAGGTATTATTAGATGTTCAGTTTTCTCTCACTGTGCCGGTAGCAAAAAATCTCTTTTGACCCAATGAACACAAAAGGTAATGCGATGTAAAGAAATTGTCGAAATAAATACGGTGACAAGACGGATTTTTTACGACGGACAACAAATCCATTACTACTTGTTCCCCTAAACTTAGTTCTCTTTTTTCTGTGCTTACTCCACCATAAGGAACAAATTTGTAAAGGTAGCCATCGGAACTGCACAAACATCATAATTTAAACCCAAATCGTATGGGTTTACCTTTTATGAACATTTTGGCCGAATGCCGATCATAGTATGGCACTATTTCCTCGTCAATGGATAGATTCTTAGAAAATATACCAAACTGCATGTTTTTTTCGTTGATTCTGTCAAAAAGAGGTCGCACTTTTGAAAATCGGTCCTGCTTGTCCAGCTGATCATTGTCCGAAAGATGAAGATTTTGCTTTACGGACATAAACCTATTGCGGCTCATACATATTCTAATTAGAGGAATCCCTTTGTCTTCATCTTTCGACCAGTACAGTTTAGTGCTTGGTAGGGTATGATACCCGGTAAAAATCAGTATTCCAAAAAATCTTTTCATCGTAGGTGTGTCTATCTCAAATGAATGTCTATTATTGTCGTAGGCGTACTTTTTAGAAAAATTTACGATATCATTCCAAACATCATCTGGAAAATATAACGAAAATATATCATAAGGGCACTTTCCTTCTAAATCAGCAAAAATGTCTTCTGCATTATTTATGACATTAGTATCGGGAGTTGATTTATAAACAGGATGCATTTTCTTCCATTTTAAATTTGGTTTCTTTTGTTTGCCTGTTTTATTTTTTCTGGAAGTGGATGCTGTCGATACGGCTTCATCTTTATCTTTAATATTTTCTACTTGTTTCGAATGAATTTCGAATGTTCCCGGTATGTCTGTCAAATTGTCGTCCTCTGCCAAAGTATCGTCGTCAATGTCTTCTTCGTCTGTGACTTCATCAACTGGTGGTGGGATATAAACCACTTGAACTTCGGCAATGTCGTCTAAATAAAAATCGTCTATACTCTATTTTTAAAGTAGAGAGACGAATTTCGGAACAGACCACTTTGACAGTGAAATGTCATTGGTTGAAAGCAATTTGGCCTTGCTTTCAACCAATGAGATTTCACTGTCAAAGTGGTCTGTTCAGAAATTCGTCTCTCTACTTTAAAAATAGAGTGTAGTTCTGCCAACAACTCTGCAGTAGCTAACGGTCGGATCATCTCCCAATCTTTACTCATATTTATAAATCTGAATAACAACGATAATAACTAGATTATATACATATTAGAGTATAAAGTAACTTACTATTCACGGATAAAATCCACCATAAGGAACAAATTTGTAAAGGTAGCCATCGGAACTGCACAAACACCATAATTTAAACCCAAATCGTACCTTTTATGAACATTTTGGCCGAATTTTATCAAACGTTGAAAATTTCAATAAAAATCACAGTATTTTATTTACACAACTCACTTCGTTAACTGTTAATATGCAACTGAAACAAATCTTATCAAAGCACGTCATTTGGCACTAGCACGTCTAATCTTGTCGGAACTCGCAGACAACAAGTCTAGTATTCCCAACGTTGCGTACGCGCAACATTATCTTTAAAGCTGATTTTCTAAGAGTTTTGCATTTGAATTGGAACGAATTTTCGTCTATGAAAGAATAAGAGTCTAATATGCATATAATTGTAAAAAACTTAGCTGTAGGTTAATATATAAATATTTACGAATTTTTTAATTTCTGCAAATTCGCAAATACGATTTTAACGGTTTTATAAAAGTAATAAGAATTTAGTTTCAATACTGTTCCAACGTATGTACCCACGAAGAGCTGGGAAATGGTTCAATTTATAACACAATATATATTCAAAGCGGTTTTATTTAAGTATTTATAGAAAAAAAAAGTGTCTAAAATGTTGCGTTTAACGTTGGGTAATAATGGGTTAATCTTGTATAATGTAATGTTACATTACACAACATTAAAGTTACACATAACTCGAACACAAATATGTCACCATTTTTTCCATATATGCTTTGCACTATTTACATGCCTTTGGCAGTTATATTTTGTTGTACACGAGAACGGTATTTCACAAAATTTGCATTTTACTTCTATCTACTACTTATTAATTTCTGTGCTTTGTGGTAGAACGGTCTCTTTATAGCTTTCAACATTACTGATTTATTTATTATTTTTCACTTTACACGAGGCAACTGTAGCATATCGCAGACGACTTGATACTGGCCACATGTATCGCAATCATATGTGCATATAATTGATATAACACATGTACGTGCATTGCAAGTCCCTTCTACTGCGACGCTGCATTTGCTCCCAAATGCACATTTTGGAGCTTATTTATAAATACGATAACATTGTGTCTGCTTTGTTATAGTAAGAGTTTAATAACCTGGTTTAAAAGTAAAGTTTAAATATGATATGTTAAAATAGTATGTAAGATGTGTGCTTTACGGATATTTAAGGTCCTATCCCTGTTGTAACAGTTTATCTTTAATTGAAAAATTGTATGAAACGTACGTAACGATCAACAACTGAACAATACTTAAAGCGGATCGACAATAATAAGACTATTCCTTTTGTTATTGTGTTACCTTTAAGATTTCGTCTCAGATAGTATTTATTATATATTCAGTCGCACAATAGCCCAACACTATTTGTTGAAATATCTTTGTAATTTTTTTCTCGCTTATGAGAGGGAATTTTGGGAAAATACTTTGTTGTCTTTTACAGTTGTCTTTTTATTTCAAGAACACCCGGTATGTCTCTTAATTTATACAATTTGTTAACATTACTTTATTAAGAGTCGGCTTGTAGTATATGCTTTTGTAAAAGCATTTCTGGCCAATAGATAACACCATTCTATTCAAAATAATATTATCTTTTATGCTTATATTTACACATTAATATCATTTTTTATGATACAAAATATGAATCATAAATATAATACCTGTAGCATAAAGGAAAGCGTATAAAGTTCGAAAAAATCCGTGAAAGATATATTAAACTAAAATTGGACATCTACAAATATTATTATTAGTCTATCTATTTATAGAATTTTCAATCATTTAATGGATAATTAGCGCAATTTCTGGTTTAATACAACGGCTTCAACGTAATCAGTCGCTGGTACGTTTAACATAACGATGTTTCATGGCTAATATCACACGAACATTTTTCTGATTGCCTACGGCGCCTATCTACGTAATCGATCTTCATTAAAATTACTAGCAATGTTTTTCGCTTGAGCGAAACATATTTTCATCTAAAATGTTAATGAAATTTGATGTTTTATGCACAATTAATTGATAGTGATTATTTCAACTTCCTACATATCGTTAAGCCTTACCTTTTACTTTAAGATAATATTACATTATAGTTTAATCTTGACAGCAGAAGCTCTATAAAGTATTTTTCTTTTTAAGATTATTCACAGGTTTTTCACATGCTAGTATTAACCATATGTTAACGATTTTCAATAATCTTTTAGAAAAACATTTTTAATTAGAAGTTAGCATAATAAGTTCTATTAGAAAAACTGACCTAGATTTACAAATGAGTTTTTCGAAAACAAATAAGAGGTAAAAAAAAGTTGTCTGGAATAAGATTTAAATAATTATTATTATGTTGACAATATTGATTATAAATGTTATATTTTAATACGGAATGGTAGCTTATGGCGTTCAAGAATGAATACAAATACGGCATATATAGGAGGTTCTTTAATTAATACCCATTTTCTTCGCCTGTAGATATCTAGCAGATAAACATATAAATGAGTTTCTTTACTTATACATAGACTTTATTTAAATGTGCGTTCTTTACAGACGCACTGGAAGTTACAGGTGCAATAAAAAATATGAACAGTACCACTGCCATGGGTGAAGATGAGATACCCATAAGTCTTCCGAAACGCCACGCTTATTTCCTGTCAGTACCTTTGGCACATATAGTAAATATTTCGTATGTTACTGGTACCTTTCCTACTCAATTAAAGTCCACTATAATGATACCAATATACAAGAAAGGAAATAAAAAATACTTTGAAAGTTACAGGCCTATTGCTATTATATCCAACATTTCTAAAATATTTGAAAAACTTATGTATTCCAGGATGCAAAATTTCATTGACAAGCTCCAATTGTTAAATTATAGCCAGAATGTATATATTAGTGTATCGGTTTAAATAATAAGGAAGTGACTACATGTTTGTTTATGGACTTGTCAAAGGCATTCGACAGGTGTTGATCACGGTATCCTTTTGAAGAAATTGGAGGTCATCGGTTTCCGTGGTATAGCACAAAAATTGATGAAATCGTATTTGTAACATAGAAGAGAGAGGGTGGTGTGTTATGATGACTTGGGGGAGCCAATACGATCGATGTGGCGTAATGTGAAGCGCGATGTGCCACAGGGGTCTATTTTGGGACCATTGTTATTTCTCCTTTATATCAATGATTTACCACGTCTTATAAAGCTTACTAATATTGTACGCAGATGACGCATTTGTTATTGTTCGCGGTGAAGGTAGAGAGCAGGCGAATATAGAAGTTCTGATTGGGTGGTTTACGCGGTACCATCTAAAACTAAATGCAGACAAAACGTGTTTGTTTAAATTATAATACTTTAACGGAGAGGCTAGAGTTTCACCATGGGAAAGAAACACTTACAAGTGTTGACGAGATTATGTTTTTGGAGATAAAACTGGATGGTGAATTGACATGGCGTCCGCACATTCATGAACTTGCTATGGAACCGCCTTCATTTTGTTATGCCTCGAAAATAATAACGAATAGCGTAAGTGTTGGGTGTGCAATTAGCGCTTACTATGCATACAAAAGGTAACACCATATTGCAGTCGCGATTGCACGCGACTGCAATATGGTGTTACCTTTTGTGGTAGTGCGGTGGATGTAAAACGCACTTTTATTCTACAAATTTCTTCAATTAGAACTTTTTTTTTTTAATTAAACCAACGAGATTCTTGCAAACCAATATTTATAGATAAGCATATTCTCACGTTGCCATCAATTTATCTGTTGTAATGCGCGTTGTTTGTTAGAAGAAATTATAAGAGGTAACTTGTGCACTAATTCCACCACAAACAAAACTTACAAAAGTGCAAAAAAGTGCAGCCTTTCAGTGTATAAAAATTCCAAACAACATAAAAGACAATCCTCGTAAAATATTTAAACAGCTACTAATGACACACGTGCTCAAGAAAGGACTGTATTCAGTGGATGATTTCTTTCGGGAAGATATAAGAACAATTTAAATTTTAGTTATATATGTTCAATGTTTCACATTTCCTACCATATTCCTGTTATCTACTTATTTTTTATACACTATTTTATATTTGTTTATGTACTGATGGAACGAAATATATTATTATAATCTACAAGAAAAATTTGTCTAGATATTAAAGTTCTTGACAAACACAATCCTTTAGATATTTCGTTGCGCGGGTATGTTCCTAGTTTAAGAAAGGTTAGGCGAGTGTTTTCGTTTTTTATTGATCTGCCTAATAGATTGTTGAAATCAGTGTGGATTAGGGTTATAGAGTAACATTTACAAATACTATGAAATCAGTAAGGTTTATTTTAATATAATCCTATTTGTGAACAAATTGTATAATTTTGGCAATAACTGCTATTGCTTTCTTATCTAACAATTAAGTTTTAAAATTGTTTCCTTTTTTTGTATACAAAGGAAAGGAAACCATAATAGCAATTATTAATAAAACGGTCCAAAAAGAAAACAAACGAAATTGAAAATAATCCTTCAAACACTCAATTAGATTAACTATTTTTAGAGATCGGACGCATCAGGCCGAAATTACGATGGACCATATAAATAGCCTATAACATCGCTCAGTTAATGAATAGCGCTGTTCATTTGGATAACCGCACATCTGCTCTTCGTCGTGCAATTGTGACGCAGTAGCTTCAATATTATAGTTAAATTCTTTTCTTCATGGGCGTAGATAGGAGGGTGAGGAGTTTTAATAATTTATTTTATTTATTAGTTCATATTTCGTAAGATAAATAAAGTACGGTGAGTAAGTAGCTTTTTTCATTATTTTAACTGTTAATTGGAAAACAAACGGGTGGTGATCTATAAAATACGAAATACATTTTTATTTGTTCATTTTGTAGTTCAAGTTGAGTAAAGGAGTATTAATATTAACTGGCAATACTTTCTTAAGGTTCTCTTTGAATAAAATACATCCTTGTAGACAAAAAACGTCCTTTCTACATCGCAACTGGTTATAAGTGTATACAGGAAATATTATTTTATTTCAGCGTATTTAGCAGTAAGATTTTAAGGCATTGCCCCATACACAATTGCCGCAGTGTTATTAAATCTGGATTTCTATTAAAAAGTGCGTATATCTTTTGCCGAAGGCCACATCCAAAGTCACTTGGAATATCTTTCAAAATATTAATAGCCGCATCTAATGTGGTTAATCCATCATTTAATTTGAGATTTTGATTTTCAAAATGTGCGATTAGTTTTGGCAAGTCACTTGAACTGACTTCGGATGTGGCCTTCGATAAGACTTAGACGCAGTTTTTAATAGAAATCCAGATTTAATAACATTGCGGCAATTGTGTATGGGGACAATGCTTCAAAATTTAACTGCTAAATACGCTGAAATAAAAGAATATTTTCAGTATGCACCTATAACCAGTTGCGATGTAGAAAGGACGTTTTCTATCTACAAGGATGTATTTCATTCAAAGAGAACAAATTTTGCAGAAGACATCCTTGAGAACGTATTGCTAGTTAAAATTAATACTCATTTACTCAACTTGAACTACAAAATGAACAAATAAAAATGTATCACTACTGGTTTATTTTTCAATTCTATAAATAAAATTAAAAACTATTTAAAACTACAAATTTTCAATAGTACGCCCGTGGGCGATGAGACATGGGCCTCTCATGTCCGGTCCCTAACTATTCACAAGAAAATGTACACTAAACTACTTTCAAGTAGTAAAATAATGTTTTGCTTGGATATATAGAAAAATAACGGAACGAAACAATAAAATAGAATCGAATTTATTATATGTATTTGAAAATTTACTGCTTAAAAACACTGTCCACCTACGTTTGAAAGAGGTAGGAGAATACGGCAAATTATTATAATGTTCCCATGGGTATTATGACATAGATATATTTATATACTTTGTAGTATTGTTTGTTTAGATTAGTATATACGTACTTATATGGGGTTTGTTTATATTAACGAATAAATAGGTATCGTAAAAACTTTAAGAAACGTACTTCAGCAAATAACACAAGATTGCAAAAGTTTATTTGTATAACATAGAATAGCCCACTTATGAGTTCCACTTTAAAAACTTTTACCAGGCAATGTTCTTGTTTACTTATTGTACTGTTGGCGCCACATGAATAAGTAAGATGTATTGTTATTAAAATACTGGTATTGAAAGTAATTTGCATAAAAAGAAATAACTAGGTATTGCTGGCAGTTGATTTCTTTACTTCCTATAGATAAATGTCTTGTATTAACGATTCAAATGACCTTGTTTCGCGCATTATAAACTCAAATTAGTAATTATATTATACTTATATTTGAAATTTAACATTTATTAATTTTAACTTATTATTATATTACACCACAATACAATAACTCTTAATTCTAATGAACTAAAAGAATGCTACAAATAAGAGTAAACTTTGTCAATAAAAGAAAGCAAAAGGACGGATTGTTGCTTTAATGTCATACTCATAAGTAGGATCGCTATTTGTTCCAATTTTATGTCTTATCACCAGAGAGCCGACTCGAGCGATTGATGATTCATAACTAGAGAACGGATGCAATTTCCATAAAACGCAATCTGCAATTGGAATTGTGTATAACGTCGCTCAGTACGTCCCGGCGTAATTCAATGAAGTATTTGTTTGACTTACTCGGCCCCCTGGTCTCGCAGCGATAACAATGGACAACCCAGCTATTGTATTCGGAGAATATAGTGTTTTCAGTGTTGTCGTGTACGTAGATAAAATAAATAAGTTTATGGTATTTCGTAAGAGAAATAGCACGTACACTCCTTTTCTTTTCACATAAGCAACATCTTCCAATTATTTTCACGTAAGTGTGCATAAAATTTCGTTATTTAATTTCGTTTATTTGGATCTAGAATATTCTTACTTTTTCAGACAATGGAAGAGCGTCGAGAATGGCATCGTGAAACAATGGCGAGTTGGATTGAGGGCCATACTGATTGTATGTACATTGCCAGTGATTCCGAAATTTATTATGAAGTGTGTGAAACGTTATTGAAAAATTGCATTAAATCAACCTTAAAGCGTCACGTAGGATCGTTAAAGCACGAAAAAAAATTGAACCCGTTGGAATCTGACAATTTTAACGAAGAACTCTGTGAAACTTTTATGGCAGCTAATATTCCATTATTTAAATTGAACAATCCAATTTTGAAGACATTTCTGAAAAAATATACTGGTCGAAATGTTCCTGATGAATCAACTTTACGCAAATATTATGTTTCTAGGTGCTATACGAGAACAGTAGAACGCATTAGAAGCCATCTTTTAAATCAATACATATGGATAAGCGCCGACGAAACGGTGGATATGTTAGGACGCTGTGTGGTAAATGCTGTAGCTGGTGTACTACATCCAACTATTCCCTATAACTCATATGTAATAGCAACAAGTGTTATAAATAGAGTTGATGCGGAAACAGTTGCTGAAACCATTAAGGAGAATATGCAAAAAATGCTTCATTCGGACGCCACGTACAAAGAAAAAATACTTTTATTTGTCAGTGATAGTGCTGCGTATATGTTAAAAACAGGCAGACTATTGAAGAAAATATATCCTAATATGCTGCATATTACTTGTGTAGCACATGCTCTCCACAGAATCTGTGAATATATCAGAGACACTTTTCCGGAAGTTGATAGACTTGTATCAGCTTTTAAAAAAGTTTTCAGAAAAGCACCATTGAGAGTAGCTCTTTTCAGGGAAAAATTTCCATCTCTGTCACTGCCTCCCACTCCAGTAATAACTAGATGGGGAACATGGCTGGAAGCTACTAGTTATTATGCTGAGAATTTCGATAGTCTAAAACATTTCCAAACACTGCTAAAGGAGGGTGCTAGAAGTATTGGTGAGTGCAAGGAGCTCACACAAATCCCAAATTTAAAAAATCAGTTGTACTTTCTTCACGAACACTTTGGAAAATTGCCAAAACTAATCACTTATTTTGAAAATCGAAATCTCAAATTAAATGACGGATTAACCACATTAGATGTGGCTGTTAATAATTTTAAAAGTATTCCAAGTGACTTCGGATGTGGCCTTCGGCAAAAGTTTGAAGCAATTCTTAATAGAAATCCAGATTTAATTACATTGCAGCAATTATGTATGGAGACAATTCCACAAAATCTAACGGCTACATATGAAGAAATAAAAGAATATTTCCAGTATGCACCTATAACCAGTTGCGATGTAGAAAGGACGTTTTCTATTTATAAGGATGTACTTAATTCAAAGAGAACAAAATTGACAGAAAAAAACCTTGAGAAACTATTCCTAGTCAATATTAATACTCCTTTACTCAACTTGAACGACAAAATGAACAAATAAAAATGTTCCAATTATAGAAATAAAATTAAAAACTTTAAAAATACGACTTTTCAACAAATACATATGTATTTCGTAATTTTATAGATCACCACCCGTTTGTTTTCCAATTACATATATAAATAAAATTAATTAATAAATATGTATTTCGTAATTTTAGATAGATAGATCACCACCCGTATGTTTTCCAAGTATATAAATAAAATTAAAAACTTTATAAATACAACTTTTCAACAAATAAATATGTATTTCGTAATTTTATAGATCACCACCCGTTCGTTTTCCAATTATATAAATAAAATTAAATATTTTGAGAAATACAGCCTTTTGCCAGTACTGCACTGGGCTTTGCATCATGTGGTAAGCGTGTCCGTTCTCTAATTCATAACCTATAAACATCTGCCTTGTATTCGCAATAGTTTGTTTCTGTAATCGATCCGTGAGTTTCGAACAATTTAACACGTGTGGCAGGCAGCTGCGTAAGTGGCACATACCTAAATATGCAGTTAATATGTATCAGTTAATGCACAACATACCGAATGTAATAAACGGCTTGGTAACCGGTAGCAACTACTGCTGAAACAAAAGTAATGCTGACAAGCGAATTGAGCATCGACTTTTGAATAAAAATAATTTACAAAGAACAAAACTCAAAGCTATGTATTTTCTGTGAAACATTGAAAGTGTTAAACATTACTATGAACAACTAAAATTTGTTCAAGGTGTTCCTGTATTAAATTAGTTATTTTAGATGTTAAAACGTCTTTAAAAATAAAAAATGCCCGTTTCACATCAGAACTGGTGATAGGTGCGTGATTAAAATGTTGCAAAAGTGCACCATACTGCAAATGTATAGATTTTTCAATCGGCTCTGTGCAGATTTGAGATAATATATTCAAATCTGGATTTCTGCTAAATATGGCATCAACTTTCTTCTCAGCTTGTTTCCAAATTCAGAAGCATACGAGAACGGTTTCTAAGTTAATTATCGCCTCTTTTAAGGTTAATATCTGTAAGACACAGGAAATTAGCTTTAATAAAGATTTGTAAATTTTCAATTTGTATCAGGTGTTAGCAATTTGAAATGCTTTGCGTATTATCATCTTGAAGATGAAAAACAAGTTTTTTAATTCATCCAAGTGTTGTGAATAGAAAAATGCTGCTTCTAGCCGTGTTCCCCACCTAGTTAATACAGGAACTGGGGATAAAGGCAAATTTGGAAGTATTTCTCAATATAACACCAATATAACGCCTCGAGAAATATATTTTTAAATGATGAAACTAACTTATCAACATTTGGAAAATGACCCCTGATGTATTCACATACACTGTGTAGTGCTGCACAGGTAACGTGTAGCATATTGGGATAATATTGCTTTAATAACTTCCCTGTTTTTAATATACAGTAGTCAAAAATAATAGCATCTTGTCTTTATAGTTGTTATCCGACAGAATACTATGAATACATTGACCAATTACTTCTGCAACTGTTTCACCATTTACGACTGGCAATATTTTAGTTGCAATTAAGTATGGTTGGTATGAAGTTGCCGGATGAAGAATACCAACAAGTACATTTAACATATATCGTTCCATTACATCCGTTGTTTCGTCTGCTCTTGCCCAAAGATAATAACCAGATAGGTTGGTTCGTATTTTTTCAATGGTTCTCAAATAACATTTTGGTAAGTGGTATTTCCGTAAAGTAGATTCATCTGGTATATGACGGTCAGTATATTTTGTAAGAAACCTCTTTTTGAATGGGATAATAGCCGCTATGAAATCTACTTATTTTAGATCCAAATTTTGCACATACCATTGCCTCATATTCCTTGAATTTTTGTAAAACGTCACTTTTATTTTTCAATAGATAAATATAACAAAAGTGAGAATAATGATCAATAAAGGTTACACAATACTTCATTCCGTCATAAGTTTGTGGATTGATTGATCCTACTACATCTGAAGAAACAACTTCCAGAATCCTTTTAGGTTTCTTTTCCACAGGTAAACTTTTCACAAAAGATGTCCGAGTTTGTTTACTTTTCAGGCATACATCACACAATTTCTTTGAGGGATAACGTGAAGAATGACCCATTCGCCTGTGGAGTAGATTGTTTTCTTTGACACTAATATTAATATATTCTGAGCATAGTCTAAAGACAATAACATATAGGTTTCCTTTTATACCACCTTGAGTTAACACCTGATTGTTTTTATTAACTATCTTCACTTGAATTTCTTCAAAAATTACTTTTAAGCCTCCTTGCTGTAATCGTTTTACAGACAGTAAATTATATTCCAGTTCATTACACAGCAAGACATTTTCGATTTTTATATTTATATTATTTTCACTTCGTACATATAGATTACCACTTTTATATGCTTTTATTTTCGTACCACTTTTTGCAACGTTTATACTGTAATCAACATATTGCTCTTCCATTAAATATTGACCAGTCTTTTCATTTATTAAATGATTTGTTGCACCTGAATCAACAAGAAATGACAGAACTTGCGAATTTTCAATATTTCTAACAGCACTATTGGATGTAATTAAACTGGCATTACCAACCTGATAAAGAGCATTGTCACCAAGTTTAGTTACAAAAGTTATTTCTGCTGCTTCATCTTATTGTTCGGCAACATTTACTTTTGTACTGCCTTTACCTTCTTTAAGTTGTAAACATTCACTTCTTTTATGTCCTAATTTTCCACATTTATAGCACTTAAATTTAAAATTACTGTTACCACCTCTGCCTCTTTTCATATATCCCTGAACATATTTTCTTCCTTTGTTACTTGTTAACGCAATAGCTTCATTAGATGATAAAGAGTTTGCAGTGTGTTGACGCACTTCTTCTTGAAGTAATTTATTTTTACAAACTGAAAATCCATTTCACTAGGATTTTTTACTATAAATTACATTTATCGTTGTTGTGATTGCTTGATATGTCTCAGGCATTGCAGCAAGCAAATTAGAAATTATCTCATTGTCTTGAATACTTCCACCACTAGCTTTTAGCTCTTGAAATGTTCTCTCAAATTCAATTATAAAATCCCCTAATGCTCCACTTTGGTAAGTCATACTTCTTAACTTTCTCTGCAAATTAACCTGCACTGATAAACCTGCTTTTGTATAAGTTTTCTTCAAAGTTTCATAGATCTCTTTTGCAGTATTCTTATCTTTGATAGATTCCAGCACACCATCTGCCAACCATTGTACAATTATATTTCTTGCCTTTATATCTTTTTTCTTGAACTCTGTTTCTTGTTTCTTGGTTTCATCATTTTCTTCCAAAACATCTAAGACATCGAAATTCCCAGTTTGAAAAGCCCGTTTCGTCAAAAGGTTTCAAATGCGCTACTTGTGCCGCCATTACCGACGCCATCTTTTCCATGAACTTCCAGAGTTTTCTTTACTCTCGTTCACTTGTATATATAAGTACCTTCCAATTTCTACCAAACCAAACCCTTAAACCCTTAAAATCTGGGTGTCTGGCCCATAACCTATTGATATATTGTTAATAAAGCTCGTAATGTTTTCCACTACAGGTCTTCGTTAAAAGTGTTAGGTGCAGATTGTCATATGTTATCTTGATAAGTTTTCGAAGAAATATGTCTCTGCACATTAAACTTTTGTGGGCGCCTTAAACTTAAGGAACAGACACTGCAATATATCTCGGTATCATTACGAATATGTAACCAACCTGTATGGCCTCTAATCCACCCTACCATGGTTGCCCTACGAGAATTCTCCATAATTAATGAAAATAAAGAGAAATACTAAGAACAGAAAGAAATTGACGAAAAAGAAGAAATGAAAACTACTCCAAAAATAAGGTAGTAAATTAAACTTAATATTTATAAAAAATTATAGGATAAATATACAATATAAAACGGATTTTTTAAAATACTAAACGTTGTAACCAAATAACACTGAAAGAAACGAAACAAAAAACAATCCCTTATAGAAGAGAATAGAAAATATACTATCTTAGGAACAATAAATACATATATACATATATATATAATTGAAACGAAATTATCGACCGTGATATATTATCAAAAATTAATTTAAATTCGGGTAAGCGGTCAATTAAAAAACTCCTTTATTAAATAACCCTATATTTCGCAACAGACTTTGTCGCTTCTTCTGGGGCAACTACAAGATTAATGAGAAAAATAACAAAAAATAAATAAGAGTATAAAACAGTAGTAATAGTACTTACAAAATGTAGAGTAGAAATAATAAAATTGACGTACAAAATATAAAAATGATTAGATATAAAAAAATAAAGTAACTATAGAAACAAGCCTTAAGAACTTTTAAAAAACATGTATATGAAAAGTTAAAACATGAAAAATAAAAAATATAATGCTATATAAATTAAAACAACATATGGACAAAATAACAAAACGATTTAAGATCGTCAACTAACAGTCAAACCCAGTATATTATTATATAGGTCAGACATCACAGTGGCTTAAACAGCGCATTACTCAGCATAAAAGTGATGTCCGTATTGGTAAGAGATCTTATGCATTGGTGGACCATGCACTTGATCGTGTCCATACTTTCAATTTTGTTGACGTTAATATCTTAGACGTTGAAAATAACCATAAAAAAAGAACCTTTTTAGAAATGGTCCACATCAACAGAGACACAAATAACATTAATTATAGGTCTGATACTAATGGTCTTAGTATAATTTGTTTTAATATACTGGGTTTGACTGTTAGTTGACGATCTTAAATCGTTTTGTTATTTGGTCCATATGTTGTTTTAATATTGCATTATATTTTTTATTTTTCATGTTCTAATTTTTCATATACATGTTTTTTAAAAGTTCTTAAGGCTTGTTTCTATAGTTACTTTTTTTTTTTATATCTAATCATTTTTATATTTTGTACGTCAATTTTATTATTTCTACTCTACATTTTGTAAGTATTTTTACTACTGTTTTATACTCTTATTTATTTTTTGTTATTTTTTCTCATTAATCTTGTAGTTACCCCAGAAGAAGCGACAAAGTCTGTTGCGAAATATAGGGTGATTTACTAAAGGAGTTTTTTAATTGACCGCTTACCCGAATTTAAATTAATTTTTGATATTATATCACGGTCGCTAATTTCGTTTCAATTATATATATATATATATATATATATATATATATATATATATGTATATATATACGTATATATATATATATATATGTATATATATATATATATATACATGTATATCAGCATGTAAACACGAGAATACACTTTGGAAATTAGCGAATATAATTTTTTAAGCGATTATATCAAGAAGTCTAACGAAATAATATATAAATGTACATTCCGTCTTACACGCCACTGTTGAATTGAATTTATGAAGGAATAGATACAATGTACTATTCATAACGACGGAAATAAAAACACCTGCTCGAGGAATGCAATCGAGCAAGGAAATAGCGGAGCTGTTATAACATGCATATAATACATGAGACCGCCACAACGTTTTAGCGTGACAATTGGTCATTCAATCGCTTCAGTCCGCTCTCTGCTTATTACCGCAACATTTTAACAGTTCAACATATACATATTTAAAGAATATGTTATCCTACCACCTGCAAATGTTTATTAAATATTGTTCCCTTTTCTATAATCGCATATTTTAATTAGTTTACTGTAGTAACACGTTTCTTTTGTGACATACTACTTATACATAAAGGTGATAAATTAGTACCATTTCTGTACCCTTTTGTGTTTTTCGATTTTGTGTTTTTCGACTATGACTTACAGCTATTAAAACAGATTCTTTGGTGATGTATCTACAACACTATCTATTCAGAAATGTGAGGCTTCGCAAAGTTTGCTTATATTTTCTTCCTCACATTAACGCATTGTTAAAACATTTGGTCAAGAGAATTAGAGGCAGTAGCTGCAGTAGCCTATTAATTAAATACCAGATAAGACATATAACAGTAATTTAACACAAATCAATTTAACAATTTTGTTAAAATAATTTAAGATTAAAATCCTCTGGTCATGTATTTAAAATCTAACTTGGGGACAGTTTCCACCAGAAACTTTTTTTTTGTTATAGATATGCCTACATTACAGACACATTAATAGCCATGAAAATGTACCTGAAAAACTTGGGACATGGGACGCCTGGCAGATGTGAAACATCGAAATCGATTGTTATTGAAAGAAGGGAATATAAAGTAAAGTAAAGAAATATTTTGAGTTTATAAAAAAAATATATTTTTATTATTGTTATACAGGCTGGTCCTTAAGTTCGGCGACAAATTTTAGGGTGCGATTCCTTGGGTTATCTCGAGAGAAATAGTTCCTATAAACATTTGTCCTAAAGTTTTCCGTTGTAGAGATACAGGCTGTTTAATTTTTCAAAAAAAAAATTTTATTTCAAAAATTTAAGAAACGGTTACAATAAACCCTAAAGGTACTGTTGAAAATGACCACCAACAACTAATATGCAGGCTTCTATCCTCCTATTCAATTTCATACTCACACGCTGAAGAAATTCGGGAGTGTTTCGAATTGTTTCGTATCCAACAATTATGCGATTTCTTAGGTCATCGAGATCTTGAATTGGCGAAGTATAAACAAGGGATTTTAAATGTCCCCACAGAAAGAAGTCTAGAGGGTTCAAATCAGGTGACCTTGGAGGCCACGGCTGATTCGAAACTTCCACTCCTCGACCTATCCATCTATTCTGATATGTCCTATTTAAAAATTGCCTAGCTTGTAAACTAAAGTGTGCTGGAGCGCCGTCATGCATAAACCAAAGTTCATTTCGGATCGAAAGTGGAATATCTTCTAAAAGGCCAGGCTACTCGTTTTCAAGAAATAGCCGATATGATGCACTATTAAGTCGTATAGGAAGGAAAAAGGGACCAATTAAATAATTATTAATTATCCCCGCCCATACATTTAAGGAAAATTGCTCTTGAAAGTGCATCTCCCTTATGGCATGCGGATTTTCATCTGACCATAAATGGTTGTTGTGGAAATTCCTAATACCATTTCTGGAGAAGTTCGCCTCGTCAGTAAATAGAATGTAGGTTAGAAATTGTGCATTTTGGGCAATTTTTTGTCGGAACCAATCACAAAGGACTAAGCGTTGCGAAAAGTCACGCGGAAGAAGAGCCTGTACTCTCTGAATATGGAAAGGATATAATTGTTGATCGTGTAATATCCTTAAGATGGTTTGATGGCTTGCGTTTACCGTTACACCAATCTTTCTTGTACTGGTTTCTGGATGTTCATCGATTATCTGCAGAACAGCTTCCTCTAAATCGGGTGTTCTTTTAGTTTGAGGTCTTCCCGGAGTATTTTTGTTTCTCTCAAATGTACCAGTTTCTGCTAGACGACGGTGAATATTACTGAAGGTTTCCGCACAAGGTACCGTCGAGGATATTTTTGTTGGTAAATACGCCTTGCTTCATAACTATTTCCATTAGCTAGACCGTACACAAAATGCATATCTGCCATTTCAGCATTTGTATAATTCACCATAATTACAAAAAAAGATTTGTAGGTCCGAACTTTCAAATTAATTATTGTTTGACAATACTTATGATAGTCACGTAAGTACAAATAAATGCTGTAAACATGACAACCAACACAATCGATTTCTAAATTTTTTAAATAAAAATTTTTTTGGTGAAAAATTAATCAGCCTGTTTCTCTACAACGGAAAACTTTAGGACAAATGTTTATAGGAACTATTTCTCTCGAGATTACCCAAGGAATCGCACCCTAAAACTTCTCGTAGAAATTAAAGACCAACCTATATATAGGAAAAAAGATTGAAGAAAACAGTTTGCAGACTTATGAAAAAGTCCAATGAAATGGGTTCTACAGTGAAAGTTAAAAGTCCTGGACATCATCGTTCTGGCCGATCTGAGCAAAACATTGCGGTGGTTCGTGACAGTGTAGCTGTTACACTAATGAAATCGGTTCTTCGCCGTTCCCAAGAGTTGGGCTTAGGATATTCTTCAGTACGGAGAATTCTCCAGTATAATTTTCATTACCATCCATACAAAATTCAGCTATCAGTTGAAAGTGGACGATCACGAAAAAGGGCGACAGTTTATTGATTGGTTTTTGAGAAGATGGCAGACGAACGACGGCTTTGCGAGAAAAATTATCTTCAGTAACAAAGCGCACTTCCACTTAAATGGATTTATGGATAAGCAGAACTGCCACATCTGGGGGTAAGAAAATCCTTGCATTATTTAAGAAAGGGAAATGCATCAACGAGTGACAGTTTGGTGCGGCTTTTGGGCGGGCAGCATCATCGGGCCTAATTTTTTTGAAGATGAGACAGGACAAGCTGTTACTGTTAATGGAAACCGATACCGTGCGATGATAAGAGGTTTTTTTGTGGCCTCATTTGGATGCAATGGGCATTCCAGAGTTGTGACTTCAGCAGGACGGCGCCACCTGCCACGCTTCCTGCAAAACAATTCAGTTACGCCATGGGCGGTTTCCGGATCGCCTCATTTCGCGTAATGCTGACTATCAATGGTCGCCATTGTTATATGACTTAACTTCTTGTGACTTTTTTCTTTGGGGTGCTCTTAAATCATTGGTGTATGTCAATAAACCTCGAAACATCCCTGACTTGAAGGAGGAAATTCGACGAGTTGTTGGCGAGATGCAAGTGGAAACTTGTCAGGCAGTCATAGCAAATTTCACGGACAGAGTTCTTGCACGCCAGCGCAGTAGAGGTGCTCGTATGCCCGACATCATTTTCCATACTTGAAATGGGAAGGTGTGGTGAACATGTTTATGTATTTTGTTAATGTATTTTGCAAAAATAAAGTTCATAATTCGATATATCAAAACCGACGCGCTTTGTGAATGACTCTTTACATATAATAAATAGTCGAAATCAAAGACCAAAAGCTATGATTACCAATGGTATGTAAATATTAGGGAGCATGGCGAAGTTAAAAGCTTATTTGATACGAATTATTCCTAAGAAATAATTCGTAATTAAATACTCTCATAACGATAATTTAATGAACAAAGCACCTGCACCTTCTTTTGGATCCGTGAATCTTCTTGTTTCGCTAGCAAAATAAATGCAAAGTTTAAAAAACGCGGACATATTTATTTTAAGAGATGAAGTACAGTTTCATAATGGTCTGCGTACAATGCAGAAATTAAGTTATCAACACATGATATTGTAACAAATTCGTCATCGTCCGTTGTTTTATTATTTTAAAACATTTTTATGATATGTTAACATTTCACGATTGACTAAATTTATAAATAATAAACCTTATCATTCAAGAATAAACAACGAAATTGTGGGGTTTTAAATAAACATACACTCTGTATTTTTAAATAAATATTTACGTGAATTACATACAACTAAAAATATCTATATGAACGTTTGACACAAATTAATAAATAGCTCTAACAATTTTCGCGTAAACGCTTTTGATCGTCTAAAATTATCACAATCGATGTGAAATTCCACTAAAAATAGAACATAATTTATATCTAACCTTCTCCAACCAAAAATAACTAACCAACTAAAAATAACCAATAATAATCAACTTGTAATATAGTAAATTCACACTATATTATGATATCGACATTAAAAAAAAGGTTTTTCTTCAATTATATATAAAAATTTATAAAAAAAATAAGTTGCGCTGTTTCTTTTATACAAAAAAAATTTTTTGTATAAAAGAAAAACATTTTTAGTAATATCAACATATTAAAAATCGGGTGAAAAACCACCAAACAAGTTCTTATTTGTGTGAAAATTGCTCTTCGCTAGCACTTTTCACACAAATATGAAGTTGTATTTAGTAATGAAACGATTCCAATTACGATTAATCGTAATCGACGATTATCAATATTTAGCGATTAATCGTAATCGTCGATTATTATTGCGATTATTTGCCGATTATCTACCAAAAATATTTTCAAATAAATTTTGTTTAAATTCTCGTTTAACAACCTTTATAAACGCGCCTTACAGATTGCATATTTATATGTATCCGAACGCAAATTTTGGGAATTTCGCTTTGATGGTTTGGGGAGTTCCCGGTCGCGGTCGCAAGTTAATACAGGAGACAGACTGTAACAGAATTGAATACAGCCTGCAAACCTGTTTTGTGAGAAAATTGGTGTAATTGTTTAGTTTTTGTTTGGTGTTTTAACTTATTAGTACTTCTAATATTATCAAAACACAAGTTGACTAGTGTTATTTGGCACCATTTTGAGGAGACGTCGGAAACCCTCAAAAAATCTAAATGTAAATATTGCAACGCCAAAATGTCTTGTGTGGGGAGAATACTACAAATATGTGGTACCATGCCAATAAATTTCATTCTATCGAGATTCAAAAACATCCAGATGTAGTTCCTAGGGACACTTGGAACTACATCTACCGAGCTTCCGGGAAAAAAAACAAGCAACCGTAGTTGAATTTTTTCAGAATAACATTCAATTTGAGATAAATGACCCTCAAGCGGTTGCTATTATAAAATGTATAGCAGAAATTGAACTTGGCGAATCATGTGGGATTCAGAAGATTGCAGAACAAAATCTGTCCTAAATATAAAATATGTACCGTCCAGAACTCATTTTGCTCAAAAAATTATACCTGATATGTACAAACAAGTAAAAAAATCGTCTGCATGAACTGAAGCCCTCACCTTTCATTTGCTGAACTGCAGATGTGAGGACAAGCGATTCGTTATCGAATGTAAGAAATAATTTCTTGAGCTTCACAGCTCACGCTGTGTCCGATAACTTTGAAACAAAATCTATGTGCCTAGAAGTGATGCCCTTTGAAGGAATAATTCATTGTACTGAAAATATAGCACACATTATTCACTTACGTATATTGAAGTGGGAAATTGCAAACAAAATTCAAGCCATTGTGACTAACAATGCCAGAAACATTTCAAATGCAGTCAAACATTTAGAACAAGAAGTTCCTGGTATTCAACAAATTCCCTGTACAATACATACAGTAAAATTGATGTTGAAGGATGGCTTATTTCAAAACCAATTAATAAAACAGCTCTACCAAGACGGGAAAATTACTAGAAGCGATCTAAAAAGAGCACAATGTGCCTCAAAATGTCTTAATACAAAATGTAACCACAAGGTGGAATTCTATATATTATATGCTCAACCGTTTATATGAACAGCGAGTTACATTACAAGCAGTATTGTAAAAAACTAATTGTAACTACGACATAAGTACTCAGGCATGGGAAATATTCGAGGAAATCACAAAACCACTATCAGTTTTTGAAGACATCACCAACGAACTAGGCAAAGATACTGCAACATTGTCTGAAGTTATTCCAGTGGTTATTGGTATGTTTCGACGTCTGTAAAAAGGTCAGAATGCAGAAGTAAAAAGTGCGTGTGTAAAATACGTTGCTATGGCATTATACGAGGCGTTAAAAAGTAGATATGGAGACATTGAGCAAAACATGACTTGTGTAATAGCCACAGCTTTAGACCCGAGATTTAAAACTCGTACTTCTAGGCAGGCCTCGACCCCGCAGAAGGCAAAAGAAGCACTATACAATTTCCTGCTCAGAGCGCATTAGTACTGGGACCGAAAACGCAAAGTTGAGCAATGTAGCATCTGTTGTTCAGTCCTCCACCAGCAAAACAGGTATCTGAGATATCTGTAAGGAGATAATTGATGGCACAGAAATAGATGAGCCTTTCACCTCTAATCGGTAAAATTTTGTTTCATACTTCTTGTTTTTTTTTTAATTTCAAAGACAACGTCACTATTTATGCTTTTTTTACAGGAAATCCAGTCAAAGAAGAAGTAGATTCCTATATCAAATCACTCAATCTACTGCAAGATGCCGACATTTTTCGGTTTTGGAAATTATTGGCATTAGTCAATGAGCGGTATTGGGTGTTCTTCCATGTTGTTTTTTATGACTTGACTGTATGCATTAACAGTGATTTTTTTCTATCTCAGCATCATGCACTGACGAGTCTCTAGTAAGGCGTAACACGTGTCCAGACATGCAGCAATTTTAACACAAATATGAACCTGTATGCTCCTGTGTTCTCCACACCTGAGTTTTAATCACATTTTATTGCGTTCTTTGAAAAAGAATTAATGAGTAAATACAAAAATAGTTTTTTTAGTAGACTCGTATAAATTTAGTCAGAAATTTTACTTTCCAAAGCAAGGGTTGAACAATAATTAAAAAGAATTTTTTGTTAATACAATTAATTATAAATAGTTTCGTACAGTCAATATAATACTACATTTTTAAATTTTTTTGTATAAATCTTTATTGCTAAATTTCCAATAAAAATCTTGTATCCAATAAATACGAGGGCGATTCGTAATGTAAGTTCCGTTTCCGTCTAGTGAGCAGAGGGGTCGCGATCATAGCGCTGCGGTATAGTCTAGTTCAGTCAGGCAGTGCTAGTGAAAGAATTGTTCGGATATTCTTTCGTGCTATTTTGTTCGTTTAAAATAGCTGCTGCAATTTAAATTCCGCCGGTAATTAAGTTCTACCTAATACAACATTATCTAATATTTATACAATAAAAATATACTTACAAATTGAACTAATGTGAGGAAAGATTTTACGACAACATAGCTATAATAAGTAAAATGCCAACAAATGCAAAGATGGTCAACATATTAGTTTGCTCTTTATCGGTTGTTACGTGCTGTCGCAAAACGTTTATAGGTAATGTGTTAAAGTTCATTTCTTTGCCTGCCCATTTTTTTTAAATATTTCGTCGCGCCTTATATACACTATATTACAATAAATATATTATAATACAATTCAGTAAAATGTTTGCAATTTGTTTTACTATTTCCGTAGATACAGTGCAGCTAGTATACCATTACTAATTCTGCGAGGCAAATAATACCGATTACTGTTGTAATAAGGCCAATAAGCTGGCACCGAACGTTAACCTCGTACTTATTAAAAATGAATATGTACACATACATTCAACAATTACTTAAGGCTTGAGTAACGAATAGTAACGATTACTGAAAAGTACCCAAAATCGAAATCTCTATTTGTTGCATTTTTCGAGAAGTAATGTACATGTAAATATGCCTTCTACATATTACGACGCTAATTTATTCGAATTTTTTTATAGGAAAAAATTCGCCCTTAAGTAGGATTCGAACGCACGTGCATGGCTTGCGGGACCATCGCTTTAACCACTAAGTTTACTCAAGGCATCCCCACAAAGATTCGAAATCACTGCCTTTAATAGCTTAGTGGTTAAAGCGATGGTTCGGCAAGCTAAGCGCGTGGGTTTGAATCTTACTTAAGGGAGAATTTTTTACTATAAAAAATTCGAATAAATTAGCGTCGTAATATGTAGAAAGCATATTTACATCGATATGTATATCTCTAATTTATAACATCATGTTCAGGTTGACATGTACCATGTGCTAAAAATAAAACTCATCTTTCTTCTGCTAGTTTTGAACTGCATTGAATATGTGAATTAAAATACAAGTCAATTGATTTTAGACAAGAATTACCTATTACTATTTGGACGAATTATTTTGCTATAAAAATTTTTCTTTTCTTTCTTTCTTTCTTTCATTCACATAATAATCTAAATTAACTTCCTGTAAAATAAGTGTTTTTCATTAATTTCGAAACTAATGTTTTTTTTAATGTTTAATTTTTTAAAAGTATTTTTTTAAGAAATAAAACTTGACTTCAAACAGTCCTTTATTCAACATTAAAATAATATCAGTTAATAGAAGAAGTTAAACATCAAAGAATACTCACTTTATGCCTTACTTTAAATTTACGATACTAATCCAAATTAACTTCTAAATTTATGGTTTGTTCACTTCACACTTCAATATCGCTATAACTTTTTTATAAAAAATTTGCTAAAAGCTATAAGAGTTTTGTTTATAATTGTAATCGAAACTTGTAACCACGAATGTGTTTACATGAAGTAATTTGTATATACTAGGTTAGCAAGGTTCTTAAATATACAATTGAAAAATGATAAAACCTCCAATAAAAATCCAGAGTATATGTTTGCCTAAGATAATTTATTATCGATGATTCTTTATATATTTTGTGGGGTTGCTTTTAGAGGTCTGAGATTATATATATATATATATATATATATATATATATATATATATATATATATATATATATATATATATCTGTGTGTGAATCGTTTAACTTTTTAACTTGAATTTTTTTATAATCAATATTTACAAAAATATATATATGTGTACTATTGTGTACTGATCATCATAAATGTTAAAAAGCATAAAAATTGGAATAGATTTGCTTATACTGTAGTGTGCAAAAAATAAGTTTAATAATTATTTATTAATTAAATTTTCTTTTTGGCTCCAGTAAACTAATTGTAGAGAAAATGCCGTCTCTTATTAAAAAACTTGGGAAACACCAAGAACTTACACAAACATAGTTTTAGGCTGTTTACGCAACAAGATTTTTAACGCTTTAAAATGGAGGGAAAAGACGAAAACCCATGGTGGGTCAAAGACATGACTCCCAAATCAGATAAGGCAATAGTTAGACTTTCTTTAGCTACAGCTACTGTAAATATATTAATATAGAATGTAAAAAACATAGACATGGACATACGCACCGCAGTGAAGCAATGATCACTCGACATACGGATACATGTGTTTCGATCTAACAATCGCATCAGTGGAGTTTACGAGAATTACGTTCCAGTAAAAAAATTACAGAACACTTCGTTGTCCTTACAAGAGATACGGCTGAAGTTATTGCCCACGTAAAACAGTGCTATATACTTTAAATGATGAAAAAAGTGTTTATGTCAAAGATAAATTTAATACTGTATTACATAAAAATGTTGACTTTATTAGATTAAGACAACTTTAGAAAAACAGTGTTGCGAAAGATCCTTTGTACAAATTTAAAGACCACTTTTACTACGCGAATATTACATAGCTAGCTGTGGAACGCTCTTTTTCTGCGTATAAGCAGATATATACACCGCAAAGGACAAATCTCAAGGAGATTATTGTAGAATTGCACACACGCAGGTGTTCATTGTTTAATATATTTGCATTTTCAATAATTCTACGATACTTTTTTCTAAATAGCGTGCAGTTTTATTTCGGTAAACCCCACGCAGTGACTCCAATGCCGGCCGACCTAAGTGCCCTGCTTCTACTAAATTACAAATATGCCCTTCATTATATGTCAAAAATATAATGATTTTTAAACGTCCCTCACTGATAGTCAAAAATAATATGAATTACTGTTATTAATATTGCACTATGTTAAATGCCATAAATACAAATGAACTGTAGACGGAGTTATATGCAAAGGAGCCATGCAACTCCTAAACCTCAAGCAGGCTTTTCTCTCGATGCTGTTAGGTCCAATTAAAGGAGTAAGGCAAAGTAATGTAGGACCATGAGGACCGCGATAGATATGAAAAGGTCAAAGTGGAACGTGGAAAGGAAAGTGGAATCTAATCTCATCTAATCAATTGTATTACGCGGAACAAGAAAGAACGTGCTTCTCATTTCACCAAAATTGTACTTGCACATACTATGCAAAAGCTATCATAAAGTACACCTATGTATGTATATAGGGCAATAGAAGATTAGGAAACTTATATAAGCAAGAGGTAAAAGCTATTGAAAAAATAAATAAAAAAAAAGACACAATATATAGAAATATTACACTATCTAATACATATTCATAAAAAAATAAAAAACAAAATTGAAAAAATTAGAATTTCGAATTAATTCAAATTTGTATTAAAACAATTTATTAAATTATAATATATAATTGGAAAAATAACTGTTATCATTATATAAAAGATGCATTGTTTTTTTTTACTAATTCTAATATATTTTCTAAATCCTACTCAGAATAATTATTTTGAAAAAAACGAATTTTGTTTTATTAACTTCATATTACCGCGAGGTCTCTACAATCCCCATGAATTCTGTACACTTCTAATGCTTTTATTAAAAATTATGAAAAAATTTTACTTTTCTCCAGACAGTATCTTGAATATTTTCCAGGAGCATATTTTGACGTAGATGTACAATTTTTTTTTTAAAGTGAATATGTTACACATAATACCCGTGAGGTCTACAGTAATCTCAACTGCTTCTAATATTAATCGTATATATTTATGTAAATATATATATACAAAACCAGAGGAGGCGGGTAGTCTTAGATATGATAAAGGAATTAGAAAATTCAGAAACGTAGACAAGAAACGTGACTGCAGATAACTTTTTTGCAAGCAAAGAACTTGCAAGCGATCTACGAAAATAAAATGTTAGTCTGCTTCGTACAATTAGAAAAAACAAGACAGAACTTCCTCAAGAATTGGTGTTTTCTTGTTTCGTTTATTCGTGTTTCGTCACCTAGGGAAATTTGACCTGTTATGACCAATTTTATTCTTGTTTCGTCAACTGCAAGATATACCTGCTTAAAGTGTTCTTGTTTCGTCATTTGCATTAATCCTGTTTACCTGATACAGGATTCGAAATTTTAGATGTCCGTACTAATATGTTTTTAAGTACCTACGTAAATGTAAAAATGTAAATGCAGTTGAAGGTTGGCACAATAAATTAAACAGAACCGTCGGCAAAAGCCAAAGTAAAAAGTTTTTATTTTTTAATATACTAAAATTTTTAACTTTTTGCTTTGCCAGTCCTAAGCCTGGATAAAGTGTGAAGGGAGGTGGCAAACGGTTTCTTAAAAAAAATACCTTGACCATAATGACACTTTTTCAAACAAAAAATAGTAGTCCCAGTTGACGAATGCGGAATAAATCATTACCTGCGAAAAGGTCAAAAAGGTACAGGTGACGAAACAAGAAATTTTGGGTCAGGTGACGAATCACGAATTGACGAAACAAGAACGAATCCAAGAATTAATAACAGCGATTGGAAGAGAAGTATAGCCTAGGGCTGGGCGAAGTATCGATACATAGTCCAGTACCCGATACCATAACTGGTATCGATTCCCCGATACCTCAGATAACGAAGGTATCGATTCTAAGGTATCGGTACTTCGGTATCGATACCTAGGAATCGATACTTGGGTATCGGTACTAAGAAACCAATACCAGAGTATCGATACCAAGGAACCGAAACCAGCGAACCGATACTAAGGTATCGATACCAAGAAATCGATGCCAACCATAGAAATGACTGGAATCGGTCTCAAGATATACAGAAGTATTCCTCCAAGGTATCTACTCCAAGCGAGGAGTAAAAAGCATCGATACTAAAATAGTATGTCGGTATCACTTTATTGAATCTTTATTTGAAATCTGTTAAGCTTCTACAAGTTTCTTACCTCTATATTGGTATTTGTAAAATTTCCTTTTCTTTATTTAATAGGGTCTTTTTATTTATTACATTTGTGTTGCAAGTTTAATTTATGATTCATACAAATGGAGATTAATAAGGTAAAAAAAGTTAAATATATATAAAGGATGCAATAACTTTCTAAGTAAAGAAATTTTAAGTATGTACGCATTACACAGGCCTACAAAAAAAATTTTTTGTTTGGTCCATCTCTGTTTGTTTGAATTGTCGATAAAGTAGGTAATGTACAGTATATTGACATACGTCATTTTAACTCATCAGCTCTAGTTTACCTACTACCCTCATTGTGAATTGTTGTCGGTCTTGTTCGTAACTAGTCATTATTACAATATCATCGATAAAGTTTGTGTTACTATTTCATTATGGCTAGTACGTCCAGACGTTGGGTTAACGATCCTAATATATTTTGTTATGTTTGTGGTGAATACATACTGAAAAATCAGCATAAATCGATTACAAACACAGTGAGTCGTTTGTATTTTGCTTACTTCGGTATTGAAATTCTACACCAAGATAAAGTGTGGGTGCCTCATAGTGTTTGTAAAATATGCGTTGAACATTTGCGACAATGGGAGAGAGGGAAACGTAAGTGATGATCACTTTCAATACTGCGGAAAAACATCAGATCCTAAGCCATTTTCGCAGAATGAGCTTAGTGACCTCATCAGAGACTTAGATCTTTCGAAGGAACGTACTGAGTTACTAGCGTCAAGATTAAAAGAAAAAAATTGTCTTTCCTCAGATGTTCGAGTGTCTACATATCGCACGAGAGAGGGAAAGTTATTGAAGTTTTTTTGAAAATGTTATAAATGAACCCTTAGTTTCAAGAGAAAAAATCATTCTTCCGCCATTGCATATAAAATTAGGGCTAATGAAGCAATTTGTTAAGGCTCTCGATAGAAATGGTCAATGTTTCCAGTTTATTTCTCACAAATTTCCTGGTTTAGGTACTGAAAAACTAAAAGCAGGTATCTTTGATGGACCTCAAATACATAAATTGATGAAAGACACAACTAATTTTGAGACTTGTATGAATGATGTGGAGAGGCTTGTCTGGCAATATTTTGTAGCAGTTGCACAAAATTTCCTCGGAAATCATAAGGCTGACAACTATGTAGAACTAGTAGAGGAAATGCTGGTGCGATTCAAAGATTTAGGCTGTAATACGAGTATAAAATTACACTATCTCAATAGTCATCTACATCATTTCCAACACAATTTAGGAGATCTAAGCGAAGAACAAGGGGAACGTTTCCACCAAGACCTAAAAACAATGGAGAATAGATACCAAGGAAGGTGGGACAGTCATATGATGGCTGACTATTGCTGGGGAATCATGCGAGATTGCCCGAGTCAGTTTCATTCTAGAAAATCACTCAAAACACAATTTCTTGATGTTTAATGTCAATAAAATATATATTTTTTCGTGAATTGTGTTTTTTTTTCTCGGGAACTAGAGCTGACAGAAGAAAACGGGTAACATTTTTGATATCGCCATGTAAGACATACTTAAAATCGGGTCTAAAATCTCTAGCACCAAAATGGCTGTAGGCCAGTGTTATATATATTACATAATATATATTTAAGGATGTTGTTGAATTTTACATTATGCGTAGCAAATATCCATATTAGGACATAATAACTATAATTATTACAAAAAAAAAACAAAATATCACAATACTGCAAATTTCATGCCGTAGAGATGGTAGAATCGGTAAATTAATTTTATATCTCTTAAAACCGATATCAAACAATCGATACCTAGAAACGGCTTTCGATTCATAGATATCGAATCAAGGTATCGATTCCAAAGTATCGATTCCAAAGCATCGATACCTACCGATACTTTACCGGTTCCAGTACTCAGAATCGATACTAATTAATAGTTATTATGTCATAATATCCATATTATATGACATAATTATAATTATTACAAGAAAAAACAAAATATCAATAAGTAATAACGCAGGGTATTCGGTGAATAACTTTGTACGACTTTCATTTGCGCTGCAATTTCGTTAGCTAAATTGAAGAATGAAGTTTTTCACAACTTTATGGAGGCGTATACAAAAAAAATATATTCCGGATGAATCGACTTTAAGAAAAAAATACGTTCCTGAGTTATATAGAACAACACTGTACAAATTAAGAGAAAAGGTAAAGGATCATTCTATTTGTGCGTGTTGGATGAAACAACCGACGTTCAAGAAAGATGCATAGCAAATTTTGTATTTGGTATATTAGGAGTTAATGAAAAAAATAAATCATATCTGCTGACTTTAAAAGTGCTGGATAAAGTGAATCATTAAACAGTCGCTGCTTTTTTCAACGATTCTCCAACTTTATTGTGGCCGTCTACGAAAAAGTGCTACTGGTTTGTAGCAATGCTGCACTATATATGTGTAAAGTAATGCGGGGATTACAGATTTTGTACCCACACATGATATATGTGACTTGTGTAGCGCAGGCTTTACACCGAGTAGCTAATTTAGTTCGTACTTTATCCAGACGTTAATACCTTGAAATCGTATGTGAAAAAGATTTTTCTTAAAGCACCAACTCGTGTCCAGAGGTTTCGGGAAATTGCAGGGGACGTTTCAGTTCCACCCGTGCCAGTAATTACAAGCAGGGGAACTTGGTTCGGCGCTGGTGTATATAACGTTGAATATTTAGAAATCCTGAATGAAATTGTTGTTGAATTCGACTCTGAAGAAGCGTAGTGCAATGGAGAAGGACATAGTGTTCTGAGAAAAACAAATGTTTGCGAAGATTTTATCTTTATTCAACCTAATCTAGCCTGCGCCTCTTTGAAATCTCTACGCTAGAAACTAAAGGATTATCTTTATAAGACAGCATTGAAATAGTAGAAAATATAATACTTAAACGTTTAGCAAAAATCTAAAAAAATTGTTTCAACAATAAATTAAACGCAGTACTGTCAAGAAATATATATATATATATATATATATTATATATATATATTTTTGAAAATTTGTTACATCACGTTGTAGTTAAATGTAATTATAATTTGTTTCTATAATTCCAATAATTTGCATTTAAAAAACAATTTTTGTGTATTTTAACGCAAGTGAAAAATGTTTTAATATAAAAAAATTAGTATTAATTTTTTGGTGCATATTTAAGTGCATTTTCTGAATGTTTTTGTGCATATTTGTATGCATATTTTGAAGTTTTTAGTGCATAATTGTCCTAAGCCTAGTTATTACTTTAACGTTATTGCCGTTCACCCCTTTGTCAAATCTCCTTGAAAACGGCTATTGAGTGAACCTTAAACCATTTCTTTGTAAGAAAAGCAGTTCGGTATTAACCTCCAACGAGAAAACATCTCTTACATAGACATCAATTAACTTTGTTTTTATATATACTATCATATTCATTTATGTAAATAACATAAACAAAAAAATGTATTAAAGATTTTAATATTATATATTAAAATAATAGTCCTCATTGCTTTACAACCCGTAATTCAAGAGAAAAGAAGTAGAAAATGCAGCGCACAAAATTCTACAAATATATTTTCTATATATAACGATGTCCCTATTAATTTGCTAATAAAGTACATATTAGTTTACATAAATACAATTTAGAATAAGTCGAATAAATATATTTGCGGGTCAGTAGAAACCCCACTGATGTTACAAATAAGTATTACCAAAAAACCTGATATTATAAGAGTTAAGTAGTATTTTTACAATGCGTCGATAAATTTTGAGAACAAAGTATTCAAATTATTGGAAACATAAAATTGCAATAAACTCTAAATTTATCAGTCTCTTAAATAACGTAAATAATAGAAAGTTAATTAAAATTATTTACCTTAAATGAATAAAAAGAAGTTCACTTTTCAGCAAGTAACAAAAAAAAACAGAAACGAAATAAACACCTTAGCTTGTTATTAATGTATGCACATATGCTAGAAAAATATTCGCAATCACAAGCATAACTACAAAATGTAATTTCCTGATAAGAAATTTAAACAAAATTCCAACCTTTGAATTGTAAATATTTGCGTGCTACATTTTGCATGCATTTTTTATTTTGTCAAGGAAATTACCGAAACTAGAAAGTGTCAACGTTTAAATTATGCTTAACTAACCTTAAACAAAATGTCCTGTCTAAGACTTATTAATTGTATGTAATAACGATACACACTTCACTCATTCGCATAACGCGCGCACCACAACACACTTTAATAATATTGAACGCATCTCTTCATAAACCATTATTATATATACGTTCTGAACGTGTGGTCGAGATAAATGAGCTCGACCGTTTTATGTTGATTATCATTGACAGTCAATTAAAAAAGATGAATTCATATCCTATATTAAGAATTGGCGGAATTTGAGGTGAAAAGCCATTTTGCCGTTGTGCAACAGATACATATATGAGATCAGCTAATACTTTTAAAATATTTCGTGAACTCAACATAATGTATGTACGCAAAGTATTTGGCGCTTTTTAAGTGTCAATAACAGTGTAAAGGTGAAAATTGAAAATAACGTGTACTTATGAGTGTAAAAATAGATACTTTCGTGAAACAGAAAGTAAGTGCCCATCATATTTTGGCACATTTTCACACATAAAATGAGTATTTTTTTATGATGATCACCTAGCAAATGTGTACATTCTACAATTACTGTTTTGCGCGAGTGAAATTTTATTAAAATGATCGCAATTACTTGTAACAGTTAAAAACAACCGCCGCTGAAAGTTTAATAGCATTTTTATTTCCTAATCGTAAAAAATTAATGTAGCTGTGTCACTAGGCTTGTTATAAATAAGTACTCATTGTGTGTCATATATAAATGCACCTATGCGTATTTTAAGGCAGTGTTGTACTAATCACAGTGTATTATATAACAAAAATACTATAATTAAAAACTAATAAAACTTGTTGCGATGTAAACGAGGTATTTTTTTTCTTCGAATATAGATAATTAATTAAAAATTTAAATTGTTAAGAAAATTTATTGCATACAAATCCAGTAAATTTAGAAATAGTTATCCGGTATCTAAAACTGTAATAAATAGCATACAAGAAATTTTAAGTAAGTTTATTTAAAAAATATGAGGACGATGCAACAATATTTTCGTTTTTGCCTATAATAATTTGAATGTTTAATGTCACACTTCAAACTGAAAAGTATTGTGCGATGTATATTTACTAACTAGATTTTATTTAAAAACTGTTGATGTATATTACTCGCGAATAAAAAATGCCTAATTCAAAGGGTAGAGATTTTGACAATATTATACCCCTATTAGAAATTTGAAGGAAGCTCTGCTGTTGCTGCCCGTATATTGCCTGTGGTAAAAGAGTCAAATATAATCTCGGCACATAACTTGCAAAACTGGAGCAATGTTCTAGAGTACCCGCACATCTCCTATTTTTCCGTTCAGGGAGACCGAAAATCTAGAGGTTCAGTCACGACAATTATCGCGAGATCTTATATCATCACAATAAACTACATATAGTCATCTTCTAGGGCTAGAAAAGGTAAATGTGAATAGTCACTAACCTAATTAAGAAACACAGGCGTAAAAAACTAATTCATGATACCACGAGTTTACTACCTCAAGAAGATCAAGGTGATAAGTTTGTTTGTTTACCATCACTCAGCTTCCAGAAACTTGAACGCTATCTTTGAAAAAAAAAATTCTCTTCAAATCGCGTTCAAATCATCCAATTCTTTAAAATCAGTTTAAGGTAATACCAAGTATAAAATTGAAGTAGGACAAAATTCGAGCATCTATGAAATACATTTTAACGATTGTAACCACAAATACTTCCGACAAACTAAGCGTTATGAATTTAGTGTTATTCCTGGTGATTTGATGATGAGCATATCTTCAAAGGTTGTACCTTAGCCAAAGGCGCCACACTTAAGCTTAATCTTTCTTTTTCAGATTGTACTACTGAAGATGGCAACTTAATTTATTTTGTGGTTAGGTATTTTTCTTGGTTCTGTTTTTTTCAGATTTAAGCCACGGCCTCCAGCAATTGGAAACAGACACCTACCCTATGATTTAACGGAAGATCAGACAGTATCGTATATGCATCTGCAATGAATTGCTTGTGAACCATCAAGCTAGATATTTCCGTAGAATGTTAAGTGATTGAATCCAGGCTATTCTGCAGAACCTGTTGCAAAACGGAAAAGCTTGGCAGCGAAGGTAATGTTCTGATTTTGGAGGAATTATTAGTATTGTTCTTTTTGAAGTGGTATCGGTAGGTAAAGCGATAAACGCTGAAATGTACTATAAAGAATTAATTATATGTTCACGATTTTATGAGAATGATATCTCGGATTGGTCAACAAAAATCGTGTACTTTTCCAGCAAAACAGCGGCGAACTGTACACTGCTCGAAGAACTCTCTGTAAACTAGAAGAATTCGATGTTTGTTTCGACATCCTGCATAAAGCCCTGATTTATCACTATTAGACCAAAGTTGTTACCGTATCCTGCATAAATCTCTGACTTATCACTATCAGACTATCATCTATTTATGTTAATGGCACTTTTTCTTTCTGGACGTCACTTTGTCAACGAATCCTGAATTTTCCGCATCTAGGCCAAGGTAATGGTATAATCGAGAAATTGAAAATCACGCTAGACGATGGCAACAAACTATAGAAAATAATGGATTATAGTTTGGTTTTTAATTGTTATTGTATTTGTTGTTTAATAAATTAAAGTTTTATATTTACAAAATTCAAAACTTTTGCACCACTGTATTATATACCGGGAAGAAGATATTTTTAAAAATTAATACATTGATACAAGTACTCTAGACGCGACAAGACATACGAGATACTACCCAAATATCGTCAAAACATTATTACGAGTTTATCATCGTCAATTTCTAAACGAATTTTTATTGGAAAAGTGAAGTTCTAAACCATAAAATTTTGCTTAATAGTCTGCCAAAAATGATGATCATTAAATTACACAGGCCAACACCAATTTTGCTGAATGAAAACTGTTGATATTTTCTGATTCCTTACCTGATGGAAGCTCCCAAGCCAGCCCCAGTTTTAACTTTTTTTTAATGCTAATTAACGAAATTTTTCAACAAATTTCATTAATCAGCGTTGCAATTTGTAGATAGCAATATTTACATTTTCACATTACTTCGCAAAATAACATCCTAATAAATATTTAATATAGTCGAATTTCCAAGATTTATCAAATCATATATATTAATTGTATGGCTGAGAAATAGATTATTATCAAATAGCTAATGGATGAAAAATTTAGCAAAATTCCATCGACGACAGAATATTAATATCTGTTCCTTAATAAGTAACTTAAGGCACTTCTAACAATACTCGAACGGAAGAGCCTTGGTAGCGCAGTGGATAGAGCGTTAGTCTAGAGAACTAAAGGTCGTGGGTTCGAGTCCCACCTAAAGATGAAATTTCTCAAAAAATTTCGTTAATTAGCGTTGTAACTTGTAGATAGCAATACATATTTACATTTTCACATTACTTCGCGAAATAACATCCTAATTAAATATTTAATATAGCCGAATTTCCAAGATTTATCAAATGATATATATTAATTATACGGCTACGAAATAGATTATTGTCAAATGGCTAATCGATGAAAAATGTAGCAAAACTGCATCGACGACAGAATATTAATATATGTTCTTAATAAGTAACTTAAAGCATTTCTAACAATACTCGAATGCAAGAGCCTTGGTAGCGCAGTGGATAGAGCGTTAGTCTAGAGAACTAAAGGTCGTGAGGTTCGGGTCCCACCTAAAGACGAAATTTTTCAAAAAAACTCGTTAATTAGCGTTGTAATTTTTAGATAGCAATATTTACATTTTCACATTACTTCGCGAATAACATCCTAATTAAATATTTAAGATTTTCAAGATTTTCCGAATTTTCAAGATTTATATATATATGTATATATATATATATATATATATACATATATATATATATATATATATATATATATATATATATATGTATATATATATACTAAATTCAATTTGTTGTATGTTATGGTAAATTCAAGTTTCGCCAACAAATTGAATTTACCAATCTAATCTAGAAAAAGAAATCAATTCCACATTAATCCTATTGATATTCCAATTATACTACAAGTTTTTCCATCTAATAAGATGTCATGTCATGCCTTTCTTCTCTATCTGGTTTTATTGTAGTTGCGTTGTTAGAAATAACTATAATTATGATTATTATATGGATCTTCCTTTACTCCTCCGATTATATCGTATACTATGCAAATCCATTCTGATCTCTATAACAAAAATTATTGGCTCTACTCGTTCGTAGAAAGAGTTATAATAATTGGTAAACGTTTGTTTAACCAGTTGCATAACACACATTAAACATGTTCTCATAGTGTTTAGTATTACATACTGTTCAATTGTAATCAAGAATTGACAACTATCAGTAATTGTTCTGTGAAGAAAGCTAGGGTTCTTTGGAGTATGTAAAGATTTGATTTTAGCAATGGTAATTTATGGCTATATCATCGAACAAAAAATCGGGAAAACTGGTCCACTATTAACTGCTTTTAGTGCAGACCTGAATGATATTACGCAAACATTAATAAAAAAGTTCTACAAGGAAATAAACTACATTTCAAGATTATTTCTGCTTTCTTTAAGCCAAGTAGCAATTACCGAAGATAAAAATTATTGATATTAAAGTATCTGTGTATAATTACATAACATTTTCCAAATAAAAATATTTACAAATTCAATCATTACTTAAATTTAACTTATATATAACATATAAATATTTACAGAGAGTTTGAATGACAGAATAATTTTATGTTCTAAACAAATATTTAGTTATGGAGAATATAGGGAGTGTTCTCTTAATATTGATAATAGACAGATATTTGTTGATACGAACGTAATTATGAACCTTGGTTTAATATTTTAGCAATTTAACAAAATTGGCAAAAAGAAAAAATTAACGGAATAGAGTAAGAAGATATATGTACATATTTGACTTATTTCAATCTCTAATAAATATTGCGACATATTATTACAATTTTCGGAGAGTACCTATCTCAAAAGTTTCTAATAAATATAGTGAAACGAATCAATAGTATTTCAAGATCATATGTTTTACCGATATGTGACTGTAACAATAATAGATAAGATCCAAAAAATGTTTTTGTATTTATAGTTAGTCTTTTGAATTGAATATTTAATGAAAATAGTCTCGAAACGCTAGAATGCACAAAACATTATCCAAGTGAGCTTCTTTCATTTTGCAAGACGACAATTGTTACTAAAAATTTATTTGGGTTTAACAGATCTCGAAAGTTGTGACACTGTTATATGTATTGCCTCTAAAAATCCTAATGGATTAAATTAAAGACCAAATACTCGTATATGCGATCAACTTTTGTGTTTATACGGGGAAAATCTGTAAAGGAAATTTTTCCATGATTGCGGCGGCTTTTGAGGAATAGTCTATGACAAGATTTGCTCATTTCTGATTGCACAAAGAGCTTAAAGATGGTCGGAAAAACTTCGAATTGCAAGGTGGTCCAGGTGCTCCAATTAGTGTGCTAACCGGGGAAACCATAAACAGTGAAGCCGTAATTATCTGTACTGATCCACCCAACGCTCTAACCTTCTTGAACTATCTCTTGGAGGTATTTTATCCTTATGCACAAACATTTCACTAGCTTTTGTATTTACTAACACCGGATCAAAAAAGGAATGAAGTATCGATTTGTGATTCCTGAAGACACTGTGTTCAAGAATGGTGTAAACACTGTGTTCAAGAATAATGGAAGACGATTATAACTGCCGATGAAACTTGGGGGTATTGTTATGATCCAGTGATGAAGCAACAGAGCACTCAAAGGGTAGAACAAGAAGGATCACAATAAAATAAAGCGCGCGTGCCGAAATCTGTCACTAAATTTCTGGTCATAACATTTCTTAATTGTGAGGGGATGGTGTATATTCACAGAATCCTACATGATACTACAGTCAACGACAGTTATTATAAAGAAGTTCTACGATAGTTAATTAAGAGTCACGTCCCCCCAAAAACAGACTGAGCTGATTGGAAAGTGAAAGTTGCACGACGATAATGCTCTTCCACATGTGGCTAATGTTACAGAATTTGAACAGTAAAACCTCACCCTCCGTATGGCGCTGATAAAGCCCTGTGCAAATTCAAGCTTTATCTTCCAGCAAAAGAGACCTTAAAGGATGGCGGTTTAAAATATAATTGGATGTAGAGGCGATTTTGAAGAAGCTGTCAAAGAATGGCTTTTATCATGTCTTTGAGCAATAACAGCATCGGTGGGATAATATTATTGAACTACAGGAGAACTATATTAAACGTGATAATAGTATACTTCTTTAAGATTAATAAATACTCTTGGTAGTACTTTATGGAAAATCCCTCGTGTGTATATTATTCCAACTCTCCATTGTAACTGGATGCAAAAGAACATTAAGATCTTTATAAAACTGGAAGAATAAATAGTTTAAGTAATTAATTAGTTGCAAGAGAAATCAATTGCAATTTAATTCTATCAAGAATAAAATAGGATGCTGATTTTACAGCCTTAAAAAATATCTATATTGCTTTATAAGATCTCTATTTGATTATGGATCTTTTCTATACAGTAACAATAGGCCGCACATGTAAAGATTACATATTATCCAGAATCAAACACTCAGACTATGCATAGGTGCTATGAAAACCATTCCTGTTACGGTGCTGTAAATTTAAGCACAAGAATCGCCACTTAGTTGCAACTTTTAATCTTGAAAAAAATCCATTTCATATTTGCCCCATTGATATTCCAATTCTACTACAAGTTTTACCTAGTAAAGACGTCATCTATTTCTTCTCTATTCAGTTTTATTACAGTTACGCTATTAGTAATTATTATTATGGTGTCGAGTTATCTCGCACTTTCTCAGCCTGTGGATCTGAAACATTTTACACTACCCACATATCTGAGGGTATGAGCTCGGTGGTACGCGGTTGTGGTATACATCGTAGAACGGTATTTACTGCAAGTTCTATGATGTAATTTGTTGTTTTAGTTTTTTTGTAATTTCCATGATTCTTAAGATTACAAAAGTCTATATGGGATTGTTTAATTAGCGATTAGAATTGATTCTTTTTGTAAAAATTAACAGACTGTACTACATATGTTGAGTATTATTGTTTACTGCATTTATTCGTGGACCTATGATGATAATTCTGATCCCTCAGAGAACTGATGGAGTGTAATTCCGTTAACTGATATAATAAAAGGTAAAATATATATGCTTTTCTGTTTCCAGATACGCTGAAGTTCCATTTTCAGTGGTGTATATTTTTCGCTTTTGTTTGAGTACTTGCTGTTAATGTTATTTTCTGCTGGTACACCTACACCTATTAAGTATGTGATGTGTTCCACTTTATCCTTGAAGTACGATGCCTGGTCTATTTACTAAAATTTGTTTGTCTGTATGTATTGTGATATCCAAATAGAGTTGTTATTATTATTATTAATATTAATACTGGGGGTGTTTTTATCTTATCTACCTAGTTATGAAAGCATTATGCTATCGTGACAATTTTATTACGTCAAGTTTCTGTGACATTTTATAGTGTCATCTCCAAGTTCGGTTCGAATCCAAATTCTTTTACATTCGTTTAAAGAAGAGAAAACGAGTGATTTTAAACTTGAACACAGAAGCGTCATGAAATTTTTATCAAAAGAAGGCAGTAGCCCGAAAAATATTCATAAGAGAATCGTGGCAGTGTATGCAGAAAATAGCCTGTCCTATTTCCAAATCAAATTTTGGTGTAAGTAGGGTCAAATGAGGCAGAGAATCGATTTATGATGACACAAAAAGTGGAAGACTTCTGGAAGTGCGACTTGAAGAAAATATTTGGTATTGACTGACCGGCGAGTAACACTTTTAGTTATTGCTAGAGAAATAGGCATATTAGAAACGAGTATTTTTAAAATTCTATACGAAGATTTGGGAATGAGCAATGTGTCGCCACGATGGATTCCCAGATTTCCAGTCCCGAACAAAAAATGTGTACACGACAAATTTTTGAAGAGAATTTGACTGTCTTATCTCAAGATGAAGGCTTCTTTAAATAGAATTGTAACTGGGGATGAAACTTGGGTACACCCACGAAACAATAGTCCATGTAATGGGTTCATAATGGCTCTGCGTCGCCCAAGAAGGCAGAAACGCGATTTTCTGCGAGAAAAGTGATGGTCACAGTTTTTTGGGATGCGAACGGGTTCTCTTAATTGAATCTCTTATATGCCAAAAGGGACTACAATATCGGGAAGTGTCTACAAAAACACAATTAAAAACTTGAACAGGGTTATACGCGACGAAAGACCTCACAATTTTGCTCAGAAAACTCTGCTTGTGTCTAATAATTGGATGCTATTAAGGCTTTAGAGGCGATTTTGAAGATGCTGGCAAAAAAGGGCTTCCTTATGTCACAGCACCGATGGGATAAGGTTATTACACTGCAGAAGAGTTATACAGGACGTAATGAAGGTATCGTTGTTTAAGATTAATTAAGTTTTGTTAGTACTTTATTGAAAAATCCCTCGTGTGTATATTATTCCAACTGTCCATTGTAACGGAAAGTGAAACACGTTAAGATATTTAGAAAACCGAAACAGACTAAATAAATCTAACCGTTTACTTTTTATACAAAAAAATGTTTAATTACATGTAATAATAAATATCAAAAAAGGCGTACGTATGCGAGGGAAGAAAATTAATCATATGATTACATACATATATGCTAATACCTATTTTTAACGGATTGTAAACAAATACAAAACACTCATAGTCATAAGCATAGAGCTTAAAATAACAGCCACTTTACGCTACCAAACGCACACGTTCGTCCAGAGCAAATGTGCCCGTCACAAGAGCACCAAAGAAAAAATATACAAATACATATGCATATCATTTCGAAAATTATACTATCTAAATATCATCTAATCCATCAGATACATTAACAATAAATAAAAATTCAGTACGTCAATGTGTTAAGGCTGAGTTATTTTAGAAACAGCCGTCAACAAAGAAGCGCATAGAGCAATTTAACCTTGCCGATGCCTTGAACTATAAAAAAATACGATCCTTTGATATCATTTATATGACTATATAAAGTTCTATTAAGTTACCGACAATAATGTAGAGAGTTCGATTGAAATTGATCAGATGTTCCGAGCGTTTTTGCAATTGGTGACCATGCACTTTAGATTAGAAAATAAATATATGTATAGACACGTGCGGAGTGTGTAATATTGATGCGTGATATAAAATCATATCATTAATAATATTTATGGGTTATGATTTCTTGAGACGACTAATATGTTTAATAGATAAAAAAAATATAAATCTTAAATTGTAATTTCTTAATATTATAACTAGGGACCGGACACGAGAGGCCCATGACTCATGGCCCACGAGCGTACTATTGAAAATTTGTATCTTTAAAGAGTTTTTAATTTTATTTATATAATTGGAAAACAAACGGGTGGTGATCTATAAAATATGAAATACATTTTTATTTGTTCATTTTGTAGTTCAAGTTGAGTAAAGGAGTATTAATATTAACTAGCAATACTTTCTTAAGGTTCTCTTCTGGTAAATTTGTTCTCTTTGAACAAAATACATTCTTGTAGATAGTAAAGTCCTCTCTACATCACAACTGGTTCTAGGTGCATACTGGAAATATTATTTTATTTCAGCGTATTTTGCAGTTGGATTTTGTGGCATTGTCATACATAATTGCCGCAATGTTATTAAATTTGGATTTCTATTAAAAACTGCGTCTAACTTTTGCCGAAAGCCACATCCGAAGCCACTTGGAATATTTTTCAAATTATTAATAGTCACATTAGTCACAATAGTACATACAGCGCTGCATATTGTCAGACTGCACACAGAGATATGCAGCTGCATGTGCGGTCTTAATAATTTCTGTGAGATAGCCAAGTCGTTTTTTTTTTTATGAATGTGTCTAAAGATATTCTATCTCCCGCAGGGGCGTACTGATGAATCTCTAGAAAGATGAAATACGTATCTGCGTCTCTGGGGAGCGATATGTTTGGACACGTTCACAAAAAATATTAATATTGAACTTGTATTTGTGTTCTCCACACCAGATTTTTAATAATATTTTATATTATTAAAAATGCTTTTGTATTATAAAAATAACTATGTATTTGTTATCTAAACACAATAGAAACATAAAAAAATAATCGGAAAATACTTAAGAAAAATATTTACTCAATCGACTGTGCCTACAATATGGCGGCACTAAATTACCAAATATGGGTAGCGGCAATTAGCCAATCGTAAGTCTATATTTTGGCGGGCTATTTTCAGTTTTGTCTCTCTTATTGAAAAAACAGAGTATACTGTAGTAAAACCAGTAGTTCTTTCTAGTAACTAACAACCGACCTTTAAAATTTTGTGAATAAACACAAAAATAGTAATTAATTGACTTGGCAGATACATGTTGAAACTCCATTATAAATTATAATAAAACACGTTTATACGTTTGTTTCAAATACGTTTTAATAACACTACAATTGTTTCGCCAAACATTGGCTTCATCAGGTGCTGATAGTCTGATAATACAATAAAACAACTTAATATATATAGTGTGAGAATAGAATAGTGTGAGAGAGTGTGAGAGAGTGTGAGAGAATACATGAGTGTGAGACTATATATATTAAGTTGTTTTATTGTATTATCAGACTATCAGCACCTGATGAAGCCAATGTTTGGCGAAACAATTGTAGTGTTATTAAAACGTATTTGAAACAAACGTATAAACGTGTTTTATTATAACAAAAATAGTAAATGTGCCACGTAAATTTAATTGACAAGGGACAGTTACTTTACTGAAAGGTGAATAAACTGGGCCTGATAGTAATGCAATCAGTTCTGTATTGAAGGTCAACCACACATATATTAATTTTCAAGATAACCTAGAATATAAACTACTTATGAAAGTCAATAGAATAAATTTAGGACTTACTTTTCAAAAATATGAAGAATTTTCTGTACACTACAGCATTCCTCAAAATTATGATACGATATTGTTTTCTGCACTGTGTATGATACTTCTCTGGAAGTAACTTAACTGTATTTTTGGTAATTTGCCGTACTTTTAGTGGAGACTACATGTAAAATTTTCAGAACTCATTTTTAAATAAAATTTAACAATGAAATTTCAAGTTAATTTAAGTCAACCATAGGCAACTAAATTCAAAAATTTGAATTTTATTCTAAACATACGCGGACGTTACCAACGGCCATAAAATTTCCCTAGATTATGAAATTCCTTATTTTCTCTTAAAAAAAATACATTAACAAAGCTGAGTGTAAAAAATAGCATAGAAAACACGTTTCATAAGACATTAAAGCATCTGTATGTAAACATATGCTGTGGCGTATGTGTGTGTGTGTAACTCTAATAGAAGTATTTACAGTCAGAATATTTTGAATTCATAGGCGTCACGTAATACAATTTTCAGGGGGGGTTTAATTTTGGAGTTTGCGTCGTAATTGACACAATATTTTGGGTATATATTCTATATAATTTAATCTTTCCATTTTTCATGTGTTGGGATTTTATTTCAAGGGTACCCTGTATATTATATTTGTAAAAAGCAAAAATGCGATGTGACGCAAAAAATATCTTTAATGTATAGCAAGATATATAATAATAATTGAGCTAACGTAATAGTTATACAATGATTAACAGTTCATGGTACATATTTGATTAGATTATCATTCACGTATATACATATGTATAAGAATTTTGAACGTTTTACCCTTCGAAAAATGTATTTGCTTTTATTACTCAAGTATGTATGTATAGGCCATAACCTTTACAAACTAATAATAACATCTATATAATGAATTCTAGCAAAATTAAAGAAAAAAAAATATATGTTTCAACTATTGCGGAAAGTTTTATATTGCATCTTGTCACAAAATATTTATAGTATTTACGTCACCAAAAAATTAAGTCAATGCCTATAATAATATTAATATAGATTTGGGAAAACAATGATAAACTAATCAATTTTAAAAGACCTTGGTTGGAATGTGGATAAAAATATGCACGTTATCATAATAAGTGAATCATTCATTGACCACATATCAATGCTCTTCCGTTTTTCTTATTAACGTGATAATCCTTCCGTGAATTATACGTGCATCAAATGTATCGTCACATAAATACTACTAAAAGAATGTTATCAAAATGATAACCTCAAGTGTTTATTACTTAAAGGATATTTAACCTAAAAATTTGTGTATTAGTATGATTCATTCGTTTCTAGAAATAAGTATTCTGTTAATACAACCCCAAAATAACATGCTAAAAAATTCAGTTTTGTTATTTGAATTTAAATTGAAATAATGTTAAATATTCTTAATATTCGCTGAACCTATTTTCATGAATGTATAAATATTCGATTATACTCATTAATTGCAATACAATAGATAAGCGTTAAAAACGGCTCTGGTGAAAATCTAATTAATAAGGAACAAAGTAGTGCTAGTAGTTTTCACATTCTCTACAAATTAAATTTCAAATAGATCCAGGAACACGTAGGTATCTTGATTTCTCATAAATTATAAAATTTCCAGAACAAACACAGCTTTACTGTGCCATGTTCACAGATAGCAATCTGCCTGCAAGTATGGACTAAGGAGGATTGATATATAAGATCTCCAACAGCGCCATTGTGTGAGTAGTGGGGATAAATACAAGTTCTAACCTGTAAACGCTAATTTCGAGTACCTCGTCTTAGTATGCAAAGTTTCATTTTCCTATGTATCGGTGTTGAGTAAGTGTCGTTTATCATGGGTTCGATTCCTGGAGATACGTACCAAGCATCCATGATCCGTGATAGATTTTTAACTCTGGAAAGTTGCGCGCCTAGCAAAATTTACAAGCATTTCAAAACTGTTTATGGTAATAATTGTATGGATGTGACGAATGTTTGCCAGTGGGTTCGACCTGCAAAACTCTCTCATAGAGACCAAATGAAGGTTTGATGGAAACTGATCAGATCGACCAGAATCAGTGATGCATGAGAAGAATAAAAGACAAGTGAATGCCCTGATTCAAGGAAATTTCCGGATTACACAAAAACAAATTGATCGGAAATTAGGCATTAGTCAAGAAAGAGTTCAGTATATTTATTGTTCAGACGTTGAATTTCACAAAAAATTGCACCAGATAGATCCCACAACAATTAACAGATGTCATGAAAGAACAAACAAACAGCATGTATTAAGAACTTCTTAACCAGTATCGACATTTTCTGGGATACAAAGGGAGTAATACCTAATATCTGCCGAAGGGATTAACGATGAGGGAGGCATTAAATGATCAAGATTTTTCATCAGACACTGAAGTTGGATTAATTAGATCAACAGTAAACAAGAAAGTTTTTTCATGGATGGAATGAAGAAATTGAGTTAGTGTTTGGAGAAACTAAATGGTGATTATATGGAAAAATAATTATGTACAATAACTTTGCTTCATTTTGAGACTAGTTTCATTCAGAATAATTGAAACATACATGAGTAGGTAAACCCCACCAGTTTTGTATAATACAAAGGTATTTTTAATAATATAAAATATTATTAAAAATCTGGTGTGAAGAACACAAATACAGGTTCACTATTACTGTGCCACCTTTGGAAGGGCGTCGTTGGTTCGCATTGGTTATGTGGACAGAGCGAGGTACTTCGGCTGTCTGACAACAGGCAGCGCTGAATTTACTTCTACACTCGGTCTGGATAATTTCTGTGTTATGGCGATGTGGTTCTTTTTTGTGGATGTGTCTGAGGATATCCTTTCTCCAGCAGGGGCGTACCGATGAGCCTGTAGAAAGACGAAATATGTATCTGCGTCTCTGGGGAGGGATATGTTCGGACACGTTCACAAAAAATATTAATAGTGAACCTGTATTTGTGTTCTTCACACCAGATTTTTAATAATATTTTATATTATTAAAAATACCTTTGTACTAATTTCATTATTTTGTCTATTCTTATTCTCATTTTATAGAGGAAGACATACATAAATCAATCCGCCGTCGTATAACTGTTACTTCTTATAATACGTATACATAATACGAATACATACAGTAAATTCTCTGTTAAGTGTACACCAACGGTTCACAAAGTTTTGTCCGCTTAAGGGTGGTGTCCGCTTTACAGAAAAATATATTAAATAAATGTTTTTAAAAATGTTATTTATTAATAAAAACCACAAATTCTAAGTGTCACTATTTTTACTACTTAACATGGAGTTATTTAACAAAGCGTTTACATACAATTTGTAATGATACATATTCTAATATAGAACTTTATCGTAAGTGAGTATATTATTCTCAAAATGCGTTTCTAAATTGCTTATTACATATATCTAACGCTTGTAAATCATTGTTCATTCTAGAAAATAACTTTAAATTTTTCACATTTTTAAGAGCATTTTTTTATAAGAGTTTAAGCTAAGATTTTTTGATACAAATTTTCTTCTTCATCACTAAACTCTAATTCCATTGGATCGTTTTCAATAATTGTTGCCCAAGTTTCGATAATTTCGTCTTCCTAAACTAAATTGTAGTTAATATTTATGTATTGCAGAGGGTCATCAATTTAATCATCAACTCTTTTCATACTTATTAAATATTCTTTGAGCAGAGAGAGCGATAAATTATCTTCGGCATTTTACTGTAGGATTTGGGTCTTCCAGACAAAACTCTGCTTTTTTAAAGCAAATTCTTAATTGTTTCGGAGGAGACTGTCTGCCATGTAGCTGTGATCATATAAATTGCATCTAACAAATATATTTTTTTTATCAATTCATTTGCAGACGGAACACAGTCCATTTCGGCTAAACTACGTTTTAAAATAAGAGATTTGTATAAAATTTTAAAATTTTGTATGATTTTTTGATCAAGAGTTTGGCAACATGCTGTTGTATTTGGAGTCAAAAATATGATTTTTATATTATGCAGACAGGGCTGGCGTAGATGAGAAGCTGCGTTGTGCATGAAAAGCAGAATTTTTATTTTTTGGGCACCTACTTTCCTATCTAATTGAAGAAGCCCCTCTGTCATGATATCACATGTCATCCAAGTTTTCCGATTCGATTTCCATTTTACTGGCAAAATTATTTTTTTTAATGCACGAGGACGTGTCGCTTTTCCGATAACAAGCAATTATTCTTTTTCGTCATCCATTCTTACACAATGTAAAGGTGTTAAACGTTCTTTTGACATCTTTCCGCTTACACATTTTTTACCTTTTAGCGCAAAAATCTTTTTCGGTAATCCACGCAAAAAAGTCCGGTTTCGTCTGGGTTGAAAATGTCTTTTTCACTACAGCCTTCGATTAATGATGGAAGGTTTTCGAAGAAAACTAAACACTAGCGGCTTTTCCGGAAGCCGATCTAAAACTTATGTTATGACCAGAGACCGGACGCAAAAGACCGAAATTATGATGGACCATATAAATAGTCTATAACATCGCTAAGTACAACGCGCAGTTATTAAATAGCATTATTCATTCGGTTAACCTCACATCTGTTTTTAGTCATTGAATAGTGATGCAATTACTTCAATATTACAGTTCAATTTCTTTCTTCATGGGCGTAGGTAGAAGCCTAATTTTTTATGATTTATTTTATTTATTAGTTTATATTTCGTAAGATAAATAAAGTATGGTGAGTTAGTTTCTATTTTTCATTGATTTAACTGTTAATTACATACTCCGTAATTTTTGTAATAGATCCTGTTTAATATCATGTCATTGAATCTAATTCTCCCAATTATTTTCACGTAAGTGTCCAGTGAATTTCGTTAAGTTTCAATAACTTACGCATACATTTTTAATTTTCATTTATTTAGATCTAGAACATTGTTTAAGTTAGTTTTTCAGATATGATATAGAACAACAACGAGAATAGCATCATGAAACAATGCGAGTTAGATTAAGGGTCATACTGATTGTATGTCCATTGCCAATCATTCTGAAACTTTTTGCAAAGTCTGTCAAATATCGTTGAAAAATTCCATGAAACCGCACGTACAAACAACGTCACTTAGCATCGAAAACACATACACAGAAATTAGACCCGTTGGAATCTGACAATTTTAGCGAAGAACTCTGTGAAACTTTAATGGCGACAAATATTCCATTAAATAAACTTAAGAATCCCACCTTCAAAACATTTCTCCAAAAATATCCTGATCGAGATGTTCTTGATTAATCCACTTTACGTAAATATTATGTTCCTAAGTGCTACACGAAAGCAGTAGAATGTATAGAAGCCATCTTTCAACTCAGTACCTATGGATAAGTGCCGACGGAACTGTTGATATATTAGGACGCTGTTTGGTAAATGTTGTAGCTGGTGTACTATATCCAACTATTCCATATAACGCATATGTAATAGCAACAAAAGTTATAAATACAGTTGATACGGAAACAGTTGCTAAAACCATTTACGAGAATATGCACCAAATGCTTCATTCGGAGAACAGGTACAAACAAAAATGGTTATTTGTGTACCTAGGTTCGTAAGTACAGTTTTATGGTCGAGAATACGATTGCAAACCGAGACCCGTAGGTTCGAGGTTTGCATGTATTCGAGACCATGAAAGTGTACTGTACGAACCGTGGTGCATATGAGATTTTTCGTCATACCTACGTTTTTTTTAAATAGACGAATTTGAATGATTTTCCACTTTACTTTTACTATATGTATACACATTAGTAACATCAAGTCAGGAATATTTGTCGTATCTATGGTAACCATGTTTGTGTCGATATAAATTTATATTTTTGATAAATGTCAAAGTATATGCAATAGATTTTCAAAAGTCTTTCTTTCTAAATAAAATTTATAAACATGAATCAAATAGAGATGGATGCTATTATAGCTTGTACTGAGATTTTGCCGGAGAAATCTAAAAACAGATACAATGAAACCTACCTCTAAAATGTTCAAAGATTGGTGTCACCAGAGGTATGTGGAGAGTATTTCAGAAAGTGTAATGCTGGCATATTTTCGTGATAGATCTATGAAGTTAAAATCACCAAACAGTTTATGGTGTGAATACTCCATGTTAAAAACTACCATATTTATTAACGAAAATGACGATATTTCAAAATATCCTAAATTGAAAGGATTTTTGAAGCGTATAAATGATGGTTTTAAGACTAAAAAGTCTAGTATCTTTACAAGAGAGGAAATGAATAAATTTCTTATTGAAGCTTCCGATGATACATATTTGTTGATGAAGGTAAGTTTACAGAATGATTCTTTATAATTCGTGTTCATTCTATACTAATTTTTTTGCAGGTTGTTATGATTATGGGAATTGCTGGGGCTTGTAGGAAAGATGAACTAGTTAAAATGAAAATTCAAGATGTGGAAAATAAAAATGATGTAATAATAATTAAAATACCGGATACTAAAAATGGATTAAAACGTTCTTTTACAATTATGGCGAAGAATATCCAATTAATTTTATGCTAATTATTAAAAAATACATTGGTCTGAGATTAGAAAATATTACCAATGATAGATTTTTCTTAAAGTACAGTTTTGGTAAATGTCGAAATCGGCCTGTAGGAAAAAACACTCGCAAAAATTCCTAGCCAAATAGCAAAATACTTGTCGTTGGAGAACCCCACTACCTACACCCACTACCTATTCCTTTCAAAGGACCTCGGCAACATTATTAGCCGCTTCAGGAATTGATGTTCTTGGTCTGAAAAGACACGGCGGATGGAAATCTTCCACCGTGGCAGAAAGCTATGTTTCCGATTCAATGATAAATAAAGTACAGATAGCTGACCGAATTTTATATAAACAAAATATTACAGAGGCTGTTTGCTCAATTGTGATACAGAAAAATGAGAAGAAAGTTGATGATTCCATTAGGAATCCAACCATTAATAATGTTGACATTATTGAAAATATAAACTTGCCTAGTAAGAAAGAAGACTCTATTGTTCAGATAGCTAATTGTTGTAATTGTTCGTTTACATTTAATATTACAAAATCATAAGTTTTTGTACAAGATTCTATTTTTCCTAGTTATGTTAATTAATCATGTTTGAAATAAATTTGTCATAAATTTTCTAATATTGCTATTATTTCCCTAGGGTCGTAATAAATATTACAGCCCGCTACCATAGCAACTGTCAATACGGTATGTAAAGTGTCACTTACGTTTCAAAAAAAGGTGTCATAATTGTTTACTTACGCAGTAGGTGTGACGAAAATTACTTTTATTTGTCAGTGATAGTGCTGCATATATGTCAAAAACAGGCAGATTATTAAAGGAAACTTACCCTAATTTGTTGCATATTACTTGTGTAGCACATGCTCCCCACAGAATTTGTGGATAAATCAGAGACACCTTTCCGGAAGTTGATAGACTTGTATCCGCTTTTACAAAAGTTTTCAGAAAAGTACCATTGAGGTTGAAAATCTTCCATCTTTGGCACTGCCTCCCTCTCCAGTAATAACCAGACGGGAGAACATGGTTGGTAGCTACTAGTTTTTATGCAGGGAATTTAGATAGTTTACAAAATTTCGCTACATGTTTGAATGACGATGCAAGGAACTAATATATATATATATATATATATATATATATATATATATATATATATATATTATCAATACCTTATTTACCGTTAGGTGTTAAGGTTAAATACAAAAATCAAACAATTCCTTAAAGTTACAGTACATTAAATCAGTAAGTGCAGCCTATCAGAATCTATAATTATTATTTTATTCTAATTTCGTTCCGTATATCATCCTTGCCCATTCTTTCTTGTTTATTGCCATTCTTTTCGCCTCTCTCCCTGACATTCCCTTGGCTCTCAATATGTCTTCCACTTGGCTGTCCCACGAATTCCTAGGTCTACCTCTTGGTCTTCTCTGATATCTTCTTGCTTGCCATACTTTTCTTACTGTTCTCTCCTCTCCCATTCTTGTCAAGTGTCCAAACCATCTTAATTGATTTCGTTGTATATCTTCCTTCAGCGCCCGTACTTTAAGTTCTTCCCTTGTTTTGTTATTTCTTACTCTGTCTCTCTTAGTAATTCCCATTATTCCTCTTAAAAACCTCATCTCCATTGCTTGTATTTTGTTTTCCAGTCGTTTCGTCAATGTCCAACTTTCGCTTCCGTATATCAATACGGTCTTAAATATGGTTTTGTAAACTGAGGTCTTAGTTTTCCTTGACACTTCTCTTCTTCTCAGGAACGAATTGTTCAAGGAGTAATAAAGTGCTGATGCTGCATCTAACCTGTCATTCAGTTCTGCCTCCATGGTTCCTGTTTTATGTATTTTCACCCCTAGGTATTTAAATGTTTCTACTTGTTCTATTTTAGTGTCGTCAAGTTTTGTTTGTAATTCATCATCTTTTTTCCCTATTACCATAACTTTGGTTTTCTTTGCGTTTATTTTTAAATTCTTCTTTCGCAACGCCTCTGCCCATATATCTAGATTACGCTGGAGATTGAGCTCATTTTTCGCATAAATCACCAAATCATCTGCAAATATGCTCTCTGCTATTTCTACCGGTTCCATGTTATAGTATCCCACCTTCATTTTCTTAACTTTCATTTTCGCTTCTTTTGTTACATCATCCATTATTATATTAAATAATACTGGGCTAAGGTTGCCTCCTTGTCTTAATCCCTCCGTCGTTACAAATTCTTCAGATCTTGTGTTCCTAGTTCTAACGTAATTTCTTGTGTTCTTATATACAGCTTTAATACAGTTTATTAATTTTTGCCCGACTCCTCTCCTTCTTAGACTGTTCCAAACTAGTTCCCTTGGCACGCTGTCAAAAGCTTTCTTGAGGTCTATAAAGGCCACATATATATTCTCATTGGTACATTTCTCTATTAATTGTTTCAGTGTGAATATGTGGTCCTGAACTCCTCTCCCCTTTCTGAAACCACTTTGTGAATCTTCTAACTGTCTTTCCACTGTTCTTTCTAGTCTTTTGGTCAGTATCCATTCATAGAGTTTGGCCAGCGTGCAAAGCAAAGTAATACCCCTGTAATTAGCGCAGTCCCGTTTATTCCCTTTCTTGAATATCGGTATCAATATTCCTATCTCCCAGTCCCGTGGTATTTGTTCCTCTCTCCATACTTTGTTTAGTAGCTTTACCATTATTTCCACAGCTTTCGGTCCTAGGTTCATTATCATCTCCGTATATATTCCATCGTGCCCTGCCGCCTTGCCCCTTTTTAATCTTCTCACGGCTTCCGACACTTCTTCTATTGTTATCTCTACGTCTTGTTCATTATTTTCGTTAATATTCTCTTGTTCTTCTTTAGTTCCTATGTCATTGTTCTTTTCTATCGTTAAGAGTTCTTCGAAATACTCCTTCCACCTCTTTATAATGTCCTCATCTTCATCTAGTATTTTCCCTTGTTTATTTTTAATAAGATTCGGCTTATATGTTCTTCCGCGTCGAAGGGTTTTTAGAACTCTATAAAACAACTTTAGGTTTCCGGAATGGTCTCTCTCCATCTTGGCCCCAAATTCTTCCCATGATTCTTGTTTCGCTGATTTTACCATGGTTTTAACTTTATTTCTCTGCTCTTTGTAAATGTCGTATTTTTCATTTGTTTTATCGTTCAGATACTGCATCCATTTCTCTTTCTTAGTTTTTATCTCTGCTTTTATTTCTTCGTTCCACCATCTGGTTTGTTTGATATTTTCTCTAATTTTTGTCATTCCGCAAACTCCCTTGGCTGCTTTAGTTATTTTTTTGTTTACAAAATTTCGTTGCATGTTTAAATGACGATGCTCGGAGTATTTCTGAGTGCAAGGAACTAATACAAATTCCAAATTAAAAAAATCAGTTGTACTTTCTTCAGGAACACTTTGGAAATTAGCCAAAACTATTCACTTATTTTGAAAATCAAAATCTCAAATTAAATGGTGGATTAACCACATTAAATGTTGCTATTAATCATTTGAAAAAGTTAAACGCCGTTTTTAATAGAAATCCAAATTTAATACCATTGCGACAATTGTGTATGAGGACAATTCCTCAAAATGTAGCTGCTAAATACGCTGAAATAAAAGAATATTTCCAGCATGCACTTATAACCAGTTGCGATGTAGAAAGTACGTTTTCTATCTACAAGGATATATTTCATTCAAAGAGAACAAATTTTACAGAAGAGAACCTTGATAAAGTATTGATAGTTAATATTAATACTTCTTTACTCAACTAAAACTAGAAAATGAACAAATAAAAATGCATTTCGTATTTTATAGATCACCACCCCTTTGTTTTCCAATTTTATAAATAAAATTATAAAAACTCTTCAAAAATACAAATTTTCAGTAGTACGCCCGTGGGCGATGAGTCATCGTTCTCTAGTATCCGTTTCCCGTTCGAACCACCCGGATGATACACTGAAATTTAAATAACCCAAAAAGTTGGCGATTTTCTTGGCTTTCGCTCGCACTATCGGCCATGATAATGGAATGTTTTTGTTTCGAGCTTTCTCAAACCATTCGTAGCATATGTTATCAATTTGCAATCCTTCATTTTTCAAGAAACTTCTTTTTTGATTAATATTATTTGACAACCAGTTTGTAGTTAATCTACGCTTTTTTCGAATGATTTCACTTGCTTGAGCTTTTCCTTTTTGTTAACATTTATTACGACAATTTTTTCTTTTGACGATGACACGTTGAAAGGCTGATCTTCAAATACTAGCGTAAAACACATTTATGAACACAATTGAAATCTGAACATGAAACTGACTATTTCGGCCTACGCGAATTGTAAGAATGCGAATACTTCGAGTTGTCAGGGAATTCCCCGAACGAAATGCATTTGAATAAGTAAAATAAGGTCAGTTGGTGTCCGCTTAAAGGAGATGGATTACACTAAAATGAGCCCAATGAGGTGTTCGTGTCCGGTCAAAGAAAGTGGCCGCTTAACAGAGGATATTTTAAATGTATACGCAATTGGTGAGAATTTGTGCCCAAACATACGTCCGGCTAATAGAGCTATTCGCTTATAAGAGGTGTCCGTTAGCAGACAGTTTACTGTATTGATGTGAGAGGTTTTACACCTTTTTAAGGTTTTACATGCTGTTACTGGTCGGAGCATCGCCAATTCTAAGCAACTCTACCGTATAGTATTCTTTTCACCATAACTTTATTATACTGTTTTACCGTAATTAGACTGTACCAGCAACCACTTCAAAAAAACATAATAATGCTCTATTATTTATTACACCTCGATAACTAGCATAGTTACTATCGATTGTAAGTATCGCATATTACAATTATGGTAATCTACGCTACATATTTTTTTCAGTGTAATATTTGGGTAAAGAATACTTTAAAACATACGCATCAGCTACGAAAGATTCAAAACAAAGTGTTTGCGTAAGTTTTCGAGGCAATTTTGTTATCGATCATGCTTTTGCTAGTACATTTTGATGCTAAATGAAATTTAAAAAACGGCTAACTTGTTATTGGACATTATGATAAATACACTATGCGGCCAAAAAAAGAAAAACGAATCACCAAGTAAAAGTATATATTTTTAAACCAAATTTGGTACAAATGTTTACTGTGTTAAAAATAATAAAATGATTAAATTTTCATTGACAACTTCATACACTTTACAGTGAAAATTTAATTATTCCTTTCCGTTTCACATAAACATTATGCTATTAGCCTGGGTATGCTTCTAATAAAATGATCTATAGATCAGGCGCGGCTCGTGATGACGTATTTTGGTTTGCAGTACAATGATCCGAGTGCTTCGTGTATTCTCGTGTACTAAATGTAACGTTTGCTTAGTAAACACCGAAAACACACGAGGCACTCGTATCATTGTACTGCAAACCAAAATACGTCATCACGAGCCGCGCCTGCTATAGATTCTTGTGAGAGCTTATTCCAAGCAATTTGTTGGACAACATGTAGCTGTTGTTAGGGTATTAGAGGGTTAGGAAGCATATCAACCCTTCGTCATATATTGCAGATATGTTTTATGGGCGATAGACCTGACAACCGCGCAGGCCAATTGAAAGTATTCACTTCTTATAGGAATCGTAATGTAATTGCTTTGTCTTCCTGAAATGTAGCATTAATTAATCGTTTGGTATATGCTAAAACGAACGGTTTCAGACAACAGCATTTAAATGACCTTGAGGGATACTAAAGGAGCCCTATCAATCCTTTTAAGTGCAGTCTCACGTTTTTCCGTCTTTTTCTCTTCGGCTTCGAACTCGTCTCCGACCATCAAGGGCCCACAGACACAAACTAGAATCGTCTAAAAACACGATATTGTTCCACTCTTCATCCCAATTTACACATACATTATACTATTCTAATCTGAGGGCACGATGCCGATTAGTAAGGGCTAGTGTTACTCTTGAACGCATTGTTATTCTATTGCATATTTCTGTCAAAGAAACCGTGTAAATAATCGAGGAACATTTAGGAAGTTCTGAAGGCATTTGTTTTACAATTTATCCAATGACACATTCCAACAAAACAATGTCTGTCCTCAAATTTCAGTTGTTACATTACGATTCCTACAAGGTCACAACCTAAAGACCGCCATTTTCTGTCGGCTCACAGAGGCGTAGATGAGCAAGAGGTTCGGGCGATACAAATCACTTTAACTACGGGAATATTACATCGTTAGATGTGGAACGATCTTTTTCTCAATCTCAAAGAGACTACTGTTGAAACGTAGGCTATGCTGAGGGCCAAATTAATCATATTCAAATGATTTGTCACATCCGATAGGAAAGCTAAATCACGGAGCCATTTTTTATTTTTAAGTATTTCTCCATAATATCACCTCGTTCGTGGAGAAAATAAATGATTTCAGGTAATAGTTCTTGAAATCTCTATATAAAGAAGTAAATCAGTGTGCTCGGCAGAGTCGCTAGCTTCGCGCACGGATTGAATTCACGATCTTTGTGGCAATATCCACGATAATAGAATGCGAAAAATGATGGAAAGTCTTCGTTAGTTCGACACAATGTAACAAACCTAACTTGACTGCCTGTCATTGATGATGCTCTATCAGTTGTAATGGACATGAGTTTCTAAATCGGTAGCTCGTATTGTATTACAAAATTTAGGAAAACTTTGTAAATATCTTGTCCGCGGGTTCTTTCTTTCAGAGGCAGCAACGCTAACAATACCAGAAAATACCATCCAAATAAAAATACATAATTGAAGAGTATCAGTCACATCGGTGGACTCGTCAAATTGCAAAGAAAAGTATGTACATTCCATAATATCATTTTTTAGTTTGGATTCCAAATCTGTGTTCATGATTTCGATACGTCTAGTAACAGTTTGACGAGATTATTGAATATCCTTGATAGCAGATATAATCTCTGTAAAAGATTCAACAAATGATTCTTTTACTACCGCTCCATCTTGGAAAGGTTTCTTGTGTTGCGCCAGTTGCAGCTACTGGTTGCTTCGCTAGCCTAGTAAACATGGATTGCTCTCCCTTTAAACTACTTTCCAAATCCTCCACCTTTCGTTTTTTTAACGCGCTTTTTTTGCGGAAAATCATTTTCATAGTTAAGCTACATAATGCGCTACAGTTTTCTTTGAAAGAGTTTCCATAGGTGTTCATTGATCATATTATTAAAAACATGTCCAGGCAAATAGCAGAATGGATTCATCTACGTTGAACGGAAATTCAATATTAAATTTTCTCTGTAAAGGGTACGAATTATTGAATGAAAATCTAATAGTTTATTATTCTCACAGTAAAGATTTTGGTTTGAAAATATGTACTTTTTCTCCCGACCGAGAATAAAGTGTCATCTTATACATCTGATAATTAACATATATTAGACTACTTTATTCTCTAGGGAATAAAATATTCACTTTTCCCTAGGGAATAAAGTGAATACTGTAGGGAATGAAAATAAGAATTTAAAAAAGGTATATAACCCCTTACCACAATTATTAGTCGTATCCTAAATACGTATTTCGACAGCTAAGTTGTCATCATCAGTAGGTAAAAACTACTAATTAAAAGTCGCACATGGGGCACAGTAAAGTAAGAAAAACGCTTCCGCACAACTACTATACACTGCATCCCCGTAAAGACTAAATTTAACATGCCAATCTAAACTACGAGACAAACACTTGCCTCTTAAGGAAAAGGTCTAAACATGTGTTAAATTGTCGAACAAAGGAACGGCAGACATTCATCTCTAAGGGAGGCGCCACTAAATTCGATTTTTAAAAACTACGATGACCCACTATTAAACTTAAATGAAACACCTTATATTTTCACAAAACAATAGTATATTTAAATATATGTATATTTCATGTGCATTGCACACATCAGTAGTTATTATTTAAACGTATTATTTCGAGTACATGTATAGTAAAAATATCTATTTTGGGTAGGGGTGTCAAAATTTTTCAATTACAAATGGTTAAAAAGTATTGTCGTATATTATAAAAACCGAACTCTATTGAAATTCTGAGAAGGACAAAATTTGGAAGGGCCGTTACATATGAAAAAAACAAGACATCTGACTGTGTTGTGTTATATTAAATAACAATCAAGTAACGTGAAAAGGATCTATGAATTATTAGATATTGTGGTATATAATTTAAAAGTTAATTATAAATAGGTGACATGTCATTGTTAAGGAGTTAAGCACTTGTAATTGAAAAATTTTTACAGCCCTACCCAAAATAGATATTTTTACTATACATGTACTCGAAATAATACGTTTAAATAATAACTACTGATGTGTGCAATGCACATGAAATATACATATAGTTAAATATACTATTGTTTTGTGAAAATATAAGGTGTTTCATTTAAGTTTAATAGTGAGTCATCGTGGTTTTTAAAAATCGAATTTAGTGGCGCCTCCCTTAGAGATGAATGTCTGCCGTTCCTTTGTTCTACAATTTAACACATGTTTAGACCTTTTCCTTAAGAGGCAAGTGTTTGTCTCGTAGTTTAGATTGGCATGTTAAATTTAGTCTTTACGGGGATGCAGTGTATAGTAGTTGTGCGGAAACGTTTTTCTTACTTTACTGTGCCCCATGTGCGACTTTTAATTAGTAGTTTTTACCTACTGATGATGACAACTTAGTTGTCGAAATACGTATTTAGGATACGACTAATAATTGTGGAAAGGGGTTATATACCTTTTTTAAATTTTTATTTAACCACAGTCTCCATTGAAAGAATTTTTAATGAAAATAAGACACAAACAAACTCGTTTTACCTTAGTAACCAGAAACTATGCACATTTTCATGACAAACCAACTTAATTGAATGACATCAGACCAATCTATCAATCAACTGTCAAACTAATAATGAAATAAATTATTACATTTAAGGTCGGGAGAAAAGTTTTGTATGTAATTCGGGAATAAACGTCTATAATCCCTCAACAGAAAATGCCCTCGCTCCCTTCGGTCGCTCAGGCATTACTTACTGTCTCGGGATTAAAACTGTCGTTTATTCCCTTAATACATAAATATCTATTACTGATTTTTTTTGTCACTTTGTATAAATATTTCATAAATACATTATTATTAATTTAGAAAACTCTATTAAATTGTCGAAACTCGTTTTTTATAATTTTATAGTTTTTTAATAGCCACTTTAATTTACTTAAGACACTATTAAAATTGAATGTCGTAGAATTCATCAGAAAATTAATTACGTCAATAAGAAGTTGAAGTATTTAAAATAACCGGACGCCATATTAATTATGATTTATTCTATTTTTATTATGTATTTATTTAAGATGTCAAGCCTGAACAATTAATGGACAATTATGAAATCTCTCTCTAACCTACTTCACGCCCAAGCGAACACGCTAAAATGCATCAATTAATAGCTCCAAACAAAAGATCTCCGGATCGGTCCATCATGAAATTAGTACTGAAGCGAATATGCGTTGAAAATAATTTACTTTCTGATACCGTTCTTACACCAGAGTGCGCCTTCTTTCTACAAAAACTGATCAAACTAACTACATACATATATATGTATGTATTTAAAAATTACAGATGATAGATAGGTACATGTAGTAGTCACTATGTATATTGCGTGTTGACTCTCAATTACATTAAGAGATGACCCAGTTTGTCATAAATAAATATTTTTTTATGATTTTGTAAGTAGTAAGATAAATCCATTCATTCAAATTAGTTATCTGTTAAATTTCATGGACAATTGAGTAAATGTGTGTAACAAGACACTAAGGCAGAAAAAATATATGTATTATGAATTATGAATCTTCAAACATTATAACTAAAAACGTGTTTTGGTAATTCAAAGTTCATTTTTACATATGTAATTGGAAAAACAAAGGATAAACCCGAGAAGACATTTGAACAACTTGCCTACATTCCGTAACGTTTATTATATTATATTACATATTTACGTACTTCCTAATTTCTATGATTTATTTCATAATCTTCGAGGAAAATATTTGCAATTACATCACATTATTTAAAGTAATAAAATTCATGCAAGGCTCTACTAAGTATTTGCAATTATTATATAAAATATTCCAGTCATAATTAGAGCTGAGGATGTTTGCGGTACGGCAGGACCGTATGTAGTGCATCCCCACATTTAACTATTTATCTAAATATTCTCTGAAATGATTTGCCGGATCTCATAAATTAATAGAGTGATATTTTAGTATGCACTGGATATTGTTATTATACAAAATCATAATAGCCATTTGTATTTATGGATCATAAATAATAATACGCATGTATTTGTATTTGGTTGTGAATTCAATTTAAACTTAAAACGAATCGTAATATTTTAACGACAAGCCGTCCTTACAATACATGCATTCGAGACAAAGTGTGCAACTCTACGAATAACTTCCATAATTGATCGAAAATGGACATTTTGGAGCTGAAGTAAAGCCCCTATTCTTAGAAAATTTTATTACTGTCGTTAAGAACTATTATTATAAACAACAAAGGCCTTTTATTAGTGTTGAAGTTTTAGTTTCATTGAATTTCCATGTTGTAAGTAGTCAATTGTAAAGTGTTCATTCACAATATTCTAAAACAAGGTGTAAATTTAACTAAAATCCAGAAAAACACATTCTGATAATATATTACTAGATTAGAAGCTGTGTTTATTACTATTTATTATATTATTTTTATAACCAAATGCAATAAAAGCTACGAAAAAATCTTGTCACACAGCCTTTCAAAGCCTGGCAGCACATATTTTGCATATATTTTATATATACTACCTACTTGAACTAAGTGAATGAAGTTAGAAGTTATAACTTCTAACTTCATTCACCTAGTTCAAGTAGGTAGTATATATAAAATATATGCAAAATATGTGCTGCCAGGCTTTGAAAGGCTGTGTGACAAGATTTTAATAAATCGAGGTTTCTTTTGTTTTCGTAGCTTTTGTTGCATTTGGTTATAAAAATAATATAATAAATAGTAATAAACACAGCTTCTAATCTAGTAATATATTATCAGAATGTGTTTTTCTGGATTTTAGTTAAATTTACACCTTGTTTTAGAATATTGTGAATGAACACTTTACAATTGACTACTTACAACATGGAAATTCAATGAAACTAAAACTTCAACACTAATAAAAGGCCTTTGTTGTTTATAATAATAGTTCCTAACGACAGTAATAAAATTTTCTAAGAATAGGGGCTTTACTTCAGCTCCAAAATGTCCATTTTCGATCAATTATGGAAGTTATTCGTAGAGTTGCACACTTTGTCTCAAATGCATGTATTGTAAGGACGGATTGTCGTTAAAATATTACGATTCGTTTTAAGTTTAAATTGAATTCACAATCAAATACAAATACATGCGTATTATTATTTATGATCCATAAATACATATGGCTATTATGATTTTGTATAATAACAATATCCAGTGCATACTAAAATATCACTCTATTAATTTATGAGATACGGCAAATCATTTCAGAGAATATTTAGATAAATAGTTAAATGTGGGGATGCACTACATACGGTCCTGCCGTACCGCAAACATCCTCAGCTCTAGTCATAATTCTAAAGACGATTCAAATTCAATGTTAATGGAATACGTTAATAACCACACTACAATTTGTTTTGCGGAAAACCCGTATTTTACTGCTACAAAGGGCGCCGCTGACATGATACCATTCTTGTAAAGAAGTTTTCCATAATATATATGAAAAATGGAAAGTCGTAATTAAACAGGCAGTTTCTTAATTTAACGTCAATTTTGAAAGGGGCGAATCTTATGATATTTTAAGGAAAAAAAAATTGATATAAGTCCGGAAAAACTCCCTTTCCGAGATATAAAGTGTTAAGCTTCTAGGAAAAAAATTGTAATGGTACGCCGCTGTTTTTTCTTAAAATAAAAACTATAGAAATGCCCAATTGCTTTGGAGCAAATTTGATTACTTGACTTATTTTTGAACGACGCAAGGTTTTCGCGTGCGTGGTACTAAAATAAAAATCATTAGAAAAGTAATATCCAATTGTGATCTAATTAGTGAACAATTTTAATTGACTGTTTACGAATTAATAACAATTTTGTAAAACGAAGAGAAAAAATCGATGAATTGTTGAAAATGTCCTCCTTCTTCTCATATTCGTGCGCACTCTTTGAAAAATGCCTTTATTATTCCTTATTACATCATAGGAAACTCTTATCCGATTCTTCAATTCTTGTAGTGTTAACTGGCGTGCTGTAAACAAGAGTTTTAAGATGCTACATAAGAAATAGTTCAAACTATTTAAATTTGGGGACCTTGGAGGTCATGGTTGAGATTCACCACGACCTACCCATCGATTATGAAATATACAATTTAAATATTCTCTTGCCTTCAGACTCAAATGAGTTGGTGCACAGTCATGCATGGACCACATACTATATATTTTGAATTCATAGGCGTCACATAATACCATTTTCAGGTGTTTTTAATTTCGGGATTCTAAGTGACACAATATTCTAGATTTATGCTCTATATAATTACATTTTTTCTTTTATCATACGTTGTCTTTTATTTTATTTCAAGGACATATATATATATATAAGGTAAACTTAATAAGTCGGCGATTAAAGGTCTGGTTTACTTCAAAGTATATATATTTAAAACAACCCTACATGTTTCGGCAATCATGCCTTTGTCAAGGGAATAAAAAATATAAATATCACACATGATTTATATTTTTTATTCCCTTGACAAAGGCATCATTGCCGAAACATGTAGGGTTGTTTTAAATATATATACTTTGAAGTAAACCAGACCTTTAATCGCCGACTTATTAAGTTTACCTTATCATACCAAGGTCACGAAAATATTATATATATATATATATATATATATATATATATATATATATATATATATTATTTCTTTAAGCTAAAATATAGTAATTAAATGCACTAATAAAACACTTCAAGTAAAGCAAATGTTTGAATATCCAAAATTATGTTATTAGAGACACAACATATTTCTCTCATTCCAAGCAATAATACTGACTCTTAGATTATTATAGGTAAATTTACAAATTTTTATATTACAGATAATATTACTGGGAGTAGTCTATGCTAACCTTGAATAAATTTGAAATGAGGAGTTAGATACATCTAATTGGTTATTTAATAATAAGTGTGTGTTTTTGAATTTATTAAACTGTACAGCTTGAAAGATGCTTTTATTTTGTATATCTAAGATTTTTATATTAACGTCGAAATCGGGTGTAAATTCGAAGAGATGTCTAGCATAATGTGAGTAAATTTTGATAACTTTTTTTGTATGACAAATTTTGTTTAAAATCGTAAAGAGCAGTGACGCGCCGTCCATATGGGCAAGGTCGTGCAGCGCACAACGGCGCCAAGGCCTTAAATGCGCCTACGGCCACTTGTGACAAGTTAAATTTTAAAAATTGACTGACTTTTTAAAGCAGCTGAATATTGAAAATCTTATTAATGAATTTGCCAAAAGTAAAGCTAGAAAAGTCCAATTTCTATAAGACATTTCCGTTGTTTTCCTTCACGTTTATCTATTTAAAAACACGGGCACTCTAAAAATATTTTATTTGACCTTTTGTTTTTTATTAATTTGGAATACTGTTTTTTATTTTGTTACTGTTGTTTCAGTGTGCAATAAAAATTTTAATAATATTTTTCTGTATGTGAACCTATTGTTTGCCTCAAATAAAAAATACCTACCAGTACTAACAAGTCTAAAGAGTTCGTCATAAATTTCAATGTTGAACTGTGGGAGAGTGGCTGGTAATTTTGGCTCAATACATATAGGGTAAAGGTGCCTATCAGTATTTCGCACGACGGCGCCGAAGATACTTGGCGCGTTACTGGTAAAGAGCCACGGACGGAGAAGCATTTCACGGAAAACATAAGACCTATAACTATTAAAAAAACTATTACTTCTATGACAGCAACTGGAAATTATTAAAAAGAATCGGGTGTCAACTTATATAAATATTTTTAATCTCGTCTCGATTCATGGCCTACTACTAAAAAATTTCAGAATATCACTTATATATAGTATTCTTTTCCTCAAACTTTAGTCTGGTGTCAATCATTAATTACTCCCAATCACTTAAATTTGTTATTCCGCAACCGCTAACAAGAGAATCTATTGCAATTTAAAAAATTTTAGGTGTTATAAGAGGTAAACCAAATAAATAAAAAATATAATTTTGTGAGAATATATAATCATTGCATATTTCAAGTTGCCATTAGAAATGGAAATAATTCAAAAACCCGCAGCGCTTACTGCACACGAAATCGTTTTTAATTTTTTCTTGAATAAAACTGCATACCAATTTATCTGCCACGATATCGAAACGGTTAATAGTATTGTAATTTTCATATCAAAATTGGTAAAATAATAACTGCACTATTCTTGAAATGACGTTTAACCAAGTGATTTCAACGGGCACGCCACGATTCATTAACTTTTAAGAGTTCTTCCACCCACGCACGTATAATATTTCTCTCTGGTTATCTTTGTATAGCATATGAAATTACCGTTTCATATTTTTGCATGTTACCAAATAAAGTTGCTTCAAGCAACTGCAGTAACACGCGTGAGATAATTTCAAATCGAGTAACGGTAAAACATATTTTTTTTACGTTTAAAGAAACTACTGTGGGTGTTGAATTGACAATTTTTGTATTTTTATATATTTTTTTCATTCGTATATAACTGACAATCAAAAACGATTATGTTTTAGAGTTCCTATATATATGAAATATTTGTGAAAGACATATCCGCCAGGAATATGAAAATATCGATATTTCACTGTTTTTACAGATCTTCATTGCACATTATCCGGAGACATTCTATATTACGTGTATATATACGAACTGTAATGAACTTCATGTGTATGAGATTTAATAATTAATTATTAAATCTCATTTTACATGTGATTGTTGCTATAATTTATTGCATTAAATTCTATAATCCGGCTAATCACTTTTACCTTAGATTGTAGACGCAACAAACCGCGACGTCAACTGTACAAATTGTCAGTACAAATGAAAACTGAGTTAATTAATGCAATAAATTATACCGACAATCACATGTACAATGAGATTTAATAATTATTAATTCTCATACACATGAAGTTCATTACAGTTCGTATATATACACGTAGTATAGAAATGAAAGTCATGTCTGTCTCCGGATAATGTGCACTGAAGATCTGTTAAAACAGTGAAATATAGATATTTGCATATTTCAGGCGGATATGTCTTTCACAAATTTTTCATTTTTCATTTGTACTGACATCTTGTACAGTTGACGTCGCAGCTTGTTGCGTCTACAATCTAGGGCAAAACTAATTTGCCGGATTGTAGAATTTAATGTAAGAAATTCTAGCGACAATCACATATAAAATGAGATTTAATAATTATATATTATATATATATTATATATATATATATATATATATATATATATATATATATTGAAGTAAGACTAGAGATGCTGTTAATTATAAAAAGAAATAGTAATTATAATTATGTTGAGCGAGAAGTGATAAGTTAAATAAATTTTTAAAATAATAATTGGGCGCCGTATTAAATGTAATACACTTCTCAATGTACGCAATCTCTGTTTTTGCTTGCCAACTAGACTCAGGGTGCATGGAATCTGTATATAAATGTTTAAGTAAATGTTATATCTCAGGCTCGTCGTGACTAAAAGTAGTTGCTTCCTTATTAGCAATTTAAATAAACGATAATCAAAAGAAATAACTTCTACAACTGTATCTACATCAATAAAAGATCTATATCAATATAAACAAAATAAATTTATTGTATTAAAAGAAGAAAACTGTAACATCAAGTACAAATATAAAAGTTTAATTGGAATGTGAACTATATATCTATAATAACAAGGTGATAAATCGATAAGGTTATGTGTGTTGTTGTTTTATAATAAATGTGTACTAAAATTATATGAACAATCTCTAATACGTAGGTAAGTACCTTTTAATTATGTGTACAGAGTAAAATAAGTAAATTATTTAAGAAAGTTATATTTTTGAAATGATATGTGGTAAAAGGTGAAAAATTCGAGAATCTTTATTTATTTATGTGATTGAATTTTTAAAGAAATAAATTAAAGACAGTGTTTATTAGTTTAGTTGATATAGTTAACCTGTGGTTCTGCTTGTAGGTTCTAAGCGGCTATGGTGTCGAGTATTGCTGATGTAAGTTACCCCGAACGCTCTCCGATGTTGGCGGCCTGTGCGGGAAGTTTTGATGACGCTCTCGAAATTTTCTTCGGACTCGAATAAGTTTGCTAGAATCTCTCTATGACCTGGTATTGCTGTTGGACTTGAGGTATTTGATGGATCTAACACTCCTCCAAGTAAAGAATGACCTGTAGTTCTTCTTAGATAGATATTTTGGATATTTTGGTGGACTTGATAACGAAATCGATCGCTGAACGCTTTATTAGGCGTTTATTCGCAGAAATTCGGTTATTAAACAAAATCTCGCTTGTACTTTACTACCAGACTTTCTCAGGTTATCTAATTTCACTTTAGCACTGTTTGAATATTTTAAAATTGATAAAATTTAATAATTTCTAATTGAAACTCGAAAAGTACGTCTTATACGTTTGTGAATTTTGCATAAGATGATGCCGATAGCGACTGTTTTATAATCAAAGCCTATTTATTAAATCTCTAAATAGGCTCGAAGTTTTTCCTTTAAAACTAATTTCTAAGGCATATTTTAACTGTATATAAAATATTGTCTAGATTTAAAAATTATTTAAAAAATTCTAACCTTATTTTTATGTCAATCTTAATATTACTTTGCGTAAAGTGCGCACGATAAATATTTACATTTCGGAAGATGTCGATTAGTGGGCGTGTCTTACTAGCGTCGATATAATGTATTGATGTATATGAATTTAAATATTGTTACTTTCGCGCTAAGATTTGAATATTGAATTAAAAATAATATAAATGAAATTAATGAAAGAAAAAGAAATATACTAACTTAAAATTGTAATATTATCGTAATATAAATTCATATACATTTCGACACTACTTAAAACTTGCTAATTCCGTTTCATAACCTTGTTTACATAAATATTTGTGATGTTGAGTAACCTATTTTTCCCATTTCAGTTGCTGCTCTAAGGGTACGTCTTGTATCACAACAATATATATATATATATATATATATATATATATATATATGTATATATATATATACCGTATGTGTTAAATATCATTAGACATAGAGAATCAACGTATGAGTACATACAATGTATACGTACATGAGAAAGCCAGTCCAATGCCAGCGAAGACCGCGACGACTGACGATTGTCTCCGATACCGATTGACTGGAAATTTTGCATTCAGTCTACCTAAAGTATCAATAACAATAATGGACCTGACAAAAGCTTTTGACTCGATAAACTATATTATATTACATAATAAACTGGAACGAATTGGTAGTATTGGATTGCAATTAATAAAATTCTCTCTACAGAATAGAAAGCAAAGAATTGTTGATTATAATAGTGGTTCTCTGATCTGATGGTAATAAGTAGACACCGGACACATGGGGCTGAAAGGACGTCAATACGACGGACGATATAAATAGTCTTCAACATCTTTAAGTATCGCAGTTGTTGAATAGCACTATTCATTCGGTTAACCCCACACAAAAAATAGATCTGCACTTAACCGAATGAATAGTGCTATTCAACAACTGCGTGATGTACTTAAAGATGTTGAAGACTATTTATATCGTCCATCGTAATGACGTCCATTTCAACCCGATGTGTCCGGTCTCTAGTAATAAGGAAAGCTCTCTTATTTCTAACTTATATAAATGAATTGTCAACACTAACTTCGCATAAAACAGTTTTATTTAATTATAATTACAACAAAAAAGGCTTTGGTTAGCGAGGAAATAATCAATTCATTAATAATCTTTAATAAATGGTTTACTAACAAAAACCAATTGGAACTGAGTATCAAGATATTCTTAATCTATGGAGATGCGCGACTGTGTGAAGTTCCTAGGATTGAAAGTTAAATCGCAATTGAATCGGACACATCAAATAAAGTACATTGCGAGCAAAGTATCATGCATTAAGTATAATTCCAAGTTCGATTAATAAAACCAGCGCACATAACAAATTATGCATATAAATGTTCCCGCTACAGAATAGTGTTTTAGAGAATATTCGTTATAGCTCCACAGATTTTCATACTGGAAAAGTCGTAGGTTTGAAGTATATTTCGAATAAGAAAAACAGATTTATACAAAAAAGATTTCAATGATAACAAAGTAGTAACTTTAATGATCCTTTATATACTCGAATGTGTAGTGAAAATAAACTATGATCTTTCTAAAAATCAAGAACTGCACCACTCCTACAGCACTAGAGGAATCAGATGCAAATATCTAACTACAAAAAGAACTGAGTAAATGCGCAATGATGCAAATATTTAAAATTTACAATTACTTGCGATTTGATATGAAGGAATTGGCAGCAAAACACTTAAAGAAGAAATCTAATACAAAATCTTTTTACACCATACAAGAATGTTTTGAATTTAATTTCTAGTCAAAAGCTGTATCAATTTTAATTATTTTACCTATTTATATGTTTGTTTGTCCTTTATACCTATTTATATGTTTGTTTATTTGTTTATATGTGTGACTAACAATGTTTAAGCATTAGTTATTTTCGCTATATTTACGTTTATTTAGTTTTTACAATGTTTTACATTTTTATAATTTATTATTGACACATTCAATATTAGTATTATCTAGATGAATAAAAATATGATTAATATTAATGTTATTTCTTAAATCAATAGTTTTAAATATACTAATATCTATATTATTTCATTAAAAAAAAATATGTTTTAGATATGTTAATCAAAGTAGTAAAATAATAATCTTTTACAGGTGCATGGACATAATACGTTGGTGAACGTTTTAAATATTCTATATAATAAACAAGATTCTTTTCTCTGTTCGGAATTTAATATTCTTAATAATTCATGGATTGGCATGTCTATACTTTAATTTAATCTTGAGTGATTAATCAAAAGTTTTTGTAATTAGGAAATCTCTATTTTCATCTTGATAGGTTTACACATTTTGACATAGTGGAGATATAATGCAAGAATTTTCATTTATGACATAGATTAGATAATTGCATAGATCGATTATGGGCCGGAAATAAATCAAACAATACAGTTGAGCCTCGGTTATCCGGGTCGGTCGGGACCGGGAGTTTGCCGGATAATCGAATTACATTGTTATATTGTTATTTACATTTTAATGTTTTTTATTTAGACAAATACATATAGAAAAATCATTAAAAATTTATGGTTATAGTGAAAACATAAGAACATAAGCTCGTAGTAATAGAAAAAGTGTTGTAGATATTAAATACATCATGCAAATAAATAAAAAATTAAATTAAATTAACATACAATTTACTACTTGAAAAATTAGCAATTTGTTTTTGCTTTTGTGATTCGTATATTCTAGCCCTTATAAAGTCCTTCATTTTTCTAAGCTGAAGAATATCAATTCCATTAGGTTCAGGTTTCTCCTTCAAATATCGAATAGTACATTCACTGTATCTCTTGCTTCTTGATGACTTCTTTTGCTGATACAGTCACCATTATCATCATCACTACACGCTATATCATTAGCACTCAATTTCTCCCATTGAATGGCTAATTCATGTGCACTCAACCAGTAGACGCAGAAAAGTTTGTCTGTCAGAATTAGCTTTTGCACTCTCTGCTTTAGCTACAAAGCTCTGTAATTCGGCTTTTTTCTTCACAGTATCACGCACCGTTTGCTTGCCTATATTATATTCCATAGCCAGTTGTGCATCACCTGTCCCCTTTTCAAATTGTTGAAAAATATTGATTTTTTGTTCTATAATCAAAATATTGTGCTTACGCCTTTGACGGAACATTTTGTCAACTTAACTATACACTACACATTTGTTTTCAGCTCGTAACACAACTATTTCCCAGAAATCCTTGAGTTTCCCCGAAGAGCAACCGTTAAAACAGTAGCGTTATGCGGCTGCTATCAAACCGCTGTTGCCAGCTACGGATAATCCGCGCACGGTTGACCCATCATAAATTTATGCACGGATAATCCGTCGCCCGTATTAACCGCACACTATTAATCGGGTTTCACTGTAGTAAAAATTATTTTATGTTAAAATATGTATGCTAAGTACCTAACAACATTAATCTGTAAGTCAAAACAGAAGTCACAAGTACACGAACTTAAATCTGCTTTTATGTTGAGTCTCACAATAGAATCAGTTTGTCACTGGGTTCTCCATTTTTTAATTTACTTTCCTTGAAAAATATTGTATTTCTCGTTTTTCTATGCGCTGCAGAAACTATGATAAAATATCAAATTTATCAGATTATTTTACACATACAAATATAAATTAATCAGATTCGCGTATTACTGAAGCAACTCGAAATTACAGCGGTAATTTATCGATAATTTTCATAGTAGAATAATTAGGCGTTGTTATGGAAATGCGGTTAATAAGGATAGACATTTCTAAAGTTCTGACAAAAAACTGGTTTCATTGTCACAAAACAATGCTGAGATTTGGGGAAGAATCAGTTGTAAACATTGATCAAATAGTAAAACAAGCTGAACCGGCTAATACGAAAAAGAGTAAAGCGTCAATTTGGCGACAATTTTGTGAGTTTTGTGATGCGAAAAACTACAGCATCGAACAAAATATTAAAGGAACTTGCAGATATTCTGAAAGACTGGGCCTTCAATATGAGGAAGGTGAACGGGGAAGAATATAAAGAAGGTGTTGTTAAAACGATGTGGAATGTCACGGCAAAATTGCTACAAGAGAAGTTTAATAACGAATATAACAGAAAAATTGATCCTTTTCAGAGCATCGTATTTAAAGCAGCCCGCGACGCAAGGAACTCCAAAAGGACAATTCTTCAAGCGATACCTGGTAAACGGAAAATGAGTTCTGCAGCTTTACAGAAAAACGAATATGAAAAAATGATAAATGTTTGGGCTGAAGAAAATCCAGATGGATGGAAAATCTAGATGGACTACAAAAGAAATTTTACCTGATAGTGTCGATTGAATTGGCATGGCGAGGAGGAGAAGGCGCGGCATGTTTGATTCACTACTTCCGAGAAGAAATGAACGTATACAATACACCGACTGGAAGAATAGAGTACAATCCCATATTCACGAAAACTACCCAAGGTGGAGCACAAAAAATGTGCTGACAGTAAATGGTTGATTCCCAACAAAGTAAAACCAAGTAATTGCCCAGTCAGACTTTTTAAAAAACTCATTTCAAAGAGGACAGAAAACGCTCGTATAAAAAGTGATACTCTTTTTAACTGTCAATCCAGCGTGGAATAAGAAAAAAGGTAGCTGGTATAAAAATATGCCTATTGGAAGAAATGAAATTTCGAGATGGTTTAAGAAAAGTGCTGAACTCGCTGGTTTCAACACAGAAAACCAAAAAATAAGTAACCATTCCAGTCGCGCGACAGCTGTCTCAAATTTAGCAAAAGCTGGTGTAAATGAGCAACAATTAATTAAAATTTCTGGCCATAGTAGTTCGCATTCTATTAAGCCGTATCTACAACTAGATAAAGAACACCATGAAACTATTATTAATCAAATGCGAGGAAATAGTTACAACAGTGCAAATATTGATTCAAGCACATCCAATAAAAAACAGAATGTATATAACAATTGTACCTTTCAGTGTACTAATTTATACATGAATTAATAAATAAAGAGTTTAGATAAATTTCATTTTGTATTACGTAAAATAATCTAATTAAATACCATACGAGCTTTGAATTAAAATCGATAATTTCACTCATACTTCCGCATAACGACTTCGACTCCTGTCAATTTGGCAATTTTAAATGCTTGTCAAACTGACACTCGTCTTCGTCGCTATGCAACAAGCATTCGTGAAATTATCGATAAATTCAAAGCTCTTATGGTATTACTACAGATAATTATGATAATTTTGTGCATATATCCGCTTTAATTAGGAATATGTATATAACGAGTGATCAAATAAATCCGGAATTGAAGTAGATTGTGCATGAGAAAACGTATTTTCTAACTTAAGCATTTCTAATATCAAGTTGCAAACATATTTGTCAATGTTAATATTTGACATTTGGTTGTCAACGCTGACATTTCACATAACTTTAAATGTATTTCAGTGATTGTAAAACTAAATTATTTTTTTTATATAGTTATTTAATTTTGAAATGGTTTTCACAACAAATCATAGAATTTTTGTGGTTGAATTATATTTGCGGAATGGACGGAAAATTGACAGCCAGTGGCAGTACTACGTTAACGTTTATTTGGTGGAATTTCATCTTAAATTTCCGGTTCTGCTTTTCAATTACAACTAATTTCAACACACTTTTCGGCGTTGCATTAATCTCTTTAGAGAGAGAGGTAATGTGTAGCGTAAACAAGGAAGTGGTCGACCAATAAAAGGCACCCCAAAAAAACGAAAAGTAATTGATAACGTAAGACAACTAATGGATGAAACCCCAGTAACTTCAATTCGGGTACTGTTACAACCAAGTAACCTTTCATTTGAGCCTTGCCAGAAAATATTAAAGAAGGATCTACACTTATTTATTCCCTTATCGTCTCACTTGCTATCAAGAAATCTATCCAGTTGACTATCCCTGAAGATTAGAATTTTGTCAATGGTTTTTAAATAATTAAGACGATGACCTTCTAGACAAAACTTTCTTTTCAGATGAAACATGGTTTCATCTTAATGTGTATGTTAATTCGCAGAATATGAAAATGTGGAGTGCCGAAAAACCCAACGATTTTTATATTGAGTTGCTGCTTATGCTTAGAAAGTTGGTGTTTGGTGTGCCATAAGTAGGAGAAGAATGATTGGTCCAATTGTTTTAATGGCATCATAAATGCATAAAATATCAACAAGAAATTTTAATGTTGTTCGTTGACTAATTAATGTAAATGAGTTAACACTAGGATATTTTCAATAAGACAGAGCAAAGAGGACACACAGCACAAAATACAATTAACATGTTAAGTCAATTTTTTGACAATCGCTTGATTAGGCTGAATAGCGATCACGAATGTCCTCCAGGATCTTGCGATATCACTCCATGCGATTTCATTTTATGGCCTATTTAAAAAATTCTATTTTCAACGTACAAATTTCCGATCTGGCACACCTTCAAGTCCAAATTATACAAAAAATTAATCAAATCATTGAACATCATATATTAACCAATGTTTTTCAAAGCGTAAAAAGGAGATGTGCAAAATGTATTGTGCACGACAGTGGACAATTTCAGCATTCTTTGTAAAATGTGTAAAAACTATACAATATTTCATTAAATATAATTTTTAAGGTACCAATTAATCAGAATAATTGAAACATACATGAGTAGGTAAACCCCACCAGTTTTGTATAATACAAAGGTATATTTAATAATATAAAATATTATGAAAAATCTGGTGTGAAGAACACAAATACAGGTTCACTATTAATATTTTTGTGAACGTGTCCGAACATATCCCTCCCCAGAGACGTAGATACGTATTTCGCCTTTCTACATGCTCATCGGTACGCCCCTGCTGGAGAAAGGATATTCTCAGACACATTCACAAAAAACACATGCGGTTAGTCCGTAGTATGAGTGAAGACACAAACAAAATGCAGATTCTAGAGAGATTGGCTGTGCCACCTTTGGAAGGGCGTCGTTACTTCACATTGGTTATGTGGACGGGGCGAGGTACTTCGGCTGTCTGACAACAGGTAGCGCTGAATTTACTTCTACGCCCGTTCTGAATAATTTCTGTGATGTGGCCATGTGGTTCTTTTTTTGTGAATGTGTCTGAGAATATCCTTTCTCCAGCAGGGGCGTACCGATGAGCCTGTAGAAAGGCGAAATACATATCTACGTCTCTGGGGAGGGATATGTTCGGACACGTTCACAAAAATATTAATAGTGAGCCTGTATTTGTGTTCTTCACACTAGATTTTTAATAATATTTTATATTATTAAAAATACCTTTGTATTATACAAAACTGGTGGGGTTTACCTACTCATGTATGTTTCAATTATTCTGATACATTACGCATGCGGTTAGTCCGTAGTATGAGTGAAGACACAAACAAAATGCAGTTTCTAGAGAGATTGGCTGTGCCACCTTTGGAAGGGCGTCGTTATTTCACATTGGTTATGTGGACGGGGCGAGGTACTTCGGCTGTCTGACAACAGGTAACGCTGAATTTACTTCTACGCCCGGTCTGGATAATTTTTGTGATTTGTCGATGTGGTTCTTTTTTTGTGAATGTGTCTGAGAATATCCTTTCTCCAGCAGAGGCGTACCGATGAGCCTGTAGAAAGGCGAAATACGTATCTACGTCTCTGGGGAGGGATATGTTCGGACACGTTCACAAAAATATTAATAGTGAACCTGTATTTGTGTTCTTCACACCAGATTTTTAATAATATTTTATATTATTAAAAGACCTTTGTATTGTACCAATTAATGTTTAAGCTTTTTCATTGTTTTCATGTATGTTTACTTATAGCTATATTTCCTGTAATTGGGTGTGTAACCTGTTAGAAAATGAATATCATATTATTATTATTATATTCTCTTCTTATCTGATTAGGATATATTGCAGCAAAAGTAATTTAATTATCTTTTAAAATTATTCTTATACAGTAGCAACTTCTAATAGAACTATAATATTTTCGCGAATTTACATACATTCCACTTATACATATTTAAGATTCTCATTTCATTCTTTCTCATGAATTAACACAAATTTACATTTCTAGAAGCAGAATACGAAGAATCGATGGGAAAATATGTATGTATAATGTATTCGAAGATAAGTATTTCGTCCTAAACCTTATCGCTAGTGCACAGTCATTATTCCACATGCAAGTTGCAGATAATCAAAGTGCCGACTATCAATAAGTCAATTGTTATCCTGTTTGTATTAAAAATCAAGGACCTTTTGTCTAGATCAGGTCATCAATCAATGTTCGATTTATTTATGATCAATTAAAAACTGTTTACCACCTACTGTGTTTTATTTATTTGTTATTCAGTTAAACGTATATTCACATTTGCCCGAACTGTTTAATGTTCTCTAATTAATTAGTAAATAAAAGCGAGGATGATACGTTTTACGGTTTTCTTTTTGGAAAGCCCATTTGAAATATTTATATTGAAATCGTAATGGGAATAAGTGGCCTAGATAATTTATTTTTGTCAACAAATTTCACCAACTCCAACCATTTTAATGCGTTTGATAGCTAATGCATTCGAATTGATTAAAAATAGACAGAATTATCTTCAACTAAGTTTAATTTTATATGATTTGAATACACAGATAGACTGTTTAGTCTATAATAAAAGATAAATGGTTTTTAGAACAGAAATATTTATATAACAGTGATAGATGAAGGAATATTAAATAATATCATCTTTTAGTTTTGATTTTTAGTATCCTTTTTACATATATAATAAACCAAAGTTGATCCAATTATTTATTAATTTTGAGGAAATTAGTTTAGAGTATAGAATTTATTCTTGACAAAATATTACCTTATTTAAATGACGAATGAAATAATACATCAATATTAACGTAAAATACGATACAATTTTTTGGGTGTAATTATCAGTACAAGGGTGATTTGACGTCAAATATCGCATAATTGTATTATCGCGTTTGATTTGCTATTCTCGAAAGCAGTCATATATATTTGACATTACTTCTTCGAAAACTATATTTTTTCGCCGAATTGCGCAATTTGCACTTAAAAGAATTGACAACAAAATGATACTTAGCATCAAAAATATAGCTACTACATATGCAAATCACATTCTACACGTAGAACAGGGAATGTCCAAGATGTCAACAAAGTGGGTGGCGTGAATCTTGAATTGTGATCCAAAAACACAATCCATGAAAAAATGCGACGTCAAAGGATAATTTGAAGTTATTTAACAAGAACTATGCTAATATCTTGCGAAGATTTGTTACAGTTAAAACCTGCCATCACAACTATGCTCCTGAATTCAAATGGCAATCTCAACAGTGGACATATCATGGCAACCTTTCCCCAAAAAATTAAAACATTCCTATCGGCGGATAAAATAATGGCTATAATTTTTCGGTATTCAAAGGAAATAATTTTCATAAACCGTACTATACCGCTGTACTGATTAAGTTGAATAAAGCACTTTTTGTGAATATACCTCTTAATAAAACTAATTTCCACCTAGAATTAAGCAGAATACATACTATTGCAAAAAATATCAGCTACTCATATATTATTATCAACAATATTGTATAAATTTTTTTTGACCCACCGCTCACCGGACGTAACTTTCGTATAAGCTGGTTATTTATTTTGGTTAATAGCAGTTGTATTGAAACTTGGTGTGTATTCTGAATACTTTACACAAATTTAACACTTAATGTAAACTTGAAACTTAAATTCATTACTGTTATATGAGACTGTATGCCTCTTGTTGTTAATATCATACTGTTTGATATGATTATTATGACGAGAATGTTTTGTACTGTTGTTCTATTCTGTACTGTTGTTGAGTTGATACTGTTCTGTATTGTACTGTATTACAAATAGGTAAAAATATATCACTACCTCTAACTATTACACAATTAAATGCGCGTATTCGTTATGCATTGTATTGTTTGACGTCATAATAGAAAATTTTTCTGTGTGATTAATTCGTAGAAATTTTAACTACGGGCAACAATACCCAAGGTTTAGGATAGGGTCTTAAAGATTTTACTAATAAATAAATAATAAATGTCATTATTAATTAAGTTGGTATTATAAATATAAATATGTAGTTCCGCATGAATGCAATTGTTCAGCTTTATTATACATATTTAGTTAACAATGAGTAGCCAGATTAAATATCGTCTCCTGATTGCGTTCACTAATAACTCTAGGCAATAAAAGAAGCGGTTTAAATTATACAGTAGGTAATAGATTTGTAAATGTAAAGAACCAAAAGAAAGTTTTACAATTTGAATATGTACATAAAATTATGTTATACAGTGGTTTAAACTTGAAAATGCGCGTTGAATACTTATAAAATTGGAAGTTTAATTCTTATCCTAGATTTACTTGTATCTAACATATATAAATGTATATTAAATTTCGTTTTATTACGAAACAAATATCCTCCGATACAAACAAAAAGCACATATCCGCTCTTTGATGTATCCTAAAATATCAATAAAGGATTCGGTAGAGTATTTTTCCTTAACTTAAATTGGTGAAACTTCAGACAAAATTAGCAATTTAACCAAAAAAGCTACTAACGGTACCATAGCTTACAAAAGTAATAACTCGATTGAACAATTTTATAAACAATATGGACAAATCGAACTAGGGTGTCTATAGGTTAACCTGACAAACTGGAAGAACCTTTGTCCAAGCGTGTCCGAGCATTAAAGGAATTACAGAGGCAAAAAAAAGATTCTACCTTTGCTAATAATAGTATGGAACATAACCACAATTTAAGCACTAACTTTAAAATATTTCATATTCAAGATAAAATTAAAAAACTTGATCTGTTAGAATTGTTAGAAGTGTCTAGATATACAAAATTAGGGTTAGCTTTAAACGAACAAACTGAACTATGTAACTCCCCACTACTGTCAATGAACATGTAATTCATTAGATTAGTATACAGGTGTCCTTGAAATAAAAAGACAATGTCTGAAAAAATGGAAGGATTTAATTATGTACATAGAATATGAATCCAAAATATTTACGATGCGAACGCCAAAATTAAAAACTACCTGAAAATTGTGTCATGTACCGCCCATGAAATATACAGGATGTCTGTAAATAATAAATTGAAGTTTCACACACGCGTATGTCTACATATTGATGTTATAAAAACCTATAACATTTTTTTATACATACGAGAAGTAATAAAAATAAATATATGGTTTCAGAGTGTTGCTATTGAATTTACGCGCTGTATTGTCTATGCTTATAAAAACTTCTCAGAGAATAAAATTGTTTAGGCGGCTGCCGATGTTATGATAAAATTCGATAATAGAGCAGCTTTGTTTACTTAGTGTTCACTAACATCAATACGCTTATCAGAGAGCGGACTGAAGCGATTGAATGACCAATTACCCCGATAAAACGTTGTGGCGGTATTCGGTATAGTATGCATATTATACAAGCGCCACTATTTGCTTTCCTTCATAAATTTAATTCAACAGTGGCGTGTGAAACCGAATTGTATTCTCGTGTTTACATGCTGTTATACGTGCATATACATTGTTACGTGTCCGTAACATCCCATATTTTATTGTTACGTTTTCGATCAAATTCCTTATTTCGTTAATATATTTTATTTTATTTGTATACCTGTATATTATCGTATCTGCAATGTAAATTCATGTTTATTTCTTTACGCCTTTTTCTTGTATGTATTTGACCTCAGAGTCGGCTTTTTTAGTTCTGTTGCCAAGAACGTATGAATTTCGCTTTCATATTTTAATTTTTAATCGTCAGCGAACGTTGTATGTAAACGTACTCCCTTACCTTTAATCTTAATCAAGGCAGTCGTATTATTTGACTGGTGTTAATTACGGTCCCATCTTTGGGGGATTTAGCTTGATTAAGAATCTATTCACTTGATGTGAATACTCCACTGGAGGATATTGAAAGGTATCGATACGTGTCGCAACCGACGTCTATTCTTTACCATCGTGCTAATTGGTATGTAGAGCTTTTATGTAATCTTCTTTTTCCTTATTGCCATTGTTATTTCTCTATCTAGATGGTGCTACGGTCCGGCAGGGAAGAATAACCCCTGTTTGACACTCTCTTCCTGTACCATTGTGCCGACAACTTCCCGTCACCATCATTGGTCGATTTGGGGAGAAAATAACTGCTATTTGTCGGGAAAACAGCTAAGACTTAAAATTATTCTTTTGTTACTTTTATTCGTTACCTATTTGTTTTAAAAAACAAACTGTTATCTTGCGGCGTTAGATCGCCCATGTGTTTCTCCTAAAGAACACTTGTTTAACTTTCGTGTATTTTTTTTGTTGTGTTACCTGTTCGCAGAACGATATATCGATTGTCTACTTTTAACTTTTCAAATTTGTTTTTACAGATCACTCAATTTAATATTTGATTATTCTAGATTTAATTCGTGCTTCACACGCTTATTTGAAATTTTTTTTTTTTTAAATATCAATTCATTAGTACTCAGTCATTTATTCTCTAGTTGAGACTTTTTTTTCTCATTTTGCTATTTTGCTATCACTTAAAATACCGATTGTTTCAACGTATTTGTTGGAATTGTGACAATATTGCTTAATTACATAAAATATTTGTTTGTTCATGTAATTTCCTGAATTTTACCTTTATTTTTTTTTGGAAAAATCGCCAAATATTCCACCTATTGTTAAAATTGTAACTGTGTTGTAACCGGCTAAGAAATAAATACGTATTGCTTCTTTTCTAGGGAGTTTAAGGCCGTCAGCCGTTTTGTAATTTATCAACATTTGGAAAATGACCCCTGATGTATTCACATACTCTGTGTAGTGCATGTGCTGCACAGGTAACGTGTAGCATATTGGAATAAGATTGCTCTAATAACTTCTTTGTTTTTAATATATAAGCTACCGCATCAGTCAAAAATCATAGCATCTTGTCTTTATAGTGTTGTTTCACCATTTACGACTGACAATATTTTAGTTGCAATTAAGTATGGTTGGTATGAAGTTGTCGTATGAAGAATACCAACAACTACATTTAACACATTACATTACATCCGTTGTTTCGTCTGCACTTACCTAAAGGTAATGACCAGATAGGTTGGTTCGTATTTTTTCATTGGTTCTCAAATAACATTTTAGTAAGCGGTATTTACGTAAAGTAGATTCATCTGGTATATGACGATCAGTATATTTTGTAAGAAACCTCTTCAGGACTGGATTGTTAAGCTTTTTGAATTGGATATTGGCCGCCATGAAAGCTACACACAGTTTTTCGTTACAAGTTTTAGATGCAGATGTTCATATGTTATCTTGATGAGTTTTCGAAGAGGCATGTCGCCTTAAACCTAATGAACAGGCACTGCAATATATCTCGGTATCATTACGAATATGCAACCAATCTGTACGGCCCCTAATGCATTCTACCATGGTTGCCCTACGAGAATTCTCCAGTTAATTAAAATAAAGAGAAATACTAAGAACAGAAAGAAATGGACTAAACATAAAAAACGAAAACTACTGCAAAAATAAGGTAGTAAATTAAGCTTAATATTTATAAAAAAATTATAGGATAAATATACAATATAACAATATAAAACGGTTTTTTTTAAATACTAAACGTTGTAACCAAATAAAACTGAAAGAAGCGAAACCAGAAGCAATCCCTTATAGAAGAGAATAGAAAATATACTATCTCAAGAACAATAAATACATATATGTTGCTACGATCAAAGTCGCAGTATAAAAAAAAACGATAACTAAATATAAAAAAAACAAACGCTCCTCGGAGCCGAACCAGTCTCGGGCGATGAAAACCGCCTCTGCCCGTTCTCGCCAACGTCCAGCGGCCCACCCGGCTACTGAGGCGGCCTCAGCTCAGGGGGTGGGGAGACCCAGAAGTAAGAGAAAAAAAAACCTAAATAAGGTGGTAAAAGGACGCCACCGAATTTCTGCCGCTGGACGTCGCAAACCCGGAAACCTGATGACAGATAAATAAAAAAAAGGCAAGTCGCGTGGGCAGAGGGCCGGTTCCAAGACCGAGACTCGTTCCACTCTCGAGGTTCGAGAGACGAGGAAGGAGAGAAAAAAATAATTAACTCAATATAATAAATTTTTGGTGAACACACCTGGTATATTAAAGTTTAGAATATAACCTGTTATAACAACTTTTAATAAAGCAACTATTTCAGGTATTGGTAGAAATACCAATTTACCTGGACAAAGAATTCGCCTAATTAAGAGAAAAATTAGTTAGTTTCATCATTTAAAAAGATATTTCTCAAAGCTGAGACAAAAAGTTGATGCCATATTTAGCAGAAATCCAGATTTGAATATATTATATCCATTATGATGCACAGAGCCGATTGAAAAATCTATACATTCGAAGTATGGTGCACTTTTGTAAAATCACGCACCCATCACCAGTTGGGATGTGGAATGGACATTTTCTATTTTTAAAGATATTTTAACATCTAAGATAACTAATTTAACACAGGGACACCTTGAGCAAATTTTAGTTGTTCATAGTAATGTTTTACACTTTCATGTACACACATGTTTCACAGAAAATACATAGTTTTGAGTTTTGTTCTTTGTAAATTATTTTTATTCCAAATTTGATACGCAATTCGCTTGTCAGCATTATCTTTGTTTCAGAAGTAGTTGCTGCCGGTTACCAAACCGTTTATTACATTCGCTCTGTTGTGCATTGACAGATACATATTAACTGCATATGTAGGTCTGTGCCACTTATGCAGCTCACTATACGTATCAAATTGTTCGAAACTCACTATTCGCTTAAAGAAACAAACCTATTGCGAATACAAGGCAGACGCCTATGGGCTACGAATCATCAATCGCTCGAGTCCGCTCTCTGACGATTACGTAAGAAAATATAAGATGTGAATAATTTATAAACTCTCTCTTTATATCTAAATGTAACAACTATTTGTTGGTTCTTAACAGAACCGATCTGTAAATAGGTGAAACAGGTAGAAAGCTTAAATGAAGTGTTTGAAGTATGCGCCTTCAGCGCGGAGACGCGCCTCCATGCAACGTAAATAATTGTCACAAACCCGATGATGAAAGGGTGCCTCATGTCAGGGACAACCGGTATAATAACTTGTACTATTGTAAATTTAGCATTATTCACCCACCTGACGAAGCTGCAGTGCGATGAAACAAGTGGAAATTTACAAAAAACTTTGAAACTTTTAAGTCAGCGTATTTTATTTATATATTTATTTTTTTTTCTTCTATACGAAAACATTGACTTGTTGAAATTATTAGGTTAAGTTATATATTGCGCATGTAGAATACCTAGGTGTTTATATTATAGATATGCATGTATGTATATAAGGACATATCCATGTATGCATGTAAATATATACATAAATGTATATTTCTCTATAAGGTAACTCACTTATCACCAAGAACAAACAAAATATTTTAACATTTCATCACATTGTAATACAAGAAACGCATCATGCGTCATTATTATGTTAATACCTGCAATACAGATTACAGATAAATCCACATTAGAACTCGAAGCTGTTCCATTGACTCGAAGATATACATATGTAAGTACACGCATATCTATGTAAGTACATAGATACACACACTGAAATATATTTGAATGGAATATCAAGTTTGTAAGATTAAACCGTTTATGTAAATTACGTGACGATGATATCATTTGTTTTACTGATTTTCATCGATTGTTTTTGAAAACATTAGGTGCTTACAAAATTAATGATCTCAAACATTAATTTATGCATTACGTCAATGTAGGTCACACACAATGACAACATCATATGTTCAATGTTTCCCTGCTCGTATTCATTAATAAATTTAACTGAATGACGCTTAAAATACAAAATGTCACAGAAACAAAACAGCTAAATCATTTATTACTTCCGAAACTATGTGTACGACAGATAAATTGAAATGTATTTTTCTTAAATAATTGTTGAGAAAAATTCTCGATATTTTTTCTGGCCGTCTTTATATTTATATTTAAATCATTAATGGTCCAAAACAAAATAAATATTCGACTTTATGGGTCTATAACTTTTTTGAAAAAGCTATTATGCAGATAAATAATTATTCTATTTTTATGACAGATTTTACGTAAACTGTTACATTTGTAAATTTATTTAAAAGATAATGCAAAATTACCCTGAACATCAGGATTAATCTCAGATTAGTCATTAAAAAAATTCTTTCACATGAATGTTATATATAAATGAAGACATTGAAATTAAGCTAGGACAGGTTAAAACAAAGTATTTTAGATTCCGATATTTCAAGGTCAATTCTCAAGAATTACGCAATACTACCTAGAAATTCTCGGAATTTGAATGTGGCGCGCAAAGGGATGGTAGTACAGCTCTATAGCACTAGATGGTGTGAGCTACGTCTATACTAAGTCAGTCTGTCAAATGGTACTTTGCAAGATGGTGAAAAACAGTTTTCGTGTTTATATCTGTTGAGTTGCGTTTGAGTTATTCTCCAACAATACAATATCTGATGAGAAGGAGCAAAGAACGTTCATCAAATTCTGCTTAAAACAGCAGCAGATTCTGACAATGCTTAAACACGAATTTGGTGAGGATGCTTTAGACAACTTATGAGTGGTACAATCGTTTTAGAAATGATGATGACCATTCCGGTTGTCCATTGACAGTAATACGCCACAAAATGTGGCAAAAATGCGTTATACTATCCTGCAAAACCGAAGGAGAATAATCCATGACATTTGTAACATTGTCGGTATGGCGTTTGTAAATATATTCTGTCCGGTGAATTCAACATGCGGCATATTGCTGCGAGTTTATGCCAAGCTTACTCAGCATTGAACAAAAACGGCACCGTGCTCTTGTGTGCATAGAGCTGAAAGAAAATGCCAAAAGGGTGGCTAACTTCAGTACCAGAATCATTACTGGCGATGAATTATGGGTGTATGGATATGATGCCGAAACACACCAACAGTCCTTGTAGTGGAAGACGCCATTGTCACCACGACCGAAGAAAGGACGGCAAGTTCGAAGCAATGTCAAGTCTATGTTGATTTGCTTCTTTGACGGGGACGGCATTTTGCAGAAAGAATTTCTTCCACCAGGCGAAACAGTTATTTATTAATAACACTACCTAAACTTTTAAATATCTTCCAAATCCTGCTAATAGTTGACTAATAATAACTGTTTTATCATTTTCACCAACAATTAAAACTACGAGGGTGTATCAAAATATAACGGGACTGCTTTCACAAATAGAATTTTATAACGCAAAGAGTAGACATGAAACCCCCATCTCTAATGCACTTATCCTCAAGTAGGCTTTGATTTAACTTTTGACGTTTATTACAAATTGATAACTGAATTGTCAGTGTTTGACATACTCACCGAAAAAATGGGAGCGACAAAATTTTATGTTCTGTTGGGAAAACTTCAAATGAAACTTTTAAAATGATTAAAACTGCATATCCAAATGATAGATCATCACGATGTTGAGAGTTTGAGTGGCATAAAAAATTCAAAGAAGGTTGTAAATCAGTGGAAGATGAACCTCGACGTGGGCGACCACCAACTGCACGAATTGATTCAAAAATTGCAGAAATTAACGACTTGATCCAAAATGATCGGCATATATCGAATTTCTGACATTGTTAATTTGTTTTATGGTTCCACTCAAAAAAATTGTTGATGAAGATTTGGGGTACCGAAAGTCGTGACAAAATTGATTCCAAAAGTGATGACCGATGAACAAAAAGCCAATCGAGTGACAATTTGTCGGCAACTGCAACATAATCCACAGTTGTTAAACAATGTGGTTACGTTATGTGGGTGACGAGAGTTGGTTTTATCATTACGCCCATGAATTAAAGTCTCAAAGTATGAATGGAAGCACAAAGGCAGTCCAAGACCGCAGAAGGCGAAAACTGTGAAAAGCGCCGGTAAAGTTATGCACAGGACGTTATTTATAATCACATTGTATCTAGAGTATTCTAATGTACTTCGAGGAACCCTAAACGCAAAATTAAATTAAAGAAAATACGGCCGCTCTATCCAGACATCGGCTGGATCCTGCATCACGACAATGTTCCGGCCCACAGATCAGCGATTTGTCAACGATCACTTGAAGAATCGGGGGTGGAAATTATGGTTCATCCTCTCTACTCATCTGCTTTGCCTCATGCGAATTCCATTTGTTTCCTCAAGTCAAAAAAGAATTGAGAGCTCGAAATTTTGAGTCGAATTTAGAGCTCAACAACACTGTGATGGGTATACTAAATAGTCTCTGAAAAATGGTTTCACAGATGTTTATGACAAGCAGACAAAACGATGGAACAAGTGTATTGCACAGAATAGAGAGTACTTTGAAGGATAGTTTCAGTTTTGTACTACAGTATCAGTCTCTTTATTTTCTGATATTTCCTGTATTTCTATTTTTTTTCTTGTTTAAATAATTTAATTAAATTTCGTTAAATAAATTAAATGAAAAAAAAACAACTAATCCACATGTAAAGCATGAAAATAATATGTGATTTGAGATTTGCATTGACGTACACAATCCATAGTTGCCTCATCTTTTAGGTGTCTGTAAATTAATATTTTCAAGATTTTTTTAAAGTAATACATTAACAGCAGCTAGCTAGAATTTTTAGAAGCAGTATAAAAATATATTTGTTAACACAGAAAGATATTTATCCTAAGAAGCACTTTCCATTAAAAATTTAAAATATGCAAAAATATTATTTTTCGGTAAATAAAAAAGAACTGAAAAAATAATAAATATTTTCTATTGCGTTTTCAAATTAAGTTCACATAAAAAAATTAATTTTTAAATGTGAAATTTTGAATGTATTTCAAAAATTGAAAAACTATTGAGGAAATTAAAAAAGAAATTCTAAAATTAATATACGATAAAAAACGTTTTAATTTAAACTTGCGAATTTAGTTTACGAAAAATGACCTAGATTTCGAAAATTTCGAAAAACGTCATTTTTTAACTAAGTAAATATTGCGCGATACATCTAATAGAGGCCAAATAGGATTTCATGCAAGCATAAATAACCGTAAAAGTTTTTCATAAAAGTCCAAAGTAATATTTTCCCTATTTTGATGCTGGGCTATGTGACAATTACTGTGTATGTACGAGGTCGATCCTTTTGCTCCGCTCCTAACCCATTTATAAACCAAAACAATTATTTATCTTGATGTCACATTTCTATCTGCTATGTATAGACTAACGCCAGGAACTTACAAGTCTGAACCTATTAAAACATGCTTACAGTAGACGCCCGAGGTCGAGAGACTCACATATCAGTATCAAAATGGATCGTGATATATTAAACTCAAATTAATCAAAATTTGGTGGATACATTAGGAGAATCTGCAGTATCATATGATATAGTTAAAAGGTGGTGTCGTGAGTTTAAACATGGTAGACAGTCGCGGATAGACCAACATGCAGGTGGTGCGTCCACAACCGTCATTACCCAAGAAACTGTTAAAAAATCCATGATCTCATACTACACGATCGACGTGCGACTATTAGACAAATAGCTGAAGATACTGTGTATATACCATGTGGTATATAATATAATTACAGCCGAAATGAATATGAAAAATTGTCCGCAAGATGGGTACCACGAATGTTACAGATGTACACAAGCAAACTCGAAGAGATATTTGCAGTCGTCTCTTAACAAAGTATAGACACAGCAAACAAAATTTCTTGCAAGATTAGTGACAATGAATGAGTCCTGAATCCCACCATATGATGTAAAGACCAAAATACAGAGTAAGGATGTGTCCACATCGAAGTTCACCGCCGAAAAAATTCAAGATGCTGTTATACGTCGATTTCGACCCTTGTATATTTTTAGTATCTTCGATAATTATTACTAATCTATCGTACTACTTAAATGATTAAATTAAATTACCTTATGCTTCATTTTGGTTTGTTGGTTATTTTTGAACCAATAGGTATATAAATGTGCGCTAATTTTATTAATTGGAAAATATTTAACCGATTCAATTATTTTTTTTGGTTACGTAAGAATAATTTCTACATATACTGTATGGAAACATACATTTTGGGATTACTTTGGGTAATATAATTTCTTTAATTAATATAATTGAAATTAATGAACGGTTCAGTTTGTATTAGAATTATTTTCTGCATATACAGTGTGGACAAATATTAATAGATTTATTTTGGTATAAATTTTTGTAAATTGAACTTTACGCATTTAAATAATTAATTGTGTGATAAATATAAATTAATTGTTGCATATACAGTGTGTATCCATCTCGATGTGAGATTTATGAAAGATCTTTGATAAATTATTTATGTAAGCCTTAGCTTAAGATCCTTACTTAATTTTATTGCTTTTCCATATTGGTCAATCCATTTCAGAAGTTGACCTTAATTTTTTGTATTAAATCTTGTGATCTAAGTTATAGAATCTATCTAGAGCACCTGATTTTTTGTGCATATATTTTAACTTTCACATATTAGTCACTTTTTAATCTGCACTTTAATTAATTTCATGCATTCACTATACTGGGCGAGTCTTTTCCTTATTACCAGGACTTACTTGGGTTATTGGAATATATATCACTACTTTAACGTAATTGATTGTTTTGATCAAATTTAGATATAGATTTTTATTGCATTCAATCATTTTTAATATTCTATTTTGACGTGGTTAGCAAAGTTGGTATAACTTTCATTTGACATTCTGTGGTACAATATATTATTGTTTGTGTTTGGTTATTGGGTTATAATAAATCGCCCATTGTTATTGTTTACATTGTTGTTTTATTGGTCTAAGTATATGAAACATGTAGATACCTTTGATGTATTCAATTTCAGTGTCTATGTTCACTGGAACGGCTAAAGAATATAAACATGGTGGTGCCCTCATAAAAAAATAAGATCCCGCCTACTGCTCGCCTCTATAATAACTTTAGACCTCCGGGGCAATCATGTTATTGAAGTAAGTTGATAGATCTGAAGTTAGGTATCAAGGTAAGTGAGAAGACGTAAGACTATTGCTCGTATGAGCATATAGCAATGCAACCTTCAGCAGCAAAGGTTATGCTGTTCGTATTTTGGGATGCTGAAGAGGTAATTTTAGTAGATTTCTTGCGGAAGGAGGCCACAATTACAGGTGCTTATTATGCCAATTTAATACCCAAATTACGTGACTTAAAACAGAAAAATGTCGGGGGAAAAGCGCAAAGGTGTTCTCTTGCATCAGGATAACGCACCCAGCCACACGTCCGCCATTGCAACAGCTACAATATCACAAGCAGCCTTCGAATTAGTTGAACATCCACCATATTCGCCAGATTTGGCCCCCAGCGATTACCGACTGTTTCAAAAACTTAAAGAACACTTGTGTGGTAAACAATTTCCGTCATAAGATAATGTGATATGTACGGTAAATCAGTGGTTTGCAGAGGTTGAACAATCTTTTTTTCGAAATGCATCGATGGGAAAAATGTGTTAATTTTTTTATTGTAAGTGGGTCAGTGATAACAGGATCCACCCTCGAATACCTATAAATAAAATGAGTTAACACAAACATGGAAGTGCGTCAAAGCAACCACAATTTACGATATTTTTAAAAAAATATATTAAACTTGAAAACAAAATGTTTCTGATACCACAGAAGCACTATAAAATAACTAATGATTCTTAACGAACTCGATGTTTACACAACAGGTATTCAGTTTCGTTTTTTCAGATCATTTATAGCAAGATTTCAGTGTTACGCGTCATCAAGTTTTGCACAATTAAATTTCTCATGAAAATTTTATAGATGGCATGTGTTAATAATAGACGATCTTTACGGAATTATGCGTAATTGTCCTGTGATGTTGGTCATCATCATACAAATATTAAATAATAAATTTTGCTTTATGCCTTGAGGATAATTTTATTATTTCTATTTCTAATTTAGTTGCGTCCAGTGAGAAAAATATTCCCCTGAACTTCATACCACAATCTCGTTTTCGTAATTATTTCAGGTAGCGTATAGTATGTGTATATAGGTATACACTTGTATGTCTTGTATGAATAATTTATTCGTAAACCTACTCACAACAATCGATATTTGACGCCGTCGTATCACGCGCCGTTAAATTTCATGTATTTATGAAACGGATATGTTTCATCGATTGCCTTGAACTAAAATCTAGTGATCCGTAAAATTAAAACCAAACATAAAGTGTACACCAGAGACGAGAGAAATTTCGAAATTCCGCAAACACGATATGCTTTACTTTAACACAATGCTCATCTGTTGACAGATTTATTGCTAATAAATAAGAGCCATGATCATTCTAACTACGTGAAAGTTCGTCACGATTAATAATGAATATTCTGCATTTGCGTTACGAAAGATATTAGGTTTACCAACAGCGGCACTTGAAATCTGAGATATACGTTATAGGTTAGATCATCAGAGATAAATGTGGATATATTCAAAATGGTGCATGAGAGAACCACATAATAGTCAAAGAGTAACAATTAAAATTTATTTTTAAAAAGCAGTACCAGCAAGTGTTTTTTTTTTAATTACAGTTACAGATATCTTTTCCTTAAATATCCCAAATTTTCAGCTTTTTTACAATATTGCAATTATTTATTATTTATTATCGTCGAGCTATTTAACTAACCGGAGTCTCCACTTTGACTCTGACCAAATGAAATAGTTCATCCCTTATTTTCTTATTTTAACATAACGTTCAATTTCCATATAATGGATATTTTAATATTCTTACAAGCCCATGCGCAACTCTTAGAAATAATAATATTATGCAGAAACAAGCATAATGTAAAAAGCGGCAATATTTCTCTTGAAGTTTATTCATACTTAACATATTAATATAAGTAGAATATTACCTTAGAATTTTAATAATGAAACGGGAAACCATTTAAAAACAACAAAAACCTGGGTGAATAGAGTTTTATGAAACTTATGTTATTTACAATTAACACCTTCTTTTCTTAAAGAGAGCTGCAAAAACCAAACCTCATTATGATGCTACTAGTGTTTTGTTCTATCTTCTCCCACCATCTACGGTATTGCTTCGGCATAAACCTTTAAATTATTTAATAACAGTTATATTGAAACTTAGATGCGTTTTCACGTTTTACTCATTTAATAAAAGTTATTTCATAAACCAAACTTCACAATTTTTAATATTAAATTTCTTAAATTATTTTACTGTTATGATTATGATTGAACTAAGATGTTTGTCTTAAAAGTTAACTATATATATATATTATTAAAATTAACCGGATAGAGTAGAATTAATTAATAAAAATAATAATTATATAAACAATAAAATAATATAGAAAATAGGAGACGTAAATATAGATTTTTTAAATTCTAAAAAAACAGCGCTGATAATGTAATTGGTTGATACTTATAAATTTCTAAAGGGTTCTTTACATATAATAAAATGCAGGGTTCGTGTATAAACTAATATTTTAATTTAGTGCTCCCGACTAACATGAGAGTGCTCTGTCTTCTACAGGGGGTCCTAGTGCCGTATATCAAATACAGTATTAACCTTACTTTGTAATTACCAGATTCTTAATGTCGTTTCAAGGGTAACTAACAATATATTTATTTTGCTTAGTTGGTTTCAAACAGAGTATTATTCAGGTAGAAATCCAACAAAACGCTGGTAAACATTAAATTAAGCTTTAATAAAAGTAACCGTCAGTATCATCAACAAACAACTAAATGCACACGCATATGACAAGTAAACAAAATCAAATATCTCTCAAGTAATACGCAAATAACTACCTTCAAACGTGATGGAATACTATACAATATCCTTTTTGGTATTTATAGTGGAAAATGCATTAACATGAGCACAAATAAGTAATGTCATAAAATTGCTAGAGGTTATGTTAAAATCATCGACATGCGGACGTTTGATATTTATAGCAATAATAAGTAAGCAATCTTTGTATAACAATATAATAATTTAAAAATGATAGATGCAGTATTCTCTATTTATAGTAAATTAAAAAATATTTATTTAGAAATGGCTTTGTAAATAATTTAAGAACAGGGTTAAATTCAATTTTATATTTCTTTTTAAAAATACCTGATCCTGAGCTCGCAGTGTTCGGATTGCCGCTTTTTCTTCCCACGCTGCGATACTATTGGTCGGTCTTGATAGCAGCCTCCTGGTTGGTTGTTTGCAAAACGCGCGGTAATAGAGCTCGAAATCGGCGGGAACTAGTCAATGTTTCGTATTTTTCCTCCAAAGCTGTAAACGGCCAAATTTTACTGGAATCGCCTGGAATGAATCTCCTTGGACGTATTTAATCTCGGAACAACACTTCTTCGATATATCGGCACCTTTTCTCCGATTTCGTTGATTTTAAGCAGTAACATACTTTTTTGATTGGTATGTTTGCGGGTGTATTCTAATTGCCCCACGTTGGGCGCCAATTATAATACACCACTTCCCCTCGTATCGGATGATAATAAAAATAATAATAATGATGGTTAGAAAAATGGAAATTTAGAAAAATATACGGGACGCGTATATTGTGCATGTAAATTATATGCAAACCGTTCTAGCAATATAATTAGTTGATAAATTAAAATGTTTAAGGGTTCGTGAAATAGATATAACTCAGGGTTCGTGTATAAACTAATATTATTTATGTTTGTGCTCCGGTCTAGCATGAGAGTTCTCTATCTTCTACAGGGGGGTTCTCATGTCTTATGTCATTTACAGTATCTATTACATTCTTACTTGGTACTTACCGGTAAAGGTTAACTTAGTAAATAATATAAATTAGTGTAATTCTCAAACAAAATATTTATGTTGTGCATTCCTCGATTTTGCTTCCTTGCATGTGCATCTAATTTGTTCTTTGTTACTTTTTTAAAATGCTACCTAAGTGCTACCAGTATAATATATATATATTCAAATGGGTGAAACAATTATTATTCACTTTAATAATTAACAATTGGCAAGATTTTGTTTTTTTACTTGATTTTATTGAAATATTCGGAGCAGGATAAATTTTATAAACTACTGTCTATACATTTTCTGAATTAAATATCTTTTTATTTGCGTATTTGGATTGAATGAAAGATAAAGTGATGCAAACGACAATTTAATTAAATATAATTATGTGCAAAGTACGAAGATTTACGGGATATTAATTTATTTAATTTTAAACATTAATTTTTACATACATGCGTCCACATACAAGTACATTCTGTTACGCTTCGCATATAAGAATATTTTAATTAATTTTTAAATCATATTTATTCTTTAAATATCTCGATTTAAAATATATTTAACTTAAGACATTTTTCTGTACATATTCGTTTGCAAATAGAAAGCATTTCTTTTGTTATATCCCTAACCGAGAGACCCTTGGTCTACTACCTGAACCGTCAACAACCCTAACGTCCACGGGGAATTTCTATATACATTTCATTAAATTGTTTTAATTTAATTACGCACATCTCCTATAGTGTTTCATATCATTTGAAAGCTTATTTCACAGGGGATATTTTAATAATATTTATGCCATCGATAGAACACCTCTTCAGGTCGCGCTTCTTATTAATTATTATTCAAGATATCGACCCTCTCTTCAACTTAGGTCATAAAACAGACCCTTTTCTAAACCAGTGTTCTATCGACACAAACTATCAGTCTTCTTCTCGTTAGAACTCTCGTACGATCCACACCTTACCCGCCGTACTGGTCAAGTACTGGCACGATACACGTGCCCCTTACATCTCCGCAATTAGAGGTAATTTTGTATTGTTCAATATATATTATTCTTTTAAGCGAATCCATATTAATTCACATTGATTTATTTAATTGATTTCTGGTTCCTGCGGCCGAACATCGCTCTACATATACTTGTCCGAGTATATCTTCGCAGACCACGTGGCCAACCATCTTCGCCACTCAAAGGTAACTCTGTATTGTTCGATACAGAGATTATTTTATATTAATCGTAATTAATTAACATTTAATTTACTGCTCAATTTAACGTTCGTTTTCAGTGTATTTTGTGTTAATTTTCAATTACTTAGTTACCGCTCCTCGTGTATATATTACTTTTATTCAATTACTTTTAAATATACCAAGTTCACTTTCTTTCTTATATACAAATAAATACAGACTTTAAGGACAACGCTCCTGTGTTTTATTTAGTTAGTATGTTGTAATATATTTATTTAATTAACCATTATCACACACGTCCTGGACTTTTGATGAAACTTCACCAGCACCACTAATTATTTTACCTTCATTGTTATTAGCACACGGCAGCCACACCCAATAACCTGCAAAGCCGCGGTTTGTAATAGTTTCTTTTTACATTTCCCTTTTTGTTTTACTAATTTCTAATTTTCTCATTCTTAGGAACCTGCTGTACATGAGCATCCACAATTATAATAATATATATAAGACTGCAATGTCATATTAAATAAAATACCCCATTTGCATTATGTAATAATTTTACTCAATGTATAATAATGAAGATTATTCTTGCCGAATTACAATTATCAAGAGAAAAATACTTAGATGTTGGATGTTGAAATAAATATTGTACTCTGGATTATTCTTAAATAATTGAATTTTTGATTTAGACATAATCAAAACCATAATATATTTCGGTGAAGTAATTTCTAAATATGTTAGAAGTATACATATTATACTTATTAACCTTCCAAATAGTTATTTATTAAGAATTTCATTTTAAAGAAATATATATAGGCACCGTGAATATTTTAATATATTATCATATTTAACTAAAGACATTTTAATAATATATTTATTGCCTTTAATGGAAATAAATCTATTTAAAAATGTAAAAATTTACAGCAAATATATAGGTTATGAATATGTAAAAGAATTTAGCAATACTCGGATTATACTTCGCATACATACATATATGTATTTATTATACATATTTATATATTTTTAATGTCTGGGATAAATAAGAAAAAAATCTCTTGATTGTTTACAAAATAAATCAACAAAAGATGACAAGCTAACACGCTGAGTTAGAGCCTCCGCACACGGGTCGATTGGTAATCGAAGTGGACGCGTCTCGAAGTCGAAGCGATTCTCCCACCTTTCAACTTCGTACGTAAGTGAATGAGGATCCACCAACGGATCGAAGTGTGGTCGATTCGTAATCGGTGCGTTTGCGTCTCGATCGTCGCTCGAAGCGTGCGACCTGCAGCGAACGGGAAATCTCGAGAGTGACGAGCATATCGTACGGTGGATTTGTATTTTTTTTGTATTTTTTTACATCATTATTTCATAATCTATGTATAATATTGTACTTATTATTATTATATATATATATATATATAATATATATATTATATATATATATAATATATATATATAATATATATATACATATATATAATATATATATTATATACATTACTATTATTGTACAAATTATTTCCCCATATATGATCTACATACAGTGTGTTTCACTTTTCATGGGGACACCTAAATAACTTTTTTATTTTGAAAGCGATCAATATAAAATTTTTATCAGTTGTGCAAGCCATAACAATGCACCTTTTTGTGTGATTTGAGTTTTTATAAAGCCAATATCTAGCCAACTATAATTAAAATAAAAAGTACTGTTTCAAGTAAAGTCATGCTAGCGATTAAGATAGAGCAAAAAGTATTAGTAAAAGTTTTTACAAATAACTCAAGAACCCCTAATACCAAATTTCGCGGAAAAATTTTCATTTTTAAATTCTTCTACATTTTTATGCTATCAGTAGATAATTGTTTGTTATTGCAATAATAAGAGTGCCATGAAGCAAGAAAATAGCAACTGAAGTATAGCAAACGCCAATTAAGTTGGCGCGAGGAGGGGTAAGTTCGCGCAGGATTAGAAGTCGTGGGGAGATTTGTATTTGGTTTTACATCAAATGTCAGATAATTCTAACCTCTGAGCCTATATCACTTTATGATCCCCTAGCAAATACATTTTGTTCCGTCAAACGTCAATGACAAATGTATTCTGACAATTACTTGAGTAGTGGGGGGTAGGCGTTTTTAAAAACGTTTTCTGCGCACCCCCTCCTCGCGCCAACTTAATTGGCGTTTGCTATAAACTGTTGTGAATTGATGTTTGAACTGACAAATTATTTTTTGGTTTCATATAATTCTATTCTATAGAATGTTAAAAATTTTGCATCATTCACTTGCAATTCTTTTGCCGCAACAAATAAACGGCAATGAAAATTCCGTTCTATGTACGGATGCATCCAAACTCTCCGTTTTCTTCTTTTTATCCGACGGTAATAATAAAACATAACAGCATCTTCCTCGTCACTTGAATCACTCATTACAACGGAGTTGAGACAAATATTAAAATCACAGGAGGAATTTAAAAACTTTTATTATAAAGATAAAATCAATCACTATACAAATATAAATATTCTGTGAACTAGCTTACAGCACAAAGTTACGGTAGAATGGTTACAAAAATGACTACGCCTAATAAAACTTTTTAACGTAAATAATACTAAAGAGGGCGGGTAATATAGTTTGTGTATAGATGAAGAAAGCAGACGAGAAAAATCGAGCCGTGTGCGGATGGACAGAATTTGCATCGTGCAGTTCGCGCGTGACGCGTGTAACGCTTCGACTTCGAGACGCGTCCACTTCGATTACCAATCGACCCGTGTGCGGAGGCTCTTAAGTGCGTGATGCGCAGTGGTTTTATCACGAACTTTTATGCAAGCGTGCAGGTTTCTTTACAATAAACAACCTTCAGTATAAAAATTTAATAAGATAACTTCTTATTATGTTTCTCCTACTTTTATTATATGTGCACGTAGATAAGCAAACGTTAATCACATTAGAAAATATCACATAATACATTTAATAAAACCTATTAGAATATAAAAAAATATATAAAATACAGTATTAGGTATTGCTTTAAGTAAGATGCGCAAATTCCATTAAATTTTTTCTGAAAAATTAGAAAAGTTATTTTCGGAATTTTTATTTTTAAGCATTATTCTACGTTTCATAAAATATATAAACATATATTTGATATCCTAGGATAATTTCTAAACCATCAAGTTTTTAATGTATGTGAGATAATACTTGTTTGAGGACATTTCTAAATGTCGTAGCATAGAACAAATTAAAAATTACATGTATCTAGTTTACTCTATCTCAAATGTTGATACAAGAAATATTTAAATTTGTGATATACATCTATAGCTATCCAGTATGCGTTTTATAGTTAAATAGAGAGATACCAATTATACAAAACTCAATTGAATTTGTTAAAATTAATAATTCTGACTGTAGGATAAATGAATATAGATTAGTACAAATATGTTAAAAAACATATCTGTATTTCTACACATGGACATACACAACGTATTTAACCAAGAGTCACTTCAACTACAGACACATGCGTTTGGATCTTGCGGTCCTATCAGTGCAGATTAACAAATTCGCTCCCGAATCTTAAGACGTCACTTCGTTAATCTGCACAGACGAGATCGCAATATCGAGACGCATGTCACTGTAATTGAAGTGACCATTGGTTAAATACGTCCATGTGTACAGATACAGATATCTTTTTATCATATTTGTATTAATCTATATTCACAAATACATGTGTTTATACACATACTATTTTTTTTGTAAGACACATGGTTGCATCTTCAATATCAAAAAGCTACGTTAATTTTAAGCTAGTTTAATTAGCTTCTGTCAAATAATTTCCGTTCTTTGGGAACAAATTGTAGTGTAGCGTTGTCCAACCTAGTAATTCATCAAAATCGTTAAGTCTGTATCTTTTATTAGTAAATAAGTATCTCTAAGTCTTATTACAACAGTAGCAATGTAGCGATGTACCAATCGGAATTAATTAATAAATGTCTCAGAGAAATCGAAAGTTTTATATTCGATACGAAAGGTGAGAGTTTAAAGAAGGAAAAATGCTTCGGAGACATCTGATAAAAAATGCTGTATTTGCGGTGAAGGTCAGAATTGGCGGCCATATGCGTATTTGGTTTGTCAAATTCTATTCTGGAGATACGTCGTTGACAGGTGCATCCAGATCAGGTTGCTTATCAGATCTTTATAATGAATATTAAAAATCATTAACGCAATTCCATTCATGGCAAAGTTCCACCATATACATTATTGGAATTATCCACCATATACATGCCGCTTTTTGAAAAAGAAAAGGAAAGCTAACAAGCTGAACTTTTGGGTTCCGCATACTCTTAATGTAGAAAAACAAAGCGAATCCTTTATCCATAGCCACCAGTCTTTTTTTACGGCAGAGAATTGTTTTGTTCCTTTAAAAATATCAACAGGTGACGAAAGAATGAATCACATACCACCACAATATTCAACGCAAAAGCAGCGGATAAGGGGAGCATAAATCTTCACGGCCTAAGGTTTCAAGCTTAACCCAGATTTATAACATTTAAAAACATGAATGTTTGATTGAAAAACGCCCCGCATTCGCCAGTAGTGAAAATGCGCATACAGCAATACAGCAAGATTCTGAACTTTTAAACTGGCTGATTTTTTCAATCCTACCCATCATAGCTACTTGCTTTTAGATTATCTAATTATTATCTTTTTTCAATCGCTACAAAATACTTTGATATTGAAAAATTCTTTTAGCGACAACCCTGTTCGAAAATTTGTCAAAAATTTTTGACATCATAGCTTCCTGAATTTTACGCTAAAGGCACCAACAAGTTACCTAATAAATTGAAACAAATAGTGCAAATAATCAAGAATATATCATACATGGTAAAACGGGTGGGACAAAAGTAATTTTTGAAAATGGCGTCAAATGTCATTCTGCTTTGACATTTATGTTGTAGACAGATAGAGACAAGTAATGGAGCGATACACACCTGAAAAACACGAATTATTGTTACTGATTATTTGGCGCGTGTAATTAAGCGCTTGGCTGAGCGTCTCGTGCAAACTGGGTCTACTAGAGATATCGCAACAAGTGACCGTTTGCTCGTTCCACCGAGAATATCGCTGCTGTGGCTGAGGACATCCGAGAGAGTCTACAAACACAACGACGCGCACAATTTCGCGTCAGCAGACAGACGTTCGTTGAGTTGAATTTTAGTGAAAGACCTGAAGATGTTCTCTTATAAAGTGCAAGCCGTTCACCAATTGCTACCTGCTGACCGTCAAGTGAGGTTAACAAACTCCCATGCTCTATTAAACCTAGTGCAAAAAGAGAATAATTTTGTATCCAAAATCGTAATGGGCAACAAAGCCCATTTCCACTTAACTGGTTATGTAAATAAACAAAATTTGCCTCTTCGGGGCACGGAGAATCCACATGAAATGCACGAAGAGCCATTGCATTTGCATTTGCACTGAAAAAGTGATTGGCCATAATTTTTTTGAGGACGCCGGTGGCACCACCGTATCCGTAACTGGTGAGCATTACAGACAGATGCTAAATGAGTTTTTTTGCGGCAAGTTGCTGAATTGAGAGGACGGAGCAACCACTTACACAACTCGGGCAATAATGAAAATTTTGAAACACCAATTTCCGGGCCGTGTGATCTCCCGTTTTGGCGATTTGAACTGCCAGTCTTAAAAGTCAACATTGAAGAAGAAATCACCAATTTGGAGCCAGATGTTTTGCTAGCAACATTCATTCAAACATCGCAAAACGAGCACAAATGTGTATCAACTCAAGAGGTGGTCATTTGACCGATATAATTTTTTTCAACTTAAGGTCATCAATTTTACTTCTTAAAATAAACTTTTCGTGAAAACATAGCCCATTTTTTTTCATTTCTAACGCAATGGCTGCCAATTCACATTAATACATTACTTTTGACCCACCTTGTATTTGTTGTTTGATTTATTGTTAAATAAAGTTGTTTCGTCGTTATGAAAACCATTTATGTTATATCCTGATAGCTTGTATTTGGGGAAAATTGGTTGTATTACATTTCACGCTTACAAGACTCTTGTCATTCTCTTCTCGACTGTAAGAAATATCTAAAACTGTTTAGTATTTAGCTTTTGAACACTTTTGAATTTTATGTAAACTATTTTTGTACACACAGGTCATGCAAAAACAATTTCATAAACATCTGCGCTATTATCAATATATAATTACAACATACTGGTTAAATGGATATCAAGATTAAGTAAGTCAGTAAATTTATTTTAACGCTAAGAAATAAGTAATTAAACTTCTAGTTTCAAAAATTCTTTTATTGTAAATAATTAGTATTTCATCCACCTGATGAAGCCATTGTATGCCGAAACAATATTGTAGTAGTATTTACAATAAAAGAATTTTTGAAACTAGAAGTTTAATTACTTATTTCTTAGCGTTATAATGAAGTTTCAACAAGTATCTCCTTCGTCAATTAACTATTTAAATTTATTTTATATAGCTATGCATTTTTTATATGTAATAAAGTTAGAAAGAATAGATATTTTATTTTGATGCAATGACACATATTACATTACATGTTATTGCCTTTTGCCTCTTTGAACGAAGTTAATTTTAAAAGTTTGTGTGTAATAATGTCTACTTTATTCAAAATTTTATTTGGAAAAATAAGTACGAAAACCTTTATAAACAATTTAATTCTTCTAATGTCCGTTTGTGTTTTGTATTTTAACAAATTCAATTAATTTTAGCGTAATTGCTACAATTAGCGGTTATATTTATATATCCGTATTTTATCCTTCGGGCTGTATCGTCTACAAAAAATATTTTGAACTTGTTTTAAAATGAGTGCTAATTAGACTTAATAAAAGTATTTTATAGAAAGAGTGCTTCGCGGTGATTTTAAAGATCTGTTTAAACATCTTAATTTAGTGTAGTATTTGTTAAGTAGGTCAATTATATCGCCAATATATAGAAACTGTTTATTTATGATCCAATATTGTAATTCGCTAATAATAAACGGTGTTGTACAAGAAATTCCAGAAATAACGAAGTGTGGTGAAGACCAAATATACCAGAAAATTATGAAAACTTTAGATGAAAATTTCAGCAGTAATTGAATCTTCTAGATGCTTATACAAAGTAAACAAATTTACCTGGTTTCGATATCATTCAAAACAAAACCTTGATTGGTGTTGAGGATACATTTAATATCCTTTCCTAATATTTTAATTTCAAACATTTTTTATTGCTAAATATAAGTAAATAAATCTAGGAGATATAATTCAAACATAAACATTTTCAATTTTATAAAATATTTAACGTTCATTTTCGAGCTTAAAAGCTTTTCAAGCTGTATAAAGAAAGACATCACATGATTATGTAATAAAATGAAATACAGAAAAGCGATAGTTAGCATTTGTTCACTTCAAAGTGTATTTCAGAATGATATTAGCCTTTTATTTTAGATTTCCATTATCCCAGTTATAAATAAATTTAAAGATAGACAAAAACAAGAAAAATTCCTAACCACAATATAAATCAGTAAACTCTAAATAAGTATTTTGGTAGCTGTGTTGCGATCTTCAGTAGAACAATTTGAAAAAGAAAAATAGTCTTTGGTTAATCTACAACCTTTGAAGATATGCGCTTCACCAAATCGCCAATGGGATAACACTCAGTGATATCCCGCTGGCGATTTGGTGAAGAGCATATCTTCAAAGGTTGAACCTAACCAAATACTCTATCAGTGTTATGCCGCTGGCGATTTGGTTAAGAGCATATCTTTAAAGGTTGTATCTTACCGAAAGACTATTTTTCTTTTTCAGATTGTTCTACTGAAGAAGGCAACTTAATTACCGAAATACGTATTTTGAGTTTATTGATTTATATTGTCGTTGGGGATTTTTGTTGTTTCTGTCTCTTTCAGATTTCTAGCTACAGTCTGCACCAATTCGGAAATTTAAGGAATAATCAAATAAGTACTAGAAAAACTTTGAAAACATGTACTTGCTAACGTGTTAGTAAGTATAATTGATATCTATAAAATTTTATACACTGTGTCCATAAAGTATGGACACAAGGCCGTAATAACGTTATTGTGCATTATTTGACAAAATGCAAAGATATATCGATTAATGTTTTTTATTAGCTATATTTAGATGCTACCATTTTGTCTTTTCCGTCGACCTTGAATAAGTTATGACGTCATTGATTATTTTTTTTAAATGTCAACCCCATTTTTTTTATGGATTTTGAAAGCTTTTACAATTCTTTATTCGATGATGTAAAAATTTTGGTATGTTACATTAGAAGATTTTTGAGTAATCATTTGCGTCCATAAAGTGTGGAGACAAGCCCGTAGTAACGTTATTGTGCATTATTTGACAAAATGAAAAGATATGTCGATTAATGTTTTTTATTAGCTATATTTAGATGCTACCATTTTGTTTTTTCCGTCGACCTTGAAAAAGTTATGACGTCATTAATAATTTTTTTAAATGTCAACCCCATTTTTTTTTTAATGTATTTTGAAAGCTCTTGGAATTCTTTATTCGATGTTGTAAAAATTTTGGTATGTTACATTAGAAAATCTTTGAGTAATCATTTTCCGGTTGTGTCTATGCGACACAACCGGAAAATTTGGACGTTTTACGACAACGCATCATCTACAAAACCAGACTAATCACTCCCGAAATATTACAGAATGTGCGAAATGGAATTTATCATCGCTTAGGATTTTGTCAACAAAATGAAGGAAAACATTTTGAGCATTTGTTATAAATTTGATACTGAAAATGTCAAAAATAAAACTTGGAATTACAACACAGTTTACTCAAAAATTTTCTAATGTAACATACCAAAATTTTTACAACATCGAATAAATAATTGTAAAAGCTTTCAAAATCCATTTAAAAAAAATGAGGTTGACATTTAAAAAAATTATCAATGACGTCATAACTTATTCAAGGTCGACGGAAAAAACAAAATGGTAGCATCTAAATATAGCTAATAAAAAACATTAATCGACCTATCTTTGCATTTTGTCAAATAATGCACAATAACGTTACTACGGGCTTGTGTCCATATTTTATGGACGCAAATGATTACTCAAAAATTTTCTAATGTAACATACCAAAATTTTTACATCATCGAATAAAGAATTCCAAGAGCTTTCAAAATCCATAAAAAAAAATGGGGTTGACATTTAAAAAAATTATCAATGACGTCATAACTTATTCAAGGTCGACGGAAAAAACAAAATGGTAGCATCTAAATATAGCTAATAAAAAACATTAATCGACATATCTTTGTATTTTGTCAAATAATGCACAATAACGTTACTACGGGCTTGTGTCCATACTTTATGGGCACAGTGTATGAGTTTAACTCAGACATGACTGCTTTGTTTCTGTCTCGCTCAAGTCAACACCGAAAAAAAAAATACGGCTGTCTTTATAATCTTGAAAGTTTACGCTTACAATTAGAATATAAATACATATGCTGAAAATTTCTTCAATTAATTACATAAAAAATAAAAATCAAATATAAGCCTACATTTGATAATTTAAACATAAAAATTGAAATAACTTAGAAATGTTAGTGTTTTAGATGTCAAAGTCACCTGAAAAAAATTATTTTAATATTAGTAGAAGTTTTATCCAAAGGCGATATTGTCTAGTATTGTTAGTTAGAAATTTACAGGAAACTTCTGTTAATTGTTTTCCGAGTATAGATCAAATTATTTGATAGTGAAACACGCTGTATTCATAAACACATAACACAATAAGTGCAATTTTTATATATACAATATTTATTACTTAGTAAAAAGAACTAATAAAGCTCTTAAAATTCTATGGAAATCGTAGGTCAATCTATAACAACCTTTCCCTTGACAATCACAAATGTAGATTTATGCGAAATGAATCTATTGACTTACAGATTAATGAGTTTACAGATTTACGATTAACGGACAGACTTGTACCATAAATATCTTATCAGCGACTGCTACTGCAACTTTGTCAAACGCATAATTTATTACTATTTAAGAATCAATAAAGGATATAATTCATTGTGTACTTAGTATGAAATATTTATAATAACTCACTTGTCAAGTTGATTTAAAAAAACTAGAAAATTAATTACTTTTTAAATGAGATATTATATTACAGAAAAGTTTATAGAAAACAAAAATTAAATAATTTTCAAGCATACAATTTTCAATGTAACGGCTATGGACATGGTCTACTTTGTCTCCACAATTATATATCATTAATTCTAACTCTGTAGATGAAAAATAATATACAAAATACACACAATATGGTTTGAAGTTTTTATCTTCACTTCTTCGGCAATCTGAGTTTTAAGTATCTCTAGCATTTGTTCTGGAAGTTGCGTTCTGTAAACCCCGTTCTGTTTACAACAGCATTTTAAAATTGAGAGTAACGAATTTCTCGAAATTATCGTCTCGTATTTTTTTTAATCAGAAATCAATTTGTATTATTACTTCCACCAAATGAATTAGTAGCTTTTGCATAAATACGAGAGGTTTTTGGACCATGTTGCATCAAGCGTTTTTTTTAACGCAAAAATCATTAACCAAGAGTATACGTTTGTATGATCTCATTAAGAGAATATCGGAAATGAAAGTAACACGTTTCTAGTAATGTATAGTTGATTTTGGCAACAGCCTAATGGTACGTACCGACAGGTATTAAATGACATTCTTCAAAAACGAACAAAAAAATATTAAAATATTATTATGATATTAGAAATGTTCTGGAGTAATAAAACAGATCTTCCCTACGCAGTCCGACCACCGAATGACTTTCTTAAATAATAATGCAGACAGGTCTAAAATTAAGTTCCAATAGTTTTGAAGATAGCTATGGCGGAATTAATAGTGACGGCCTTTCTAGAGCTAAGGTTTATTCACAATTTTTATTATATGCCTCAACTTATTTAATATACCAATATAATTTTGCATTATTGTTTGTGTATTTTCAACACACATTAAACTGGTCGCAACACAACTGTAAACGCAAAATTTATGCGAAAAAAATTACTTAGAGTGCTTGCCGAAAATATTCTACAGTCACCAAAAAGGTTATTTACCATTAATTGCGATTTTTTCAATGTTTTGTAGCGATTACAAAAACTTTACAAGACACTGTATGCCACCATTAATGTAAACGTTTTTGACAAAACTGGGGTGAGAATTTAACTACCATTAAAAATCGTTCCTTGAGCTTGATTACTATCATTATTGCTGAAACAACCAAATTTCAGTAATCTGGCCCGTAAATATAAACTTTTGTAGAAATTTCATATTTTTGTTACAAAAACTGTTAATTTGATTGTAATCTGGATACAATCTATTATGTTTGGTTTACACCCTATGTCCTTTCTTGAAAATTGGAAAATAAGGCTATTGGAAAGAGGGCAGAAGCGGATTGAGAAAAACGTGACTAGGTAGTTAAAAAAAAATTAATTTATCAATGGCGGCTACTTAATAGTTATTTGAAATAATGTGAAGTATAACAGCCAAAATAATTTGTTACAGATGATTTATCTTCGAATACATTTTGATATATTTTTGATAATCCTCTATACGTTATCAATTTTATCTGCACTATTAAACGACTCGGCTGGTGTCCTCGAGTTACCACACTGTTTTAAATGCATAGGATTCCTTAGTCAATTAGATCGAAGTTCACGTATAACAAAACCTATGCGATTTAAAGACTGATCTAGGTCAACAACCCAATTAGTATCGTTTGTATTTTATTGATGAATATAGCGACGGTTCTCTATAAGACATTGATTTTATAAGCTCAACACAAATAATATAACACTTGATTTGTTTAATTAAATTTTATTTGATTCTCTAACAATATCGTTTCAGATTTTGCTTCCCTATTTTGGTTTATTTATACAAGGTGTCTCTTGTCGTTACGTTCATATTTTAGGAGTGTAAAGTAGACTTCATTTCAAGTAACAAAAAACGGAAAACTTGTAAATCCATTTTTATTTGTTTCAAAGTTATAGATCTATGAATGTGATTGTCAGATCATGAAAAAAAATGTAATCCTAAGGTCAATACAAACTGATTTTATTTAAAAGAAGTTATACGATTCAATAACAGGCCTGTGATTGTTAACGTCCCATAATAAAATGTTATCCTAAAATGAATAAACACGTGTCGTAGTGCATACAGTAATTTCTTGGAGATCTACAAAAAAGAGTACTGGAAATTGATTTATGATAAAGAAGGTTCTCACTTATTTCGTAAGTGCTGAACCATGAATATCATACAATATACAAATGTTCAGATGACTGTTAGCGTTGCATTTTTTAATAAAGGATTACATTACGTTTCAGTTCATACAACAGCTTATTAGTGAGTGGACACCTTTTCTTTATTCAAAATGCCTTACCGATTTTCTCAAGAGTATGCGGACATGCATTTTGTGTATGGCTACTGTAACGGCAGTGCACGTCAAGCAGTTATTGAATACCGACATCGGTTTACCGATAGGCGCCTTCCTCATTACAGAACGTTTCTGGAAGTACACAGACAATTTCGGGAATGCGGACTGCGTGATTATCTTTTCGACTGAGGAGTAAATTTTCCAGCAGACTTAGAGGAAGAAGCAATAGCTATTGTTACCAGAGATCCAACTCTCAGCGTACGTCGAATCTCTAGACAACTAGGAGTGCTACGAACGACAGTTTGGCGAATTTTAAAACGTGAGGGCTTATATCCATATCACTATCGCAGGGGACACGGTTTGCTTGAGGCAGACCACTATGCTAATTTATTCTACCTGGATATTAAGACAATCACGGCTTCATTTTTAATTTCTGCAGAACAGTCCTCTGGACAGATAAATCTACGTTCACGAGAAGTGGTGTTACAAATCTGAGAAACCTGCACAGGTGGTCATCAGAAAATCCTGAAGCTATACGCCCACCTAAATTTCAACATGAATTTTCTATTAACGTTTGGGCGGCACCAATCATTGACTTGTTGATTGGTCCTGTCGTTCTTCCTGAGAGGTTAAATGCGGACAATTACCTTCAATTTCTTATTGACGAACTGTCAGGTCTTTTAGAGGATGTCCCACTGAATGTTCGGCGAGACATGTGATTTCACATGGATGGGGCACCACCACATTTCGGAATTGCTGTCCGAAATTAGTTAACGTTAATTATCCAAGATGGATTGGTCGAGGTAGTCCTGTTGCATGGTCACCCAGATCACCCGATCTTAATCCCCTTGACTTTTATTGATGGGGATACATGAAAAATTTAGCCTACGTCCAAGTTTCGAACACAAGAGAATAGTTGTTGGATCGTATTCACCTGGCTGCCGAGCAAATCCGACAAGACAAGTATGAAATTCGGATAAGTACTTCTTCTGTTGGCTTACGGGCACAAGCCCGCATTCAACAAGGATGTGGACATTTCGAAAATATTATTAATTGAACTTTTTTAAATAAAATCAGTTTTTATTGACTTTAGGATTACATTTTTTTTGCATGATCTGACAATCACATTCATAGATCTCTAACTTTGAAACATATAAAAATGGATGTACAAGTTTTGCGTTTTTTGTTACTTGAAATGAAGTCTACTTTAGACTCCTAAAATTTGAACATAACGATACGGGACACTTGTATATATATTTGAACGTATCTACTACCCTAGTGGCTGAAATCAATGAACGTTTCAGTTTCACTGAACTTTTAATAATTGCGTTTAAAAAATATACAAATTTTTCGGACAATATTGTAAACGAATTAAAATTCACTTTTTGGGTAGAAATGATCTGAAATTAAAAACTGAACTAGGAGTTATTTACGAACGTTACGATTTTTGTTAATGTTCTGGAGCTTTTTCGGAAGCTGTGAAATTTTAACTACATATGTAATACATATATTATGGACATCGCCAATGACAACTGCAAAAAGCGAACAAAGTATTTTAAACATAATACATGTATTCATTAGACGGTTTGAAAAAAAGATTGTTATAAAATACACTGTAGTTTGTTTCACCACTGGTGCATAAGACCGTACACGAAGCTATTTTATTCTAGCGTTGATTCTTAAGTATAAGTTTGATATGTTCGTAAAGTCAATATCTAACGCCCACAAGTTCCAAATAAAACGAATAATAACATTTACTAGTATTAATTGTAATTGTAGAAGTCCTTTTGAAATATAATACACAACAGACAGCATGGAAGAACATTCAACGCCGCTGATTAACAACATTAGGAACTACCCATCGCCGGCCCCATGAAAAATAATTGTGAGTTTTGTTTCTAGTATCATGCACTGACAAGTCTATAGAAGACTAAACGCGTGTCTGCATATGTAGATAGCAATTTTCACGCAAATATGAACTTTTATTGTGTTTTCCATGCCCGATTTTTTTTAAATATTTTTAAATTATTAAAAATGTTTTTGTTTTATACAAAAACATGGTAAGGTTTTACCCGCTCAGCTATGATCAATAGCATAATTGCATTTATAATGTTAAATATAGAAATCCATTTTATAAATAAAACACCCAATTTTAATGAACGCATGATAAATCATCACCGAAGCCAGAAGAATCCGCCTACTAAAATAATACGACCAATCAAGAAACCTGACGGAAGCTGGGCTAGGAATGACAAGCAAAAAGCTCTTACCTTTGCCGAACACCTTACAAAAGTCTTCCAACCAAACCAGTCGTGTTTGTCTCCGGATGAAAATGAAGAAATAAAAGTCTTTCTTGACGCACCTTACCAAATATCGTCACCAATAAAACCTCTAAAAATGAGAGAAACCAAGGAATTAATTTTGAGGAACGTTAATTTAAAGAAAGCATCAATATATCGCCTTATAACTGATAAGATTCTAAAAGAACTCCCTGAGGTAGCAAGCAATAAAGTATATTACGTATATATTTAATGCTATTTTAAGAAATCGACACTTTCCGTTGCAATGCAAGGTTGCCCAAATTATTTTAATTCCTAAACCTGGCAAACCGGTGGAAGAAGTGACCGCCCGATTAGTCTCTTGCCTACCTTGTCAAAGATATTTGAGAAATTACTCTTGAAAAGACTGAAGCCTTTAATCGATGAACTCGCAATAATCCTTCATCATTAATTTGGGTTTAGAGAAATACATGCCACTATTGAGCAAGTGCGTTACTTGGTAGAAATCATACATGGAGCATATGATAGGGAAGAGTATTGTTCGGCAGCTGTCTTAGATATTTCGCAGGCTTCGCGGGTGGATAACACATCCTATATAACACAAATTAGCACTTTCCTTAGTTTTTTACATAGATTAATTAATTATCTACTATCCAAAGAAGATTATCAAAAAGAACTAAATTTAGTCAAACAAATAGCAATCAATAACGGCTACGCAGATACTCCAATTGAAAATATGCTGACAAAAAAAATGTTCAAAAAAGCTATCTCTATGGTATATCTTGTAATAAAGGATAAGCAAAATTCAAAATTTAGATTACAAACGTACACTGAGAAACCTAATAAACATATTTAAATGTATTTAAAAAAACTTAATATAAACACGGCTTTCAAAACTAATAATAATTTATCAAAACATATTAAAAACAATATAAATAGAACAGATAAAAATAAGAAATCTGGAGTCTATAAGTTAATATGTGAATGCGCTAAGATATAGGTTAGTCAAACAGGAAGATAATTTGAAAAACGTATTGCTGAACATTGTTCTTCGTTTAGAAATAAAAAATAAGTTTCCATTTTTGCTAATCATCTATTAGAAGAAAACCACACTTTCAATAAGGATTTTCAAATTCTACATTTAGAAAATAAAGGCAGTAAATTAAATTTACTGAAAAGTTTAGAAATCAATTAATTAAAACAATCACAAATTTTACTTAATGATCAATTAGATTTAAATAACTCACTTTTGTTAAATTTATTCATTTAAAAACTATTTAGACGATAATAGAAATGTACATTTAGTTTATTAAAACAAATTTTATGCGTAAATATGTTTAGTACCCTATAGTATAACAGGTAGGGGCGACGAGATGGGCCACATTTTCTCACTACCTACAATATTTGTGTAAATTCTTAGATTTGTTAAAAAACGGAAAATAATACTAACCTTGTTGATTTTATATTTTTAATTTAGTTTGTAACATGCTATTTACCTGATGAAGGCACTGTGCTAGCGAAACAATTGTCGTTTTACGATTACGTATTAAAAAAGTGAAGATTTTAACCATTAGTTTCATTTCTATTTTAAATTATGGATCTTCATCAAATAAAAGCCGAATCATTTGAACCATTTTAGAGATGTTAAAGAGAGAAGAATTGATCTCGAGTTTGAATCAGTTCAAAATATCAGTAACTACCAATATATTCATTAAAATTTCAAATTAAATATGACGTTCCTGTAAATTTGACCCCAAATCATTTCTTTAAAGTAAATTTAAAGTTTCGCTTGGAACCATTTTTCTAACAAATTTTATGAACTACTATTCCCATAGAATTTAATTTATTAATTATATAAATTGCTACTTAATTTAATTAACTCGCTAATAGTCCTTCACCAGTAAATGGATATATTTTTTAATCGTTTGACTTAAAAAGATTTACGTATCAACTAATAAAATTCTCGCATACCAGAATTACAGGATAATTTTAATTAAATACCTATTATAATGGGAAAGTTATTCACGACAGTTTTTATGATGGCGAACATAAAATTAACGTGCGTATAAAAGTCTTGATCCATAGGTGACTTATCTTACTACATGCAGAGATTGTCACTGTTATTGATATTCACTAACGGTGTGGGTAACCGTGACCTATCTTTTTAATAGTGTCTCCGTAAAAGGTGAAAAATGTTGATACGGTAATATATAATATTTTTACGACACTAATGAATACTGAAATAACACATACCAAACACATTATACACATAATACATTTGTTTTTATGTAAAAACAAGCGCCGTTACGTAATCTTAACCATGACCTACCTAAAAAGTAATATACATACATTGTACATATAAACATAAAATGTATATTCCACATTTCTTAATATGTGTCACATATTCTTAATACTCACAAATTAATCAAATAAATTTTAAAAATACAAGCGTAATTAACTAAATGTAGATACCCTTTCACTTTCACAGGATATTTTCGTGCTTTTCGGAGCCGCAGTATGAGAAGCATTGTGCAATCATTTAAAACAAATGAAACACTCAATTATAATACACATATTAATTACTATTTTTATGATTGAAAACATCAACCGCTTCTTCGGCCGATGTAAAAGGTGAACCCCGTAATTGATCCTTAGCACGCGAAAATAAGAAGTTATTAGGTGCTAGGTCTGGACTATACGATGAATGACCCATTATTTCTTTGTATTAGGCATTCAAATACTCAGGCGTTCGAGCGGCAGCGTGGGCAAAGCGTTATCTTGATGCTAGATTATCCTTTCTCTTGGAAGTTTTTCGCAAAAATTCTGGAGAAACTGGGGCAAATAAACTGTAGCGTACCATTCTGAATTAACAGTACGTCTATCCTCCAGTGCTACGGTGGAAACATACCCAGTAATTCAAAAAAATATGGCGACCAACTTCTTGCTTCGGCTTTTTCACGAACAACTTTTGTTGGAGCCGACTAATTCTCAAAGACCCAAACTGACGATTGTTGCTTTTTTTCGGAATCACGGCAATATACACATGTTTCATCACTTGTAATGATGTTGTACACCAAATGAGACAATCCACGGTCAAACCGATTTAGTGTAGATCTCCGCAATCTCAAACAGTCTTCTTTTTGAATTGAAGTTAAGTGGTGGGGAATCCGAGAACAAAGCTTACGGACCTTCAAATGTTTGTGGAAAATAGTGTTAATTGCTCTCACACCAATCTTTAAATTTGCTTGAATGTTCCTGGCAGTAGTATGCTGGTCATCATCAATCATATTCCGAATAAGACCAATATTTTTTCTGTAGCTATGGTTTTTGGCTTAGGAGCTCGAAAACTGTGATTTAAGAAAAGTCGACCGCGTTAAAATTCACTGTACCACCGCTTTACGGTAGCGAAGGAACACGACTTTCACCAAACACTCGATTGATTTCCTCAAAACATTATTTACGGCTTAAGCCACGCTTGAAATTGTAAAAAATCACAACTCGATAATGCTCCTTGTTCAGTTCCATGACATATTGGCGAAAGGATTACTTTAAACTTATGTAACTTACAAACAATCAGGTATAATTGACAGCAGTCACTATAACTAAACTTGTAAATAATTAGGTTGAAATTGTCAAACAAAATTTGTCGCAAAATATCATCGCCTACTAGATAGGCTCAGCGAAAAGAGTACAGCTCTCGTACTACAGTGCGTCAAAAAATTATCGCAACACTTACTTATTTCGTATTCTATTTGGAGATTTAGACAAAAAATGCATAAATAAGATATTACATACATTTAAACTAGAAAACTCTTACCCCTGTATTACCATAACTTCATTATTCTTTTTTTCAACAACTTAAAAAAATTCTGACAGATTCTGTCATTCTGTTAAATTTTAGGAAGTTTTGTGAAATTTTCATACACTTTTTTAATTTTGGTTAAAATGAATAAAACTTCTTATTTGAGCAAAATCGGCTGGAGTAGACGCTTTAATCAACAGTGGTCAAGTTGTTAGGAATGTTGCCAGAACTCTAAATATACATCCTTCAAACATGAGTAGGTGCATTAAAAGGTTTAATGAAACGCATAGAAAACGGTCAACAAAATCGTCGAAGAAGATAGCGATTTGTTACTGCACGGAAACTCCAGAATGAGTTAGCCAAGGTACATAACCGGTGCATTCACCTTCAGACTGTTAGGAATAGGTTGAAAGAATGTCAATTGACGCTACAAGTGCCAGTCAAAGGTCCTCTTCTTGCCAGGGACCACAGTAGAACACGTTTAGAATTTGCCTTCATTGAGGACTTAATGAATAGTGCAAAGCTCTTTTTACAGTTGAATAAAAATTTTGTTTATTTTCATCTGACAATCGTGTAAAGGCTTACAGAAGACATGGAGAACGTTATGCTCAGTGAAACATTCAATCTATAGTAAATTTTCGAGGTGGTTCGGTTACGCCGTAACCGTCATACCGTAACCGTTACGGTATGACGGGCCATAAACTTAGAGGCAAGTACAGATTTACATATAATGGTTAGCGGTAAATGCGGATAGATATATAATGATTTATTAATGATCATACAAAACCACACATAGCTAATGTGGTTAGGCATGACCTTTATAATGTGGACATTGTCACTTTGAACTGGCCTGTCAGAAGTCTCGTCCTCAATCCATTTGAACATGTATGGGACAAGTTGGAACAGCGTGTTCCTTCACTTTTGTCGACGTCTTCAGACTTTAGAATAATTATCACAGAAGCTTTGGTAGAAGGTTGGGAACAGTTGCATGATCGTTTATTAAGAAATTTAATTTTAGGCATGCCAAGGCGTCATCAAGCTATTATTGCAGCCAAAGGAGTGAACACGCATTATTAATTCTTGATTATTTTCGAATTTTTTGTTAAATTTGGAAAAAAGTTTTCAAATGAGATTTTAATTTAAGTAATTTTTGAGGAGGATGTAGTTTTTGGTAAAGATTTTTTCCGCATTAAATATGACATATTTGCTAAACTACAAGAGTTGCGATTACTTTTGGCGCAGTGTATTTTAAAATTTAATATTACTATGTATACACTACCATATATAATAAAAAAAGTAATTACTAATTCTATCTTATATTATTATCACTATTTTGATTATTTTGATTTTTTACTTACCATCTATGTTCACATTTGTAAAATTAATAATAATAATTGTTTCTGCTCAATACATATACGAATTTTAATTACAGAATAAAGGAATGAAGCAATAATGTTAAAACTTAAAACATATACATATATTAAACTTACTCGAATAAGCGATAATTCTTATTCTAATTAATAAAAAAAATAATAATAATAATGATAATGATAATAATAAAATAATAATATATATATACAGACTGTCCTGTAAAAAACGCCAACATTCATAATTCCGTTATTTATTGTCCGGTTTTATTTAAACAAAAAGTAAATTTAATAGCATCAAAAACACTATAAGACAGCAGTGTTTTATTTGTTTTCAATTGTTTTCATTAATGTCAAACGACAGTTAAGTTTTTTATTTTAAATGGCAACATATATATTTTTGGCTATATTCGGATTGTATTTTTTTTTCTGAATTCAACGATGTGTAACATGTTTATTTTTGATAAACGTTTATTGCAAAACAAAAACTTTATAAATTTCATCTTTGCTTCCATTATTTATAAATATTCGAATGTGTCATGAAACATTTGAAATGTAAGTATTATAAATATTATTATAAGAAACAAAACACTTTACAATAAATGTTGAAATTGCCCGCCACCTTGTTTAACACATATCGCACATCTCCTAATAATAAAAAATAAAAAAAAAACTTTATAAATTTAATCTTTCATTATAGTAGACTTGGCCCAGTCCACTAGCATTATGTCAATGTGCCTTACGTGTCAGTTTGACGTTATTAAGTTTTCTGTATTATCCTGTTTGAACGTTTTGCCGCAACAAAAAGCGTATTTTCGTTAAAAATGAATAACAATGAATTAACAGACATGTTACAAGTGTTCTTTGAATGTAATAAAAATCGCCTTCAAGCAGTTCGTCGGTACAGTGCTCGTTTTCCGGACAGTGAAGTTCCAGGTTCGAAAATATTTCAGAGAATTGAAAAGAATTTAAGAAATTATGGATCATTTACCAAACCAAAAACACAGAAACCGAAATTCTCCGAAGATAAGGAATTAGATGTTCTTCTTGCAGTACAGCAAAATTCACGAACTTCGATTCGCGAAATTGCACATAATATTGGGGTATCAAAAACTACAGTCCATGGTATTTTAAGAAAACACAAACTTAAACCGTACATAGCTCGAAAAGTTCATGCATTAGAACAAAATGATCCTGGCCGAAGAATCCAGTTTTGTCGTTTTTATTTAAATGCATTAGAACAAGACCCGAATTTTTACAGAAGGATAATTTGGTCTGATGAATGCACTTTTAGCAACAACGGTATTTTTAATAGAAACATACATCGACGGTGGAGTGCAGACAATCCGAGATTTGTAATTGAAAATAATTTTCAAAGACGTTTCAACGTAAATGTTTGGTGTGGCATTTTAGGCGATCAATTAATTGGGCCATTTTTCATAGATGGTTGCTTAAATCAAGAAAAATACTACACTTTATTACACGAAAATCTCCAAAACTTTTTAGATGAATTACCTTTGGCAAATTTAAATAGAATATTTTTTCAATAAGATGGGGCTCCCGCGCACAACGCCAGAGTAAATACTGATTTGTTGAACACCCAATTTGGAAATAGGTGGATAGGAACATCCGGTCCTATCGAGTGGCCTGCGCGTTCACCGGATCTTACGCCCCTCGATTTTTGGTTGTGGGCTTATCTACAAGATCGAGTTTATTTAACAACTCCAGAAAATGTTGACATTTTAAGACAAAGAATTATTAACACTTGTCAAGAAGTACCTGCCGCTTGTCTTTTAAATGCGACCTTTGGAGTAATTAGGAGATGTGCGATATGTGTTGAACAAGGTGGCGGGCAATTTCAACATTTATTGTAAAGTATTTTGTTTCTTATAATAATATTTATAATACTTACATTTCCAATGTTTCATGACACATTCGAATATTTATAAATAATGGAAGACAAAGATGAAGTTTTTTTTTTGCAATAAACGTTTATCAAAAATAAACATGTTATACATCGTTGAATTCAGAAAAAAAAAAACCAATCCGAATATAGCCAAAAATATATATGTTGCCATTTAAAATAAAAAACTTGACTGTCGTTTGACATTAATGAAAACAATTGAAAACAAATAAAACACTGCTATCTTATAGTGTTTTTGATGCTATTAAATTTACTTTTTATTTAAATAAAACCGGACAATAAATAACGGAATTATGAATGTTGGCGTTTTTTACGGGACAGCCTGTATATATATATATATATATATATATATATATATATATATATGGTAAACCTAATCAGTAGGCGATATACAAATACAAAAGTAGGCAGTATACAAAATATGAATGACAGGATATAAATTTATATCCTGTCATTCATATTTTGTATTCTCTTGATAAAGGCGTACACAGCCGAAACATGTAGAGTTTTTTAAATACATATATTTTGAAGTAATATACAGACCTTTAATCGCCTACTGATTAGGTTTACCATATCATACCAAGGTCACGAAGTTATTATATATATATATATATATATACCGATCGTTTTGAGTTGTAAGATATTAAAAGCGGTGAGGAGGTCAAGGGAAGTACGTCCCCACCAATATTGTAGAGCACACCGCTTATTCAGATAACGACGAATGCTGTGTGCATATCATGCGCGTATTCATTTCTATTAGCTAGCAGCTGGGTAGCAGTTTAGCGAAGGTTTGAGAAGGTGCATTATGCGTCGTGTTGTGCTTGAAGACATTTCACAAACTATGATAATATGCAATGTAAAAACGTTTAATTTTAACAGTAGATTAACATAAGGCAACTTATTTTTTAAAACATCAAATTAAGTGGAAAAACTTCTCTAAATTAAAATGAAATAAAACTACGTACCATTTAAAACATAAAATTTATTTCGAGCTGAATATTATTATACGAAAAACTTAAATAAGACTTCTAAAAATTAAATAACAGGGCGTACTCTTTAAAATATAAATTAAACTCATTCTGAAAATATCTAAACAAATTAAAACTATAATAATAATTAATTTTATAAATTATAATTTATTAAATTAAGTGTTCGAATCCTTTCCCTTCTTGCATTAAACAGTAACCCATTCTATGGTAAAATTCTCTTCGAACGTTAGACAACAAACCGGGAGTAATATTTTGGCAAACCTCAATAATTTTTTGTCGTAATTCTGGCAAAGTTGTAGCTCGGTTATGACTATAAATTTTATTTTTAATATAACCCCAAAGGAAAAAGTCAAGAGGAGCCAAATCAGGGGATCTTGCAGGCCATCGAATGGTGCCCACTTTCGAAATTAATTTATTTGGGAAAACATTTTGGAGATATTGCCGAACATCCCTATGCTCATGTGCAGGACACCCGTCATGTTGGAACCATACATTATTGATATTGTCTGAGACTTCTTCAAGACCTGGTATAACATGTTCTTGTAGCAGATTCAAATACCGTTGTCCATTCAAATTGCCGTTAATAAAAAATGGTCCTATAATGTCATTATTGTAAATACCCACCCAGATGTTTAATTTCTGTGGATATTGCGTACGAGTTTGAAGTACTCTGTGCTCATTGTCTCGAGACCAATATTGGCAAATACTTGGATTTTGTGCGCCATGAATAGTAAACGAGGACTCGTCCGTAAAACATATGTTTTCAATAAAATTATTTATCTCAATATTTTTATCGATTATAGTTTGACAGAACTCCATTCTACGAAAATAATCATCCTCAAAAATCTCTTGGTGGTTTTGATATTTATATGACCGATATTTGTTTTTTTTCAAAACCGCGTACGCAGTTGATTTACTAATATCTAATTCTTCGGCAATATCACGAAGAGATTTATTTTTATTTTCTTCCACAGAAGCACAAATTGCTACCTCCGTATCCTCATCACGTGGCGGGTTATTACGTCTGCATCGATAGCAGTTAACGACACATCCGTAGGTTTTAAATTTGTTAATAACGCGGGATATAGTTGATATCGATGGCACAGGTCTGTTAGGAAAGGACAAAGGGAATAAGTTTCTAATCTCTTCATACGTTTTCCCTTGAAAATTCCAACTAATAATTTCAATTTTCTCATTTACTAAAAATAAATCCATTATGGACGTAGCGGCCTGTCCTTGTTATACACACTTCGATCCGATTGCTGTGAACTACTGACTGCAACTAACTGCGTATTGTGTCGCCTACTTGCGCTACTAGACCGTGGTATCTAGACTCATAGGTACGCGTCCCCACTTCTTTGCGAATTTTCATACCCCTTACCTCTTCCCGGCTTTATTTATCCTATTTGTCAAAACGATCGGTATATATATATATATATATATATGTATATATATATATATATATAAGTGTTTAGATAAATTCTTAGCCGTTCATATATATATATATATATATATATATATATATATATATATGTATATATATATGTAGTAGACCCGCATAGATAGATTACGGAAAAATACCTGGAAATAAGAAATAATAAACAATAATAATAATAATATTATGACAGTTATGCCAGCCATCTTGTTCTCACGAACCGATGGGTTAACACACTGGCAACCAAGGACAAATTCAATGTTCTTGTGAATGGAGGAAATAATAATATACAATATTATGAAAGAGGATAAAGTAAAATAATTGAATTATTGCAAAATAGGAACAAAGTATAATATAACAATATAATTATAATAATTATTTGTTTTTGTAAGCTTTGAATATGACCGAGAGGGTGTGATTTATATCAATTTAATATTATATGTATATATATTGACGAGTTCGCTAAAATTTTAGTTCTTGACATAGGACAATAAAATGTAATCTAAATATAGTCTGTAATGACACGTTTATTTTTCAACCCTGCATAATTTTAATTTAATTAAATATATTGCGTCATTTACTGTATATGTATGAGCTCATGTATATATCGCTGATCTTTCAAATTAGTCAAATTTTTATATGTTGCGTCCTACGATAATGTAGTCTCGGAACATTATTTATGTTTGTGAAAGTGCGACTTATGAGTCCCATATCAGTATCGTTGATGCTGTGTGGGTACTGAGGATTCTGCTTAAAGGATTTTTAGAAGAGATACTGTTTAACGGGACCGTAGTTAACGAAGAAAGAAAAAACTCGGCGACAGGCTATCGGAGCAAGCGATCCTTAACAAATCAGGCTGTGGTCCAATAGAGAGCAGTCCTAAATAAGCGGCGGACCCATCTAGGGTGCGGTCCTAAAATACGTGCATACACAATAGCAAAGTTCGATTTGTACCAAAAAGTAAAATTCGTACGCGGCTCAAAGGGAGTCTACCGCGAACGGAAGTTTAGCCAGATATGTTGGCGTCTGTAAGAAAGGCCACCGTAAAAAAATAATCCATATATTGATCTCGTTGAATGTATCTACACCTGCAACGTTCTAAAATACAGCTCGCCAAAAACAGAGTGTTAAAGTTCTTACAAGAATTAAGAACCAATATAATAGTTTGTAATTTTGTTTGGATTGTTTATTAGATTAAATTGTGTATTTGTTAACTTTACCGTTTTGTTCGATTTATTGCATATACCGCCATAAATCGCCATCCTCACTGTACATAAATATAATTCAGATTTCTGTTCAGAAAAGTCAAATTCAGATTTATGTTTTCATATTGAACCAAATTCATTACCGAACCACCATCGTGTAAATATAGCTAATATGGATCTAAACATGTCAAATATATGAAAGCAGTTTTAATACTGCTTTCATATAAATTGGTTGCATAATAGGTAAAATTGGTTACCAAATCCCAATATAAATATTGAAATCACGACCAACTTTCTTGAGATCTACGACACCTGTAAGTAGGCAAGGCATATGAAGAAGTTATCACAAGTAAATGAATAAATATCGATTGTTAATTCCCGTTAATTGTACAAAAATTCTAAGATCCTTATTGTTAATAATTTTAAAGCTTTCGCCAAGCTTAAGTTAGATTAATAGTCTATACGCTGCGAAGTGTTAAATAATAAATAAATACTGAACACAACTATCGAAACAACTGATTTAGTATGATAGTTTTACATACTGAAAAATAGTAGAATTGAAAATTTTAAAAAGGAAGTATCCATTAGAACAGCAGAGCAATAAACAAAAAAGTAAAAGCACAAAAAAAACACCTAAATGAAAAACTTGTGTCTTCCATAGAATAAAAGAAATAACTGCAACTAAACAGCACTGAGAAGAGCACAAATGACAACACTTATGTTACAGAGAACAATACCATAGAACAATAAAACAAAAAAGTAATCTGCCGTCATAAATACACGATAATTACAGATACATCGCGAAATGTAAACATGTAAGTATATATATGCAATATATACATCCCTATTTTACCCATAATAATTATAGTACCTAAACCACCAATTAGAAATATGAAGGCAAATATACAAATCTTTTATGGGTTTACTACGAACCTACCAATTAACATAAAATATACAGGGGCCATATAGAAATTATCATTCGTTTTGGAATTAAACAATAACCTCTAAAGAACTCATTTTTTTTAAATTTTACCATGATATAATACGAATAATGGTAGCAAGCAACACTCTGTATAGTAATTAGGCTTATGAAATGGTACAATGTGGTATCTATTGCGTTTTGAACAATCGTTTTACCTTCGACTGAATATAGGTGTTCAATTATTTTGGCACATAACAAAAGATCTGCCAAATGTTTAGTCCAATATCCAAAGCAGATGCCTCTAGTGTCGCAATCTAATATACCGGGTGCGCCAATAGTGTGTCGACGGAGTTTGGCGTGAAAACTAAAAAAGACAGGAAAAAACGATTTTCTGTACTTATATAGTATATCGCAATGGAAATTGTAAAATTATTTACGAATATACAGGGTGTTACAAGTTTCACACCCACCTTCAGATTTTGCAGTTTAACCCTTTCAGTCACGACTTTTCAATTTTCTTATAAAATTATAAAACTTAGTACACATACTAGTTAATTTTTTTCTTAATTTTTAAAATTTTTTGGAAATTTTTATATACTGCCATTTTTGAAAAAATTGATGTCCACTTCAGTGGACACTGTGATTGAACTATTGTAAAAAAGATATATTAAATAGAAATGAATTGAAAACTTTTGGTAGACAATCGAATAAAAAAACAACCCATATTTATAAACAATTTATTCTTTTGTATGATAGGAGTTGAAACATTTTTTTTATTGCCTATACATAAATGCACATTGCATTTTACACAAAAAATATGTGTCTTACATTTGCAGTTTGGCTGCTTACATCTTGTGGCATTTTTTTTATCGTCAAATTCGGGTAAATGTCCTACATTGTCTAGTCTCACTTCCTTGACTGGAGCACATTCTTCTCTTAGTCGTTTTTGAAGTAATGGAGAATGTGACGATGTCGATGGAGAGCCAGCACGAGAAGAAGCTGGCGATTGACTAGGTGATTTCATAGGTCGTCCTCGTTTTTTTGGAATTTTGTTTGACATAATGAGTGTTTCGGCAATATAGGCCCTAAAATGTATCAGGTCTAAAATTTCCTTCTTTGGTATGTTCAATTCGGTGGCATCATTTTTGTATTCAAGCCAAGAATTCGTACAACTAATGTCTATGGCATGAGTAAACATGCGCATCGTCCACTTTTTGGACCTGATGAACGTTCTATAGAGGGTGATCAAAAAATCCATTTTATCTACTCCTGCCATGCATTTGTTGTATTTTTCTATCACTTCAGGTCTTGAAATTTCTATATATTTATTTTCTTTTCTGTCCCATCTGGTGCACGTTCCTCCATTTCCAATGGATACAAAGTTTGAAGCCATTATAACAGGCTTATTATCAAACCACTTGGTCATGACTACTTGACCATCATCACTTAGCACCTCTTCAGATGTACCTCTGCCTTTCGCCTTCATCACGCTATCAGCGGAAAATGGAGGTTTCTTGAAGCTATCCACTCTTGCCGTTCCAGCTGCATATATATGTCGGTTTTGTAGCCATTGTAGTAGAATATAATTTGAAAAATAATTGTCATAATACAGTTGAATGTTTACTTCAGTGATGCGTTCTGTCAGTTTCAATACGACTGCAGCGGCAAGACCGAATACGTCTTGCTGGTCTTTGTCTAATTCTGTGGTTGCGCCTTGGTATAGAAGGAAGTCATATAGTAGATCGCTGCGGCCACAAAGAGCAAATAATTTAATCTCCCAAGGGCATGGTTTACCTTTGACATACTGTTTGACGTTGAGCTTTCCTGTGAATGGTATCATTTGCTCATCAATGCATACCATGTTTTCCAAGGAAAGTTGCAAGCATCGAGACCGTATTTGGTTATACAAGGGTCTCACTTTCCAAAAACGATCTTTGTTATCTGGGTCCTTTTCTTCATTGTTCACGAAATGTAGATTTTGACGCAATTTTTAAAATCTGTTGAACGGCATATTATTAGCAATTTGTGGTACATACAATTGTTTGTCCCAATAAAACCTCACACGTGGATAATGTAGGTTACCCATGATAATGTGTATTCCTACAAAAGTCTTCAACTCTTCGACGTTGGTGGCTGCAAACCTAGTTTGAGACTGAACTGCATAAAAATTTGTCATTTCCTCCATTATGGTAAATAAATGCTCCGTAAAATATTTTTCAAAATACTCCGAGGGAGTTGGAAGTGTAGAAATTTGAGATTTTTTTTGTTCATACCACTGAATTGGAGGGGTTACATATGTACAATTTTTTCGCCAAATGATATTGCACTTTGAAGTTAACTCATGTTGCTCGCAATATTGATCGAGTTTTGTTCGTATTGAAGTTTTACTAACTGTAGAAGTGAAGGGAGCATTTGTTGACGGGTCTACAGGATCACTCGAATACTCGTCGGAGATTTCAGTACCTTCTTCGACAACATCTGCCACATTCAACGGTATGTTGTCTCCAGGAAACTCTTGTTGGGAATCTAAAATATAATGCACTAGCTAACATCCAAAGCAATAAAATAGATTTCATACCATGCTCTAAACCAAGAGATGAGTCGCTTTCCCAACCATCATCCTGATCTTCACTAATATATTCCACCTCGGAATCATCATGGTGAAACAGCTCAACAATTCCTTGTCGGTCAGAAACTTATTGCGTGACATTTAGTAAAAAAAAAACCTGCCATTTATCGTAGTTTAACAAAAATTAAAAAAAAAAGTGAGGTTATATTTACCAGGCAATTATGTGCGTTGTAGTCACAGTGTCCACTACAGTGGACGCGAATTCAACAGGAAAAAAAAAAACGTCAAAAATAAACAAAAGAAACTTATTCACATATATAAAAACAAGCACTGGTGATAACGTAAAAAAAATCAAATGCGTGGGTCGATCCAAAACGACTAAAATAAAATATTCTTATCGACCTGGCACAGGTCTCTGTAATTCTGCTGGAAGTAGAAAATATTTAATAAATGTTTTTGTTTTTCCTACCGCACATAGATGTCGCCACTATTTTTACATGGTAGTAAACTGTGTAATCTTTACGCACAGCATTGCAGAATACTGTTATAAACGCAGAATTTATTTAAAAAAAATTCCAAATGTGGCGTCCACTATAGTGGACGGCTATGACTGAAAGGGTTAAATGGATTGCTATATTTTTTAGAAATTATTTCGATAGCCACCTTAATTATCTTTGCATCTTTGCATCCATAAATTATGGTTATTTGCACTTTCGACAACTACTTTTAGTTATATTGGAATTTTTGACAAAAATTTTATAGTTGCAGCGTCTGACGTTTTAAGACGTCGGAAGATGGGTATCGTGCATCGAATTATTCTTTAAAAATACATATATATATATAGGTTATTAAATAGGTCGTGTCACGTTTATCGAAATTCAAAAATATCACAATTTTTTAAATGGAACATATATTTTTTAATATTGGCAGCAAATTCCCTGTAAAATTACTTTCAAAATGGTACCAATAACGTAATATTTATATACAGTATTTTCAACGATATTCCACTTTTATGGGAAATATCTCTAATACTATTCAATATGCAGGACACCCAATATTGCTAGATAGCCATGATTTTCAAACAATGACTAAGAATCTGACGAAACTTCAAATCTCTGCTGAAAATTTCCACATCAAATCGTTTTTTGTAGTTTCTCTTTGTTATCATCGCGTTTAAATATTTGTTACAATTTTATCACTGCTTGCTTATTGCAGTTTGAGTAAAAGTTTTAGTTGTTGCTAGAGAAATAAGAAGATCAGAAACGAGTGTTTCTAAAATTCTACACGAAGATTTGGGAATGTGCAAAGTGTCGGCACGATGAATTTCCAGGCTGCTCAGTCCCGAACAAAAATTGCGTAAACAAATTTGTGAAGAGAATTTGACTGTTTCATCTCAAGATGAAGACTTCTTAAATAGAATTGTAACTGGGGACGAAGCTTGAGTACACTACTGGGACCCTCCCACGACGCAGGAGTTCATGTAATGGGTTCATAAGGGCTCGCCGCCGTCCAAATTGATGGTCACAGTTTTCTGAGACGCGGAAGTAATTCTCTGTATATGCCAATAACGGGATATGTTTACAAAGACACAACTAAGAACTTGAACACGGTTATACGCGAAAAAAGACCCCACAATTTTGTTCAGAAGACTCAGCTTCTGCACCACAACTGCAGGGTGCATAAGGCACGAGTTGTTCAAGCTGTAATCAATGAATGCATGAAGCGTAGAGTTCAGCATTAAGAAGTTACAACATCCACCCTAGAGTCCCGACTTCGTCCCCTATTACTACTATCTCTTATCTCTTTCCAAAACCCAAAAAACACTTAAGTGAGCATCGATTTTTATCGAATGACGACGTGGAAAACGCAGTTGGTCGTATTTTTCGGAATTACCAAAATATTTTTTTTTAAAGAAATGTTGGAATAACTGTGTTAGTGTTAATAGTTCTTACGTTTGAAATACTTTTTATGTTTTCTAACTCGTTTCTTTCATAGCTAGGTAAATAACATACAAAAAACTCGCCTGGTAATAAATCAGGAGTAGTAAATTCGTAATTATGTAACCCTATATCGCGCAATTTTGTTTATTGGTCTCAAAAAAAAAATCCTGAATATTATGTTCTGTTCAGAACCCGGAAAAAATATTTTAAAAAATATATTCTATTCTAAAACGTTTTTATTTGGTAAAATATAGTTGTAGCAGATTTGATACAAGGGGGTTATTGTATAACAAAGTATAGTATAAGCTTAAGTGGTATGAAATTTTAGGAAACAATTATTATTTTTATTTAAACAGAAAAATAAGCTTCATTTGTTGCATTTAATGTACGAAAATTGTTTGCATGTAGGTAATTTGCACCTTTGCCTTGTTTCAGTGTATATTGGCCAATGATTCCACCCATCTAATCTTACATCCTTTGGAGGAATGTAAGAAGCCGGTGCCGAGCGTTGTCTCTTTGCTTGTATTAACTTTTCTGTATCAGATGGTCTGCCTCTTTTACTGATAGTGCTACTTCCACTTTTGCACAAACAATAAGCTACTTCTGTTCTAAAGTCGGCTAGCCGCATGGAGAAATTTACGCTGCTGATTTACTCTTTTATATAATAGCCATGCGTTAACAAGTGTCATGTCCAGCATGTGGTAAAATAACCTAAGATACCATTTCTTAGATTTAATTTATTTAATCTTATATCGGCCAATAAGACTGTCCATAAGATCAACGCCACCCATGTGGCGATTGTATTCTGTAATAATATTTGGACACTCTACTTCTATTTTACGTTTTTCCTTTCTATCGAAGCGCTTTATAGTAGTCTTTGGAAGTACACCTGTGTAACTAGACAAAAGGCATACGGTTCGGTTATCCTTCCATGCTACACAGGATCAACGCCTTCCAAATTGCAAACATACTCATAAGATGTACCTCGTTGTTGTTTATTTAGTTCTTTATCGACAGGAATTTTACAATTTGTTATTCGATTTCTTCTAACTGTTCCTAAAGAAAATATACCTTTCTGTGCCAGATGTGATACAAGTGATAAACTTGTGTAGTAGTCATCAAAATATACGATAAAATTTTTATTGTGGGGTATAATCCTACATAGGCGTTACACCAAATTTCCAGTTACCCCTAAGTCTATTTCACCTCCTACAAGTTCATAGTCTTTTTTTCCAGTGTATATTTCATAATTATATGAAAAACCACTAACACCACTGAGAATAAAGAGTTTAAATCCCCATTTGTAGGGCTTAGCAGGCATATACTGCTTCAAACTGTGTCTACCTTTGGACGCACACATTTGTTCGTCTATCGACAAATGTTTCTCCAATGGTACACTTTTATACCTGAATAACAATGTGTCAATTACTGGTCGCAATTTATAAAGTTTATCGGAATGGTTGTCTTTTGTTGAAGATATATTGTCATTGTCATTGAAATGAAGATTTTGACGAATTTTCTCAAATTTCTTTTGACTCATTGTTTCTTTTATGTGTAAATCCTAAGTTAGCACTCCAGTACGATCTCACCTTCGGCATATGTATCAGTGACATATAAATACATATACCCAAGGATTTACGAATGTCTTGGTCGGAAATATGTGTTGTATTATTTAAATTTATTTGACTAGCGTACAAATTCGTCTGGAATGTAATTTTCGTAATCAATTCGTCTGTAAAAAAGTATTTGAAGAAGGCGTACGGGGTATCGATGTCCATAAATGTGGAAGGCAATGTTTGAGAACCTCTGAACTCTTTAGCATCACCTAATACTAAATTTTTCTTTTTCAAAATTATATTTGCATTTTTTTTTAGGAACACATGTTTTAAGTGTATCAGTATTTACTACGTTACTAATAGTAGATTCTATTGATTCATCGTTTCTGCTTCGTCCGCAACTTCTGACATGTCATCTTCAAATACAATAGGCAAATTTTGTATATCTAGTATATCTTCCAGTTCGGTGCTCTCAGGTTCGAAGTCAGATTCATCTTGTTCTAGACCATCATCACTATCCCACAATTGCTGCGCATACTTTTCCAGCTTTTCATTTGTAAGAGGCCTCCTTTTGTAACACAGATTCATTTGTTCGTAAATTTTCTACACTAAAAACGCAATGTATCAGATATGATACAACAAAATTTATAGCCTACTATTACATATATTTCATATATATATATTGAAAATGTAGAATATATTAGAAATCCTTTTACCTTATAGAACAAAATCGGACACAATAACGAAGAAAATTTTACGTTTTAAAACTTTATATCACTAATTGTCATCACAGTGAACACTAGTAGTAACGGTCACACATAAGGGTTAGGTCAATAATAATATAACTTGAAAAATAACGCTTTCCAATATATGCCTTATGCCCAGTTACATTAAGTGTTGTAGCTTATATGCAACGAGGAGTTTGCGCAGACTATAATATTTTGTAGTACAGATTAATACGCACATCTTTTAGTTGTATCATTTCTGCTACATTACGCGATATAGGGTTAAGGAATTTATATTTTTATAATAAGTAATTTTACGATGCAAGTTAATGATCTATATTTTTCTTCTGCGAATATTATGCAACTCGTCCACTTTCAAAGATTGCCATCACAAGAATCCTCGAGTTGTATTCACTTCTTGCAAAATATAACAGTACCACGTTTTTCCTCGACTATATCTACCATACCACAAATAACTCAATTCCATACAAGAGAATTACAAAACAAAAAAGAAAATCGCTAACAAATTAGATATGCTCTCGAGATTGTGTTTGTTATGCTCTGAGGCTGAAAAAATACAGACTGATGTGTACTTACTTCTCAACTTTACATACAAACGCTAACCATTACCATAATGAATGACATGCATTTTAAATCTGGTTCTTGCACGATTGTCTTAAGGCAGTGACTTCCGTTAATGAAATTAATACCGTGATTTGAACCTTACGGTCCTGTTCGTGTTCGACTATTTATCTGAATAACGTTTCATTTTCATTATTTCTAAACTTTTAAATACCAATATAACGATATCTGTAAAGTATATGACCTTTCTATCCATCCAATTGTTTAAAAAAGACTTCAACTCTCCACGTATGTATGTAAGTTCGTATGTACCTATGGATACGCTCCACTTCCTATTTTAGAACGTTTAATTAATTTTTATGTACATTCGTACCTATTATATTATGATACTGTATCTGTGTTACGCTTTCCAAAGAAAGGGAAAGGATTAAATAAAAAATATTATAGTCAGACGTATCTGCGTATCTTTAAGAGAATGTTTTTTTTTATAAAATACGAAACGATATTTTAAACTTTTAAAAATGCTGCTTGTTATTAATAAAATTGAAATGTATTTATAATTCATTGCTAAACAATTATTAATCGAGTAATATTAAATATAGACCACAGGCGTCTAATAATAATGTGATATGATTTTATATATAAAAAAGTTAACGATCTGTGTATTACACCTCGACTAGTAAAGCAGTAAGACATGACACTGAACAATTAATTATAATTAGATTAGATTATATATCATGTTCGACTTCTTAATTAAATAAAATACGGTTTCTCTCTTAATAAACTTATTAATTAACAAGAGAATATGGTAATAAAATCATGAAAGTTCAAACTCCACGATTATACAATTAACGTGAACGAAAAAGAATTGCTTAAATAAGTTTCTTAATTATCTTTTCAAAATTTATTCGAGAATTGGATTAAATATAATTTAAAATCTTGAATTTATCGCTAAATTATATATGTTTGTATTAAAGATTAACACGAACTTCCTTCTAATAAAACTGGCTTCTAAAAAAACTTTTTTAAAAGTGAATAATTGCGTTAATATTATACACAGTGAAGGAAATAGCTATCGAATATTTAAGTGTGTATATGTAGACAATGATCACGAAGATCGTATTTTAAAATAGAATCATCTATGCTTTATGCCTATTAGAATGTATGTCACTTTTTCGAGGTATCGGTTGATGTCACGAGGGGGTATATTCCATCAAGTGACTCAAATAAATTTGCAGCGGGCTGATATATTGTTTAGCTTCATTAGTTACTCGAGTTCTATTGCATAAATTTGTGATGGGCAGCAACACGGCAATGTCTACACATCTACTTGCATCTAAAAAAATCCAAACAACTAATGAAGAATTTATCATGTAATGTAACTTCGCGTTTGAAATCGCTATGGGGTGAAAAGCACGATATAAATAAAGAAAAGTGTTTATGTTTACAACAAACATACAGTATTATAACACATGTTTCGCACATGCTCTTCATCAAGTATCACAAGAAGTCAGAAAATGCTACCCGAATACGGGTAAATTGTAATATTCTGTCAAGAAAGTTTTTGTGAAGGCACCTGCAAGCAAGAATTTATTTTTACATTATAGAATCAAAATGTTGTTGTCCTATATTGTATTTGTTCGGCAAAAATAAATTATTATTACTATTACGAGGGATGTCTTTTACGTTTTGCATACTAGGACATAGAAGGCGCCACTAATCAAATATCAGTACTAAAAATTAACCTCGATCTTTAGTTCCAAAATTTCAGTGCGATACATGTAGTGTTGTAGCTACAACGAACTGTCAAAGTTGACAAGTTAGTCGAAAAATGCAATTAAACTGCAAATTTTTCTTACAGTCTCGACCTAAGCCCCAACGATTTCTTTACCTTTCCGAAAATCAAAGACGGACTGCATAGTCAAAAGTTCCAGTCGTTAGGTGGAGCAGTCGATGCCTTCAAAAACGCAATTTTGACTGTACCAGCAAATGAGTGGAATAACTGCTTCCAGAGTTGGTTCGAGCGCATGCAAAAGTGCATTAATCTTCGTGGAGAATACTTCGAAAAACAATAAAGTGTTTAAAAGCTATCTACTGTTTTATTCCAGCTCTTATATGCAAAATATAAAAGACAACCTTCATATAACAATAACTTCATATCTTGATTATCTTGAACCTTTTCCTTCATTTAATTTACGCAATCACTTTGATTTCTCTCTGTATATAAGATATATTGCAAGTTTTATTACTTGTAGATCTCTAGAATTATGTATTCTGGATAATATCCCGGGTGTCCCAATAGTACGCTATCGGTCGATATCTCGATACCATTTGAAGTTACAAAAAAACTTATTAAACAAATTTTGTTTAATTCTTAAAGGGGCATAGCCTAAAAATACTTTTGTTTATAGAAGTTGTTTCTGAATATCAGTATACTGAACCTAACCTTTTTTCAAACGAAACGTCCTATATTTTATTCCATTTTTAGAGTTTGCTAAAAAATCGACATGCTTCTCATATACCATTGTCTATACCTAACGGTAATAGTTTTTGAAATATTTAACAATTTCAATATTTTTCTCTAATAATGTCCTGCGCAGGTATAGCAAGCGCCAATTAAGTTGGCGCGAGGAGGGGTAAGTTCGCGCAGGATTAGAAGTAGTGGGGAGATTTGTATTTAGTTTTACATTAAATCGCAAGATACCGTAGGCGGCAATGTCAGATAATTCTAACCTCTACGAAAAAAACCATAATTGAACAGATTAAAAAAACATAAAACACAAAATTTGATATAAATAATGAGGATTGTAATGTATAAACAGGTTTTTAAGAATATTTTTATAAGCATCGTGTGAGGGCGTATCACTTTATGATCCCCTAGCAAAGACATTATGTTCCGTCAAACGTCAATGACAAATGTATTCTGACAATTACTTGAGTAGTGGGGTAAATGTTTTCAGCGCACCCCCTCCTCGCGCTAACTTAATTGGCGTTTGCTATACCATTTTGTTAAGTCACGTTTTGCTTATGTTTGATCGCAGAAACGAAATTTTTGGTATGTGCGTAGTTTATACTTAATAACATTTACGAATTGCTAAAATTATTTTTTTTTATACAGTGTTCAAGAAAGGGAAAGCAACATCACAAATTTCAGATGGAAAAATCTCACATCAAAATTCTAATCCAACACATATTAAAATTCTAAACTCGAAACACAAACGTAATTGACTTAGAGAGCAAATACTTCATTAAGCAATTTGACAGTTTAGAATTTTCATGTGTGTTATTTGTTTTCCATGGCCGTCTTAGTTTTAAGAACTGACTGCCTTGAAGTGGACGGCTTTTTATGAAGCGATTTTAAAAACTAAAAAATCTCGGAATCCGTTGTAGATGGGTATATGTTCAATATATAGGGTAATAGTCGGTTCTTGTACAAATACTGTAAGTTTGTTAATTCTTAATACAACAAAATCGTTACCAAAACAATAGTAAAATATATAAATAACCAAATAAACAAATAACGAGCTTTTATATAAAAAAATTTTACAAAATATATGTCTAACAACAGGATTATTTTAATAAATGTTCATCTGAGTTATCAGTTTGAAATTTTTCTTTATATTGATTGACGTTTATTATAATACTGACAATATAAATGTACCATTATTGATTCACTTGCTAATTTTGTTTGGTAGATCGTAATGTTTTAAAAGATGCCACTTACGGTAGCGTTATGGTGTATGTTGATTATAAATACTTGTTTTTCTTTTGTAAATATTTTAACTTGCGTAGCAGGAGACACGAACTGGGTTTTTAGACGTTCCGGCGATCCCTATTCGATTGAATGAAGGCCAGGGGGCACGTTCTGGGCACTATGACCAAAAAATACAACCTCAGCAACAGTCTCTAAACTCTTCAATATACTTTTACAGGAGTAAGCTCACTGGTATTCATGTGTTTCAATTTGTGTTTCCAATTTTTTTATTAATGAAATCAATTTATTTTCTCACGTTCTGTCAAATCTCTTTACATCTCCCTGAGAATAGTTGCTCTCCCTTTCATGGCCCCAATTATATCCATTCCATTTAAATAATAATTAATAAAACATTTACAAAAAAAAAACTTAATATTAAATTACAAAATATGAACAATCTAATTTACGAATATGAAACTCATAACTAGAGCAGACCAATTTCCGTGCGCGCCATGTGCGCCGATGTGAGGATGATTGTATTGCATAAAAAGCATTCAGTATGTGTTTGGTACTTGCTTAGACTGCGTGTAAGTATACGTAATAAAATGTCGTCGACACATAAATCGAGAAAACGACCGTTGTCAGACGAAGTGAATAAGTTTATTATGGATTTCCCGGACCTAATATACGATGGCTCAAAAATTAAATGTTTAGTGTGCAATACATATCTAATGTGTTGGTCAAAAACATATTGTAAAGCTGAGTATTCATCCACCTGATGAAGCCATTGTATGGCGAAACAATATTGTAGTGATTTACAATAAAAGAATATTTGAAACTAAAAGTTTAATTACTTATTTCTTAGCGTTATAATGAAGTTTCAACAAGTATCTCCTTCGTCAATTAACTATATGTACTATTCTTATTTTTCGTGTGTTTATGCATGTTACTTTAATAGCAGAAAACCAAATGTATATTTCATTATTTCTGATAGAATAAATGTCTCTACTTCTATACTTATATCGGTAACAAGCTCATGTTGCGTCCCTATTCCTATCGCATATTCTAATATATTACGAATTCCACTCCCATACCGGCGCTCATGGCGCGCACGGAAATTGGTCTGCTCTACTCATAACAAACAAACCAATATAAAATTTTTAATAATACAATCAATGTGCTTTTCTTGTTCCTTTAAGCAACCTCATGAAAGTTGCACTACTACATGCTTAAGTAACTACTACACTACTATATGCTTAAGTAAAAGTAAAGTGCTTTACCTTAGGAGTAAAATAACATAAAAAAGCATTATGTATTCCATTAAAAATAATATAAATTCTTCCATCTGAAATTTGTGATATTGCTTTCTATTTCTCGAACACTCTGTATCAAAAAAAATATTTTAACAATTCGTAAAAGTTATTGCAAGTATAAGCTACTCACACAGCAAAAATTTCGTTTCTGGGATCAAACATGTGAAAATCAGAAATATTTCAAAAACTATTACCGTTAGGTATAGACAATGGTGTATGAGAATCATGTCGATTTTATAGCAGACATTAAAAATAGAATAGAATATACGATGTTTCGTTTGAAAAAATTAAGTTAGGTTCAGTACTACTATTCTGAGACAACCTCAATAAACAAAAGTATTTTTAGGCTATGCCCCTTTAAGAATTAAACATTTGTTTGAAAAGTTTTTTTGTACCTTCAAACGGTACCGAGATATCGACCGACACCGCACTATTGGGACACTCACTATATAATTCAAAATATGTAATTATAAAGAACTACAAAGTAATAAAATTTGCAATATATTTTATATACAGAGTGAAATCAACAAGATTGCGTAAATTAAATGAAAGAAAGGTTCAAGATAACCAAGATATCAAGTTATTGTGATGTGAAGGTAGTCTCTTATCTTTTGCATATAGAGCTGGAATAAAACAGTAGATAGCTTTTAAAGACTTTATTGTTATTCGAAGTATTCTCCACCAAGATTAATGCATGTGCTCGAACTCTGGAAGCAGTTATTCCACTCGTTTGTTGTACAATCGAAATTGCGTTTTCGAAGGCATCGACTGCTTCTTCTGACGACTGGAACTTTTGACCACGCAGTCTGTTTCTAATTTTCGGAAAAGTAAACAAATCGTTGGGACTTAGGTCTAGACTGTACGAAAAATTTTTGCGGTTTGATTCCATTTTTCGACTAACTAGTCAATTTTGACAGCTCGTTGTAGCTACAAGATTACACGTATCGCTCTGAAATTTTGGAACTAAAGATGGAGGTTAATTTTTAGTACTGACATTTGATTAGTTGCGGCTTCTATGTTACAGTATGCAAAACATAAAAGACATCCCCCGTAATAGTAATAATAATTTATTTTTGCCGAACAAATACAATATAGGACAACAACATTTTGATTCTATAAAGGAATAAATAAATTCTTGCATGCAGGTGCCTTCACAAACACTTTCTTGGCAAATGATATCAATTTATCAGCCTTCGGGTAGCATTTTCTGACTTCCTCTGATACTTGATGAGGAGCATGTGTGAAACATGTGATATGTCTTATACTACTTGTATGTTTGTTGTAAGAGCCAACCAGCGGCCTTCATATATGTAGCTCCATCTGTTATAAATATTAACAGCTTTTCTTTATTTATATCGTGCTTTTCACCCATAGCGATTTCAAACGCGAAGTTACGTTACGTGATAAATTCTTCATTAGTTGTTTGGATTCTCTTAGATGCAAGTAGATGTGTAGACATTGCTGTCTACTGCTCTCATTGCTGTCCTCTCGCTGGCCATCACATATTTACGCAATAGAACTCGAGTAACTTATAATGCTAAACAATATATCGGCCCGCTGCAAATTTATTTGAGTCCTCTGATGGAATGTACCCCTGACTTCCAATCCCTATTAATTATATTTCGCAATCGTCTTTAATTTCCCTCGTGACATCAACCGATACCTCGAAAAAGTGCCATACTTTCTAATAGGCATAAAGCAAAGATGATTCTATTTTAAGATACGATCTTCGTGGCCATTGTCTACATATGCACACTCCAATAAACGATAGCTATTTCCTTCACTGTATATGTATAATATTAATGCATTATTATGGACCGGAGACGAGAGGCCGATGGTTCATCGCCCACAGGCGTACTATTGAAAATTTGTATTTTAGAGTCATAAACACTACCTATTTTTATCTTTTAGAAGATTATGCATATATAATAAATGGATTTGTATAAATGCTAACATTTATTAGGCACGTTTCTCACGAATGTGTTCATCAAATCCTAAACTAATTAGATCATTTCAAATATATAAAAAGCGATTCATTGTATAAAATAACTATTAAAAAATGAAACAAATTAAAAAAAATACGTTTACCCAAACATTGACTTTAGGTGAAAAAAACACGTATTTAAATAACATTTGCTTATATGACGTAATGAATAGTGACTAAAATTATATATAATTTGCTAATATATTTTAGGAACTTGATACAAATTGAAAAAGATTTGCGGACTCGTTTCGAAATTAAATAGTGGCTATTTGCTCGTTGAAAATGTGTTTATTACGATAAGCAATAATATGTTATTAAATCAAGGTTGTATAGTGGCAATTCGATAAATTACATTCACATTGCCATGAATCAATTAACATATTTGGCGAAATATGAACGCATGCTATTGTGCTACAATACCGGAAATTTTCTACGGTTATTAAAGATGAAATTAGAAATAATTCGTCTGAATATATATACACCGACCATACGCGCTAGGAAACATCCAAAGAAAATGAGCCTATAAACAACTTTTATGGAGTAATTATTCTGTGCGAATGATTACGTATACTGATTAAAAATACCTGCTTGGCATTACTAATATCATAATATGGATACAATTTTAATTTGTTGAGGTTTAAGTAAAAGCCGAATCAATTCAGTTATTCATTAATTACAAACTACGCCGATTATAATTGGAAAATAAATTGTAAGATCTACATAATGAAACTAATTGCTAAATTTTACTTTATTAATATATGACAAATTACGAGTGTAACTTAACCTAGTATGTACCTGACGAAGACACTGTGTTGGCGAAACAATAGTAGTTTTACGATTATACGAGGGCGGACATTATACGGCCGACTGACATACGAGGTGCGACCCTGATGATCTCGGACTGACCATGTATCACGAGAACCTAAAATACCGTGTGTGATAAGTTTCAGCGTGATCGACGCACGTTTTCGCTAGCCGACGTATTCCGAGTGATATTGCAATATTTTGGAGCGGCTCCGTAAGAATATCAGACGGAAGCGGCCCGAACTTTGACGAGCAAAAAATTAGTCGCTCCATAACGACAATGTGCCATCTAACTCTTTCGCATATGCCTGGCGAAAACATAAACGACTACGTCCCCTCCTCCTGTTTGCTAAATCTAGGTCCCTGTGACTTTGGTCCCTTCTCGCAAATGAAATCGTAGCTAAAAAAAGCCGACATTTTGATAGCACTGAAGAAACTCAAGAGGAATCGCAAGCAGTACTCTACTAAATTCACAGAAAATGACTTCCTGACTATCTTCTAGCGCTAGAAGAAACACTGCGATTAGTGCGTAGCTGCGCAAGAAGCCTATTTCGAAGACAACAGCAACTGTCAGTAACAAAAGTAAGGTTTCGAATTTTTATAGCATCAGCCCGAAAACATTTGAATCGTATCTGGTAGAAGGTCTTCAACTTCATAAAATAAGAATAAGAAAAGACGAAGTAATGAAACCAGTCTCAAAATCAAGTAAATTTATTGTACTGCCAATGTACATAATTATTAATACACATAATCACCATTTAGTGGAACACATTTCTTCAAACACTGAATGCATTTCTTCATTCCGTCCATGAAAAAACTTTCTTGTTTACTGTTGATCCAATTACGAACAGTAGGCCCCAGTGTCTGATGAAAAATGTTGACTTTTCAATACCTCTTTTAACATTGGGAACAACTAGAAATCTGAAGGTGCCAAATCAGGACTGTATGAAGGACACCAGACAATTGTGAATTTTAGGCTCGCCACTGTCTTTATCGTTTCGTGCCTGCAATGTGGTCTGACGTTGTCGTGGTGTAAGAATTGGTTGTTTCCGGCCATCCGGAAAAAGCCTCTACGGATACGGTTCTTTAGTGATTGTAAAGTTTTGCAATATCGTTGATTCCTTCGGCAAATATTCAGTATGACTCCCTATGCATTCCAGAACATGGCGAGCTTGATTTTCTACGCTAATGGAACTCTTTCGAATTTTCGTACTCGTGAAGAGTCAGGACGACGATTCTTCATTGGTTGCCGCTTGTTTTCGGGGCCAAAATGACGAACTCAAGATTTGTCCCCGGCGTTGATGTTTATGAGAAAATCATCTCCTTCGTGTCAATACTGGTTAAGAAGTTTTCGACAAATATTTTTTTCTTTGTTCTTTCATGCTCATCGCCTGGACAATGTTCTTGATTCATTCTTGACTAATGCTTAATTGCTGAGTAATTTGTTTTTGCGTAATCCGGCGATTTCCTTGAATCAGTGCATTTATATGTCTTTGATTCTTACCATGCATCACTGATATTGAAGGATCAGATCGCTTTTTGTCAAATACGTTTATTTCGTCTCTATGAGGAGTTTTTGACATCGAACCCACTGGTGAACATTCTTCACATCCATACAATCGTTGCTATAAACAGCTTCCGAACGCCTGTTAATTTCGATGGGTGCGTGACCTTCCAGCGTTAAAAATTCTATCATGGATCGTTGCTTGATATGCATCTCAAAAATCGAACTCATTATAAATGACAATGTTACTCAATGACACACTGTTACGCAACATACTAAGACGAGATTCACGAAAATACCGTTCCCAGGTTAGAACTTGTTCCTATCCCCTCTACTCACACAATGGCGTTGTTGGAGAACACTGTTACGCAACATACTAAGACGAGATTCTCGAAATTAACATTCGCACGTTAGAACTTGTTTCTATCCCCTCTACTCACACAATGGCGTTGTTGGAGACTTTATATATCAATCCGCCCTCCTATATTGATAAAGTGAAGATTTTAACCATTAGTTTTATTTCTATTTTAAATGATAGATCTTCATCAAGTCAAAACCAAATCAATTCAATTATTACCAAAATATAGTTCTTTTTGTCACATTTTTGAACATATCATAGTTTTCAATGCAATTCAAATCTCTTTAAAGGATTTTGTTAGCTATTAATCAATTCAAGAATAATCACGAGATGTATAACATCGAAGGCATGGTCTGCAAATATTTATTAATCAGTCATGTTTTCATTTGCTGATTATAATTGAAGAAATTAAAAAGACTACTGACTTTGGGATTGCTTTCTTATATAAAACTGCATTCAAAACATAAACCGGGTTCTCGTTTTATTATTACACGTACATTTTTCCTATGTGTAACTTTAAAAAGAAAATCGTCAATGCATTAGCAACATAGTAGCCAACCAGTCATACATTTATGTTTCGACGAGTGAGAAGCATGTGTTTCTAGTAAGACCAGTGTTGCAGGCGTGCAATACTAAGCAGCTCGGTTCGTGGAAATTTAGTAGCGTTGGAGCCGTTCACCGGTCAACAACGTGCTTTCGTGTCCGAGCATATTACCAGAACAATAATTCTATCGTTACTGCACAGCGTTTGTTTTGTGCTCATTATGAGATCCAAAATTCGCTTAACCGGAAATGGATTAAAATGTTTGAATCGACGGGATCAACCGCGTGTGTCAGAGCCGTAGAAACGATAGAATCAACAAGTGAAAATCCAACATTGTCTGTTCGTAAGAGAAGTCAGGCATTGAACTTAAAAAGATCGTCTCTGCATGTAATTTTAAAGCGCGACTTACATCTTAAAGCATATAAAAATCAACTGAAGAAGACCGACTACGTTCACAAATTGGATTTTGCAACGTTTATGCTTCAGCGATTTGATTATTCTGACAATATTTTAGTCGGTGACCAAGCGAATTTCCACTTGAACGGCCATGCAAAGAAACAAAATTATCGCTACTGGTCAGCTAAAACTCCTAAGCAGAAACATGAGCCACCGCTTCATAGCCCTAAGATTATCGTTTGCGTCCGCAATGTCTGCCAATAGAATAATCGGTCCTTGCTTCTTTGAAAATCGCAGAAGTCGAGCACTAACTGCGAATACAGAGCGATACTGCGAGATTATTTTAAATTATTTAGCTCCATCGTTGCAATAGTTTAATAGCTTCAATATAAGAACATGGTTTCAACAAGATGACGCTACTTGTCACACCTCAAATGATTCAATTGAAGCCGTAAAAGAGTTATTCCCCAATAAACTAACCTCGCGAAAAGGTGATGTTAACTGGCCCCCACGAAGTTCAGATCTGAGTCCTATGTACTATTTCTTATGGGGATTTCATAACGAGAGAGTATATGAAAATAAGCCGAGAACGTTAGTTCAATGAAAGCAGAATATCACAGCAGAAATTGGATCGGTATCTCAGGCTTAATATCAACGTGTACTGAGAAATCTTCGCTCAAGATTAGAAGAGTGATAGGAGCATAACAGATTTACGCCATTTAGATAATATAATTTCTAGTAAATAATTTTCCAATAACCATAGATTGAAAATAAAAACAAAACTTTCTTTGAGCATTTTTTTATTTTTTATTTATTTTACTTTTAAACTGTTACTCACCCTTTCTGGACACCGTGTAGAATAAATACACGATTCAATTTTACAGGAGCTGCTAGCAAAATTCCTAGTACTTTATGTGGTATATGCGTCTTTTAACTGTCATAATCGTAAAATTTGACATTACTAAATAATGAATTAGTGTATTAAACTTAAATAAAACACCCGTTTCAAAGAACATTTAGCTCATGTAAAACTTCACAATGTAGATAAATCAGCATTAGCTCTACATCATTTAGATACCGGACATAATTTCAGCGTAGATAATGTTAAATTAATTAAAAAATGTAATAGCAAAAATTTAGACATGTGGGAAGCCATACATATGAAAAAATACAAAAATTATCTCCTAAATAATGACATGTCACCTATTTATAATAAACTTTTAAATTGTATACCTACAGTATCTAATAACTAATAGATCCTCTTCACGCTACTATATTGTTATTTAATAGAACCCGACATGCCAAACACAGTCAGATGTCTTGTTTTTCATAGGTAACGGTCTTTCCCATAATTTGTCCTTCTTGGAATTTCAATAGATTTTAGCAGACACTGTTACAATACATCCATAAATTTTTTATTTTTATTTTTATTGTTATATTTTTATTTGCATGTTTTTGACCATTTGTTGACCATTTATAATTGTAATTTTTACACCCCTAACCAAAGAAAAATAGATATTTTTTACTAGACATGTACTAAAAAATAATACTTTTAAATTAGTAACTACTGACGATGTGTGCAGTGCACATGAAATGTACATATAGTATATATACTATTGTTTGTGAAATACAATGTGTTTTATTTAAGTTTAATAGTGTAATAATTTCACAAGTGCTCAACATATATACTAATGAATTAGTGAACTAGTTTTGTTTACACAAACATAGAAGAAAGTAATTTGTGTAGAAATGGAGCGTACAAATTTTCGAATATGATTTTTTATGTTTTAAAAATGGACTAAATAATATGGCCAGATTGGCTTTCATGGATGAAGCATCATTTAAGACTAGTGTTCAAGGTTCATTCGCTGAATTTCAACGTGGATGCGCCAATCTCCGGGACGAATTTACGTGAATGTAGTCCAACATCTGTTTATTACATTTGTAACTAATGCGTGAAATGATTGAATGAAATTGACGTGCTACATATCGGGAGAATAAAAGAATGCACACAATCTTGTATAAACATTTCAATGTACGGAAACTTTGCGCAATTACTGAATGCCATACAATTTAACAGAAGCTCTAAAACAAAACTGCTTCAAATGGTACAAAGAAATATTTAAGGAATACAATCGATATTGTTCACATTTAGTCTACAACATCATTACATGGATTTATTTTTACGATTCTAAAAGTAAACAACAGTCCACCATTTGTGTCTTTCGAAGCCAGTCAAAACCTATATTGTCTGTTTACGCAGTGCTGCCAAGCAAGTTATTGTTTGTTTCTTCAGTTTTACCGAATATGTAGCAACCGTAACTTTAGAGAACCGAAGAACCGTAAACTCTAAAATTTGTTTGCCGTCTTCTAAAGCAGTTGTTGAAAGATTTCCAAAGTATTAACTTCGCAATTTAAAAGATACTTCGCAAGATGGTTCGACCGTATGCCAAACTGTATTAATGTCACAGCCGAACACTTTGAAAAACATTAAAGTCAATTACTTAATTTTACGTGTTTTTTAAATCGTTTCCAGAAATATTTCTGGTACTCCCCGAATTGAAGTAGTAACCGCCTCTAATCTAATTTCAGGTAATCATGCAATTAGTAGTATGGATAAAATAATAATAGCAAATATTAAGTATCTCAGTAATCAAATTAATCTGTTTAATTAATATCTGTATACCTGGACATCTAGCGACGAGTTAATTAAACGTATTTTTTTTCTCCCTTGTAATGGTGTAGTCGTTCCAGAGAAAATGCTTATACCGCCAAGTCTTTCTTATCTGTAAGATGTCGCGAGATATCTCTTGTCACCTAACCGGATAAGTTTGTGATTACTTGCGGAAGCGATACATACGAAGACGAAATCCCGCATTAATGAGATCAATTTAAATCGAAACGCATATGTTTGGTTGAAGTGATTACTGGTTAAATACGTGGTGTAATGTATGTCCGTGTGTACAGATACATATATTTTATACATATTTGTATTAATTTGTATACGCTTGATGTGTTTACACATCGATATGCTATTTCTTGGTATCTCAGTAATCGTTAATTGATAATTAATATTACAAAAGCACTACTGAAAACACATACACATTCAGTATATATTAAACTTATTTTCAGATCAGATTACAAAACATTTGATTATATTTTATAGCTCTAGTGTTTATATTCTTATACAATATTAGTTGTGTATAGTGAGCAAGAAAAAAATGGGTGAAACATATATATGAGTAATCCCCTCATATAAAAAAATCGTGGTCAAATGTTCACGTAGTAACGAGGAAATATTTTTTATTCGAACCCGGCCCTGTCGCAGGTAAATATACGGACGGCGATACGGACTACCACCTCTTTCAGGATTTTTGTCAGTATCACCACAAATTTAAAGACAAATATATATATATATATATATATATATATATATATAGATAATTCCATACAACATAATTAAAAGCCAGGTATCTATCGCATTGGACACATTACATAAGTTTTTTGTTTTATTATAAACATAATAATTTTGCTTTTAAAATAAGTCTAGCGTTCAAACTATTTACTTTTACTCGCATTTTAATTAATGCGGCATAGGTTTGTCGACATATTCGACGTAAAGGCTATTATTGATATTCACAAAGAAAACATCGCCATATGTATAACATTCACTATCTATGAATAGAACTTTATTGTTTAAAGTATTGTCCGAAATTTTATCGATTCTTTTTGCAGGTCAATGAACTTGAATTACAGCTGCATTTCGATAAATATAGAATAAACAAAAATATAAACCGACTGTAACTATATTTTGGTTCTAAAAATTTGGAAATTTTTGGTGAATTACAAAGAATTTATTTTTTAATTTTTAGTTAGACATTTATATGTATTCAGCGGTAACTCTGTATATAATTAATACAGATTTATTTGTTTAGTTTAAATTTTAGTTATGACAACTGTCCTAAATATCCAATCCGAAAACGTAAATACAAATGTCAAAAATAATTCGTGACAAATCACAACATAGCGGCGATTATTTATAAAACAACTTTTCCATGGCTTTGTTACTTACATATTTAGGACAACGAACGGGTCTATATGCAGCACAAGAAACAGCCAATAAAAGTAAGTGAATTACATGAATTTTACAAAAATATTTGTAATTGATGAAGAGTTTTTCGAAATAATACATCAAAATATAATGCTTTTTCGGGGAGCCCAGTAGACAGCAAATATTTAATGTGTTTTTCAAATAAATTTCATTATTTTAAAAACATTCTATTTAAAAAACAAAAAGAATCTTATTACGTCAGAATATTCAAAAACTATACTGCAACTTAGTTTAATATACCTGATTTAGTTCAATTTAATTTGAATTAATGAATAGATTCGGTCTCAATATTCATGTTCGTATTAATTATCATCAGAAATGTCAATAAGTTCAAATTTCGAGGAAATATTGTGCGATTTTTAGAAATTTATATTAAACAAAAACATTTTTTAATTATATAAGAAAATTATTAAAAATCGGGTGTGGAGAACACAATACAAGTTCATATTTGTGTGAACGTATCTTTCCAGACATGCAGACACGTCTTTCATCTTACTATAGAATCATTAGTACATGCTGCTGGAGAGATACTTTCACCATAAATAATACCCTTACTATATTACGAAAGACAGAGCGTAGAAGAACATTCAGCGCCGCTCATTGACTAATGTCAACATCACGAACGCCAAGACAACCATCGCTGTCTTCATAACAATATCCATCTGACAGACACAACCGCAACTTTATATTATTAAAAAATGTTTTTGTTTTGTACAAAATATAGTGGCGTTTTACCTACTCAAGTACGATGTATATCAAAATATAACGGGACTAGTGCTATAACTTTTTTCAGAACTAGAATTTATACTTATCCTCAACTAGGCTTTGATTTAACTTTTGATGTTTATTACAAAGTAGCTAACCCGGCGAACTTCGTCCGCCTAACAATCAATAAATGTTGTGTTAACTTTTAGCTAAACTTAATTTAGGATTTTATTATCGTAATCAAATGAATACAAAAAATTTATTAAGTTCAATAGTTTATTAGGATAATATATATAAAGAAAATAAAAATTCAATAAAAGTACAAAAATCAAGTATTTCAATGGCGTTTGCTTTATTTAAGCTATGTGTTTTGCTGCATGGGTTGCACTCAGGTTGATTCTCTTCAGTGAAGGATCTTGTGATATACGACATTTTTCGTTTTGTTATCAGGCACAAGAACAAATAAAGCGGATGGTAAAGCTCATGTTTGCTGCCAGCTGAAATTTCTTCACATAGCGCCACAGATTCGATGATTTGAGGCAAGCGTTCATTTAATCGGCAGCAGTCGATTTTAGAACGACTAGCAGTGTTCGGCGGAAAAAGCCAGATAGTAAAATCATTGCGCCTTCAAAACATCTCGAGTCATTGTGCAGATCTTTCAATGTTTGGTCAAGTGCTTCCAATGCGCGTTTGTGCGCCATTGTGCGTTCATCCCAGATGATGATTTTAGATGCTACTAAAACTTTGGCCATTGCGGAGTGTTTTGCAATGTTACATATTTATTAATAACACTCGCACAAAACAATCAAATCGCCCGGTAACCTTTATATGCTTTTTTCAAAATAAATCACAAACAACATGAAACAAAAAAATAAGCTATAAGCGTGCGTGACGTAAGCTGTCAATTGCGGAAGATGGCGGAGTTCCTAATTTATCTAAAAATTAATTAATTTTTAGATAAATTAGGAACTCCGCCCTCTGTATAATTTTTTTCCGTGAATGTTTCCGATATTTTAATAGTTATTCTGCTATTCGGGGCGGAGACGAATCCAACAAATCAGAGATTATTAAAATCGTTCCAGCCGTTCTTGAGTTACAAATGGTGTAACTAACTTTGTTTTATGTATTAAGATTAATTACTGAATTGTCAGTGTTTGACGTACACATAGAAAAATGAGTGTAGAACAAAAATATACGATAAAATTTTGTGTTCGGTTAGGTAAAACTCCAACAGAAACTTTTCAAATGATTAAAACTGCATACCCAAATAATAATTGATCACAATGTAATCAGTGGAAGATGAACCTCGACGCGGGCGACCACCAACTAAAAGGATTAATCCAAAAATTGCAGAAATTAACGACTTGATCCAAAATGATCGTCGGATTGGCATATATCGAATTTCTGAGATTGTTAATTCGTCTTAGGGTTCCACTCAAACAATTATTGATGAAGATTTAGGTTACCGAAAAGTCGCGGCAAAATGAATTCCAAAAGTGATGACCAATGAACAAAAATCCAGTGGAGTGACAATTTGTCGGCAGTAGAAAAGGCAACTGCAACATAATCCACAGTTTATAAGCAATGTGGTTACATGCGACGAGACTCAATTTTATCATTACGATCCTGAATTAAAATCTTAAAGTATGCAATGGAGGGTAAAGACAGTCCAAGACCGCAGAATGCGAAAACTGTGAAAAGTGCCGGTAAAGTGATGCACTTAATTTTTTAGTTAAATTGGGTGGTATTTATGATTACATTGTACCTAGAGAACATACAGTAACTGGAGAGTACTATTCTAATGTACATCGAGGAACCCTAAAGGCAATGTTAGAGAAAAAACGGCCGTTTTATCAAGACATCGGTGGGATCCTGCATCATGACAATGCTTCAGCACACAGATCAGCGAACACTTGAAGAATTGGTGGTGGAAATTATGGTTCACCCTCCCTACTCACCTGACCTTACTCCATGTAACTTCCATTTTTTTCCTGAAGTCAAAAGAATTGAGAGGTCGAATTTAAAGCTCAACTGTGATGGGTATACTAAATAGATTCTCAAAAAAATGGTTTCTCGGATGTTTATGACAAGTGGACAAAACAATGGGACAAGTATATTGCACAGATTGGAGAATACTTTGAAGGACAGCTGTTGAAGTTTCTAAATAAATGTTTTATTTTTATAGTACAGCACCAGTCTCGATACTTTCTAATCAAATTTCCAATTACTTTGTTAAATTTATATTACACAAATAGATTTAGTAAGGGTGAATTGTTTCCTTCTATTTGTTCATTTATTAAGCTATTTGATTTTTTAAGTTATTAATTTCTAATAAATTTAATTTTTGCCCTTTAGTTTCTCTAATTAAATAGCAATCTATTTTTTAAATTTATTAATAAATGTTTCAATACATGTTTATCAAAAGATCTTATTGTTTGTCCAGTATAAACATCCATGCATGTACCACATTATAATTTATACCCTACACGTACAGAAGAATAGAGGAAATACAAACTAAGGCGAAAAATAACGTACCTAGGTGAGCTCTTTAACTTAACGTTCCCCTGGGGACACTAAGCCACTCCCCCCTCCTACATTTAACAAATTATTGGCATGCTATTAATTTTCCTTTCAGAATGCTACCGCAAACTTTTACCACTTTAATGCGTAAGGTTTAGATGCTACGTGGGCTACGTCCTAATCAGTATATTCTGCCAAAAAACTGCTGAAGGCACAATCTTAAAGAATAAGTCCTTGTCCAATTTTCGTTTTATATTCCACGCCATAATAACGAATGTATCTTGTAACACTACTAAGCGCATTATTCTAATGTCTTTGTAAATGCATATTCTTAATCAGAAAGCAAAAATAAACAGAGAGAAGAGCAACAGAAATACAAAACAACGATCAACAACAAACAATGATGGCAGGTAAACAAGCACATATACAAACATGAACAAAGCCGCCAATTTATTAATATTAAACTGTTCTAATCTAGGGACTTGTACTTTATAGGTAATTTTAATATTCCAGGATCATTTTAAATACTTTGAACCATTCACCATCTGTTGGTATGAATATGATTATTTATTTTATTCATAGGAAATTATATTAAGCATCGTCGTAAAGTAGGTTATTGCTCCGTCATAAATTCCTTGCATCCACACTTATTTTATATCTTTGGTATATAACTTACGACGTAATTGTATTTCTGTTTAACTAGGGCAATAATAGATTTAGCTTATTATTTTCAATGCATTCAAATATAAGCTTCACAGCTGCAAATAAGCTTACTATTATATAGAGATTCAAACAACCGCAATCATAAAATCGAAATTGTAACACAGATCACATTTAACACTGCATTGTTAAAATCCAATTTATTTTAATGTTTCGAAAATATTAGAACTTTTCTGCGGAAACTCTATTCTATCATAACGAAATTGAAAAGCTATGTTGATGTTATTTGTGATAGGATTTAAAAACAGATTTTGCATGAAATTTTCTTTAAAAAAAATAAGTGATTTAAAAACAAGATTTGATAGTATAGCAGTAATAGAACGTTTATCTTCATCATTGCCTTGAAAGTAGTAATTTTTGGTTACGTATAAACATTTCTAAATTTGTTTCCTTTATTGCTGTGTTATAGTTTTTAGTACTTGAATTCAGTAATAAGTGTAATAACGATTTTACGACATATCGATAATAACTTTCCACTTTGATTTAGTGATAAACTGGCAAAGACGATAACTTTTTTAATTCAAGTTTTTGAAAAGTTTATTCACGATTTGACGAGAGAATGACTTTCCAATAAAATAATTATGTTAGGGTAAAAAATATATATATTACTTTTCAACACAATTTCCGTAATTTTATAGATTTAGTCCGGAATCTTCAATTTTTCCAAATATTATAAGACTCAGATTTATAACGTAGATTATATTTTTACTTTTAGATTCAAATACAAATGGAAGGGGGATCGATTTATTAGGCATGTGATTTCCAGCAACGAGTCTAAATTGATGTCAAAATTGTCACTGGTGAACATCTCCATTTTGTCATAGAAGTAAACGATTCTTGTATGGAATTTTTAATAATTGAATCATTGACTATTTTTATTTCGAAAAAATCTTAATTCTGAGAGGTTTCACGAGGTATATTTTCTCTAGAATGACATTGTAATGAACCTAATAGAGGATATATATTTCCAACACACAGAATAGCTGAAATTCGTAATCTTCTTAATAATTTCTTTCCTAATACATTTCCTAATACACTTTTTATTTTATTTGTTGTAAGCTAAAACTATTAAAATAATTTTATCATTCTAATTAAATAGGAGTATTACTTTATTATAATAATTCTAGTTTCACAAAAGAAATACTAAATATTTTAAAGCAAATTTCGAATGTCTATAGTTCAAGTAACAACAAAAAATTACTAATTTAACAAAGTGTTTTGTTAAATATTGAAAATTATCACTTCCAAATGCTGGCCTAATACTCTGACCCATTTTCATGTAAGGGACGGCAATTGATCGGCGATATGATAATAAGCTAGTATCGGATTTACTTACTAGTTTGTACAAAAGCTAAGAGGATACTATCACCATATCAATTACCCTGGAGAACAATGGCCAGTGCCATTTTTTTCCTCTGATTTGCGTGACATACTTGCCTACAAGCCAGTCGTGTTGATCAACTCCTCTGATAAAGGAATTATAATTTTTTTAAACCCGTGGCTGGGGAATATTACGTTTCTCCTTTGCTTTTCGGTCCCATGTACTAACTTGACAAAGAGGCTCCACTTTATCAAAATTACTGGCTTTGTAACGCACTTGTTGTCATTCCACTTTACAAATAGTATTCTGCATTGGTGTCTCTTATTGGTCTCTTATTGGGCACATGGACAATCTATTTTCTCGTAAAGTACCTGATGCACGAAATCCTAATTGTTGCAAGTGAATTAACAGATCCCTACTAGTAAACATGTTATCGAGGTAAATACAATGAGAGGTCGGTTGAGAAATGCAGTCTAAAATATCAAGAACTACTCTTGACCCTAACGTAAAATCTTCGCGATCATTTTTTGCGATTGATTTACCGGTATATAAATCAAAGTTATAACTAGAGAACGGATGCAATTTCCATAAAACGCAATCGGCAATTGGAATTGTTTATAACGTCGCACAGTATATCACGGCGTAATTCAATGAAGTATTTGTTTGACTTACTAGGCCACCTGGTCGATAACAATGGACAACTCAGCTATTGTATTCGGAGAATACAGTGTTTTTTAAAGTGTTTTCATGAGCGTAGATAGAAGCGGGGTTTTTATAATGTATTTTATTTATTAGTTTATATTTCGTAAGATAAATAAAGTGCTGTGAGTAAGTTTCTTGTTTTCATAGTTTTAACTGTTAATTACATCGTAATTTTTGTGATAGATCCTGTTTAATATCGTTTGATTGAATCTATTTCTACTAATTATTTCGACGTGAGTGTGCATTGAATTTCGTTCAGTTTCAATAACTTTCGCACACATTTTTAGTTTTCATTTATTTAGATCTAGAGCATTGTTTAAGTTACTTTTTCAGACATGATATGGAAGAATGTCGAGAACGGCATTGTAAAACAATGGCGAGTTAGATTGACGGTCATACTCATTATATGTCCATTGTCAGTGATTCCGAAATTTATTACAAAATCCGTAAAATATCGTCAAAAATTCGTCACTTAGGATTGCAAACACATCTGAACTCTGTAAAGCTTCTATGGCGGCTAATATTCCATTAAATAAACTTAGCAATCTCACACAAAAATATACTGGTCGAAATGTTCCTGATGAATCAACTTTACGCAAATATTATGTTTCTAGGTGCTATACGAGAACAGTAAAACGCATTAGAAGCCATCTTTTAAATCAATACATATGGATAAGCGCCGACGAAACAGTGGATATGTTAGGACGCTGTGTGGTAAATGTTGTAGCTGGTGTACTACATCCAACTATTCCCTATAACTCATATGTAATAGCAACAAGTGTTATAAATAGAGTTGATGCGGAAACAGTTTCTGAACCCATTAAGGAGAATATGCAAAAAATGCTTCATTCGGACGCCACGTACAAAGAAAAAATACTTTTATTTGTCAGTGATAGTGCTGCGTATATGTTAAAAACAGGCAGACTATTGAAGAAAACATATCCTAATATGCTGCATATTACTTGTGTAGCACATGCTCTCCACAGAATCTGTGAATATATCAGAGACACTTTTCCGGAAGTTGATAGACTTGTATCAGCTTTTAAAAAAGTTTTCAGAAAAGCACCATTGAGAGTAGCTCTTTTCAGGGAAAAATTTCCATCTCTGTCACTGCCTCCCACTCCAGTAATAACTAGATGGGGAACATGGCTGGAAGTTACTAGTTATTATGCTGAGAATTTCGATAGTCTAAAACATTTCGTAACACTGCTAAAGGAGGATGCTAGAAGTATTGGTGAGTGCAAGGAGCTCACACAAATCCCAAATTTAAAAAATCAGTTGTACTTTCTTCACGAACACTTTGGAAAATTGCCAAAACTAATAACTTATTTTGAAAATCGAAATCTCAAATTAAATGACAGATTAACCACATTAGATGTGGCTGTTAATAATTTGAAAAGTATTCCAAGTGACTTCGGATGTGGCCTTCGGCAAAAGTTTGAAGCAATTCTTAATAGAAATCCAGATTTAATTACATTGCAGCAATTATGTATGGAGACAATTCCACCAAATCTAACCGCTAAATATGAAGAAATAAAAGAATATTTCCAGTATGCAGCTATAACCAGTTGCGATGTAGAAAGGACGTTTTCTAGTTATAAGGATGTACTTAATTCAAAGAGAACAAAATTGACAGAAGAAAACCTTGAGAAACTATTGCTAGTCAATATTAATACTCCTTTACTGAACTTGAACGACAAAATGAACAAATAAAAATGTTCCAATTATAGAAATAAAATTAAAAACTTTATAAATACAACTTTTCAACAAATAAATATGTATTTCGTAATTTTATAGATCACCACCCGTTCGGTTTCCAATTATATAAATAAAATTAAATATTTTAGAAATACAGCCTTTCGCCAGTACTGCACTGGGCTTTGCGTCATGTGGTAAGCGTGTCCGTTCTCTAGTTATAACAGTATCCACTGCTGTCACAGAAGCCCCAAAATTTATAATCCAAAACGGATACGTTTCCCTCAAATAAATTGTTTTAGCCCATGATAGCCATAATATTTGATAATCATATCATCAACTGATAAATTCTTTAAATTCTCTCCTTTTGAACAAAGGTCTAACTTTGAAACCTCTGACCCCTTTATCTATGAGATTATTATCGGTAAAATGTATGAACTTTTTGATTTTTAGATATTGACTTCTTGACCTACATTTTTTAACAATATCTTTACCAATGTCTTCCTCTTCACTCGAATAATGTTTTTTCAAAGAAGACTTGATGATATCTTCAGAATATAAGAATACCGATGAAAGTTCTGATATCATATGAATATAATGTGAAATCAAGATAATTTTTGGTTGTTACTGATTGATTCGTTGACAATATGTTTGATAATTTCATCTCTAAAAAATTCTTCAGAATTCTCACTCACGTCTGCTGTTGACGCACTCTGTTACAAAACGAATTCTGTCTAAACGTATTATACTATACATATATCATATATGTGTTTGATAACGTCAAGTACCAGGACAGTCATCTTTAACCTACAAAACAATAACAATAAACAATTATAATATAAATACCTTACTAAAAGCTAACATAAACGTTTTTTCCAATGAGAATAAACTGATGAGCTGCAAAAAAATAAAATTTTAAGAAAATGGCCTTTTGTTTTTTTACTGTCAAAATGACACAGGAGAGACAGAGATGACAGAGGAAAGAAAGAAAATATGAGCTTAGAATATTTTGTAATATGGGCTAGATGGGTTTCTCAGCTGTACGATGCAGTTCTCTGTTACCGACCATCCTAAAATGTAAACATTGGTGTTAAACTTCCACAGTAAAGATGGTGTTTCAGTTGTTCACTTTAGGAATTTATTTTGATTTTCCATCACTTTTAGGAAGTCGTTTAACCATTTCTGCAACAAGTCATAGTCACATAATCAGGCTTTGATGTGTGCGTTTAGTTTTCTTCTAATTAAAGACTTTTAGACCTAACCTATTTTGATGTATAGACTAAGTATTTTGGTAACATGGGCTACCCCTGTGTTTCTATTATGGGCTAGTAGGCCATGTTTAACGCTATGTACGTAATTTTATAATTTTTTCAGACTCTCAAAAAAATATCAGCAAACAAATAACAAAGGAAAAAGAATGAGACAAGAGCGACACGGAACGCGCTATAATAGCGACGAGGCAGCACGAAATGGGTACCCTCAAAGCTTCAAAAAATTTTAATGTACCACGTTCTACATTGCAACGTTTTGCAAGAAAAATTGAACTACAGACAATTGAAGTAGCCCAATTAAAATTAGGGCGTAAAGCTGTCTTAGATGATATAGAAGACGAGCTAATACGTTATATTTTGGAGATGGAAGCTAAATTTCATGGATTAACAAGAAAAGACGTAAGGAGGATAGCGTACATTTTAGCTAACAGGAACCACATCAAATATCCGTTTGGAGGCAATATGGCAGGCAGAACCTGGTTGAGGCTTTTTATGCGACGCCATAAGGAGCTATCAGTACGAATGCCAACGGGAACATCAATTGCTCGCGCAAGAGGCTTCAACAAGGAAAATGTCACATCATTATTCAATGTTCTGTAAAATGAATACGACAAGAATTTTTACACGCCTAAATGAATTTTTAATGTTGATAAAACAGGTCTCACGGTTGTACGAAACAAAATTTCAAACGAGGTGAAAAAGGCCGAACAGAGAACGACAAGTTGCATTGTTAACTTCTGCAGAAAGAAGCTCCCTGATAGCCCTCGTTGCAGCGATGTGCACCGCTGGCCAATTCATCCCACCAATGATGATATTCTCTCGCAAAAACGTGAACAAGCAACTGATGAAGGGCGCTCCCCCAGGTGCCATTATGGCGGTACACCTCATTGGATGGATGCAAAGTAATATTTTTGCTAGATTGTTCCAATATTTCATTGACACAGTGAAGCCTACAAAGGGATAACCAGTCCTACTGATTATGGATGGCCATTACAGCCGTACACGCAATATAAAAATCATAGATATGGCTAGAACTAACCATGTCACTATAATTGTCTTGCTTCCTCATTGTACCCATAAACTCCAACCTTTGAATAAAACATTCATGGGAGTTCTTAAGGCATACTACACGAGGAGATCAAAGTCCGGTTACGCCACAATAATCGCCTACTAAGTGCATTTGATGTGCTCTTTGGAAGAGCCTATTTGAAAAGTCAGACTCGAAAGATTGCCATTAATGGTTTTGAGCGACAGGTAAGAACATATTTTCAAATGCCGATTACCTTACTGCTGAAACTGAAGCAGAAAGGGATTTGAGTGCCGCCCCTGATGATAGTAGAACTGATGACGAGGATGAGATGCTGATGGCTTCGAACGCTGCGAATCCACCCGAAAATTCTACAATTCCAACATTCAGTTATTATGATTCGACTAATCATCACATAACTAACTGTCATCTAACTGACTAACATCATCAAGTTTTTCTACTATTTCTTTTAAAAAGCTTTTATTTAAGCTTTAAAAAAAACGCCTGTCACGCTTTCTACAGGATCTTGCACAAACTCTGCCAAAAAAATAAGCTCGATTGAGAATAATCTAGTGTCTAGTCTATCAACTTCATCCACATCCAAAGCTGGGTTCTTACAACAGCAAAATAGATCTGCCTTAAAAAGAAAGTTATTTGAAAAGTATAGCCCATCAATTCCTTCTGCATCTAGGTCTGCACAACAATAATTGGTAACGCCATATCATGTGTTTGAAAAAAAGGACTTCCAATTGTGGGCGTAAGCCAAGTAAGTGTTCGGTGATAACCTCGGTGAAATATGGTTGAAGTGCCTCATGTGTAATTTGTAAGCTCATAACGGGTGCGCTGGGGCCGAAATAGAAGATTATGTGTGTGATTTTTGCAAAGATTGATTACCACTTCACATCTAACATTTATGACACACTTTTGAGGGTAGTCCATATTTAGTGCAAATTTAAAATTGATACAAAATGTACCTTCTAACTATTTATGAAATAATAAATTTTTTAATTTTGTAATCAATATCAAATTATCACATAATTATTGTTGGGTACGTTTGATACTGAAATTGAACATTTTTTCTTTATAAGAAAAAAGAATAGATATTTGCTTCCAAAAAAACACGTCTGGTAGGTAGAAAACAATACTTTAAATAACTTTTCTTAAAACGTTTTTTTTTCTATTTTGCATTGTAAATACACTTTCCGCAATTGTTTATAAAATATGTAAAATTTTCCATATAAAGATTATCATGTGACAACTTGTTGCACCTATTTTATAACCTTTTTTTGAACCACCACTAATCGCCAGCGGTTAGAAACATACTTGTGGGTAAAATCTCACCATATTTAGTATAAAACAAAAACATGTTTAATAATATAAAATGTTATTAAAAATAGGTGTGGAGAACACAATCCAAGTTTATATTAGTTCATATTTGAGGGACGTTAATACAGTTTCCGTCAGTTACAGATGTAATTATCCGATAGAAACCCCTTGCACGTGTTGTGATACTTATGAAGGTTGTTTTGGCGATCGTGATATTGACATTAGTCAATGAGCGGCACTGAATGTTTTTCTACGCTCTGCCTTAATAACTTTCGTAATGTAGTAAGAGTGTTATTTTTGGTGAAAGTATCTCTCCACTGATGATTCTGTAGTAAGATGAAACACGTGTCTGCATGTCTGGAAGATATTTTCGCACAAATATGAACTTGTATTTTGTTCTCCACATCTGATTTTTAGTAACATTTTTAAGCAAAATATCTGCACAATATAAAAATAAACTTTTTAAAAAAATTCAGATAATACTAAATTTTATAGTAATTTATTTGTATTATTGCATAAACAATTTTAAAATAATATACTCTGACATTAATAGTAGCATAAACCATAAGATTTTAATTTCTTTAACATCATTCTTTGTTAAAATATTAAATCCAAAACACTTACGTAATGTTTTACTATAAAAAGAAATTGTACGTAAAAATAATTTGACATAAGTGAAACCAAAATATGTTGGCATCTAAGTACACTAATTTTGTTACGGGGCCAAATACTTTTTCAATTACTGGATCGTTTTTGTGTATCTAACATTTATGAGTATTTACATCGAAATCCATTGAGTGTAGCACGTCAGACTAATATCTTCCCCTTGAAGTTGCTTGATAAATTACGTCAGGTACTGGAATTCGAAATATTTAGTTCTCGATACATTGTGGAACTATGTACACATATACTTAAAGCAGAATACGCCCTTGCAGTATGAATTTTTTTATTAATCATTTCATTAAAAATAGTTTAAAGAATTTACATAGAAAGTATTTTTATCTCCCTTATCATTAGTTGAACTACTACTTAGAAATATAATATACTTTCCCATTATTTACATTTACATCTACAAACAGAAATTTTGTTATCAATTAAACAACTCCATAACTCGGTTATGCCTACAAATATATATTTAGCACAATTGAAGTTAATTAAATGAAATCTGTGCATATGCATAAAATTACTTTTAAACTAGATATTCTGTCTGTACTTGACTGCTCTCTCATGTTTATGGCACATCTGTACATTGATAGCTAAATTAAATTGTAAAATGGTGCTTTTAAACTTAACATTAAATTCCTCATAATTATAGTGTGTTGTCGGCAATTGTAAACAATCATTAAATGTATGTGAAGTCATTTCTGCATAAAATTGTATATTAATTGCCAAAATTAGACCAATTACATTGCAGTAATTAACATTAAATGCTGGTGTAACATTTGTTTTAATTATTCTAGGCATTTAATATATGTATGTAGCAAGTTTAAGAAACACCGAGTGAATGGAGAACTTCCTATATATCAACCATCCATAAAAAAGATTCAAAAGAGATCCCAAAAATTACCGGCAATAGCAAGAATATATTTCTGGATTCTTAGAAATATAATTGAAGGCATTGAAGGCAACAGGAGGAAGAAGCTGGATTCCGGCGGGAGGATCTACGACGGTCAACTTTTTACTTTGAAAATAGCATTAGAAACGCGAACTCAGCGAAAAAGAGAAACTCATATAATAAATTTTCTTTGATCTTGAAGAAGCTTATGACAGTGTCCAAGTATTACATGAATTTGCATTTGCTAAACCCGTATTTCTGAAGAATATCGCATACCAAACCTTTTTCATAGCTCGCTGCTTTTTAGCCAATGTAAGAGTTTCCTCAGGTTCGTGAATCCATACACGGGTAGGAAGGTCGAAAAGGGAATATAAGGTTCGTCACCTGTCACTATTTTGGAAAAAATTTGGTGCCCGCCATTATTTAAGAACTTAATGTTTCATGGCAAAATCTTACACGCTCTGCTTTTTGGAAGTCAGAAATGTCATGCGACACAAAACGACTTACCACTTTTTTTAAATGCAGGTTATCGCATATGATTGTTTTAACAGTTGAGGAGGCAATCTTGAACTGATGCTCTATTGCCGCATAAGTGGCTTTATTGTTCTCTACAATTATTTTTTTAGGAGCAATGTTTTTGTCGGTAACATACGTAAGAGAAGCCCTGTTCCTTTTTTATGCTGAACAGAATTCCTTTCGCGTTAAAATTCCTTATACCATCGGTAAATTGTAGCCAAGTTGCTTGTTTGTTACTTGTTCACTAAGAACTGAATCTAAACTCTCCTTGCACTCGTAAGCGCTTGAACTTCTTTTAAAATCTTAATAAATTATTATTATTAGAAAGTGCTCTCTGGTTAATGCCATTTTTTTTTAGTTTTAAGAAATAAGTAGCTGAGTTATAACTAGATTGCGGAACAGACGCTCTCCTCTAATGAGTCACGCAGGCGCAGAGACAGAGTCGGTTTCGCTTAATAATAAGATTGACGCAATATTCGCTCGTAGCCCTTATTTTAATGTCCTGGAAGGCTTTTGCAGTAATGTTCAAAACACGGAAATCGGTAGATATATTAAATTTAGAGATTATTATTTCTATGCGCCACTCACTAGCTCTGATGTTGAGCGAAGTTTTTCTATATTTAAAGACATACTGTCCAATAAAAGAACGGACTTTACAGAACAAAGTTTAGAATATATTGTAATATTAATGTGAATAAAAAATGTTTACTGTGGTGTGACAAAGCACTTTAATTATAGGTGACATAATTAATTTCAAGTTTATACTTTTTCAATATTTTGAATTTTTTCACTGTATAAAGTAAATGCATTATATAAATATATATATACAACAATTGATAAATTATTGGAGTTTTTCGGCAAACTGTAGACTTGGGTTCAAGTCCCAACGTAGACAATATTTTTCAATTAAAAATTTCGTATGATTTACTTTGTAATTTGTAGACAGCAATGTTTACATCCCCACTTACTTTACAGTTACATACATACTAATTGATATTTGTAAATATTTCATATAAATGCCGAAAAACTCCAATAATTTATCAATTGTTGTATTTAATAAACGGCTAAGAAATTATATAAATTATCTAATTAATTTCAATTCAAGTTAATTTAACTTCAGTGTTTTATTTATTTTCCTAAAAATAAATTTCCGTATATACATTTGATTGGCTTTATTACGACTCTGGCGAAATATATTTCACACTCCGTATGTTTGCATTGAAAGACGCACAAACAGACAACTTTTGTCAATACCGCTGCGCTATAGCATTCATATACATATACTGTTAAGTTGATACATTGTACATCGTCGGCACCGATGAATCACACCCGATATGGGATAGCGCCGGTTCCGCAGTCTAGTTATAACAAACGTAACTTCAACAACAAAACGTTAAATGGCAGATAAAGAGTTGCTCTAAATAAACACTGTATGATTGTTTTTCACAGTATACTAGATTTTCTTATTCTCAATAAATTCAGCTTATCCCTCGGAAACACCATCAAGAAAATTTTCTAAAGAGTGCGACTTTCACATGATAATGCATGTGGTCACACAACCAGAATGTACTGCTGCTGCTAGAGATTCTGACTTTATTCAGATACACCACTCACTCTGTCATATGAACATGGCTCCTAGAAATTTTTACATATTCCTAATCTCACGATTGGGAATGAGTAAATTGCGCTGATACCGTTTTAACACAGAGGATAAAATTATATCAACCGTGATAGAGTATTTTAATTTAAATCCTAAGATTATTGTCATAAATGCTAATTAAACATTGTAACAATATTACAATGTTAATTACCAACAAGTGCATTGAAGTCAAAGCAGACTACATTGAAAAGCAGTAAATAGTTGTCTTGTATTTCCTCTCTATGCCAGTTAGGCCGGATATTTATGATGCAAACTACGTTTATCTCGGAAAAATATATAAATAAGGAAAAGCTCTTGATAAAATACAAGATATCTAAATACGTGAGACTGATAAATGACCCAACGGATGACAGATATAAACAAAATGCGGTTAAATATCCCAAGTTAAAGAACATAAAATTTAATTCGACGAAGGATATTTTACTGCAAACTTGTAAAATTATGAAATCTTCGTTTTGTTTGAATGAATAAATTAGTTAAAAAAAAATAAATCTGTAATAAAGAATTTCTAAATTTAACTTTTCTTTCTAAATGAAATTCTTAAAAGAGTTTATTTTACAGCTGCAAAGATGTATATGTATACCAAAGTATTTTATTTAACACTAATTTTAAAGTATTTTTTACATACTTCGATGAGAGCTTTCCCAAAACGAAAATTGTAGTAAACGAAAATAATAAATGTGAACATAATAAAATGACATCCGAACTGAAACAAATGCGCAACACCAATGCTGTCAGAAATATAAACAAAAATACAAACGTTCAAATAGAGAAAGATATCTAAATAGAATACGTCAATCAGATAATAAACAACAGACAATTTGGAAGATAATTAAAGAACACTCCAATATAAAGAGGAAAAGTAAACCTTCTTCGCAATTAAATGCCGCCGACTGGAACAATGTATTTGTAGGGCACGGAGTGGACTATATAAGCAGGAATAATGATCAAATATCTAAACCTAACGAGAATTAATATACAAAGTGACAGATCGTGCTATCTTACACCGTTGATTGAACATGATCTGTAAAATATAGTCTGTAAAATTAAAGCAAAACCGATACAAGATCACTATGAAGTAACAAAGAATATCTCTGACAACATAATGCTGCCACTAAATTCATGATTAATAAATGCTTGTTAGAAAGTGAATTTCCTGCGGAGTTAAAAATTTCGAGGGCGATTCCCATTCATAAAAAGGTGACGTAGATTGTCCACAAAACTATAGAGATATATCAATTCTGCCTACGATATCAAAAATATTTGAAGATATGATAGCTGCAAGACTTTTAGAATATTTTAAAAAACGAAACCCAACACGGCTTCAAGAAAAATAGAAGTACGAATACAGGAACAACAAAGATTTTAAAGTTTCTGTTAGAACCTAAAGATCACCACCACCAGTATGAGGAGATAACATGCTTTGACTTGATACGAGCTTTCGACACAGTCGATTATTCCATTTTATTGGAGAAACTATATTATTATGGAATTCGTGGGGTTGCTTATGATCTGATGTCTTTCTATCTGAGTGTCCTAAGGCAATATGTTGAATATGCCAGTGAGAGGTCAGACGTGGTTGATATACGGCAGGGTGTGCCACAAGTATCCATTCTCGGCCCTCTTTTATTTATCACATATATTAATGACCTTCGGATTAATATATATCGAGACGGGCGTGTCTGTATGCTGATGACACATCAATTTTACTAATGGACGGTACGAAAGTAGGAAGAGACTACACATCTCATGTAATTGAACAACAAGTAACTGAATGGTTCCAAGCAAATAATCTAACACTAGATTTCACAAAAACACAAAAGCTAGGCATTTACAACTAAAACAAATGAAGGTATAGAGGTTATAAAATTCCTAGGATTACACTTAAACAACAAGTTTAGATGGTCTAAACACATAAATGAACTCACCGGAAAATTGACAACAGCACTGTACACAATTAGGAGAATTAGGATTCTAGCGAATTATCATGCGGCACGTATAACGTACTTTGCAAATTTCCAGTGTGGCTGCATATGGTATTCAGTTTTGAGGCATGTCAACAGAGGCAGGACGCGTGTTCTTACTTCAGAAGCAAGGAATTCGAATATTGCATAATCTGAAATCGGACAAAATGTGTAGGACAGTCTTTTTGTCTCTGAAGGAATACTTACCATACCATCGGCGTATATCTTAAGTGTGGCAGGTTACGTGCACGAAAATATGGAAAAGTTCTCGCGATCTGGTGATGAGCACAAGTACCAGACTCGAAAAAAAGATGTTTTAAAAATGCCATACCATTGATTAAGGACACCCCAAAAATATGCGGACTACCGGGGACCCAAAATATATAACAAACTATGTGCACGTGATGTTAATTTAAAAACTATGTGTATCAGAAAATTTACACATAGTGTCAAAAGTGTTCTTATAGAAAATGTCTTTTATTTGGTTGACGAATTTCTAAATAAATGACTTCTATCCAATATGTGTGCAAAGTTTGTCTTTGCATGTTCTTACAATGTCCTTTGTAATACATTATAATTTAACAATATTTATGTATGTATGTATTTTTGAGTATTTTAACATTGTTTTTCTATTTTGCGTTCGAAATGAACTCATTATGAAACCCAAAACAGTATCGAAATGAGCTCCATTTCGATACGCTTTTTTTCATTTTTCAATGTTGGCGTTGTTCGAACACAGAAATAAATATCATTGCTGTCGTTTGATTTTAAAAATTTAGGTATATTTGACTGATATGATATATGTTCATACTCTACATAAACAACGTATGTTGTATGCAATTGACAACAATATATATTAGTTTCTAAGTCACTCTTGTTTATATTTTTAAATAAAAGATCAAGTAATGTTAACGAAAATTAATAAATAATATGTAATATAATTTACTTCGCGGATAGCAGGATTTAAATTTGACAATGTCAAGTATCAATGTGACCAACTGCATGCTTTATATAAAAATTAAACTCTGAACTTTCAAATTAAATAATTCCAATTTAAGCAATTTATTAATGTAAAAAACGCAAAATAGAAAAAATAGTATAAAAAACTCGTTTCATAAGGCCTTTTGCCGCACTCGCTCTTTAGAAAACTCGCCGCAAGCGGCTCGTTTTCTAAACTGATCTCGTGCGGCAAAATGGTGCCTTATGAAACTCGTTTTTTAATATACTATTTTCTATTTTGCGTTCGAAATGAACTCATTATGAAACCAAAAACAGTATCGAAATGAGCTCTATTTCGATACACTTTTTTTCATTTTTCAATGTTGGCGTTGTTCGAATACAGAAATAAATATCATTGCTGTCATATGATTTTAAGAATTTATGTACATTTGACAGATCTGATATATGTTCGTGTTTTACACAAACAACGTATGTTGTATACAATTGACAACAACATATATATGTTTCTATGTCACTCATGTTTATATTTTTAAATGAAATATCAAGTAATGTTAACGAAAATTAATAAATAATATGTAATATAAAATACTTCGCGGATAGCAAGATTTAAATTTGAAAATGTCAAGTATCAATGTGACCAACTGCATGCTTTATATAAAAATTAAACTCTGAACTTTCAAATTAAATAATTCCAATTTAGCAATTTATTAATGTAAAAAACGCAAAATAGAAAAAATAGTATAAAAAACTCGTTTCATAAGGCCTTTTGCCGCACTCGCTCTTTAGAAAACACGCCGCAAGCGGCTCGTTTTCTAAACTGATCTCGTGCGGCAAAATGGTGCCTTATGAAACTCGTTTTTTAATATACTATTTTGTTAATGACTTATTGTAATTGTGGTTACAGTAAATAAATCACTATCACTAACTTTAAATATATGTGTGTCTATTGAATTTTATCAAAACTTAATCTTAGTGAAACGCCTAAGTACTGTGACTTGACGGGGTAAAAAATATCATAATTCCCATTCAATACTATACACTTAGCCTAGAAAATTTCCAATTTTTTAGCCACACAAAAAGCAATCTTTTGGAAACAAAATAAACATTCATTGTCGGTTATCACGTCTATATTTGTTCCAAATCTCTTTCCAACAAGCCCTTTCTTCAAGTTTTGAAACAAGAAAACATCATTTGAAGCCAAATCTGAATGACACAGCAATTATCATCCTTATTCGACGGTTCCAATAGCGGATTCGTGAGAATATGCATTCTACTCATCGAGCAAAACTTTTTCTCTGAACAAATCCGGTCGTTTTTCTTCAGTTTGACATTAAAACGTGTTATTACATCGGAATAATATTGACCAGTTATTGTAATGGGTGATTTAATTCGAGTTTCCTATATTGGCTACACTGTAAATTAGAAAATTTTCATTAATGGCGCGCGTTTGATACATCAAATATTACTTTGAAACAACACATTTACCAACGCTCAAAGCGTTAAAGTTCTTCAATTGTTCTAATTTTATACGAACTGTGTATCTACGTTTACGGGAAGATTATGGTCAACTTAATCGTCTTACTGAGCAAACAATTCGCAAAATATTCTATTCTACCTAGTGTAGTGAAGAAATTTGAGGAAACTGGAAGCATTGGAGATAGGGTAGGTTGTGTACATTATCGTTGAGCACGTTCAGACGAGAATATTGCTGCTGTGAGTGATAGTGTGGCGTAAGACCCCGTTCGCAGACTTTAAGCTTTTCTTATAGCTCCATTTGGTGCATTTTGCACAAGAACTGAACTTGCAGCTACACCCGTATAAAATTTAGTTAACACAAGAACTGAAACCCAGAGTTCATGGAGAGTGTAGAATTTGTGTTACTGATTTTTCAGATTTTACAGATTTTTCGAAAATTTTCAGAGAAAATTTTCTTCTCTGATGAGGCACATTTCCAACTCTCTGGATAAACAAAATTGTCGCATATGGGGCGAGGAAAATCCTCGCGTGATACACCATTGCATGTTCAAAAAGTAACTTCGTGTTGCGCATTGTTACTTTTTTGAAAATGATGAAGGCCAGATAGTAACAGTCAACGGTGAGCGCTATAGAACCATGTTAATTGATTATTTTAGGCACGAAATCTAAGATATTAATTTGGAAGACATGTGGTTTCAGCAAGACGGCACAACTTGCCGCAACGTTAGATGTTTTACGATAAAAGTTCAGAGTTCGCATTATTTCGCGTAGCGGTAGTGTAAACTAGCCGATCATGCGATTTAACACCATTGGATTTTTTATGAGGTTTTCTAAGGAGTCGCGTCTACGCCAACAAATCTGCAAAATTGGAGCACCTAAAACTAACATCCGCCGAGATAGCTCCCGGAACTTACGAAAAAGTCATCGAAAGTTGCCTCGAACAAATCAACTGCTGCAGAAACTCCAAAGGTGGACATTTGAAATTAAAATTGGATAACTCCTTTTAGTTCTCTTCTATAAATAGTCAATAAAGATTACGCTTTGGAAACTTAAAAATTTGGGCATAATAGGTTGAAAAAAACCTTTTTGCCTTCTTCAGAGCAGCTTCATCAGTGGAAAACCATTGTTTTGACTGTACTCATATGACCACTTTTGAAAGCAGTGAATCATTTACAAATCATTCTATGGGAAGAACCAAATTCATCATTGATATTCCACTTTTGCAGGTAAAAAATAACGTTAAATTAAGACACGAAACTCTTTGCTCTCCATATTAACACAAAAGCCACAAATAGTTTACTTTAAACAGTTGTAAAAACTTATCTATCTGAAAGATTTGAGCAAATTGCCTTCTAGAACATGGTTAGAGGCTGCTGACTTTAACCATGTTTTAGAAGCTGCTCTTCCGTCAATTCACCCTCGTATTTGCTAGTTTAAGAATTACAATAAAAACGCGTCCTTCATAAAAAAAGGTGCGTTATAATTGATTCAATTTTATAGAAATTAAGTCATGGCAATTAATTATTTATGGTTTAAACAAAAACTAATTTTAATATTTTGAATACATTTATCATAATTTCATCCTTATTTATTTCGTATTTAAAAAATTACATTTAATTATAAAAATAGCTTAAAATGTAAAATTGTACCCATTAAGTTTTAAAATATTAAGAAATTCACAGGATTTGTGTTCCACGTTCATTAATATTTTTACTTTTATGTTACAGTTCCTCAATCTGGTAACTATAAATTAGTCTTAAGAAACATCATTTTAGAAATATGAGATTTAGTCGTCCGTAAACAACTTTGCCTGTCTTCAAAGGACATATTTAAATTTATGCTAATCTACGTCGGGTCCTCTAATATATTAAATTTCAACCATTTAAAGTATTGTTTTTTTTTTATATTACCGTAGATGCGTAATGTAAATATTATTTATTACTAGTGGATATATACATTAGGAAAACAAGTTTGAAAAGAATCTGACATATTTTTCTAATGATATAATCACTTTAATGTATTTATATATTTTATTTACAGTGACTTCAAGAAGATTTGAAATATTGAAGTAGGGCTACGTAATCTTGTGAGTATTCCAAAGGGATCTGCCAAGTTCTGATGCAAGATGTTTTTTTAGTAAGTAAATGAAAGCATGCAATTGCAGCGATGAACATGAAGGTCGCTAATATTGTGTAAATATTATAATTTTACTATGAGCAACATATACAGTGTCTAACATTAAGATATTAGTAAGTTTCAACGCAGTATTAAGAAATAAGGTACGAAATTGAATAAACCTTTTTATACCCAGGTTTACACCTTTCATTACGGAATCAATAGCTTTTTAAGAACTAAGTAATTATTTTTATAAAAACCAAATTCTTATTATTTGTACATTAAAACATTATTTTCTGAAACAAAGTAATTTACTAATATGTTATTAGTGAATTGCTTTTTCATACGAACCGGATATTCAATACAATACCTCATGCAATTTCGATCAAATCGGAAAAATTGAAAAATAGTACAAAGCACACGATTAGTAGTTAAAAAAATTGATGAACAATCTAATTGAAGCAACAATTCTGATTGGACCTCATAAAGGTAAAGACGTAATACTTCCACGAATATTACTCCAACCGACTTGGCGTTTGATTTCAAACGACTTCAATTTTCAATACGCCTTGCGTTCGCTATGACTATCAATAAAGCGCAAGGGCAATCTTTGTAAGCGTGCGGTTTGAATTTAAAAAACGATTGCTTCTCTCATGAGCAATTATACGTCGCATGCTCCAAAGTCGATAAACCGTCTGATCTTTATGTTTATGCAGAAAACGGACAAACAAAAAATGTGGTCAATCCACAAGCTTTACAATGAAAAATATAAAAACATATTTTTTCTTGCTTACCTTTCATTTCACATAGCCACAGCAACGCAAGGCAGGGTATTGAATTGAATGACGTGTTTTCTCGATGTATCTATGTTCGCTACAATAATTTTATTTACATTCCCATTCGTTTCATATCAGACTGAGCCACAGCGAAGCGTGGCCGGGTTTAACTAGTAAAATAATTTGGTGAGGTTTTATCAACTCCAGTATGTTTCAAATTATTTTGTAATATACGCTATCGGTTGTGTCCGATATAGGGTAGAGGCATGTTAATACAATTTCCGCAAGTTGCGCTGTGTCAGTCAGATAGAAAACCTCTGCTAAAGTTTTATACTTTTTATGAAGACAGCGATGGTTGTTTTGACGTTCATGATGTTGACATCAGTCAATGAGCAGCGCTGAATATTCTTTTACGCTGTATCTTAATAATTTCTGTAATGTAATAAAGGTCTTATTTATGGTGAAAGTATCTCTCTAGCAGCATGCACTGATGATTCTATAGTAAGATGAAGCACGCGTCTACATGTCTGGAAAGATACTTTCACGCAAATGTGAACTTGTATTGTGTTCTCCACACCCGATTTTTGACAATATTATTACATGATTAAAAAGATTGTATTGAATACATACATACTCAATTGTAAGAAACTTAAAATAATACAAGAATAATTGTATTTTATTCTATTTACCTACATCTTTCAGTCTCGTCTAAGATTATGAATGGATGCATCCTGGATGTATAACGAACGTTAGCAATTTTATATATGTTGTAAATAAGTATATTTCTCAATAAATTAGTCCTCGGTGTCGGTAACACAAATGTTGAAATATATCTAGATGGACGATTAGAAACATGGAAGTACAGTTTAGATAGTGATTAGATAATAAATCGCTAGTCAATAATCCTATTGCCTAGCTTCCACAAAAATATTGAGTAATGTCTTTGTCCGCATCCAAAAATTGATTGAAAATTATTATAACGCTCTAGTAAAGAATTATAATGGATTTATATTTGAAAAATCTACGCTGAATTCTTTCAATTCTTACTTGATAGCTGACATAATATGAATGGTTTCATGCAAAAAGTTAATAAGTGACAATTTGGCATATATGTACTCTCTACCCCATCTGTTGTAGAATAACCTGTACATTCATTTGCTATGTTTTAAATTTGTTTAACGGTTCCTAAGTAGCTGAATTTTTTCGTATGGCCGCTTCTAGTTTTATTGAAAATTTTGGGCAAAAAGTCCCAATTTTGTAAAAAGCCCCATTTTGTAAAAAGACCCCATGTTGTAAAAAGACCCTTACCGCAGAAGAGAACTTTTTTGCAGTAGTATTTCGTATTTTTTGTAATTTTTACTAGTAGGTTATGATGTAATCTAGTATTTCCCACGTTTTGTGCATTTCTACTATATTAAATTCCACAAAAAGTATTATTATTATTATTATTATTTACTGTTAAATATGGTATTTTTTACGTGTAACCTTGATGAAAGTATAAACAAGCTACACCAACAACCGTAACAAAATTATATAGAAAAAAGTAATAAAAATATTTCCAGGATGAAATAAACCAAAAACATTAAATATCTAAAAATATATTAAAACGATTGAGGAACAACTTGCACGAAACCCTTCAATTATGGTGATTAGACACTAGAGTAATATTCCATGCCGCTCATAACGAACGCGAAATATAAGCTCTTTAGGGTCATGAAGTTAATTTATATGCAGTAATAACGTATTATAAATTCCAAACGTTTAAATGTTACTATCGAAACATATTCGATATTATTTCTAAGGCAAGTGTCGAGCGAAAACCATTCCAAGATTCCGAGAATTTGTCGTTGTCGTCATTTTTTAATATTCGATTTCATGATATTTACTTGTCACCACTAAGACAAAATTTGACATTTTCCTGCAAGAGCTGAACATCAATCTTGTACATGATGAAATAAGAGATTTTGATATCAGTACAGGTCAATGTAGATACGAGGATTGTTCGGAAACTACGTGGCCTAACACAGAGATGGCGTGAATTCGCAGGTCTTCTTACAAGGTCATAAACTTAAATTTATATCTCTATAATGCGCAAATGAACACATTCATTGAATTTATCACTGGATTAGATTGTCATAATTGTGCTGCTTCAGTTAATTAGCATTAACGTTTATATATGTGCTCACGTACACGCTGGGCACTCGTTAAATAATCCATACAGTTTGTAACACAAACCGAATATAAACAGGTTGGTTGGTGGCAGTCACCCTGTTATACGTAATCCGTTATAATCTGCTATCGGATCGACTGAGCACATCGGCTTCATCCTCCTTTCCGAACTCCCTTCCTCCATGTGTTTATCTCTCCTCAGATTTAAAATTCTCGGGGTCTTCTTCTATCTAGTAGTGCGGCTCTACGAGGTTCAGGTTTCAGAATTTCGTCGCTCGAACGACTTCATCCCAATCTTATCCTTTATCATGCAAGGCATGAGGTCCCTTGATCTTTCAGTTCATGTATCGATTACTCGTTTACGCTCTTACCTGACGTCCGTGCGAATTAAGTACTGAGAAGTTAGGGAGTATACAAAAAGTAAGGAGAAGAAAGAGATAGAACTACGGGATGAAGATGAAAAAAGTAGAGCTGTACTAAATATACAAAGGTAGGAGGAGCTACGAGAAAATTTAGTTGTAAGATAATAGTCTAAGTGAACAGAGATATTAAATGTTAGCGAAAGAAATGCTTTATACTAAGTGGTTTTAATGCAGATAAAAATGGATGTGGCACAATGTAAATATGTAATTCAATATTATCGCATACTCCGGGTTCTTTTGATTAATTTACAGTATTTAGTATAATATTTACATCGTATATAATTTTAAATGATATTATTTGCATAATTATATACACTTAAATGTTTTCCTTGTAATTATTGGTCTTAATGTTTCATTACGAGGATTGTTCCGAAACTACGTGGTCTAACACAGAAATGGCGCGAATTCGCAGGAATCTTCTTTACTATTCTGTTGTTACGCTTAGCGTATAGGAATTATTTAAGCTATTTTAAAATATATTTCTTCTTTGAATATCTCGTTTTAAAATATTTAACTTAGACATTTTTCTTGTATATATTCGTGTACAAAGAGAAAGTTTTTCTATTGTTATATTCTGAACTGACCCTTCCTTTCTACCTGACCGTGTCAGAACCCTAACGTTACGGTCGAATTTCTTTCTAGTACATTCTACATTCTAATACATTTTTAAATTCTTTTAATTAATATTACATACTTCTTCTTTTATATGTTGTGTTTGATATCGTTAGGAAGCTTATGTCACAAGGGTTATTCTAATAATATGTATGACATCGATAGACCACGTCTTCAGGTCGCGCTTCTAATTAATTATAATTCAAGTTATCGACCCTCTCTTCGATGGATCATAAAACAGACCGTTTTCTAGACCCTTTTCTTTTCGATACAAACTATCAGTCCTTCTTCTCTTTCGAACGTTCGTGAGTGACACACACATCACCCGCCGTACTGGTCAAGTACCGGTGGCATGGTCCACGTGTCCCTGCATCTCTTCCGCTTCTAAGGTAATTTTGTATTGTTCAATATATATTATTCTTTTAGGCGAATTCATGTTAATTTAAACTAATTAATTTCTTATTCCTCCGGCCAACACCGCTCTACATATACTTGTCCGAGTATATCTTCAGACCACGTGGCCGCCACTAACAGGTAACTGTATTGTCCGATACAGAGATTATTTTTATATTAATCGTATTCAATTAACCCTTAATTTACTGCTCAATTTAACGTTCGTTTTCAGAGTATTTTTTGTGTGTTAATTTTTAATTAATTATTGACTGCTCCTCGTGTACATATTACTTTTGTTTTAATTACTTAAATATGCGAATTTCAATTTATATATATATAATCCAAAAAATCCCTATTACCATAACAATGGTGTAGGGCGTTTATCTTCTAGCTTTTTATAAACGTTTTCCATTCATTTCTATTCCTTGTCATGTTCTTCGCTTCTGTCCATGTTTTGCCTTTCCTTCCCAGTATTTCTGCTATGACATCATTCCATGTTGTCCTTGGCCTTCCTCTTCTTTTATTTTTCATTATCCTTGCTTCCCATATCCTTCTTGTTTGTCTTGTATTTTCCATTCTATATAAATGTCCCCACCATCCTAGCTGTCTTTGTTCAATGTATTCTAACACTGACTGCATTTTCAAATCTTTTCGTATTTCCAAGTTTCTTATTCTGTCCATCCTTGTAACTCCTCTAACTCTTCTTAAATACTTCATTTCTACTGCCTGTAATTTATTCTTTTGTCTTCTATTTAATATCCAGGATTCACAGCCATATGTTAATATCGGTCGGTAAATTGCCTTATATACTTTTAGTTTTGTTTCTCGGGATATCTCTTTTTTGTTAATGAAATTATTCCTCATGCTGTGGTACAGCTTTGTTGTTTTTTCTATTCTTTGATTAATCTCAGCGTCCTGGGTCCCTCTTCCATCAATTCGTACTCCCAAGTACTGGAATGTTCTCACTTGTTCTATTTCAGTTCCTTCTATTACGATTTTCGTATCTACCTGTTCATCTCCCACTACCATTACTTTAGTTTTGCTCTTACTCATCGTCATTCCACTGTCCTTTAGTGTCATATTCCATGTTGTTAAATTACGTTTCAGATCTTCCTCATTGTCGGCTATAACTACTATGTCGTCTGCGAATGCCCCTTCCGAAACTTCGACTGCATTCAAGTTAAGGTGTCCAACCCTGAACTTTTTACTTTTACATGCACACTGTTTGATAATGTCATCCATATAAACAATGAACAGCATTGGGCTCAGACTTCCCCCTTGGCGCAGTCCCTCGTTTGTTTTAAATATCTCAGATTCTAAATTGTTAGCTATTACAGCATTAGTATTGTGGTTATATATTTTCTGTATTAATCGTCTTATTTTGCCATTGACACCTCTTTCTCTTAATACATTCCACAATCTTTCTCTTGGTACTTTATCGAAGGCTTTTTCCAAGTCTATAAATGCTAAGAACACTTTCTTCTGTTCTCTAGAGGCGAATTTCTCGAATTTCAATTTATTATTATGTAAATATAAATACAAATTTTAAGGATGCCGCTGTGTTTTATTTTATTTATTAAGTCTTTGTGTATTTATTTTAATTAACCATCATCATGCACGTCCTGGACCTTTGAAGGAACTTCATCACCAGCATCCGTAATTATTTTATTATCTATCAAATAATTTCATTATTATTATCCCTAGCCAAGCCCTACTTAGTAATAAGTGTCGCCCCACGTTGGGCGCCACTTATTACTAACTGGGGCTTGGCTAGGGATAATAATAATGAAATTATTTTATGACAATTAATTTGTGGTGCTGATGAAGTTCCTTCAAAGGTCCAGGACGTGCGTGATGATGGTTAATTAAAATAAATACACAAAGACTTAATAAATAAAATAAAACACAGCGGCGTCCTTAAAACTTGTATTTATATTTACACAATAATAAATTGAAATTCGTATATTTAAGTAATTAAAACAAAAGTAATATATACACGAGGAGCAGTCAATAATTAATTAAAAATTAACGCACAAAAAATACTTTGAAAACGAACGTTAAATTGAGCAGTAAATTATGGGTTAATTAATGTATATAAAATAACCTCTGTATCGAAGAATACAGAGTTACCTTTGATTTGCGGCGGCCACGTGGTCTGAAGATATACTCGGACAAGTATATGTAGAGCGGTGTTGGATGGAGGAATAAGAAATTAATTAGTTTAAATTAATATGAATTCGCTTAAAAGAATAATATATAGAACAATACAGTTTACCTTAGAAGCGGAAGAGCCTGGACGGCGTGGTGAGTTCCATTGTGTACTGGAACAGCACGGGGAGTTGTTTACTCACGAAAGGTTCGAAAGAGAAGCGGGACTCATAGTTCTGCGTCGATAGAAAAGTCTAGAAACGGTCTGTTTTATGATCTATCGAAGAGAGGGTCGATAACTTGAATTATAATTAAATTAAGAAGCGCGACCTAAAGATGACTTCTATCGATGTCATAAATATTATTAGAATAACCCTTGTGACATAAGCTTTCTAACGATATCAAACATGACATATAAAAGATGTAAATAATATTATATTAAAACAATTTTTAAAATATGGAATTTATCTAGAAGAAATTCTACATTACGGTTATCGGTTGACGGTCCAGGTAATAAGGGTCGTCGGCGGTCAAGAATATGACAAAAGAAATGCTTTCTCTTTGTAACGAAAATGTACAGTTTGGACAAATGTAAAAAATGTCTATGTTAAATATAATTTAATCGAGATATTTAAAGACAAATATGTGTATTTAAATAAATGAATTAAAACTTCTATACGCTAAGCGTAACACTGTAGAATCATCGTTCAATAGATTAAATATGACAGTACAGAGCGATCTGGCAATTAGTACGTTTTTGACAGTACGCCAAAGTGAACGCTTCATGTGATTTTGTAATAATGGAAAAAACTGAGTTGAGAGCAGTCATAAAGTACTTTCATTTGCAAGGCTTAATACCAACCTAAATCAAAGCAGAGCTGGATTCAGCACTATTAGAATCCGCTCCTTCGTTTCCAATGGTTAAAAACTGGGATGCCGAATTTAAGCGTAGTCGTATGAGCACAAATGATGAACCCCGTAGTGGACGTCCAAAAACTGATACGGATATGATTAAAAAAGTCCACCGTATCGTCTTGGATGACCGTCGAGTAAAAGTGCGCGAAATAGTAGACATTGTAGGTATCTCACATGACAGTGTGCACAGAATTTTAACTAAAGGATTGGAAATGATAAAATATTCGGCACATTGGGTGCCGCGGTTACTCACACCGGAGCAAAAACGAATCGTCTAAGTGTTTCTCGCGACCTTTTGCCACGTTTTCTCCGCAATCAGAAGGACTTTGTACGCCGTTTCATTACCGTGGATCAAACGTGGATCCACCATTATACTCCCGAAGCCAAAGAACAATCCAAACAATGGATAAAAAAAGGCTCTCCGCCACCAAAGAAGGCAAAAACGGTTTTGTCAACAGGAAAGGTTATGGCAACTGTTTTTTGAGGATTCTCATGGAATTATTTTGGTCGACTACTTAGAAAAGGTGAAAACAATAAATGGGGAGTATTATGGCAATTTCTTGCAATAATTAAGCGACAAAATCAAAGTGAAATGGCCTCATTTAGCAAAGAAGAAAGTGTTTTTCCATCAAGATATTGTACTTGCCCACAAGTCTGTGATTGTAATGACAAAAATTTATGAATTGTGATCTGACTTAGTGCCTCATTCCGCCTAGGCCTCAGATTTGGCTCCAGCGATTATCATCTCTTTCCAAACTTGAAAAAATATCTCAGCGGTAAGGGATTTCCGTCTAATTCCGAGATAATCGCTGTTGTAAATAGCTATTTCGAGGACTTGGATTCATCGACCGACAATGAAGGAATTACTAATTTGCAACATCACTGCAATAAGTGTGTTGAGCGAGCAGAAGACTATAGTGAAAAATAAAGAATTTTTTGTCAAAAAAACTTGCGTTTTCTTTGTTAGGCCACGTAGTTTCCAAACCGCCCTCGTATTTGACGATACCAAATAGCTCATTTATATATAATAAATATAATAATGGGCCTAAATTTACATCTCCATGTTAAACAAAACTTAATTTGATCTATTTGATAGATACATTTTCACTAATTTTCTCAGCGCCCCTCGTATATATACTTCTTCTAGACCCTAGATGTAATTAAAAATCAAGCTCCATAATATCTGTATTATACAACGTTTATAATTAAATATAGTGGTTTATTTAGAAAAAAAGGGATTTAATTGGGCAGAGAAGCTTGGAATACTCCGCAAATATTTGTATAACACAGATAAAATGAAACTCTAAGATATATTACAAATAACCAAAATCTCCGTTTTTATTACGCTATCTAAAGAATTTTTGGAATGCTTTAGGATGAAATAAATTTTAAGTATTTGTACACGTAACCTAAATATTATTGAAAATTATGAGAATGTTACTGTTTATGAATATACTAAGTACCCAAATAAATTACAAACGATTTTAAATTGATATTCGTTATTCAACAATCGTTAATCATTAATTTTAAAGTAATATCAGCACTGCCCTTGGGCTAGTTATCGATATGTATATTTACCCTAGTTATAAAGTGTTATCTTTAAGTCAAATAATAGTTGAAAGTTATTAAAGATGGGTGTTTTCTTTGTCAATCCACGTGCATGTATAATACCTTTTTAGTAGTCACTTGATACAGACAATTATAATTTTGATAAATCAAAGTAAAATAGACCGTATACAAACAAGTATGTTCTGTTCAATTATCTTCTGTACTTCAAAATGAATTAATTTATAAATACCGGTGTCTTTTTAAAATAAGGGAAGGGAATATGAAAAATGAGATGCACTAATATGTACTAAAGTTAAATTACTAATATGGTGTGTTAATGTTCAGTGAGGCGGTAGAAAAAATCTCGGTAACTTTTCTGTCTTAATTGATCTGCGGTCTGAAGAATAATTTTAATACCACATTCGAATACCAAATTCGAATAAAATAGCGTCGTAAAGTGTAGAAAGAATATTTGCAATTTTAATACCACTTAAATGAATTAAATCGAGCGAAATGATAGTTGGTTGCAATCAGAGCTTCTTAGTTATTTAACAATTTTCGGGTTCGTTAAATAATTTTGTAAGTTTCAAACATTTACTAGCTAGAAGATGAACTTTGATAGATACGTTGATACAATTATAATCAAAGAAGGGACTATTGAAACGTACGCTATGCTGTAGGTGTTCAGTCGCGTACATCCGGTTTTGTTGCATACTAGATATGTTGTTTAGTACTTTATGTCTGCGATTTCAATAATTCTACAAGGGATGTCTTTTTAGTTTTGCATATAGCCTCTGAGAGGACGCCTGTAATAAAACGTCAGGTGCAAAAATTAATCTCAATCTTTCGTAAACGTAAATCTAAAATTTCATCAAGATACGGCAAGTGATTTAGCCATAGTTTATAAGTTGGCTGCAAAATAAAATTGAGTCGATAAAATTTTCGCACAATAATTTTTTACAACTTTCGGAGAGGATTAACTCAACAATAGTGTCTTTCTGAGTTGGTTTCTGCGTTTGGAGATGAAGCACCACATCAATTGATAATTTCACGCTGGTACTATGAATTCCAACGTCAACACACCAGTATCAGCGACGATCCCAGGACAGTTCCGCCAAGAACAGTAGCCAGCCAGAAAAGCATCGATGCTGTGCGCCACCTGATTAAGGAAAATAGACATGTGACATTGAGACATCCATAGATATTTCAAACATCTCAATCTAAACGATCTTTCTTTGAGCCGGTTCAATAACGGAAACTCAAAAAACGGTCCGCTCTTTGGGTTCTTCAAGATGAATGCGACAAAAGTTATCCGTTTGCGAAGTGTGTCGAAAAAAATAGTCGCAACGTTTGTCTCAAAATCATGTAGTTACAATTCCTTTGCAAGATCGAAGAACGGTTAATGCGGATTGGTACATAATCGTTTGTTTGACAGAAATAATCGCCGTGCTCCGAGAAACCAACACACAGTGGCGAATCATCCTGCATCATGACAATGTCAGTTCACACACAGCTAGAAAGACAATTATAGGAAGACTACCAGATCATCCTCCGTATAGTCCCGACCTAGGTCTCAACGATTTTTTAAGTTCCCAAAGATTAAGAATAGAATGCGTGGTCGACTTGTTCAGTCGACGGAAGAAGCAGTAGATGCTTTCAAAACAGCGATCTTGACTGCCCCAACTGAAGACTTGAAAAACTGCTTTAACAATTGGTTTGAATGAATGCAGAAGTGTTTCAATTTTTATGGAAATTATTTTGAAAAGAAATAAAGCTCATTGAGTCAATTCACTGGTTGATTTTATGGCTTGATTTTAAACTGCTTTTGTTTCTCCGATAACCTTCATGGCTTATTAGATATTCAAGGAAAACTAAATTTTACGATTTTCTTTAAACATGCTGAGCATCGTTAATAGTAATTTTAGAGAAAAAGTGTTCAGACAAAAGTTTTAGATAATTTTACGCCGAATAAAACTATGTAGCTAATATTTTTTTTTTTCGTTCACCATTATCGAGTTATGACACAAACTTGTGTTTTTTCTTAAATGGAAACCATAGTTGGTTTTGACATCATTAAAAAGCTTATTTTTTGCTGATTACAATGATATAAGGTTTGATATGGTTATTTTAAAAAATAAAGAGGATATAGACATTTCTATGATTCTTCACTTCATAAGATAGAAACTTAAAAAAACAAAATGTTTGGTGTTTTGTAATTCAAAAAACGAAAATTCTGAGTTACAATAGTGTTCGTTGGAGCAGTCGAGATAAATATACTAACATTGCTTTCACGTTGAGTTACAGAAGTGAGAGCTGTTAATTTTTACTTTTAAGTCAAGTTATTTGTCAAACATTGACAATAATGTTACATTCAGTGCCAGAAAAATTCTACTAGAGCTGCTGAAGTTTATTTTGAAAATTATTTTGATCGACGTCAGCCGCCGCTACCTACTTTTAAGAGATTATGGGATAATTTAGCAGATTATGGTTCGTTCGTTAAACCAAAATCAAAAAAAGGGATGGATAAAGATAGAGAAATAAACATATTAGCAAGTGTCGCTCAGAATCCATCTACATCGACCCGACAAATTTCAACAGAAATGGGCTCCTCTCAACGCACTATTGTCCAGAGTGTTGAAGAAGCATATATTTCGTCCCTACAAATTATCAGTATCACAAATTTTACATGAAGGTGATAACATCAGACGAATAGCTTTTTGTAGATGGTTTAAAGATCAGTGTCAAAACGATCCACACTTTTCAATGAAAATATTATGGAGTGATGAATCTCGTTTCACAAATTGGAATGTTTAATAGGCACAATAAGCACATATGGTCTCAAACAAATCCACTTCACGTTGAACATAGGAGACCACAAATTAAATTTGGTTTTAATGTTTGGTGTGGTGTTATAGGATCAACTGTTCTTCCTCCTTTTATTTTTGATGGATCACTAACTGGCAATCGTTATCTTAATTTTTTACAACAAGATTTCGAGGAAATGTTAGATAATTTAAATTTAAGAACCTGAGCAATGCTGCAATGGTGTCAACATGACGGAGCGCCTCCGCACAATCAACTGAATGTTAGAAATTATTTAAATTTGAACTTCCCTAATCAATGGATTAGGACGAAATGCACCCATTGAATGGCCGGCTAGATCCCCTGATTTATCAGTTTTGGATTTTTTCTTGTGGGGTGTACTAAAGGACACAGTATACAAAAGAACATATGAAACAATCGACGATTTAAGAGAAGCTGTCTTAGTTGCTTTTAATAACATCGATAGGCGTAAAGTCCGCAATGCTACAAATTCTGTTGTGAAGAGATGCAATTTGTGTATTAATAATAATGGAGGTATCTTTGAACATTAATAATGTTGTGTGCCCTTAATAAAAGTTCTTATAGTTTTCATTTTATTACTACATAAGATTTCAAAATAAGTTTTCGTTTGGTTTGTATTTTATCAGTTCGAAATTCAATTGTTTTCCATAAAAACCATAAAAATGTCTATATCCTCTTTATTTTTTAAAATAACCATATCAAACCTTATATCATTGTAATCAGCAAAAAATAAGCTTTTTAATGATGTCAAAACCAACTATGGTTTCCATTTAAAAAAACAAATGTTTGTCATAACTCGATAATGGTGAACGGAAAAAAAAAATTAGCTACATAGTTTTATTTGACGTAAAATTATCTAAAACTTTTGTCTGAACACTTTTTCTCTAAAATTACTATTAACGATGCTAAGCATGTTTAAAGAAAATCGTAAAATTTAGTTTTCTATGAATATCTAATAAGCCATAAAAGTTATCGGAGAAACAAAAGCAGTTTTAAATCAAACTCGTAAAACTGCGCATCTTTCCCCATTTAAGCGTTTTTCTATCTCCAGTAGTTTCTGAGATCCCAATGCTAAACATTCAAAAAAACACCCTGTATTTATATATATATATATATATATATATATATATATAGATCAAAGTATGTAATCTGACACTTTCAACCCAATACGGGGTTGAATAAATATATTTTGTTTAAGCCAAATATTTTTATTATATATATGACATGAGTAGAACATAAATAAATATCTGGACTAGAACTCGTACTCCACAAAAACTTATCTAAACAGCAAAGGACTAAAGAATATGCCACCAACAAATTCAATTAACATTTAACAATTTTTATGACTTTGGAAACAATCTAAATGATTTAGAAAAGTAATTAATACCGACAAAATTGCTTATAGATGCCTTTCAGAAACGTTAAATTCATGATATTACCGAAGATCAATTAAACATTGAGATAAAAACACAATATGTGAGGCTACTTCTTGCATAAAAATATTAAATCTTTGCAACGTATTATAGCCATTATGAAGGTAATACTGACAATTAGTGATAATAATAATAATATTTTTTATTGTAGCCAAATGTAAAAAATTAGGATTAATAAAGAATTATATAACAATAAATTAAGAAATTCTTCTAAATTATAAGGTTCAAGATTCCCCAAAAATGCATAAATCAACGCCTTAAAGGTATTTGAAATCCGTATCTGCTGTAGTGTAATAGGTTAGTTGTTGTATAGCCTTAGGTTAGCGTAATTTAGACCCCCTTTCGGTCAGAGTAGACGATGCTTGAGGTAACAGTAATTATTTTTATGCCTAGTGTAGTGGGTATGTAGAAATATATTGCTTCTAAATAGGTGTTTGTGTTTAAATAAAAACATTAAACTTTGAAAATATAGGTATAAATACTGAATATGTACAGTCAAAATATTATTAGATCTAAACAAGCCTCTACATAATTATTTTTTAGTTTTTTTAAATTTTTTGCTATTTTTTTTTTTGTTAAATAAAAACGCGATTCAACTCATTACTGTCACTCCGAAGATAATATCAAATTTCAGGTGCGGATAACATATATCAAAATATGTACGCGTAACACCCCGTTGCAAACTATCTCGCAGAGTAAACAAACACGAAAACAGTGAGAACTCATCTTTCTGTATAAGTTAATATGATTATTCCACGTGAAACGCTCGTCGATGGACAGTCCGACAAGAGTAAGTTTACACACAGTAATCATAGGTATTTAACGACAAAACAGCAAGACCATTAACTTCCTTAGTTTTAAATAAAATTACATTTGTTTTATTATTATTAATGCTCAAGTTGTAATATTTAACCATTGTGCAAGACTTGACGTGCATCTAATCGATGACCGTCTCAAGTGTATCACCACTAACCATAAAAGATGTATATCATTAGCATAATTAACTGTTAAGGAGTTAATTTCATTAAAAGAATCTTCGACAGCATAGATGTCATTAAAATAGATCACAAACAAAAGTGGTCCTAATATACTGTCCTGCGGCACATTGCAATTTATAACAATTTCCTTAGAGTATGCACAAGTACCGTTAGAAGCGATCTTGACAGTTTGCTGCCTACAGGATAAGTAAGATTGTATGACAAACATTCAATAGCATGCTACGCTAATTATTTTCCGCTTCATATCCATATAGTTCAGAAATTACTTTTCTTAATTACCGTATAAATATGAAAATAGTTTTTATGTCTCATATAACAATGCATAAAGAAGACAGTATTTAACATATTAATGTTTTAATGAATCAACAAATGCACCGTATAAGTGTTATTAATATTATTCCTTCAATAATTGTTTTTATATTTTAACACGTTGAATAGAACTAAAAACTAAAATAGACGTAAAAGTTCCTTTAGGTAGTTTAATTAAAATTTATCCAAAATATTATTTTTTCTTTAAAAGGTAATTAATAAATAATAATCTTAAACAATACTTTACACGAGAAACTTGTATCTAATATTCATATTCATATTACTTTATTTATTTATTATTTCATTAATAATAAAATCAAACATTTACTTTAACACAAAATTTATCTCATAAAATGATATATAAAACAAAATAAAAAGAAACCACCAAACAAAAATTGAAAAATCTTACCGCGTAAATTCAAACGCTTATGTTATTGTCACTTGTAAAACCTAGCTAACACAACCGACTACAATCAACTACTGACCCAAGGACTACAAATGTAAAGGTGCTCTCCATTCAGTTTTGCAAGTTGCCTACTCGTCAAAGATAAAAATATCCCCTGATACATGTACATAATCATAACAGAAATTCACTTGATACAAGTTCTGTGTCACCGATTTTGAAATATTTTGTTTGGGTGCCAGAGCTTTCCCCGAAACCGCACGCTCCTCCTGTCCATTTCTAATATTATAAATTACGATAGATACGTTGTATCTGTTTGATTTTTTTACATCGCCGGGGACGAGAAAACGTAATGATAGGCAGTTTATTTCTATTACTTTCGTAGATATTTTTACGCATAAAATACCAAACGGTTAATAGTTGTTATTATAATTTTGTCGATTACAGCATTCTTACGGAACGTATAAGATAGTTAATTATCCGCTAATTATCCACTCGAGATACTGCATATTTATATCTATGAATAAGAAGGAACTTGATATAAATATACACATCCTGAATACTAAAGAATACTTAAGACACGAACACTAATCAATCAGATAAAAGTACAGTTATTTTAATGATTGAATTAATAATTCATTATATATGCACGTTACATAAATGCCAAGTTATTTTAACAATTATAAACGAATTTCAGGACTTTTCGTGAACTGTATTTTCGAGATATGTGTATATTAAAATAACATTTAAAACAACAATAATAATAATATTAATTAATATGTATATTTACAGAAAATTTATACTAATTAGCAGCTGTATCGAAATTAATATCAAACAAATCTGAAATGGTATTGTATCAGTGCAGCAACAGTAGTAGCAGCAGTGAAACAGTAGCAGCCCTTGGAACAGTGGACGAAATGTCAGGCAAGATGGAAACACATGGTTTAAACCCCACGCAAATAAAACGGCCGCGAAAGCTTACAAACTAGGTTACCTAATGCAGCGGTTCTCAACCTACTTAGCTCCGCGAACCCTAAAATACTAAATGTAAATAAAATTAATATTTCGCGACTCCTCCACCCCACCCAAAGGAATAATAACAGTAAGCCTTACTATTACCAATTTAATTTTCACAGTACAGTTAGTACCCCCATATCCGCGGGGGTTTGGTTCTGTGGTCTTCCGCGGATACTGAAAACCGCGGATAGTAGCGAACGCTTTATTTTCGAGTACAATATGAAATATGAAGCAAAGTTAAAACAATGAAACAAGAAAAAATAAGTTATATAATATTTATTTAAAATAAATAAACAATAAATAAATAAATATTCTTGTGCTGTGGCACAAATAGAATTTAAGTTTAATAAATATATAAGTTCAAACATATGTACATATAGTACATATTTACATACACAACAAGAAAATATACAACAAGAAAATCTTTATCACCGTGAGCTACATATTCATTGATCTTCCTCCAAGTCCATGTTAGCAGTCGATTGTTTACTTAGATCCGAAGCAAACGATGTTGATGGCTGTGCATTATCGATAGCCTTGTCGACTTTTTCAAAGAACATTGTTATTGGTAGTTGTCGTTTTTGTCTTTTCATTTCAATAAACAAATCCTCCAAACGTTTCAAGGCTTCTGTTAAGTGCGAGTAATTTTTATACTGCGTTCCATTATTGGATCATATTCTACTATCTGTTCTTTTAATGTTTGAGCAGTTCGAAATATCGCTGAAAATTTTTCAAGCGTCCATGCTGGCGGTTCTTGTTTACCCTCATCCTCATCGTCACTCGCTTCTGGAGAAGATTTCACAAGGTCTTCCAATTCCTCGTTAGTGAATACTTGATCCTCTTCGTTTATGTAATCACTGAGTTCCTCTTGGGTTATATCGTTAAATCCTTCTCCATCTATTTTCTGCGCTATGTTAAATATCGTTGTTAGATGTGAATTAATATCATGTGTGTCTTCAGAACTAAGAATGATGTCATTCCACAGATTTTTCCAACATGCTATTATCGTTTCTGACTTTAATTCCTCCATCGCTCCTTTGATAAATAGAATTGCGTCAGCAATTGTAAATGACTTCCAGCATTCCATGAGCCCGATATCAGAGCATTCGTTAGCCATTGTATACAGCATTTCGAAAACCTGTCGAATATATATGGCTTTAAAGCGTCTAATGACACCTTGATCAAGGGGCTGAAGCAATGAGGTCGTGTTAGGTGGTAGAAAAAGCACTTCAACATTTTTATCTTCTGTGCCTAGTGACACAGGATGCCCAGAAGCATTGTCTAGTATCAGCAGCACTTTAAATGGTAATTCTTCCTTTTCCAAATATCTTTTCACTTCCGCAATAAAGCATTGATGAAACCATTGTGTAAATAGAACAGCCGTAACCCACGCCTTTCGATTTGATTGCCAAAACACAGGCAGGCAAGCTTTATCTATGTATTTAAGAGCACGTGGATTCTGTGATCGGTAAACAAGTACGGGTTTAATCATATGACCAGCTGCATTTGTACAAAATATCAAGGTAAGTCTATCCTTAATTGCTTTAAAGCCTGGTGCACTCTTTGCAGTCTTATAAATATAAGTCCGTTGAGGCATTTTTTTCCACATAAGACCAGTCTCATCGCAGTTAAAAACTTGCTTAGGATGATAATTATTTTCTGCAATAATTTGTTTAAATTTTTCTGGAAAAAGGGCAGCAGCTACATGATTAGCCGACGCAGATTCCCCTGTCATTTTTATATTTTTTAGATTAAACCGAGTTTTAAATCTATGCAGCCACCCCCTACTTGCTGTGAATGATTTTCCTTCCTCTTCAGTATAATCTTGGGTCTGCATATCTTCATATAAAACCAACGCCTTTGTTGTAGCACTTTGCCATCGATAGGAATATGTTTCCTTGTCATATCTTCCACCCATAAATTTAGGGCATTTTCTACCTTAAGTAACACTTTATTACGTATTGTGGTTGCAACTTTTGCAGTTTGGGGTGCACTAGAAAAACTAGCTCGAATCTTATCTTTGTTTTTTAACACTTCTCGTATCGAAGATTCGTTTTTATTGTATATTTTAGCAACAGTTGCAATAGATTTTTTTTCTATTTCAATCATATTAATGATTTTTATTTTTTCACTAATAGTGAGCATTTCACGTTTTCTTTTTGGTTTAGAAGCCATTTTAAAATGATTTTCAAATTTACTTGCTTTATTTAAAAACTATTGCAAGCACTATCTTGTCCGACAATTCGAATAGTACTAAACTCATAGTTAACAGGAGCGTTTATATGTATGTACAAGTAAAATCGAGTGGCACCTTAAGCAAGTTCCAACTTGTTTAACTTATCATAAGAGAGCGTCGAATTCAGGGGATGACTCATATATACGACGATATATCGACAAATGCTCCTATAACTTTTATATTTATTGATATAACACGTTTTCTGCTCATTATAGGTAAATCGCGTATGACTGAAACCGCGGATACGGAGTCAGCGGATAACGGGGTACTGCTGTAATTATAAACGTAAAAAAATATTTAATATTATATAATCACATTGCACTAATTTTATACATTAAGAAAATACCGTCAGTACAAAAAATGAAATACGACTATTCCTATTATTTTATGTCGCTGCCTTAATAGCGATGGGTATGAACATGCATGTATAACGTGTACAATGTGTACATACATGAGTAATTTACAAGTTCCAACTCGATGTGTACGTGCTCTTTGTAATTTGGCCTCCTTCTATAATGAAGTTAATGCAAATGAGAACCAATGAGTATTAAATCTCACTTTACATGTAAATGTCGACAAACTAAATTTGAACCAGTATGCAGAACGTTACACGTCGCGACGCCACCTTCCTGGTTGTTAGAATAATGAAAAATTCGTGAAAAGGCACATCTATTCCCGGATTTTGTGTGGATGCATTTCGCTCTTATTGGAGCTTATCAACACACAGTATCCTAGAGACAGACATGACTGCCACTTCTATACTTCGCGTATATATAGTTAATATATTGAACTTAATGCAAATGAGAACCAATGAATGAAAAATCATATCTATCCTGAAATGTATTGATGCATAGACACATTCCGGGATAGATGTGACTTTTCACGAATTTTTCATATATATATATATATATATATATATATGTCTAGTATGTCCAGAAATATACGGTTTACTTTTAAGTAAAATTTAAATACTATTTATTGTTTAAAAAAGGTATATAACCCCTTACCACAATTATTAGTCGTATCCTAAATACGTATTTCGACAACTAAGTTGTCATCATCAGTAGGTAAAAACTACTAATCAAAGTCACACGGGGCACAGTAAAGTGAGATAAACGCTTCCGCACAACTACTATACACTGCAACCCTGTAAAGACTCTGTAAAGACCCTGTAAAGACTCAGATAGTAGTTGTGCGGAAGCGTTTATCTCACTTTACTGTGCCCCGTGTGACTTTAATTAGTAGTTTTTACCTACTGATGATGACAACTTAGTTGTCGAAATACGTATTTAGGATACAACTAATAATTGTGGTAAGGGGTTATATACATTTTTTAAATTATTATTTAACCACAGTCTCCATTGAAAGAATTTTCACTATTTATTGTACCGTAATTAACGCAGCATGAGGTCTAACTTTAACAGAAAGAGGAAAATTAGTGTACCAGTGGAGGTGTTTGTTTAAATTTATATGTAATAAAAAGTCATTCAGTAAGTAAGCTTCAATTAATAAAATTCTAATGCAGAGTGTACCTGCACATAATAAAATTCCACGAATATTTTTCAAATGATTAGTTAATATCAAATTACATATTCAATATCCCTATTTTTGTAGCTTTAAATTTTATAAAATAGTGATAATATGTATGCTTCAAATATACTTCTATATGTGGTTATCTGTATGTCGACTACCTCTGCCCTGTTAGGACTAGACCTCATGCTGGGTTAATTACGGTGCAATGAATAGGATTTAAATTTTACTTAAAAGTCAACGGTATATTTCTGGATACACTACACATGCTTCCGATAGCGGTGCTAAAGGCCTATAGTGATTAAGATTATAACTCTAAAATACCGATGCGCACTGATACGTATACTTATAAATGAATAATAATAAATAATGTTATAAATTTATGAAACGTGCTGGAATACATACTGTTTTAAACGTCTATACATAACTCGAACATAAATATTTCACAATTTTTTTTCATATATGCTTTGCACTATTCACATGCCTTTAGCAGTTATATTTTGTTGTATACGTGAGCGGCATTTCACAAATTTTACATTTTATTGTAGTACCAGCGTAAACTAAATCCGAAAATCTACTTATTAATTTCTGTGCTTCATGGTAGAACGGTCTCTTTATAGCTTTCGACATTATTGATTTATTATTTTGTGCTTTACATGAAATAACTGTACTATATCGCAGCCACCTTGAGATTGTACACATATCGGAAAAATATGTACATATAAAACATGAAACATGCGCGTGCAACCAAATCCCCTTCCACTGCGACACTGTGTTTGCTCCCTTACACATTAGTATCTATATATGTATATATAATTTTAATTTGTATGCATAAATAAAATAATATACACTTCATAAAGTATATCTTTCCAGTTCGTACTGCTCTAGTGTGAACAGCAAATTGTATTTTAGTACTATTATTATTATTAACACAAATAAATACGCGCTGTAATAAATACTACACATGTTTGTCAATTTAATTTAAAACGTAGGCCTTTGAAATATTATATTAAATAAAAAGGATAAGTGGTCCAGGAGCTAGCCATGATATTCGGCTTACTGTCAAATTATTTGAATACCGTTGTTTATTAACTTCAGGATTGACTTGTTTCCGGTATTCTGACTTCTTGGTTAAGCATTTTTTAGATTTGAATATTTAGTTTGTCATAAAAAATTATATATTATATTATAGAATAAAGTAATATTAATAAGTAAAGAACGGATGCAATTTCCATAAAACGCAATCGGCAATTGGAATTGTGTATAACGTCGCTCAGTACATCCCGGCGTAATTCAATGAAGTATTTGTTTGACTTACTCGGTCACCTGGTCTCGCTGCTATAACAATGGACAACCCAGCTATTGTATTCGGAGAATATAGTGTTTTTCAGTGGTGTCGTGTACGTAGATAAAATAAATAAGTTTATCGTATTTCGTAAGAGAAATAGCACGTACATTCCTTTTCTTTTCATTTAAGCAACTTCTTCCAATTATTTTCACGTACGTGTGCATAAAATTTCGTTATTTACTCGTAATTTCGTTTATTTGGATCTAGAATATTCTTACTTTTTCAGACAATGGAAGAGCGTCAAGAATGGCATCATGAAACAATGGCGAGTTGGATTGAGGGCCATACTGATTGTATGTACATTGCCAGTGATTCCGAAATTTATTGTGAAGTGTGTGAAACGTTATTGAAAAATTGCAATAAATCAACCGTAAAACGTCACGTAGGATCGTTAAAGCACGAAAAAAAATTGAACCCATTGGAATCTGACAATTTTAACGAAGAACTCTGTGAAACTTTTATGGCAGCTAATATTCCATTATTTAAATTGAACAATCCAATTTTGAAGACATTTCTGAAAAAATATACTGGTCGAAATGTTCCTGATGAATCAACTTTACGCAAATATTATGTTTCTAGGTGCTATACGAGAACAGTAGAACGCATTAGAAGCTATCTTTTAAATCAATACATATTGCGGTAGATTTTTCCCCGAAGATAATTTTGAATAATCTATTTTATTTATATACATTTATTTTAGCAGGATATTTTTATATATTTGGAAAATTATTTTATTTTGATGTCGGAGTGATTCTTTTGATTATATTTGTATATTTCTGTGACGTATATTGTAGTTATAGTTTCACATGTGGTCGCATTTTGCTCCGGGAAAAAGAGGTTAGAGGGGTGTAACCTTCAGACACACATTGAATATCGGTAGATACAATTGATTTTAAAGAAATAGTTAATTAACTATAGATTTTGATTAATATCACCTTTTATTGTTTTTAATTGGTTGATGGTGATTTGATTTCATTACGGGATTATTAACGAGGGTTTTGACTCGTTAATTTTGATTAATTGTACACTTATCTGCCATGTGCGTTTCAAATATAGTTTTTATAGTTTTAAAAACGTAAGTAATATTAAAGATTTAATATTTCAATGCATTGATTATATTTAATTGATTGTTAGAGTTATATTCATTATTGTTTATATTTAATTTTGATATGTTTGATAGTTGTTTGAATAGCAAGGAAAATTTTCATATTTCTTATGAGGGATTTTTTTCTTTATTCACGAATAAGATATTTGTTGAAATAAGGTTTTGGAGGGAAATTCATATTCATGTTTATGTGCGCATGATCTGATCTTAGACACGCGTGATAGCAGTTTGTATCTGTTTGACGTTTGATTTTGGGGATAAAGTAAACAATTGAAATTAAAAGTTTTCCATCCTATTTAATTAGGTTAATTTTATTAGCGTATAATTGGAGGTTTTCATTGCGAGCGTGTCACTTATCTCGCAATCTTTTTCCTCCTGCTTTTTGGTTATAAATGCAATAAGCTATCTTAATATTTGATTAAGATTTTTTTTTCTTTTCTTTTGTAATAAAGAATGTTCTGGAAAAGTGCTTGTTTTAATGCTTATATTTTGTTTTTCTGTCCACGTTCGTAAATGAACCTGAGACTTTAGAGGACTCTATTAAAAGAAATGAACTCTCCGAAAGGCGGCCCGAACTCATAGTGGTGTATTGTGGATCATCTTCAACAAATTACTACAGTTTACTGCAATATGTATAAGCGCCGACGAAACGGTGGATATGTTAGGACGCTGTGTGGTAAATGTTGTAGCTGGTGTACTACATCCAACTGTACCCTATAACTCATATGTAATAGCAACAAGTGTTACAAATAGAGTTGATGCGGAAACAGTTGCTGAAACCATTAAGGAGAATATGCAAAAAATGCTTCATTCGGACGCCACGTACAAAGAAAAAATACTTTTATTTGTCAGTGATAGTGCTGCGTATATGTTAAAAACAGCTCTCCACAGAATCTGTGAATATATCAGAGACACTTTTCCGGAAGTTGATAGACGCGTATCAGCTTTTAAAAAAGTTTTCAGAAAAGCACCATTGAGAGTAGCTCTTTTCAGGGAAAAATTTCCATCTCTGTCACTGCCTCCCACTCCAGTAATAACTAGATGGGGAACATGGCTGGAAGCTACTAGTTATTATGCTGAGAATTTCGATAGTCTAAAACATTTCGTAACACTGCTAAAGGAGGATGCTAGAAGTATTGGTGAGTGCAAGGAGCTCACAGAAATCCAAAATTTAAAAAATCAGTTGTACTTTCTTCACGAACACTTTGGAAAATTGCCAAAACTAATCACTTATTTTGAAAATTGAAATCTCAAATTAAATGACGGATTAACCACATTAGATGTGGCTGTTAATAATTTGAAAAGTATTCCAAGTGACTTCGGATGTGGCCTTCGGCAAAAGTTTGAAGCAATTCTTAATAGAAATCCAGATTTAATTACATTGCAGCAATTATGTATGGAGACAATTCCACAAAACCTAACGGCTAAATATGAAGAAATAAAAGAATATTTCCAGTATGCACCTATAACTAGTTGCGATGTAGCAAGGACGTTTTCTATTTATAAGGATGTACTTAATTCAAAGAGAACAAAATTGACAGAAGAAAACCTTGAGAAACTATTGCTAGTCAATATTAATACTCCTTTACTCAACTTGAACGACAAAATGAACAAATAAAAATGTTCCAATTATAGAAATAAAATTAAAAACTTTAAAAATACAACTTTTCAACAAATACATATGTATTTCGTAATTTTATAGATCACCACCCGTTTGTTTTCCAATTATATAAATAAAATTAATTAATAAATATGTATTTCGTAATTTTGGATAGATAGATCACCACCCGTATGTTTTCCAATTATATAAATAAAATTAAAAACTTTATAAATACAACTTTTCAACAAATAAATATGTATTTCGTAATTTTGTAGATCACCACCCGTTCGTTTTCCAATTATATAAATAAAATTAAATATTTTAGAAATACAGCTTTTCGGCAGTACTGCACTGGGCTTTGTGTCATGTGGTAAGTGTGTCCGTTCTCTATTAATAAATGGCAATAAGTATGAAATATTTTAATTATTACTTTGACATTTCTAACCTATTTATTTCACAGAAATTTCTTACCTTAAAAACTCTAAGCAATGGCTATGAAAGAATTTGTTATACAAATACTACTTTTTTAGCAATATTGCCTAAAAATATTGGATTTATATATAAGAAAGAGTGTAACAGAAGAGCGCTTGAAGAGAAATTAGATATAGCCTGCATGATAAATGTGTTTTTAAGCAAATAGGTAGGTGGATAACTTAAATTCAAGCTTAGGTCGTGTTCCTTGATGAAACTTGAACATTTTTAAAAGACAATACAATGAAATCATGGCAAGATCATAATGTAAAAAGTGTTAGCAAACCCAAAGGCTATGATAGTAAATCGATTTATTATTATAAATGCTAGCACAGAAAATGGTTTCTTTAAAGGAGCTAATCTGATTTTTCCATCAAAAACAATCACCATGGATTACCATGGAGAAATTAATGGTGACTCATTTAAGCAATCAACTTATACCAAATCTGGAGGTACTATCACTTATAATAATGGATAATGCTCCTTATCATAGTGTTATTGAAAATAAACAACCAAATATCTCCTCAAAAAAAGCAGAAATTGTTGAATGGTTGAAAAAAAGATAAGGTATTTACCCCCAACGACTAAACGGAATGAACTTATACAATTAGTACAACATCATAAAGAAGGTATTTATTGTAGATGAAATAATAAGAGAACGTGGATATGAGGTTTTAAGGTTGCCTCCCTACTATTTTGACTTCAACACAATTAAAATGATTTGGGCTAAGGTATTCATTATAATTAGAGAACGGACACGCTTACCACCCAGTGCAGTACTGGCAAAAGGCTATATTTCTAAAATATTTAATTTTATCAATATAATTGGAAAACGAACCGGTGGTGATCTATAAAATTACGAAATACATATTTATTTGTTGGAAAGTTGTATTTATAAAGTTTTTAATTTATTTATATAATTGGAAAACAAACGGGTGGTGATCTATAAAATTACGAAATACATATTGTCATGGTTTTTTCCATGGAGAAGAAAGGAAAATAATAGAACTATATTAAAATTTTTGTGTAGTACATTTATTAAACTTATGTATTTCATTTTGGTGTTTATTTTATTTCAGACGGGGATCGTTATAAATATATTTAATTTTAAGTGATGAATTTTATTATGTTTGAAATTTTGATCTATCCTCGTATATTTAGGTTGATCAGATGTTTAAAGCTGCCGCCATCCCGGATATTATATTGAAATAAGATGTATATTTTTCTCTATATTTTGATTTTATAGTTGGTGGGGATATCCGTGTGGATGCTGGAACTTCATGGGCAGAGATTATTTGAATGTCCTTGAAGATAGGTGTGTATAAGAGTATATTGGACACGACTTAATTTTGTCTAATAAAATTGAAATTTTGAATAATTCGTTTATAGTTTAGTGCGTCGTATGTAAGTTAAACGTAATTTTTCGTGAATTTACAAATCTTCTATTTGTAATTTTATTTAAATGATACACCTATCTGGAAAAAAGGAATCTCTCGTGTTTAATTGTGACTTACTTTAATTAATGTAGGTATCTTTATAATTATTAATATATATTGATGAAAGCGCTATAATTAACTTGTAAAACTTTTGTGAATTTTTTTATATATTCAGAATAATATCTAGAAAATTTATTAGAAGATTTTTTGTGGAGGTTAGTTGTTTTTAGTCACTTTGAATATTTCAATACGCAGGAAGGTGGGGACGAGTTTGTGTGATGTCATATGCATACATTCATGACAGTTCAGATTTTGATTTCGCGCGCAGAGTAAACAATTCTTTACTTTGACGTTTAAATTGTTGGGTTAAAAATTATTGTTGACATCTGATAAATTTTTGGATATTAGTAATTTTGTTATCTTTGCTCGTGAGTTGTCATAGTGAGGTTTTTTAATGATTTGTATCTTCATATGATATCCAAATCTTTTTTATCCTCGATTTGCTGTGTCTTTAACAGTTCAACGTTACACTTTGTAAAGTTGATTTTTTTTTTATTTTTTTTTTATTATATAAATGTAAAGGGAAAATGTGTGTATAATTTATCTGACACCTCGTGTTTTATTTTATGATATAACCTACATCCGTAAGGATCGACCCGAGAGACGTGAGCTCAAGGAAATCTACCAGACTGAACAGCCGGATGATTAAGTTGTAGTGTGAACAAAAAGATTTAATAAGCAATCAAAAGCACATTCCACTGCAATATGTATTTATTGAAAAGTTGTATTTTTAAAGTTTTTAATTTTATTTCTATAATTGGAACATTTTTATTTGTTCATTTTGTCGTTCAAGTTGAGTAAAGGAGTATTAATATTGACTAGCAACAGTTTCTCAAGGTTTTCTTCTGTCAATTTTGTTCTCTTTGAATTAAGTACATCCTTATAAATAGAAAACGTCCTTTCTACATCGCAACTGGTTATAGGTGCATACTGGAAATATTCTTTTATTTCTTCATATTTAGCCGTTAGGTTTTGTGGAATTGTCTCCATACATAATTGCTGCAATGTAATTAAATCTGGATTTCTATTAAGAATTGCTTCAAACTTTTGCCGAAGGCCACATCCGAAGTCACTTGGAACACTTTTCAAATTATTAACAGCCACATCTAATGTGGTTAATCCGTCATTTAATTTGAGATTTCGATTTTCAAAATAAGTGATTAGTTTTGGCAATTTTCCAAAGTGTTCGTGAAGAAAGTACAACTGATTTTTTAAATTTGGGATTTGTGTGAGCTCCTTGCACTCACCAATACTTCTAGCATCCTCCTTTAGCAGTGTTACGAAATGTTTTAGACTATCTAAATTCTCAGCATAATAACTAGTAGCTTCCAGACATGTTCCCCATCTAGTTATTATTGGAGTGGGAGGCAGTGACAGAGATGGAAATCTTTCCCTGAAAAGAGCTACTCTCAATGGTGCTTTTCTGAAAACTTTTTTAAAAGCTGATACAAGTCTATCAACTTCCGGAAGAGTGTCTCTGATATATTCACAGATTCTGTGGAGAGCATGTGCTACACAAGTAATATGCAGCATATTAGGATATGTTTTCTTCAATAGTCTGCCTGTTTTTAACATATACGCAGTACTATCACTGACACATAAAAGTATTTTTTCTTTGTACGTGGCGTCCGAATGAAGCATTTTTTGCATATTCTCCTTAAGGGTTTCAGCAACTGTTTCCGCATCAACTCTATTTATAACACTTGTTGTTAGTACATATGAGTTATAGGGAATAGTTGGATGAAGTACACCAGCTACAACATTTACCACACAGCGTCACACAGCATATGTATTGATTTAAAAGATGGCTTCTAATGCGTTCTACTGTTCTCGTATAGCACCTAGAAACATAATATTTGCGTAAAGTTGATTCATCAGGAACATTTCGACCAGTATATTTTTGAAGAAATATTTTTAAAGTGGGATTGCTAAGTTTATTTAATGGAATATTAGCCGCCATAAAAGTTTTACAGAGTTCAGATGTGTTTGCGATCCTAAGTGACGAATTTTTGACGATATTTTACGGATTTTGTAATAAATTTCGGAATCACTGACAATGGACATACAATCAGTATGACCGTCAATCCAACTCGCCATTGTTTTACAATGCCGTTCTCGACATTCTTCCATATCATGTCTGAAAAAGTAACTTAAACAATGCTCTAGATCTAAATAAATGAAAACTAAAAATGTGTGCGTAAGTTATTGAAACTGAACGAAATTCAATGCACACTCTTACGTCGAAATAATTGGTAGAAATAGATTCAATCAAACGATATTAAACAGGATCTATCACAAAAATTACGATGTAATTAACAGTTAAAACTATGAAAACAAGAAACTTACTCACAGCACTTTATTTATCTTACGAAATATAAACTAATAAATAAAATACATTATAAAAACCCCGCTTCTATCTACGCTCATGAAAACACTTTAAAAAACACTATATTCTCCGAATACAATAGCTGGCTTGTCCATTGTTATCGCGGCGAGACCAGGTGTCCGAGTAAGTCAAACAATTACTTCATTGAAATACGCCGGGATGTACTGAGGGACGTTATACACAATTCCAATTGCCGATTGCGTTTTATGGAAATTGCGTCCGTTCTCTAAATTTATAATTCAAATATTTGGAGAAATGGTTACTGAGATGAAAGAGTTAAAAGAATGTCGAATGAAGCTTTGCAACAGTGTGATGAAATTACTTGAGATAATTGTGTTAGGCATGAGAATGTAGATGACTTAAGTTCTGAGTCAAAATCAGAAACTGATTAGTTTTTGTTTATTTTTATAATAAATAGTCCATTCAGTTTAAAAATAACATTGAGAATAATACAAGTAATATTTTCCAGGTTTTACTTGGCCGAAACAGACAAGTTTACTTCTCTAAAATTTCACTCAACATTAATAACCAGGTATCTTATTTTGACAAAATATTTGTGTATTCGTAAGTTTTTGAAAAAGAATTAAAACCTTTTGAGAGTTGTTTTTAAATTACATTTAAAATTATACATAAACGAAAACAATTATGTATATAGTTTACATTAAATATTTTATTGTTTCTTAAGAAAATAATGGTATAATAATTCGTCTTGTAGATAATGAAATCCAAATCCATACTATCCTCTATTAGATGATCATATTTAACAAACACATGAGGATTTTCTGATAACTACGTTTGATATTTTTACAAATTAGGTACACCCCAATAAGACAAAGAAACTTCAAATAAAATAATTTCTTCGCTGCTTTCGTATCGTGTATATGCAAATGATGCACATTGATGATTTTTATGACAGTATTATTACCATTTTTAACTTCTACAAAATATTATAAATACAACTTTTACATAATTTTCTAATATATTAAAAATTATTTAAATATAAGCAATATATAAATTAAGTAGAAATCAAAATTATACATTGAATTCATACATTCCCAATCTTAGCCCAGATATATTGCAAGAAAATTCTTTCGGTAAGTATGTCATTCTTAATAATGCAAACACTTTTTAACATTAAAGATCTTTTTGAAAATCTATGCATTTAATTATTGATATCTGACTTGACATATAGTTCTTTCTAAATAAATTTTTGATCGAATATTCTCGTGAGTTTATAATTATAAATAGAGAACGGATACATCGGGCTGAAATGAACGTCATTACGACGGACGATATAAATAGTCTACAACATCTGTAAGAACATCACGCAGTTATTCGGTTAACTGCACATCTATTTTTTGTGTGCGGTTAACCGAAAATCATAATATAACCCTTCACTGTCACTGTTATCAGGGGAATTCACTTCAGCAGTATCTAGTACATCATCTTCTGCTTCTGTTTCTGAGCTAGTGTTTTTATATAAGGCTAGTTGCACCCCATGAGCATAACATAACTGATGATATGCTGATAATAGTTTGCCAACTTTCTTAATGACTGTAGCATTATCTATTGTTACTGTGACAATATTTCGTTCCAAGTTAATATTATATTTCTTCAGTTTTTTATCAAGAGCAGTCACATAAGATTCAGCAGGAAAACGACCTGAAATTCTTACTAATCCTAAGTTCCAAATGTTTACAGCTCCAGCGGTAAACATGTGAAGATTGATATTTAAATATCGACGAAAAAGGCCATTTGTTGTCTGTTAATTAAAAGTTCACGCAGATTACTTCATGTAATAAACTTAGCGAATGGTATACCATCCTTAGGTACCATTCGAGACACCCTTTCCTCCATACAATCCTTTTTCTCACTTGGGAAAATATCTGTAATTTTCTTCTTTTTCGGTTGCATAGAAACACTTTCACTCATGCTTTCGGAAATGAAAGTGAATGATACACTTGGACTTGTTGTTTCTTGTCCTAAATTCTCGACAGTACTGCTGCCTCTCCGCGCTTCGATTAATTTATGCTTTGTTCCCAAGTAAGTGGGAAGACCTTTAGTTGACCGAACAGAGATTTTTGTGATAGCGGGGCATAATTTACATTTAGCTGAAAACTCATCTTCTGCCTTTAAAAAATTATTTATCCAAATGAAACCTGAGCTTCTATTCACTTTGTAAACGATACCTACACTTATTTTGTATAACACTCTTTTGATAAGTGATAACTTATCAAAAATGAAGAATTTATTGAATAAACACGTAATACAAACAAATAAAACGTTTGAAAGTTGTAAAGTAACTAATTACCATACAATATCGACTTGACATACATATTGCAGTGGCTTTTTCCACGAAGAAAAAATTATAAGAAACTATAAAAGACTATATATTTATGTGTATTTTATTCCAGAAAGATATTTAACAATATTTCATATTTCTTGAAAAATTTATTATAATGTGTATTTTTATCCACGCCTGTAGATTGTTCGAACAATTGTATTGATGTATGCAGTCCAAGTTATGAGGTAGTATTTTGCAAGTGCAGATCTTTTGATTTATGTTAGGTAGGGTAATGATGCTGTTTCCGGGATCCTGGTGCCTAGAGAGATTAACCAGCTGTCGTACAGATAGGTCCAAGTTTTTGTCACAGAATAGAAACTTCCTTTTTATTCAGAAATTTTATTTAATTGCGGTTTGCGTTTTGTTTGTGCTTTTATTGATGTGTTAAAAATCAATTTGCGATATTACGAGTCTGTAAGCTTGTGATTTTGATTAAGGTGACCTATCTGAAATCTCTAAATTTTTTTTGTGAAGTGACGATTACATTAATTAATGTATGTATATTTTTGCAATTATATTTATGTATTTAGAAATAATTTAGTAAGATAATTGAGCTCAGTAAAGTCAGTAATTTTAGGTTTATAAAATATTTTGTAATCAGTGGAATATTAAGGAAAATTTTCAGATTTTTTTGAAGTTTTTTTTTACGAGTAAAATATTCTAGAAGGTTAGAAATTGGTGGGAAAAAATTATTTGTTTCATGTTATTTGTGCGCATGATTTAAAGATCTTGGTTGCGTGTGAATACAGATAGTTTTCTGTTTGACGTTTAAATAATTGGGATAAAGTAATTTGATAAAGTCTGACAGTTTTTCTAAATATTTAATTAATAATTTGCTCGCGGTCATTTATAGTGAGGTTTTTTCTCTTCTACTGTCATTTGTATCAAAGTTTTTGTTTGATTATTGTGCTACGTACCCTATGAGGGTAAACCTTGAAGATTAGAGAGCTCCTGGAAGGCGTATCCGATTTGAGTGAAGCTGGGCAAGCTACAGTGTATTGTGAGCCAAATCTAAATAAGTAATCAACATCACAATTCACTGCAATATGCACGAAACGAAACAAAATCACTTTGTTTGTTCTCTGTCGCGTCTCGAGTGACAAGGGAATCTTGCCATCTTGCAGGGAAATACCCTGTCCATAGTTAATATCGGTCACATGAGTATACACTAATAAATAGATCCGCGTTTGTTTTTCAAATTCGGATACACTATCAAATTAGCACACATGTTTTTTCAAATTCGGATATTTTTATTCAGTCCCGCAAGTTCTGCGGATCCCACATGTGTAGTCCCGCATTACTGCCCCGCGAATATCATGCAGGATCCCGCATTTGGGGGATCCCGTGTTTGCGGGATTGGATTCCCTAGTCGGGACCATAGAAACTGTCCGTCCAAGGAAGGTGTCCGTGTAAGAAGCGCATCCGCGAAGGGGAATTTCACTGTATTTAAAATCACCTGTATACTATATTACACAAGTTCCATATTTTTACTTAAAAAATAAAACGAAATGTTTGAATAATATATGTAATATATGAATTGTCAGCCTTTCTAAATTTTATTTATTAAACCCCAATGATTCAACACCCATAAAGTAAAATAATAATGACAAGAAGAAGTATTGTTTCCATAACTCTTGTAACCTATCTTTGAAGCCCTGTATATAATTAAATTAGGTATCGAACAATTTAAATAAATATATAAGTGTTAAACGCGCTCTACTTATAAATGCAAAAAAAAATGCAAAAAGAACTAAAACTCTTGTACGGTCCTGTATATAATATATGTACAAAAAAAACAAGAGAACACACACGTATACGTGAGATCTCAGTTACGCATTCACAATCGAAATTAAGCCTTACGACATATCCTAAGACGCTAATTATAAATATAAAAAATATATACATTCTTAAGCACGTATGTTATTCTTAACTAAATTGAGACAACAAATTTTTATATAAACTAAATGCATCAACGCAAATATTATATACACAAATCGGTATTAACAATACTAAACTTTTAAATGATCGAAGAAATTAATAAATGTCCAAGACAAAAAAAAAAGGAATAAATTAATGTAAACTATATTCATCTATTATACAAGCCAAGAATTAATAAATGGCCAAGACAAAAGAGGTTAAATTAATAATTCTCGGTATATTTTTCGGTATGTGGCGACAAAGAGGCTATTATTTATAGCAAAAATTCAAGTTTTTGGGAAATATTTAATCAGTCGAAACGGCGTAATTAGTACAGTATTACCTTGCGAGTTGTAGATACTGTTCGAAGATAGCTTACAGCTTTCTGCTTCATACGGAGTCCTCGATGAAACTTCCGGTCTAGGTGGTTTTATTCACCTCTTTAACAGATTCTCCAGTTCCGATGATTTAAAACTTGAGCAGCAAATCTCATCATCAAATAGCTATAGAATCCGGTATCAGGAATCCGAAACAAGAACCTTATAGATGTTCGAGGGTACAATTAACCTGCAGCAAGACAACAACGCCAATCCAATAATATAAATTGAGGTTCAACAAACACTGTATGCTACCAAATAAACAACCTATTTCGGTGTAAATTTACTCGATACCAATAACTACACTGTGGTAAACAAACTAAAAGACAAATAATCTAGGCGAGATTTTCAACGGTAGTGCTCAAAGTCCCACGCAAACACGTATTATCTCTGGGAAGCAATTCACGTATGTCTGACAGGATAGCGAAAGCGCTACGGGTATACCACCGCCCACCAAAATATTGTAGCACTCTGACCCTTCATACAAGGGATAGAAAATTTTGAGAAAAGCTATGAAAAAAACATTTAATACGCAATAGGGGCTTATTATTTTTTGAAGTACATATTCACCATTAAATTCTAAGCATTTTACATTCATCCAAAACAATCATTGAAATATTTACGTCATTCTGAAGTTGGCGTACTCAAAATGTGTGACTTCAGTGGAGCGATGGCCTCTTCTGGATAGAAAAAAACGTAAAAAAAATTACTTAGGGCCTAGTCAGGACTATTGGTTAGATGAGTTATTAGTTCGAAAATCACGAGCGGTATGGGGAGCATTAATTTAGAATCTCCTTTTCGCCATTTATCAACAATTTCGGGCAAGCTCATTCCACATTTACAGTTCGGCGATCGTCCGGAAATTGTGAAATACGCAATCATTTGTTTAAAAGTTCATTTTGAAACACCCAAACTGTCGATTGTTTTTTTTTTGTTTCCGGTTCATAAGAAAATATCTGCCGTTCATCAACTTTAATGATGCCATAGACATATTTATAAGATCCGTGACCGAATTTTTTCAGCATTACTTTACACCAATTTGACGCGATCGGTTTTTTAAGTCATGAAAAGATCATTTGTCGCATGACGATCTGCTACAATCATTCGACGTACAGCTTCGATATTTTCTGCAACAATAGATGTTTTAGGAAGCCCGTCCCTTACTTGATACTGAAATGAAGTACAACCACACTTAAATTCTTGAAATCAGCAATATACCGTTGTCATTGATGACGCTTCATCATCAAATGCAGAAACTAAACGTTCTCTGCACGGGCACTGAGCTAAACCACAACAAAAAACATAATAAATCATAGCGGAAACATTTTCACGGACCTCATTTTCAATACGATTAGCAAACTTTAAAGCTGCATTCTGCACAAACTGACTGTTATTTTTACAATTGGACAAAAAGTCATATTTTTGACACATTGCAGTATACCAGTGCATATGCTTCATTTATCAAACTAAACAGCGTTGCCAGATACCTGAAATTTCTCGACTGTCTCTCGTATTTAAAAGTAACTTTATAGGCTTAGTTTGAATTAGTTATTAACTCTTCGCCTTCCTAAATAATCTGTAAATATTTCATAACTCGTTCACTAGAAACCATAATACGACGTACTTAAGTGACAGTAGTTTGAAGACTTCGATAAAAATATTAATAAAAAACAGAGAATTGACACAACAATTAACACAACAATTAATTAACATTAATTAAGAATTAACACAACATTAATTAATAATTAATTAATTAATTAATAATTAAGAATTAAGAATTAACACAACAATTAAAAGAATTAACACAACAATTAAAACAGAGAATTAACACAACAAATACTATGGAAATGTTTCAATGGCTTAAAATTGCTTGTTGAAATAGATGCTTATCACGTCTATGAATATAATATCAAAAAATCGAGAAAGTTCAGAAAACACTTCACTAAGCTTCATGGAAATGGGACTTGGAGGCGTCAAAACATCGGAAACTAAACTCAGCTTGTTTCATATCGATTGCCTGACGATAAAAATTACACCGAATTAGCCATTGTAAAGACATCGTCAAAAAATCTCAAAAAGACGAAAACTCCTTAAACATTTTTGTAACTGATGATGAAACGTGATGTTTTAAATACAATCCTGAAACTGAATGTCAAAGTGCTGATTGGCAGTCACCAAATAAAGCAAATCAAGACGATATCGTTAAGAGAAGTCTTAGATTTTAAAATTCCAGTAGATTATCCACAAAGAATTCCTTCCAAGTGGTACTACGATTAATGTTGAGTATTACCATGATATATCGAAACGACTGGAAGAGAGCATTCGTCTCGTTCGTTTTGAATATTTTGAACTAGGCATTTATTGACAATTTTTTAAAATTACACATGCTGTCTGGATTTGTAATTCCTTTCCGTTTGTAGTACTTTTAACTTCTTTGTAATTGAATGCGTGACTATTTTTGTTTTTGTGTTTTTTTAAAGCTATGATGTTTTTTGCATATTTGTGACCATTGATTCTGTCTTTTAAATGTTGTCCTATTTGACCTATATAAACGCGACTGCAATCATTACATGGTATGCTATAAACTACGTGTGATTTTTTTTTCAGTAGGAATAGCTGCTTTTAATTTTGTTTTAGTCAAATTTAGATTATGTTCATTTTTATGAGCAATTTTGATATCGAATTTTTTAATAAAAAAATTTGTTTATTTTTTTTAAAGACAGAAGTGAATTGTTGTCTTACATCAATAATTACCTCCTTAATATGTGTAATGGATGATATGGAGCAAGGATTGGATAGCTGTGAATTCTCGGATTATAATCATCATACACTATATCTGAGACCAACAACATGTTTTGAAATAGAAGATATAATTCAAAATTTAAAAACCACAAATTCGGGAGGGTTCGATGAGGTGCCCATGAAATTAATCAAATACTGCAAGACAACACTGTCAGTCATATTAGAACCTTTGATAAATCAGAGTCCCGAAACAGGTATATTTCCGGATATGCTAAAACACTCGAGTATAAAACTTATACACAAGAAAGGGGACAAGAAAGACAGAAAACTACAGGCCCGTTTCGCTGCTACCGAATATATCCAACATATATGAAAAAATTATATATAGGAGATTATACGCATTTGTTATAAAGCATAATAACGGGTGTTCAAAAACATTCGAAGTCAAGTGGGCTCTGAACAAAAAATCGTATATCTTTACTTAAGTATCTGATTTGTAATAATTATTAAATGTCAACTGTTGTCTGTCAAAAATCAATCTATCTCAGACATGTCTTCATATTTTCAAGGACTACTTTGACTTCGAATGATTCTGAACACCCGTTATTATTACTAACAGACAAAATGGTTATATAAAAGATAAATCCACTTCAAGAGCTATTTATGAAGTTATAGAAGACGTATTGAGCGGAATAAATGAGGGAGATGAGACTGCGGCAGTGATCATGGATCTATCGAAGGCCTTGGATAGTGTCAATTACTGCAAATTGTTCACCAAACTTGAACGTATGGGTATCAGAGGCCTATCATTGGACCTAGTCAAGTCGTATCTGTCAAATCTAAAACAACGTGTGGTTGATGAGGGATTTGGGGCTGCTATCTATTCTGTGTGGGGCACTCTTAAAAGGGGTGTGCCTCAGGGTTCGGTGCTGGGCCCCCTGCTTTTCCTTCTTTATATCAACGAAATACCGGCAATTACTAACCACCTAACAACTCTGTATGCGGATGACGCTGCTGTGGTTGTGAGATCTCGTGGTGATATCGGGGAGGAAATAATAAGAACTACCACAGAATTTCAAGAATGGTTTTCCAAAAACGACCTCAAACTTAAAGTAAATAAGACCAAGGTTATCCAATTTAACTATTACAAAGAAGTGAAACATCCCATGAACTACAAAGGAGAAGAACTTACCTTTTGTGATAGCACTAAATTTCTGGGAGTATATGTTGATAGCCAACTAAATTGGAAGGCACATATCGAATACTTAGCTTCGAGCACATCTGGATTTGCATATGCATTGCGTACTATAGCTTCCTCTGTAGATAGAGCCACTGCACTGGATGCTTACTATGCCTATGTTCAATCGCGTTTGCGATATGGCATAATCTTTCTCGAGAATTTTCATTCTGCAAAAGATGTGCATTAGGAATGTTTTTGGACTGGGCCGAAGAGACACATGTAGACCGGTATTTATAGGGAACAGCATACTTACCTTGCCATGTCTTTATATACTTGAGTGCGCGTTATTCGTAAAAGCAAACTATGACCTATTTGCAAGCAAAGAACTCACTCATCAGTATGACACAAGAGGTGTTAGAAACGCGTATATAGTGCCTCCCAAACTAGCAAATCTCTAATAAGTAAGAGTGTAGTAACACAAGCGACGCGAATATATAATCATTTGCCAATTGCTATAAAAATTGAAAAAAAGACAAAATTTAAACAAGTTTTGTGCCGCCTGCTAACATCACAAACATTTTACAGTGTACAGGACTTTCTAGAACATGTATTTTGATCATAGTGCGATGACTTGCAGTGTAATTTAATGTAGACTTTTGTTTTATATGTCAACAATTATTAATGTTAATGTGAATGTTAATTTTACTATTTTTACCATTTTTTTAATGTTTCTTGACATTTTCCATACATGTATGATGTAATACGGAATAAAGTTTAGTATTATTATTATTATAAAAAAATACAATAGAAAACTCAGTTATTCATCAACTTAACCCATTAGTGCATATCATCCGATATATCGGATGCATACATTTGACACTTGTATACAATATAATACATAACCTCAACATTTAAGATTTTGTTGTTAGTTTTGTACAACCTACTTTCTTATAATAAAATTGCAAAAGCCCTGCCAACAACTAAGTTTATGTTTTAGTTTTGTGTATTTGTGTAACATGGATCCTTCACTCTACAGTGCTCGTGGTAAGGGGTAAGTAAAATAATCGTAATTTCTATGAAAACGAAATAAAATTCAATTATCACTCTTTCTATTTGTTCACTAGACATTATTGATATTGTGTACTAGATAATCTCTGAAACATGTAGTATTCAGTCAAATCTACACAATTTTATTTTTGCTCATCCGATATAACGGATTATATGCATTCAAATGACAAATATGTTTCAATATAAAATTGCAGATTATCACTGGCTGAGCTATTAGATGAGGTAGAAAAGGACGATTTCTTCGATCATGTACGTATTACCTCCCCAGGATGGAGAAGATACTGATTGTGATAGTGACGGTAGTGATGACGACCACGAAGGTAACGTCAATCACCTGGGGCCCAAGATGCTACAAACTCAGTGTGAAGTTATTGTACATAGCAGGAATGCAGTTGACACTAGAAATAATCTAACTGAAGATGATGATTTTGATACAAGTGACGAAGAGCCTCTATGTAAATACGTTCGTCCGAACTTGAACAATCAAGCATCAGCTAGAAGTACAGCTAAATCGAACCTATCGCGCCAATTATCTTGGACAAAGGCTAAACCTTGTTTTACCATAAATAAAACGTGCATCGAGAAACCCATTTCGGATGTAGCCAAAGCAGCTCAAACACCACTGGAATTCCTAAAATTATTGTTTTCTGATGAACTTCTAAATCATACACTATATGAATCTAATTTATATGCGTCTCAGAAAAACACTAATCTCAATATGACTTTAGATGAATTATATGTTATTCTAGGTGCGATGCTATTATCGCGTTATGCAAAATACCCAAATAAAAGACTTTTTTGGTCAGGATGTGAAGATGTTGCGAAAATACTTCAAAATAGCATAAGACTGAATCGGTTTGAACAAATTTTACGTCATATACATTTCAATAATAATGATGCTGTCGCCAGTAATGATCGTCTCTATAAACTTAGGCCTCTTATATCTCAACTAAATAAGAATTTTTTGTGTCATGGTGGATTAGAAGAACATCTTTGTGTTGATGAATCCATGATTCCGTATTATGGACGTCACTATGCAAAGCAATTCATTCGGGGAAAGCCAATAAGATTTGGGTTCAAGAACTGGGCAATCTGTTCTAGCACGGGACATATGATTGCGTTTGAAATTTATACAGGCAAATCAGATGTCGAAAAAAAGTTTGGGATAGGAGGTGACGTAGTGGTTTCTCTTATAGAATCTGCACAGATTCCTGCAAATAATGGATTCAAAATATATTTTGATAATTATTTTTCTTCTGTTCCTCTTCTTTTGCATCTTAGTGACCAGGGCTATTGCGCGACAGGAACTATTCAAAATAGGAGAACTGCTCGTTGCCCTCTAAAATCGGATAAAGACATGGAAAAGGAAACACGTGGTGCTTATGACTATAGAATTTCGGATAACAATAAAATTTGTCTCGTACGTTGGAACGACAATAAAGTTGTAACATGCGTTAAATCTTGAAGACAGAAAATGTACGCGCTGGTCAAAACAAAGGAAAGGTAAGATTCTAGTCGATCAACCCAAAGTTTTCGCAGATTATAACGCTTTTATGGGAGGAGTTGACAAAATGGATCAACTGATAGCTGTTTACCGAACCAGAATGCGACAAAAGAAATGGTGGTTGCCAATCTTTTGCTACTTATTAGATGCTTCCGTGACAAATGCATGGTTGCTAATGAGAAAAGTAAATCCAGATAATAAGGAATTCTCAAATTTACTAAATTTTAGAAGATCTCTTGCAACAACTCTTTTGTCGACTTACGGCACATCTTCCAACAGACGTAGAGCTCTCCCTGCGCTATTATCAGATCAACGATACGATGGTAGAAACCACTGGCCCGAATATGTAACGACAGAAAAATTGTGCAGGTTTTGTGGGGGTAAAGCTAAGTTTATATGCAGTAAATGCAATATTGGTTTGCATCCAAAACAATGTTTTCGAAACTATCATACATTTTAATAAAAAGTAAAAATATCCCATACAATCCGATATATCGGATGGGGTGTAACTCTAAAATTTGGATATATTTTTTCCATCGTATATATTATAAGTGCTTATTTGCATAATTTAATATATGATTAAAAATTTACTTGGATTTTATTTGATTTCCTATCTCTATGCACTAATGGGTTAATGCAACCATTGTGTGGGGAAACAATATTGTAGTTGATTTACAATAAAAAAATTTTGAAACTAGAAGTTTAGTACTTATTTCTGTATAATTATATTATATATTTGACAATAGTAATAAACGCCATCCATCTTATTTCTACAATAAGTTACAAACCTGACCTTGTGTTGAAACACGTATGTTCTAAGAAGTCATTTCTGTATAGTTATCAGTTTTATTTGTATCTTGTAGAGCTTGCTTTTTATTGTCTTCTAAATTTATATACATTATAAATATAGAATTTAATCCTTGAGATATTAATAAACTCGATTCTTAAATGACAATATTTTTAAGCGAAAATTGCTTTACCCGAATAAAATAAATAAAAAAGTTGTTATGAGTTATTAAATTGAACTCTTTTAAGTGCCTGGTTTGTTTTGACAATTTGAGTAACAGACACCTCAAAGAAAAAGTTTAATGATAGAATAAAATTTTTTGAAATCTGTTGCTACAAAACATCATAAAAACATATACTTAGTAAATAGGATCTACATGAATTCTAAGTAGGTCAAGAAAAAACAACAAAACAAAAAGGAAGAAAAAATATAAAGACGTAATCATTTTAGTTCTCGCTTGGTTATCGCTAAGCCTCTAATAATATAAAAAATATATTTAGCTTGGCAGATAAGTTATCAAAAATATGATGAAAAGTAGTCGAAAACAATTCACTATCAAATAGCAAAACTATTATTTTAATATTTTTTTTTATATAGGAGAGTTTAAGGAAAACTATTTTTAATATATCAAATATTATTTGATATAACACAATTCTTATAGTATAAGAGAATGAATCAAATACTCCTTCCAGTCCCTTCTGTGATTAGAGCAAGTATTATATGTAAATGCATGTTTGTAAATTACACTGGTGAACAGGGTTTTTTTCTTATGCATTAAAACGTGTATATTGTCCGTGTTTGTGCACCGATTCTGAAATTAGTCTTGAAATTTCTCCATCACATCAGGTTTTTGAAGTTTACATAGTTATTTCTAAAAATTATTTAAATTTTAATATATTTAAAATTTAAAGGTTTATTTTAACAACATAAATGCAAAATAACCATTATGTCAAAGCATGACTTTGACGACCAGAATTTATTGCTCGCGACAGTATAACGGGTGTTCAGAAACATTCGAAGTCAAAGTAGCCCTTGAAAATATGAAGTCATGTCTGATATAGAGTGATACATTTACTTAATACAATTTCATAGGTTATCAATGAAAGACGGCAGACTATGTGCCCACACTGTTAAATTTAATAAATAATACACATAAGGTGTATTAGATAAAAATGTAGATTTTACAAAATTAGGGCAACTTTTTACCAATACTGAAGATCCATTGTACAGATACAAAGAGCGCTTTAACTATGCAAGTATAACATCCTTTTTACCAATACTGAAGATCCATTGTACAGATACAAAGAGCGCTTTAACTATGCAAATATAACATTTCTCAACGTGGAACAATCCTTTTCAGTATATAAACATATATATATTAAATTTATTATATTATATTAAATTTTACAGTGTGGGCAGATAGTCTGCCGTCTTTAGTTATCATACACGCAAATGTCAGTTTATGTCGAAATATATTACTTTAATATGCCATATTAATTAATATAAACTAGCCAAATAATGATTTTAGAAGGTAACAGTAATTAATTTGCAAATTTCAAATTAAGTATTTTGATATTTTAGAGAATTCTTGCTGAACAATAGCACCTCTTCATGCGATAACTAAAAAAAAATTACATAATCCAATTAATATGTTGTTCATTCTTATGTAATAGAGCTCATCTAATCTGTAGTAACATGTAAAAAGACAATGCAGAATTAAGAGAAAATACCTTTACAAGTAAAGGTTTTATTCATCTTATAGTGACAATAGTATCTAGTTATCGTACTAGTTTTATATTTTAACATTCAACAAATTATTGTAAGAAATGGCTTAAAATAAATTTGAAACAAATAAATTGTTTGTAGAGTCCTTAGATTACAACCTTATAATAAATATCATAAATTGTAGTTGTATAAATTACCAACAATAATGACCATAATTATAAAGGATGTTGAAAATGTCCACCTCCTTCTTCCAACCATTTTACGCACCTCCTCCGAATGCTACTAAATACATTTTGCATTTTGCTATTTCTAATTTCACTAATTTTATTTATAATTCTGTCTTGGAGATCTATATAATCTTGCACTGGTACTTGATAAATTGAATTTTTTAAAAAAGGCCATAAATAGTAATCACACGGTGTAAGATCACAAAATCTTGAAGGAAATTCATGATCGCTGTTCAAACTAATTAAACGATTTCCAAACACTTCTTGTAACATATTCATTGTTTCCCCCGCTGTGTGAGCTCTAGCACCATCTTGTTGAAAGTATCCCAAAGCTAGTTCATCATCGCGAAGTTGATTAAAGAAAGGCAATAGTATTTCCTGTCGATATCTTTCTGCAGTCAAGGTACCATTAAAAAAAATAGGACCAATAATCCTTCTTCTTCTTATAGCGCACCAAACACTAACTTTCTTAGGATGTAAAGGAGCTTCAACATAAAAATTATTGGGCTTTGTATCACTCCACATTCTCATGTTTTGCAAGTTAACGTATCCACTAACATGAAACCATGCTTCGTCTGAAAAGAAAGTTTTGTCTAGGACATCATCATTAAAATTATTTCTAAACCATTCGCAAAATACTACTCGTCGCGGATAATCAATATCTAGGATTCCTTGCAAACAAGTTATACGATATGGGAATAACTGTAAATCTTCTTTTAAAACTTTATGGCAAGAACCAACTGACAACCCGGTTTGTTGAGCAATAGTTCTTACTTAAGTTTTAGGGGCATCAGGCATTATTTCTCTAACATTCCCAATCACTTCTTCTGTCCGGACTTTTGGTCGCCCACCACCCTCTTGGCGTCCCACACTACCAGTTTGTCGAAAAACTGGAACAATTCTGATTAGTGTTCCCTGAAATGTATTATAATCAAAAGCAAGGTTGGGAAATTCATCTCGAAATTCTTCCAAACAAGCTTGAATTGAATACTTCCACTGGCCATCGATCTTTTGACCATTTCGAAAATATGCTTCAACCATGAATGCTTTGTGTACGTTAGTAAATACCATTTTCAAAATTAAAAAATATAAATTACGGTACGGGAAAGCTACCGACTTTCCCGGCTTAGGACGAAAAAATCTTCCCGACATGTTTTCTGATGTTTGCTTAGGAACGAACTAAAATACTAGAATAACTTATTTTGAGATCTGAAATTGCCCCGAGAAAGTAGGCAAACGTGACCGATTTCAGAAAAAAAATAATGTATACTCACAAGCATTGTGACATTAAAGATATTCGAAACGTATGCTTTCATTTTTCTTTGTTTTCAATTTAACCAGACTGAGCTACAGCAACGTGTGGCCTGGTATAGCTAGTGATTAATAAAAAAGTAAAGGAGTCGTAATCGTACTTTACAATAGTAAACAAAAAGCATCTAAACTTTTGGTCATTTTCTACATAAGAACGTTTTAAATTATTTCTCGTATATTCCGTAAATATCTACTTTGTGTATACATACAAGTGTCCCGTATCATTACTAGAGAACGGACACGCTTACCACTCAGTGCAGTACTGCCGAAAGGCTGTATTTCTAAAATATTTAATTTTATTTATATAATTGGAAAACGAACGGGTGGTGATCTATAAAATTACGAAATACATATTTATTTGTTGAAAAGTTGTATTTATAAAGTTTTTAATTTTATTTATATAATTGGAAAACGAACGGGTGGTGATCTATAAAATTACGAAATACATATTTATTTGTTGAAAAGTTGTATTTATAAAGTTTTTAATTTTATTTATATAATTGGAAAACATACGGGTGTGATCTATCTATCTAAAATTACGAAATACATATTTATTAATTAATTTTATTTATATAATTGGAAAACAAACGGGTGGTGATCTATAAAATTACGAAATACATATGTATTTGCTAAAAAGTTGTATTTTTAAAGTTTTTAATTTTATTCCTATAATTGGAACATTTTTATTTGTTCATTTTGTCGTTCAAGTTGAGTAAAGGAGTATTAATATTGACTAGCAATAGTTTCTTAAGGTTTTCTTCTGTCAATTTTGTTCCCTTTGAATTAAGTACATCCTTATAAATAGAAAACGTCCTTTCTACATCGCAACTGGTTATAGGTGCATACTGTAAATATTCTTTTATTTCTTCATATTTAGCTGTTAGATTTCGTGGAATTGTCTCCATACATAATTGCTGCAATGTAATTAAATCTGGATTTCTATTAAGAATTGCTTCAAACTTTTGCCGAAGGTCACATCCGAAGTCACTTGGAATACTTTTCAAATTATTAACAGCCACATCTAATGTGGTTAATCCGTCATTTAATTTGAGATTTCGATTTTCAAAATAAGTGATTAGTTTTGGCAATTTTCCAAAGTGTTCGTGAAGAAAGTACAACTGATTTTTTAAATTTGGGATTTGTGTGAGCTCCTTGCACTTACCAATACTTCTAGCATCCTCCTTTAGCAGTGTTACGAAATGTTTTAGACTATCGAAATTCTCAGCAAATAACTAGTAGTTTCCAGCCATGTTCCCCATCTAGTTATTACTGGAGTGGGAGGCAGTGACAGAGATGGAAATTTTTCCCTGAAAAGAGCTACTCTCAATGGTGCTTTTCTGAAAACTTTTTTAAAAGCTGATACAAGTCTATCAACTTCCGGAAAAGTGTCTCTGATATATTCACAGATTCTGTGGAGAGCATGTGCTACACAAGTAATATGCAGCATATTAGGATATGTTTTCTTCAATAGTCTGCCTGTTCTTAACATATACGCAGCACTATCACTGACAAATAAAAGTATTTTTTCTTTGTACGTGGCGTCCGAATGAAGCATTTTTTGCATATTCTCCTAAATGGTTTCAGCAACTGTTTCCGCATCAACTCTATTTATAACACTTGTTGCTATTACATATGAGTTATAGGGAATAGTTGGATGTAGTACACCAGCTACAACATTTACCACACAGCGTCCTAACATACCCACCGTTTCGTCGGCGCTTATCCATATGTATTGATTTAAAAGATGGCTTCTAATGCGTTCTACTTGTCTCGTATAGCACCTAGAAACATAATATTTGCGTAAAGTTGATTCATCAGGAACATTTCGACCAGTATATTTTTGAAGAAATATTTTTAAAGTGGGATTGCTAAGTTTATTTAATGGAATATTAGCCGCCATACAAGTTTTACAGAGTTCAGATGTGTTTGCGATCCTAAGTGACGAATTTTTGACGATATTTTACGGATTTTGTAATAAATTTCGGAATCACTGACAATAGACATACAATCAGTATGACCGTCAATCCAACTCGCCATTGTTTTACAATGCCGTTCTCGACATTCTTCCATATCATGTCTGAAAAAGTAACTTAAACAATGCTCTAGATCTAAATAAATGAAAACTAAAAATGTGTGCGTAAGTTATTGAAACTGAACGAAATTCAATGCACACTTACGTCGAAATAATATGGGAGAAGTAGATTCAATCAAACGATATTAAACAGGATCTATCACAAAAATTGCGATGTAAATAACAGTTAGAACTACGAAAACAAGAAACTAACTCACAGCACTTTATTTATCTTACGAAATATAAACTAATAAATAAAATACATTACAAAAACCCCGCTTCTATCTACGCTCATGAAAACACTATAAAAAGCACTATATTCTACGAATACAATAGCTGGCTTGTCCATTGTTATCGCAGCGAGCCCAGGTGGCCGAGTAAGTCAAACAAATACTTCATTGAATTACGCCGGGATATACTCAGCGACGTTATACACAATTCCAATTGCCGATTGCGTTTTATGGAAATTGCGTCCGTTCTCTAATCATTATATTCAGATTTTAGGAGTCTAATTACTAGTTACTTAATTTCAAGTAACAAAAACGCAAAACTTGTATATCCATTTTTATTTGTTTCAAAGTTACAGATTTATAAATTCGATTGTCAGATCATGATAAAAAATGTAATCCTAAAATCAATACAAACTGATTTTATTTAAAAAAAAGTTATACGATTCAATAACAGTGTAATTATTCCTTTTATTTGCTAAGAAAAGGAAATTTGGATAAAGCAGTATAAATGTAAATAATAATGTAGTTTATCTCCCTGAATAAGAACTGATTTAGCATAAATACTAATAATCTCTCTGGTTTTTCCACAGGAATGGTAAAGTATATTTTGATCTTTAGTTGTTTTTTATTCAAACAATGAAGATAACATTCATATTAATAGAATTATTTATTTTATTTGCTTAGAAAAATCTAGAAAATATTGAATAAAATAGTGCACATGTAAATATATGCATACATACTTAATCTCGTTAATTCAGAACCGATTTAGCATAAATACAAATAAGTGACCTTTCTGGTTTTTCCACAGTTTACTGCCTTATGGTGAAGTTCAACAAAATGTTACTAATTTATCATTACATATTTGCATATACAAGTGTCCCGTATCGTTATGTTCAAATTTTAGGAGTATAAGGTAGACTTCATTTCAAGTGACAAAAACGCAAAACTTGTATATCCATTATTATTTGTTTCAAAGTTACAGATCTATGAATTCGATTGTCAGATCATGAAAAAAAATGTAATCCTAAAGTCAATACAAACCGATTTTATTTAAAAAAATGTTATACGATTCAATTACAGGCCTGTGATTGTTAACGTCGCATAATAAAATGTTATCCTAAAATAAATAAACACGTGTCGTAGTGCATACAGTAATTTCTTGGAGATATACAAAAAAGAGTACTGGAAATTGATTTATGATAAAGAAGGTTCTTACTTATTTCGTAAGTGCTGAACCATGAATATCATACAATAAACAAATGTTAAGATGACTGTTAACGTTGCATTTTAATAAAGAATTACATTACGTTTCAGTTCATACAACAGCTTATTAGTGAGTGGACACGTTTTCTTTATACAAAATGCCTTACCGATTTTCTTCTCAAGAGTATGCGGACATGCATTTTGTGTATGGCTACTGTAACGGCAGTGCACGTCAAGTAGTTATTGAATACCGACATCGGTTTCCCGATAGGCGCATTCCTCATTACAGAACGTTTCCAGAAGTACACAGACAATTTACAGATCTATGAATGTGATTGTCATATCATGAAAAAAAAATGTAATCCCAAAGTCAATAAAAACTGATTTTATTTAAAAAAGTCCAATTATAATATTTTCGAAATGTCCACCTCCTTGTTGAATGCAGGCTTGTACCCGTAAGCCAACAGAAGAAGTACTTATCCGAATTTCATACTTGTTTTGTCGAATTTGCTCGGCAGCAAGGTGAATACGATCCAACAACTCTTCTCTTGTGTTCGAAACTTGCGTGTAGACTAAATTTTTCATGTACTCCCATAAATAAAAGTTAAGGGGATTAAGATCGGTTGATCTGGGAAGCCATGCAACAGGACCACCTCGACCAATCCATCTTGGATAATTGACGTTAATCCAATTTCGGACATCAATTCCGAAATGCGGTGGTGCCCCATCCATGTGCACTGCCGTTACAGTAGCCATACACAAAATGCATTTTGTGTATGGCTACTGTAACGGCAGTGCACGTCAAGCAGTTATTGAATACTGACATGGGTTTCCCGATAGGCGCATTCCTCATTACAGAACGTTTCTGGAAGTACACAGACAATTTCGGGAATGCGGACTGCATGATTATCTTTTCGACCGAGGAGTAAATTTGCCAGCAGACTTAGAGGAAGAAGCAGTAGCTATTGTTACAAGGGATCCAACTCTCAGTGTACGTCGAATCGCTAAACAACTAGGAGTGCCACGAACGACAGTTTGGCGAATTTTAAAACGTGCGGGCTTATATCCATATCACTATCGCAAGGGGCACGGTTTGCTTGTGGCAGACCACTATGCTCGTCTAGTTTATTCTACCTGGATATTAAGACAGTCACAGCTTCATTTTAATTTCTGCAGAACGGTCCTCTGGACAGATCAATCTATGTTCACGAGAAGTGGTGTTACAAATCTGAGGAAAATGCACAGGTGGTCATCAGAAAATCTCAAAGCTATACGCCCAGCAAAATTTCAACATGAATTTTCTATTAACGTTTGGGCGGTCCTAATCGATGACTTGTTGATTGGTCCTGCCGTTCTTCCTGGGAGGTTAAATGCGGACAATTACCTTCAATTTCTTATTGACGAACTGTCAGGTCTTTTAGAGGATGTAACACTGAATGTTCGACGAGTCATGTAGTTTCACATGGATGGGGCACCACCTTGTAGATCTCCAACAAATTAGTGTATGCACTACGACACGTGTTTATTTATTTTAGGATAACATTTTATTATGAGACGTTAACAATCACAGACCTGTTATTGAATCGTATAACTTTTTTTTAAATAAAATCAGTTTGTATTGACTTTAGGATTACATTTTTTTTCATGATCTGACAATCGAATTCATAGATCTGTAACTTTGAAACAAATAATAATGGATATACAAGTTTTGCGTTTTTGTTACTTGAAATGAAGTCTACTTTACACTCCTAAAATTTGAACATAACGATACGGGACACTTGTATATGCAAATAATGATAAATTAGTAACATTTTGTTGAACTTCACCTTAAGGCAGTAAACTGTGGGAAAACCAGAAAGGTCACTTATTTGTATTTATGCTAAATCGGTTCTGAATTAACGAGATTAAGTATGTATGCATATATTTACATGTACACTATTTTATTCAATATTTTCTAGATTTTTCTAAGCAAATAAAATAAATAATTCGATTAATATGAATGTTATCTTCATTGTTTGAATAAAAAACAACGAAAAATCAAAATATACTTTACCATTCCTGTGGAAAAACCAGAGAGATTATTAGTATTTATGCTAAATCAGTTCTTATTCAGGGAGATAAACTACATTATTATTTACATTTATACTGCTTTATCCAAATTTCCTTTTTTTAGCAAATAAAAGGAATAATTAGACTAATATGAATCTTCATTGAATGGTAAACAATTGAAAGATCAAAACAATTTACTTTCCTAGGAAATAGACACAAATATTTTTTCTTTTGTATAATGCTTTTTTTTCTCCACACCATAGACTATTTAGTATGTTATTTGATACGAATAAATGCGTATATATTTTTCTCATTATCTGACCTAAATATGTAGATTAGCATGATACGTACAGTTTAAATGTTAAACCGCAAATTAATTTCCATAAGATGTGCAATTACCACAGTTTATGCGTAAGTATTTTTCTCACGTTAACGCCAACACTTTGCAATGTTCTACACTACGTATCTTTAAAAAAATTATACAAAGGCACAGTTGTTATTATTACTACCGAAGGATTTTTCCATTTCAATTAATATACGATATCTATTATGTTGCTATTTACACCATACTAGATGGTTTAAATTAGTGCAAATTTAGCATAAACAATAGTACCGTGTAACAAAGTTAAACTACTATCGATCTGCAAATACTGACAACTACAAAGGTAACTGAATTTTTGCTTAGACGTAATAGAAATAGAAATATGTTTATATATTATGACACGCAAACGTAAAATCAAATACAAGTAAAAGATTGCCCCACAAGAGTTTGTCGAATTAGGTAAGTAACCTACCTGAAGGTGGGATCGTCCAAACGAACGAAATTGACAAGGTGAAGTTACAGCTAGTCCAGAGAGCGTGTTGGTCGATATAAAATTTTGCGCGCAACCTTGATAAAATTATGTGCGACACCCTATATATAGAGGGAACAAGGAACTCGGCCCGCATTCTCACTGCGATCTCTGGTATAGCAGCATCATAGTTGAGAGCACAGACGACGATACATCGTCAAGCGACGCCGGAAGCAATGGCCGGACAAGCGAGAACAAAAGCCAACCTGATGATAAACCCCGAATACGTGGACAAATGTTCACCCAAGACACTTGAAGATTTAAAAAATATAATCAACCAACTCACCGACGAAGAAGATATCCAGGATGCATTACAAAAATAAGGGAATATATTAATGGTTAACCCAGAAGAACAGATGATTCAAATTGAGTTAAAAAGCAACCCCACAGAAAAACAAGAAGAAGAAAAGCCTCCCGTAAAATCGAAGAAGAGCCAACCGGAACCGAAAATCGAAAGCGACGCATTCAGACACCCGAAAAAAACATCAAAAAGACAGAAAACCGACCACACAACGCCATCAATCGAAACAAAAAATTCCTACGACGCCCTCAACACCAAAACCGAGGAAAAAATGGAAGAAGAAGTAACCGAATTCACCCCACAACCGTCAACATCAAACAGCACACCCAGGGTAAGTGACAAAACAAACACCACACAAAACACAAACACCGAAACACGCAAAACACACAAAATCGCACCAATCATAATAACAGACAAAGACAAATGGGCACATATTCGACAAATACTTAAGACACAGAACATTAACACCGTACAAAACAAACTTGTGAAACCTGGCATTCGCATCGAACCGAAAACTGACGAAGACTACCGCACATTTAAACACATACTCAACACAGAACACATTCAATTTTACACGTTTCAATTACGAAGCGAAAAAACACTAAAGGTAGTTATGCGAGGCATTCCTACCTTTATCACTGACACAGACATTACAAACGACTTGACTGACCAAGGCTACCCGACAATAAAAATCAAACGAATGAACGGTAAACACGGCATACCTGCACCACTTGTTTTAATTGAACTGACGAGACATTATAAATCAATTTATAACTTACACGACTGCTGCGGGCTCACAATTAAAATCGAACCATTAAACAGACGGACAGACATAATGCAATGCCACAAATGTCAGACTTTCGGACATCAACAAAGACACTGTAACGTACACTATAAATGTATGAAATGCGGAGACGTACACTCAACACACCTATGTACAAAACCCAAAACAACCCCACCAAAGTGTGCAAACTGCGGTGGTCCTCACTTGTCCACTTTCCTTACCTGTCCTAACAATCCAAACAACCCTGTAAACAAAACTACACCCAAACCCGAATACATACCAGCACCACCCCCAACAACGAACCCATGGACACAAAAACAAGGAAACACAACACCTAACACAACTGACGAACTAGCACTTGCCTTAGGCAATATGCTAATAACATTACACTCCACAAACGCAACAACAGAACAGATACAATACTCCGTAACGCAAACACAGAAAATAATCACACTCTACAACAACAAACATTAAACACACACATGACTGAAACGCAAAAAACCGATGACCAGTGACTTAAACGCAAAAAGCGACAAACACACAGACTACACATACGCAACACAGGACCGCACAAAAACACACAACACACGATTATTTATTAATCAGACACAAACACGTCACAACCCTGGAAAATACGAAACAATGGAGTGGAAATGGAGGCAACTCCGACCACAACAAAATTCAAGTCTCATATAAAAAACTCGGCCCGGGTGAAGTACATCAATCACCGCACATAAGTTCTCAATAAAATGGTAATAACAAAATAAATAACGACAAACGCCAAAAGAAAAGTGTAATTAAAGCAATCAATCTTTATTAGAAAAAAGAATATGATTGGTGATATGTTGAAATTAAATAATTAATTACCTATGACAAATTTCTTATAAAATAAAAATAGAACAAAATTGAGATGTGAGTTGGTGTAGCAAGTTAAGTCCGAGAGGTTCTATTAATCGATAGGATTTATAATTAATAGAGACCGGACACATCGGGTTGAAATGACGTCGTCATTACGACGGACGATATAAATAGTCTACAAAATCTGTAAGTACATTACGCAGTTATTGAATGCACTATTGATCTGGCTAGCGCGCATATCCGTTTTCATCGACAATTGCGAAGTTTTTTGTTGGATATTTACAGTTAAATTTATGTTTTCATAAGCGTAGATAGAAGCGGGGTATAAGATAAATAAAGTGCTGTGAGTTAGTTTCTTGTTTTCATAGTTTTAACTGTTAATTACATCGTAATTTTTGTGATAGATCCTGTTTAATATCGTTTGATTGAATCTACATCTCCCAATTATTTCGATGTAAGTGTCCAGTGAATTCCGTTAAGTTTCAAAAACTTACGCATACATTTTTCGTTTTCATTTATTTATATCTAGAGCATTGTTTACATTAATTTTTCAGATATGATATTGAGGAACGTCGAGAACGGCATCGTAAAACAATGGCGAGTTGGATTGACGGTCATACTAATTGTATGTCCATTGTCAGTGATTTCGAAATTGATTGCAAAATCTGTAAAATATCGTTAAAAAATTCCGCACGTACGTCACTTAGCATCGCAAACACATGCACAGAAATTGGAACAGTTGAAATCTGACAATTTTAACGAAGAACTCAGTGAAACTTTTATGGCGGCTAATATTCCATTAAATAAACTTAACAATCCCACTTTAAAAATATTTCTCCAAAAATATACTAGTCGAAATGTTGCTGATTCTTTTTTTCATTGTTGTAACTGTTAATTACATACTTCGTAATTTTTGTAATCGATCCTGTTTAATATCGTTCCATCAAATCTACTTCTCCCAATTATTTTGATGTAAGTGTCCAGTGAATTTCGTTAAGTTTCAGTAACTTACGCATGCATTTTTAATTTTCATTTATTTAGATCTAGAACATTGTTTAAGTTACTTTTTCAAATATGATATGCAACAACGTCGAGAATGGCATCGTGAAACAATGGCGAGTTGGATTAAGAGTCAAACTGATTGTATGTCCATTGCCAGTGAGTCCGAAATTTATTTATTGCAACGTTTGTAAAATATAGTTAAAAAATTCCAAGAAATCGCACGTAAAACGCCACTTAGCATCGCAAACATATTCACAGAAATTAGACCCGTTGGAATCTGACAATTTTAACTTTTTTAAAAAATACTTTTATTTGTCAGTGACAGTGATGCATATATGTTAAAAACAGGCAGACTATTAAAGAAAACATATCCTAATATGCTGTATATTACTTGTGTAGCATAAGCTCTCCACAGAATCTGTGAATATATCAGAGACACATTTCCTGATGTTGATAGACTTGTATCCGCTTTTAAAAAAGTTTTCAGAAAAGCACTATTGAGAGTAGCTCTTTACAGGGAAAAACTGCCTCTTTGTCACTGCTTCTCTCTCCAGTAATAACTAGATGGGGGACATGGTTGGAAGCTACTAGTTTTTATGCAGAGAATTTCGATAGTTTACAAAACTTCGTTGCATGTTTAAATGACGATGCTCGGCGTATTTTTGAGTGCAAGGAACTAACACAAATTCCACATTTAAAAAATCAGTTGTACTTTCTTCAGGAACACTTTGGAAATTTGAAAAACTAATTGCTCAAAATCTCAAATTAAAAGTTGGATTAATTACATTAGATGTGGCTATTAATAATTTTAAAATATTCCAAGTGACTTCGAATGTGCCCTTCGGCAAAAGTTAGACGCAGTTTTTAATAGAAATCCAGATTTAATAACATTGCGGCAATTTTGTATGGGGACAATTCCTCAAAATCTAACTGCTAAATACGCTGAAATAAAAGAATATTTCCAGTATGCACCTATAACCAGTTACGATGTAGAAAGTACGTTTTCTATTTACAAGGATGTATTTCATCCAAAGAGAACAAATTTTACAGAAGAGAACCTTGAGAAAGTATTGCTAGTAGATATTAATACTCCTTTACTCAACTTGAACTACAAAATGAACAAATAAAAATGTATTACGTATTTTGTAGCCGTATATATACCCGCTTTATTATAATAAGTATAGTTATATAAATAAAATTAAAAACTTTTTACTGCGAGTGCGTAAAAGTAAAGTTGTACTTCCTGGAACTTGAGTAATTTAGTGACATTTTAAAATCATAAATCCCTAACTTTAATAATATGCTACCCAGTTCGTTGTTTTTCTATGAAAATAAAAGGAAATGAAATAGAAATTGTTATATTTGGAAGATATGTAATTCAATGTCAGAACAGCAACAAATTATTTTTTAAATTTATAGAAAACTAAAAAAAATTGTCAGAAGTGGGATTCGAACCCACGCCCTCAGAGATGACCAGAACGCTCGAGAACCCGTATAACGTGTAAGGTAAACCTTGAGTCTGGCGGCTTAGACCGCTCGGACATCCTGACAGATACTAATAATATTGTTAAAAATACTTATAAATATAAAAATTTTGAAATTATATTTATATTTTATATAAATATTATTATTGTTTATAGTTCTCGTACAAAAAATATTGTACAAACTTCGTGCGTGAAACATTTCGCGAATTCGTGTCCATAAAGCGTGTCCATAAACTGGTCACTCATTCGCGAAATATGATTACACGCACTTGGTTCGTAAATAACTATTAAAAATACAAATGTTGGCGATAGCCTGGGCGATGAGTCATCAACCTCTCGTGTCCAGTTTCTAATAATTATACAGGTATTCCAAAACTCGCTCCTCAAGAAAATATGACAAATACCGACGACAATCTAGAGCCCAAAAGTGCAAACAAAGAAAAATTAATTGCTTGTGTAACAGAGCTGTGAGATGTTTAAGATTCACCAAATCGGTTTCTAAACTTATATTATCACACTGTCTGCCAAAGTGTCAACATCAACATGTTATGTTAAGGCAGATGTCATTCAAGATGTTACATTTGCTCTCTTGTTAAACTATTTTTTTTAAATAAACCAGCAAATGGCGGTTCTGAAAAGAACCTTGTTCATTCTTATACACGTTAACTTACCATGAGAAACAGGAGAAAAGGTATACCATAATAATAATAATAATAATAACAGAATCATAATAACAGAAACAGATCCCAAAAGGGATCATGAAATGAAAACTAAATTAAATCAGGGCAAGTGCTCAAGTGGCCACAATTCATTTCCAAGCATAATTGTACCCACCGCAAAAGACTCAGTTAAAATTCGAAACCATTTTAGAAGTAATTGTAGCAAAGGCTTCCTGAACCGGACCCCTGAGTTATTCTTCTGTAGCAATAGCGTGCCTGTGTACAAAATTTTTAATGTGTCTCTAAAGAAAGAAATCCAGAGGATTTAAATCTGCAGAGTGTGCAGATCAGTGATATTGTTGATCTAAAATTTCTAGAACTTCTCGACTGAAGTGTGCTGGTGCGCCATTGTGTTGAAACCAGTTGTTAACACGAAAAAGAATCAAGCAATTTGTGAAGTTCTGCGTTCAAAAATTCTGTATAAATACGTGTTAATGACATGTAAACTAATTTCTATTGAAGACACACCACACGATTCCCTAATAGATCACCTCACAAATTTATGCAAAGTCGTTTTTGAAATGCTCTTGAAAATAGAGCATGTGGATTTTCTTCTGTCCAGATGTGCCAATTATGCGCATTGTAGTATCTTTGTCCGCTGGAAATTGATTCATCAGTAAACAACGTCCGAGATACAAAATTAGGATTGTTTTCTTCTTGATTTAAAAGCCATGTACAGAATTCCTGTCTGACAGGGTAATTTTTTGGTTGCAAACGCTGCACGCGTATTATGATACGGATGTCGTCGTTCAGCCGTCATCAATCAATGTACAGAAGCTTTCGAAATATTCAATTCCTGTACTGAGCTACCGATTTTATTCACATTAACACCTAAAGTGCCCTTTCTGGAAATCTTGGATCTTAAACATCCCACAGCTCTATTATGCAAGCAACTAATTTTTCTTCGTTTGCATTTTTTGGATCTAGATTTTCGTCGGCATTTGTCACTTTTCTCGGAGGCGCGATTTCTGGGACAGGCTGTATATAGCGTACAAGATAGAAGTTGCCTGTCAATCGAGAACTTACAAAAATATTGGCATATTTTTTTTTGTTTTTCTATGACTCAGCATTATTAGATAATTAATTGGCAAAGTTTAAAATAGAATATGAACACATTGAACTTACAAATTTAATCTTAACTCTAAATTTAGAAAAAATAATGCACGACGGACTATTTACTAATAAAAAAAAATCAATTAATTCAAAAGACAATCTTCTAAACACACAATTAACAAGAATAGTACATAAGTACATCTGACCTCAGATGATACACACACTTAACTGGTGTTGTTGCAAATGGTAAATTTCAACACGAGGTTGCCTAATAGCAAGGTAGATTATCCAGCAAATAATCTACTTCTATCTACAAAGAAGGCTTTGTTGTCAATCGGTCGGTTCAAAAAAAAGACGTAAAGTCATCTCTAGCGTGATAATTATTAGGTGATACCGAAAATAGTAAAAGTATATAGAAAAAAAAGAAAAGGCCTTCAAATACGAAGGGCTATTAAGCAATTTGGTACTGTTTCATCCCGAAAATTTTGTTCATAGATGCCATCCAAGTTAATCACAATTGGAACTCATAAGATGGACATCTAACTTTTCCGAGCTAACTGATCAAAAGGCAAATCAGCAATAAAGACTTACTTACACTTGAAAGTGTTAAGGAAGGAAATCAAACACGCCACCTATGCTCAAAAGAAATAAACACGTGAAGAAATGTAACCAAGAAGACTAGGAAGAAATAACGCAAGAACACCTATCATACTAATCTAACCATACTAACAACTCCGATGTAAACAAAACCGCAATGAAAATACTATGGTGAAACCGCATGAGAACAGAAGCTCTACGTTTATGAATAAACCAAGATTAGGCCGTAAACTGAGGATACTAATCAAATACAATTTCTAAGAATTCAGAAGGAAATTAATGGTATAATTGTATGTAAACAAAACAAAATAAACATAAGGATGTATATAAAATATTAATACAAGGGATTAAAACGGGGTGCAATAGCGAAAGGAATATCAGGAATACAAGGGAGGTACTGGTAAACAAGGGTGTGCTTTTTAAAGAAGTATTTCAGACTTTAAATATTGAGTTTTGACCAAAACAAAACCCAAGGGGTTAGTTAGGGATTAACACGTAAATTGTACGAATTATACGAGAAAATAAAAAGATTCTTACAGAAGGGTCACAATTAAGAAATTTTATAAGGAGGTACACTAGATCCTCTGGGTAATTAGAATTAAGTAAGAAATTTGTTAAGTTAAGCAATTATGTAAACTTAAACATAACGACTAAAGTCATCATCAAATCGTCAATGTTATAGCAAAATTAGAAACTGTTTTCAGGTGAAAACTATTCGGTAAACGTACTGCATACTTTATACAGGGTGGCCCAAAATGACCGAAGAGGTTTGAGTTCATTATAACTTCTTATTTAAGACATAATTATTAATTTTTTTTTAAATTTTAAATACAGTATATTAATGGAGAATATTTTTAATTTAATTATTAAAAATTATATCTCGCAAGTGGTGGCTATTTTCTGCTTCGCATATTCGTACTCTTTGCAAAACATTTTCCATAACCTTTCGCAAAACTTCAGGTGTTATGTTGTTGATTTCGTCGCGTATATTATTCTTTAATTGCTGTATGGTTCGAGGCTTATTAATATAGACACTTTTCCTTTCAAATAACCCCAAAGGAAACAGTCTGAAGCGGTTAAATCCGGGGAACGCGGAGGCCAATTAAAATCGCTTGTACGGGAAATAATTCGTTCACCAAAGATGTCGCGTAAAAGAGCCATTGTGTCCCTCGCAGTGTTCGCTGTGGCTCCATCCTGTTGGAACCATACTTGCGCATGGTTTTCCACGGCTGGCCTTAAAAAATTTTCCAACATTGTCCGATATCTAACACCAGTGATGGAAACGGCGACGCCGTGTTCATTTTCAAAAAAATATGGGCCAATTAACCTTTCCGACGAAACACCGCACCAAAAGGTACGCTTAAGTGGGTGTAATTCTCGCTGTTGAACTACTCTTGGATTTTCCGTAGCCCATATCCTGCAGTTTTGCCTATTAACGAACCCATTTAATTGGAAATGGGCTTCGTTGCTCATAATTAAATTATGAAAAAAATCATGATTTTCTTCTGCTTTTTGACGAAAATAAATTGCATAATCAAGTCGTTACTGGTAATCTGTCGGTTTCAATTGTTGGACAAGCTGAATTTTGTATGGAAACATTCTTATTGTATGCAAAATTCTCTGCAGCGACCCTCTTGAGAGGCCAAGTTGTGTCGAACGTCTCCTGGTTGATGTTTCTCCATCTTCCCGAATATTCTCCTGTACCCGTTCAATATTGTCATCCGTGTGCACCGTTCGTCGTCTGCCGGCACCAGGAAGGTTCCTTACTGCCCCTTGTTCTCGAAAATTTGCAACCTGACGGTTTATTGTTGACTCTGAGGGTCAAACCCGCACATTAAAATAACGACGATATGCACGCTGAGTCAAAACAATGGATCGTTGATTTGAGAAATAAAGTTCAACGATTTTGGCACGTTGTTCAATTGTGTACTGTTCCTTTTAAATTCCCCAAGTCTTCTTTACAAAATACTGAAAACAAAAAAAAAAGAAATTATAATAAAAAAGTTATAAGGAATAAAACCCCTTCGGTCATTTTGGGCCACCCTGTATAAAAATAAAACTCTGAACTCTCAAACTAAATAATTTCAATTTAATAATGTAAAAAATGCAAAATATGTAGAAGAAATAGTATAAAAAACTCGTTTCATAAGGCCTTTTGTCGCACTTGTTCTTTAGAAGACTCATCCCTTTCGCCACTATTTCTAAACATGAGCTCGTGTGACAAAATAGCGCCTTATGAAACTTGTATTTTAATATACTATTAAAATTGCAAATAATTTTTAATACACTGCAATCGGTCATCCACATAAAGTCAAGTAAATATAATTATGATCCATGACAAAACCATGAACATATAATTCTTTTTTTCTACCAAGTGTTTCAAATCAATCAATCAATCAAAGTGTTTAGAAAAGTCATGAAAAAGAGGAAGAAATCTTCATTCCTAAAATATATCTATAAATTTTTCCATAATTGACAAAATTGACAAGAGTTTTGAAAAAATATATATCTTATATATAATATATAATTGTTTCAGCCTTTACTTGATGAAATGCCATTATAACTATTCAGGATAAAATAAAACAAATTTTAATAAATTTCACTTTTTAATTGACACTGCAACGATCGTTTCGCTCCAACCTGAGCTTCATCAGACATATAACTAACTTATTTACAAATTTTTTAACACAAGTATACGGTAACAAACACATGTTTTATTTTAAATATTTGAAGGAATGGGTACTTTTTATTACTAAAATGTCTATTCACAAAACTTTCACTTCGGTTTATACAATACTGTTCTTAAGTAATAAAACTAGGGGTTTACATTATATTACAGGGAGGTAAAGAAATTCTATGGAAAAATACAATATGTGACTGTCTGAGTATCAAATAAATAAATTGAGTAAGGGTGAATTATTTGTTTCTAATTGATCATTTAAGATCTTGTCGGTTTTATTTAATTTATTAATTTCAAGTGACTCTAATAAATTAAGTTTTTTGCCCTTATTTTCTACGTGTAATATTTTAAATTCTTTGTTAAAATTGTGGTTCGTTGAATTAATATGAGACGCATATGAAGAGTCACTTTTATTATTTCTAAATGAAGAAAAATGCTCTTTGATGCGTATTTCAAACGATCTACCTGTCTGTCCGATATACGTCATAGGGCAACTACCGCAGGTTAACTCATAGACTCCTGACTTTTTATTGTTGTTTGTTAAATCTTTATTGTTTTTTTATAAATTTAGATAAATTGTTGTTAGTTCTATACGCTGTATCTAAATTTATAAAAAACAATAAAGATTTAACAAACAACAATAAAAGTCAGAGTCTATGAGTCTATGAGGAGTCTATGAGTTAACCTGCGGTAGTTGCCCTATGACGTATATCGGACAGACAGGTAGATCGTTTGAAATACGCATCAAAGAGCATTTTTCTTCATTTAGAAATAATAAAAGTGACTCTTCATATGCGTCTCATATTAATTCAACGAACCACAATTTTAACAAAGAATTTAAAATATTACACGTAGAAAATAAGGGCAAAAAACTTAATTTATTAGAGTCACTTGAAATTAATAAATTAAATAAAACCGACAAGATCTTAAATGATCAATTAGAAACAAATAATTCACCCTTACTCAATTTATTTATTTGATACTCAGACAGTCACATATTGTATTTTTCCATAGAATTTCTTTACCTTCCTGTAATATAATGTAAACCCCTAGTATTATTACTTAAGAACAGTATTGTATAAACCGAAGTGAAAGTTTTGTGAATAGACATTTTAGTAATAAAAAGTACCCATTCCTTCAAATATTTAAAATAAAACATGTGTTTGTTACCGTATACTTGTGTTAAAAAATTTATAAATAAGTTAGTTATATGTCTGATGAAGCTCAGGTTGGAGCGAAACGATCGTTGCAGTGTCAATTAAAAAGTGAAATTCATTAAAATTTATTTTATTTTATCCTGATAATAGATATATCTTATATTTTTCTTCCAAGCATTAAATTTTCTAATTGTAAGTTATGCAACGCAAATGAGCGCCAAACTACATTCGCAAAAGGTGAACGAAATAATAACTACTTATTTCTACTATTCAGCATTTATGTATGTATGTACATGCAAAATTTATTTGTAAAATGAATGGGAATAGGGTGACTTAAAATATAATAATCTACTATCCCAGAACGCCAGGGTTATATTTCTAATTTATGAGATTATGAATTATTGTGTGTATATAACCTGAATTAGGTTATCAGAATAATTGAAACATACATGAGTAGGTAAACCCCACCAGTTTTGTATAATACAAAGGTATCTTTAATAATATAAAATATTATTAAAAGAAAGAAAAGCGAAATACGTATCTACGTCTCTGGGGATAGGATATATTCGGACACGTTCACAGAAAATATTAATAGTGAACCTGCATTTGTGTTCCTCACACCAGATTTTTAATAATATTTTATATTATTAAAAATACCTTTGTATTATACAAAACTGGTGAGGTTTACCTACTCATGTATGTTTCAATTATTCTGATACATTACACATGCGGTTAAGCCGTAGTATGAGTGAAGGCACAAACAAAATGCAGTTTTCTAGAGAGTTGGCTGTGCTAACCTCTTTGGAAGGGCGTCGTTACTTCACATTAATTATGTGGACGGTATGCGAGGTACTTCGGCTGTCTGACAACAGGTAGCGCCGAATTTACTTCTGCGCTCGGTCTGGATAATTACGGTGATAGGGCGAGGTGGTTTTTTTCTGTGAATGTGTCTGGAAATATCCTTTCTCCAGCAGGGGCGTACCGATGAGCTTGTAGAAAAGCGAAATACGTATCTACGTCTCTGGGGATAGGATATATTCGGACACGTTCACAGAAAATATTAATAGTGAACCTGCATTTGTGTTCTTCACACCAGATTTTTAATAATATTTTATATTATTAAAAATACCTTTGTATTATTGAATTAGGTTATATAATTTCTTCTTAATATATAAATATCTATGTATGTTTACATATAAACTGAATATAGATAATATATTATTATATATTACTAACTGAACGGCAAACATGTATATTAATTAATTTAAATAGCAACAAAATACAAAACATTATTAAGTAGATTCTTGGAATTTGTCTCGAAAATGTACTTGTATTTATAAGCGTGAATATTTCTTTTGTAAACTGATGTAACAAATGTAACAAATATTTTCATAAACAGAGACGTTCTTCCTAATGTATGTTAATTGCTTAATCAATGATATCCTACACTAAAACATATTCGTTTTTAAAATAGGATCTAATTAGTAATTCAAAATATAGCGGCTACGTATTGTTCCAAAATTACAATTATTACTAATGACGTGATTAATTCTACTTTAAAACGAGTTAAAACATTGTACGCTCAAAGTAAATATACACTATGCGCCAAAATAAATAGCACAGTATACCGAATTTATCTGATTTATTAGTTAGGGTCTTTGCGGTTATATGTCACGACATTCCATGCCAATCAAGACATTGCTGCCCTTTTGTGGGTTATGGATTTGGAAAACATTTGTCAAATCTGAAAAGAACAATATGATAACAATGCCTCTTCAACCAGCTTGCTTAAGAGTAGATTAGATTATATTAAATTCCTTAAGGCCTATAACCTATTCCACTGCGACTTTTCTAGATCTACTATGGTCCTCATACCTCGTAATAGTACTTACTCTAGCCTTGTTTGTTTAATTAAGCTTAGTAGCTTCGAGAGCGGTTCTTTTAAATATAGTTTCGCAATAAGAGCAGTTTCCTCTACCTCTTTGTAGAACCCCCGTTAACAGGCATTCAATAAGTCGGTTGTAAATTTAAGCGAAGTTCCCTGAAGAACTGTTTTGCTTGTCTTGACCTGGGAAATTCTTTCCCTAGAATGATTTTCAGTCCACTTTTTCATGGCAGCCTTAATAATTCTTTTTGAAATGACAAAGGAAGGCGTTCGTCTTATGAAGGCTGTAGACACGGCAATACGATTTTTCACCTCAAATTCATCGGAAATTCTCTTTACCGACGAATAATATTGTTCTATCGGTATTTGTCAGCACTATCACAAATTTAAAGAACAAAATATTATATCTAAATAATTCCATACAAATAGTTAAAAACCAGCAGTGGAACTATGTAACTTTATAGAAATAGACATAAGTAAGAAATATAAAAAAAAAAATTTCCTATATGTCGGTACGGTACTATGTAATAAATTTCTATAATGCTGGTAACTTGATCGTAACGATTCGGCCGCTGTCAGTATTACTGTAGGTACTACTATTTATAAGAACATGTACGGTGCTGTCAAATATATAGGGAATGTGCATTTATTATTGGTAGTTCGAATATAGTATTTAGTGCATTATGTACCGTGCCTTCATAATAGGTTGTAACCCACGTGACGTGTTGCAATATTGGTTGCATACATTAGGATTGGCAATCCTGCATAATAAGTTCCTAAACTCAAATGTTTTGTTATGACAGTTTTGTACGTTTTGTGTATTGTGTCAATTAGATTTTCTTTGCATTCATTTTATATTTATTTCGCGTTAAAAAAGTCAGTTCTTTGAAGAGCTATTGAAGATATTCTAACTTTTGTGAAGGTTAGTTATCTATTAATAACATTGAATGTATGTATAAATAAAATAATTTCATTTTAGGTTATAACCTCCAAAATGGCATTTACCGTCGAACAAGATGCATTAATTTTAGTGGCCCATTATAGAAGTGCTACACAAGATGCCGAAGGCAATTGGAGTTGTTCACTTCCAAGTTGTATAGATCAATTTATCTAACGCTTCCCAGATTTTGACTTTGATTATGATTCATTTCGACATCGTAGACATATTATAACACATCGTTTTGAGGATAAACGTTGTATTTGTAAAGGGAAATCGACTGGGAGGCCCACCAAATTAACTGAAGCTGTTGTAGATGATATTCGGCAGCGAGTAGAACATAGCCCTCATAAATCAGTTAAAAAACTATATCAGCAAACAGGTATTTCATATTTATTTTTAATTGTACAAAGTTAACATTCAAAAAAATGTTCTTGTAGGTCTCTCAGTTGGAACATGTCACAAAGCATTAACAAAAAAGATACATATGCATCCTTATAAAGTTACTGTTGTTCATCAGTTACATCCAGTCGATTACGATAGGCGAATTAGATTTTGTGAATGGTTTAATAATCGAATAACTTTTTTTAGTGACGAAGCATGGGTACATCTTACAGGATACGTAAATTCACAAAATTATAGATCTTGGGCTACAGAAAATCCACACCAACTAGTAGAAACATCATTACATCCTTTAAAAGTAGGAATATGGGTGGGAATGTCGAGAGGAAGAATTATTGGGCCAATTTTCTTTTACGATACCATTACTGCAGCAAGATATCGAAGAATATTAAATGAATTTATTAATCAGCTGCATGACGATGAATTAGAAAATGGCTGGTTTCAACAAGATAATGCACATGCTCACACGGCCAGAGACACACACCACTATTTGACAGAATTTTACGACGATAGACTGTTTAATTTATGGCCACTCCGTTCTCCCGATCTTACTCCGCTTGATTTTTACTTATTTGGACATTTGAAAAATAGGATATATAGAAATAGACTACATAATTTACAAGAACTAGAAGCAGCAATTGTGCATGAAATAAATAACATTATGCAGAATGATTTACATAATGTTTTTGAAAATTTAAAACGTAGGGTGAATATTTGTTTGCAACAAAATGGTCATCATTTCCAACATTTATTATAAATATGTTATTGTGAAAAAGCTTTCAGTACGTTAGCTCCTCATAAAATGTGTTTGTACAGAGGCAAAATTGACAATTTTTTCATTATTAACTGTAAATAAAATTTATGCTATTAAAATGATAATAAACACTAGTGTTTTAATTGAATAAACATACAACTAAAATTTATTTTTATTATTCCAAGAAATTACTTACGTTTCAATTAAAATAAAATTAAAAAACATCTGTCAAACTATTTTGAACTAGGAATATTTGTATAGGAGTAGTACCAATCTGGAATGTTGGTTGCATATGTATCATGTTACAACAAATAATGAAAGCTCTATAGTACATGTAGTTCAATATTAGATTTAATTGGATTTAATTTTATTAAAGGCGACACCACAGAACATACGGTATGCGCCAAAATAAACAACACTGAAATGCGTGCCATTGTTATGCGCATGTCTGCTTGTTGACGTATGATACTAGCAGCGTTATGTGTTTTTAGTAGTGCAAAGAACGTTGTTATGTGATGTTATAGTTGAGAATGGGTCTCACGACTGAGGAAAAAGTGTTTATCGTCGAGGATTATTTTCGATCGTACGGAAAAGGCAAACAAGGTGGACCGAGTTTGAAGTTAGTGACGGAAACATATCGCGATCAATTTCATAAAGAGGCACCTACCAACAAAGTTATGCTTTCTATTGTTGAGAAATTTCGTCGTTCTGGCAGTGTGTTGTGCCAACGGAAGGGAAGGTCTGGTAGGCCAGTAACTGTGAGAACGAATGGGAACCATGGACGTGTCCTCAATCAGGTTTTGCAATCACCGAACCGAAGTCTTCGGCGAACGGCATTTAAGTTGAATATCAGCAGTACGTCGATTCGGCGTTTGTTCAAAGATGTAGGTGGATTTCCATACCGAATTCAAGTTGGACAACGATTGTCAAACCAAGATATGAATGCCAGGGTTGCGTATTGTGGACAATTTTTGGCTATGTTGTACGAGGATCCAGATTTCTTGAATAATGTGTGGTTCTCAGACGAAAGTCATATTCACTTGTAGGGTTGCATCAATAAACAAACAACTCGCTTCCTTGGTTTCGGTAAGCCAGACGTGATTATCCAAAAACCGCTACATAGTGCCCGTGTGACGATATGGTGTGCAGTGTCAGCACACGGTGTGATTGGTCCGTATTTCATTGAGGATGATGATGGCACACCTCTTACTGTTACCCAGGAACGTTATAGAAACATTGTGGTAACGCCATTTGTCCAAGATCTCAGAGGGTTTTGTCGAGCCAGGGACCTTCGGATGGAAGAGCAGTGGTTTCAACAGGACGGGGCGACCAGTCACACTGCTCGACAATCGATAGCATTGCTGCAGGAAACTTTTGAAGGACGCATCATTTCCCGCAATTCTAATTTCAACTACCCATCACATTCCCCCGATCTTACACCACCGGATGCCTACGTATGGGGTATGTTAAAGGAGCAAGTCTTCAGCGGTACAGACCCACCCAGAACTGTTAATCATTTACGTGAGAAGATCGTCTCCTTTTTCCGGAATATGCAGCAACCTGTGTTCTAGAATATGTTTGACAATCTGCGTAACCGTTATGAGCAGTGCCTACAACGCCATGGAGCACATTTTGAACATGTATTCTATAGACATAATAATGTATAAGTAATAAATAATATACTTCAGTAATTTCAGTGTTGTTTATTTTGGCGCATACCGTATATGGCGACACTATCAAAGATGTTTCAAATTTGTTGAGTATTAAATTGGGATGTTCTTCTAAAAAATCTGTAATAATTGCCTAATGTTCAGCTTTGGCTTTGAATTCACGTTCTTTATCTCGAATTTAATTGTTTTATTACTATTATCTACCAACTGGGTATTGTTTATACTTACCCATATCAATTATAATAATTAACAATTCTAAAAAAACTATTTTATGGTGTATATATAGAATATTATTTCCGTGTTTGTATTAGGGAAAAGACTTTGATACTGACTTTGTCAAACGCTCCTTAATCAACCAAACAAATTAAAACGTAAAATAAGATCACAACATATAAATAGAAATAATTAGAAATAGACAGCTAATTCATTTATTGTTTGCGCGAAAGAGATAAATGTGTTAGAAAGATCTATCAAACTCTTTCTATTTCTATATCATTCGGTAATTACTTCGGTCCAATCGATCATTAACGAACTAATTACATAGTACCGATTATCGTTATGGATAGAAATATCAAAGAAATTTCTTTTCTATAAAGTTACATGGATCAACTTCAGGTATCTACCCCATAGGCACACCTTTTTGATTTATGACTAAATTATGACAATTTTTATTTCATTATAAACATAACAATTTTATTTTAAAAGAAGCTTAGAGTTCAAACTATTTAATTTTAATCACATTACTTAGAGTGGGGCATAGGCTTTTCGACATATTCGTAGTAAAGGCTGTTATTAATAGAGCTGAGGATGTTTGCGGTACGGCAGGACCGTATGTAGTGCATCCCCACATTTAACTATTTATCTAAATATTCTCTGAAATGATTTGCCGGATCTCATAAATTAATAGAGTGATATTTTAGTATGCACTGGATATTGTTATTATACAAAATCATAATAGCCATTTGTATTTATGGATCATAAATAATAATACGCATGTATTTGTATTTGGTTGTGAATTCAATTTAAACTTAAAACGAATCGTAATATTTTAACGACAAGCCGTCCTTACAATACATGCATTCGAGACAAAGTGTGCAACTCTACGAATAACTTCCATAATTGATCGAAAATGGACATTTTGGAGCTGAAGTAAAGCCCCTATTCTTAGAAAATTTTATTACTGTCGTTAAGAACTATTATTATAAACAACAAAGGCCTTTTATTAGTGTTGAAGTTTTAGTTTCATTGAATTTCCATGTTGTAAGTAGTCAATTGTAAAGTGTTCATTCACAATATTCTAAAACAAGGTGTAAATTTAACTAAAATCCAGAAAAACACATTCTGATAATATATTACTAGATTAGAAGCTGTGTTTATTACTATTTATTATATTATTTTTATAACCAAATGCAATAAAAGCTACGAAAACAATAGAAACCTCGATTTATTAAAATCTTGTCACACAGCCTTTCAAAGCCTGGCAGCACATATTTTGCATATATTTTATATATACTACCTACTTGAACTAGGTGAATGAAGTTAGTAGGTAGTATATATAAAATATATGCAAAATATGTGCTGCCAGGCTTTGAAAGGCTGTGTGACAAGATTTTAATAAATCGAGGTTTCTTTTGTTTTCGTAGCTTTTATTGCATTTGGTTATAAAAATAATATAATAAATAGTAATAAACACAGCTTCTAATCTAGTAATATATTATCAGAATGTGTTTTTCTGGATTTTAGTTAAATTTACACCTTGTTTTAGAATATTGTGAATGAACACTTTACAATTGACTACTTACAACATAGAAATTCAATGAAACTAAAACTTCAACACTAATAAAAGGCCTTTGTTGTTTATAATAATAGTTCTTAACGACAGTAATAAAATTTTCTAAGAATAGGGGCTTTACTTCAGCTCCAAAATGTCCATTTTCGATCAATTATGGAAGTTATTCGTAGAGTTGCACACTTTGTCTCGAATGCATGTATTGTATGGACTGCTTGTCGTTAAAATATTACGATTCGTTTTAAGTTTAAATTGAATTCACAACCAAATACAAATACATGCGTCTTATTATTTATGATCCATAAATACAAATGGCTATTATGATTTTGTATAATAACAATATCCAGTGCATACTAAAATATCACTCTATTAATTTATGAGATCCGGCAAATCATTTCAGAGAATATTTAGATAAATAGTTAAATGTGGGGATGCACTACATACGGTCCTGCCGTACCGCAAACATCCTCAGCTCTAGTTATTAATATTCACAAAAAAAAACATCGCCATATGTACGGCAGAGTATGCTTTGGTAAAAAAACAACATTCACTATATTATGAATAGTCACTTATTGTTAAAAGTATTGTCCGGAATTTTATTGATTTTTTTGCAGATCAATAAACTTGAATTACAGCTGTACTGGTAAATCTAGAATAAACAAATATATGGACCGACCTTAACTACATTTTGGCCCTAAAAATTTGGAAATTTCTAGTGAATTACAAATTTTTTGTTATCCAGTTAGACATTTATATATATTCTTCAGATTCGCATAGCTTTGTCGCAATTCAGCGGTAACCCTGTATATGAATAACATGGGCTTGACGGAAGAAAGTATCTGCTAAGAGTAAGAGGAAGCCGTAAAGCATGTACTATGCCAATATGCAGGTTTAACAAGAATACAGTTCCTACAATATCCTAAACTGGAACTATATTTAAAAGAACCGCTCTCAAAGCTTCTAAGCTTAATTAAAAGAGCAGAGCTCGAGGAAGTACTCTATACAAGCGTAAGGACCATAATATATCTAGAAAGGTATCAGTGGAATAGGCTTTAGGGCCACCTCAAATAATTTATCTATCTGTCCATAATGAAAACACGTTAACACAGTTTCGCGTCAATTACGACTGTATTCGTCCGATGTAATCACTTCCCAAGTCTTTCATTTGTCACGAGGATGACGCTTTAGGTTGGTGTAAGTGATATTGATATTAGTCTAGAGTTGGCGCTGAGTTTTCTTTCATGTTGTCGTTTATGACTTGACTTTATGCGGCAAATGAATCATTCTTGTGAAAGTGGTCTATGCCCGCACCATGTACTGACCAATCCATAACAGAACGAACCATGTATACAGGGTTACCGCTGAATAGCGCCCCAGCTACGAATACGTATGAATATCTAATTGAAAATCAAAAAAGAAATTTATTTGTAATTCCAAATTTTTAGGGCCAAACTGTAGTTAAAGTCGGTCCATATCTTTGTTTGTTCTTTATTTGCCGAAATACAACTGTAAAATTCAAGTTCATTGACCTGCAAAAAAGATCAATAAAATTCTCGACAATAATTTTAACAATAAAGTCCTGTTCACAGATAGTGAATGTTGTTGTTTTCTACCAAAACATACTCGGCCGCACATATGCTATCTTTTCTGTTCTGGACATCAGTCAGCCTTTACGTCGTAATATGTGCACAAACCTATGCCGCATTAACTAAAATATGGTTAAAACTAAATAGTTTGAACGTGAGACATCTTTTAAAAGTCAAATTATTATGTTTATAATAAAACTAAAATCGGCATATAACAAAAAAGCTTTATGTAACGTGTCCAATGGGATAGGTACATGGGTTTTAATTATTTATATGGAATTATTTACATATAATTTTTTTCTTTAAATTTGTGGTGGTACTGACAAATAATAATAATAATAGTAATAAATAATAAACCGTTTATTAACCCAACAGAATACATACATCTAATTATGGGGTTATAAATATAAATAACGTGCGTATTAATGGAAAAATTATCCTAAACTAAATTAAATCTAAGAAGTAAAACAAATACATTCTTTCACAGAAACCAAATACCTGCAGTACTTATCGCCATATACATCTAAATTATAATTACATGAATTATATAGATGGCACATTCTATAAAGTGGGGAGTTTTTATATGAATTAGTTGCAGCCTGTCTGTAATAATAGCTCTATTAAACCACGGCGGAAAATGTTTGTTCCTAATTAGTTTAAGCTTGGGTACGTATTTATCAATGGCCGCATACAGTATCCTATAGAAAACGTCATACATACCATTGACATCAGAATTCGTAGCATACATCTCGAACGCCTCCCAATTAACATCAGCAATATAAGTATATAGGCCATTAAGATTGGCTTTCTTGAAGTTATATCGTCATATGACTTGACTATTAAAACCATACTCAGCAACGTTCCCAATTTGGAGTAAACACTCTAAAGGCGGATGATGTATATCTTCCTCAACAAGAACCTCCAGACTTCGCTCAACATCGCAAATGTAGTCAGTCCCAACCAAAATAAGATAACCAAATGCCGATAAAACGATATAATTCATCGGTAAAGAAGAATTACTGATGAATTAGACATAGAATCCCCGTATTGCCGTCCGTATATTTACCTGCAACAGGGCCGTACTCGAATAAAGAAAAATAATTTTCTCGTTACTACGTGTACATTGGACCACGACCTTTTGTGTGAAGGCATTACTCACATATACCTTTCATCCCGTTCTTTCTTCGTCATTATACATAACTAATATTGTATACATATCTATGACAATTTTCAGAAATATATACTCGTGTTGTGCTTTCCACATCTAATTTTTAATAATATTTTTTATATTATTAAAAGTGTTTTTATTTTATTTCAGTATTTTTTATTTTGACATATGCTGTGTGTCTGTAATAATATATGACTCATGTAGAGAACGGACATTCTTACCACATGACTAAGTTCTCCGAATACAATAGCCGTTGTCCATTGTTAACGCTGCGAAATCAGGTGGCCGAGGAAGTCAAACACAAATACTTCATTGTATTACGCCGGGATGTACTCAGCGAAGTTTATAAACATTTCAAATTGCCGATTGCGTTTAATGGATATTTATCCTCCGAATACAATAGCTGTGTTGTCATTGTAATCGCAGCGGACCAGATGGCCGGGAAAGACTAACAAATACTTCATTGAATTACGCTGAGTCATGTGGTAAGAATGTCCGTTCTCTACTTATAAGTAATCCAGGAACATCTAGCTGTTTAAAAAACATATTTCGTCAATACAAACATTAAAATCTTTTGAAAAATATTTACGATAATAAATAATAATTTATAGCAATGTTTATTATGTAGATTATTAAGAATTTTTTTTTCATTCAAAAATAAAATTTATAAGTAACCAGCAGAATAAATATTTCATTGTAAATATTGTTTAAATTGTCGTTAACGTAAACGTTGAATTCAAAAGAATTCAACGTTTACGTTGACGAAATATTTTCTAAATAAAATATTAAATTAAGCTGTATATGTATAATAATTAGAGAACGGACATTCTTACCACATGACTCGGCGTAATTCAATGAAGTATTTGTTAGTCTTACGCGGCCATCTGGTCCACAGCGTTAACAATGCACAAGCCCGCTATTGTATTCGGAGGATATATTCCATTAAACGCAATCCGCAATTGGAAATGTTTATAAACTTCGCTCAGTACATCCCGGCGTAATACAATGAAGTATTTGTGTTTGATTTTCTCGGACACCTGATTTTCGCAGCGTTAACAATGGACAACGGCTATTGATTCGGAGAACTTAGTCATGTGGTAAGAATGTCCGTTCTCTAATAATAATTGTACATACAAACTTAAATTTAAGACATTAATTTTATAATCCTTTAATAAGTAAAGTATGGTGGAGAAAGATTTTGAACCCTTAACTGGTATAGTGATAAATAGAGACCAGACGCATCAGGCCGAAATTACGATGGACCATATAAATAGTATACAACATCGCTAAGTACAACACGCAGTTATTGAATAGCACTCAGTTAACCGCATATCCGTTTTTTGTCGTTGAATTGAGACCCAATTACTTAGATATTACACTTAAATTATTTTCTTCATGGGCGTAGATAGAAGCGTGAGGAGTTTTTATGATTTATTTTATTTATTAGTTTATATTTTCTAAGATAAATAAAGTACGGTGAGTTAGTTTTTTTCATTCTTTTAACTGTTAATTACATACTACGTAATTTTTATAAAAGATACTGTTTAATATCGTTTCACCAAATCTACTTCCTCCAATTATTTTGACGTAAGTATCCAGTGAATTTCGTTAAGTTTCAATAACTTACGCATACATTTTTTTCATTTAATAAGAAAATAAGTTACGTTTTCAGATATGATATGGAGCAACGTCGAGAATAGGATTGTGAAACAATGGCCAGCTGGATTAAGGGTCATACTGATTGGGTGTCTATTGCCAGTGATTCCGAAATTTATCCGCTTTTAGAAAAGTTTTCAGAAAAGCACCATTGCAAATAGCTCTTTACATGAAAAAACTTCCATCTTTGTCACTGCCTCCCTCTCTAGTAATAACTAGATGGGGAACATGGCTGGAAGCTACTAGTTTTTATGCAGAGAATTTCGATAGTTTACAAAATTTCGTTACATGTTTAAATGACGAAGCTCGAAATATTTCTGAGTGCAAGGAACTAAAACAAATTCCAAATTTAAAAAATCAGTCGTACTTTCTTCAGGAGCACTTTGGAAATTTGTCAAAACTAATCACTTATTTTGAAAATCATAATCTTAAATTAAATGATGGATTAACCACATTAGATGTGGCTATTAATAATTTGAAACAAGTGACTTCGTATGTAGCCTTCGGCAAAAGTTAGACGCAGTTTTTAATAGAAATCCAGATTTAATAACATTGCGACAATTGTGTATGGAGACAATGCCTCAAAATCTAACTGATAACTACGCTGAAATAAAAGAATATTTCCAGTATGCATTGCAATGTAGAAAGGACGTTTTCTATCTACAATGATGTATTTCATTCAAAGAGAACAAATTTTACAGAAGAGAATCTTGAGTTAATGTTAATACTCCTTTACTCAACTTGAACTACAAAATGAACAAATAAAAATGTATGTTTCGTACTTTATAGATCAGTACCCGTTTGTTTTCCAATTATATAAATAAAATTAAAAACTTTAAAAATACAAATTTTCAGTAGTACGCCCGTGGGCGATGAATCATGGGCCTCTCGTGGCCGGTCCCTAGTCATAACATGTTGCCAACCACCACAAAAATTACTACATATTGAATTTCCTATTATTTTTATAAAAAAAATTGATAAAAAGAGGTAAATTAGAAAATATAAAGAAATCTTGTCATAAAACATTTATATAAACGTGTCTTATGACACGTTAATATACTACATATACCGTACGAACGCCGGGGAGTGATTGATCTACCACAATGTAGTAAGACGAAGACAAATAGCGAGTTTATGTGGTTAGGGTTGAGAGAGTATATTCAATCGGGTTCTACTGTCTAACTGTAAGGGCGTTCCCTTTCTTTATCCAACACATTCTACATACGATCTAAGAACGAATAAAATAATCTCTCTCTAACACATTGAATATTCCTATCAGTCGGTCATTGTGTTCAAGCAAGGCCAATATACTGGCAGTTGGACAGTCATTACTTATATATCCATCGATCGCACGACGTTGGGCACACGGTATATATTATACGTTTTGCCACATTGTTGCTCGACATTGTTAATACAATTGACAACATGTGACACAATCAAGTTACAGTTGTTTATGGCGTTAGCTAGCATGCCTACTTCGATGAATATAAAACCGCTTGTACATCTCCTCAATTATGTTCAGAAAAAAATAAAGTGCAAGTCAAATTTGAATTGCCCTTGTATATTGTTAAAATATCATCTGAACACAAGCAATAACTTTCAAGTGACAATCTTTTCAAACTTTAACACTGCTTTAGTACGACTATCGCAAAAATTATAAACAAATTAATCAAGTTTAGAATGTCGAACATAATTTTATAAATAATTTTCCATTGATTTATTAAGGTATGTATAATTGTATAAACCTCAATAAATCAAATTTACATCCTTACTTTATCTTTAGTATCATATACATATTTCACAAATGTAGTGTATATTGGATGGTGGATATTAAATTAATGGTCTTGTTTAAATAATATGTCTGCAAAAATTGTATTTATTGTCAAAATAATATAGGAAACGAAAGCTTGGTAACGCAATAAATTTTCGACAACCTAAACTAATTGCAAAATAGTATAGGCTCCACATTGTAAATTATATTAACTTGTTTTTAATGTGGATTTAAAAATAGTAATGCGTCTTTGTTATAAAATATATGTGAACGTAAATCGTGAATTAACGTGTTGTATAGTTATTGAAAACATTCTAAAATACAAAAATAAGAAAATAAAATTTTAAATTAAATTTCTCTATATTTCATTCAGTTTAATAAAACTTCAAATTAATTTTTATTACCTCATATAATTTTTTTAAATTTTATCCTATCTTGTTCTCATCCAACTCCTTAGGTACAATAAGCTTGAATGCTATTTATGCATAATTCTCGAAGTTCTAAATACTTACGCTAATAAATACGTCACATAAACCATCTTGGTACTGCATGCAAACAAACCCGTTGGACAGGGTGACACAGAAAAATGGGTACTTTTGAATAACCCAATAAAAATGCAAAAAATTTTAAAAAAATTATTGACAGCAATTGAACCACTAAAATTTGCCATTAAGAGACAGTAATCCAAATTATCAATGTCTGAAAATTACGTCCTGTAGATGGCGTTCTCCTGTACGTAAGCATTCATCCAATCTGCTGTTGAGGTTATCCATTGTTCGCTGAAACATCTCAGCTGGGATACCACTAATTTCGTCTTGAATTCTTCAATTCGTTCAGTGTCATTGACCAAGATGTGTACACCCGACTCTTAAGGTAGCCCCACCAAAAAAGAGTCACAAGCGGACAAATCCTGTGATCTTGGGGGCCAGAGAATGTCACCGAATCTGTTACATAACAATTTTCGAGCAGCTGCCATTGATTGCAGTGTGCGATGTCGCACCATCCTGTTGAAATACGATTTCGTGAGGTTGTGGAAAATTGTTTTATGCAGGCGCAACGAAAATTTGCAACATCTCAACATACCGATCCGAAGTAAGAATCACTATGATCCTCTCTTCATTCTCGATAAAAAAATGGTCCAATGACCCCGTGTGTCGAAACTGCATACCATACTGTCTCCTTGCTGGCATGTAAAGGGCTTTCGTAAACTTCCTTAGGGAAGCCGTCTACCCAGTAACGATAGTTCTCCTTATTCACGTAACCTGAGAGCAATTTTGCTGCTAGATAATTGAGGTTGTTCTTCTACTGCACCATAAATGAGAATATATCGTTCATTTTGTGTAGTTTATTTCTGTTTATGTTGTTGCGAATATACGCAACCAAAGCTTTCAAAATTGTTAATAATATAACGTACTGTTCCATAGGTTATGTTTTTTAAATTCTGTTAGAAATGGTTGACTAACCAAGATGATGACACTTGATAACAAATAGCTTTTCTTGAAGCAAAAAAACTTCCATAGCTTGATATAAAATCAGTATCAACAGAAATGATAATAAACGTGCCGAAAAAAGAAACAAGCAATCGTTAACAAAATAAAACTAGATAACTGCAAACAATATATATAATTATCACAAAAGGTGACTCTACGATAGATGCATTTCACCCGATAGTCACTACAAAACTAATGCTAGTCGCCTTGTCCACATATGTGTCGCAGCTAGCTCTAGCAGTAAGCGCGCCCTCCTTCGCGTCCCTCTATTTCCACCTATTATCGATTACCGAGCAGATGTTAATTCAGTCGCTATTGTGTCTATTCATTCATCAAATTCTATTTTACAGTGGCGTGTTTCTGATTTCGTTTCTTTCACTGTTATTTGGTTACAACTTTTAGTATTTTAAAAAATCCGTTTTATATTGTTACATTGTATATTTATCCTATAATTTTTTATAAATATTAAGTTTAATTTACTACCTTATTTTTGGAGTAGTTTTCGTTTCTCCTTTTAAGTCCATTTCTTTCTGTTCTCAGTATTTCTCTTTATTTTCATTAATTATGGAGAATTATTGTAGTGCAGCCATGGTAGGATGGATTAGAGGCCATACAGATTGTTTGCATATTCGTAATGATAACGAGATATATTCCAGTGCCTGTTCATTAAGTCCACAAAAGTGTAATGTGCAGAGAAATGTTTCTTCGAAAACTCATCAAGATAACATATGACCATCTGCATCTAACACTTGTAACGAAAAACTGTGTGTAGCTTCCATGGCGGTTAATATCCCATTCAAAAAGCTTAACAATCCAGTCCTTAAGAGGTTTCTTACAAAATATACTGATCGTCATATACCAGATGAATCTACTTTACGTAAATTCCACTTACCAAAATGTTATTTGAGAACCACTGAAAAAATACGAACCAACCTATCTGGTCTTTATTTTTTTATCTCTTTATCTTTGGGTAAGTACAGACGAAACAACGGATGTCATAGGACGATATGTGCTAAATGTAGTTGCTGGTATTCTTCATCCCAACCATACTTATTGCAACTAAAATATTGCCATAAATGGTGAAACAGTCGCAGAAGCAATTGATCAATGTATTCATAATATTCTGTCATCGGATAACAACTATAAAAACAAGATGCTATTATTTTCAACTGATGCACCAGCTTATATGTTAAAATCAGGAAAGTTATTAAAGCAATCTTATCCTAATATGATACATGTTACCTGTGTTACCTGTGCAGCACATGCATTACACAAAGTATGTGAATACATCAGGGTTCATTTTCCAAATATTGATAAGTTAGTTTCATAATTTAAAAACATATTTCTCAAAGCTGAGACAAAAAGTTGATACCATATTTAGCAGAAATCCAGATTTTAATTTATTATATCAATTGCACTTGCACTTTTGCAACATTTTACTCACGCACCCATCACCAGTTGTGATGTGAAACTGACATTTTCTATTTTTAAAGACGTTTTAACATCTAAAAGAAGTAATTTAACACAGCAACACCTTGACCAAATTTTAGTTGTTCATAGTAATGTTTTACACTTTCAACGTTTCACAGAAAATACATAGTTTTGAGTTTTGTTCTTTTTAAATTATTTTTGTTCAAAATTTGATACGCAATTCGCTTGTGAGCATTACTTTTGTTTCACCAGTAGTTGCTGCCGGTTACCAAACCGTTTATTGCATTCACTCTGTCGTGCATTGACAGATACATATTAACTGCATATGTAGGTATGTGCCACTTATACAGTGTCCACACGTATCAAATTTTTCGAAACTCACGGATCGCTTACAGAAACAAACTTATTGCGAATACAAGGCAAACGCCTATCGGCTATAATCATCAATCGCTCGAGTCCGCTCTCTGCCGATTACTATAGGTGATTATAGGTGGTCGCTCATGTGGTATATGAAAATGAACAACTTTTCGTTTTAAAACGAAACACATACATTAATTGTGTATTCCACATATTCAATTCATTTTAATACAATTTAAGGTATGTTTAAATTTTTTAACACGCCATCGAGTCTGAGCCCGTGAAAATATTTTTTATTTCTTTTAAAAACATTTTCTTTGTATTTAATTTCACATACCGCTATGAAAACAATTCATTATTGAAAAGTACATACGTACAATATATATGACTTTTATTACTATTGAAAATATTTCAAATATTTAGTTGAACTTATAGTAATTAAAAACCAAACTTATTGGTAGACTACGAAATTTTTACAGTATTTATAATATTTTGAGAAAACAATGTAATCCAAATGCTAATTTTAATCTTCCTCTTTACAAAAAAAAAAATTATAATGGAAATATGAAAATAGGTATATTTCTCCAAATGATTTCTGCGGTTATAAACAAATAAAACTACAATCTATTCATGTAATCATGTACAGAATTACTTTTTTGAAGTAACTGTGAACTTTAAGTTAAAAACAATAAAACCACAACAAATTGGATAGGAACTCAAGCAGCGAAGTATATTCACAAAACGTGCAAATACCTATAAAACATTTTCGTATATAAACAGAATATTATTGATACATTTTTAACTAAAAATATATATTTTATTAATATGTAGGTGTATGAATATAAAACTCTTGGTGTAATAGTTATCTTAACTTATCTATTATATGTTATACGAGAGACACTCTGAAATTATTAGGTACAGGAATTTTATATAAATTAAACTCACCAAACTTAAGTGGTATTTTTAATAATATAAAATATTATTAAAAATCTGGTGTGAAGAACACAAATACAGGTTCAATATTAATATTTTTTGTGAACGTGTTTGAACATATCCCTCCCCAGGGACGCAGATACGTATTTTACCATTCTCCAGGATCATCGGTCCGCCTCTGCTGGAGAAAGGATATCTTCAGACACATTTACAAAAAAAGAACGTCTTTGTTACTTCATAGAAATTATCCAGACCGAGCGTAGAAGTAAATTCAGCGCTGCCTATTATCAGACGACCGAAGTACCTCGCCCTGTCCACATAACCAATGCGAACCAACGACGTGTTTCCAGAGATGGCACTGCCTTCTCTCTACGAACCTGTATCTGTGTTTTTCACACCAGATTTTTAATAATATTTTATATTATTAAAAATACCTTTGTATTATACAAAACTGGTGGGGTTTTACCCACTCATGTATGTTTCAATGATTCTGTTACAAACTTAAGTACATAAAATAGTATCCTATCAGCATCCAATGTATTTTTGCGGGTGAGTTTTCCATAAACAGAAGGCGTCAGCCACATATTTTCCGAAATTATGTCACGAACACTGTTACAGCGATCTGTTCTTCTGAAGTAAAAGTATGGCCGTATAAATGCTTTTTATTTTTGAAGAATAATCAGAAGTTATACGTTGGAAGATGATAGGAGTGCTTCAAATACTACAGCATTCTAGTAACTATCTGTGAAATTCGAAGACGTCTTACGAGTCAAAGACATCTCGACTGCCTACCGCAGAATTAAAAAATTTGAAGTTACTACGGAGAGTGTAAGTGTAGAAGGAATCATTGTCGCTAGACAGTATTATGTTTCTTATTCTCAAATCTTGGAGATGTCTTGCTAGATAATGTTTTGAGAATCGAGATGCTCTAACGGTCTTCTTTTCTCCTAGTTTAATAGCTTGTCAAAAAAAGAACGTCTTTGTTACTTCATAGAAATTATCCAGACCGAGCGTAGAAGTAAATTCAGCGCTGCCTATTATCAGACGACCGAAGTACCTCGCCCTGTCCACATAACCAATGCGAACCAACGACGTGTTTCCAGAGATGGCACTGCCTTCTCTCTACGAACCTGTATCTGTGTTTTTCACACCAGATTTTTAATAATATTTTATATTATTAAAAATACCTTTGTATTATACAAAACTGGTGGGGTTTTACCCACTCATGTATGTTTCAATGATTCTGTTACAAACTTAAGTACATAAAATAGTATCCTATCAGCATCCAATGTATTTTTGCGGGTGAGTTTTCCATAAACAGAAGGCGTCAGCCACATATTTTCCGAAATTATGTCACGAACACTGTTACAGCGATCTGTTCTTCTGAAGTAAAAGTATGGCCGTATAAATGCTTTTTATTTTTGAAGAATAATCAGAAGTTATACGTTGGAAGATGATAGGAGTGCTTCAAATACTACAGCATTCTAGTAACTATCTGTGAAATTCGAAGACGTCTTACGAGTCAAAGACATCTCGACTGCCTACCGCAGAATTAAAAAATTTGAAGTTACTACGGAGAGTGTAAGTGTAGAAGGAATCATTGTCGCTAGACAGTATTATGTTTCTTATTCTCAAATCTTGGAGATGTCTTGCTAGATAATGTTTTGAGAATCGAGATGCTCTAACGGTTTTCTTTTCTCCTAGTTTAATAGCTTGTAGCAATATTATACAGGGTGTTAGGGAATGCTTTAGCCAAAATTTACAGATGGATTTATTTATAAAACACAAAGAAAAAAGTTATATGCCATTTTTATGAAATATGTAGCGTTTTGGAGAACAATCATAGTCAAATTTGTTACTAATAAAGACCAGACACAAACAATAAAATTACTTACAAGCAACACGTTAATTTGTTACAGATACCTATGATATCTGTGACATTTGAAGCACTGTCAATATGACGTTTAGTTAAGTTAACAAAAATAAAAACAACTCAAAATTCATAAAAGTAAAGGAAATGTTGAAAATTTGCTTCAAGACAAGCTTCAGCACGCCTGTTTAGTGACTGACTTACTCGAGCTAGTTCGTTTTCCTTATTTCTTATAAATTCAGCAGCCGCCATAACGCGATTTTCAAGATTTTTCACATTTTCTACAGGCGTATTGTAGACCAGTAATTTGACGTAGCCCCAAAAATAGTAATCACAACTGTTAAGATCAGGTGATCAAGATGGCCAGGCGTGTGGTCCACCTCGTCCAATCCACCGTTCACTGTAAATTTCATTTGAAATGTTTCTGATCTGCAGAGTAAAATATGCAGGGGCCACATTATTCTCCGTAATTTCAAACGTAATTCTTTCAGTAATCCTGGTAAAAAAATGTAAATACCTCTCTCCATTTAAACGATATGGTAAAACATAGGGGCCTATAAGTCGGGTGCCAATTATTCTAGCCCACACATTGATAGAAAATCGACGTTTAAAATTTTGTTCAATTATTGCATGATGATTGATATCAACCTAGACGTGCCTGCTGTGTAAATTACGAATTCCACCTGTAGTAAAACAACATTCGTCAGTCATTAAAATTTGTTGCCAATTGCAAAATCGACGTCTAACGACAAAATCGTCCCTGTTCAAACTTTGAACTCTTTCGAAATGATAAGGATACCAAAGAGATTCTTTAAGAGTCCTCTACACTAATTAGTGACTAACTCCAACTTGGCGAGCTACCTCTCTAGCGTTGATTGAAGGATCTACTTCAACAATTTGAAGAATATTTTTCTCAACAGCCACCATTCTTTCAGCACGTCCTATTCCCACTTCTTGGTTTTTTGGTACTACCGAACCTGTTTCTCAAAGTCTTTGGTGCACCGCTATAAAACTATTTTTGTTAGGTATTTTACGATGAGGATACCGTTCTGCGTATTTTCTAACCACGTCCCTGGCATTCCTACCACATTGACCATACACAAAGTGCATGTCAGCGTACTCTTGAATGGAATATTGAACCATTTCAAATTGAGCAGAATTACTATCAGTTTGACATAATGTTTTATTTTTTTTAAATTACTAAGTAATATCCTAATCAACACGTCACTTGACAGAGAAAAGAAGCCTAAATTTTTAGCGTCTATCTTGTACATCGTGTTTCTCGAAAACCATACGACTAGAAGAAAGCGATAATAAGCTCTTTTGCAGAATTTTTTACGAAGAATATGTCCTTTAATTTTGGCTAAAACATTCCCTAACACGATGTATATCCAAAGATTTTTCGTCGAACTTTACCTTCTCACCTTCTCTCGCATCTTATTGACATCTTGGGAAATCATAAGAGGAATATACGTTCGAAGAAACAAAAACATTTTTCCATATTTTTGGAGGTGCCTATATCATTTGGCTTTTTTTAAAGAATCGACAGCATAATTAATCGCATTCCCCGTAACTTGTTTTTGATACGTTGGAATAAAAATCAATCGCTAAATTAAAAGGTAGAACTATATGGTGGATTAGCTATCAATCCAATATCTTGCGCATTTAAGTAATCCACTATTCAAGCAGCGGCATATAAAATACCGTTATTATGCTACACTATTATGCATTCTTTTAGTTGCTTGTTACGAATCTTGTGAAAAACACCGATCGTGCACACCGCGGGATACCGTTCAGGATTGACTGTGTTGTGATTATCCAGGGCTACAGCCGTAGTATATCCTGTTATACTGAAGAAATTGGAGACTTTCTTCTTGTTATAGCCTTTCAGATGAACTTTTGTTAGAGAATTCTCATTTTGGAAAATCTAGAGAGCCAATTGCTGCCTTTTCCGGATCATACAGATACAGATCATACATATTTGGGGCCTATTATGTATATATTATATAAATCAGGCAAGAGAATCCAAGGGCAAATCGTAAGTGACTTGGCACCAATTAACACTATTTCTTTTGATCTAGCATTAAATTATAGGGTATTCAACGAGCACATAGCTTCTGTATGCCAAAATACAAGCGGAAATATTTTAAATATCTACAGTATAATGGCCCTCATACGAGATTTATTCAAATACTACTGTCATTAAATTTCGGGCTCGTAGTATTATTATGAGCCCGAAATTGAATGCCCGTCTATTACAGTATATGGTGCAACGATATATGTAACTCTATTCATTTACCAGCTACACTGAGTACTTATAGCGCTCACTACGTATAAATAAAAACACTTTATATGCATGAATATTGAAAAAATAATTATTATACTTTTTATGAAAGTAATCGGACAATTTTGTGGCATTTTAGGAAAACAAATATGAAAAATCTAAATCACAATCTAAAGAACGCTTTTTCAAATTAAATTTAAGAAACTTATACGACTGTGATCAAAAAGTATTGGAACTGATTAAATAAAAGGTATTTATTCTTCTATCAAATTTATCATTTACTTCAAAGTTCCCACCCGAAACAATATACTTCCCACATTTTTCCAATATCCCTTCAGAGGGCGTTCCGAAGTTTCCTTTACCTTTTTAATTCATTCAAAACAGTGCTCACGTAGTGGTCTTTTGGACCATGGAAACAGAAACAAGCGACTACGGTGGTTGTGGAACAGTATGTGCTGAATGCTGGGTAAATAGTCTCGAGCAAATGATGAAGTATGACATGGTTCATTATCATGATGCAAAAACCATGAGTGAGTGTGTCAGTCGTATAGCTTTGCACGAACGACGCATAACACTAAAACAATATTCCTCGTTAACAATTTGAACGGTTGGAGGAAATGCATAGTCGACCATGCCACGATAATAAAAAAAAATCTGAACACGATTTGATTTTTGAAAGATTTTGACGTTTTGTTTTTCAGATGTACGACTTTGAGACAATATTCACTGGATTAGTCGGCTGTTTCGAGATAATAAGCATAGATCTATATCTCATCTAGATCTCATCGCCCTTAATGATGTTTCATGGACAGACTAGCAGTCAGAACTCATCTCTATCCTCTTGAGACCCGGAACGGAACTGGTGCGAATTTAACCGTAAATTTTGGATATGTTAGACAAAATGATGTAAGTAAGACACTCGTCTAAGATTTATTAACAAATTTCTTTTATTTTACAAAAATAAGGGCGCCCACCTAAATGGACATTGGGTCTGCAAGCATACAAAAGAAAGCGACCTATGTTTACATAAAATCTAATTGTATTTCTGATGATACCCTTTGAAGCAGTTATTATTGCCAGTAATACATACACAGAAAAATTTTGTTTTCTTTCTACAACCAGCGAACGGAGTTCTTTAATTCTGAAGCGATGTCTGGAAGATGTTCTATTCGACGCTTCCTTGAAGGAGTGATATATCCATTAGTGGGAGTTACAACTCTGCCAATAGGATTATTTCTAGTTCCAACAGATCTCGGTGTTTCTATACCGGCAAAATCATCCTCACTGTTGCAGAGCCACAAACTGGCAATCTTGATTTTGAAATCCAACAGTTTCATAATGTTTCTAGAGTTAGTTTCTAATTTAATTTTGTCATTTCTGTATAGAATCCAGGAATTACATATGCCCAAATCAAAGAAATGAAAAATTGTTCGAACAGTCCATTTCCTAGATTTGGCGCTGATTCTATAATAACTTATCATTCGATCAATTAGATCAATGCCTCCCATGTAGGTATTGTACTTATTAACGATGTCAGGTCTTGGAACCTGCAAATATTTCTTGTCTCTTTTTGACCAACGTTGGCATACACCTACAGGACTAACACCGTCGCAGGTGGACATCAGATGGACAGGTTTCATGTCGTACCATTTTACAACTGATATTTCTTTATCCTGCCGAACACTTTGATCATAGGCCCCACGGTTCATTTTCGCCATCATCTTATCTGCAGTTAAGTGCACAGCTGCAGGAATCCTCGATTTCATAACAGTTCCTGTTCCATACATGTTGTTTTGTAGTAGGTATTCTAATAGAGGCATTGTTGTAAAATAACGGTCGAAATAGATACATGTTGCTGGAGCTACTGTTTTTGTCAATCTAACTACGGCAGATGGTCCAACACCCAAGTTTTTCATGTTATCATCGAGGAAAGTGTCCTTTCCTTGATAGAGTTCGAAGTCTAATACTAACCCTTTGGGAGTAGCGCAAACAAAGTTTTTTAACCCTTCCGGGTTAGGTTTACCTCTAACGAACTGTTTTGCTGAGCAGACCCCTGAAAAAGGGATCATTTGTTCATCGACCGCGACTTCTCTCTTCAACTTCAAGCAGCCTCTTCGAATTTGTTCTAGCATAGGCCGAATTTTCCAAAACTTGTCTTTCTTTCTTTCATCTGCAGTTACGCTTCCATCAACAACTACTTTTAAGTTTGCACGAATAGCAAGAAAGCGGTCTCGCGACATTACATTTGCAATTGCATTTACTCGAATCATTTTTGCCCAATACATTTTGATTTGGGGGTATTGTAGACAAGACATAAGAACCACCATCCCAAAAAAACATTTCATTTCGCTTGGCGTAATATTGAGAAACACTTCTTTTATTTCAACGCATCGAGCATTAGTGCAATCGCTCAGCAATTTAAAAAGGGCTTCATCAAAATACATCGTGAGGTACTTTTCCACATCCCACTGTTCTCGTTCAGTAACATCTTCTTCAACAGCAGGTCGCACCTCTAGTACTGGAAAATTATCGGTTTTATTCCAATACATTTTTTTGGAATTGTGTGGCACTGAAGATGTCTTAATTCTATCTCTAATTATGCTTAGAGGAATGTCGTCTTCATCAAAATCTATTTCATTTTCTTCTCTTTCATTTTCTCTGTCTAATACTTCGTCTAACTGCTCGTCTTCATTTTCATTTTCTCTGCCTAATACTTCGTCTAATTGCTCGTCTTCATTTTCATTTCTGTCATCATCGTCCACTTCAGCTACTCCAAACGGTAGCGGTTCTTCATCGTACTGCTCATTTTCGGAATCCGTAAAATCTATGTCAGAATCGTCTAACTGAAGACATTTCAATAATTCCTCATCATCTATTCCACATCGAAGATATCGCTTGTTTGCAAAAATTGCTTCAAATAGAGAAAATCAAAGAAATATGTAATATTTTGTTTGAAACTGTTTCTATTCAGTGGATTTGAAATGTATTGATTGAATCCCATTGTCCATTTAAATGGAAAGTGAAGTTAGGATTTAAACTACAAAAGGCTGTCATTAAAACCTGATGTCCATTTAAGTGGACACTAATTAAAACTCACTGAAATACATACATGTTTTATGCATTGTGGCTAAAAACTTATTTGATAATAATAAACTAGGACACATTGAGAAATCGTTTCTCTACGTTAATTTCAAAGCAACTATAAATAAATATCTCTTACTTACCATCAATAGCTGTACGTTTGGAGTTTGACATTTTCACCGTAATAATCAGCTGTTCTACATTTACTATTCGGTTGTAGTTTACTAAACTATACAAAGATGGCACCACTCGATGTCCATTTTAGTGGCAAATCAGGTTTCCACTATAACATTTACAATTTTACATTTTTATAAGCTTAAAACTACTTGTCCATTTAAATGGACGCTGGGTCTCGAAAGGCTATACAAACGTTACCACGTCGTTTTTTTTCCAAAAATGAAATCAAGTAATTTTAGAACCAATCGAGACTCATCTCGATCTGAGACCCAAACAGTGTTCCAAAATTGCTTGAATCGATTCAAATGAAATCTAAATATTATCTACAAGGTCTATAATTGGTTAATCAACGATTTCGAAGTAAGAAAATTTTTATTAACATGACATTGTTTTCATCAGTTTGGCACTCTTCGTCTTCAACACTTCTCCTTTATATATTTTATACCACTCAAACACTCTTGTTTTCGGCATATATTCGTCACCAAAGCCTTATTCTATTATTTTAAAAGTGTACGTAGCAGAAATTTCATTCCGCAAACAAGATTATTCCGCAAATTCTTTGCTTGACAAAATTATATATTATGATTTGTAGAAAACACTTTTCTTCGTGGGAGAAAAACAATCTTATGTTTATCCATTAACAAGAGCAATGAAAACTTTTTATACAAATAACGAAGTAATTTGAAATATACTTGAGTAGGTAACACCTTACGATGTTTTATATAAAAGTCTTAATAACTTTTGTAATGTAGTAATGGTGTTACTTATGGTGAAAGTATCTCTCCAGCAGCATGTACTGATGATTCTGTAGTAAGATGAAACACGTGTCTACATGTCTGAAAAGATACTTACAGACAAATATGAACTTGTATTGTGTTCTCCACACCCAGTTTTTAATAATATTTGTAATTATTAAAAAACGTTCTTGTTTTATATAAATGTCATAATTCCGACTAAATTAACCCGATTAATTATAGGTAGTTTCAGAATAAGGGCATTGATTAAAATATCCTATTAAATTCAATACACAGCTTAAATAACACAGGAAATACAAAAAAATATTTTTTTCAGATGCATAGGATTTTTATGGTAAATATTATGTTTTCTAGTCGTTGCTGAATCGAAAAATGATCTCTATTTCCCTCCATCAAGTATAGCTTTTTGCAAAATACAAGGTGTTGTCATAAAAAAAGCAAAAAAGCAAAAAGCACTAATGAAAGAAAAATACCATTTCATTGCAGTGAACTAAACACTAAACAAGTTGCATCATATTCTATTTCACAACACATCATTAGCCCCTGGATATCAATTACTTCAAAAACCAAAAATTTAGTAATGTAGTTTCTTTTTCGTTGCCTGTACCATGAAAATGAGGTTTCGGGTGACAGCAGGTTTTCATTTTATAGTCTTGACTCCAGCAATGCAGCGGCATCTTTTGAAAGGCCTAAATCTCTAACCAGTTCATTGAGCTCGCTCTGAGAAAAAAGTTGGGATCTCTCACCAACATCAACAAAAATGTCTGAACTAGATTCGTCCTGGGGGGTAATGTGTTTCGATTTTCAGAATCAAATTCGGATATCATTCAAACTGGAAGGTGGGTGTGGAACTAGTATTTCAGAGTTATGAGGCACTGGACGAATAGCTGATTTAAGGTTTGGGTAAGAAATTTCCATTTATTTTTTGTATTGAAACCTTTCACATTTACCGAATAGAAATAGCAGTCAGTAGTGTGGTTTTGCTGTTCGCGCCATATCATAGGAATGCCAAAACGAAATGAGTGCTTTTTATCCTTAAACCACAAACGTAGTATTTCCGCGCACCTTCTGTCCACCAAATGAGAAGCCCAGGCTTTGTCTTGATTCCAAGTTTCAACTTGAAGTAAGCAAAATACTCTCTCTCTTCACGAAATCTTATGTTTATTCTAATGTATAGAATTCACGGTTGGCTCTTGGTGAAACATGATTAATAATTTACTAAATAAAACACTTGGTATATTTGTTTCACAAAATGTATTTAAAATATCTCTGACATATGTTTCGACTTATGCAGTCATTCTCAAAGAGTCATGTAAACTAAGTGAAAAGAATACTCCTACCAATATTTATGGATTATTTTTTAAAAGGTTTATTACAGCATCGATTGTGGGGGTATTTGAAAAATCCAAAGTGTTTGTGACCTGTCTGTTGAGATTTATGGCTTTTTTTTATTTCTAAAATTTCTAAGAAGTCAAGCCTTTTACCCTTATTACAAGAATGTAAAAGTTTGAAATTATTAGTATTAAACAGATGAGAATTTTGAATACAGTGTTCCGCGAAACCCGTGATCATATTGCCATGTAGAATAGAACTTCTATGCTCTTTGATACGTTCTTTTATAGAGCGTCCTGATTGGCCAATGTATACCGCGTCACAATCACTGCAAATTAATTCATACACCCCTGACTTATCACGCAATTCTGTTTTTCCTTTATTGTTAACTAGAATATTTCCTAAATTGCATTTATTTACTAGGATGACATTTAAACCTAATTTATTTAGTTTATCCCTACATTATCCTACATTAACGCCCCTGCCTATAAATTATGTAAATCATTAAACAAAAATTTACCAGATATAATAAATTTCATTTCGCCTAAAGCAGTAAAAAATTCCTTGGAATTAATAGACAAATTAAAGAATATTGAGTTAACCTCTAACATGAAACTTGTGTCCTTTGATATAAAAAGCCTGTTCACTTCTATCCCCTTAGATGAACTAAAAACTATTTTAAAGAGTCACATTCAAAAATCTATTCCAAATATCGAATTACAGAACACTTTATTTAACCTTATTAATATTTGTCTTAAACAAAATTATTTTAAATTTCATGAAAAATTTTATACACAAACCAACGGTTTACCGATGGGTAGCCCTCTTAGCCCGTTACTCGCTGAAATTTATCTAACAGATTTTGAAGATAAACACATTCATAATTTCAACCGCATTGCAGTCCTTTATTAAAATACATTTCCTTTTGGGGCAGATATGTAGACGATATTTTGTGCTTGTGGTCGGGCACTGACAGACAGCTGGACCAATTTCTTAACTATTTAAATTCCCGTAATAAAAAAATACAATTCACAATAGAAAAAGAGGTAGACGGAACGATTAACTTTTTAGACTTAAAATTAACAAGAGTTGATAAACGATTTAAATTTGATATCTTTAGAAAACCCACTACAACAGATACAGTAATTCCGGCAAATTCCAACCAATCGTGGAATATAAAAATGACAGCTTTTCACAGTTTCATACACAGACTGATTAATTTCCCTCTTCATAATAAGAACTTTGAAAAAGAAGTATATACCATAAAAACTATAGCTAGAAATAACGGGTACAAAACAGAATTCTTAGACAAAATGATTTACAGAAAACAACGCGCTTTCCTTATGAATAATTTTTACTCCGGACATACATACATAAAAACTAACAAGGTGTTTCACACCCTAAACTATATACCTGGAGTTAACAATAAAGTTTCTAATAAACTAAATAAATTAGGTTTAAATGTCATCCTAGTAAATAAATGCAATTTAGGAAATATTCTAGTTAACAATAAAGGAAAAACAGAATTGCGTCGTGATAAGTCAGGGGTGTATGAATTAACTTGCAGTGATTGTAACGCGGTATACATTGGTCAATCAGGACGCTCTATAAAAGAACGTATCAAAGAGCATAGAAGTTCTATTCTACATGGCAATATGATCACGGGTTTCGCGGAACACTGTATTCAAAATTCTCATCTGTTTAATACTAATAATTTCAAACTTTTACATTCTTGTAATAAGGGTAAAAGGCTTGACTTCTTAGAAATTTTAGAAATAAAAAAAAGCCATAAATCTCAACAGACAGGTCACAAACACTCAGTTGGATTTTTCAAATACCCCCACAATCGATGCTGTAATAAACCTTTTAAAAAATAAACCATAAATATTGGTAGGAGAATGATTGTATAAGTCGAAACATATGTCAGAGATATTTTAAATACATTTTGTGAAACAAATATACCAAGTGTTTTATTTAGTAAATTATTATGTTTATTCGTTGACTTTTAACATTGTATTCACCACAAATAAAACAAAAGTTGTCAGTAAAAATAGCACAAGCTCTTGAGGAAATAATATATGAGGAAATATCAGAAAATAACGAGACTTGTGCTGTAGTACAAAAATAAAACATTTATTTAGAAAACTTCAACAGCTATCCTTTAAAATACTCTCCATTCTGTACAATACACTTGTCCCATTGTTTTGTCCACTTGTCATAAATATCTGGTAAACCATTCTTTGAGCCTATTTAGTATACCCATCACATTGAGCCCTAATTTCGACTCAAATTTTCGACCTCTCAATTCTTTTTTGACTTCAGGAAACAAATGAAAGTCACATGGAACAAGGTCAGGTGAGTAGGGAGGGTGAACCATAATTTCCACCCCTAATTTTTCAATGTCGTTGACAAATCGCTGATCTGTGGGCTGGAGCATTGTCGTGATGCAGAATGCAACTGATGTCTTGATAAAGCGGCCGTTTTTTTTTTTAATTTTGCCTTTAGGGTTCCCGAGGTAGATTAGAATAGTACTCTCCAATTACTGTAAGTTCTTTAGGTAAATGTGATCATAAGGAACACCCCATTTATCAAAAAATATTAAGTTCATAACTTTACCGGCACTTTTCACAGTTTTCGCATTCTGTGGTCTTGGACTGCCTTTGGTTTCCATTGCATACCTTAAGATTTTAATTCAGAGTAGTAATGATAAAATCAAGTCTCGTCACATGTAACCACATTGGTTATAAACAGATTATGTTGCAGTTGCCTTTTCCACTCCTGACAAATTCTCACTCAATTGGCTTTTTGTTCATCGGTCACCACTTGGAATTCATTTTGCCGCGACCATTCGGTACCCTAAATTTTCATGAATAATTTTTTTGAGTGGAGCCATAAAACTAATTAACACTGTCAGAAATTCGATATATGCCAATCCGACTATAATTTTGGATCAAGTCGTTAATTTCTGCAATTTTTTAATAAATTCGTTTAGTTGGTGGTCGCCCGCGTCAAGGTTCATCTTCCACTGATTACAACATGATAAACTATCATCTAGGTATCCAGTTTTATTTCAAAAGTTTCAGTTGGAGTTTTACCCACCCAAGCACAAAATTTTATTGTATGTCTTTGCTCCGCTCTCATTTTTTCCATGGGTACGTCAAACTCTGCTAATTCAGTAATTAATTTGTAATAAACGTGAAAAATTAAATCAAAGCCTACTTGAGAATAAGTACATTAGAGATGGTGGTTTCATGTTCTATTCTTTGTGTTATAAAATTCTAATTGTGAAAGAAGTTACAGCACCAGTCTCGTTATATTTGGTATATCCTCGTATAATTAAAAATACAAGTACAGTTACATTTGAATGCAGAATGTAAACTGAGTGTGGCATATACAATAACCAAGATTCTGAGCTTATTTATCATGTTGAAACATGATTAAATCTGGCAATTCTACTAATTCCTAATACCCTAGCAAATATGTATAAATATGTTGAATCCAGACAGAAGGATTACTTACTTTTCGCTAAATGGGCGTTTCACTCTAAATAAATTACAAACACGAATTTTGCAAGAAAACCTGGACGAGATGGAACCTCTCGAGTGTTTTTTTATATTTTATATTTCGCGTTTTAGTGAATAAAAATCTATAAGAAACAGTATCAAAATCCTGTACAGTTTTTTGGTAGCAGACCTGTGTAATTTAATATAGGTATATGAGACCTGAGCAGTTTTTAATGTCAATAAAATTTACTACGTGTTTTAATAAACTGTGGTAATAATTGCATCTAAAATTTCTGAATAACTAAATAATTATATCATGAAAATTACTAAGAGTTAGAGTCTGGGAGTGAATCGCTTTTTGCGTAAAATTTTCTAAATTACACCTGCCTGTTCAAGAGACAAGAAAATCACTTTAAAATAATCGTTTTTTGCCTGCACAATTTAAATGTCTGTTTCTTATTTTCAGAAAGATTATAATTTATTATAAATAATAAAAATGGGACATATAATTATTAAAAAAAATATATAAAAGTTTCAATTTCTAAAAATGTATCAAGAAAAACCAATTGGAAAAACTGAAAGATCTGGATCGTAATCATAGTTAAATGTAATATTTATTTATGCTTTGTAGATGAAAATCAAACAAAAAATCATAAATATGTACCTGACTGTGCTAACATATTTAATACTTGGCTTGTCATATACTATATCATTATGACGTAATTTTGTTTGTTGGCGTTAGTCCAATTGATGGACGTTTTTATGGTTTGTGTATTGTGAAAATGCAGTTCATAGGGACAAGGTCTTTACAACAATGAGAAATACAAAGCGTTTTTCTTGCGTACATCTAGACACATATATTGTTTAACAAACAATTTGACATTTATATTGCGAAAAAAATTCTTTCCTATAATTTAATTTTGAAACCATATTTAAATGTATAATCGCTATTATATTATAAAATATTCTTTTAACTATAGCACAGTAATAAACAGTGAAATTAGTGAATAGAAATGCTCCTCATTGGGATATTTAATTCATTTTAAATATGCTAATATTGGAAATCGCACAAAAACTGTGGCACGTTTAATATTCCTTGGTTTGCCATTACCTCACCACTTGAATAAAGAATTGATTTCAGGTACATGCCAACACTAAATTTCTATTTTTATGTACATACTCGTATATACGAGCGCTGATTGATATATAATGTCTCCAACTCTATAAAATAAGAATAAGACAAAATAATGAAACCTGTTTCAAAATGAAGTAAATTTATTATACTACCAATGTACATATTTTTGCGTTCGTAATGAACTCATTATGAAACCCATAACAGTATCGAAATGAACTTCATTTTCAATGTTGGCGTTGTTCGAAAACAGAAATAAATATCTTATTGCTGACATTTAATTTTAAGGAATTAAGTACATTTGACAGAAATGATATACGTAGAAAAATAAAATGTTGCACAAACAACTTATATTGTATACAATTGACAACAAGATAACGTGTATTATATTTTTAAATAAAATATCAAATAAAGTTAACGAAAGTTAATAAATCACAAGTCCGACAAAATGGTGCCTTATAACTAGAGCTGAGGATGTTTGCGGTACGGCAGGACCGTATGTAGTGCATCCCCACATTTAACTATTTATCTAAATATTCTCTGAAATGATTTGCCGGATCTCATAAATTAATAGAGTGATATTTTAGTATGCACTGGATATTGTTATTATACAAAATCATAATAGCCGTTTGTATTTATGGATCATAAATAATAATACGCATGTATTTGTATTTGGTTGTGAATTCAATTTAAACTTAAAACGAATCGTAATATTTTAACGACAAGCCGTCCTTACAATACATGCATTCGAGACAAAGTGTGCAACTCTACGAATAACTTCCATAATTGATCGAAAATGGACATTTTGGAGCTGAAGTAAAGCCCCTATTCTTAGAAAATTTTATTACTGTCGTTAAGAACTATTATTATAAACAACAAAGACCTTTTATTAGTGTTGAAGTTTCAGTTTCATTGAATTTCCATGTTGTAAGTAGTCAATTGTAAAGTGTTCATTCACAATATTCTAAAACAAGGTGTAAATTTAACTAAAATCCAGAAAAACACATTCTGATAATATATTACTAGATTAGAAGCTGTGTTTATTACTATTTATTATATTATTTTTATAACCAAATGCAATAAAAGCTACGAAAACAAAAGAAACCTCGATTTATTAAAATCTTGTCACACAGCCTTTCAAAGCCTGGCAGCACATATTTTGCATATATTTTATATATACTACCTAAAAATTCTTTCAATGGAGACTGTGGTTAAATAATAATTTAAAAAAGGTATATAACCCCTTACCACAATTATTAGTCGTATCCTAAATACGTATTTCGACAACTAAGTTGTCATCATCAGTAGCTAAAAAACTACTAATTAAAGTCACACGGGGCACAATAAAGTAAGATAAACGCTTCCGCACAACTACTATACACTGCAACCCTGTAAAGACTCTGAGTCTTTACAGGGTTGCAGTGTATAGTAGTTGTGCGGAAGCGTTTATCTTACTTTATTGTGCCCCGTGTGACTTTAATTAGTAGTTTTTTACCTACTGATGATGACAACTTAGTTGTCGAAATACGTATTTAGGATACGACTAATAATTGTGGTAAGGGGTTATATACCTTTTTTAAAATATACTACCTACTTGAACTAGGTGAATGAAGTTAGAAGTTATAAGTTATAACTTCTAACTTCATTCACCTAGTTCAAGTAGGTAGTATATATAAAATATATGCAAAATATGTGCTGCCAGGCTTTGAAAGGCTGTGTGACAAGATTTTAATAAATCGAGGTTTCTTTTGTTTTCGTAGCTTTTATTGCATTTGGTTATAAAAATAATATAATAAATAGTAATAAACACAGCTTCTAATCTAGTAATATATTATCAGAATGTGTTTTTCTGGATTTTAGTTAAATTTACACCTTGTTTTAGAATATTGTGAATGAACACTTTACAGTTGACTACTTACAACATGGAAATTCAATGAAACTAAAACTTCAACACTAATAAAAGGCCTTTGTTGTTTATAATAATAGTTCTTAACGACAGTAATAAAATTTTCTAAGAATAGGGGCTTTACTTCAGCTCCAAAATGTCCATTTTCGATCAATTATGGAAGTTATTCGTAGAGTTGCACACTTTGTCTCGAATGCATGTATTGTAAGAACGGCTTGTCGTTAAAATATTACGATTCGTTTTAAGTTTAAATTGAATTCACAACCAAATACAAATACATGCGTATTATTATTTATGATCCATAAATACAAATGGCTTTTATGATTTTGTATAATAACAATATCCAGTGCATACTAAAATATCACTCTATTAATTTATGAGATCCGGCAAATCATTTCAGAGAATATTTAGATAAATAGTTAAATGTGGGATGCACTACATACGGTCCTGCCGTACCGCAAACATCCTCAGCTCTACTTATAACTAGAGAACGGACGCAATTTCCATAAAACGCAATAGGCAATTGGAATTGTGTATAACGTCGCACAGTACATCCCGGCGTAATTCAATGAAGTATTTGTTTGACTTACTCGGACACCTGGGCTTTCGGCGATAACAATGGACAAGCCAGCTATTGTACTAGGAGAATATAGTGCTTTTTAAAGTGTTTTCATGAGCGTAGATAGAAGCGGGGTTTTTATAATGGATTTTATTTATTAATTTATATTTCGTAAGTTAAATAAAGTGCTGTGAGTTAGTTTCTTGTTTTCGTAGTTCTAACTGTTATTTACATCGTAATTTTTGTGATAGATCCTGATTAATATCGTTTGATTGAATCTATTTCTACCAATTATTTCGACGAAAGTGTGCATTGAATTTCGTTCAGGTTCAATAACTTACGCACACATTTTTAGTTTTCATTTATTTAGATCTAGAGCATTGTTTAAGTTACTTTTTCAGACATGATGTGGAAGAATGTCGAGAACGGCATTGTAAAACAATGGCGAGTTGGATTGACGGTCATACTGCTTGTATGTCCATTGTCAGTGATTCCGAAATTTATTACAAAATCCGTAAAATATCGTCAAAAATTCGTCACTTAGGATCGCAAACACATCTGAACTCTGTAAAACTTTTATGGCGGCTAATATTCCATTAAATAAACTTAGCAATCCCACTTTAAAAATATTTCTTCAAAAATATACTGGTCGAAATGTTCCTGATGAATCAACTTTACGCAAATATTATGTTTCTACGTGCTATACGAGAACAGTAGAACGCATTAGAAGACATCTTTTAAATCAATACATATGGATAAGCGCCGACGAAACGGTGGATATGTTAGGACGCTGTGTGGTAAATGTTGTAGCTGGTGTACTACATCCAACTATTCCCTATAACTCATATGTAATAGCAACAAGTGTTATAAATAGAGTTGATGCGGAAACAGTTGCTGAAACCATTAAGGAGAATATGCAAAAAATGCTTCATTCGGACGCCACGTACAAAGAAAAAATACTTTTATTTGTCAGTGATAGTGCTGCGTATATGTTAAAAACAGGCAGACTATTGAAGAAAACATATCCTAATATGCTGCATATTACTGTGCTCTCCACAGAATCTCTGAATATATCAGAGACACTTTTGCGGAAGTTGATAGACTTGTATCACCTTTTAAAAAAGTTTTCAGAAAAGCACCATTGAGAGTAGCTCTTTTCAGGGAAAAATTTCCATCTCTGTCACTGCCTCCCACTCCAGTAATAACTAGATGGGGAACATGGCTGGAAGCTACTAGTTATTATGCTGAGAATTTCGATAGTTAAAACATTTCGTAACACTGCTAAAGGAGGATGCTAGAAGTATTGGTGAGTGCAAGGAGCTCACACAAATCCTAAATTTAAAAAATCAGTTGTACTTTCTTCACGAATACTTTGGAAAATTTACAAAACTAATCACTTATTTTGAAAATCGAAATCTCAAATTAAATGACGGATTAACCACATTAGATGTGGCTGTTAATAATTTGAAAAGTATTCCAAGTGACTTCGGATGTGGTCTTCGGCAAAGTTTGAAGCAATTCTTAATAGAAATTCAGATTTAATTACATTGCAGCAATTATGTATGGAGACAATTCCACAAAATCTAACGGCTAAATATGAAGAATTACAAGAATATTTCCAGTATGCACCTATAACCAGTTGTGATGTAGAAAGGACGTTTTCTATTTATAAGGATGTATAGCAATCGCCAATTAAGTTGGCGCGACGAGGGGCTGCGCAGAAGCCGTTTTTAAAAACGTCCTCCCCTACTACTCAACTAATTGTCAGAATACATTTGTCATTGACGTTTGACGGAACATAATGTCTTTGCTAGGGGATCATAAAGAGATACACGCTCAGAGGTTAGAATTATCTGACATTTGATGTAAAACCAAATATAAATCTCCCCACTACTTCTAATCCTGCGCGAACTTACCCCTCCTCGCGCCAACTTAATTGGCGTTTGCTATACTTAATTCAAAGAGAACAAAATTTACAGAAGAAAACCTTGAGAAACTATTGCTAGTCAATATTAATACTCCTTTACTCAACTTGAACGACAAAATGAACAAATTAAAATGTTCCAATTATAGAAATAAAAATAAAAACTTTAAAAATACAACTTTTCAACAAATACATATGTATTTCGTAATTTTATAGATCACCACCCGTTCGTTTTCCAATTATATAAATAAAATTAAAAACTTTATAAATACAACTTTTCATAAAATAAATATGTATTTCTTAATTTTATAGATCACCACCCTTTCGTTTTCCAATTATATAAATAAAATTAAATATTTTAGAAATACAGCCTTTCGCCAGTACTGCACTGAGTGGTAAGCGTGTCCGTTCCCTACTTATAACACTCGTGTTTTAATATACTATTCCACATAATCACCATTTAGTGTAAGACATTTCTCCAAACGCTGACACCATTTCTTCATTCCGTACATGAAAAACCTTTTTATTGACTGTTGATCCAATTGCCAACAGCGAACAAGCAGAAATCTGAAGGCGCCAAATCATGACTTTATGGAGGGTGAGAAATAACTGTGAATTTCAGACTTGTCATTCATCGTTTCGTTGCTGCAATGCGATCTGGCGTTATCGTGGTGCAAGAACAAATTCGTTCTTCCGGCATATGATTCTTTAAAGATTGTAAAGCTTTGCCATCTTATTGAATTAATCGTTAATACCTTCGGTATATATTCGGTAAAAGTGGACAGCCTTTGCGTCCCAGAAAATGGTGAGTATGATTTTCTGCAATGATGGAACTCTTTTGAATTTTCGAAATTCCATTGACTGCTTTTTGTTTTCATAATGGTTGTTAGGGCGGATGCGGCTGGATTTGCGTAATCTTGGGTCGTAAATTCGTAATGACTAGGTTTTGTTGAATTGTCGTTGATTCAACTTGTGAATTGAAGGTCTTTTCTTGCTCAGTAGTTCGTAAAATAAAAAACACTTGTTGAAGGCACAACGCTCTTTAATTATTAAATACAGAAAACTAATGTTACATAAGCCAAAAGCAAAATATGTTATTATAAATCTTGGTTACATTTCTAATTTTAGTAACACTTGAAGCTGCTTGAAAGGCACGTGTGATCTCGTTGATAGATCTTAACAAATTTAAACTTTTAATTCTAAAATATTAGGCAGGTAAAGAAAAACGCAGTCATAAGACCCCACACTATTTCTTACGATTGGTCGAAACAGGATAGGTACTTAAGTTTACATAAAGTTGACGTCGTTATTTTTTGGATTAGAAAAATAGGTACATAAGGTTTTACCCAGACTCGACCTTGAATAAATCGTGTGTCCGTATACTATTGTTTAATACAAGAGACCTTTGAAAATGTGACCGTAATGAAAATTTGTAGAAAGTCCGTGTGGGTTAATGGGCAACTACGTGTCTATCACTATAGGCGGCAAGTCTTTGATTTTAAACATTACAATGATTAACTGATGTGCGGCTATACCTTAAGCAGAAACAATACAAAATAGAAAAAGGTCTGAAAAAATAACTATAAACTAGATGATAAATTCGTATTTCAAAGATATATTTTCTAAGTAGGATGAATCGAAACGTAATTGTAAGCTAAACGAATAATGCAAACCGTCCTTTGAACAATATTTCTTGAATAAAGTAAGTAAAAGCAGTAACGCGCCAAGTATCTTCGGCGCCGTCGTGCGAAATACTGATAGGCGCCTTTACCCTATATGTATTGAGCCAAAATTACCAGCCACTCTCCCACAGTTCAACATTGAAATTTATGACGAACTCTTTAGACTTGTTAGTACTGGTAGGTATTTTTTATTTGAGGCAAACAATAGGTTCACATACAAAAAAATATTATTAAAATTTTTATTGCACACTGAAACAACAGTAACAAAATAAAAAACATTATTCCAAATTATTAAAAAACAAAAGGTCAAATAAAATATTTTTAGAGTGATCGTGTTTTTAAATAGATAAACGTGAATGAAAACAACGGAAATGTCTTATAGAAATTGGACTTTTCTGGCTTTACTTTTGGCAGCCAGATTTTGTAAGCTCGATATCGGCCATATACATAATACCTACTAATACACGGCGCACTTGTTATATATGCAATGGTTCTTGAATGAAGCCGAAAAAAGGCTGTATTCATTTAATAAAATTATTACAGTATGATTATTAGCTTCTATTAAAATGCTTAAGATACCCCTTTCACCTTTTTTAATTATTAAATAATATTAATTAAGTTAAATTTATACAAAAAATAGTGTAGATGCAAATATCAAGTACACTCTTTGAAGTAACAATAAAATTATTGCTGTCAATGCTAAAATAATTGTAATAATTGTTTTATGTAAATTTGTTGATTTGTTGTAAACTTTCAAAAAATGTTTTTAATATTTTTAAAATTTAACTTATCACAAGTGGCCGTAAGCGCCTTTAAGGCCTTGGCGCCGTTGTGCGCTGCACGACCTTGCCCATATGGACGGCGCGTCACTGAGTAAAAGTACGTCGTAAAATTATGTTTGACACTGCCATAAACATTAATAACGGGGAATGCCTGGTCTCTCTGAATAAAGTGTATAGATTTCAAAATATAAAGAAATCTTTTTTAAATAGAATTGAATTAATTAATCGAAAAAACTGGCTCATAACAGATATTCAATTGTCGTGGGACCTATCTGACACAATTTTTTGTGTAATTCAACGTCTAAACAATGTACTGGACTCTTTCTTGTCTAATGCCTAATTACCGAGCAATTTGTTTTCGCGTAATACGGCGAAACAATATCTTTTTTGCAAGAATTTTTCGGTACAAGAATTATTAATTTTCCTCCTAGATCTCCAGATTTGACAATTTTAGACTATTTTATTTTTCCATATTTAAAAAACACCATTTTCAAGGCCAAGCATCACACAATCGAAGAGCTTCGTAAGACTATTGTGAATTCTTGTGCTGACATAACCCAAGAAATCCTAATAAATGGCTTTGTCCTCAAAATAATGGTCAACATTTCCAACATCTGTTTTAGTACTATTTTCTTTTAATTTTGACTATTGTAAGAAATATTTTTTCAAAAACTAAATTACCAATTATTACACATTTACATGACATAATCAAACTATCATTATACATTTATTTATACATTTGTGATAGATTGCGTGCACTATCACCAACCATTAAAAAAAGCATGGCCGTCTCTAATGAGGACAGGAAGGCACGTTACATTAATTCAAAGGTGGTACAGGCTATAGACATGAAAGCGTCTATAATAACTTTTTCTGTAGTGTAGTACATAATAAAATAGAATAAGATATTTCAATAATATTTTCTTTAATTCAAGAATAAAACAATGATTTTTTTAAATTTAAGATATGTTTATGTAAAATTTTTATTTCTTTATTATTTTTATTAATTGTTATTCGTGCATGATGGTGTGCTTTTTCATGCCTATATTTGTAATCCATTACTATTAGTCAAACATTGAAAACTGTGAAGAACTATCTAGCAGTCTTTATTAATAAATAAAACTGTAGTAAATTTTTCTGTACGTAATCTTACATAACGTATTGTTCCTGAACTACGCATATGTTTATTGGTTTAATAGAAATCAATATGCCAAATTCGTCCTACAAATTTAGTGATCCTTTTCTCTAATTAATATTCGTCTAACGAAGTTGGCAATTATTTTTGGCAACAACTTCTGAATTTAAGTGCTATGTTGTAATTTTATATAAATCACTGCTATTGTGCTCAGAATATAGTAATTTAATTACCTTCACACTATTTTAATTATCTGCCAGGGAATTATTAAAGAACAATAAGAAAAAAGCAATAATTTTAATTCAGGTATGTAATTATAATAATATATATAGTTGATTTAACAAAATTGACGTTAAATATCTGATTTATTTAAAATTGACGTTAAATATCTGATTTATTTAAAATGTAATCATCAAACCGCATTTCCTAAGAATAATTAATGCAGGATCGGTATGCTTCGATAAAACAAATCAAGCCTTGCTTAAATGACTAGGAAACGTATGCAGGCATATGCACAACACAAATATACACACGGGATGGATATCGAGATCCACGATGTTAAGCCGAGTGAAATGAACCGCTATCGTCAGCACGGAGCCACTTGCAAGAGTTTGTTGCACTGCATTTTTGTTTGGGTTGTCGTATGATTAAAAAATCCATAGCTTCATACACATATATATGTACATATTTTATTTTTGCAGTCACCTCTATATTCTGTCGTCATGTTATATTTAAAATCGTTTTCATATAAATATTTATTAGTTCTTTTCTATTCTCCCTCGTTTGTTTACAAATTTTATAAAAAAAGATAAAATTTTAATCTATCCAAATGGCTCGTATTTAGTTTCTTTTTTTTGTTCTAAAAATGCCGTCGAAATGTAAAAACTAAATTTAGAACATCACATTCTGGCACATGCGTATTGTAATGGAAACACTTTTTTATAACAATATTTTGTACATACGAGGGATAAGCTGAATTTATTTAGAATAAGAAAATCTAGTAGACTGTGAAAAACAATCATACAGTGTTTATTTAGAGCAACTCTTTATCTGTCATTTGACGTTTTGTTGTTGAAGTTACGTTCGTTATAACTAGAGCTGAGGATGGTTGCGGTACGGCAGGACCGTATGTAGTGCATCCCCACCAGCGTATAAACACGATGCAGCGAAACACTTTAGTTAGTCGTGAACTGGCAACGTGATCGTGTGTTGTCTTGAGCTCTATTTAATAAGTATGACGGACGTGCCCAAGCCAAGAAAGCGCCCATTGTATAACGACGTGAAGAAATTTATCCGAGACTTTCCCGATTTGTATTATAATGGAGCAATAGTGGTTTGTAAATTATGCGATAAACAGTTACTTTGCTGGGACAAATACGACTGTAAAAGACATGTTGAAAGTGTACACCACAAAGACAAAAAAAATAATGTGCTGTCTAAAACGCAATTCATTTTCGATTTATTGACAATGCTACTCGTCTGCGATGTGCCAGTTCACCTGCTAGATAAAAAAGCCTTTCATGACTTTTGGAATAAATACAATTCCAACATAAAGCTACCGTCACGGAGAACGTTACTCACCTATTTACCAATTGTACGTGAGGACATTGAAAACAGAATGAAAGCAGTAGTAAATGATAAACAGTTATGGGTATGTGTCGACGAAACGACAGATCGAAAAAAACATTCTATTGTGAATATTATAGTGCGTGTACTAGATCCTGTCAAATCAACATTTCCCATTTTATTAGCCAGCAAAAGATTGGAAAAGTGCACTAGCGAAGTAATTACGAAGGTAGTGCTCGATACGCTACAAAAATTTCAAGTTTCAACTCATCAACTCCTGATGTTTATGAGCGATGGTGCTGCGACAATGCGGTCTGTAGGCCGTTCTCTTAAAGCAGAATTGTGAGAGACTTTTGCATGTGACATGTAAAGTTCATGCTTTACACCTTGTGGCACAAACTATTCGGCAATGTTATCCAGAGGTGGATGCATTAATAGCAACCACAAAAAAAGTGTTTCTAAAATCTCCCAAACGAATTCGAGAGTTTCACAGTCGGTGCCCTGGTATTCCCGAACCACCAGTGCCAATCCTTACACGTTGGGGAAGTTGGTTAAAGGCGGCATTTTATTATGCCAAGTATTTCCAACAAATAAAATCTGTGTTTCTACAATTCAATCCTGCCGAAGCTGTAGCCATTAAGGAAAGCCAGAGACTCTTTCAAAACCCTTCCCTTGATGCAGATTTACAAACTATTTATAACAATCATATAGGATTGTTTAACGCAATCGAGAAATTTCAAAATACTGCATTATCGTTAGCGGAGTCACTGCAAATACTGGACGATGTACACGCCCAGCTATGCGCAGTAAATGACAACAAAAATGTTAATGTAATAGAAAAGTTCGAGAGTGTGATAAACAATGATTTTGATTTTACCAGATTAAAACAAATTAGTAATGGTGCAAGTGTAGATTCGGTTTCTATCTATAAAGATTATTTAAATTGTGCGTGTGTTACATTCGTAGATGTCGGGCGGTCTTTCTCAAAATATAAAAAAATTTATTCATCACGGCGTACATCGCTCACCGCTACAAATATGGAAACGTATCTAATGCTACAAACTTACTGCAAGTCTTATCCACTTGGCGCTATGCTATAATAATCGTAAATAAGGTAAGTGTGTTATTTATATACAGTACACATAACTGACATACCTAAGTGATATAAATAGCGAATGCATGTAAAGCAATAAAATCACGCATGCATCACCGATCGAAACAAGGTCATTATATTCGTGCGTTTAACTGAATAATATCCTGGCACACCGCAAACATCCCCAGCTCTAGTTATAACTCAGCTACTTAATTTTTAAAAGTAAAAGAAAATGGAATTAACCAGAGAACACTTCCGAATCATAATTTATTATGATTTTAAAAGAGCCTTAAGCACTTATGAGTGCAAAGTGAGTTTAGATTCAGTTTTTAATGAATAAGTACCTTCCCTGGCTACAATTTACCGATGGTATAAGGAATTTGAACGCGAAAGGAATTATGTTCAGCATCAGAAAGGAGCAGGGCGTCCTCCTACGGCTGTTGCCAACAAAAACATCGCTGCTATCAAAAAAAAAATGAAGAGGACAATAAAGCCACTTATGCGGTAATAGAGTATCAACTCAAGATTGGATCCTCAGCTGTTAAAACAATCATACACGATCACCTGCATTTAAAGAAAGGGGTTAGTCGTTTTGTGTCGGATCTCCTTTCTGGTTTCCAAAAAGCTATGAAACTTGAATAATCGCGGGCACCAATTTTTTTCCGATAGAGTGACAGGTGACGAAACCTATATTCCCTTTTCCAACCTCCTTACCCGCCAAGAGAGTCGTGCATGGATTCACGAAGATGAGGAAACTCCTACAATGACTAAGAAGCAGCGAGCTATGAAAAATATGAAGTATGCGGTAGTTTTTAGAGGTAAGGGCGTAGTAAATGCAATTAAGCTAGATGGATAAAAGACAGTTATAGCTAAGTGGTACACTAAAAAATGTTTATCTGCGGTGTTAAGTAGAATTCCAAACAAGGGAATTATGCTCCACCATGATAATGCATCGTGCCATACGGCAGTTTTAACTCTCCAGTTTTTGTTTGGAAAAAATATAAACGTAATAGAATATCCGCCGTAATCACCTAATTTAGCATTTGTGGCTTTTGGCTATTTTTTGGCCTTAAACGCAATTTGCGGGGTGGAAGGTTTTTGTTTGAAGAAGATATTGATACCGCAGTTCACGCTTATTTTGAAGGTATTCCGAAAGAAGATTGGGTGGGAGCTTTTAAACAGTGGAAAGAAAGAATGGTCATGAAGGGAATTTCTTTGAGCATATTTAAAATAAAATCCTAGAAAATATTAACGGTGTTTTTTATTCTCAATAATTTTAGCTTGTTCCTCGTATATGACCAATTTCATTTTTGTATTATTAATTTATGTATTCTACTTTAATAAAAATACAGGATAAACCTGATCGCATTCTGTTGCCCTAAATTGCAGACAAATAAATAATAAAGTGCGATAGAAAATAATGAAAATATTTATTTTTGTACTTGCTAACCGCAAAATGTCATTTCGCGGTTATCTAGATGTGCGCGAATTCTTATTTTGAACACTAGTATTCAAAATAATTATAAAAGGAATAAATTATTATTACAGTATTAGAGTACAATTATTAAAATGTTAATTGGAAATAAATTTGATGAATAAAATTGTGTAAATTATACAAAATTTATTAAAAACTATTTCAAAAAATAATAACTCCATCTATTATCGATAATGATAACTTTTAATTTAATAACTAGATATCAAATAGGTATATAAAAGTATATCCTGCAAAATTAATAAACTATTATCATTACATTACTCCGCCAAAAAGTAATACCTATATATATAACATTTACTATAATAAAAGTATCGTTTGTTGCAAAAATATACACAGAAAACTCTGGAAATTATATTGTTTTCGTATTGTCCGCGATTATTTTAAGCAAAATACTGCCCCAAAAAGTAGTAGAGTTAACACAAACAGAGAAGTACATATTACATATTACGTCACTTGTAGGTGGGCGAATCAAAGTTGCCAGTGGCGTAGATATTTTGAACTGTTTACACGAAATAATTACGTCAAGATAGCGATTCTGAAACGAAAGCAAGAGTTACCGAAACAAGCGCAGCGAGTTTTGGTTTCGAGTTTCGAAGTTGCTTTCCCGAAAATGTTATGAACAACTGTTTTTCCTACAACCGCTAATAGCTGTCGTAGTTGAATTTTTTGGTAAGTTTTTGAAGATTTGAATTTGCTTTTTTCGACGTGAGAATCAAGTTAATGGTTGCTGTAGATCAAACATATCAAACAAAGAATAGTTATGTGAAAGATTAAAGTTTATTACTTCGCTTGCTGCTACTGTTGATGTTGACGTTTCAAAGGTCGAAGATTGCCCTTCAGTCTGACTACTAAGTTTTTTTTTAATTTTATTTTCGATGCTATCCTCGGCATCTGCAACAGAACTTCTACGCCAGCCGCCGTGTCTCTTCGAAGCTTGGATGTTGGCTCTACTGTCGGCCAAACGTTGACTGATGTTCTTTGAAAACAATGGTCTGTGAAGCTGTTTGGTTCCGGTAGCCCTAAGTACGTAGCAATTTTCTTTGGTAAATTGTATAAGTTGTTTATACCAATTGGTTGCTTTGTGTACTTGCCCTGTCTATAAATTATAGTCTGCGATCGTCCACGTTTTTAGGCCTCAAATTCAAGTACTTTCTGTAAACCTCTCAGACTTTTAGGGATTACGATCTACCACAAAACATTTAGGTGCCAAGCGAGCTACCGACTACTAGGAGTAGCCTGGTTACAATAAAAAGAAACAGATTTATGAAAATGATTTATTACAATTACTTTAATATATAAATACAAAGTATATTATACTTGTATAAGTTAAACGTCTAATAAAATTGAAACATCAGAAATTTTCTTTAATCACTGATTTAATTTAAAATTTAGATGTTGATGCATGGCACTACATATCTTCCACAAACTTATCGAAGGACGATTTGTAATCACTAGGATTGGGCGATACCGACGTTTTCGGTATCGGGTACCGATACCAATAGAGGTATCGATACTTAGCGATGTATCGGGTCTGTGCACGGTATCGATTCTAAGTACTGAAATCGGTAAAGTATCGATAGGTATCGATGCTTTGGAATCGATACTTTGGAATCGGTACCTTGAATCGTCGCGGTCGTCCACGGGAAAACACGCCACGAAATGTGCAAAAAATGCGTGATGTCGAAGGAAAGCAATTCATGGCATTTGTAACATTGTCGGCTTGTAGTCTGGCGTTTGTCAGCGTATTCTGTCCGACGACCTTAACATGGGGCATATTGCTACGAAATTTCTACCAAAGTTTCACAGTATTGAACAAAAACAGCATCGTGTTCATGCATGCACAGGACTGAAAAAAACTGCCGAAAGTGATACGAACTTCAGTACCAGAATCATTACTGGCAACGAATCATGGGTGTACAGATATGATCCCGAAACAAAGCGGCAGTCAGCGCAGTGGAAGACGCCATCGTCATCACGACCGAAGAAAACACGGCAAGTTCGAAGCAACGTTAAGTCGACGTTGATTTGCTTCTTTGACGCTGATGGCACCTTCCACAAAGATGAAATAGTGACTGAATGATTTTATTGCGATCTTCTGCGGCGACTAAGAGAAAACATTCGACGCAAGCGGCTTGACCAGTGGCACAACAAGTCGTGGATCCTACACCATGACAATGCATCTACCCACAAGTCACCTGTACGTCAGTTTCTAGCCTCAACGAAGACGGCAGTACTACCTCACCCTCCCTACTCCCAAAATCTTGCCCCTTGTGACTTCTTCCTGTTTCCGAAGTTGAAACTGAAACTCGATGGACGCCATTTTGAAATGATTGAGAGCCAGATAGTGTTGAACACGTTAACACGCGAAGACCAGCACTGCTTCCAGTTATGGGCAAATCGTTAGGGTAGGTGTATTCATGTGGAAGCAGAGCAGTTTGAAGGGGATGGTGATGAGTCAGTTGTAAGAACAATTCATTGTTTTTTTTAACATTCCGGGAATTTCTGAGTAGCATCGCGTATATCCCCTTTTTCAGATATTTATTTGTTATAATTAATTTAGAACAGCAAATATAAACAAATCCATTAAAATAAAGACAATAAATACTAAACAATGGAAAGAATATTTTGAACGACTTTATAGAGAAGAGCAGAACAGTACAGTAAATGGTCCAGAATAGAAATATGATACCCTAAAGCAGATAAAAGTAAAAATAAAATTAGAGGATGGCACAAAAGCAGTTAAACAACATTGAAGGACAGAAACAGAAAGGCTCCAGGTTGTGATGGTATAAGAAACGAACTTTTAAAATACGGCGAAAAACACATTGAAGAACAATTTATGATGTTTTTCAATAAGATAATCGAAAATGGCAACATACCAAATGAATGAAAAATTAACATAACGATCCCGATTTTTAAAAAGGGTAACAAAGACAACCTAGAGAACTATCACGGCATTACATTTTTACACTTTACATAGAAATTGTTTACAGAAGTACTCGTGAATAAACTAGATGTATATATGCAAATAAGCAAAGAAAAATAAGAATTTCGTGCAAATAGATCGATCACAGATGAAATATTTATATTACGTCAGCTGGTTGAGAAATCAATTGAATATAATACACCAGCCTTCGTATGCTTCGTGGACCAGCGGAAGGCCTTCGATCAGGTAAAACTACATGGCTTTATTACATTACTAAATGAGTACCAGCGGAGAAGATAAAATTATTGAAGATTTAAACAGAGGCAGTGCGACAAAAAAAAACAGATAGGGAACGAATTTACAGAAGAAATCAAATATACGCCAAGGCGATTTACTGAGTCCAGTATTGATTAGCTTAGTAATGGATAAAATAATTCAATGCACCAAAAATTTGTGAGCATATAAGATGAGCCAACAAAACATATCAATTTTTCGATTCGCCGACGATGGGGACGCAGAAGACAATTTGCAAAGGCTTCTGGTGTAGGTACAGCTAAAATAAAATCCATGGTAATATCAAGGAAACCCGTTCGATGTAAATTAGAAATAGAAAATAACATAACAGTAATCAGCTTCAAACATATCGGAGTAGAAGTATGAAGCGAACGCAATATGTATAGGGAAGTCAAAGAACAAGTTATGAAGGGAGCCCTCATTTCGGAAAATCTGGATATCTTCGTGACGCAACCTTGAAAAACAAGTACTTTGACACAACGAGAACAGTTAAAATCTACAGGACAATGGTAAGGCCAGTAATGACTAGAGATCGGACACATCGGGCTGAAATGGACGTCAATACGACGGACGATATAAATAGTCTACAACATCTGTAAGTACATCACGCAGTTGCTGAATAGCACTATTCATTCGGTTAACTGCATATCTATTTTTTGTGTGCAGTGTTGCCAACAGTATTTTTTTAAATCCGTTAAATTTGTTGTAGATTTCCGTCAAAAATCCGTTAAATTTTTTTTTTTCCGTCAATAAAATCCGTCAGAATAAAAAATGTGCCAAACAAATAAAATTTATTTTATAATAAAATTTTATAAAAGAAGAACTTATATTAAAAATCGAAATTAAAATCGTCATCACTGTCCGTACCATCAACAGGTTGGCCCATAGCAGTGGAGGTTGAAGGTTCGCTTTGCCTATAGCTTTGCATAGTCCCCACCATACGAATTACTTTTTCAGGCAACTCATATGAAAAGCAGGTTTTATCGTTCCTCTTCAGCCCTGATCTTATATTCAAAATTGCATTTACCATACTTTCCTTCATTTTATTGCGCAGCTTTGATTTCACAATATTCATCACACTAAAAACCCGTTCTGCCTCTGCATTGGAGTATGGCAAAAGCAGAATTGAAAAAGCAAAATCGCATAACTCCTTGAAAGGATTTGTGCCTGTAGCATCTTCATACTCTTTGACTTCGGACCAAAACGCCACAGTGTCATTGATGTTCTCCCATTTAGTGTAATTTATGGCGTTCCATTGCGTCTCGATTAGAGATATTTCATGTTTTGAATACTCTAAATGGGCCAATAAGGGACTTAAAGATTCTTTGTGAACCCTTAATACGTTTTTGCATGAGAGTAGATTGGTTTTCTGCAGGATTTCGATATTGTCAGGTAACCTACAGTAAACAAGACGGAGACTCTTTTAGGGAACATTGAGAAATGAGAAACTGACAACTTACCTCAAACGTAATTGTTGAATTAATTTTAAAAGAAAGTTAATACACCGTTGACGAAGATCTTGTTCACTTTGCCCGTTTATAAGACCTTTTTCCCTCATTTCTCGTATCTTGGATTCGAATCCGTAACCAAGGTATGGCTTAGGGTCTAAATGATTCTCCACAATTATAGTTAGCGGATCAATATTGGGACGTGGCATGACTACTTTTGAAACCAGAAATCCAATAAGCGTAGATAAATCCGTAAACAATTTACATGGATCAGCATCTTTGGCATCAAAAGATTTGTTCGTTAGTTGCAATTGTTCTAATATGGGACATAGGAATGAAAATAAGGCCAAATTACTCTCATCTTTATACATATTGTACAACAATTCAGCAGTATAATTTCGTCGGGATATTTCAAAATGCGTTTGAAGTTCAAGCCATTGTTTCAAAATTCTATGTACAGCCGAATAAATTGATAACCATCGGGTTTGACAAGCTCTAATTATTTTTAATGGTTCGTGACCTTCATTAATTGTGCGATGCAGCTCTTTGTATTCAGCCTGTCGAACTGATGATTGAGAGAACCAATTGTATGTTTCAGAAACCATAAAATCCAGATTCCTCGGTAAGGTATCTTCTGAGGCGTGAGATACCGCAAGCTGAATCGAGTGACAGACACATCGTACAAGAACTAATCCTGGAATATCTTCTTTTAGGATTGCATGTACGCCATTATTTACACCTGTCATAACACTGGCATTGTCAGTTCCGATGCCAAGAATATTTTTAAACTCCAAACCAAATTCGTTTAGCGTCTCTTTAACCGCGGAAACTATTCCTTCTGCATTGCATGCGGTTAGTGGTGCCAATTTTAAAAAAGATGTTTGTATTTTCTTGGATTTTGTGCTGTAAAATATTATTACAATGCCAAGATATTTTACCATAGTTATATCCGTAGACTCATCCAGAAGTAAACTAAATTTTCCATTTCCAATATCTACTTTTAAATCATCTTTAAAGTGAGGGCTTAAGATATTTTTAATAATATTGGAACACTTTGTGCGATGCAATTGCATGTCTTTAACTGCTTGTGAATCATCTGCAAAATACTTCCCAAAGTAATAAATATACAATGCACAGAGATAAACTAATGTTCGCAGAATCGAATCGAACCGAAACCATTTAACCTTTTATAATAATATATAACAGGAAATATGTACAATAAAACTTATTCTATTATAATTATACTTATTCAAATAAATTATTTACCTAATCGATGCAAAGGGTTTTGCCTGTAATAAAAATAAATAGTTTTTATGACTGTAGAAAATACGACAATGAAGAAATGTAATACCTGCCCAGTCCTAAAGCAATTAACAATATTAAACATATCCCAGAACTCCAAGCTCTTTTCTATATACAATATATAATATTTACAATTTAAAAACTAGAATTAAATATATTAAACCTACATCTAAATAAAACTAAAAATACAAAATTAAATCTATTTTGCCTGAACAGTGTAATATGATATTTAGTATTTACAGACAAAAAATAGTTTGAATCGGTAAACAGCCAGTTAACACACTTACAGAACTTAATTTAGAATTTTTTGACGGAAACTTAGTTTCCGTTAAAAAATCCGTCACCCGTTGAAAATGTTTTTTTTCCGCTCCCCTTCACCAAAATCCGTTAGATATGACGGAAAATCCGTTAAGTTGGCAACACTGTTTGTGTGCGGTTAACCGAATGAATAGTACTATTCAATAACTGCGTGATGTACTTTCAGTTGTTGTAGATTATTTATATCGTCCGTCGTAATGACGTCATTTCAGCCCGATGTTTCGGTCCCAAGTAATGACTTATAGAGCGGAAACATGAGCAAAAACCAGCAATACAAAACAGCTACCATCGATAATAGAAATGAATACCCTGAGAGCAATAACGAAAAGATCGAGAAGCGATTAGGGCTAGGCGATACCGACGTTTTCGGTATCCCGTACCGATACCAATCGAGGTATCGATACTTAGCGATGTATCGGGTCTGTGCACGGTATCGATTATGAGTACTGGAATCGGTAAAGTATCGATAGGTATCGATGCTTTGGAATCGATACCTTGGAATCGATACCTTGGAATCGATACTTTGGAATCGATACCTAGAAATCAATATTCATAGCCTGTTTTATAGGTGTCGATTGTTTGATATCGATTTCAAGAGATATAAAATCAATTTACCGATTCTACCATAACTACGGTATGAAATTTGCAATATTGTGAGATTTTTTTTTTGTAATAATTATAGTTATGTCATAATAAGGATATTTGCTACACACAATAATATCATCCTTTTAAATATATATTATATAATATATATATAATGCATATATACTTAAAAATTCTTTACTTAAAAAGTTATTTGATCCTTTATGTACATTAAACATTTAAAAAATGCACAAAGGTAAGCTACCCGATACATGGCTACCCGATACATCGCTACCCGATACATCGATACTTAGCGAGTACTGGAATCGGTAAAGTATCGATAGGTATCGATGCTTTGGAATCGATACCTTGGAATCGATACCTTGATTCGATACCTAGGAATCAGTATTCATAACCCATTTTCTAAGTATCGTTTGTTTGATATCGGTTTCAAGAGATATAAAATTAATTTATCGATTCTACCATATCTACGGTATGAAATTTGCAATATTGTGATATTTTTTTTTGTAATAATTATAGTTATTATGTTTATGTTATAATATGAATATTTGCTACGCATAATATAAAATTCAACAACATCCTTTGAAATATTTACTATATAATATATATAATGCTATATATACTTAAAAATTCTTTACTTAAAAAGTTATTGCATCTTTTATGTACATTTAAAAAAATTCACAAAGGTAAGCTGTCCGATACATGGCTACCCGATATATGGTTACCCGATACATCGCTACCCGATACATCGATACTTAGCGAGTACTGGAATCGGTAAAGTATCGATAGGTATCGATACTTTGGAATCGATGCCTCGCTACCCGATACATCGATAGTTAGCGAGTACTGGAATCGGTAAAGTATCGATAGGTATCGATGCTTTGGAATCGATACCTTAGAATCGATACCTTCGTTATATGAGGTATCGGGGAATCGATACCAGTTATGGTATCGGGTATTGGACGATGTATCGATACTTCGCCCAGCCCTAGAAGAGATAAACTAAGATATTAAGAAATAAGAAACGAATGCAATGTTATAGATTTAGTGAAATTTGTGAGAAGGAGATGCAGAGAATGGAACTATCAGGCTACAAGAGCAGCGAACACACGACTAATCAGAGTTCCAAGAGATGGACAGCCAGTGGGAAGAGAAAAAGATAGGTGGAATATTGGATCTCGATATCCATAAGCACACCGTAAAAAAAAAGGAAGCTTGTAGAAAAACAGGTTGCGACCTACATAAAAGAAGAAAAAGATCAATTTATACTCTATCTTATTAAACGAACAATTTAATTAATAAATTTCCGTATATCGAATAATTGATAAAACGCAATTTCTATAATTAGAAAATAATTATTTTCATTATGAGTATTTTATACTACACATTAAATTATATTATGTATCATTAATGTTAATTTATACGCATTAAACCCAAATGTATCCTCATTTATTGTTCTTACAAACTTTGCGGTTTCTCGCCGACGAGATAATTGCAGTCATCAAATCTAATAACTCATCCATATGTATGTATGTACATACGTACTAGGGAACGTGACGTTTAAATGAAAAACATTGCTAAAACAAAAAAAGCTTCCAAAATATGGAATCTTTGAAACTCTTATATTATGTTGTGTAAATCCAAAAATACCGAAGCCATAACTTTTTCAGCAGATGGGGTTCCATCTTTTGCCTTCTTTGGTGCTTGTTCGCCAACGAAAGTCCTTTGTTTCGACTGTTTTTTCGTTTCTGGCATGAAGTGTCAGATTCGTTCTTCTTTCGCATAACTGATATTTATACATATTCGAAAATCTCGTTAAAATTGTCACACCATTTCGTTTTTAGTCGTCTAATAATAAACGCACCTATCATACCAATAACTTTTGGTACACAAATATTCGCGCAAAGTACCGAAAACACGATCAGTAGAGATGTTTGTAACCTATTTACGCATTTTAAATCGGCGATTTTTCAACACCATATCACAGTCTTTATCAATCACCTCCTAGGTATCTATTATAAACGTAGAACCTAGGTGCTAAGCATCACTCGTGCGCGTATGACCACAACGAAATGTCGCAAATCATTTTTGAACCATGTCATGATTCCTGTAATGCTTTTTAACTTTGCTTCGATTTCTTTTATAATTTTTCCACGCAAAAGCTAGTGTTATGTCAGCACAAGAAATTCCTTTTTTGTGTATTGATAATAAACTACGAATTTATTTTCTTTTAAAGCATATGAAACAATAACTATTTGATATATCTCACGTGCCTTCAAAAACTTTCCTCATTAAAGTAGGCTGTTTTTTAAGTAATCAAATATTGGTGCACATGCGAAGCTTTAGAAAACTTCAAATTCTGCCAGCTGTCGTACACAAATTTAAATTATGAAGGCTTATATTTTTTAAATTATTTTATTATAATGTCAGAGTTACAACATAAAATATTTATTATTCAAAGTTACTATAGAACTGTGCAAAAATTAGAAAATGCAGATTGGGCTTATTCCACTAATTAGTGGTTACAGGATTTCCAGCAACAGTATCCTAATCTGCCAGTTACTTACGCACAACTTACGAAAACATGTTCAAGCTTGTGTTATTAAATTTGGTGAAACAGGGGCAATAACTCGCAAACCTGGCGGTGGAGCACCTAGAAAACGAACAGCAAATTCCATAGAAAATATTCGACGTCCAATGGACAACTCACCCAAAAAATCTATCTCAAAACCATCACAACAAGTTCATTTATCAGTGGGAACATGTACTATTTTTGAAACCGACTTAAAGTTGTGTCCATGTAAAATTCAAGCAGTTTTGGAACTACAACAAGTAGATTTTATTACGAGAACACAGTATACAAAAATAATAATGACATTCTCGACAAATGCTTCTTTTCGGATGAGGCTTGGTTGCATCTTCTATCTCATCAGTATATTTAAGCATTCAAAATATGAGAATTTGGTCTGCAGAAAACCCTCATGAATTTGTGGAAACCACGCTACATCCACAAAAAATAGGCGTCTGGTTAGCAGTTTTATGAAAACGAGTTATACTGGGCTTATGTTTTTTAATCAAACCATAACTGCTGAAAGATATCGAAATGAATTATTAGAGCCGTTAATTAATGAACTTCATGATAATGAATTATTAATTTTCCTCCAAGATCTTCAGATTTGAGAATTTTAGACTATTTAATTCTTCCATATTTAAAGAATACCGTTTTCAAGATCAGACATCACACAATCGAATATCTTCGTAATGCTATTGTGAATTCTTGTACTGACATAACTAAAGAAATCCTAATAAATGGCTTTGAAAGCATGAAGCGTAGAGTTCAACTTTGTCTTCAAAATAATGGATCAACATTTCCAAAATCTGCTAGTATTTATTTTCTTTTAATTTTGACTATTGTAATAAATATTTTTTCAAAAACTAAATTACTAATTATTACACACATTTTCATAACATAACCCAAACTATCCAAATTATACGTTTGTGACAGATTACGTGTACTGTCATCGACCATTAAAAAAAGCATGGCCGTCTCCAAGGCACGTTACTTTTTCGAAATTTTGGATATAACTTTGTTGTTAAATATCAAAAACGCATAAATCTCTATGATGCGAGCGCACTCATGACTCATTATACTATTTGCGATACAAAATTAATTAAGACCGAATCGGAGAGAATACTTAAAGCGAGACGGAGAATAACAAAACTATTCTCTTTATTATTGTCTTTCAGCTTTAAGATATCGTCTCTGATAACTCTTTGTAATGCCTATAGTCGATCGCACAGTGGCGTGACAATTTTTTTTTAAATTGTCTTTGTCATTTTTTTTCTCGCTTATTAGAGAAAAGTTTGGGAAAATATTTTAGATATATATTCTATATAATTTTTTCATAGGTTGTCTTTTTGTTTCAGGGACACCTGGTATATATATTCAAATATAGAAAATCTTCCGGGTTCTGCTAGTTATATATAACTCAAACTAACTGGAATAATAGAAGTAAAAGTACATGAAAAGTACAACACGAAATATGTAGTTCATTTTCGCATTATGTGACTGCGTATCAGAAGTGCGATATACTCTTTGTAAGATTTATTTATAGGTACTTTCTCTAAACAAGAATTCGTTGTATATGAAACAATGCAGAATTACATTCCTGCGCCTTCATTGCATATACAATGTGGAAAAGTATATTAAATTTCAGTCTAATAATATATGCTATAAAGAACAAAACTAAATTAAGAAAATTAAAAAGTGAAAATACAAAAGTATTTTTAATAATATAAAATATTATTAAATATACATATATGAAATTATAAAAATATGACGGATTGGAATTTCAACCTAGATACATACATTCAGAACACGGTTCCAATCTATAAATGACAGGCAAAAACGGCTACTATGAAATAAGCAAAAGAAATAACGAAATGTTGCTAAATTGATTCTAATAATTTTAAAATTACTAAAAATAAATATCCAATCTGAATTATTAATAGAAATTTGCTCTACTTACTTTTATATGTACATTCTAAACAATGATAGAAAATGCATAAAGAAAAGTAAATCAAAAAGTGGAATTTAAGGTAAGATAAGATAAACCAGATTCTAAACACAATTTGTTATTTCACATAACTGAATTTAACATTAAATAAGGATGAATTGTAAATTATTGTTGTTAAAGAACGCTATATATGTACATACTTAACATAAAATTAGATGAGGCTGACGAAGGACAAAGTCGTCATTAATTAAGCGACAATTTTTAGAAAAGCCGACAGCAATGAAATATTGAAAACACATTTTAATTTTATAGCATTGCATACAAAGAAAAATATGTTATACGTTTGACGAACGTCAGTATTATTGTTAAATACTAGGCGTAGCAGTAAATTAATTGAATAAATTGAGAACACATTTTCAACTACATACAGTGCATACAAAAAGTTCTGGACCCGATCACTTTACAAACATAAGTAAATCAATCCAGTAAACGTTCGTTTAAATCGAATGAAATTTTTGGAAAATATGTGCACACAAAAAAAGTCTAAGGATATTTGTTTTATGTTATAATAAAATTTGTATATATTTTAAATTGTACATTTAACGTACATGTCAGGTTGAATGCTCAATGGGGAATAGATTTTGTTTGAGAACGTCCTAAAAAAACAATAAACAACACCATAAAAGCGATAATTGCCAAAAATGAATTTAGTGTGCTAATTTAATTGAATAACAGATTGCAATTTTATTCATTATGTTCCGGTTTCCCGGAAATATTTACAATAAGGTTTTGTTTCTATCTTATTTTTTCTTTACTTTTAGTTTTTCTTTATTACTATCATATGATTTAATGTATGTTTCTTTTGGACGCACCTGTATATTCGTATACATATCCATATAATATCAACCGCTGTGCACAAAAGCATTTAACTAGAATTATTTTAGAATAAGACATGCAAATCTCGTTAATATTTATATTACAGCGTTTATACTACAAAACCTTCGAGGGTAATTATCCCCTAAACTTAGCAGATGGGAATTTATGTAGCTTACTTTGAAAGTCCGAGCCGCTTATTGCCATAAAATAAATGCGTATTATAACCATGGGTTATAAGGGAAATTGTTTGTATCGATACATTTTATTACGGTCATGTTATTATACTTTGTAAAGATATTGCAATAATCATTCATTCTCAATTTAAGTTTGGAAATTCCACAAATACGTAATCAATGCATCTGAGAGATATTGTTGCAATATCTAGTATGAACCGTTATTCCCCCCAACCCCCTTTCACAAAGGTGGGGACCATTTTCACACAGACAAAATAATGTAAAAAAGTGTCATTCGAAAGGTTCACCAAGGCAAGACATAACATGTCTTGGTCTTTAACGTACAAACGAGAAATAACTTAGCAATTGTTATGTATCTCCTGTATCAAGTGTATTAATCTCGTATTAAATAAATCCGTATACATATTTACATGCGAGTATTCTTTTCAACAAAACAAAAAAGTGAAAAATCCAGCGTAAATCGTTCACATTATATGTCGGTTTTTCTTAAAAACTGCATTGCAAATTATTGTGTTTAACAATGGAACGGCGACATTTGACTTTAGATGAAATGAATCGAGCAATAGGTCAGGTCATCTTGAAGGTGGCGTGCGGTAAGTCGAAGTAGCTGAACGGATAGGAGTTTCCCAAAGTGTCATCAGTCGACTGCGAAAGCGTTTGAGGGAAGCCAGTAGTCCAGCTGAACGACATCTAGGGCGTAGACGCTGTATAACGGCAGCAGGACATATTTTTTATTTTAAATGCTAGAAGACAACCTATAATAACAGCACCTGAGTTGGTTACGGAACTACAGCGTGCGCATAATTTAATTGTTCACCGAGATACTGTGAGAAATCGTCTCCATGAAGCTGGACTAGATTCTCGACGGCCAATAAGATGTCCACCTCCCTCAAGAAGTAATCGCGGAGCAAGATTAGACTGGTGTCAAGAATTTATAAACTGGGATGAAAATGCTTGGGCTACAGTTTCGTTTGCAGATGAATCCATATTTGGATTTCATTGTGATTCTCGTCGGACAAGGGTATGGAGACGATCTGGAAATATGGAACGTTTGAATCTTGTTCTGGAAGTACATAGTTACAAAAGTGGTACTGTTATGGTATGAGGCGAAATAATGATTGCCAGTCGGACCGAACTCATTTTTCCAAATGGTTTTTTGACAGCTCAGAAATATTTGGATAATATTCTTCCACCCATTGTGTGTCAATTTGTTTAAAAGCAAATTTAAAAATGTGCATTGTTATAATTGCTTAAATTTTCGAAATATCTTTTATTTTATTAAAGATTTTACATGAATATGTTACATATTTAAACAATAAATAACATTAAATATAAATATTCTCTGAAATCAGTAATTGCGAATAGAATACTTATATTTTTAAAAATATCCTTAGACTTTTCTTGTCTGTGTATTTTATTCGTATTAAAATTGAGTTTCAAAATAAGTGATTAGTTTTGGCAAATTTCCAAAGTGTTCCTGAAGAAACTTAAATTTGGAATTTGTATTAATTCCTTGCATTCAGAAATACTTCGAGCTTCGTCATTTAAATATGTAACGAAATTTTGTAAACTACCTAAATTCTGTGTATAAAAACTAGTAGCTTCCAACCATGATCTCCATCTAGTTATTACTGAAGAGGGATACAGTGACAAAAATGGAAGTTTTTCCTGTAATGAGCTACTCTCATTGGTGCTTTTCTGAAAACCTTTTAAAAAGTGGATACAAGTGGATACAAGATGTCTCTGATATATTCACAGATTCTGTGAAGAGCATGTGCAACACACGTAATATGCAGCATATTAGGATATGTTTCCTTTAATAGTCTGCCTGTTTTTATCACATATGCAGTACTGTCACTGACAAAAATATTTTTTCTTTGTACCTGTCGTCCGAATGAAGCATTTGGTACATATTCTCGTATATGATTTTAGCTAATGTTTCCACATCAACTGTATTTATAACTTTTGTTGCTATTACATATGCGTTTAATGGAATAGTTGGATGTAGTACACCAGCTACAACATTTACCACACAGCGTCCTAACATATCCACCGTTTCGTCGGCGCTTATCCATATGTATTGATTGTATTGATTTAAAAGATGGCTTCTAATGTGTTCTACTGTTCTGTTATTAACAGCCACATCTAATGTGGTTAATCCGTCATTTAATTTGAGATTTCGATTTTCAAAATAAGTGATTAATTTTGGCAATTTTCCAAAGTGTTCGTGAAGAAAGTACAACTGATTTTTTAAATTTGGGATTTGTGTGAGCTCCTTGCACTCACCAATACTTCTAGCATCCTCCTTTAGCAGTGTTACGAAATATTTTAGACTATCGAAATTCTCAGCATAATAACTAGTAGCTTCCAGCCATGTTCCCCATCTAGTTATTACTGGAGTGGGAGGCAGTGATAGAGATGGAAATTTTTCCCTGAAAAGAGCTAATTTCAATGGTGCTTTTCTGAACATTTTTTTAAAAGTTGATACAAGTCTATCAACTTCCGGAAAAGTGTCTCTGATATATTCACAGATTCTGTGGAGAGCATGTGCTACACAAGTCTAATATTCAGCATATTAGGATATGTTTTCTTCAATAGTCTACCTGTTTTTAACATATACGCAGCACTATCACTGACAAATAAAAGTATTTTTTCTTTGTACGTGGCGTCCGAATGAAGCATTTTTTGCATATTCTCCTTAATGGTTTCAGCAACTGTTTCCGCATCAACTCTATTTATAACACTTGTTGCTATTACATATGAGTTATAGGGAATAATTGGATGTAGTACACCAGCTACAACATTTACGACATAGCGTCCTAATATATCGACAGTTTCATCGGCACTCGGCACTTATGTATATTTTGTTACGCTCGAAAAATGATTATAGCATTTGGGCATTTTTAAGGAGTTAATTACATTAATTGCTAACTTTAAGTCATCATAGGCTATTCCAAATTCAATATTATCGTTTAATATAATTTTATTTACTTTAATTACTAATTAGCGATCATCATAGGCTATTTCAAACTTTAATATCTTCATATTATTTTGTATGTTCAAATATTTTGGATGTCTCTATATACATTTTATTCTTAACCGGATTATTTTTATATACTTCGGCGCAGTTTGACATTTTGGAAATTTTATGCGAAGTCATGCTTCGTTTATTTGTATTGATATTTCGATTTTTGTTTCTTCTTAAACAATTAAAACTAAACTGCACAAGTCATTGTGGTTTTTTTTTATTACAATTTTGTAAATCTATTAGGATGCTTTAATTTATTGTACATATAACCTTTTTTTAAACTTAATTTTGGATTCTCCTTTTCATTTGCTCAGAGCGACATCTTCGCGCAACTTAGTTTAACTTCCGATTATTATTATTATCCTTAATTGCTGCGATTTAATTACCGAATTTTGTTTGTTAGCTTCCTCATTTACTCTTGAACCTTGTCAGGGTATTTGGGTAAGTATCTTCCTTTCTTTCAAATATTCCGTTCAGAATAGTTTTTGTTACTATGACGTAGTTTTCTTCCCGAATAAATAGTTGTATATTCGTTAGGAAGATCCTCTTTCTTTACTGTTCAAGCTCTGAAGTAGTCAGTTGTTTGAAAACTCGAAGTCAATTTTTGAAATTTATATAGTGTTACTTTCTGCTTGTGCAGGATTTGGTCAAACTTGACTTTGTTAATTAAATTCACTGGTGTAGTGTCTTTATTCGGGGATTGTTCCTTGGTTTTAGAAGTTTTCATGACCACGTGTTGCTTCAGGTGAGTTTCTAGATAATGGGACGGCTGTAATTTTATCACGGCATTGGTCTCTGCTTTTTAATATTACTTTGGGATCTTCCATTTATTCTTTTCTTTTCTTATTTATTTAGTGCTGCTAGTGCAGACTACTGAAAAGCTATTTTTTGTATCGAATAAGGGAAAGTTGCGGCGATATTTTCTGCGAGATATATCGATCTTTGTCAGCATCCCCGCCGAAATACGCATCCTTGATCATCTGATAACTGGTATCCAGGAAAATCTCTTCATTGGATACAAGGACAACTAAGACGCAAGGTAGTGTCCGTAGCATATTATTCTCTTGAGACCGAGTTCTAGATAATTGTTATATTATTTTTTTGGGAGGACCGCATGGTGTTCGACCCACCATTTTGTGTAACAATATTTGCGAACTTGCATCCCTGTAAATTTACAGTTCTTCATTTTGTACAACTAGCATAATCATTTCTCTAATATAACTTGCTGTAATATTTTTTATATAAATATAATATCAACCTCATATATATAGATTGGATTAAAAGGGAGAAATTTGTGTAAATTTAATTCTTTTTTTTTATTAATCAGTATAGAATTCTGATGTGTTTTTTTTAATATCTAAAATTGTTTAAATAAATTAATCACCTTATTAGAAATCAATTTCACCATATAGAGTATTGTTCTAGTTTTTTTTAATTATTATCCATACATATAAATTTTACGTATACTGAGTGTGGCATAATTGTTGTAAGGTACGTCAAAGCTTTGAGGAACTACTTACGCAAACTATAAATCATAATACACGAAGTTCATATTGACTTTTATATTCTATAACGTATAACTATTTTGTTGAATTAATCTCTGACCTGTTGATACAGAGTGTTTAACTCTCTATTAAGTCTATTTGGTGCAAATAATATTTTGTCACACTTTATTATTTTTCTTAATAAATATTGTTGTTATTGTTATATACCGTATTACTAACTAGGGGTTGGCTAGGGATAATAATAATTATTATTCTAAGATAAATACAATAATTAGATGGTGCTGATGAAGTTTCTTCAAAGGTCCAGGACGTGCGTGGTATTGGTTAATTAAAATAAATACACAAAAACTAACAAATAAAATAAAACACAGCGGCGTCCTTAAAGTTTATATTTATATTTACATAATAAGAAATTGAAACTCGTATATTTAAAAGCAATTAAAACAAAGTAATATGTACACGAGGAGCGGCAATTAAGTAACTAAAATTAACACATAAAAATACTTTGAAACGAACGTTAAATGGAGTAGTAAATTAAGGGTTAATTAATTACGATGAATATAAAATAATCTCTGTATAGAACAATACAGTTACCTTGAGTTGGCGGCCACGTGGTCTGAAGATATACTCGGACAAGTATATGTAGAGCGGTGTTGGCCGGTGGGATAAGAAATTAATTAGTTTAAATTAATAGGAATTCGCTTAAAAGAATAATATATATAGAACAATACAGAATTACCTTAGAAGCGGAAGAGATGCAGGGGGCACGTGGCCATGCCACCGGTACTTGACCAGTACGGCGCGTGGTGTTGCACTTTCGAACGTTCGAACGAGAAGGAGGACCATTAGTTTTTCGTCGATAGGAAAGGGTCTAGAAAACGGTCTGTTTATGATCTATCGAAGAGGGGGTCGATAACTTGAATTATAATTAATAAGAAGCGCGACGTAAAGATGACTTCTATCGATGTCATAAATATTATTAGAGTAACCCTTGTGACATAAGCTTTCTAACGATATCAAACACAACACATAAAAGAAGATGTATGTAATATTAATTAAGAATTTAAAATGGAATGTACTAGAAAGAAATTCGATAGTAACGGTTATCGAGTCAGGTAGATGACGAAGGGTCTGTCGGTCAAGATATATGAAAAGAGAAATGCTTTCCCTTTGTAACGAAAATGAAAGTTTGTACAAATGTAGAAAAATGTCTTAAGTTAAATATATTATTAAAATGAGATATTCAAGGAAGAATATATGTATTTAAATAAATGAATTAAAACTTCTATACGCTAAGCGTAACAATTCGCCCACCCTTTGAAAGACATTTTTTTATGTCTATGAGTGTCTTGCATAAGAAATTGTTAATTAATCGTTAAGTTGTTTTAAGGACAATAAAAACACGGCCAGGACCGATTTGTGCTTACTGCGCCTACACCATGTTACGTATGGCGTAAGGGGAAACCTGTAAACCCCTTAACTAGGCGAGGTTGCGCTCTTAAAAATCAGAGGTACAGTTTGAATTAATTGACTTGAGTAATTAATCAGAGTTCGATTAATTAAATGCAAAAGAAAAAAACTGACCTGATTAGTAAGTCGCTAGGTGTTAGTCGCGACACAATGTAGTATAAATATGTAATATCGAACGAAAACAAAAAAGGTGAATGGGCCCTAATCTATCATTACATATCTAACTAACTTGATTAAATTATTATTCCTAATATTTAATTGAAATACCCGTTCGCGTACTATTCACACTGTAGCGGCGATCTTGCTGTTGGTATTTGGCGTCGATTCTTGGGTTTTCGATGGCGGCTTTTGTCCGTTGTCGGTCGGTCGCTGTTGACTGTCCCCGGTCCTGCAAATCGACGGCAGCCAAGAGAGGTATACAGCGGCGTCGCTCGAAGGGGATCGTTTCTACCTGCTCTTGATGCGTTGTACTTCGATGTCGATTAGGAGAATTCCTTCGCTGTATCTGCGTTGACCTAGTTAACTTAGGCGATTTTGATTTCTGCGAAAAACAAACAGACTCGATTGTGCGTGGAGGTGGGATAGGGTTATTTGTAGGATTACATTTGGTTTGATGGTAAGATTCGGGACCTGCAAAGAATTTAATTGTATTACGATTTTTCTTACCAAAATGTAAACAACGTACCGTACTATATTAAATACCGCGTCTTGCGTCTCGAAGAATGGCATTCCCAATATTAAATTTTCTCGCAAATCCGGTGCAATTAGAACAGGGACTTCTATTACTTGATTCTGGATGCGTGCACTTACGATTCCAGTTCCGGTAATAGTCATGTGTGCAAATTTGTGTCCTAATGATGCTGTACTGACCTTGTTTGAAGTTATGTGTCTAACAACTGCAGGAGCGGCAAAGTTATGGGTCGCCGCGGTGTCCAAGCTGGCGTCGACAGAGTGTCCTGTGACTTCAACACATATACGAGGTGTTTTCGGTGATGAATTATGCTGTATATAATTCAACGATGGTTCTTGTTTCTTTCTCAGAAGTGGGCACTTGCGATGCCAGTGATTATCAGAACAGTAATCACATCGCGGTAATCATTTCGTCGTTAATTGCTTCACTTTGTTGCCTGAAATTGAATTAGATGATAAAGACGATGTCTTACTTCCGTAAATGTCTGCTGGATCGCCATGAATGTAGTTGTCTATTTCCATGCATGCTTCTCTTAGCGCTTTCGATGTTTCTAGAGGTTTCGGTCCTAACATCACTTTGTATTCGGATCGTAATTGCCTCTTGATTAAAGCTGCGATCTTCGTATCAATCCAATTTGGATATAAACGATTGCACAATCGTTTTTTCTTTAAGAGAAAAGGAACTGCGCGTTCATTCTCTTGCTGAAAATGTCCGTATAGAATTTCATGAAGTTTGTCCTTACGTTCGTTCGACTTGTAACGTTCAAGAAATAATTCGCTAAAACATTCAAAAGAATCAATTTCATTATCGAATTGCTCAAACCATAATGCTGCTTCTCCGTGAAGATATGTTGCGATTTCAATTATCGTTCGTGTGGGGCTTAGCGTTTCTGCTTTCAGATGTGCTTCTAGTTGTTGGAGGAATACTTCAGGGTCCTAGAAAATACCTCCACTAAAAACATCTGGCTTTGGAGGTGATACACGTGGTGTTGCAACTGATCTACAAAATTCCTGTAAAACATTGATTAAACATTGTATCTCTGATGAGTTTTCGTTAGGCGCCACCAAATCATTCGATTTGGAATTAGAAGAGTTGTCCTGTTCATTTGACTTCACCATGTTGCTGTGGATTCGTTGATTACACTTAATCAAATTTTGCCTCACGTTCTGGGCGTCACTTATTACTAAAAAGGGGTGGCTAGGTATAATAATAATTATTATTCTAAGATAAATACAATAATTAGATGGTGCTGATGAAGTTCCTTCAAAGGTCCAGGACGTGCGTGATGGGGGTTAATTAAAATAAATATACAACAACTTAGTTACTAAATAAAATAAAACACAGCGGCGTCCTTAAAGTTTATATTTATATTTACATAATAAGAAATTGAAACTCGTATATTTAAAAGCAATTAAAACAAAGTAATATGTACACGAGGAGCGGCAATTAAGTAACTAAAATTAACACATAAAAATACTCTGAAACGAACGTTAAATGGAGTAGTAAATTAAGGGTTAATTAATTACGATGAATATAAAATAATCTCTGTATAGAACAATACAGTTACCTTGAGTTGGCGGCCACGTGGTCTGAAGATATACTCGGACAAGTATATGTAGAGCGGTGTTGGCCGGTGGGATAAGAAATTAATTAGTTTAAATTAATATGAATTCGCTTAAAAGAATAATATATATAGAACAATACAGAATTACCTTAGAAGCGGAAGAGATGCAGGGGGCACGTGGCCATGCCACCGGTACTTGACCAGTACGGCGCGTGGTGTTGCACTTTCGAACGTTCGAACGAGAAGGAGGACCATTAGTTTTTCGTCGATAGGAAAGGGTCTAGAAAACGGTCTGTTTATGATCTATCGAAGAGGGGCTCGATAACTTGAATTATAATTAATAAGAAGCGCGACCTAAAGATGACTTCTATCGATGTCATAAATATTATTAGAGTAACCCTTGTGACATAAGCTTTCTAACGATATCAAACATGATATATAAAAGATGATGTAAATAATTTAATTAAAAGAATTTATTAAAGTATGGAATGTATCTAGAAGAAATTCTACATTACTGTTATCGGTTGACGGTCCAGGTAGAAGGAAGGGTCTCGGTCAAGAAGATGACAAAAGAAATGCTTTCTCTTTGTAACGAAAATGTACAGTTTGTACAAATGAAAAAAAATGTCTATGTTCAATATAATTTAATCGAGATATTTAAAGACGAATATGTGTATTTAAATAAATGAATTAAAACTTCTATATGCTAAGCGTAACAACCGTTGTTAGTGTTTTATTTCTGTAAGTCCTTATTAGCAAAAGTGTTAGACTTAGCGACACGGTTAACCAGGTATACGAACACCTTTATAGTACTCTTAAGCTCTTATGGCCCAAGGGTGATTCTACGTTGACCAGTGAACTCGCCAGACCGAACGTAGTGGTGCCCATTTAACTATCTATGCGTTGTGATAGCCCACGACGCTTCCTGATTTAATTTCTGAGCTGGCCGATGAGTTTTTCGGTGGCCTTTGTAGACCAGGGGCGGAATTAGGGCATTGTCCTAATTCCCACTGTGGTTTTTGTTACCTATACAGTTTTAGGGCTAACAAGGTACTGATTTGAGAGATGGCTTCTAATGCATTCTACTGCTTTCGTGTAGCACTTAGAAGCATAATATTTGCGTGGATTCATCAGGAACATTTCGACTATTATATTTTTGGAAAAACATTTTGAAAGTGGGATTGTTAAGTTTATTTAATGGAATATTTGCCGCTATTAAAGTTTCACAGAGTTCTTCGTTAAAATTGTCAGATTCCAACGAGTCTAATTTCTGTGTTTGCGATGCCAAGTGACGTTTTACGTGCGATTTCTTGGAATTTTTTAATGATATTTTACAGACTTTGCAATAAATTTCGGAATCATTGGCAATGGACATACAATCAGTATGTTAATCTAACTCGCCCTTGTTTCACGATGCCATTCTCGACGTTGTTCCATATCATATCTGAAAAAGTAACTTAAACAATGTTCTAGATCTAAATAAATAAAAATTAAAAATATATGTGTAAGTTATTCAAACTGAACGAAATTCACTGGACGCTTACGTATATATGTAATTAATAGTTATAACAATGAAAGAAAGAAATTAACTAACAGTACTTTATTTATCTTACGAAATATAAACTAATAAATAAAATAAATTATAAAAACTCTTCCCGCTTTTATCTATGCCCACGATGGAAGGAATTTAACTCTAATATTGAAGTAATTGCGTCATAATTCAACGACAAAAAACAGATGTGCGGTTAACAGAATGAATACTGCTATTCAATAACCGCGTGTTGTCGTTAGCAATGCTATAGACTATTTATATGGTCCATCGCAATTTCGGCCTCTCGAGTCCGGTCCCTAGTAATAATCCATATAAACACTAATAACTCGATTCTTAGGCATACTTGAAATAAGCGGAAATGGTAGCTATCTTAAGTTTCTAAAATTCTTTGTTGAAGAATATCATTGTTTGTGAGTGCCGTCCTATCATATTCCACATGTTCTGTTGGTCACAAGTCCGGCAAGACAGCAGGTCATGGTAAGCGATCAACATTAGCATTATCTTACTGAAAATTAGGTTTATCGGTTGTGGAAAATATTGAGTGTCCGTTTAATACTGAAGCTGACAGTTTGTGTCAAATTTTGGTTAAGTTATCATTACTTCAGTTGTGTTCGACCACAACAATTAACATTAAGCATCCTATGCGGTAATCACGTTTGACGTAAATATAAAATTGATAAAATCAAACACAATAACCTTACTTTTCGAAATGTTTATTGCCAATATTTGATAATTACAATTCTTTAAGTAAATGGGATATATTGTGCTGCGTTTGAAGCAAGAAATGTGAAAAATAAAAGCTAACGGAAAACAAGCATGTACGACTATGGCAAAAGATGTCAAATACCTATCGACAATAACTATAATTCTCAGTATGGCAAACACAAAGCAAAGAAATTTGCAAAATTTGCCAAACGTAAGCTTCAGTGTGAAACGGACACCCGATATAATATTAATGATGATTCAAAAACATTATTGACATAACGAATCGCTTTAATGTTCCCTAAATTACAACTAGATGAGATCTGCTTCCATGGCAGATAGTCCCTCCATAATCACTTGTGTAAGAATCGTATGTCGCTGTACAAGAAACTGCGAGATTATAATTTCTCATGGACGTTTTCGGACCATTTTACGACCATCATGAGCTCGGAAGCAAAATCGAGATTCGTCACTGAAGACGATTTGGTATTATTCGTCATTTCAGTGCAACCTTTCGTTACATTAGACAATCAATATAATTTTATGTCGCGAATTTAGAAGTAAACAAAGTCCGGTATGATCTAAGCTCAAAAGACAGAATTCTTCGATATATAGTCAGGAGATTTGTTGATTAATTAAACCTCTCCGTCTATTACCAGTTTTCCTAATTGACGAGAACGATATCTAAGATCCACAAGCCGAAGAGCTTGCGATCAGGGACGTTCGGGGCGTAAACGTTAATAAAAAATTCGAGAAAGTCACATCTATTCCTATTCCTATCTGTGAATGCATTTCGCTCTTATTGGAACTCATCAGCACACGATATCCTGGAGATAGATATGACTTCCAGTGCTATACTGGGTGTATATGTACTTAACATTTTGACCTTACTGTAAACGAGAATTAATGACTATTAAACGTCACTTTACATGCAAATGTCGTTTAAAATATTACGTTAATTACTACAATTCGACAAACTAAGTTCGTACCAATATGCAAAACGTAACACGTCCCGTCGTTAACCTTCCTTGTTATTAGTCTAATAAAGAATTCATCAAAATCACATTAACATTGTATCGTAAATGTCGCGTAAACGTTGTCGCTCCTCTTTATTTTCTACCCATCTTTGCCAACATAGAGTAATTATAACGAGACTATGTCCTATAGGAATAGCAACAACAATGAATAATACAGTTTGTCGTAAGTCGATTATCCTGCTATGTTCAAACTTAGTTAATTGATTAAAATTAGCATGTTGTCGAATAGGAAGCATTCTTTAACATTACTTGGATTAAATAAAGCTATAAGTATACTTTACAGTGACACTTGAGTAAATAATGTCAACAGAAACACAAAAATATTTTTAGTTCATTGCCAGTAATCGAATTGTTGAAATTTTCATCGCTTGCTGGTACGAACGCAATATATATTTCCTGAAAATTTTCTAAAATATATCAATGTTTACTGAATGATCATTTATTTATGGTATACAGTATATATTTCTCCGACCAAACTACTTTGTTTAGCCATTTCTTCCAATTACTCATGGTCTGCTGAGTCCAAAAATAATCTCTATTTCCCTCCATTACGTACAGTTCTTTTTGAAAAATAAAAAATAAATTAAAAAAAGCATAACACTAATAAAAAAAATATTATTTTATTACTAAAAAAAATTGACTAAACAATATTTCTTATAATTAAACAAACAATTTGAATCATATTCTATTTTAAAACACTTCATTAACTCTTGAATATCACCACAAAAAAAAAACGAGATTTCCTCTTTGGAGAAAAATTTAGCGAATTCTCTCTCTCCTTGCCTATACCACGAAAATTAAGTTGGGGTGACAGCAGGTTTCTATTTTTTACTCTTGACCGCAGCAATTCGTCAGCATCTTTTGAAAGGCCTAAATTTCGAACCAGATCATTAAGCTCGTTCTGAGAAAATAATTTTAATCCTTTCAGTTCGAATTACACCTACGCGTATTAGTAAATACGTCTATAAACAACTTCGAACTATGGTAGCTGTTTACGTATTCACGTACTGCATACGTATAGCACACGAAGTGCTGGTAACATGAGTCTTCCGATCCTATCGCTGGCTCATGCCTCAGTGAGCCGACTGAGAATGCCGGTCTTTATTCATTAACAAAGAAATCTGAAATAGATTCTTACTGGGGAGGTATTGTCTATCCATCTTCCGAATCACTCAGCATATCATCTAAACTGGAAAGTGGGTGTGGAACTGGTATTTCAGAGTTATGAGACACTGGACGAATAGTTGAATTAAAGTTTCGGTGAGATATTTTCTTTTTATTTATCGTATTAAAACCTTTCACATCTACCGAACTGAAATAGCAGTCGATAGTTGGGTTCTGCTGTTCACGCCGCATCATAGGAATACCGAAACGTAATTAGTACGGATTATTAAACGGATAATAACCACTGATGAAACGTGGATTTCTTATTTTAATCCTGAGACCAAAAGTCAATCCAAAGAATGGCGTAAACCCGAAGAAGGACCTCCACTTAAGACGCGTGCAGTTCTATCTTTGCTTACTGTATTCTGGGATTACGAAGTGATTATTTTTATGGATTATGTGGTGAAAGGTACTACAATTAACGCAGGATATTATTCGAATCTATTATCCGGACCACTGCGGCAGGCACTTATCAGAAAACGACCTGGGAAGTTGTATAGGCGTCCGTTATTGCAACAGGATAGTGAAAGACCGCACACCGAAAGAAAAACGAAGAATGTTTTGAACAATTTGCGATGGGAATTGCTTCCACATCCACCTTATTCATCAGATCTTGTAACGGGTGATTTTCATCGGTTCCCAGATTTGAAAAACCTAGTTCGTTTTGAGAGTTTAATTGACGTAAAACCTACTATAAATAAGTGGATTGAGGAGACACCGAAAAAGTTCTTTGAGAACGGCTTAAAAAAATTAATTTATCGTTGGGATAAATGTATTCAATTAAACGGCGATTATGTTGAAAAACTACATTGTAATATTGGTGAAAATTGACAAAATAAAAAAATTATAGCTAAATTCCCAGAACTTTGGAAATTCTACGTATACAATTTTTTTCTTTTAAATTTGGAAGAAGTGTTACCAATTCAATTAGAAAATTGCATAAGGAAACGATTGTTTAAGTTGTAATATGATATAATGCGGCTTGTGTACGAAATCAACGGTCTTCAATACACAGACAAATGCGTTTTGAGTTCATCACTTCAGGTAAAACGGTCGCTGTAGATCGCTTTTTGAAACTAATACTGCGAGTATATTTTAATCTTTAGCATTCCGGTGATTACTTTTTCATAACAACCGACTCAGTGTGTAATAAAAAAATACAGGTCAGTTATTAATCACTCACGGTACTCGAAGAACTTCGAAAAACATTTTTTCTTTTTCCTAAAATTAAAAATGATATTAAAAGGATTAGCATTCAATGGCATTGAATTCACACAAAGAAACGTAATAAGCGCTTTGAGCAGCGCCTTAGAACAAAATTTCGTACAAGCATTTTAGCGGCCTTACGAGCGTTCGAAAATTTGTTTTAAGAATTAATGTGAAAAATTAAATAAAAGTTCATTTATTTCATTTTTCTGTTCATAAAAGAAAATCAGTCATGAAACTTTTTGAGTGCAATGTATATGTTCCGAGCATTTATACATATACGTACCATTTATAAAATTTTTGTTGACTTTTCAAGAACGTTTGCTTTTAATATCCAAGGGATTCACTATAACTTTCCTATCCGGGGGCTGTGACATTTATCAAATATTACAGTTACTCTTTGTGATTGCAATAAAACTTTTCTCAATATTTTGCATTTATAATTTATAAATTATAAATTATAAATGGAAAATATTGAGAAAAGTTAACAAAAATATTATAAATTATAATATTTTTGTATTGCATGCCTCCCGGCTTAATATTGGGTTTAATAACATGAATTTTCTAGTTTAGCAGGATGTAATTTACTTTTTTTTTCCTAAAGTAAAAATTATGGAACATTTTTTTACAAAATAATTTACATATTAATTGATAAAAAATTCATATTAAACTGTATGTATAAATTTACATATCACAAATTACATATTTTATTTCCGTAATAATAAAAATGCGCGCTCTTTAAAGCCAAAAGGTTTTGTGATATTTCACAAATCTCTGGACACATTTTGCTTTAGTTTAAAGTAAATTTAATAAACTATAAAGGATGTTTACGATTAGGAGAAAATAATAAATTATACTTAACTTAAAACAAATTACATAAAAAATAGATGTGCAGTTAACCGAATGAATAGTGCTATTCAACAACTGCGTGATGTACTTGCATATGTTGTAGACTATTTATATCGTCCGTCGTAATGACGTCCATTTCAGCCCGATGTGTCCGGTCTCTAATAATTACTATTTATGAATTTATATATTTACTTTAAATTATATCTTATTACTAGAGCACGGACACGCTTACCACATGACGCAAAGTCCAGTGCAGTACTGGCGAAAGGCTATATTTCTAAAATATTTAATTTTATTTATATAATTGGAAAACGAACGGGTGGTGATCTATAAAATTACGAAATACATATTTATTTGTTGAAAAGTTGTATTTATAAAGTTTTTAATTTTATTGATAATTGGAAAACATACTGGTGGTGATCTATCTATCTAAAATTACGAAATACATATGTATTTGTTGAAAAGTTGTATTTTTAAAGTTTCTAATTTTATTTCTATAATTGGAACATTTTTATTTGTTCATTTTGTCGTTCAAGTTGAGTAAAGGAGTATTAATATTGACTAGCAATAGTTTCTCAAGGGTTTCTTCTGTCAATTTTGTTCTCCTTGAATTAAGTACATCCTTATAAATAGAAAACGTCCTTTCTACACCGCAACTGGTTATAGGAGCATACTGGAAATATTCTTTTATTTTTTCATATTTAGCCGTTAGATTTTGTGGAATTGTCTCCATACATAATTGCTGCAATGTAATTAAATCTGGATTTCTATTAAGAATTGCTTCAAACTTTTGCCGAAGGCCACATCCGAAGTCACTTGGAATACTTTTCAAATTATTAACAGCCACATCTAATGTGGTTAATCCGTCATTTAATTTGAGATTTCGATTTTCAAAATAAGTGATTACTTTTGGCAATTTTCCAAAGTGTTCGTGAAGAAAGTACAACTGATTTTTTAGATTTGGGATTTGTGTGAGCTCCTTGCATTCACCAATACTTCTAGCATCCTCCCTTAGCAGTGTTACGAAATGTTTTAGACGATCGAAATTCTCAGCATAATAACTAGTAGCTTCCAGCCATGTTCCCCATCTAGTTATTACTGGAGTGGGAGGCAGTGACAGAGATGGAAATTTTTCCCTGAAAGGAGCTACTCTCAATGGTGCTTTTCTGAAAACTTTTGTAAAAGCTGATACAAGTCTATCAACTTCCGGAAAAGTGTCTCTGATATATTCACAGATTCTGTGGAGAGCATGTGCTACACAAGTAATATGCAGCATATTAGGATACGTTTTCTTCAATAGTCTGCCTGTTTTTAACATATACACAGCACTATCACTGACAAATAAAAGTATTTTTTCTTTGTACGTGGCGTCCGAATGAAGCATTTTTTGCATATTCTCTTTAATGGTTTCAGCAACCGTTTCCGCATCAACTCTATTTATAACACTTGTTGCTATTACATATGAGTTATAGGGAATAGTTGGATGTAGTATACCAGCTACAACATTTACCACACAGCGTCCTAACATATCCACCGTTTCGTCGGCGCTTATCCATATGTATTGATTTAAAAGATGGCTTCTAATGCGTTCTACTGTTCTCGTATAGCACCTAGAAACATAATATTTGCGTAAAGTTGATTCATCAGGAACATTTCGACCAGTATATTTTTTCAGAAATGTCTTCAAAATTGGATTGTTCAATTTAAATAATGGAATATTAGCTGCCATAAAAGTTTCACAGAGTTCTTCGTTAAAATTGTCAGATTCCAACGGGTTCAATTTTTTTTCGTGCTTTAACGATCCTACGTGACGTTTTACGGTTGATTTATTGCAATTTTTCAATAGCGTTTCACACACTTCACAATAAATTTCGGAATCACTGGCAATGTACATACAATCAGTATGGCCCTCAATCCAACTCGCCATTGTTTCATGATGCCATTCTCGACGCTCTTCCACTGTCTGAAAAAGTAAGAATATTCTAGATCCAAATAAACGAAATGAAATAACGAAATTTTATGCACACTTACGTGAAAATAATTGGAAGATGTTGCTTAAATGAAAAGAAAAGGAATGTACGTGCTATTTCTCTTACGAAATACGATAAACTTATTTATTTTATCTACGTCCGCGACACCACTGGAAAACACTATATTCTCCGAATACAATAGCTGGGTTGTCCATTGTTATAGCAGCGAGACCAGGTGGCCGAGTAAGTCAAACAAATACTTAATTGAATTACCCCGGAATGTACTGAGCGACGTTATACACAATTCCAATTGCCGATTGCGTTTTTTTGAAATTGCATCCGTTCTCTACTTATTACTAGCTGCATCCCGCCACGTATTGCTATGGCTTAGTCTTGTTAAATTGAAAAAAATCAAAATTGCACACGTTACTAATATGTTTAAGTTCACAATCTTTGTGGTTATACAATATTTTTTGTTGTTCCATTGTCTATACAGATATAGAGATTATCTGGTTTGCCGACTCTAGAACACGCAACATATAATTGTCCATGTGAGAAGCAATCTGTGTGTTAAACCGCACTATTATAAAGATTGGTCCTGAGCTTTGCTAATAGTAATTGTAAATTTGCAATCTCTTAAATTGAAATGGCGTTGGAATGAGGACATCTTTACCCTTGAATGGTCCTGTCAATTTTCACTTTTATATTCTTTACCAGATTTCATATGTCTATATAGACTAAGTAGTAGTCAATTATTGAACGTTCCCCCCTGCGTTTGACTTCCCGTGTGTACGAAGTTTACACATCTTTATGTGTAAACTTCGAATTTCCTTTTATTAAATCATTTTCAATACATAGATTTATAATTCGAGGCCCATTATTATTTCGCATGTCCTCTCCTTCTTTTCCTAACCATCTTTCTATTCCTAGATTTTTTTTCTTGCCCTACCATTACTATTATCTTATCATTTTCTATCATATCTATTGTTTTTTGTAATTTCTCAAAGTAAATGTTTTTCTCGTCTTTTACTGCATTATAAGTTGGAGCATATGTTACTGTCAAATGATATTTTTCTTGATTGCTTAGCATCTCTAGAACAATAATTCTTTCGTCTATCTCTTGAATATCTACAATATTGTTTGTATAATCTGCACTTATTATTACAGCCACCCCTGCTTGTGCCGATATCGTTCGGTTTACTACTGCACCACTACACTATTACATATTAAAATCGTATTGGTTCAATAGTGTATTGTTTGACGTCATAACGGGAAATTATTGTGTTATTTAATTCTTGGAAATTATACATGCAAGAAATAATATCCAAGGTTTACGATAGAGTCTCAAAATTCTAAGCTTAACTAATAATAACTACATAATAAAATATTACTAATTAAGTATTAGTAGGTGTCATAAAACGTAATATGTATTTCCGGATAGTCCTTTGTTAGAGTAATAAAATTTATAATACATACCTAAGAAAGAAAATCCTAAAAATGAATATCCAAAGTATAGCCTTTATTCTCTAATAGATTTTTATGGTACATACATATTTAGGAATCGTGAGCCTATTATACATATTTAATTAACAATGAGTGATCACATTAAAGGTTTACTGAAATCGTTCACTAATATCCCTAGGCAATAAACAGACGTTTTGATGTAAAAAGCAATAAATAAATTTGGAAAAATAACGATTGTTAATAACCCTAGGTAATAAACAGATTTGCAAATGTAAAGGATATCGCTTTTTTAGAATTTAAAGAACGTTTAAACTCGAAAATTAACGTTAAATATTTTATAAAATTGGAAAAGTTTAGATTTACTTATATTTAATCATAAAAAACGTTTGAAATTAAAATATTACAAAAGTAAAAAAATAAATGTATCCTCAACAAGGTTAAAGCTACTTAGTATTAATTTGGCCGGTGTGACTATTGCTTGGTGAGTTTTTCATTGTCATTCTCACTAAACTGATTCATTTCTTTGAACTTTTTATGTTTTCCAGGTCTTTTATGATTAGATACCGGACACATCCGGCTGAAATGGATGTCATTACGATGGACGATATAAATATTCTACAGCATCTGTAAGTACATCACGCAGTTTTGAATAGCACTATTCATTCGGTTAACTGCACATCTATTTTTTGTGTGCGGTTAACCGAATGAATAGTGCTATTCAATAACGGCGTGATGTACTTACAGATGTTGTAGACTATTTATATCGTCCGTCGTAATGACGTCATTTCAACCCGATGTGCCCGGTCTCTATTTATGATATTCGGTCTTCTTAGTTGGTCAAAAGTCTGATAAAAGTCAATAAACAGTATGTGGATTTCTATACCTCCTCATTGATTTCTCATTATGTGTAATGCGTCTGTTGTCGAATTATCTTTTCTGAAACCAAACTGGTATTCTTGAATAATTGTTACTATGAATTTTCTAAACCCTTATCATTTATTTACATACTTTAAATTTATTAATAGTCTGATGTCAAGAATAGCTGTATAATTTTTTTAGCAAATGATATAACATTAAGAAAACATTATTTATTTAAAAGAACAGATAAAATAAACATACTTTGGAAACCTGACTTTTCTAATACAAAAACAATTTCATTTCTAATATTCCTAATTTCCTGCCCAGATATGCCTTTGAAATATCTTGTTGACTATGTATATTTACTTTTTACGAGCAGCGTTTAATGTACAAATGCACATATTGGAATTGCGAAAATGTTCGCGCTAATTTATTTATTTTTCGACATACAAAATTCAGTTGAGGAATTTTACAAATACTGTTGACCTTCTTTATTTATAAATACTCAATAATTGAAAACCGATGTAAAAGGAACATTAGAGAATGTTTTATTTTTTGAAAGCGTGTACATTTTAGAAGGCATCGTTGTTTGAGTAACATAATAAACCCAACATGTGTTCAAAATTTTATTCTACAGCATTACGCTTAAGAGAATTTTAATTTTCAAATTGTCTGTATTCGCACTCAATTAATTTCCTATTTTTATTTCTCTAAGGAACGTACATATTGGCATTGAACCGACTTTCATTACTTCCTGCAAAATCGTAAATTTAGACAACTGTTCTCATAAACACGTCGTCGTGATTACTTATTTTTCTTATTCTCTACATTTTGTTTATAAAATATGTATCAGTATGTAGGCTCTTCAAAGCGTACTAATAAATCCGTTAAAAAGAAATCAGGTTATATTTCGGCGCATATGTTAAATTATTTCTTTCGCTATTTTAATACTCAGTTAATTAAACATGCAAGTCTAAGACATAAATATTCCAACTTACATGTTAAATGTATGAATTATTACAAAAACAATTTGCCTAATATTTCTATATATCTACTTCTTTCTTTGGGTTGGACGCCAGCAAGTCCAGGCACTTGAGCACAATGCTCTTTGTACCACCCCCAAAAGATCTCTTCGTTCTAGTCTGTTACGGCCGGTATTATCAACGTAATTAAAAGGACATTTATTTTAAATGGCATTTAAAAGTAAGGCAAGCGTATTATCAACATGTTTGAACGAAGATTTAGCTCTAAACACGTATTTATACTTAAATGTTCAAATTCGACGACTCAAGAATTAAAAGGAGAATTAACGCATGCGTGTTCATGTATACTTGGGACTTGTGTACACTTCTATGTTTGTGATACATAACCTCGGAAATTCTGTATACTTACATCTTACAAATGTGCTAAAATCGTTCAGCTTATTAATGGTGGGATAGATGCGCCTTACCTGTTGTCGTGTTTGAACTTCCACGTTCCTAGGATATCCGCTAGGCATGGACATACCTTCCTTTTGCCATCACCTAGGACTGAGTTATACCGTTATTCTCCGATGTTGAGAATGTGCAGAGCAGCAAATTTGTACTACGAAGATATATTTATGGATGGATTGAACAATCTAGTGTTATGACTGTGGTATTATATGTATGGTTATGCTTCGGAATGTGTATTGTGTTTTGTATAGATTCACATATATGCTCTTAATAATGTTGAAATCTGTGTACATGTTTTGTATTGTATTTGTCCTTTAACTGGTAACCCGTTGGACAATAAAGAAATATTATTATTATTATTATTTGTTCTAAATGCAATGCCAACCTTCCTAAATACCACATTTAGGTAAATGCTGCTTAAATTCATTTCATAATACGGAACTCCTCATTTAAGTGACTCTTAATTTAAATGTCATTTAACTAAAACTACTTTTAATATCAGAGTTGATAATACCGGCCGTTTTAGTCTTGTGTCCTCGATAAAGGTCACTATTCCCCTCAGAGGAAATTTGAGTACATACCTTCGTAGGATCGAATAAATCTCTTCCGAAATGTTTGTGCATATTACATGAAGGCTAGTTTCTTCCTGTTTTTCACATCTCCTACACCAAGGCTCGTTAACGAAGCCCATGCTGTACAGATGCTTTTCCTTAAAGGACAGTGTTCGGTTATTAGGCCGCTAAAATTTTAATTTCTTTCTTATTTCTACGATTTAGGTTGGCTGAAAACCTAGCATTCAGCTCCATTAGGAGTGTCTTAGTATGGGGTTGACCTTCCATTAGCCTCCAGTTCCCTAATATTTATTACCAGGCCGTATAAAAATTACCAACATCAACCCCTTAGATATATAAGCAATTTAAAAAAGAGTATAGGTAAGTATCTGTTAGTGTCACAAAGCATTCGCATTCGAAAGTTATTGAGTTTAGGCTTGTAAAATGCCATTTCGTTTCACTGTGCATCGCAGATCTTAGCTTGTACTTTATTGACTGATATAAAATATATTGTTTTTTTCATTCAATTTTATTTGACTTCCTTGTTATTTCTGTTGTATTATTTCGTTTAAAATCTTCTATTTACATTCTAAAACAGGTTCCTTTCGATTGTTATTGATATACATAGTTTGTATAATTCGTTTTTAGATACATCTGTTTATTTTAGAATTGGGTTTACTTTTAAAGCTTGATCTGTTTATTTACTACAGTTGCAGACTATGTTTTGAATATTTAATATATTATTTTGAAATAACATGAGTTTAGTTTTCGAATTTTCGCTATTTAATTTAAAATAGGACGCTGTGTGGTAAATGTTGTAGCTGGTGTACGACATACAATTATTCCATATAACGCATATGTAATACCAACAAAGTTATAAATACAGTTGATGCGGAAACAGTTGCTAAAACCATTAACGAGAATATTCAAAAAATACTTCATTCGGACGACAGGTACAAAGAAAAAGTACTTTTATTTGTAAGTGACAGTGCTGCATATATGTTAAAAACAGGCAGACTATTAAAGGAAACATATCCTAATATGCTGCATATTTCTTGTGCAGCACATGCTCTCTACAGAATCTGTGAATATATCAGAGACACTTTTCCTGAAGTTAACAGACTTGTATCCGCTTTTAAAAAAGTTTTCAGAAGAGCACCATTGAGAGTAGCTCTTTACAGGGAAAAACTTTCATCTTTGTTACTGCCTCCCCCTCCAGTAATAACTAGAGGAGGAACATGGTTGGAAGCTACTAGTTTTTATGCAGAGATTTTCGATAGTTTACAAGTTTACAAAATTTCGTTACATGTTTAAATGACGATGCTCCAAGTATTTAGTGCAGGGAACTAATACAAATTCCAAATTTAAAAAATCAGTTTTACTTTCTTCAGGAACACTGGAAATTTGCCAAAACTAATCACTTATTTTGAAAATCAAAATCCCTAATTAAAAGATGGATTAACCACATTAGATGTGCCTATTAGTAATTTGAAAAATATTCCAAGTGACTTCGGATGTGATCTTCGACAAAAGTTAGACGCAGATTTTAATAGAAATCCAGATTTAATAACATTGCAGCAATACTGTATGGGGACAATCCCTCAAAATCTAACTGCTAAAATGCTGAAATAAAATAATATTTCCAGTATGCACATATAACCAGTTGCGATATAGAAAGGACATTTTCTATCTACGAGGATGTATTTCATTCAAAGGGAATAAATTTTACAGAAGAGAATCTTGAGAAAGTATTGCTAGTTAATATTAATTCTCCTTTACTCAACTTAAACTACAGTAGAACAAATAGAAATGTATTTCTGTTTTTGCTGTTTGTGCTTATTTAAAATGTTTATGCTTATATTAAGCTTTTGTGCTTATTTTTAAACTTTTTTCTTTAATTACTGTGTATTCATATTTTATTTAAAATTTAACTCCTTTGTAAGACACCATCGGCATTGCATTACAATGTAAATATACGTCTGTAATTCTCTAAATACTGTCGGTATAGCCCCAACACTTGATGAGACTGTGAAATTGGTACAGAATTCTAACCGAGGCGGCAGATTCTCGCTACAATATTGTATCTAAAATCGCTGTAACCGAAGTCAAGTTGTCTACACAGCTCGGCGAAGTTTAAACAAGCAGTAAGTGAGAAAATAAGATTGCAATTTCCGTTAATAAATGACTTATACGAAAGGAAAAAAAATATTTGTGAAAGCGCATTTACGGGTACAGTTATTCAGAGAGATATTACCTAATATACCACTACCCCTAGAACCAGTGCTGACAAGACGGGGAATTTGGCTAGATGCTGCCATTTACTATGCTAATAATTTTGAAAGTTTTAAAAATGTTGTCTTCTAATTTCGCGAATCGGTAGGTAAGTCAGTGAAATATTGCCAAACACTTCTCAAAAATAAAGAACTTAGAAATAATTTGACTTTCATAAAAACACGTTACAGTTTTGTAAGCCACGCCATAAAATTTTAGAAAAGCAAGAAATATCGTTGATTGAATCTGTAAAAATAATTAATGATTTCAAAGATGTCATTTCAAAAGTACCAAGACGCATTAGCCAAGAAGTAAAATTAATATCACATGAAGTTCTTAAAAAATAAGGGATTTTCAACATTAAACAAAATAAGTACTATTTTGAGTGGAGACAACGTTTTGGATCTAGATATGGATCCAGTTATTTTCGCTAAATTTAAAAATGCGCCTATAACAAGTGGAAGTGAAGAGAAGCTTTTGCGCCTTCAATAACATTTTAAGTTGTAGAACGCAGAATTTTACTGTAGAACACATGAATAGTTTTTTGATTTGTAAACTTAGGATAATAAATATAGATTTGATTTTCGTCTCATATTTAAAATGTTTAATAAAGATAAAATATAAACCAAGTTTAAGGCAGTATTACCCACCTAAAAATGTTTTCTTTTGGGTTTCATTAGTCATTGTTTATTCGACAAGTAATTTATTTTAATAAATTAAATTGTTATTAACATTGATTTCTTACATATATGTATTGTGTTAAGGTATTTGTTTTAAAGCTTTTGTTGTATTGTTTGGACTTTCTTAGTGCTTATTTGGACAAATGTTCGTGCTTTTTTGAGCACTTTTTTTTCGCGTTTTTAATGCTTTTTTATCCGCTCTCTGGTTTAGTTATTAAGTGTATTTAGTGTGTTTTATTATTAATGTAGCGTGTTTTAAGTTACCGTTAGTTTTATTTAAAAGAACCCAGAAAGACACGTATTTTACAATATGTTAGGCTATTACTATAATTTCCTTATTTTCACTGTTTTCCTTAAGTCAGAGTAGATCTTGATTCCTTTTCTTTTGCGATTTATTGGTTCTTGTTCAATTTTCCATTTTCTCATATAATATTTTCTAGATTAATTAATTATATATTATAATTAATACATATATTAAGTCATATTTCTTCTATTGACGACTATTCAGATATATTATTACAGTGAATATCTTTACAATATATAATTGTTTCAGCCTTTACTTGATGAAATTCCATTATAACTATTATCAGGATAAAATAAAACAAATTTTAATGAATTTCACTTTTTAATTGACACTGCAACGATCGTTTCGCTCCAACCTGAGCTTCATCAGACATATAACTAACTTATTTACAAATTTTTTAACACAGGTATACGGTAACAAACACATGTTTTATTTTAAATATTTGAAGGAATGGGTACTTTTTATTACTAAAATGTCTATTCACAAAACTTTCACTTCGGTTTATACAATACTGTTCTTAAGTAATAAAACTAGGGGTTTACATTATATTACAGGGAGGTAAAGAAATTCTATGGAAAAATACAATATGTGACTGTCTGAGTATCAAATAAATAAATTAAGTAAAGGTGAATTATTTGTTTCTAATTGATCATTTAAGATCTTGTCAGTTTTCTTTAATTTATTATAAATAAATTAAGTAAGGGTGAATTATTCGTTTCTAATTGATCATTTAAGATCTTGTCGGTTTTCTTTAATTTATTAATTTCAAGTGACTCTAATAAATTAAGTTTTTTGCCCTTATTTTCTACGTGTAATATTTTAAATTCTCTGTTAAAATTATGGGTCGTTGAATTAATATGAGACGCATATGAAGAGTCACTTTTATTATTTCTAAATGAAGAAAACATAAATTATAATAGAGAACTTAAGATTGTCAAATCTACAAAGAATAAATCTACTCATAATTCGCTAGTTTTTACTCAAGCGGATAAAGGGAAAACGGTTGTAGCAATGAACACAGTAGATTATTTGAATAAAACGAACGAGTTTTTAGTTATGAATAAATTTGAAATAATTAAGAGAGATCCTACAGAAAAATTTCAACAAACTCTAAAAACAGTTATAAGAAATTCTGCCAATCTCTTTAGTGAAAAGGAACAAAATAGTTTAATCATTATGAACCCTCAACCCCCAAAATTATATTCCTTTATTAAATTACGTAAAGAAAATTACCCGATTCGTCCGGTTGTTTCAGCTCCGTCCTACAAACTCTCGAAAAGGCTTATAGATATCATTATTAAATATACAGGATTTAAACCTAAATTAAGCGTAAAAAACTCATATGTACTAATAAACAAAATCAAAGACTTTACTTTAACGTCTAACACAAAACTCATTTCCTTTGACGTTCAAAATTTATTCCCTAGTATCCCTCCAGAAAAAACGGTTATTTTAGTAAAAGATCTTCTCCATAAAAATAATGTAAATCCAATAATTATTAATGAAATTCTTGATTTACTAAACATATGCATAGAACAAAATTACTTTCAATTTAATGAAAACATATACACTTGCAAAGAAGGTTTAATCATGGGTAATCCCCTAAGTCCGTTATTAGCTAAGATTTTTATGGATCATCTTGAAAATTCTATTTCAAAAAATCCTCTTTTTCAAAATGTATTATTTTGGTACAGATACGTAGATGATATATTACTAGGTTTCATAGGAACAAAGAGACAATTAAATTTATTATTTGATTATATTAATACATTGCATCACAATATTAAGTTTACAATAGAACAGGAAACAAATAATAGTATTAACTTTCTCGATTTAACGATTACTAGAATTAACAACAAATGTAACTTTGCAATTTACCACAAACCGTCAACTACAGACATAACTATTCATAACACTTCTTGCCATCCGATACAACACAAATTAGCGGCTTATCACAGTCTTATACATAGATTAATCAATACTCCGTTGAACCAAACAAATTTTGAGAAAGAGTTAAATTTAATTAAACAAATAGCTATCAACAATGGATATAAAAGTAATATAATAGATAACATTTTAAATAAAAAACTCCTTACAAAAGCCATATCACAAGTTTACCCAATATTAAATAATAACACCCAAAAATTTAAAATGATCACGTTTATAGGCTCTTCAAGCACAAAAATTTGTAAATATTTAAGAAAGTTTGACATTAATACAGCGTATAGAACTAACAACAATTTATCCAAATTTATAAAAAACAATAAAGATTTAACAAACAACAATAAAAAGTCAGGAGTCTATGAGTTAACCTGCGGTAGTTGCGCTATGACGTATATCGGACAGACAGGTAGATCGTTTGAAATACGCATCAAAGAGCATTTTTCTTCATTTAGAAATAATAAAAGTGACTCTTCATATGCGTCTCATATTAATTCAACGAACCATAATTTTAACAGAGAATTTAAAATATTACACGTAGAAAATAAGGGCAAAAAACTTAATTTATTAGAGTCACTTGAAATTAATAAATTAAAGAAAACCGACAAGATTTTAAATGATCAATTAGAAACAAATAATTCACCCTTACTTAATTTATTTATTTGATACTCAGACAGTCACATATTGTATTTTTCCATAGAATTTCTTTACCTCCCTGTAATACAATGTAAACCCCTAGTTTTATTACTTAAGAACAGTATTGTATAAACCGAAGTGAAAGTTTTGTGAATAAACATTTTAGTAATAAAAAGTACCCATTCCTTCAAATATTTAAAATAAAACATGTGTTTGTTACCGTGTACTTGTGTTAAAAAATTTGTAAATAAGTTAGTTATAAGTCTGATGAAGCTCAGGTTGGAGCGAAACGATCATTGCAGTGTCAATTAAAAAGTGAAATTCATTAAAATTTGTTTTATTTTATCTTGATAATAGGAATATCTTTACCCTTCAAATTCAATATTTTATGGCGTTTCCAGGAACGCAACCTATTCAAACCTCAAACACTCGCTGCAGAAAATTATTTTACATATGGGACAAGAATTCACGAAAACTAATATTTATCTGGTACATATGATACTGAATTACAAAAGTCAGATTTGGAATAATTCTTCTAATGTTTTAGCATTGCTTTTCGTTTTTTTTTCTTTATTATTATTCTTTTGACACGTTTTTACTTTTCCGTAAATTTTGTATTCAAATTTGAATTTTCCTTTTGTTATAAATGGAAATATGTAGAAAACAATTATGATATTCTAGGATAATAAATATTATTATTATTGCCGATTATTTTAGCACTTCGTCGACCTATTACCGGGAAATATTTCACCTGTGTGAATAAGTAAAATATATTATTATTTTCTATTAAGCTATTAAGGTTATTTTGTGTGAGTACTTGTAAGGGTCAAATGTTTGATTTTTGATTTGACACCCGTTTAATTAGTTCGAGTGGTATCACGAAACAGCCATATTGTAAACTGCAGTTCACAAGAAACTTTAAAAAATGCAATTTATGTTAAATTGCCCAAGTAAAACACAAGAACTTACAACCTTAAATTGTGTGTGATTCGAAAATAAACAATATCTTCAATAATAATAATCTAAATACTATTAAACCCATATTAATCATACTTACACGAAACATTTTTTGTTATAAATATAAACGAAGGACACCACAAAGAAAGATCATTAACTTAATAAATTTCTACATTTCACTTGACGTAAAAAACACAAACGTAAAATTCGCAGTCTTGATACTACTTGGCAATCTTCCTAATATTTTTTTAAGAAACTGTTTGTCAAAAATTGTAAACTAAATACATATATTTGAGTCATCACTTTTCAGAAAACATCATTTTCTCTAAAGAATTACTAAAATAAATTACAGCAGATTTTATTTACTCTATATAATCATATATGTAAATCATAAAACCAAACAATGCAAAAATAATTATTATTTGATAATAATAGTGTAACATTCTGGATTTTACTAAATAAAATGAAAAAAGGAACAAAATTTTCAGATGAACAATCTTAATATTAGGTAGGCGAAAATTTATTCATTGGTAATTCTATTTATTTGGCAGGGTGTATTTTTTAATGAAATAAAAAAAGAATATTACTTAATTTAATAATATTACTTTATTGAGGTAAAATCCCATCACAATTGTTTTGACACACAGTGTCTTCTTCAGATGGAGTTGTATTGTAAACTAAACCTAAAGGATATTGACAAATTTAAGCTTAAATGAATTATTATAAATATAATGAAAAAATAATTATACTCAGAAGGATGGTTCAGTAATAGGCACTTTATATTCAAGATGTAAGTTTTATTACACAAAGGGACCAAAATTTACCGAGTACAAACATAAAAACGGGAATACCAAAATAAATAAAGAATAAGTTGTAAAATAGGTCTAATAAAGGAGACTTGCCGTAATCTATATGATTATTGAGTAAAAGGTCTGTATTTTTATATTTTAAAATTTCCATGGCCTCGAGTATATTTTTTTTGCGATTTATTTTCTGTGTGTAAAACTTTAAAGTTATAATTCAAATTATGGGCTTCTTTTCTCAGATATATTGCATAATGTGAGTCATTCTTGTTATTAATATAAATATAACTTCGTTCATGTTCTTTGATTCTTTTTTTTACTTCATTAATTATAAATTTCCATCAAGTAAAGGCTACTTAGATTCTTAATGTACTTTTTAATTTGAAACTTTCAAATATCTCGAAAAATAAACAGTCCACTAAAAAATCTCCCGACTTAAATTCAATAATTCAATAGAGGAAATACATTAGTGCTAGATTTAGTCCCTTTCTCTCGCTTCATGTAAGTGGGGCAGGGTTAACTTTTAAATCTTAAATAGGAACCTGTATATTTAATTACAGATTCGAATTCTACTAGAAAAAGTACGTAGAATTTGTCGGAAATATTTTTTAATTCATGATAGATGCGCTGTAATCGATAAAATTCAATTTTTTTCAATCTCTCGCAATTAGAACCTATGCATACGATTCTACAATACGTGTTTAATAAAAAGAATACTAAGAAGAATGACTTATCTAGAATGTCAAGTATCATAACCAGGAACGGACATCCTTCTTCACATACTTGGTCAACGCGATTCCCTTGGCTCATGACTTATCGGTATACTGCGGAACCGGCGCTATCCCGTATCGGTTGTAATTAATCGGTGCCAACAGTGTACAATCGATCAACTTAACATGTATATATGAATGTTATAACGTGATGGTATTGATAAAAGTTGTCTGTTTGTATATATATATATATATATATATATATATATATATATATGTACAAAATGCATTTACTTCATACAGTGACAATCACAAAATTCAAAATATTGAAAAAGTATAAACTTGAAATTAAGTATATCACCTATAATTAAAGTGAATGCTTTGTCACACCACAGTAAACATTTTTTATTCCCATTAATTATTACAATATTTTCTAAACTTTTTTCTGTAAAGTGCGTTCTTTCACTGTACAGTATGTCTTTAAATATAGAAAGACTTCGCTCAACATCAGAGCTAGTGAGTGGCGCATAGAAATAATAATCTTTAAATTTAATATACCTACCGATTTCCGTATTTTGAACATTACTACAAAAGCCTTTCAGGACATTAAAATCAGGGTTGCGAGCCAATATTGCATCAATTGTATTATTAAGCGGAACCGATTCTGCCTCTGCGCCTGCATGACTCATTAGAGGATAGCGTCTGTTCCGCAGTCTACTTATCGGAATCCTTTCAAATAAAAAAAAATGTATTTTTCTTTTAATACCGTTTCTTATGTTGAATATAATTTTTATAAAAATATTTTTGTATGTACAATGTATGTACTTAACGTTTGTCATTTCTTCCATTCCTATTTTTTCTAATTCCAAAAACACAAAATAAACGTGCAAAAGAAAGAAATAACTTTAAGAAACAACTTATTTTATCTAGTTCGAAGCATTTGTCGAAAAGTAAAACACCTGTTTCTGTTACGCTGTTAATAGTACCTACTACAGAATGGAGTATTTAACTGTACGAAGAAGCTGTCAGAAGTCTTGATAATGCTGTCAATCTCTACACTCAGCGTTTTCGGTATGGGATTCGGTCACGTGTTTCATTTTACCGTACTATCAAACAATTCACTACTGATGGAAGTGTTCAACCGAAAAAAATGACCAGTCGAGCAACAGTCACCGCACAAAATAATGAAGTAGCTTTATTAGCTGCAGTGGCTGTTAATCGTCACGTTGGCACAAGAGAAATAGCTCGCAATTCTGGATTGTCCCACACAAGTGCTTTTTAAATTTTAAAACGTCATAAATATCATCCACGCCATGTGTATTTACATTAAGATCTTCATGGCGTTGATTTCTAAAATCGGGTAGCTTTTTGTCAGTGGGCATGTGAACAATTACAACAAAACTTTAATTTCTTTTCGTTACGTGTTGTTCTGCGACGAGGCGTCTTTCACAAACCACGGGACTATTAATCGACGCAATACACATTACTGGTGTATTGAAAATCAACATTGGCTTCGTCAAGTTGAACACCAGCGCCTTTGAACTGTCACAATGTGGTGTGGAATAATTGGGAACAAAGTCATTGGCCCCCACATTATTGAAGGCCACTTGAATGGTGACATATACCGAGACATTTTGGAAAATGAACAACCAGCATCACCTTAGAAGTGCGACAGAACTTCAACATGATGGTTGTCCAGCACATTATTCGGTGGTAGCACGTGAAGTACTTGATCCTACTTTCAATGGTCGCTCGATCTGTAGAGCTGGTTCATTAAATAGGCTTACTAGATCACCGAATCTTACTTCGCTAGATTTCTTTTATGGAGGTATCTAAAATGAAGAGTATACAATCAAGTACCAATAACACGTTAAAATATGATTGAGCGAACCAGCTTGTGCCGAAATCCAAGAAGATACACTTCTCAGTTGTCTACACTCATTTGAAATGTGGATCAATAGGTAAGTGAATTGAAGTCGAAGGCCATCATTTTGAGCACTTACTTTAATTGAAACGTGATGAAGAGACGAGAAATCTAGCACTCTGATAAGTGAGAGGCGAAGGGACGTACATAAATGAAGCACCCTGTTACGTGAGAGGCGAGGAGATGCAGGTTAATCAAGCTCCCCAAGATGGCACTACGTACAAGTCGTTGTTGTTGGGTTACGCTAAAAGTAATTTATTCATCAGTAATTTACATTTTTACAGGTGACATTTTTCCAATTATTCGAAATTTGTAAAATGAATAAGTTTTCTAGGACTAATTTTGATTATTTACAAAGAAAACGTATTTTTTATTGCACATGTATTGCAGAATCGTATGCATAGGTTCTCAGTACGAGAAATTGAAAAAAATTGAATTTCATCGATTACAGTGTTAAATCTAGGCATTTTTTCGTGAACTGCTTATTTTTCGAGATATTTGAAAGTTTCAAAACCAAAAAAATACCCGATATAATGGTTCACATTGAAACACATGGAAAACAAGATGATAGGTTATTGAAATTTGAAAAAGATAAAACAGTTTTTTATGTTTAACGCTTAATCTGGGTACGTAGAAAACAAGTAATTGCAGCAACTCAAACTTATGAAAAGAATTGTTAATTAATTTAATACAAACTGCAACATAGCTAAACAATTTTCTAAAGAAATGTTAGCAAAGAGCCATAAGAATAACCAAATGCTAAAAATATATAGCAGATACGATAGTAGAAGGTTTTAAGAAATTTTTGCTATACCTAGATTCCAAATTTTTTAACAAGATTCTAGTTTAGATCATACTTTTAGTGATCAAACATTTTCAACAATTCAGTACTAATATTTATGAAGGATATACACAAGATGTTTGTAAGAGCCTCATCTTTCTATAGTTTGATTATAATTTTTGTACGAAAATGTTTTCGCTTATTTTCTTATTCAAGACAAGCTTATTTTCCAAAATTAGTTTATAATAAAAAGCTTATTTTCTAAACTCCATTGTTCAAGAATCGTCAATTGACATTACACTCTTCAAAATCATGCAATCTTCAGGATCTTCAACCTTGCGACAAAAATGAGATAATCATCATTATAAAGCCAAACGCCTGATAGCATTATTTCAGTAAGGTAATTTCTAAAAAAAAATAAAATAAAAGGCCTAGAATCGAACCCTGAGAAACTCCGGAATGGCAAACCTATAAAGAAAAGCAGGAACCAAATAAGTTATTTTGATTTCTAATATTATTAATTGGAAAAATATAATTGAATACTACCAAATTTTTAATAATATGTCAAAGGCATTTGAAACCCCTGACTTCTAAATTTGTATATTTTCATTAATATATTCTATACAAATGAAACAGATATGCAATATACATATCTATACATAAGGACAGTACACCTCGTATTTTCAGCATTTACTTCTGCTTAAGACACGTGTTTCTGCCATCTATAGGCGTCATCAGTCAAGCTAGTGAAGCAATGTAATACAAAATAATACAAATATGTTAAACAACAGATTTGTATCTGTATATACATTTAAGTTGAAATCGCCTACCAGACATAGCAATATATTGCATGTCTGTTTCATTTGTAACAAATGCGTTATATGTGCATAACGTATTGATATACTTAAACCTTTTTGTATATTTACTGCCATCTAGGCTCGTGTTAATGGACTACACCTATATACGTATTTTCTTCTCTTATGTACCAGCTTAGCTGGTCAAGGGAAAGGTTGCCTTTTTCGGCATAGTCTCTTTCGTCCGTCAGATGTCACTTATTATATAGTGCCACCTGATAGGACAAAATTTGCTATGTCTGGTAGGCGATTTCTGGTTTGCTATGTCTGGTAGGCGATTTCAGCTTAAATGTATATACAGATACAAATCTGTTTTTTAACATATTTGTATTATTTTGTATTACATTGCTTCACTAGCTTGACTGATGACGCCTATAGATGACAGAAACACGTGTCTTAAGCAGAAGTAAATGCTAAAAATACGAGGTGTATTGTCCATCTGTACAGTTACAGATATGTATATTGCATGTCTGTTTCATTTGTAACAAATGCGTTATACGTGCATAACGTATTGATATACTTAAACCTTTTTGTAAATATATTCTATACTTTGAAAAGTTCTTTCCATTTTATCTGTCTGCCTGATCCCTGTCTTTTCTACTTCCTTCTCCTATTCTTAGGAACTTTATTCAATATTCTGTCCCTCTATATTCTCTCCTGACATTCTCATTTTTCTTGTCCTGGTTGCTGGCATAATAACGGGTTTATGATAATATCATAAACCCGTTATTATACCAGCTCTGGAATGGCAAACCTATGAAGAAAAGCAGGAACCAAATAAGCACAAATCATGAGCAAACGAGGAGATGCAAAAGAAAAATCCTATCTATGGAAGAACTGAAAATGAAGAATGATACCATTTTTCTTTTCCATCTCCTCGTTTGCTCATGATTTGTGCTCGACTTGCCTTGGTAATTCTTTCTTCTATATCCAATTCTTCTTAATTTTAATCCTAAACACTCAAATCGGTAACCTTTTTAAAAGATATATTTATTAAAAGAAAAACATTTTTAATAATAATAAATATTATTAAAAATCGGTTTGTAGAGAACACAATACAAGTTTATATATTTGTGAAAGTATCTCTCCAGAAACGCAGACACGTCCTTTAACTTACTAAGAATCGTTAATGCGACACCACTGGAGAGATACATTCACAAAAGCTGTTTCCTGTTTCTTTTTTCCATGTTATCATATTTAGTTTTCTGTTAATTAATTTTTAAACCATAATCTCTTAATCGAAATACAATATAAATAATGATGCAGATTATAAAGGTAGTCTATCGAATGAAAATTTTGTCATTGTATCAAGCGATTTACAAAATCATTGATAACACAATGATTGAGGTATAATACGACGATAAAAACAAATAAAAATAAATATAAATAAGAGTAACATCATTTTAAAAAATATTAGTCGCGAGGTGTTGATTTGTAAATCACTTTGTCAATTTAACAGGACAATTTTGTAGAAACGATTTATAATTTATAAATTTATAGTAATGACGTTTGTTATGTAGACAACACAAAATGCAGATCTGTAGAAAGCTAAGCCGTACGTACTACGTAGGAATAGTAAACTAATATCTGCTTTTAAATACAAATCTGCAATTTGTGTTGTCTATATGCAACCAAATTAGATATATATATACATATATGTAGTTCATAAAGTACAAGTTTTCAGTTCAAGGCCAAATTCAAAGCATATGATTCAAGTCAGTACTGCAGAGTCAAATAAAGTCAAAATTCAATCGTGGAAATAACCATTTGTCATCATAAAATATAAACGTCATATTTTGCAATATTGTCAAAATTTTAGTATGTCACTTGCAATATAACCAAAGAAAGCATATTATACATAACCTACATGTCAAAATAATAATAATGAGTAAAATAGGAACATGAATAGTTCAAAAGTATTGTTTCTTTTCTAGTATAAATATATTCATTCTATCCAAGAAAACTATGCGCAAATTATTACTTTAATATTCGAACAAATTACCAGGCATCTAAGAAATATTCTGTAAAATAAATAGGTAGGTTAGAAATGTCAAAGTGATAATCAAACAATTTCGTACTTACTGTCACTAATTGATATTACTATTTATTATCAGTATTGTTCTTAAAAGAACGGATTTTGTAATTTTTTATGACAAACTAAATATTCAAATTAGAAGAATGGTTAACCTAGAAGTCAGAATACCGGAAACAAAGTCAATAAACAACAGTATTCAAATAATTTTACAGCAAGCCGAATATCATAAGACTATCTCCTGGACAACTTATCCTTTTTATTTAATATAATATTTCAAAGACGTACGTCTTAACTTAAAATGACAAACGTGTGTAGTATTACGGCGCGTATTCATGTGTGTTAGAAAGAGATAAAGTACAATTTGCGGTTCCCACTTGGGCAGTACGAACTGAAAACTTATACTTTATGAACGAAAACGAATATTTTCATACATTTGAATTTGTAGTTTAGGCAACACAAATTGCAATTTGGCTTGTAAGCAAAGCCATATAAATGAACAAATTCTACATTACATGTATTATATGTATATATGTATTATATTTGTAACCATGAATCTATTATTGAAAATAAATTAATTCCTAATGTACGAAAATAAATGTGTTATTAAATAGCTTGGATTTTGTGCGTAAAATTAGCTTGTTATCTAAAATTTATTTCAATATTAGATTACCACCAATTCACATTCTGGGTAACCGAGAAATAGATATCTACTTTGGAAAATTTTCTGTTTTACAGGTTTGTACGTGCGATATCTATTAATATACTATAGAAACAGATAATGATTTCTACATCTCTTTTAAACAAACTTTCATAGAAAAGGATAGAGATTAACCGAGACGAATCTAGACAAACATGGCTTACTTCTATGAGTATACACGTTTTTTATGTTAGCATCAAAGTGTTTGTAATTTGTGTTAGTAATATTCCCTGTTGGTCATCAATTGATAGATATTAATTTGATTTTATCATTTTTCAACCATTGACAGTAAGTACTATGCAGTTTATTTCTTTATTTTTATTAATTTCCGGTGCCGCACAAAAGAACGATCAAAAATGCCATGCCGTTCACTGACATGCCTTTCAAGTAAAATCGGGAAGTAAATATGTATTAAATAAATGGAAATATGTTAATTTCAATATGAAAGATAATAAATTAAACTTACATATTTATTTGCCCTTTACGTTTTATTGGATAATATATTGATCTCGTCCGAAAAGTGGTAGTGCGGTGGATAAATCGAAATTTATGTTTGTATATTTACAGGTAGTACATCTGATTAGTGACAATGGTAAAAGCGTCAGTCATCTCCAATGGTAAGTGAAAATATCTTATATATGTATTTGAATAAAATTCTTGTCGAGTATTATTGTCACTTTGAATATTCTTGCACGTTACTGAGGTAAATACATATAAATTTAAATTACGCATCCTTTGCAATGAGTACTTTTAAAAAATTCGTGAATTCACACTATAATTTGAAGTGTAGTTTAAGATAAGACTTTCAAGTATATACAAATGTAATTTTAAAATAAAGTACGTTTTAAACTTACATAAGAAAGCCAAATATATTTAGAGGGGTATTTAATTTTCTTTATAAATTAAAGTATTGATATTGGTTAAATATTTGAATTATATTACTCGTAGTATTCATGCAGTAAGTAAACCTTTCCTAAAAAAAGTGAATATTTTATGAAATTTATATAGTTATCGCTTTGTCCATTAATATATGGGTATAAAAGGTCTAATTTTTGACTATTTTTAAATACTGGCAAAAGAATTTATTGTCTAAAACAATATTGAGAACAAATAAACATTTTGTATTGATTCCTAAATTCACACACACAAAGCTAATATATTAGCTCGGTATTTCTTATTCTTATTACCTTAATTTCATTTTAATAATACGTATAACAAATTAGATCTAGAATTAAATATTCAACATTTGTCAGATGAGCACGATGTAACAATATAATGTAAAATATTTCTTGTTATTATGTAAATGTGAATATAAATATAATTCGGTATTGTATTAAGACATTTATAAAAAGCATATAATTAGATCTATCAACAGTAAATATATACTGTTTTTTGTTTAATAGTTCAATCACAAGATTGTCAAAAGTAAGTAACATAAAGGAAAATTCTAAATCGCATTAGATTTTATAAACGCAGTACTAACAAAATTTATATGATAATTAGTAGTTACGTTTACCTAATATTAATGACAATAGAGTACATCCGACTATGTGATACTGTAAATATTTTAACAAGCTTACATGTATTTTCATAAACGTAAAATTAAAATAGATATGGTACCAGTGTTAAGGATTTATTCTTGTTATTATAATAAGTGTTCCAATTATATTAAGGTATTTTATTATACCTAATTGTTACGTTTTCAAAGGAAGTAGATGAACTTCAGAGCAATTATTGAAGGGAAGATTTGTAGTTGTAAACATCTTTATTAATACAGTAAAAATTCCAATAACATGATAACCGTTAAAGTGGTCACGTCATACATTTGTATTTGTAGGTACATACAGTTAAGCTCACATAAATCTAGTATAATATAACCTAACTTGTCAAAATTTTCTAATATTGCTTAGTGTTTATTAAACTTTTTTTGGAAGATAAGTCAAATGTCAAGTAATTTTTTAATACAATTTGTCTTTTTTTAAATTTTCTCTCAAATATTCAAACAAATTGTGATCTTCTGCATCAGTTGATATTCTTTTAAGACCAGTTCATCGTTTTCGGCATATACTACCTTCATTTTCACTTCTGTTTTGAACTTGTAGAACTGTAGATTTGTTCAAATGAAATTCTTCTGCGACTTGTTTTATGATGCGACTTTCCAAATTTAACAAAATTTGTACTTTGTCTGCCGGAGTCAGTTTTCTTGCCATTTTTGATATCAAAAAGTGACAAATGTCATTTTGGCGTTACATGAATGAATTACAACAAAACAAAAATTCAAAAATGGTTTATACTAGATTTATGTGAGCTTAACTGTACATATTATTTATTTGTTATACCTATATTTAATATGCTTTGATATTAGAGCTATAAATATATTTAAAGTCGTAAAATGGTTATAATAAATAAGACTTTATTTTCGTATGACAACTAAAGGAAGTTCCTAACTAATGTTATATTATTTTTTGTGTAATTAGTTTGAGGTCATGTCATGCAGGTGACAAATTAGGAGATGACACTTTGAGCTAAATATTTATTTACTTCTTTTCTTTATATTTAATTTTAAAATGATTTGATTCAATGTATTTTATTTATTTTTTTAACATTAAGAATTCGTTTATTTCAATTACTTTTGAAAAAGTTCAGCTTTCTACCGTAAATTTGTATATTGACCCAGTGGCGGCTCGTGCTAAAAATTTTAAGGTGTTCTGCAAGTTTTACAAAAAAATTTACCTTGCACGGGCAGTAAGAGGTTGTCTCCCATCGATCTTATCGTGCTTTCTTCGCCTTCCGCACTGAAGTAATGGATTTCTGGAACGATTGTCAATTGTCACACAAAAAAATAAGAGTCACTAAGCACTACTTTACTAACAAATTATTTCTTATAAATTAAATCTATTCTACGTTCTTTTCGATTTGCAAATTTTGTTATCACTTTGTCATTAAAATTGTCTATTTCGGAGATAAACTTTTTTTTGATAGATAGCATGGAAAGAGATGTTAAACGATCTTCGGTCATTGAATTTCTGAGAAACGTCTTAATTCGATTTAGTGTTGAAAAGCATCGTTCGGCCTCTGATGTTGTCATGGGAGTTGTTATTACAATTTCTAATAATTTTCTAGTCTCCTTCAACGTATCTCCCAGATTGTTTTTTATTAAAAATTTTAGAAGAGGTAGTGCGCCTTTCAAAGATCTACAATCAGTTCTTGAGTAAATAACAGACAATTCAGTTCGTAATCTTTCTTTATCAAGGGTGGGATAATAGGAGCATGCGGAAGTGAGTTTGTCCTCAGGAAATTTACTGCAATACTCTCCAAAGCATTCCGAAAAAAAAGTGATGCCACTACTAGATGCTCTTTAAAATGAAATCGATCTTTTGCACAATTTAGAATAACATCACACACCTCTAAAGCCGAAATTCGATGATTAAATCTGCTGTTATTTGGACGTTTGCGTTTTTCTGGTGGTGGCTCATCGCTTATTAAATCTGATGCTTCACTTATGATGTCAATATTATTTCGAACTTGGCCTATACTGCGTTCAAAATTTTCGATAGCGTCTTTTACTAGAGTAGGTTCAATTTTTCTTTGCTGCAATTGATTAAACAGGATATCTACATGGGGCATTACATGATGGAAAAAAGTCAGCCAAAAATTGAAGATCGGATCATTTAATGTACGGCGAATAGAGGCGTCTGCATTACAGACTGTGTTGTTGGAGAATTGTTCTTCTATTTCTTCCATACACTCAATGAGACAGGCCCTATTTTCGTACACAACATTAATGGTCCTGAAATTAAAATTCCAACGGGTTGTAGCGCCGTGGGGGATCCTTCTGTTTACAGTCTTGTTTAACACTTCTACTCGTTGGGGTGAATTATTAAAAAAAGCCGGGAATGTCTTGTAGATTTCCAAAAAAATACACGTACTTGCGAATTTGCAGAAGCAGCTTTAGATATAATTAAATTTAATTGATGGGCATAGCAATGTACATAGTGCGCAAAAGGGTACTTTTTTTTAATCAATGCTTGAACGCCTGCGTGTTGTCCGCTCATCACCGCTGCTCCATCGTAACTCTGTGCAATCAGTTTGTTACACTTAAAATTGTTTTGCTAAGTGTTTCTGCATCACATTTTTCAGGAATGACGTAGTTTCAAAAACGTTCAATTGGTTCACCATCACGAACATATCTAAAAATAACTACCATTTGAGTTTTTGCAGCAACATGCGTTGTTTCGTCCGCCATGATCGCCAAAAACGGAGAATTATTAATTTCCTCAATTATTTGTTCTTGGCAGACTTCAAGTATGCACTGTAACAGATCATTCTGTATTTCTTTGGAAGTGCCTTTAAATACCGAACAATTTTTTAGGTGCTCACTTAGAGTTGCATCTAATTCAGCCGAAAAATTAATAAGTCCACTAAATATCCCCGGATTCTCGGAAGTATCGCTCTCATCATGTCCCTGAAGGGCCAATTCAAAAGCTCCACAAAATTTTATACAATTAATAATTTTTGATAAAATATACCGATTCTTTGACACATTTTCATTATGTCTCTGTATATTTACCCAATAAGCAGAATCTAGTTGAGCCATAATATTAGTTGACCCTAGTAACGCAAATTCCATACAATTATGAAGATGGCTTTTAGAATTCCCATGTCTTTTTATTTTCAAACTCAAGTGCTCTAGATCCGTGACCCCTATTTCCGTCCAAGCTTTATCGCCACCAAAAAGTAAACAGGGAAAACAATATAAAGCATTTTTTTTGTTGCATCCACAAATCCATTCGTTTTTTGAATAAATAACGTTACTAAATTTACGTGTATAATTTTTCCCTCTACTTACACCAGTTTTTCCAATAGTGATATCTACTAATGGCCTACCTTTTGCTTTTAATTCTATCTTTTCTTCGTATGAATATTTAAAGAGTCTCTTCACATTAATTAAATTAAAGACCACCTCCATAATACACAGAGTTACAAAATGTTATTCTATTTTATATTAATTGCTTCTTCAAGTATATTTTCAAATATCTTTCGATACTGTTCCTTGTTTGAATATGGACTGCATTATTTCTTTCTTCTGCTGGTAAATCGGGATTTAAGATCGGCGGTAAGAGAGATAGTCTTTATATACATATCCACTATTCCAGTGTAACCATGCGTGCATGTATTTATCCGCTTCATACTGTCCTGTTAATGCCCTGCTATTAAATATTGTACTGTTATGTACCGAACCTGGTCATCCAGCTACATTACAATATTTTTGATAGGTAGCTGTGCATCACAAACTGTATGTTTATTGATAAAAAACTAATGTTTGGTGAAAATTTTAATATGGACAGCCAATCATTCTTGAAAAGCATTCGTATTTTGGAGAATTTCCTCATCTGTACGACGATATGTCTTACTTTGGAAGCTATTTGAATAGTAATACGCGATGTTATTCTTGCTAACTGTTGATTTATGTACATTGATATAATCACCAATTACCTGTTGGAAGGATCCAGTTGCTAAAAACCGCAATGTCAAAAGTAATTATGTAGTTAGTGATCCAGAAAAAATTCTGTTTATATAGATAAAGTTATTTAAATCAAAAATATCCAGCATATCAATTTACTGTCAGCTTTGAAATCTATATCGCGCTTTAAAATCTCATCAAATTTGTTCCATTGGATTATTTCTAGGACAAAATAATCTCGGTCTCAGGAACATAGTTATAGTAGCAATAATTTATTCGTTCGAAGATGTGGATGTTAGAAAACTTTCGCTATCACTTTTTTAAATTATTACTAAGGTTACGTTATTTATAAAATTACACAGATCTACAGTGATTTTGATGTTTGAAAGCTGTTTGCTAATTTGTATATGTTTGGGGGCCCTTATTTCAAAAAACGCCATATTTTTGCTCTATCACGTAAATTTTTTTTATAGCGCTCTATATCTTAAAAATGTTATTTTATTAATATACATACCTATGACAAGAATATGTTTGTTCCATGTTAGGCATGATTTTTAAATGAATTGATTTTTATGAAATTAAATGTGATTTGGCAACACTGGTTAATATTAGATTTCTCAGCAAAGTAACAGAGTCGGCGCAGAAGCGTCAATACAACGTTGAAACCTGCTTATGTGCAGTTTGGTTGTGTTAGTCGTCGTGCTACTGTGTCCGCGCGCTTGTTGTCTTCGTTGTTGCGTATTTTAAGTGTTCTAGAACGTATAAATATGGAAAGAAGACATTGTGTGAACAATCCGAATAACTTTTGTTATATCTGTGGTAGTTATGTCGTAGTAAAGCAGAGGCAAACTATAACTTCGTTTGTGAAAAATGTATACCACGCTTATTTTGGTGTCAAAATTGGCGACCAAGACTAGTCCTGGGCTCCTCATACTGTTTGTTCCGTTTGCGTTGAAGAATTAAGAAACTGGCAAAAAGGTAGGAAGAAATGTTTAAACTTTGGTGTTCCTATGGTATGGCGAGAGCCTAGAAATCACAGTGATGATTGTTATTTTTGTTCGTGTAATATTCAAGGATTCAACAGAAAAAATAAGAAACAAATTGTGTATCCCAATCTTGGCTCTGCTATTCGACCAGTTCCTCATGGACCAGATGTACCGATACCTACCGCCCCAAAAGCACTAGAAAACGTCATATCGTCAGAGTCAGAGGAATCTAATTGCGACCCAGATGACTCAGATTTCACACCAGATTTCAGAGAGCCCGAAGTGTTTAACCAGAGCGAACTAAATGATTTAATTAGAGATTTGCACCTTCCAAAGGATGCATCCGAGTTGTTAGCCTCCCGACTTCGTGAGAAACATTTACTGGCACCCGGCGTCACATCAAGCTTTTACCGGGATCGCGAAAAAGAGTTATGTCAATATTTTACTCAAGACGACCGCTAGTGTATTGCAACAATATTCCTGACTTAATTTCAAAATTAGGAAATGTGTCGTATGTAAAAGAAGAATGGCGCCTGTTTATTGACTCAAGTAAGCGTAGTTTAAAAGGCGTTTTATTGCACAATGGTAACGAGCTGGCCTCGGTACCCGTTGCCCATTCGGTACGTTTAATGGAAACGTATGAAAATTTTGAACTTCTTTTAAAGTAAATAAACTACCAAGAACATCAGTGGATGCTTTGTGGTGACCTTAAAGTGCTGTGCATGTTACTAGGACAACAAGGAGGTTATACAAAATTTCCATGCTTTATTTGTGAGTGGGATAGTCAAGCAAGGGATAGACATTGGACTCAAATAGAATGGCCCTCTAGAACAAGCCTTACACCTGGTAGCAAAAATGTATTAAGAGATAGCTTAGTTGACCCCAAAAAAGTTCTACTGCCTCCTCCATATCAAACTTGGCTTGATGAAGCAGTTTGTTAAAGCCCTAGACAAAAATGGACAGTGTTTTAAATATTTGTGCGAGACATTTCCAGCCTTATCCGATGCCAAGTTAAAAGAAGGTATTTTTATTGGGCCGCAGATAAGAACATTATGCAAAGACAAGGATTTTCAAAACACAATGACCAATGTCGAGAAAAACGCCTGGGTTTCATTTAAAGAAGTAATTGATAAGTTTCTTGGGAACTCTAAGGACGAAAACTACGAAAATATTGTTCAAAATATGTTACAACACTTTCATCGTCTAGGTTGTAATATGAGTTTGAAAGTGCATTTCCTGTTTTCACACTTGAACTATTTTCCTGAAAATCTTGGAGCAGTTAGCGAAGAACAGGGAGAGAGGTTTCACCAAGACATTAAGGAAATGGAACGGCGATACCAAGGCAGATGGAGCATAACGATGATGGCGGACTACTGCTGGATGTTAAAACGGGATATGCCCTTAAAAACATTCAACCAAATGTCCGGACAACGCAGCTTTCTGGCAAAAAGACAAAGATTTCACTTAAAAAAGACTGAGTAAAGTATTTTTTTCCACTTTTTTAACTTGTATTCCACCTTTTTACTCAATAAACAAATAATTTTTTTTAGAAATATCGTTTTTTTTTCATTTAATATTTGCCAAAAAACTTTACGTGATACAAATAAATGCATAGAATTTTTGAAATCAGCCTACCAAAATTATATAAAATCAGTTTTCAAAATAAAAACATCTGTCAAAAAGTTTAATTTTGTAGACCTGTGTTATCAATAATGTGAATAATAAACAGGCACCGACAAATAAATAATGTTCATAATACATTTCTGTTATTTGTTAGATGTCGTAGAAATAACACGAAATTAATGAACTTAAATCAAATCTAATTACGAAATTAACAAATCGCTGTTACCTAACAAGAAGTTAGGGCTAATTATGATGCAACCAGTGCAGTACAACCAAATATTCACTAATCGACGTTAACTAACAAAGATAGGTAACATAGACTTAACAACGGTCGATGCAACCGGACACATTTAGAGATACTTATTTTCTGCTAACAGATTCAGATCTCCAATTTCATTATGTCGATCACGGAAAGAAATTTACCCCACAGGAGTCAGTTACCTAATGTAAGAGCACAATGTAGATTATAGATTATATTTTTGACATTTAGGACACTCTTGTATGCACACCTTTTTTTCAGGTATTTAGTATTGCGTATATCAGAAAATCTATGTACAAAACATAAAACACTGTCGATTATATTAAACAATAGTAAATTTATGTCACGGATTGAATTTTACTATGCATCTCCAGAATTAGTTCTGCCGGTAATACTTCACGAATTTATCCTCGACATAATTTCATTCATAAAATGCTAATAGAATAAATTTTGTGTCTGCAAAATTAATGTTAATTGATATGCGAGAGACATATACGTCAGTGTAAATAGAATCCGGAATGTTGTCAATTTACATTTTCCTGATACTATATTTAACATACATACGTGGGCGGATTGATATATAAGGTCTTCAACAACGCCTTTGTGTGAGTAGTTGGGATAGAAACAAGTCCTAATCTGCAAACGGTAATTTTAAGTATCTCGCCTTACCATGCCAAGTTTAATTTTCCTGTGTACCGTCGTTAAGTAACAATGTCAGTTATTACGAGTTCAGAGACGCGTACTAAGCAACGATCCGTGATAGAATTTTTAACCCTGGAAGGTAGCGCGACAATCGAAATTATCATTATAACTCCAAAAAACAAGCAGCAATCAATGGAATATCATCGTCCTGATTCTCTACGTGTACGAAGATTCAATGGTTCCATCAGCGCAGAAAGTCATGCTCACCATTTGCTGGGAAGCAAAGGGAGTTATGCATACCTAATATCTGTCAAAGGGATCAACGATTACAAGGGTGGTTCGGAAGCTACGTGGCCTAACAAAGAAAACGCAATCTTTTTGACAAAAAACGATATTATTTTTCAATATAGTCTCCTGCTCGCTCGACACACTTATTCCAACTATATTAAGTCGATGAATCCAAGTCCTCGAAATAGCTATTTACAGCAGCGATAACCCTGGAATTAGACGAAAATCTCTTACCGCGGAGACATTTTTTAAGGTTTGGAAAGAGATGATAATCGCTGGGAGCCAAATCAGGGGGATAGGGCGAATGAGACATTAATTCAAATCCCAATTAATAAATTTTTGCAATTGCAATCGGAGACTTGTGGGCAGGTGCGTTTTCTTGATGGAAAAGAACTGTCTTCTTTGCTAAATGAGGCGGTTTCACTTTGATTTTGTCGCTTAATTGTTGCAACAAATTGGCATAATACTCCCCATTTATTGTTTTCCCCTTGTCAAAGTAGTGGACCAAGATAATTCCATGAGAATCCCCTCAAAAAACAGTTGCCATAACCTTTCCTGCTAACAAAACCGTTTTTGCTTTCTTTGGTGGCGGATAATCTTTTTTTGTCCATTGTTTGGGTTGTTCTTTGGTTTCGGGAGTGAAATAGTGAACCCAGGTCTTATCGACGGCAATAAAACGGCGTACAAAATCCTTCTGATTACCGCGAAAACGTGCCAAAAGGTCGCGAGAAACACTCAAACGATTAAGTTTTTGCTTCGGTGCAAGTAACCTCGGCACCCAACGCGCTGAATATTTTTCATTTTCAATTCTTCAGTTAAAATTCTGTGCACACTGTCATGTGAGATACCTAAAATGCCTGCTATCTCGCGCACTTTTACTCCACGGTCATCCAAGACGATACGGTGGACTTTTTCAATCAGAACAGAGAGTCATCCACTACGTGGTTCATCATTTGTGCTCATACGACTACGCTTAAATTCGGCAACCATTTTTATGCATTGAAAACGAAGGAGCGGATTCTAATAGTGTTGAAACCAGATCTGCTTTGATTTCGGTTGGTGTTTAAGCCTTTCAAATGAACGTCCTTTATCACTGCTCTCAACTCAGTTTTTACCATTATTACAAAATCACATGAGGCGTTCACTTTGGCGTACTGTCAAAAACGGACTAATTAACAGATCGCTCTGTACTGTCATATTTAATATATTAAACGATGATTCTACAGAATGGTAAAAAAGACCTGCCAATTCACGCCATCTCTGTGTTAGGCCACGTAGTTTCGGAACAATCCTCGTATTCTACATTGACCTGTACTGATATCAAAATCTCTTATTTCATCATGTACAAGATTGATGTTCAGCTCTTGCAGGAAAATGTCAAAGTTTGTCTTAGTGGTGACAAGTAAATATCATGAAATCGAATCTTAAAAAATGACGACGACGACAAATTCTCGGAATCTTGGAATGGTTTTCGCTCGACGCTTGCCGTAGAAATAATATCGAATATGTTTCGATAGTAACATTTAAACGCGTGGAATTTATAATACGTTATTATTGCATACAAATTAACTTCATGACCCTAAAGAGCTTATATTTCGCGTTCGTTATGTATTACTCTAGTGTCTAATCACCATAATTGAAGGGTTTAGTGCAAGTTGTCCCTCAACGTTTTGATATGTTTTTAGATATTTAATGTTTTTGGTTTATTTCATCCTGGAAATATATTTATTACTTTTTTCTGTATAATTTTGTTACGGTTGTTCGCGTAGCTTGTTTATACTTTCATCAAGGTTACACGTAAAAAATACCATATTTAACAGTAAATAATAATAATACTTTTTATAGAATTTAATATAGTAGAAATGCACAAAACGTGGGAAATACTGGATTACAACTTAACCTACTAGTAAAAATTACAAAAAATATGAAATACTACTGCAAAGAAGTTCTCTTCTGCGGTAAGGGTCTTTTTACAACATTGGGACTTTTTACAAAATCGGGTCTTTTCGCACAAAATTTTCAATAAAACTAGAAGCGGCCATACGAAAAAATTCAGCTACTTAGGGACCATTAAACAAATTTAAAACATAGCAAATGAATGTACAGGTTATTCTACAACAGATGGGGTAGAGAGTACATAGATGCCAAATTGTCACTTATTAACTTTTTGCATGAAACCATTCATATTATGTCGGCTATCAAGTAAGAATTGAGAGACGTCCACTTTGGCGTGCTGTCAAAAGCACACTAATTAACAGATCGCTCTGTACTGTCATATTTAGCCTATTAAAGAATGATTCTATAGAATGGTAAAAAAGATCCCTGCGAATTCTCGCCATCTCTGTGTTAGGCCACGTAGTTTCCGAACAATCCTCGTAATTCAATAAGATGGCTTCACGATCACTAAAGAAACGCATCCGTCGAGTACAATGAATTTTTTCTTGCACTACCATGTATTGCAGCAACGAAACAATGAAGACAGTGACGAAAATTTACGGTTGTTTTGCAACCTCCGTACAGTCCTGATTTGGCACCTTCAAATTTCTAGTGGTTGTTCCCAAAGTCGAAGGGGGTATTGAAAAGTCAATATTGTTTTTGCCAGACACTGAAGTTCGGACTATTGTTCGCAATTGGATTTATTTTGTTGGAGACCTTATATATCAATCCGCACTTGTATATTCTTAGAATGTATGATTTCCTTAATACTTTTAATACAACGTGTTTCAAAAAGAACTTCTCAGTAGGCACTGAGTAACTAGTACTTACAAATTATTATAAGCCACTTGCCGTTTATTTATAACAAACTATTTATCTAATGTCATTTTGACATTTGTGACTAGCAATATAATTTTTTCTTACAAATATTTTTTACTTAAACAATACTACTAAATAATGTACAAATTGCAAGAAAATATTTTTATTGCTGAAGTATATTTCCGAAGTGCACAATTTCTTAACGGAGAATGGTAATATTCCAACGCGGAATGTAATCGACAGTTTCACTTGCAGTTTCCTAGTAGAGTTGTGGATAATACCGCTTTACATCATCACATCTGGTCGTGGAGAAGTTTCGGGCTACAGGATTAAATTTAGCGCCTTTAGAAAATTACTTCCCTAATAGAGTTATAAGCAGAGGTGTTCGACCAGCGCGTTTACCAGATCTTAGTGCGTTAGATTTTTCTATTTTCGGATTAAGACATGAATTAATAACTTAAATTTCTTGGTGAATACAATTATAATTAAATATAATAAAATAACACCAAATGTATTGCAGAATATTTTTTGACAACCTGAAACGTCGTATTCAACAGAATGGTGACCATTTTGAACACTTGTTATAAATTATAATAATTAAAAGTTCTAGAAGTTAGCTATTTACCTTGATTGTTTGATTAATATTCCATCTTTAAAATTTCTTTGTTAAATAAATTAATCTAATTGTACTTGTTATTAATTTCATCACCATATATCTCGATGATAAATTTCGACAGTGACAGATAGATTATCTTCATACCATTTAATCTATATCCGTATTTCAAGAATGCAGAACATCATAATTTATAGAAATTCATGGACAACTATAGTCTATGTCACCCAAACTTCGAAGTATTGCTCTTATGGAGATTGCATTTGTTGTTGCCTAATTTCTAACAATAGGGTTATTTCATTTATAGATTGGCTATACGTAAGATATTGATTTATCGATTTGACATTCAAAATGCATGTTGTTTACCTTTTAGGTTAGAAAACTCTCGTCTTAAATCTGTATTTACAAGACGTTCAATTTTGTTGAAATCATTAATGCAAAAAATAGGTAGATGTGCATAAATTAAACAAAATCGTTTCGACATTTTTTTTAAATTTAATAATGTATTTTTATTTTGGATTATTTTATAAATATGAAACATTTACAGTGTACACAACTTTCATGTAAGACAATATTATTCTCCCAAGTGAATCAAAAATAAATAAACAAATTAGTAAATCAATGAATTAAAATACATCAATGTCTGAAGAGCTAGCAGAAGAAGATCCAGCTGACAAATGAATAATAAATTCTTTAGGATCATCCTGCATTTCATCTAATCTCCACATCTCGTCCTCAACTAAAAATTAAGAAAAAGTAGTAATAAGAAAAGTAAGTTGTCCTACCATTCATAACATGTTTGATATAATTTTGCCAGTTCTGAACTGAAACATTTTTATAACCTTCTTCTATGAGAATTGGTATTTCCTTAGTTTTAAAAGAAGTATTGTTGTGCTTGATATAATTCTTCACCTGTGCCCATACCATTTCAATAGGATTTAATGTACAATGATAAGGTGGCAAACGTAATATGGTATGTCCCCTCTGAGCAGCTGCTTCATCAAGCAGATATTTATTATAGTGATCCTTGTGTATCGACAAAATTTGTAGCAAATCGCGTTTTAGTAATCCTTCCTCAACAGGAATGCCTTTCTCACTTAACCAGTCGAAAATCTCTTGCTTCTTAGAGGCAGTAGTTAGTATTTTTTCTTGCTTGCGACTGTGATAAGAAGCGTTATCGATCACAATCACTGAGTTCACAGGCAAATTAGGTAGTAAGCATTCTAGGAACCAGCTCTCATATAATTCTGCACATACCTCATCATGAGCATCTAAAGTATTCTTTTTGCAGAGAAAGTTGTACTTAGCACCAGTGACAAATCCTTTCTCATTACCAGCATGAATAAGAGCATATCATTGCCCTCGACCTTTTGGTGGAGTTAGACCAGTACTCAAGTCATTAATGAATGCGTTTCTAGAGGTACTTACAGTTGTGTCAGTCCATGCTTAGGATACAAAGTGTCCGACATTCACCCACGATTCATCTGTAAATACAATGTTTTTCTCTTCGCTGCGATGTCTCCTAATGTTACGTAAATATGCATGACGCCATCTTATAATATCATCTCGATCCATCATCATTACCTTCTTGCCAATTTGCCAAAAGCTTCTTCGTTACGTACAGCACCTAATATCATATCCAACGTGGGTGGGATATTGCGTAAAAAGAAACTGTGTACTTTACGCCTCACAAGCATTTGTACATGTTCTTCATATATATGCAAGCGGGCATTCTTGGGAGTGGCACATTTTGTTTTTTCTACAGATGCAGGGGGACAGTTTTCCTTTTCTTTGCGAATGGAATACACAATTCCTTTGTCACAGTCCAAAGCTTTTGCCGTCTCTTCGACTGCCTTGGAAACACTCATACTGTTCGCAAAGTATGTGAAGCAATTATAAATCATAAGTTTTTCTCTTACAGAAAAGGTTTCGCCTTGGTGCTTTCTTTTACAGGCTTCCATCCTGCAACCTCTAAGTTTACATTTTTATGTAATAATAATTAACTATTTCGATTTTACTTACAATTGTTTATATTATTGAATTTGCAGTAGTTTAAAAAAAAAGAAGGATTAATACAAATAAAGGGAAAAAATCAAAGAAAATCAAACAAAACGAAATATACACAAAAGATGACAGATCGAAAATTTCAAGTGACAGGGAGTATATAACAAACACAAAATAAAAATTTTCCCCTAGAGACAAAGTGCGCCAAAATAAATGCAACGTCGTACTGTTAAAAAAAGATAGTTATATGAACATCGCTATAAGTTAATAAGAGAGGCTATTCTCCATAAGACCCAATACTTCGAAGTTTGGGTGAAACAGACTATAGATGCAATTATTTTTGAAACACGTTGTATAATTGGGAATACAAATATCTGATACAGTATCGTAAAGTATATGTACACGTATGTATTTAAGTAAATATTAACAATAAAAGACATGTTTACAACAAAATTAAATTTTGCTTGTTTTTTACTATTAGCGTTATTTACGTTGCAGGTAATGTTGATAAATAGATAGTTGTTATAGTAACGTCATATTATGAAACGAAATTGATCCAAACTTCCGATCCGGCTTACTACGCTTGAAATAAATTGACTAAACGAACGCCTGTAAATCAAATCAACATTTACACGTCAGACATGCCATAACACAAACAAATGTTTCTTTCTGGAATGTATATTTTTAGAGACAAAACATTACTTGTTACGCAAAAGTAATTGTGTACGTATCACATGCATTCATTGTAATTATTTTTATAAATTACATACTTGCGTCAACATTTAATAACTTTAAGATTCCTCTTAGTCACAAAATACATATCATATATGTATGCATAAAATTAAAATGACTAGTTATACGAAATTGTTTAATGAATGAAATTTTTTGGTATTTTTCGTTCGCCAATTGTAACGATAGCCTTTTCTGATTAAAAAATATAATCCCTATTCTAAGCAAGTTAAATTTATTTATTTAATCGGCTGCATCTTTAGATTGAATCTTTCGATCTTTGCTGGTATTCTACCGTTGCCCGTTGGCACACTCTGCGATCTTCTAATTTGGACCTGTAGTTTAAGGGGTTTCAAAGATTTAGTACTTATTATTATTTATATTTGAATTATTAAATTTTCGAAAGCCCTTTTTACCGTATTCCAAACCATTTTTGCAATAATTGTTCGAAGTATTGCCTAACATTCTGAAGCGTTTTTCCAAGTAATTTGTCAACATTCATATGGTTATGTTTTTTTTTATAAAATCGGATTTGATTTTGTAAAATCTACTTTTCAAATCTGTTCTAAGGAAATTTATAATAGGTCTTATAGATGACGAAATATATCAACTAATTCTAGACATTAATTTTAAATTTGCTTGCCAACATGTTTCCTCCAAAGTTATTTGTCGACAGTTGCTGGTTTACAAAAATTAATTCTTGCGGTCGACATAATGTCCCAACTGTTAACTGTATTCATAATATCATCGAGAGCGTGCGTGAAAGTGTGTATTATTATTTGAGAACGTCAGCGTCGTTCACAAGAATTGGGCATTAGAAGATTCATCTGACCTAGGAATAACAGCCTAGAGACCACCAAAAACGTCGAGAGTATAGCGATTGGAGCTTCACGTCCAGCATGATGAATTTCTTTAAAATTTAATAATTGAAGATATATTTGGCCTCTGTGGTTTTATCAATAAGCAAAACTGCCGTATATGTACGCGAACGATCACTACATCTATCTTGAGTGACAGTTTGGCGTAATCTCTGTTCTGTGGGCGTAATTGATCCGTATTATTTAAAGCTGACACACGCCTCTTACCGTCATCATTGGGGAACGCTATCAAGACATGATAATTTCGAAATTCTGCAATAGGAAGTATTTTACTTAGGTGACATATGGTGTCAATGAGATGGGACTACGTGTCATACTGCCAGAGAAACCTAGATTATGGTAAGAACGCTGTGGTTCCATGATATTTATTTTATTATTTGGTAATACATTTTGTGCTCCTAGATGTCCAGATTTAACTGCCTCTGGTTTTTCTAAGATTTAATAGAAGAGACCTATGATAATCAACCCAACAAACTTGAAGGATTGAAGGAGAATATACGTCTAGCCATCATTTTCCAGAAATTTTTCCAAAAGTAATGGTAATAATCGAAAAAGCACAGATCTGTATAGCTGCCAGAAGAGGAAACAGCATATGCAGACTGTTCTTGAAATAAAGTGACAACGTATGATAAATAGAAAGATGTAATTATATTGAACAACATATATCTAAAATATTGTGAGTCAATTACGAACTGGACCCCGAAATTAAAAACACCCCGAAAATTGTATTACGTGACGCCTGTGAATTCAAAATATTCAGAATGTATATAAATAATAAATACCTCACACACACATATTGCTATGAATTGTGGTGTTGATTGAAAATCTGAATTGGCCCACAATACACAACAGCTTGCTCGGTTTAACTCAAGTCGGTTCAGCCTTCCTGGAGCTCTTGTATCTTCAGGTTACCCACAAGGGGGTATGTGTTAAATAAAAAAGGTATTAGAAATAATAATCACATTAAACAACACAACATTTATTAATTTTAAAAAATAAAAGAAAAAAAATTCGACTTTATAGAGTATAAAGAAGTGCTAAAGCAACAATAGAGCAATAGTGTGAGGAAAACTTGTATAATAATTACTGGCATACAAGGAAAAAACCTCACGTGACCGCGAACTAAATTAAAACTAATTAAATACTTTCAGAAAACTTTCAAACGTCAGACAGAAAAATAACTGTAAGCGCGCATATCACTGACATAATCAGGCGCTGAATAAACATGATCTATATTCCCACCAAGAACCCTGACCTTCAAATTTCTACGAACAAAGGAAGCAAAAACTAATAAAAAACTGAAATGTTGAAAATTTTCCTTGCCACTTATTTTACTACAAATATACATTAAATAAAATTAATAAATTTACGAGCTCATATCATGCACAAATATCTTAAAGAAATAAATATAAATATACTTGCAAATGCACACGTACATTAATTAATGTGGTCGTCGCACATCACTCAAAAAAATACTTAAAGAGAGATTTCAGATAGATCGCACAAAATCAAAATTTACAAGTATTCAAAACTCGTAATAAATCGAAAATTACTGTAAACATACAAAAGATCACAACTAAAAACACAAACCGAAATTAACTATAATACTTTGAATAAAAAGGAGGTCCTTATTCAAAAAAATTAACTCGACCTATCTATCTAAAGGATAAGAAATCTCTGCATCTCCTATTCGGAAATAAAATATAGCCATGCGTATAACATAAATCAAAACACCGTCTACGGCGATACACTTCCGTCGGTGCAGAAACGGCATACATCAAGACCACGTTCGGACATCATATAGGCGTGGACATAAAATCAAGCTAGACAATTTAAAATAAAATATACACAATATAAATTTTAAATCAAATATTAAAGATCAATAATATTCCTGTAATTAAATGTACATAATTATCAATAGTCTTTTAATGTTTCTTTGATTTTTTTCTTCGGGGAAAAATCCATGACAATATGTTACAGCGTATGTTTACATACGTAACAGCCGGATGAGATAGACAATAATAAAATTATTCTTTTTACTATTGTCGGTAAACTTTAAGATATCGTCTTTTATAATATAGTCGATCGCACAGTGGCGTGACAAATTTTTTTTAAATATTTTTGTAATTTTTTTTTGTCACTTATGAGAGGGAATTTTAGGAATATATTTTGGATTTATAGTTTACATAATTACATCTTTTCATTTTTCATAGGTTGTCTTTTTATTTCAATGACACCCGGTATTCTGTTTCGCATATAATTGTAAAGTATAAATAAATGAACTACTGTAAAATCAGTATTATTTTTTTCAGAAAATATTTCAAAAATAAATCTATCAGTTACATATGGCTTATCATGTGTATTATCTAAGAAGTATAATCATTTAGTATTTTCAATATCTTCAAAGTACACATGTTTAGCAGAAAAAAAAATTTAATCGACTGAATCATGAATTAATATTCTATTGTACTCATTAAACTCATGTATAAATAAATGACTAATAAAGACTGTTAATTGTTTGCACTTAAGTGTGTATAAACAGATCAATGTGTATAAACTATTTAGTATAAGCTAACAATAAGAAATACCAGATAACAATATCAAACAAATATTAGCCTATTCCCGGTAATTTTGTTTATATTGTCTGTTCAAAAAATTTACTTGAAGTATAAATGTTATTTGTATTTTATCTAGATCATTACAGGAAGTCGTTTTAATTTACTTGCTTTTAATTTTTCGGGTCGTTAACCTTCTAATGAAATAAATACTTGTGATAGTATTTCTTATCGGTAATAAATCAATCAATGCATTTACATCAAAGTAGGTTAACATTCTCTGTCATTCTCCCTCAGAAATTTAATTTAGCGAAGCCAAATTGGCGTAGTTTATGAAGTTAAGCGAGGGTATGGAGTCGGGTCAGACAGTAACAAAGTTTTCTCAGGTCATCGCACATATATATTTGCTTATTTTCCTTTTAGTGATTGTGATTACACTAGTTACTAAATACAACCAAAAATATACATAGAGTTGCAAAGGAAACGTGTATTGGGCTATTAAATCAAATAATAACAATCGCACTTAATTTTAAATTAACATTTATGTATGTAGTTATATCTATACCCCGAAAATATTTTTATAAGGCTCTGATATTAATCATTTTTTTCTGAGTAATTGCTACCATATACAGCAGTGCATTGGAAACAAATAGCAAATAACGTGCATTCAAAAATTTTGCTCATTAGAGAAGGCCATGTTTTTTGATAATGGTTGGTGGCAGTGCACGTAATCTGTCACAAACGTATAATTTTAAATGATCATGGTCGTCTCTAATGAGGAAACTTTTTGAAGGCACGTTACTTAACAACATTGTAAAATTGTAAATTTATTAAAAATAAAACTGTATTCATTTTTTAATTTATTCTTGAGAATTGCTAATTAAAAATTAGTATTTAACAATACTTTTATATTTTGTTGTATATCCGTTGTTCTTAATAACTGCCTGACATATTTGTGACAGAGTTAAAACTAACACCTTAAAACGTTCGAATAAAATTGAATACCATGCTGTCTCAACAGCTTCTTATAATTGTTGTTGCGATGTGAGTGCAGCTACCACAACAGTTTTATTTGCATTTTGCCACGGTTTTCTATGGAATTGAAATCTGGTGATCGAGTAGAAGATCAATCCACGCTGTTCGCATCTGGTCTTTTACTCTGCGGTTTGCAGGGTAAGAAAGCCAGATTTTGTATTAAAATTTTATTGTCATTATCATGCATAAAAGCTCAACGGATTTGCATTTTACCCTTAGCATACGCTAGCATTATCAATGGGGTATATTTCAATAGACATGTTGATCTATTGGTTGCTTTATGTAAAATATGGACCATGATACGAAAAACACACCCAAATCATTTTAACTCCACTGTGCTTTACTGTTTCTATAGTCTATTTACGATTCCAGACGAAAGCACGTCATAGTCAGTAACATCAGGCGCCGTAACCTAAAGGCCACAAGTTACTAACATACAGGTTGTGTTATTACTGCATTCAGAATATATTATGTTACCTATCCTTCACAACGTTGTCAGAGTGTTATATGACACAACTGTCATTATTTGCATTCCTCTTTTCATGTTGTTTTTTTGTCATTTAAATGTATGGACCATAACTTAAAAAAGCATTCAATTGAAAAATATAAACAAAACTTAGCAACGCTGTATGTCGCAACTATTATGTACATATTCCCTTATATTTCTAGGTTTAAATAGTACAATTTTATTTTCATTTACCACAGCATATAACGCCATCTAGCAGCTGTTCAGTCTAAATGTTGTATAGCAAATAGTGCTGGGCGATGTCGTTCCTTTTGTGGATTCGTTCATTCCGGGTCCGTACTAGGATCGGAACGGGTCCGCTGGATTCGGTCCATCCGGACCGACATCGGTATTGATATGAGAGCGTGGACCCGTGTATCGTAGAACCAACGGATCGTGTACCGTACCGTCAAGCCATATATGTAGGTTGAAAGGTTCGGACTGAATCTTTAGAACGGAGAACTATCAAATCTATCAATACGTGAAGCTATGTAAATGTAATTAATATTTGCATAGTGCAATAATTATATCAATTATACTTACGTTGTTTTTCGTTATTACTTGTACAGAAATAGTAAATTATTACTGATTGCCAGTAGTTAAAAATTAATTTATTTACACTTATTTAAAAATAAAACAATATCAACTTTTGCTTTTACTAATCAAATTTATTATTTTATTTTTGAAAGGGTACAGATATAGTAAAAAATAAATATAACAAAATATAAAAAAAAATATAATTACAAACACAAATAAATTTAAGTCTTTCAATAACCAACAAATTAAACTTACTTGCCTACTTATTACGTAATTTTTTATAGATTTTATCTTTTATACCAGCATTTAATATACTTACTATATTTATAAAAAAATATTAGTTACTAAAAATTTTGTAAAAATTTTAAGTTATAATTTAAAAAGACAATTTTCTCTACTTTTGATGGAGACAAGCTACTGCGTCTGTCTATTAATATTTGACCCGTTTTTGAAAAAATACGTTCGCAAGGAACAGAAGTAGCTGGAATGCAAAAACGACCTTTCATGATCGAATACAAATGTTTATAGACATATCTTCTATCTTCCCACCATCTGAGAGGATCTTGGTTTCTGGTCAGTAAAGGTTCTTGAACATATTTTTCTACTTCAATCGTGGCTTCAATAGTGGGATTGAAAGCAGTTTCAATTTTCATAATCTCTTTGTCAAAATTATTCCAAATGTCTTCCTCTCCACTTTTTAGTACGTCCTTTTCGATTATTTCACACTGTGTTGTTATATTTCCTTCTTTTTTTTCGTAATTAATGAGACTACCTCTTGCAGAATTTTGTTATACGTCTTTTTATAACTACTTTCTTCATTAAAACCATATTTCTTGAAACGCGGATCTAAAAATGTTGAATCACTGTATATAGGATGTTCTTCTATATTTTGAAATCTTATACGAAGTTCCGATAGTATAACTTCACATAATGCATTCAATGTTTGCATTGCATCTACTCCAAGAGATTCTTTTCCTAAATCGGATTTTACGTTATAACGTAGGTCACTAACATTTTATTATATAACAAGATTTTTGAAATTGATGCACTTGTTTCGCTACTTATTTCATCAGTAATGTCTTTAAATGGCTTTAATATTTTGCAGGACCAAGAAATAATTTCGAAATCACAAGTTGATAATATATGAGTGGCGTTTGTAACGGCTATAGCTGATTGTAATGGATCTTTAATTTTTGTAACTCTATCAAACATATCATACGTGGAGTTCCATCTTGTACTTACGTCTTGTTTCATTTTCAGCACATGAAAACCCATTTGCTTTTGCAGATTTTGTAGTTTTGCTGTTGCTATGGGACTTCGTTTAAAATATTCTACAATAGACTTCACTTTATTCTGTGTAGCCTTTATTTGATGAAGACCTTTTTGTACAATTAAATTTAACGAATGCGCAAAACATGGTATATGCTGCCACCTTAAGACACGGACTGCTGCTGTAATATTTGCTGCGTTATCTGTAACCACGGCGCAAACATTTTCAGAAATTTGCCAATCAGTTAAAGCTAACTTTATAATATTAGCTAAATTTTGTGCAGTGTGACTTACTTCGGTACAGTAACATCCCAATAGAACAGACTAATTTATTTTCACCGTCAATAAAATGCGCTGTTAATGCTTGATAAGACTGATTACTAATTGACGTCCATCCATCAGTAGTAATAGCAATATGCTGAGTAGATGACAGTAATAACTCTTTAACTATTGTGTGAACTCTTGTATACAGTTGTGGTAATATCACGTTTGCTATTGTCTTTCTTGAAGGAGGTGTATAATTGGGATTCAACATTTGTACGAATTTTCTAAATTCTCTATCTTCTACCAAACTAAACGGCTGATATTCAGTAACAATCATTGTTAATAACTGTTCATCTAATTTCACTGATTGTTGTTTAGATAAAGCCCTTCTTTGGAAATTTGTTAATGTTGTTTGAATAATTTTCCTTTTTTTTGGTACAACGGATGTATTAGTCCTGGTACTTGGAATTGCTAATTCTATATCAGAAGTAGCAATTGAAATATCTTCGGATACATTGGTTTCTGAATCATTCACTGAAATATCTTCCCTTCTCTCGTCCGTTAATGAAAATGGATGTTTTCTTTTTAAATGTCTTGTTAAATTTCCAGTAGCTCCTCCTTTGTAGGAAAATGGACTATTACAAAAATTACACTTCGTAGAATTTTCATTTGTTACAGTAAAAAAATTCCAAATATCACTCCGTTTTCTTTCCATTATAAAATACTTTTTGAACACTTCTATATTTATACACACGTATGCACGACTAAACAACAGAAAAGGTGGAAGATTACTAATTCTTGCATACCCCCTTGAGAAATTTTTTAGACCAACACCCTAGAATATTTATTTAAAACTTATCTTATTTTATAAATATACAACGACATCGACGGTATTCATTTGTCATTTTATTAATTATGGTGTTATGGTATAAGACGAAAAGTGCACTCTGTAATTATTAGCAAAGTCAGTCTCTATGATCGTCTAGTAGGGAGCTTAGCTGCCAGTAAATGCCTTCGAATACGAGAAGTAGCCTAAAGTTTGTTTAGCTTGCAATGAAGTTGCGAAAAAGTGTGATTGACCGATTCTCATAATACAGCGGTCATCTCTAGTAGTTGTTTTTGGTTTTCTTCCTCGTCTTTCAGGTTTTTCTTGGTATCCAAATGCGTTAGTAATCATTTTATATAAACATTTTAACGTATCAAATTTGTATAGTGCGTTCAGAATTATAAGAAATGAACTTTTAATGTGTTTACAACTGTTGTTGCACCCCCTGTGTCAATAATTCTCTCATTGTTATTGAATGGATACGGTTCACCTGCCTGCAGTATACGAATTCATTGGCCGTATTGACTACACATTAGGGCCCTATAATTAAATAAGAAAATGTAAAATAGAAAAATAAACTATAACAAAGAAATACTATTCGTCAGCTTTATTTGTAAAAAAAATATTACCAAACATGTGGTATATCAAACACATAGGTCCATAATTGTATATAACTCATGTTCCGTATATACATAAGTATTTTAATGTAAAGTAACATTAAGTTAATAAACGAACATTGTCACTGTGTAGAACCATCTTTCATTAATCATCGTCTGTACTTGAGTCGTCTGATAAATTGACGTCTATGTCTCTGAATCGTATTGCAAATTTATAATTAAAGGTGTTACAATATTATACATGTCTAAATATTCGTTCTCCTTTGTAATTGCGTGTTTAACGGCATTTTTCCAATCTTCAGCACGTATGTGTTCCATAGCATTGTCAATATATGTTATAGTAGTTTCACTAAATTTCGGTGTTTTATTAGTTCGCCTAATGGTGTTTTTAAGTTGGGCCCATATCAATTCTATTGGGTTGAAAACACCATGATACGGTGGTAAACGTATGTAAACTGTATGTCCTGCTTCTTTGGCCAAATTATCTACATAATAATCCGTCACATATTCTTTTGAGTTCTTCGCCTCCAATAATTGGTTTTTCGTATAATGATCTTCATAATACACTAATATACATTAGTGTATACGGGGACGCGGTGTATAGTAGTTGTGCGTAAGCGTTTCTCTTGCTTTACTGTGCCCCATGTGCGACTTTTAATTAGTAGTTTTTACCTACTGATGATGACAACTTAGTTGTCGAAATACGTATTTAGGATACGATTAATAATTGTAAGGGGTTATATACCTTTTTTAAATTTTTATTTAACCACAGCCTCCATTGAAAGAATGATCTTCATAATATAAATCATTGGTTTCTAAAGATTCTTGAATACTTTTCTTAGTACTACATTTTGTAGGAACCTTACTTTGTTGTCGCTAATGATATGGAGCGTTGTCCTGCACTATCGCACCACCTTTTAGTAAACTTGGTAATAGAGATGATATAACCTACTCCTTGAGCGGAGTAGGTGCACCTACCCGGATCCCAGTTCCGAACTAAGTGCGGCAAACTAGGTGCACAAATCAGTTCCGACACCGACCGATTATGAGTCATATTTTGCGTCCGATCAGTCAGGGTAATCTTTATGTTTACTTAGGCACACAGCTGGGATATACAAATAGCAGTTAACTAATTACATTTTAAATGAGGTGTCAGATTGCAATTTATAATTTTTTTTTAATTAAAGTGCATACGAAATACACAAAAAAATAATCATAAAAATAATACCATAAATATAGTATTATCGCCTATTTCTTATACTAAAAGTATAATGTCTAGTCGAGAGACATAATGTTACTGTTAAAAAAAGTGAAGACTATAAATGTATGATGTATTAAAATAAACACATCACTTGGTTTATTTGTATTTTCTCTACCTTCCTTTACTAAATAGAATATATTTTGATTAGTTGCATAATAAGTATTGTCGTTGTCGGTTGTAGTTTTGTGGAATTTAATTTAAATTTTATAAATATTTAAGAATCAGGTAGTTACCTGCTTAACGCTGTATCTTGTATGTATCTTTAGTCTTAAGTTGAATTTGAAGAAGCTACTGTGTTAGCGAAACAGCTGTCATTATTTTGTTAATAAAGTGTAAATCTAAAACATCTTATGTGTGTTTTATTTATTAGTAATCTGTAATAAACTTATTCACAGCGTCACATGGTCGTCGAACTCTATAACTGCGACATTATTGCAACGTACGATAGCCCGTACAGAAATCTACACATACATTTACCTAAATCAGCGATCAAATTATTACTGATAATTAAGACCGTTTATAAAACACTCGAAATAGATACTAAGCTCTTGGCGCACAGCACAATATTAGCATCTTTAGTTATTACTTCCATTACTCATATGTAAACATATACAAGTTTATTTAATTTTTGCAAGCATTACTATTATTTTGCACATTCCTCTTCGAATAAAAACAAATTTTTAATCGAAATCGTTTTCTTCAATACATATTCTATTTTAGTCTATCCTCTCCCATAATAACTCTTAAGGCAATAAAGAGTTAAAGGAACTACAAAAACAAAAGTTAAACTTCGTATACTATTCGGCAATAATGCTATAGTTAATTCACAAGAGATACACCACAAGTAAATTATTACTTTATCAAAATTGTATCTTCTTTTATTGATTCTAGTTTAAAAAATATAAAATACAATGCTTATTTATAAAATAAATCATGTTTGTCTATTCTCCTCAAATTCGACAAAGAAATACAAATCTCGCCTAGTATTTAAATATTTAAAGATACTGCCTTTCTGTGCGTCATATTTATAAGAAGCTTTGGTGTTTTACAAAAGTAATAAACATAATATTAATAACAGAACAACTCATAAGCATAACATAAATAATCGATATTGCATAGGAATATTTTAACACATTTGCTTTGCAAAATAAATTACTCATATCCTAAAAACATATTTAAAAGTTTAATTTTTCCTGCACCATTCCTTCAAAATCAGTAGTGTACATAAACAAAATTTATAAATATTTACCTTTTATTGCCCATCGATTGCAAAGAAAAATGCACATTTACGAAATATATTCCAATAGCAATGACAACGGGCTAATCTTAATTGCTGTGACGATTCAATAATAATTAACCGTCGGTTCGAATATGCGTGTTTTAGATGCGCTATTGATTTTAATCGCAATTCAGTTTTATGCCTGTTTATGTGTATTGTTTACTTTAATTTTTTGTGTTTGTTTTTGTTGATTAAATGTTTCTAAATTACTGGTTCAAATAAATACATCAATTTTCTTTTTATTAGCCAACTTCCATAAATTCGCGTCATGTATATAAATATATGTCACGCCATTGTGTGACCGACTATATCATAAAACGATACTTAGGGTGAGCAACAATAACAAAAAGAGTAGTTTTGTGTTTTGTTATCGTCTGTCAGCTTTAAGTTTTGTCTACGATTCAGACAGTTGTCGATCTTTACATGTGTACATAAGTTTTTATAAACATTTCATTCAATAGCGGTATTTTTTATAGACTTTCTGAATCCATATTAATATTTTCTCGTAACAAAAAAAAAGTTCAGGTAATACACATTTTTTTAAATTATTAGTAGTTCACTTGGATGTATAAACAGCTGATTTTGTACGTAAATATATTGAGATTATTGACCTTAGCATACAACAGTGTTATAGTTTTTATAACATCGGCAGGTACGTATGTAAACCTACGCTGTAGTGTGTGTGTGCGCGCGCGCGCGCGTGTGTGTGTGTGTGCTTGCGTGCGTCCCCCCCCCCCCCCCCCGTTTTGTCAGGCATCAATTTATAGAATAGCCCGGTTTCATCCGCATTAAATATGTCATCTTCTGAAAACTGTTTTCGTAGATTTGGCCACACAGTTGTCAACCAGTCTGTTATAGAGTTTTGGTCTGGAGATGAAGAATCACCGACAATTTTACCAAACACAATGCTGTGTCTAGCTTTAAAACGATTAATCCAGCTTGCCGTGCAATTAAAATTGACAATATTGAATTGTTTTGCAAACAAATTTTCCTTTTCCTGTAGTATTAGGTCGCTGATTGGTATTCTTTTGTTTTTCATCGTCTTAAACCATTGTATCAAAGCTTGCTCAACACTTTTCTGTGTAGATTTCCGAAGTCTATTTTGTTTTAATACATTAAAATTGAAGGATTCCGTGATTTTGTTTTTGAACATCATGGATATCCTCGAATGACCAACGCCAATTTCTTTTGCAAGAGTGGAGTTTGATTCCCCATTTTCCAGTCTGCATAAGATTGCACCTTTTTCTGCAATTGTAAATGCTTTACGACGGCGAGAAGCCATTTTTTGCGTCAAATCTCTAAACTACTTATGTATATAATCAATAATCACTATTAGACTAGTAACTTTTCACTGCAAGTCAAAACAAATATGTATATATGTACACACATACAGAGAAGGTACACCATGCGCCACCGAAGTCGGTTTTTCCCCGTTTAGAGGAATTTAACGGTTTACCAATCGAGTACGTTTCTTAGTATATGAGCTATCACGATAACCGGATCAAGTTTTTATTAAAAACATGTAAAAACACGTCAATATAACCATCATGTCAATGTAAGCGAAGTCATTATAAGCAAATAATTCCGTATAAGTTCGTATGAAAACCAACCCACATAAAATGCAATATGTAATAGTTATGATCGATATGATATCTTTCATGGTTGTTTTGTCAAATTATTGACAGTAAAGCCTATTTAATTCAATGTAGTGTTTTAGGATTAAAACTACATTTCCGATAAATATCGTTTATTGAATTGAATCCCGAAAGATACCATGTCACTAACTGAGTTCTCTCTTCCTTTGTGTATATCATTTAAGATTGATACTAAGCTAATATCGAAATAGAAATACTGCTACTTTTGACTTAACTAATGTCAAATTATATTGATATGTTGCATTTTACGTGGGACAATGTAAGAATGTATTACCTAGTTTCTATGGAAATGAAAAACCTATACATGTTTGTATATTGCATCTTAAGTGAAATTCTCTGAATTGAACTATATATGGGATAATCTGGTGATAATTTTGCGGTAGTCTCGATATGGTATTGGGCTGCTACTGCCCAGTACTAGATTCATACTTATGAGAATTATGTATATCGATATCTTGAAAATGTATTGACATATTATAATGATTCTGGATGCATTTGATAAGTAATATGCGGCTTTGTACTATGTCAATATCCTCTGAACTAGCTAACAGTAAATTTTATTATTCTAAAATACCAGAGCCAGTAACATTACGTTACTTAAGATTATTTGAGCATCATGAACACGCTTCTTATATCTGATAAATTTCATGGTAACAAAGAAGGTAAATTATGTGGGTATATAATTTTCTTGCATATAGGACAAGGTACATCGGCAAATAAATTGAATGTTCATCGAAAAGCATCTTCATTAAAGGACCTCCGAGAATGAGCTACTTGAGCCATATTTTGGAAACGATTATTTCTCTCGTCAAATCTTTCGTTCTCGATTATTCGGCAATTATGGTTTCGCACCGCTGTTAACCGGCGTACATTTTGTTTAGCAGTTTCATTTATTAATATTTCACGTATTAAACTGAGAGGGTGAGTACATTGCTCGCCATTCTCATTTAAAGACGCTTATGTATTAAACTGAGCCGATAAGTACGTTGCTCGACAGCCATTTGAAAGACGCTTGTGTATTAAACTGGGTCGATAAATTCGTTGCTTGTAAAACCCTTAGGCATTAAATACGGATGATATTCTTCTTAACTTTTACAGAAGAATTTACATACTTGCGCATTGCAGAGAGTTTTTGTTTAAGTATGGAGTTACTTTCTGCACTATGTTTCATTGCTTGTCTTCTCTTAGCCTTTTCAAGCCGTATCATCATTTGTTGCGTTTCTTGGACACGAATTTTTTTCATACAGGCAGCAGCTTTTACTTCTCATGCCTTCCCTTTATAAACAAAAATGTATGAATGCAAATAAAAAAATTAAATAAAACCTACTTCTAACATTTTTCTGCTACCTACCTGAGATTTTTTCTATCAAATACTAAATTCATTTTAACGCATTTATAACGAGCGAGACATAAAATTTGTATCCTAGGTAGGCCATGAACGACTGAGATAGACATATAAGTCACGTCTGAACTTAGAGAATTGACAAAGTGTCATTTGTAAATATAAGTCAAATTGACAAGTTGATGAAAAGATATTTTTGTAATTTATAATTATGACTTTTGTATTTAACGGACAACAGAAACGGTACATGGTTGAAATTTATTTTAGAAATGGTAGTAAAATTAATGGTGAATGGATTTATTCTATCAGGGATGCATATCAGGATTTTTTGGAAGAAGTTCCAGATATTACTATTCCATATGATCAGTTTTCAACATGCATTCGCCGTTTTGTGCAATTATTCAGGGAAACGAGCAGTGGTAGGCCAACAGTTAGAAATGTGGAAAATGTTGAAGCGGCAAGGCAATTGGTAGAAGAACGTCCTCAGCTTTCAGTGCGACATTTACACCGAGAATTAAATCTTTCTTATAGCACTTGCAGACGTATCCTTAAGCATGATCTACATTTACACCCCTACCACTGCAAGCGACTCATGAAATACTTCCTGTGGACAGACCGAAACGACAGGAATTTTGTCAAACATTTGTTGACCATTTTGTTGCTATGGAGGCATTGAAAAGGTTATGTTTACTGATGAATCCTGGTTTCACCTCTCTGGCTACGTAAATTCCCAAAACATGAGGATGTGGAGTGCAAATAATCCACATTTTTCTGTGGAAGCACCACTGAATCCACAGAAAATTGGAGTTTGGGCAGCTGTTTGTCAGAGAAGGATTAATGGACCTATATTTTTTTAAGGTATGTCGATTAATAATACAAAATTTTGAACAGTAGCCAAAAAATGCTTACAGCTTTTAGGAATATTAACTGCTGCACGTTACAGAGTGAAAATTTTGACACCATTTATAAATATGTTACACGATGATGGAAGGATACTTCCAACAAGATGGAGCTCATGTACATACTACCTATGAAAACATTGTTTTTCTGGGAGAATTTTTTGGAGATCTAATTAGTTTAGGTAATTTTTAACAAACACAATTTGGCTACGTCGTTCCTGCGATTTAACACCGTGTAATTTCTTTTTATGGCCATACTTAAAAAATTCTATTCTAGTAACACCTGTTTTTGATATTAATGATCTGTAACAAAGGATCACTAATAAGACCGTAGAAATTAATAATTCACCTTGGATCCTAGAAAATGTTTTATTAACTCTGTTAAGCGAAGAACTTTATTGCTGTAGAGATGTAAGCGATAGCCATATTACGCACCTTATTTAGTGAATATTGTTACGTAATAGATTGTGTTTTGTTCTTCTTTTTATTTAAATAAGGTAAACCGATCATCAAAACCCCACACGACAAACTCCAATGAGCTTCACAGATGACGAAGATTAATTTCTCCAATAAAAAAAAAAGTTTCTTTTCAGAACCAACACTTTGTGTTAAAAAAAAAATTAATGATTGCTTCAATGTCATACTTGCTTGTTTTGTATGCTGTATTAATAAATTGTTGTGCTTACTTTAATAATTAATTCATCTTTATTCTGAATATTATAATCTGATTTGGTTTTTGGTGTTAGTTTTCAAATTTTATTTTTCGGTATTTTTTAATGTTAAAACAAAACAACAAAACAACAAAAAATTTCAAATAACCGTCTTTTTTCTGGAATTCAATTTTTCCGTAGCCTTAAATATTAGGTTGGGTAAATGAATGTCAGTTGGCAACTCTTATTTAACGATTTAACCTATTACTATGACATGTAGTTTAAATCGCTTAATCAATCTAAGGCATAAGTGATTTAATCCATGGCATACTCTGAAAACTTTTTTTGTGGCTCACTCCTTACATTTGTATATACATACTACTTTCGTGATACATACTGCTTTCGTGTATGCCTATAATATAAAGATAATAAATTGTAGACAATATAAGCAGCGTTATGTCTTTAACTTTCGCTCAAATTCTTCACCCGTATAAAACAAAACGAATATACCGACCATTAGTGACTCAAAGCGATTAGTGTGAAATCTTAGCTTTCACATCCTACTAGGTAATTGTAAATAATTGAACGAAATCTCAAAATTATATTAGTAGAATTCAGAATTCCGGAAATTTTGTATAGAAAACCGGCTGGATGTAAATTGGGCACTAACCTACTTGAAATTTTAATCTCGTTGGTAATTCGGGCACTAGCTAAAAATGTACTCGCAGAGGGTCTATGTAAACTGGGCACCGTATAAAGCAAACAAAAACAATAATATAAAAATAGTGTATATCAAGTTGAAGTACAGCAAAAAGATAGAAAATAAAAAATATGTACTCATGAAAACAATAATAAAAGCAAATACTTTTGAAGTCATACTGATGAATAAAATCATATACACTTCACAAAGTGTAATCGTGATATTGTTCCATTATTTAGTTGTTCACACAGTTCATTTAGAGTTCTTAATTTTTGTTTTGCGCGTGTGTCTTTAACTCTTGCTGGTGTGTGTACACTTTGAATTTTAACATAAGTGTCTATTTGAAATTCCTTAAGCTTTTCGATAAAAATATAAATAGATGGATTTGTTGAATGAAATGACTCATTCAGTTTGGAATGAAACGCTTCGCATGCGTTTGTGGTGTTAATGATCGATGGAGTTGCAGTAGCCCACATATGTGGAGGAAAAGGAGCATCGTCTTCTATGGATGTCTCAAATAAATAATCGGCGTATTCGTCAGCCTGTGCATGAGCAGGTTTTTCGGCAAACAAATCTAAGGCGAAAAAATCGCCTACTTCGTCAGGATTCAAATACGTTAATCCAAATGTATATCGCAGCCATTTTCCTACTTCGGAATCTGTGTTCCTAAATTCTGCTGTTAAACCCAAACTTTGGATTTTCCTGAACCACGATTGGTGCAAATGGAAACGACAACCATAGATTTGTGCTGATGGCCATATAGCGCGAACCGCTGTGTGAATGCTTTTCTCAAAATCTACAAAAACTTCAGCTGGTCGTAATATTGTAGAGTGACGTCGAAAGATTTCTTTTGTTAGCATTTCAAATAATGTTGCATACGTTTCACTGCGTTTATCAGGCAACAAACAAAACATCAATGGAATATAATGTCCATTATTAAGTCCGTGGATTGTAAATAATTGTAAAAAATATTTTGTACAATACGAAAATGTACCGTCCATGTACCTACACTTTACGCATTCCACATAAACTTCTAACATGCGTTTCACAAGAAAACACTATGATATTGCTCACTGGACAGTTTATAATAACGAAACTTTCATCCTTGCTTGTTTTAACATTAGCAGCTTCCACTATATCATGGACTTCTGTCTTATTTTGTGGTAACGGCCCAGGAAGAAATTTTCTCCTTGCACTGTACAAATTTCTTTGGATATAAGTGAAATCTGTTATCGTAATTGTTTCCGGCAGTTCCTTAGCTAGTTCACGACGAACAATTTTCGCTGGTTTTTCAGAAATATCATCAACGGCTTTACGTTTACACGCATTTGAAATCACTTTTCGGTTTAATTTACTCTGATTCTGTTCATGATTATGTTCTAGCTGGCTTCTGCTCACTAAATTTTCTGCACCAAGCGTAAACACTTTTGCGGGACAATTTAAGGATTTTTTTGTGCAACGCCAAAACACTTCGCCACTTTTCAACACTTTTTGTTTTGAAAAGGTGTACTTGTTAACCACTAGCAAACATTTTCCGTTGTGACTGTCCACGCAGGAGACCTCCATAATTCTTAACATTGTGCAACAAAACTCGAGACTGAGAAGCGGATCTAATTTCTTACTTTAAGCAAACGCCGCAAACAAGATAGAAATAACTAAATACCCAAACTAAATGTTTCCTTATATATAGAATATATTATAGCATAATACAATAGAGGCCCGCCCACAATAGATGTACAAATAAAAATACATTTGAAATAATCTATTTGGTCATTAGGAAATTCGTTAATTTATTAACGTCTAATTTCTTACTTTAAGCTTTAAAGCGATCACTACCCGAATGGTACTGGTGCCTAGATTACCTGTAGGATTAAGCAATCCTTTTTGCAGGGCAGGTAAATCCATATACTTGGTGCCCAGTTTACATCCGTCCAGAAAACCAGAACAAGCCTGTCAACAAACGATATCTAAACAGCAATGAAATATAACCAAGGAAATTTCGGACATTTACTATCAAGCAAAATCAACATTAGCATTGAGGAATACGAAAATTTAATTGTTTAAGTATTTAAAGTAATCCGTTATTCTTAAACCTTTGTCTGCCTTACGGAATATGCTTTTGGCTTATTCCACATGATAATGAACAATAGTGTAGAAAATAAATGCACTATACCAAGTCATAGAACACAATTAGTATGAACTTTCCTTAAGATTAATCATATTAATTTTAAATATATTATGAACTTTTCCTTAAATAATGAATTAGTATTCACTTATGAAGCTATTGTAACTGGAATTTAGATTAAGAATCTTTGAATGCATTTTAAATAAATTTACGAGACCTTGAGTTTACATTAAAATGGACTCAGAGTAACTACCGTTATGTAATTATGATTCAACAATGCATTTTCACTACAAGGACGTTACAGTGAGATCACTGAACACATTAATGTTTCTTGTACGGGTGTTCGTAGTTAATTCCTTCAATTCTATTCTAATATACAATTACAAGTATTGAATTTGGTTTTCTTAATTGAATGGCAATTGCATTATCATTATCTACTTCTAGGCCAAATAGATTTTTCTAATGCCCCTTTCATAGACACTATTGCCAATATAAATTAATCACCCACCCGTACGTTATGTATATAAGCCTTACACTTATACAATATTCAGAAATTAATAAAGATTCCGAATTTTCTAAAAGAAAATATTATTTCCATTAAAAAAAAAAATTTTTTTTTGCTGTCGTATGTAATCATCATGAAAAAAAAACGCAAATGATTGAAGCCAATACAAAATAACTTGTCAAAAAACTTTTGTTGACAACATTTTGTTCTAAAGTATATATTTACGGAATTATTAGACTGATGCGTTACTTCTGCCCAACCCCGTATATGTTTATTTAATGATCGCGTGAAATGTTAGCTTTTACTATACACTTAATGCACTTTGTCGTTTAAATATAGCTTAAATATCCATTTTGAAATTAACGAACCGTAAACTATATTATTGTTGCGTGAGTCTGTTTATTTCTTGTCATAATATTAAGATGCCTTTGGGCGATATTCCTATTAAAAGTTCTTGTAATTTATTATGGTGGATATCAATACATGTCCGATGAAAAAAAATTAGACATCTTCCTTCGATCTATAAATTATATTACACATCACACGCAATCTAATACGCAATAAAGTCTTTACTGGCCATGAACGTACCAAGTACTACTTCATATACTCGTAAATGGATTGAATGTTCCCGACCTTGCCATTCGTTGTCGACGTCCTCGTGAAGGACAGGACGCATAACCGAGCTGAACCATCACGGTTCTATGTGCTCGACTGTACCAGACTTGCAGGTATTGATTGAGCCGAACCGTTCGTCCGATGTCTCACGTTGTTTCAAGAGAGTTCGTTTGAAACAACTCAACAAACCAGTTGCGCTTCCTCCTCGGTTGAAAATGAACGAAGCGGTTTGGTCTCAAAATTCCAACGAAAACGTCGGAAAAGAAATGACGTCTTATTTGTTAATTGTTACGTCAACGATAGCTACTGATTGACAGAACAGAACAACGCACTACAAATTTCACTACGTTTTTTAAGCGGCCGTTTATGTGGCGCGTTTGTAAAATGTAAATTGTATACAGAGCTCAATAATAATAGACTGGCATCCCGAGTCTTTCAAGATTTCGTGGCCTCAAAGGTATTTTCTACTTTTGAAATTAAAATTTGTTTTAAACATTTTTTAATATAAAATTAATTCTTAAAATTTTCAAATACAATAATTAATATGTATGTATTTTGTATCTATTAATTTAAATAGAAGAATTCGCTTTGAAAAAATGCACAATTTTCTAAATTATATTGAGACTTTTTATTGTGTTTTAGTTACTCATTATATTCAAGCTTTATTTGCTAAGTATATTTTTTTATGTTTTAATAGTATTGTGTTTAATAAAATCCTAAATATACTGCCGTGTTGAATTTAAATTAATTTTGAAAATACATAACTATTACTATTAAATTGCATTTTACTCATGAGGATCGACGAATTTTTTATGACTTACACTTTTGTAATATATTAAAAATGTTACGGTTTCAAAGATTTTTGAAACCATAAAACATTCAAAATTCATCCTAGAGACTTCTAATAAAGATTATTTATTACTTATTATATATATTATTACTAGATAGATAACAATGGCCAACACGATTTTTGCTGACTTCTAAGCGAAACTGGTTTTTTACTAATTCGGGTGTACTGAATCAGAAAATCATACTAGTTTTTGCGTATCATGTCAAAATTAAACTGTATACTGTACTTTCCTCCTTGAAAAATTACTAATGCGGCTAAGTAATTACTTACATAAGACCTGTTATGATATAAAGAATTTAATAATTCATTTATTTATTTCAATACAATATTAGTCATAAGTATAGTGCAAGTATTTACACAATCATTAAAAAATTATAAGAGTATTTGTAAAAGGAAGAACAGCAATCAGGGAATAAATTTTCGTTTGCAGCACTTTCTGCTGTGTATTTTGGTTTGGCACTCCCTTTGAACACTCCAACAGTAGTCGGCCTCATATGAGGATCCTATCTTCCTTTGTATCGAGTTTCCATAATTTTTAAATCTTGATGAAATCTCTCGTCTTGTTCATCGCTTACAGCACCTAAATTGTCGGGAAACCTATCAAAATGACTATGAAGGAAATGAAGCTTTATGCTCATGTTGCAACCTAGGCTGTGAAATTTTAAAAGCATTGATTGCACTAGATCTTTATAATTGCAAGCTTTTTTGTTTTCAGGAAAATTGTTCGCGACCATCGTGAATGAAGTCTAGGCTTTTTTTTCTCGGCTTCGTTCATAGACTTGATGAAATTTGGATCTCTCATTAAAGTTCTTAATTTGAGGTCTACTTTAACTTTTTCGTAACTTAGTCGTGGCACATATATACTGGAAACAGTTTACTTGCAAATCTTGAACTTTAACATATTGCTTCATAAGACTTAATTTGATGTGAAGAGGTTGAAAAAAATACTTTTTCTCTGTCAACACCAAAATTCCTCTATTGGCGGAGCCCGAGGTACATTGGGAGGATTGTCTTACTTAAAAACAACGATTATGCTGTTTGCGTTATACCAGTTTCTAGTAACTCTAGCAAGATAATCATAATGGCATGAACCTAGATCAGGCCAAAACATGATATAGTCATGGCCATGATGTGTATTGAAAAATTTAAGCAGTTTAGAAAAGCATCTTTGATTGTAAAGTTATGCAGTTAAGGATTCTTCCCGAACACGACCAATGTACGGCTGCGAGATAAGTCTTGCCTCAGAAATGGCACACCACAGTAAAATTTGGTCCTCAAATTTGGATTTACGTTTGAATTTGACATTGTGTGATGTGTTTTCTATGTCGTCGGTATAAAAACCGCCACTTCCCTTCATCTCTGAATGGGACAAGGTGAAATATTTCTCATTATCCATTACAATCAGTTTATTGGCAAAATAGATGCGCCTTAGCACACGACAACACCTGGGTATTCTTTCTAACTGGGCCGCGGTTTATTTTGATGCTTTCCTTCATTTTCGAAACACCACGTTATCTCGGGAAATGGTTCGAAAAACAGTGGGTTTTAAAACGCAAAGTCTTCAACTTATTTTTCGCTGTGAAACTCCAAGTCTATCCATAACGGCTTCATGCATTCATTGTTCACTCACTTGGCTCAAAATTCTAGGTCCACCACTTTTGGGCAAATTGACGCAGGGCATTACCTCTTCACATTCCTTTATAATTTGGTAAATGATTCTTAAAGAAATATCTTGGTCACGATAAATGGCAACAATATCACACTTAGCCATTCGCCCATCTAGATTGTAAATTATTTTACGAATATCTAGCTTATAAAACATTTTGCTGAACCATATCACAAAAACTAAACTCACGATTAAAACAAGTTAACTGTGACATGACTTCCAGCGACAACTTAATAAACCGTCATTTAGTACAGCTACAAATCATCTAAAATTTTTCCGAAAACTTTAGGGCCATACGTTATACTGATTTTAGTGCTCAATTACAGCATTCTGTGAATAAATATTGTTATTTTCAAGAAAGTATGTATTATTTATTTTAGATTGCCCTTTAACAATAATTATTTATCTTGAACCATGTGTGTGGAGTATGTACAATATATTTTACTGTAGCTTCTTGCTAAACTTACAATATTACTTATTTTAGTTGATTTTGATTTTAAATTAACTTTGGATACCTCCTAGGGTGTCAAAAGGTTTAGAAATAACTGTAGTCATATCATGACAACAAAATGATGACACATTCGCATTCTAAAATAACACATTGATTTGCTTGAAAATGTTTTCCTGGTGACACATCTTTCGTTCATGTTTGCATTTTCTATTTGAATACAATTCAAAGTACTTCGGCGCATTTAATGACGGGTGAAAAAGTCAATAGCTTAAGCAGTAAAAATACGCCATATATTAAATATATTCTTTCTCCGGTTTAATGCGCTCGTAAAATTATTTTTACTTTTTATTTTTGCTATCCGCTGGGAAAATTCACCTTTCTCATTACGCTCCAATCTCCATTCCATGTTGCAATAGAATTTAATAATTAAATTATCTTCATTAACTTAATCCGGAATGTAGAATTTGAAAATATTCTTAACATTTAGTGATGATTACGTCATATTCTTCGTTTTCATTTTCAATTTTTGTGACATAGAACTATACACATTATAATTACGACTTTAATTAACTCCTTATTTGTGATATTGAATATGTTTCTTGATTTAAAATACCGATTTGCGCTAATCATGTTCGAGTTTTCCCATCTCTCTTGATAATAGAAGTAGTGTAAGAAATAAAAAATTAAATTAAATGCAATATTATTGTTCAAATTGGTGTGTTTTGTATTATTAAGGCTGAGAGCGTAGAACATTCAGTTGTTTCACTTAAATTGTAAATAAGTAAAACCTTTTTATATGGCCAAGAGATAAAATAATATTTAATTTCATAATAATTTGGTTTATTTAATTATAATTTTGTAAGAAATATATAATTCAGAAACTTCAAATGTTGTGGCAAAATATTTATCAGTACTGATTAAATAACGAGCGAAAATGGAAAATTAAAACATAATCGTTAGTTAAGTTCGAGTATTTTTATATATTAAGTTGTATTATATGTGTTTATTTCGATATTTGTTGGTGTACTAAATTATATATAGAAACGTAAGTAACTGAAATCAATCAGATAATTATCAATTATCTGATTACTAAACCAGTTCATTAAATTATATTTGTAAATATGTTACATCAATTAAATCCTACAAAATTTTAAAACAATATAGAGAGAGATTTAAAAAATCATAACAAAAATGTGTATTTAAGCGATTTATATTTATAAAGTTCATTTATGAAATTCTTATGTATCTATTTAATGTGCATAAACTACTAATACGTGATATTAGGTCTGAAATAGAGAGTAATTGAATGAATGAAAAAAACGAACATTAAAAACTGCTGTTTAAAAGCAACATTGTCAGTCCTTTTAGTAAATAATTGCTTATGTAATTGTCCAATAGTCTCTGAGTCATCTTTCCAATAATCCAAATGCCCAAACATCAATTCTTCCAAATAGTTTATTTAATATTTTTGTAGAAATCTTTATCATATTCTATATTTTTTACAAAATTCTTTATGTAGCTTTTTCACGTAGGTCCATCAATTAACTTCAAAGATTTTGTATGTAATTCTCTATATTTAACGAGAAATTAGTGTACTGGTTAATGAATGTAGATAACATTTCAAACTATGATGGGCTTGTACACTAATTAGCAAGACTGACCAAAACCAGATTTACGTCATTGGTTCCAGAAAAATGAACTTGAATTACTCTTGTCTGTCGGTTCATAAATAGCTTGTTATATGCCGGCGGTCTTCTTTATCTGAATATGTCATTTAAAACATAGTTTATTCTAGTTAGAACAAGTAGATACATTGTATCTAATTACATTAGGTCATTTACATATTGGACTCCAACTATTTCAATTAAAGAATGTGTCTATGTTCAGCTTTGTTTATAATAATAAAATTTATTCACTCTAGAGATCAATACAATGCAATTACAGCGTGAAAAATTAAATAATAAATTAAACTAAAAATGAATAATTAATAAATACAGTAGTCATTAAAAAATAAAGCAAATAAAGAAAAATTATTAACACAAACTGAATAGGCTAATGCATACAATTGAAAAAAATCGCTTAATTACATAGATAACGAGCGTTCAACTAAATTTTACCTCGCAGTTGCCCATGGAAATTATACGTATATCTTAGCTTTTTACTTAAGTTCTTAATATGAATTTTGTTGGTTATGAACTATTTGAATGACATGATAAATGTCAAAATAATAAAATTAAAATATTTAACTAAATGAGATACGTTTATTTGCAACAAACAAGTAACATTTTATAAAAATTGTTGAAAGTGGCCACCACCTTGTTCGAGACATTTCTAACATCTTCTTCTAATGAAGGAGAAAACGTTTTGTAGTAGCATATCGTCGATTTCGTTAATTATTTCAGCAATTCTGATCTGAAGGTCTGCGAGATCAGGTATCTGTACCCAAAAAATTGAGTTCTTTAAAATGGCCACAGAAAAAAATCACAAAACATCACAAGATCTTGTTGGAAATTCATGTTCGATGTTTAAACTTATCAACCGATTTTGATAAATTTCCGTATCATATTAATTGTTTCACAAGCTGTGTGCACTCTAGCTCCGTATTGTTGAAAGTAACCCTGATTTATTTCTTCTTCATTAAGCTGTTCAATAAATATCATAATAATTTCTTGTCGATACCTTTCTCCTTTAAAGAAAATACGGCCAATGATTTTCCTTCGACTAATCGCACACCATACACCAATTTTCTGTGGATGAACAACATAACAGTCATGCGGTTTCTTAGTATTCCACATCCTTATATTTTGTGAGTTAACATATCCATTCAGATAAAACCATGATTCATCTGAGAAAAATTTTGTCAAGAATGTCATTATCAAAATTATTTAAGAACCACTGACAAAATGTTGTTCTTCTAGGATGTTCAATTTCTTTGATTTCTTGATAATAGGCCATGCGATATGGAAATAAATGTAAGTCTTTTTTCAAAATTGTATGACAAGTGCCAATTGAAACACCCACTCGTGGAGAGAATACTCGTATGGATGTTCCTGGTGTATCATTCATAATTTGCGTTACATCGTCAACTAGCTCTTCCGTACATTTTTTCGGACGGCCACTGTCTTCTTTCCGTATAACACTCTCTGTTTCTCTGAAAACCTTAGTGCAATATTTAACTGTGTACCAAAAACTATCAAAATCAAAGACGAAGTTTGGAAACATATTTCTAAATTCCTCTAAGCATTCTTCAAGAAAATAGTGCCATTGTCCGTTAATATTACGTCCGTTCCAAAAATAAGATTCAACCATGAATGATTTGTGTTGAACAGTGAAAACCATTTTAAATCAATTTTAAATTACAAAGCAATTTCAAAAAGCTCCAACTAAGTATACATCAGAATAAATAGTCTGTCAAATTGACAACTGATGCAAATGTAAATAGTACAAGTTACGACAAACATTTTTATTGTCATGGACTACTAGAGGTAAAATTAATTTGAACGCTTTTTATAAGAATTAAACTAGAAACATAAACCCAATATTTTTTGTCCAGAATTGTCATTATTGTACATGTAAAGGAGCCTTGTAGAGAACATTTCTACGGGAATTAGATACATAGAACGTATCCGATCACCTAGTGCTTTACTTCGGTACCAGAAATTTAATTTGTCGAAGAATAGAGGGTGAATCAACATCATTATTAACTGTTTAATCAGAAACTTCTTGCTTGTTTCATCTCCTTGGTTTATTGAAGTGAAATTGCGCCTATTTAATAAGCTCTCGTAGTCAGTGCCACGAAATGTATATATATTTATATATATGTATATATATATATATATGTATATATATATATATATGTATATATATATATATATATGTATATATATATATGTATATATATATATATGTATATATATATATATATATATTTCCGTGACCTTGGTATGATATGGTAAATTCAATCAGTCGGCGATTAAAGGTCTGGTTTACTTCAAAGTATATATATTTAAAACAACCCTATATGTTTCGGCAATGATAAAGGCATCATTCCCGAAACATGTAGGGTTGTTTTAAATATATGTACTTTGAAGTAAACCAGACCTTTAATCGCCGACTGCTTGAATTTACCATATATATATATATATATATAATATCTTCGTGACCTTGGTATGATAAGGTAAACTTAATAAGTCGGCGATTAAAGGTCTGGTTCATTACTTCAAAGTATATATATTTGAAACAACCCAAATATATATACTTTGAAGTAATGAACCAGACCTTTAATCGCCGACTTATTAAGTTTACCTTATATATATATATATATATATATATATATATATATATATATATATATATATATATATATATATATAAGTGGCTAAGTGGTAAAAGCGACAGTCCGGCAAACTGTAGACTTGGGTTCGAGTCCCAACATAGACAATATTTTTCAATTAAAAATTTCGTATGATTTGCTTTGTAATTTGTAGACAGCAATGTTTACACCCCCACTTACTTTGCAATTACATACATACTAATTTAATATTTGTAAATATTTCATATAATATTTATATATATATATGGTAGATACAACAATTTTTTTTTGTTATAAAATGTTTCGTGTTATACGTTTTTAATTGTGTAATTTAAAAAAAAGTTTACATGTTTAATTTTTCATTTTTAAAATTGCTATAATTTAGAAAGTATCAGTCAGATCAAAAAATGGGAAAGGAACATTTGTTTCAGTTTTTGATCATTAACGTCATCCCATAGCCCGTGTCCGCGAATTTTCTAAGACTTTCTAATATTTTCTAAGATTTTCTAATATTAAATTACATATAAATTCGCAAATACATATTCTATTTCTCACTTTTTTTTCTGTATAAAAATTTAAATACCTATTTTAAAATCTCTTAATATACAAATATTGAAGTGATTATAAATTTCAGTGCACGTCTCTGTTTCATCGTGTCCACGAAAATTAACCTTCAACCAATTAACTTCAGAAATCCAAAATAATTGAATTTTCGATGTTTCCGTGTCCGTTATACTTTTGTTTGTATTGTTTTTGGTAACACTTAATATTTTGCTATTTGCGTTATAATTCATGCAAATGTTGTGACAATACTTTAAAAAAAAAATTTATGGAAGATATTTAGTCTTTCAACGCAAATAAAACGATATTAATTTTGTTGAAGTAAAGGTAAATCTCGTCCAATGAGCTAATCGCATAGCATTAGCTTATATGCCTTTAACAAAATGAATGCAACAGATTAATTTTTGGCATATTACGTAGGTGGTTTCTGACAAACATCGGTAGAAAATAAAGTCACAAGAAGGAACAAGTTTTTTCAATGTAATAGTCTTAATATTATTTGTGTAACAAAGATAATGACAATTAATTGAATTATAAGTTTCATATCGAACGGAAGATGAATTAAATAATTGGTAACGATCCCTACATATCCTTTATGCATAAAGCAATCAGGAGTCTCCTTGGTGGTAATTTTAAACGACAAAAATCTATATGTATGCAAATTTATTAAAGTACACGCTATCGATCATACAGTCGCTATTCTTTTAATTAATTTTACTACAGATCACAGTATAAATTTAATATTTAAAAGAAATCAATATGCCTACTTCAACTTGCATACTGATCAAAAGGAAATTATTGTATGACCTTATCAAAATTAACATAACAGAAACGTGTCATTGTTAAAATTATATAGCCTCAAAATTTTGTTATTATAGTGATATAAACTACTACTATGTGTTCGAATAAATTTGTCTCGAAGTATTCCACGGAGATAAAAATTATACTTCAACTGGCTTGCTAAATTATTAGTGTTAGTTATTCGTTATACAGTCAGCGTTAAAAGCGAGTAGGTATGTGGTTATAGAAATGATCACCTATCAAATTTTTAAAAACATAAATTTAATCAAGCAAATATTCTTCTCATGTATAAATAATAATTTATAAATGTTTTCTTAATCAAATCAGTCCTTATTAAAGTAATTAATTTTGTTTCAAAATTATATCTAAAAGACGAATCAAAAGGAAATATACAGTCTCTGAAATATAAAGCAATAATTGACATTCTAAAAAGTCGGAACTATTAATATTTAAATCTAAATTTTACGCCATTTTTTAGCTAGGACTTCCTTAAGCCACAGTTTACTTGTTATGTCTTCTTATGTTTTCCGAGTTTAGAATCTAAAATTTCCCATAGATTTTCTATGAGGTTCTGATAACGGTTCTGAATTCGCCACTTTAACTTTTTTGGTGTGTAATTAAACAACTTTTACGATATTAGTGTTATGTTTTGAGTCGGTGTCCTTTGAAATGTCCACGAGCTCGATCACTTTAAAAACACTGGGAGGAACGGTTTCTTTTACATGATTAAATATTAATATTTATCCATAATTGTATCTATGAATGACACAGATCCTACCCCAGAAGCCCCTATAGAACCCTATACCATGATCGGTTCTCATGTTTAATAGTACTAGCAAGACTTTGTGGTTTAAACTCGGAATTTTTTCTTCGCCAATTATTCGATCACCTTTTCATTCCAAATATTTCAAATTTACTTTCATCTGTAAACTAAAACATTCTAAAAGTCATTACTCATTTTGTATTATTATGGAACCTCTATGGGTATCGGTATAGTTAAACTAAAATCACAAATAAGTTCCTTACGGATAGCCACTGCCGTACAAAAACGTAAAATCACGCAGATTGTATGTACTTATGCAATGCGTTTTATTACAAATTTTAAGATATATAGAGCTCTGCGGGAACAAGTGGAGAAAGGGAACACATCATTATGTGGGCACACTCTGTGCGCGTCGTAGGGTTCCATCAGGGTTCCATTTCCGTGCCAAGTTTCGTATTTTCTTCAGCTATCTATTATAACTTATCTGTGCTAAAACTGTTCTACTTAACCAACACTAGTAAATAGTAAAACTAAAACAGTTAATTTCTTCAGTTCATCCAACTATGTTCACGACTGGCACAACCAAAGGACACTACACTAATTCGAAGGATCTGGTTCTTTTGAAACTTCGAACTAACTTTTGGTTGTCAAGCAGCTAAAAGTCTCTGCATTGACATGCTGATGAAGTTTAGCTTTGTGCTAACCCGCAAATATCTATCTCTTCGGTCAGCATTGGAATGCTAAGATCCCTATGATTGTCCTGGTTGCGGAGGAGGTACCATGTTCCGTAGAACTTTATCTTAGACGTTTTGTATAAGCTGTATATCATATATACCGTAGTCGACAAATTTTAATTTCTGTTTGTGTATATAGTGTATGCTTGTTATATCCAACGATGCCAGCTTTAAAAACAGCGGAGGGAGAAGCAGAGTGGTGGACACACATACACATTTAACATGCCCTATTCCCTAACAAACACTTACCGGATGTACAACACTTATTTCTCTACGTGCGTATATTAATAGTCAATTTCAACATGCATATCTTTACAACTCAAGAAACGACACAAATCATAAAATGGTATTATGCCGGTAGACACCTCAATGAACCTGTACATACCCGATATCCACAAGAGTTAAATGTATGGACTGGTATTTTAAATAATTCAATTGTCAGTTCTTTCTATAAGGACATATCAGTAATGTCCGCCAAGAATTTTATTATAGGTTGGCATACTGCCAAGAACAATGTGGTGGATTATTTGAACTTTTAATTTAGAATATTTATTTTTTATTATTATTGGAGAAGAGTTAATTTATTTTCAAGAGTTACATTTATTAATTTTTTTTTACATAATTTAGAATTAATATTTCATTTCATTTTATTTATATGCGGAAAATATAAGCTTTGTTGTACATTCTCATAAAAGTAATACACCGTGAAATAAATATTTTTCTGTAAATATTCGTGGCGAATTTTATACGTATTTCTAACATGCGTTCTACAACTCTCTGAAGCAATAGACTTACTGACTAGCTATAATCTGACTGAACCTTATCGTACTTATGCATACATTCATTGGCAACCTCGCTATATGTCTTTCTTTACTTTTCTCTGTCGCGCTCTTTTCCTCTTCTACTTTCGTACCAGAAATTAAAATTTGTCAATTACGATCTACTCTGTTGAAAATTACATCCCAAGAACCATTAATATTATTTATACCTAAGGTCTATCTATCCTTCTCTTTTTGATTGTTCCTTCCAACGTAATTCGTATCTATGCATCTAGAGTTATGCATATAAATTGAAGTCTTAATTCTGCATCTAATTTTACTATAGGTGTTGCAGGATTTTGTGTAACTGTGAGCATCATTGGGCGATTTGTTTCTCTTTTATTTGGACGGTCAGTGCGTAGTTTCTTTTAAATACTAGTTGTTACATACTTATTACATATTTTCTGTAGTTGCATACCTTATGATTTATCTTTGCCTGTGAAAATAATTAAATTGCGTAAATTCTCTTGATGTTCTTTTTTCTACCATGTTGGAGTTGCAAGACTACTTTTGAAGTATACATTTAACTATATGCCTCCACGAGCAATGGTTCCGCGCCTACCTACTCACCGTAATACCTACGTACGATTTATCAACTCACCCCAATATCATGATTGCCCCGGAGATCTTAGGCTAAAAACCCAACTCAGTTTAGAGGCGAGCGGTAGGGAGGTTCTTATATTGCAGGCGCCATCATATTTAAATTCTTTAGCCGTTACGGTGAACATAGACACTGCCAACACTTATATATGTTATGAAAATTATCTCTGTCTAATGATATTGAGAGCACTGAGTGGGCTAGGTGAATACTTTTACTAATTTTTTACTATCTTTTATATATTTAAGTATTAAATCCCTTTTTCGAAATCACATATTTGTAATCATCTCTCAATTATACAAAATGATTACCTATAATCACTTCTAACTGCGCTGAAATTTACGCATCTCGTTCTGGTTCAAACACTATTTAGTTTAGTTGTACATTTTATTCCTTATTTAAAATATATGCCCTTAACAAACTGTGATATCGGGAAAATCTCTTTAAAATTGAAGAATGTACTTATATTTATGGATTTGACAAGAAAAAAAATATATAAATACCAATAACAAGGTATGTGTCATAGATGACATGTAAACGAACTCTATTTTACCATATTTAGTTTATTTGAAGTGGCTTTATACATTTTACGACGCTTTTACATTAATATCCTATTAACTATCAACTTGTTTGGCATTGCTTGATTGGGATATTGGCCGTTACATTCGCCGACATTTTTCAATATGGTCTCTTTCTGCGCGTTGCCTAACGTTCTTTCCCCCCTAGTTATATATTACCTACGCAATATTTAATGTTTTGTTATTTAGCGTTAGTTGAAATGATTGTACTTAAAAATAAAATTAGGGAATTCGACAACGAATTTACGTGACAAGAATACCATAAGGTGATCTTAAAAGAGTAAATTTTTCAAATATGTAATTTAAATCATGATAAATGCAATGGAATTAAAATAATCTCAAACGCCAAACCACATAAGAGAATTAAATGTAGTTTGATTATCACAGTATTTCCGTTCCATTACAGATTTTATTCATATAAAATATACAGCTGTTTGAATATTTTCTAGTTCAATACCAAGATCATACTTCAATAATAATTACTTTCAAAATTCAATAAACAAATATTTGATCTTTTCTAGGCTTCTATTCTTTTCTTTTAGTTCTAGGGTGTAGAATTGATGTAACGCGTATAAGATACATACGAAACCGATATTACTTGGTTCAGATATTGCATCATAATATTAAATTAAATTCATGTGATACCGGCTATTTGTTTTTACTAATTGGAATAAAAATCGCAATACATAGCTTGAGAGTTGCTTTAATAATATTTTGGTAGCGGAAAAGTATATGTAAATGTATATATGAGGTGCTACAAAAAGTTCCCGAAATGTAACCATCAATAAAATTGTAGAAAACTTAGATTTCATTCACCTCTTTACTTTCAAATTTGTTTTATTTGGGGTGCAAACATCAATCTCAGTGCATCTGTCACGAAAGGAATGCATTATGAAAGTCTTGTTTTGTTAACGTGTTCTGCACCGTCTTCGATTCGATTAACCTTGTCAGTCAGGTCTATAGCGTCAAATATTCATCCCTTCAACTTGATTTTCATCTTTGGAAAGAAGAAAAAGTCGCAAGAGGCCAAGTCAGCGAGTATACTGTTCTTTCAATTAAGTTTATCACTTATGGCACGAACTTTGCTGCCATTTTGCTCATGTTCAATTCTTCCGATGTGACATAACATAATCCCACAATGTTGCATATGTCTTAGATGGATAGCCTGCCTACGGTCATTCATAGCTGCATACTGAACAGCAAACACATATTCTGGTGTAATACCAGTTGATGGTCGTCCTGATCGGTCTTCGTTGTCAATTGATGTTCGGCCATTTTCGAAATATTTAAATCAGTCGTAAGTTTGTGTTTGACCCACAGCGTTATTCTGAATGTTTCCTTTAATATTTTATGTGTTTCTGTGGCAGCCTTACCGAGTTTAAAACAGAACTTGATACAGATTCAAATCGGCAATTGAAAAATTGCAAACACAAGTAGATATAACAATGAGAATATATTCACCAACAGTAGACGTTGCCACTTACAATAACGCCGCTTGGCATATTGATTCCAGGTTATAGACAACTCCACATAGCAGCTTTTAGTCGTAACTGCGTCCGTTTACGCGCGTGATTCAAATTTGAGGAACTTTTGAATACCATCTCCTATGCAAAATAAGAATAAAAACTACGAAAAATTTCATAATTTTTTCAAATAACATCTTGCCCCGTTTCGGATTAACATTTTCATTAGTTCCTCCTAGTATGAGTTCAATTAAATAATGAAATTCTTTTGAAAGATTGCATACCAACCTATATGCAGTTTGTTTTTAAAAGCTGCAAAAGATAGATGTCAGTGTCTTTAAGAAAGTTCAAATAAGTCATCGCTATCTGTGTGTGGGTAGATATGATCCTTCTGCAAAATTGGATTTTCCAACCTATAGATGTGGGTGGAATAAAGTTAAATCATTTCTTGGATGTAATGTTAGATAATGTTATCTTGAATAGAGACCAAATTAAATCCACTGCAGTAGATGGTAGCCGCTTGTGTATAATTCATCACGCATTTTTCCATTCATCTTCTAACGTTCATATGACTATCGTGTATAGCCGACGAGAATCCTATCATTAAAAATAACTTCGTGGTATTCAATGTTACAATAGTTAAGAGTCATAAATTTTTTTAATATCAAATATTTCTTCTTAAGTTTAGTAAAAATTAATACATAAGTTTTTCAAAAATAAACTAATCATTTCTAGCAAAAAAAATTAGTGGTGAAAATGCCCATGGGCAAAAAATCATGGGCATTGTAGTCAAGAACTATTCATGCCAAGTAGAGGTTGGCTTATATGCAAAATGAATATTAACTGCCTAAATGCATATTTTCTCAATTTTTCATAATTGGGTATGCAAAATAAATTTTTGTTAATGTTCTTGAATGTGTACAGGATGTGGAATATGAGTAATTCTAATTTATTACATAATACGTCAATCCTAGTCGATTTTAGCGTTGATACATATATACATATTTGCATATCAGCGCCTGTTCTTTAACAACCTTTAAACCCTCCTCAATAACATGTCATTACTTAGCTATTATTTCATAATGAAACAGTTAAGTACAAGTGAACTAGAACCAGTAAAATAACTGCAGAAACACCATGACAAAAATAATGTTAATTATTTATACAGGCAGACATTTTTTGTTTCTATATATTAATTAATTAGCACTTGTTAACAAAGCTATTTATTCACTACTTTTGGATATTTGCGTGTCGTTTAATCTATTATTGCGATATGTATAAAAATAGGATGGTAAAGAAACATTAATTTAATGTAGGGTTAGATATTATTTTAAGCATAAACAATATGGGATTATGTAAACGCTTGATGTTAACAATCGTAATTATCGTTTTTATCAATTGTTGTTTTTGGATCATTTATAATTTCATAATTTGGTTGAGGCAGCCATCATACACTGTTAATCTAATCTATATCTACAATTTCTTGAAGTTGTCTTAGCATAGATACATATTAAAGTAATTCCTCTAATTATTTTATATGTTCGCAAATTTTTATATAGTTACAACGTTCTGAATAATTTTTTTAGCATTCAATTAATAAATTGTTCGACATGAATTTTTAAATATCAAATATTTCTTCTTAAGTCTAGTAAAAATTAATACGTAAGTTTTCCAAAGATAAACTAATACTTTCTACCAAAACATTTTAGTGGCAGAAATACCCATGAAATCATGGGCATTGTAGTCAAGAACTGTTCATGTCAAGTAGAGGTTGGCTTATATGCAAAATGATTTTTTAAATAATATTTTAAATATTTTATTATTATTATTAACTGCCTAAATGCATATTTTCTCAATTTTTCATAATTGGATATGCAAAATAAATTTTTTCATATTTAAGGGCTTTTTGCTTCTTTTTTCTAAAATTTGCCAAAGGGATATGCCCATTTAATGATTTGGTAGGGAGACAAACATACCACATCATTAGGAAAAAAAAGAAAAACCCATATACGCGGGCGGGTTGATTCGCGCCATTGTACAAAAACAAAAGAATAATTTAAATAAACAAACATTATTTTTCTACATAATCTCCTCTTAATTCGATGCATTTGGTTCATTTGTGTTCAAACTTCTTCATTGCGTTTTGAAAGTGATTTTCTTTTAACTCTGTAAAATAATCGCTCACTGTTGAAGTTAGCTCTTCATTTATGCCGAATCTTTTGCCTCCGAGAAAATTAATTTGGGAAATAGATAAAAGTCAGATGGTGTGGTACTAATTCGCACCTTAATTCTTAATTTTTTAAATATTCTTTTGCATCCCAAAATACCGATGCTATCTCACCTTTACCGCCGATAGAACTGTCTTGGGCTTCTCCACGTTTGGTCTACATCGTCAACTGTTATTTAGATTCGAATGTATAATAATTAACCCATTTGTGTTGCGTTTAAAAATTTCTAAATTATTCACGATATTTGACAGCGAACACGTCTGCCAAATATCACGTTGTTTCGCCGTCAATAAACGCGGCATCTATCTTGCCGAAAGCTTTCTGATATCAAGTTCTTCGTGCTAAATGTAAAGAACGCATTCCTTTGAAATGCCTACTACCTCTGCTATTTCTGATGCTTTCAATCGTCGGTCATTATCAAGAAATCATGGACTTTATATTTCTAGATTGACAAAAACGGCTTCCACTGCGGGGATAATCTTCTAAGCAGCTCCTGCCACGTTTGATTCATTTCCCCATTTTTTAACGGTTGTATACGAAGAACAACCCTCACCGTGTATCATCATAGATTTCCGTAAAGGATATCTATGATACTTAAATAGAGATAAATAAAGATACCTAAATAAAGATAAAGTCACTGCACGATGTTCAAAATTATCCATGTACACTTAATTAGTAGCATGGTAAAATTTAAAAAATGCCTACGAGACACTTTTTCACAAATTTATTAAACACTAAGAGTAAACTGACAAAACATCGGTTGTCAAAATGCGATGCGTATTTTTTTAAATTTCACGGTGTTGAGAATACATTTAATATCATTTTGTAATACTTTAATTTTAAATTTTGTTATTAAATATAAGTAGATATTGGATATAGAATTCAAACATAAACATTTAATTTTATAAATATTTAACGTTCATTTTCAAGTTTAAACCAAAGTATAACATACTTTTATTAACACATTATAAAAACATTCTTTAAATTCTGAGAAAGCGATATTCTTTACATTCGCAAATCTGTTTATTACCTAGGGTTATTAACAATCGGCATCTTTTGCCAGATTTGTTTATTGCTTTATACATTAGTTTATTATTTAGGGTTATTAGTGAATGATTTCAATAGACCCTTAATATGACCTCCATTGTTAACTAAATATGTATAATAGGCTGACGATTCCTAAATATGTATGTTCCATTAGTGAACAAAGACTTTAATTTAGATGTATATTGTTAAAATCTCCTTTCTTAAATATGTATAATAAATGTTATTATTCTAAACAAGGGACGATCCAGAACTACATGCTCAGGTTTATGGCACCTACTAATACTTAATTAGTAATGATATTTTATTATTTATTGGAAATTTAAGACTATCGTAAACCGTTATTATTGCTTGTAGGTATAATTTCCACGATTTAAATAACAAAACTCCCCATTATGATAAATAATCACTATTCAATCAATACGATTTTGATATGTAATAGTTAAGGGTAGTGGTATACTTTTACCTACTTGAAAAAATAGTACAGAATAGATCGGTATAATTCAGTCTCATATCAGCAACAAAAGACTCAAAACACAGTATCAACATCAGTACAAAACACAGAGTCTTCTTCATAACTTTTATAACAAACAATTATATTTTACCAGTTTCAACAGCAGTCGTTGTAGATCCAAAATACATATATTTAGTGTAAATAAATATATTTAGATGAAAGGACATTTATTCATTCAACAAACAGTCACCGAAGATTTAAATAGTAAAGTATATACAGCCTTATAACCTGTGCGCGATTCTAGTAACTAACGTTGAAGTATCACCCCCAGAAACCGGATTCGTCGCAAACATTTGGTCCACGAGCCACTATCAACCATAACATTGGTACATCAATCTCTTACAATACACACAACCTACTCTAGGCGATCGCACGAATAAGTCAACCCACCCTCGCAACAAAATATGCCAGACTTATTTAATCTTCCTTACCTAAGTGATTACGTGTGAAAGGAATTATTATTAATTACTGATATTGTCATAATTTTATGTTGCAGATGTTTCCTTAACTTTTTGAAATTTGACAATTGATTACTAAATATTAGCGGGTCTGAATTTTAACTCTCCCCATTTATTTATGTCTAATTGGCAAACAGAAAATTTAAAATATGCTTAATTCTTACTATTTATTACAAATGCTTTAGTTTTCCAAGTATGCGCAATGGTTCAAGAGTTGCTTACAAATATGAAAGAAGTGGAGAAACACCCCGCAGAAGAATTTCTCTAAAGATTTGAGCAACCTCTTCGTGAGTTTAAATATTCCTTTGTAAAAACTAGACCATCCTTTATTCCAAACATTTTTAACACTTATTCTCTATATTTGAAAATATAATATTTTTCAATTGATAAAAGGACATTGATGTCAAACAACGATATATTACAAATTATGTTAGTGATAGCTTGGCTGGAAATGAATCCAGGTAATGGTTATTTGATCAATGTAAAAGAACTTGACAAAACAAACAATTTACAATCAGTCGGTTTATCAATGAGTGCTTAAACAGTTTTTATTTGCCTAAGAAAAACCAGCAGACGGCGTATTATTGATGGCGACTGACGCTGCCCCATATATGTTAAAAGCAGCTCAGAATCTAAAAATAGTTTATCCGAAATTTATTCAATACTTGTTTAACTCATGGTTTAAATAGAGCTGCCGAAACCATCAGATTAGAGGCTCCTCTTGTAAATAGTTTGCAACAAACATTAAAAAGATATTTATTAAAGCTTCCTTACGTGTTCAAGTTTACAGAGAAAAATTGCTAGGGATTCCACTATACCCAGAACATGTGCTAAGGTTCTTATTTCAACAAATTATGGCAGAAAAAATAGGTAATTTCCAATTTTAGTTCAGATAGTTCAGTAGCTATTGAAGAATGTGTAAACCTTTTTAGCGATCCACTATTTAAAAATCATTATCAGGTATATATTCGAAGCAATTTTGTTTGTATCACAGCTGCAATATAGAAACTAAAGGACTTCGATTGCATGAATTTGTTTGAATTACCAACAAAACAAAAGATAAAATTTGTAAATTAAAGGGGTCCGTTAATGTTAAAAATCAATTTTGTTCAATTATGGAAAAAAAAAATATACTTTAGAAAACTAAAACCGAAGAGGTTTTGAATGGTAACTTTTTAATTGAATCTGATTTGGAACCACATTTTATCAGAAAATTTAAATTTGCTTCTATAACATCTGGCGGCGTTGAAAGAGTATTTTTGGCTTATAAATATATTTTACGTGCCCGCATACAATCTCTAACAGTTGATAAGATTGATAAATATTTAGTAATTTATTGTTTATAATTTATAATTATATGTATGTATTAAATATAAATTATAATTGGATTATAGCGATAAAGTAATAAAACTTTTGTTAGATTATGTATACCAGTTACGTTTAAAATTATATATATATATATATATATATATATATATATATATATATATATATATATATTTATAATTTACATATGGTAAATTCAATCAGTTGGCGATTTAAGGTCTGGCTTTACTTTAAAGTATATATATTTAAAACAACCCTATATGTTTCGGCAATGATGCCTTTATCAAGGATATAAAATGTAAAAATTTATATTTTATATCCTTGATAAAGGCATCATTGCCGAAACATGTAGGGTTGTTTTAAATATATATACTTTAAAGTAAAGCCAGACCTTAAATCGCCAACTGATTGAATTTACCATATCATACCAAGGTCACGAAATAATTATATGTATATATATATATATATATACCGATAGGTCCAACTCGCAACGGGCCATAGGCAACAATATACGTATGGAACGTAATGCGATGTGGCAACGTGTGTACGATGCCTATATTGAGTGACTTTCTTAAAATTTAAATTTATTTTGCAGAATTATTGATTTTTTTACTTTTATCTTTTAGAAAACGTTATTGTTTTTTTATTACTTAAAATTACTTTATATGAAAAATAGTATACAATAAAAGTGTAAACAAAGACAGTATACATTGAAACGAATATTCATTCAATTGTATTGTCATGAAATTGAATTTGTCAATCGTTGTTAAATTTGTTAAAATGAATAGATATTTATATTTATCGGAAAATACTAATACTTAAAGAAACAAATAAGGTGTAGTGTTTTGTTATATTGATTATGCAGCTGATGCTTTCGTAATATGCTCATATTTGTATTATTTCAACTTATACTTCGGTCGATACATACCGACTTCCTTCAAACCAGGAGGAAGCTACAGTTGTAATTAAACTATACTTCCTTTTTTTTTTATTACCTACGGATATTCACAATTCCAAAATACGTTACAATGTTGCTTATTTTAGATTGTAATTAGCTGAATGCTGTCGCAAAACTGATCTCTGCATTTTTAAAAATGGCAGAATAAAATTAACCCCTGCCCTTATTATAATTTTACAAAGGAACAGACACGTACTTCAATTTCTACGAAAACTAAGCCTACAGTTCATGTATAATACAGTGATAATGAAGACTGGAGCGTTTGTCGACCTACGAAGTTGTACTTTACTTGTTTATTGTTAATAAAAGGCTGATGGAAACATTACGTGAGATTTTGGTATCTGTATTATAATAACATCACGATAATAGTAGAAATACAAATATGAGCATATTACGAAAGCATCAGCTGCATAATCAATATAACAAAACACTACACCTTATTTGTTTGCTTTAAGTATTAGTATTTTCCGATAAACATCTATTCATTCTAACAAATTTAACAACGATTGACAAATTCAATTTCATGACAATACAATTGAATGAATATTCGTTTCAATGTATACTGTCTTTGTTTACACTTTTATGGTATACTATTTTTCATATAAAGTAATTTTAAGTAATAAAAAAATCAATAATTCTGCAAAATAAATTTAAATTTTAAGAAAGTCCCTCAATATAGGCATCGTACACACGTTGCCACATCACATTACATTGTACGTTCCATACGTATATTGTTGCCTATGGCCCGTTGCGAGTTGGACCTATCGGTATATACATATGTATATACATACGAGGGATGTTTTCAAAGTTCTGGGAATTGCGCTCTAATTAAATTACGCAGAACTTATAGGCAATGCTATTGGTGGCAGACAAGTCTTGACTTGTTTATGCAGCTATCCAGTGCAATATCGTTTAGTCTGATTCAGGTGTTCCACCGATATAAACACATTTTCGTAGCACTGTTTGTGTAACCATGGAAAACGCGGCTAAATCTCAATGAGCAATAATTTTTTTTTTGTGGAAAGAGGGTGTGAAAACTTCAGAAATTATTAAACGTCAAGGAGTGTTTGGTGAGTCTGCAGAATCTAAAAGGACTATATATTCCGAAAAATCGGAATATAGTCTTATGCATTGACGTCACCCGCCGTACCCATCAACACGTCCAGGCCTTTCTGGAAAACACCGGACAGAAGATATTAGAAAACCGAACATGCGAGGGTATGAATAGCACTCAAGAGGGATCGAATTCATTCAACCAACGACCGGCGTGTTAGAATATTGTAATATAAATGTGAAATAAATATTGTAAATATTATTATTGTTATCAATAGTTGTTAAGTATTTTTAGTGTACTTTTAATATTGATCTAGTGTTTTTAATTACCCTTAGTTTTATTTAAAAGAACCCGAAAGACAAGTTTATCACAATAGCAATAAACTAAAAATAATAATTTATGGTACGCCCAATCATTCTATTCCAAAACTCAAAATGAAAATAAAACTAATAGAATCTTCACTTTATTAATATATAATCGTAAAACGACAATTGTTTCGCCGGAACAGTGGCTTCGTCAGGTACGTTCTAAAGAAATTACAAACTAATAACGGTACATATAAATGCAAAAAAGGCTTAATTTTTTTTGCAGCGTCTTTAAAATGAGAGAAATTACACAGATATTCGAGTAAATGTGTTTTAACTACAATAAAAATTTAATGGACTAAATATGCATTTTTGTTATCGTCTAAACGCTCGCTTTATTTAAACGAATAGATTTAGCAAAGGCGAATTATTTAAATCTAACTCATGATTATGTAAAATTTGTATTTGTTTTAATTTATTAATTTTTAAGCTTTCCAGTAAATTTGATTTTATGCCTTTATTTTCTCTATTTGAGACAAACCCGAATCAATCTAACTAATCCCATTGAAAATGTTCAGTATATTGTATCTAATATTCAATATTATCTTAATATTTTGAGCATAGTTTATTACTATTAGAGATTAATATAAAACTTTTTATCTTCTTTTTCGCATTCTGATACGAACCATGAAATTTTTATGAACATTGTTTAACTTTTTGACTTAAGTTAATAGTTGTAATATAGATTACGTGTACGTTTTATTAGGATTCATATGTTGTTTGCCGAAATAATAAAGATGGTTAACACTAATTGTACGTAAATATGCCTGCGATAGAAGCGTAGCCAACATTTATAAAAGATAACATGAACCAGAGCACATTTATCACGTTGGCCAATCGAGTATTAGTCTTAATTTAATCCTTGAACCAAGAGCGAAATTTTTAACTATGTTCATTACTCTATTCGTAAATCTGCGCTACGTATACAGCACAAGGTTAAACAAATATACTAATTCATTAAATGAACGTAACGTAGACGAATTTAATAAAGGAAATTTATAATTTAGGCTATACCGAAAATTTATATTCTGAATTTATATTGATACCTATTAATATAAGTATAAAATGTGTAATTTTCAACTAAATTCTACGTTAAAGCTGATTTCGATTTTTACATATTTTTGTGATTTCTTTCCATTGTATGTATGTATTTCAAAATAATGAAACCAGTCTCAAAATTAAGAAAACATATTGTACTACCAATGTACATTATTAGTTTTCCACGTAATCATCATTTATTGCAATACTGCATTTCTTCAAACGTTGCATCCATTTTTTCATTCCGTCCACGAAAAAACTTTCTTGTATTTTGTTGAACAGTAGCTCGAACTTAAGTATCTGATGAAAAATATTGACCTTTCAATACCTACGTCAACTTTGGGAACAGGCAGAAATCTGAAGGTGCCAAATCAGGACTGCACGGAGGATCCGTATCGGGCGAATTTCAGGTTCGTCCCTGTTTTTCCAGTATCTTATTGAATTAATCGTTGATCCTTTCGGCAGATATTCGTTATGCATTCCAGAAAATGGTGAGCATAACTTTCTGCGCTGATGGAATTGTTTTGAATTTTCATACGCGTGGAGAATCAGAAAGACTATATTCTATTGACTGCTGCTTATTTTCGAGGTCATAATGATGAACCCAAGATTCGTCCCTGGTGTGATGTTCATAAGAAAATCACCTCCTTAACGTCGATTCTGGTTAACAAGTTCTTGACAAATGGTTTTTTCTCTGTTTTTTCATTATATTCCTTAATTGTCGCGGGACCCATTTGTGTAATTTAACGTCTGAACAATGTACTAGACTCTTTCTTGAGTAATGCCTAATTGCCGAAAAGTTTGTTTTTACATAATCCACCGATTTCCTTGAATCAGTGCATTCGCTTGTCTTTGATTTTTGTCATGATTCACTGATACTGGTCGACCTGAATCTTATCACTTTTCGTCAAACCCCTTCAGTTCGCCTCTGTGATAGAGTTTTGCACATCGAAACCACTGGTGAACATTCTTTACATCCATACAATCGTTACCATAAACAGCTTTCAAACGCCTGTAAATTTCGATGGGCGCGCAAGCTCCAGATTTAAAAATTTTATCACGGATCGTTGCCTTGATAAGCATCTCAGAAATCGAACTCATGATAAATAACTCTGTTACCCAACTACGGTACACAGGAAATGAAACTTTGCATGCTAAGACAAGATACTCTTGCAAGTTAGAATTTATTTTTATCTCCACTACTCACACAATCCACTTCCGTATATTGTACGTCATTAAAATTAAAAAAGGGTCCCAGTTACCCTATTATAATATTGTGAAAAATTTGTGTTTTTGGGTTCGTTTAAGTAAAACTAACGGTAATTTATAAAACCCACTATATTAATAATAAAAAGACACTCTAAATAACACTTAATAACTAATAACAGTATTTATTTCACATATTCTAACGCGACGGTCGCTGCTTGAATGAATTATCCCTGGCGAGCGCTCTATATATATATATATATATATATATATATATATATATATATATATATATATATATATATATATATATATATACCGATAGGTCCAGCCCGCTACGGGCCATAGGCAACAATATACGTATGGAACGTAATGCGATGTGGCAACGTGTGTACGATGCCACTCCACGTGCGCAACATAAGTCCGATGGTCGAGCGCAACAGATTGCCCGTCATTCGTATTTAGCTGTGCATACGTAAAGGTAGTTATCATGTCAGTGTATACAACCGCAGAGAAGGTACAAATAGTTTCGTGGTATCTTGCCGGCAATTCCTGTCGAACAACCGCTGATTTATTTGCTGTAGAGTACGTAAATCGGCCTATTCCTTCGCATTCGACGATTGAAAGGATCGTAAATGCGTTTAGGAAATATGGCTGTGTAGTCGGAAATTGCCGCAAATGCCAACAAATTGACGAACAGCCTCATATCCCTCTAATACCTGCCGATCGGGAGGAGAGAGACGTGAGGGTTTGTTCGTTAGTTGAAATGGGCGACCTTAACACTTAAGGTCGCCCATTTCAACTAACAGGAGGGGTACGATAATATGGCCACCTCGATCACCCGACCTCAATCCCTGCGATTTTTTTCTGTGGGGTTATGTCAAAGAAAATCTTTACGGTCTTCTAACAATACCGAACTTGCAACAGTTGCAAGTTAAACTGTTTAGAATTTTCGAGACAATAACCCCTAGAAATCTCGAGGGAGTGAGGCGGGAGTTTTACAATAGTCTCGGCTATTGTTTGGGAAGAGAGGGCGGTATTTTCGAATCCTATATTGAGTGACTTTCTTAAAATTTAAATTTATTTTGCAGAATTATTGATTTTTTTACTTTTATCTTTTAGAAAACGTTATTGTTTTTTATTACTTAAAATTACTTTTCCGTAGCAGCTAAGAATACAATAATAATAATAAACTGGACGTTATTATGTCTGAAACAAATGGGCAAATTACGTATACAGAACGAATATGCAAACGACTATACCCTTGCGCGGTTTAAGTCTTACTAAATTCTTAACTGCAATGTGCTGCAATTGAAGCTGCTGCGCGTAGAGGGGATTCGCTGTTGCCACTCATTGCTGACTATGGCCCGTTCCGAGCTGGACCTATCGGTATATATATAGCAAGCGCCAATTAAGTTGGCGCGAGGAGGGGGTGCGCAGAAGACGTTTTTAAAAACGTCCACCCCCACTACTCAAGTAATTGTCAGAATACATTTGTCATTGACGTTTGACGGAACATAATGTCTTTGCTAGGGGATCATAAAGTGATACACGCTCAGAGGTTAGAATTATCTGACATTTGATGTAAAATCAAATACAAATCTCCCCACTACTTTTAATCCTGCGCGAACTTACCCCTCCTCGCGCCAACTTAATTGACGTTTGCTATATATATATATATATAAATATATATATATATATATAAATATATATATATATATATATATAAATATATATATATATATATAAATATATATATATATATATATAAATATATATATATATATATATATATATATATATATATATATATATATATATATGTATATATATATATATATATATATATATATATATATGTATATATTCTTGCGAGGTTCGAGAATATTCCGGATCTCCGCCTCTAGAATCTCCCGGGCGACTGCTGGCATATTCGGCGGATGATAGCACCGCCAGACCATCTCCTGACGCAGTTGTGCATGACTTACATCACAATGTTCTCCATTTTTTAAAAAAATGTGTTATCGGGTGTTGGTAAATTGCCATCCCACAACGGGTCGGACATAATTGGTCTAATAAATAGGTAAACTGCCACCCAATACCTTTTTTATAAAAATTAGTCTTAATGATTTGCATTAATTAGTTCTCACTTACCCTGTATTGGTTTGTTTTAGGATAGCATGTTTGTGAAGAATATTTGTTAGTTAGATTTCTAAATTCAATTGGTTAAGACCTTTAACGTTGAACTCCAATATAATTTTTAGTGAAAGAGGAAAACAGTTCTTACTTTCAAGCATGTATAAATATGGTTTCCAAAAGTGTTTAAAAAGGGGTGAAAAGCGGTAGACACAAAGAAAACGTGCAAATCTTTCCTTCTTACCCTGGGCGAGATGAACAACAACATACTTGTTACAAAACATGTTGAGGAACATAGCCATGACGCTGAGATATAAAAGAGACGGTGTATAAAAATATACACCGTCAGATTGTTAACATGTCCTGTAAAAGGAAAGCTATCGAAGATGTGTCTGAACCTGCGAAAATTATACGCCGCATACTACAAGAAAATCTACCGTCAACGGTTGCTACGGTTGACGTTGCTGGTATTAGAAGAAATCTCTACAACACTCGCCGGAAACAGTAGCCCGCATTGCCGAAAAGCGTTGAAGATAGTTTTAGAATTCTGGAAGAGATCACCAATGAAACATCCAAGGGCGAACCTTTTATACTTATTAGCAGTAAAGTTGATCAAATAGTTGTTTTTTGTTGTAAATCTAATATCCAGTTTCTCAAAAGGTAACACGAATTTATTTAGACGGTACCTGTAATTATTGCACGCAGTTCTTTTATCAATTGTTCACTATTCATGGGATATTACAACGGGCATTATATTCCATTAATTTTTTCATTGTTGCTTGATAACGGACGGAGACATATATAAAATTATCATATTTTTTCTTGTCTACAATTGGTTGTTTATATCTGTGATATGCGATATATAACTCCATTCATTTCGCCCTAGGGCATAATAAGCGGGCGTTATCATAACGCCCGCTATCATTAATAAAAAGTAAAAAATACAACAATCTGAATATTAGAACTGTTTCATTGACAGTTTTGACAGAATTTTTGCTTCTCCCGTCGTCAAATTTTTAGAGTTCTCTCTCATAAAGTGGTCGTGATTTCTTGGGGCAATTTACAATACCTCGGGCCGAAGGCCCTGGGTTTTGTAAACTGTTGCCCTCGAATATAAACATCCTCATTATGCCCTTGGTACATAAATAACTATAATTTTATAACGGGTAATTTAAAAAATATTTTTATCAAAGTAGACATTTTGGTAGCTGTAATTGATTTTGAAAAAGGTATCCACAAGGCTTTTCAAGAAACTTGGCCGTTAGCGAAAATAATTGGATGCCGGTTTCATCTCTCACAATCTTGGTATCGTAAAATCCAAGAATTCGACTTGACTTCTTCATATAAGGATGAAATTTCTGAAATCGGAAAATGGTTACGAAAGACATTCGCCCTTACTTTTTGAAAGCCTGATGAAGTCAGCGATTGTTTTGTATTTGATTTGCTATCTATTGCACTGGACTTGGAAAATATTCAAGCTATTTAATAGACAATTATGTCGCCAGAGAATTCTGTATCTCCTTCATATATTTGGGCTGAAAATTCAGCGAAACTTCTCGCACTACCAATGCTTGTGAATCGTTCTACAAACATTTTAGCGACTCCTTTTACAAAGCTCATCCAAATATTCTTATTTCTGTAGAAAAGCTTAAAGAATTCCAAACAGAATCTTACGTTAAATTATGTGTGGATTTAATTGCTAAAATGCATAACATTATTGTAAAAAAATCGTAAAAATGATCGAGTCTTACACAAAAAACGAAATAAGCAGAATGCATTTTATTAAATGCATTTCTTTCCATTATAGTGTTGAAGATTAAAACTATTATTATGGGTAGATTTTTAAAATTAGGTATTTCCTTTTTTAGTTTGTATTTACATTTTTTTTTCAATAAATTCAAAATTTCAATTAACCATTTTTGTTTTATTACTTATCAACCGAGACCCAATTTACACATATATATCAGGCATCTGGAAATTGTGTGAGGCAATATAGCTATTATTAATAATTCCTCTTTATCTCGGGAGGCAATTTACCTATACCCGTGTTATTCACGGATTAAATTCGACGACAACTGATCTTAAAATGACTTATAAAGGCTACTACAGCTTGCTCACAGATATACAATATAAGCGCAAAACCGACAACAACCCCGCCATAGCATTGTTTCTACTAACTTAAAATATAACACGAACTGTTCATGCAATAAATATGATTGCACTTGCGACCTTTACATTAAGGCTCTTTTATTTTCAACAAATAACAAAAACTGTTTAAATATTTAAAAGATGTGCTTTTTCCATTTTTCATAGAACATGCACCCGAGGACTTTAAAACATATTTTTTTACAATTTTCAAGGTTTTCAAAACTTGCTGAAAGCACGTGTAATTATGTGCTTATAATAATATATGCACTGATAAGTACTGGCAGATATATAAGCACTTCATGCAAATTAACCACACATGTTGTATAAAATAAACATGAACTAATTACAAAGAGTAATAAGTCTAATTATGCTGTACATATTTATGTAGATGTCGCTCTGTTAAAAACTGATGAGCTTCTATTTTTGTACCCTCTATTGCTGATAACTACTACACGTTTATTTTACTTTAATCTATTGTAATTACTTTAGTCATATCTGATTATATGATAATGTCAGTGTATGTAGTCTGGACATATTCACTATTTTGTGAAAAACTACTGAAAAACATTTAGATTCGTTACATAATTTTATAGATATTATCATAACTCATAACACAAGTTGTCCAATTTATTCATAGCGTGACAAGATTACTGTTATCACAAAAAAATACTTTTTTGCTGTGATTATAATCTCATTATTTAATAGTCTTATTCTAACGCACAGTATAAAAGAAACAAATAAAATGGCACAGCAAATGTAGTTTTAAACAGTTGTTAATTTATGTGAACTAAGTGATACAGTCTTTTATATTAACTTTTCAAATTATGATTCGTCAGATAATTAGCCTTCAAATTCAATAATACTAGATATCAAACGCTGTTCTATTTCACATACAAAAAACACGGCTCTTCTATTTTATATTTTTAAATTGGCATTCTAATGTGCTTGATTTTTCCCCCAAAGGTGACAGTGAAATAGCTTAAATTGAAGTTGTAAGTCGGAAAAAATTAAGTAACCATTCGTCATAAATATTTGTATTATTTTTTTTATTTCAAGGTTCCGGAGTAAATCTATGTTTTTACAAACAGAAACCCTCGCCTATAAAACGGAACTCATTTTCGCCAAATCACTATTCAAATATAATTACAAAACGACTATAAACACACCAATAGTGAAAATGTATTTTCTCAATGGAAGGTTACTATTAGGAAGTAGACGTACAAGGTGCGCTAATTCAAATTTTTTTATAATTTTATTTTTAAACGTATATTGAATAGTATTATAAATTCAAGGATGCATGCATATATTACGCGAGATAGGCAACTCCTTCACAGCAAATTGTAACATTGTCCATCCAATGTTTGGAAGAACTCTTCTTCGCGCGACTATATGCAACTACCCGCTTAAAAATACATGTTTTTCTTTTTTTTTTTTGAAATAAGAGATAAATCTCAATTTTTACTAAAAACTACATTCAAATATAGTTTCAAATATATAATTGAAGAAAACGAAAGTTATTATTTTTAGACATTTATTTTAAATTTAAATATGTAAGGGAAATGGGGGTAAAACGGGATACCGTTGTTTTTGTGTAAAACGTATCGCCATCCAGCGGCTGTGTGCCTGAAACAATTGCAGAGTCATATATCAATGGCGCAGTAGATATGATTGAGTGACCGGTAGAAAAGTGGATAAGTTTTTCAGTTTTTCACACTTCTATTATAAAAACAGCCATTTAAAAAACGTCAAGATTGTACTCACTAATGCTAATCTAACAGAATGGGGTATATAATTTTTTTACGATTAATATGTAGATACAAATGATACAAATCTGCATAAAACAAATCTGTATCTGTAAACATGGACATAACAGCACGTATTTATTACTACAAGCGTTAACTTCAACCACAGACGCATGCGTTTCTGTCTAACGACTTTGTCAATGCGAATTTACGAAAGAAGTAACGACTAAAGTTCGCTTTCTGGTCTAGTAATGAATTTTGTTCGATCAAATCACACCAAATAACCTCGTGACATCTGACGGACAAAACAGACTACGCCGATGGAAGGATTTCTTCTCGAATAGCTAAGCTATTACAAAAGAAGAAAAAATACGCATATTACTGTAAGTCCATTAACTCGTCGCCAGGTGGCGTCATATACCAAAAACAAATTAGCATATCGATGCGTTTTTGGTATATGACGCCACCTGGCGACGAGTTAATGGACTTACAGTAATATGCGTATTTTTTCTTCTTTTGTTATAGCTTTTGTAGAATCTTTTCGAAAAGTGGTTTGATCACTTTTTGACATTTACTAGTACATCAAAAGAAAATTTAGTTTTACTGGTAATGGATGGCCACAAAATCCATACACAAAACATCGCAATGGTAGATAAAGCCGTAACTCTGATATGTTTGCCTCTTCATTGAGCCATGAGATGCAACCCCTCGATGTCTCATTTATGGCCCAAACTAGTTTGTAACACTGGCGAAACAATTGTCTTTTCTCGAAGTAATATTAATATAAGTGAAGATTGTATCCCTATTTTAATAAAATTAAAGGTAAAATATAAAATTAATAAGAAAGATTAAAATTAATAAAAAGAGAAATGTAGAGAAAGAATACCTGCTATTAAGTTGCTTGACCAACAAACAATAACCATACAACAACCACGAAATATCAAAACAAAGATGTCGAAAAACATGTATAAAATATATCAAACATAGACATAGATAATCGGACACAATACTGATAAGTTCGTGTACAACCCAATAGCAATGCGCGATATTTTAATTTCACTACAGTAGCCCATTAAAGTTCGACAGCCATTTAAAGTGGGTGCATTTTGGCGAAAGCGGAAAAAAGTGAATTATACGTGCTCATCAAGTCTTTTTTTGCAGACGAAAACCATCACTCAAATCAAGACTAAGCACGGTAGATGCTATGGGGACTACACCATCAAAATCAGTGGTGAAGAAGTGGTTTACTGAATTTCGTTGTGATTACTACACACGAAACAATTGAAAAAATCCACGATATGGTGTTGACCGATCGGGTACTAAAAGTGCGCGAGATTGTAGAAGCCATAGGCATATCATATGACTCAGTGGTTTCGATATTGAATGACCACTTGCTCATGAGAAACCTGCCGATAACTTTCGGGTGCCGCGTTTCCTAACAATTGACCACAAACACGATCGTGTGACAACTTCGAAGGAGTGTTTTGGGGTTGTTCAACCGCAATTGGACTGGTTCAAGATTTAAAGAAGAAACGACCGTATTTGGAAATAAGAAAGTGCTCTTCCATCAAGACGACTTCCATCACGGGTACACACGCGCGAAATTTCATGAATGGCGGATGAGAAAGCAATTTGTTGTACTTGTTTCCAAACCTGAAGAAATGTATCGGCGGAACGAGATTTGGCACCAACGATCAAATCATCACTCAAACAAATGTCTTCGAGAATCTCGATAAATCTTATTAATTGGAAAGGATAAAAAGATTGGAGAAACGTTGGGCGAAGTATATTGAGCTTAAAGGAGACTATCTTTCATTCAGAAAGTCAGACTTAAAAATCCACCCTCCTAGAACAGAAACCGAAATGAAAACGAACAGCAAAGTATCAAAAAGTAGAGCAATTATTGGAAGCACCCACTAAAACAGAACTAAAAATAATGATTTTAACGACATTTATGAAAGAGGTGGAACAACCATAATCTAATTCTTTATTCTTATAAAAAAAACAATTACTTAAACGATAACTTATTTTTAATTCCTAAATAAATTTATATTGCCATTATAAATTTATCATTTTAACTAAATGACGCACATTTCTCAAACTTTAACCAGTAGCGCCGGAAACCATTTTGCTTTTCAATTTACAACGCGAAACATTAAAAAAGTCACGGACATAATCTACACTCGTATACGTATATTTTTATTTTATGTATACAACTAGATGTTCGTGCACCATTACTTATTCATTAATTACTTTGTAGATATTTTAGCCATTTGTTCTATTTTTTTTTTCTTTTAGTTTTGGGAAAGAAAATGATATTCAAATTTCCGGCATTAACACTCATGAAACTATAGTTCGACGTTTGTGCTAATAATTATTATCATATTAAACATAATAGCTGTTAATTTATTATTCATAATAAAACTTCACGTTATAATGATGGTCGGAATCGACTTTAAATATTAATAACAACGAAAATGTACATACAAGTTTAGCTACATTTTAATTCTATTCAACTCTTTTAATTTGAAAACCGAATGTATTTACAAACCTTTAATTGAATATGCAACTGGCTTCGAAGAATTACGAGGGGGTATTGATTTATTCTTAGCCTACTGTTGCAACAATTTACAGTTGGGACTTAGAATATGTTATTATTCAATATAGTCTCCTCTTAAATTAGTACACTTAATATAGTGATCCTGCAAGGCCTTTAACCGTTGTCCGGGCAAGACATTTTACTAACGTAACCGGGCAGTTCGGGCCTGGTAGGCCCGGTGCTTTTAGTATATGTTTTTACTTACAGAATTAATGAAACAAAGAGTTTATGGGAATTATATATTTAATACCATTTATAAATAACATTAATTACTTACTGATCTTAAATTTTATTCATTTCTTGCAATTATAACACAAAACTTTTGATGAAGAATGTTCGTTACAAATGTTTTGTTTGCACTCATCACAACATTGTCTTTGTTTCCTGTCTTTTGTTTTAGGACACATGTAGCACCTTCTTCTAGAATTTGCTTTAGTTTCAGTTCTTGCTCTCTTTGCCGGCGTTGCTTCTTCACCTACAAACTCGCTGACAGTGTTGGATGGTACGAGGAAGTCCATTCGCCTTCCTTCTTTGAATGTGCGGAAGAACTAGGTTTTCAGATACATCTACTAGAAACAATCTCCTTTTTTGGTGTTTAGCTTTATTCCAATTTGGGTTCAAATTCATCCAAGTAACATATGCTGCAATGCCGCTTACGTCGAGAAGGTTCATAAAAAATGTAAATGACCAACGATTTGTTCTGCGTTTACATGTGTATTTATGAGCCAATTGGTCTAACTTGTCCACGCCACATTTTGTGCCGTTATAATACAGAATTATTTCTGGCTTTTTTTTATTGTCATCGTTACAGTTATTAGTATGATGCATCGTTGACAGAGCCAAAACACTTGTTTTTTTTTGGAACGTAGGACACTAAAGACGCTTTTTCTGTAAATCCGAAAATGGACGTTTGTTCTTCTCATTTTCTATTGGGCAAAAATTCGGTTGGGATGAAGCGTTTATTTTTCCTTACGGTACCAACGCTCGTCAACCCATTTGTCAATAATGTTTTTGCTAATGATAAGTCCGTAAAATAATTGTCGAATGTGACATTTCTGTTTGTATTATAATACGGTTGTACGAGCTGCTCCACTACCTGTGTTGCGAGGCCCTTGGCGATTTGATTTCCTTCCTTTCCAATATAGGGAATACCATTTAGAGGATAGTAGGTTTCAGAGTCACACGCCCACCAGATCTTCATTCCATATTTGTCTTGTTTGGAAGGCATATATTGTCTAAATGGACATCTTCCTCGAAAGGGTACAAGTTGTTCGTCCACTGTGATGTTTTCTCCGGGGAGGTAGTGCTTTTTCAGATTGTTATTTACTTTTTCCCATATAACTCGAATAGGTGCAAGTTTATCGTTCTTCCTTCTTTCGGAACGTGTACCTTTGTCATCAAATTGTATAAATCGCAACAAGCTTTTGAATCGTTTCAATCCCATCGGTGCTCGAAAAATTGAAGGGCCATATAATCGACTCCATAGCACATCGTAGCTAGTATCATTAGCCCTTAGGTGACCGGCAATTAGAAGCAAACCAAGAAAAGCGCGAATTTCGATATTATCACATGGTTTCCAGGGAATATCTATCAGTACCCTCTCTGCCTCCTTGTTTGTATGTGAAGCAATTTCGGTAAGTACAGCTTCATCAATAAATAAGAGAAATGCATCAATTGGATCTTCAAAAATTTTTCCCGGCGGTAAGATAACTTTATGCTTTCGCGATTTTATTATATTGCACGAACGAACCCGTCCTGTCGAAGGAGGCTGGCTGCTCCACACTGAATCATCTTTAGCAACAAATTTGGAAATACTGACAACAGGAGTGTCACACAGCCCCTCACTGCCTTCTTGCACATCTTCCGTTTCACTAGCATTAGAAAGGTGGTCCTCTTCGTCCTCATCTTCGACATCCGACTCAAAATTTACAGGCTCCTGGTCATCGTCCGATAGGTTTTCCAGTATATCTGCGAGTTCGGCGTCCGATAAAAATTTTCTCGACATTGCTGAATAGACAGGGAACCCCTACTTTACCTAATATTACTTTCCTCGAAAAATTACGACCTATATACGTCATCAAATGTATTTGCTGCACAAATGACACAAAAATGATCGGAAACACTAATTACGTAAAGAGGATTAGAAAACAAAAACGGAAAATAAAGTTACCATAATTGCCTAAAGTATGGGCCTGCTAAGCCCGGCTTGCCCGTTAATGGAATTTTAAGTATAATCCGTCAATTAACTAACGATTATTCATAATTTAACAAATATTACTTAACAAGAAAACAGTAATTAACATTTCTGAGGAATTCTAAAGATCATTAAGTCGTACTAAAATTACTCATTAAGATATCGAATTTTTTATCGTCGCTCGGGCCTGGCAGGCCCCCCTTGCCCGGATAAGGGTTAACCCTTCTTAAAAAAGATTCTTCTTGGTCTGCAAACTAGCCCTTCACAGCTTAAATTACCTCTTCGTTAAAATTGACGTTCTCAATCGAAGGAGCAGATAATAGTTTGAGGGCCTTAAGTCTGGGAAATAGGGCGGGTGTTCCAGTAATTCGAACCCTAGATCCCGAATTGTATTCAGGGTAATGCGCAATTTGTGTACAAGGGCATTGTCCTGCAAAAACAACACACCTTTCGCTAACATGCCACGTCTTGTTTCTTTAATTTTCTCTCTCGGTGGTTAGAAATTTAGAGTGATGGTCTGGCCCTTTTTTTAGGTAATCGACCATAATTATTCCACAAATATCCACAAAAATTGAAGCAAGAACTTTTCCAGCGGATTTTTTGAGCTCAAAACTTCTTAGGCCTTGGAGAACCATTATGCTTCTACTCAATTAATTGCTGTTTTGTTTCTAGTTCGTAAAAATGGACCCATGTTTCATCCATAGGTCGAAAAATCTGGATCTGCTTCAAAATGGGCACAGATTGATCATGATGGTTTCATTCTTGCTCGTTTGTGTTCGGCGTTCAAGCATTTAGGAATCCATTTTGCAGAAATTGTTTTCATATTTAAATCGACGTGAACTATATAATGGATGCGTTCATATGAAATCTTTAGTACTTCAGCTATATGTTTCAGCCCAATCTGCGTCGATACTTTCGGTGGTGGACACCGAAATCGGTCTTCATGGTCGCTTCTCATCTTCAACGGAAAGTTTTCCTCTTTTGAATGATGCAATCCTATTTTTGACAGTCGCATATAATGGGCATTGATCGCCAGGTACGTTAAGCATATCTTCGTAAATTTTCTTATCACTTAACCTCTTCAAATACAAGTATTTGATGATGCCTCGATACCCCAATTTATCGATTTTCACTTTTGCATTCGACATACTTTCTGTCAAAATTTACTGCACAGCAAGTCTTCAACTTCTTGACGTAAGATCACTTTTAAAATGTCATTATTTCTTGCCATTATAACAAGATTTTGTTTTGTTCAAGGAAAATGGCATAGGCTAATATCGATACCCCCTCCCCCCGTAAGTTGTGATCATGCAGTAAAAAAAATTTTTGTCATGGTTAATTCTGTCACGATTTAATGAGAATGACAAATACATATTCGGGATTTTACTGCAATTTAATGTACGTTGAAACCACGAATTACGTAAAAATATGTAAATAATTTCTTACAATCTGCGTCTGATCAAAAAGTATAAGTCTTATAAAAAGACTTATGCAACAGTGTTTACTAAAAATAAATGTATATTTAAAAAACATGTTATCTTGTGGTTAAAAACAATATTCATTTAATATGATTTAATAAAAGTAAAAGGTGCTCTTATATAATATATATTTATCTTTAAATACCTATTATCTTAAAACAAAAATTCTTATTAGACAAGGAGGAAAGGTCTGTAACTTTTTAAATATAAAATTTTATCAAAGTGTATGAATGTACATACATAAAATACATATATGTATGTATATAAAGCGACATTGGTTTACATTGATACGAGTATAATAAAATTGTTTGTAAACAAACTTTCTCATTCCTTAAATTGTATGTGTAAACAAATATGACAACTAATGTTAATTGATTCGGGTTTATTGCGCAATGCTTTAAATGCATTCAGAATATTCTAGAATACACTATTAAAATATACTGGCCTCTATAAATAAATGAACACCCGGTAAACATTGATATATGTTAGTGAAATTTTCAGGAAAGATGAAAATTTTACCAAGGTGGCCAAACGGTAAACTAGCATTTTAAATATTTTACACGTGGTTCACACTTGACTTATAAATAGAGCAAATACGTAATTACTTCACCAAATTGTTTTTTTTTTACCTTTCGTTTTGTTTTAATACCTTATACTCTATTTTTAAAGTAGAGAGACAAATTTCTGAACAGACCACTTTGACAGTGAAATCTCATTGGTTGAAAGCAATTTGGCCTTGCTTTCAACCAATGAGATTTCACTGTCAAAGTGGTCTGTTCAGAAATTCGCCTCTCTACTTTAAAAATAGAGTATAGTATTACAGAAGACAGAAAATAACGTTTTCATACCTTAAATACGCCAGCTTATAACAAAAAAAATATTTTCAATTTTGGTATATGAAGATTTATATGTACAACCTGGGTTGTTTACATCCAGTGATTAACTGTGACGTATTTACTAAATGAGCGTATAGACTAAAATAGTATGTTTGCAGATTTTAAACGTATCGTATTGGATATTTTAATATTGTTATACCAACAAATTAGAAAAATGATTTTGTGCAAATCAAAATATTATCTTCTTAGATAAATTTACATAATCACATTTTTCCTATTTTTTTTCTATTTTTGATTATACGAATGTAATCTCTAAGTTAACTTCTTGACGCTTTCGAATTATTCAATTTCAGACACTTTTAAGTATAATACTGTGATGACTCATCCAATAACGCGTCACGCATCATTCCTCTGGTGTTTTCTCGAGGCCTACGAGAACGCTCTCGAAGAGTATTCACCACGATATAAAAGCCGCGTCGAAGAAGGGATGGGACATTCAATCCTAGAGCTCGCGCAGTACACATAAATATAGATACATAAATATAAATACATAAATGTGCTTATTGTTAATAGTTAGTTTTATATTGTTATACGTTTTAATATTAATATAGTGTGTGTCTAAAGTTATTGTTAGTTTTATTTAAGAACCCGAAAAGACAAACTTTTACAGTAGTGCAGGTGTGTGATTTTATAAATAATAAACTAAGTAGACAATTAAGTGTTAATTAAGTATTCGTTTAAATAAATGGACAGTGCGGAAAGACGTTATTTTAAATATCGTGATGGCCAACTGAATGAAACTGACGGAATTGAAAGTGACTGATCTAAAACGAGACTTAGAAGAGAGGGATGAGGATACAACTGGCAAAAAGGCGATCCTCCAGCACCCGGCTTCGCAATGTGTTGATCCAAGAAGGCAAGGATCCAGAGAATTATGTCTTTCTAGGCGGAGATGTTGACGTGAATTTGCTGTTAATTCAAATGAAGCAAATGGAACAGAATAATCTGGATAGTGCGAAAAATATGGAACAAAGACTAATATATAATTTGCAAACCTTGGAACAGCGTCTAATAGATTCACAAACTCAAATGCAACAAATGGAGCAGAAGAACCTGGAAACTTAGCAAAAACTCTAGAACAAATGGAACAGAAGAATCTGGATAGCGCGAAAAATATGGAACAACGATTAATAGAGAATGCGCAAATACAAATGCAACAAATGGAACAAAGAAACCTAGAAACCGCTAGAATCCTCGAGAAAAATCTGGAAAAGAAATTACTAGAAAATTCTAGAAACTTCGAAAAAAGCCTGGAACAAGTGGAGAAAGTTCTAGAACAGCGATTAGCGGAAAAATCAGAAGCGTTAAAAGAAGAAGGTTTTCATAGCTGTAGAAGAGAAAATTGGAGAACATTCTAGACTTTTAGAGGCAATAATGATTGAGATGAAATTACCCGCTACCACGGGTCATTCTGATCCCAAGCAGGTCAACGAAGAAGTCATACCGCGGCCCATCGAAATAAAAGAAGAAACTGTGGCTATTTCAAAGACCAGAATCAAGCCACCAACCTTTGATGGAAAGACGTCATGGGCAACTTACCTGACGCAATCCGAAGCGGCCGCAGAAGCAAACGCATGGTCTTCTGCCGAGAAGGCGACTGCTTTAGTCATAGCATTGAGGGGTGATGCTAGTGATATTTTGCAGACATTGCCTCATGAGGAACGTAAAGATTATTCTCAACGCATTAAACGCTTGGAGATGAGATATGGCCATGCGCATTTTGAGCAAGTATACCATACCGAACTGAAGAATCGATCACAGAAGAAAGGCGAGAATCTTCGGGAATTTGGGGCAGATATTGCTCGCCTAGTTCGACTTGCATATACGATGGCGCCAGCTAATTTCATGGAACACCTAGCGGTCCAGATGTTCATATATGGTCTCCGGGATATTGATACGTAGCAAGCATTAAGGTTGGCAAGACCGAAAACCTTGATCGATGCTTAGGCGCACGCGCTTGAGTTTGAGACTGCAAAGCAAGCCTCTCGGAACCATGCTCGTGTCTGCACTGTTGACAAGCAGGAAAATGAGGAGTTCATGGAGCAGGTGGTTAGTAGAGTTCTAAACCAGATCAAATCAAATAAAAGTGTACTGCGATGCTGGAATTGTGGAGAGATTGGCCACGTTCGGAGTAAATGTGGTAAGGTGGCCAAGAAAGAATCGTCTGAGCAGCAGGAAATCTAAAGCGGGTCCATGAGCGGGGGCAATCATCGATCCAGCATCAGGAAGCCCCAAGGACGCCTGGCCAAGTCGCATCCCTGCAACATCAAACCAGCGGCCTGTATGTGGACGCTGTTATGGAAAGAAAGACCTATGCTTGCTTGCTAGATACTGGATCGACGAAAACCATCGTGCGACCCGATTTAATTCCCAGAAATAAAAAGTTATTTTCTAGCAAATGGAGACTTAGGACAGCAACAGGAGAAGCAGCTTCTGTGGCAGGTGAAGTCGATGTCAACTTTATCATAGGTCCAACATCAATCCGACATCGTGTTCTCGTAGCCGACATAGAAGAACAAATAATCTTTGGATTAGACATCATGAACACCTACGGCTTCCAGTTAAACATGAAAGAAGGCACTTTAAAAATAAATAATGAGGAATTGTTTCTTCATGGGAAAGAGTGTGGGAATGTACAAGTAATTACTGCAGAGAATGTTGTTCTGGATGCAAGAAGTGAGACATTTTTGACGGCGTGTATGGAAGGTGATTATTTGGACGGAAATGTTACAATGTTGGAACCAAAGGCCGATGATGACGAGGTGGGCCGAGGAATAGTAGTTGCCAAAATGCTGGTTAAGACTCAGAAGACTGTACCGGTAAGGGTAATGAATGTGAACCATTACCCTGTTTCATTGAAGAAGGGTACTATTCTGGGGTGGTGTTCACCAGTCTCGGCCGTCGTTCGTCATATCGAGGCGAAGAAGAATGGATTCGTGCAGGTTCCTGAGAAATTGTCCAAGATAATCGACTACGCCTGTCAAGGATTGAGCAAGAAGGAACAAAGCCAAGTTAAGGATTTAATCAAACATTATGAAGACGTCTTTGAAACTGAAACTGGTACGAAAGGTAAAGCCAATATTGTAATGCACAAAATAAATACCGGCGATGCAAGTCCAATTCGACAAGGACCAAGAAGGTTACCACTGGCAAAACGTGAGGAAGCCGAGCATATTATACAAGATATGGAAGGCCAAGGAGTAATTGAACCATCGAATAGTCCATGGGCTTCACCAGTGGTCCTTGTCAGGAAGAAGGATGGATCTACCAGATTATGTGTGGACTATCGTCGTTTGAATAGTGTGACCAAGAAAGACAGCTATCCTCTCCCAAGAATAGACGATACGCTAGACACCTTGCCAGGAGCAAAATGGTTCTCCACTCTCGACTTAAAGAGCGGTTATTGGCAAGTGGGAATGGATCCCAATGACAAAGAGAAGACTGCCTTCAGTTTAGGTACAGGACTCTGGCAATTTACACCTTTTCCGCAAGGAGGTAAATTACCTTGGACATGTGGTTTCCAGAAAAGGAGTTGCTGTGGATCCAGAAAAAGTAAAAGCTGTGGAAAAATGGCCGGTACCCAAAGACAAACATCAGCTAACAAGCTTTTTGGGATTATGCACATATTATCGACGCTAGGTTCCTGGATTCTCCAACATGGCAAAACCACTTACTCGCCTAACAGAAAATCGAGCATACATTTGGAACAACGAATGCCAAGCGGCCTTTGAGTTGCTAAAAGGTACATTGATCAATGCACCTGTTTTAAACTATCCACTGCCATCTGGGAGGTTTGTTCTGGATACGGATGCCAGTAACGTCGGGATTGGTGGCGTGCTCTCTCAAATCCAAGGTGGACAAGAAAAGGTCATTGGATACTTCAGCAAGACCCTGTCCAAACCGGAGAGGAACTACTGCGTAACCAGGAGAGAACTATTGGCAGTAGTTAAGACCATTGAGCACTTTTACAAGTACCTGTATGGGCAGAAGTTCCTGATCCTCACTGATCATGCCGCCTTAAAGTGGCTCTTACAATTTAAGAATCCAGAGGGTCAAGTAGCTAGATGGATTGAGAGTTTACAGGAGTATGACTTTGTCATTGAACACAGAGCAGGCCTCAAACATCAAAATGCAGATGCCCTTGCCAGAAGGCCCTGTCCAGAAGACTGTCGATATTGCAACCGAATCGAAGACAAATCGGCCAATGCTCTTCGAACCACCGTGGTTGATGACCAATGGCAACCTGACAATCTGCGCGCAGATCAAGAAGCTGATCCGGATCTTGCAGTCCTCAGGGCTTGGAAGAGAAATGGGCAAAGACCGACCTGGCAAGAAATTGCTCCCCCATTCACGAGAATTGAAGTCATACTGGGCACAATTGGATTCCTTAACCATAGAAGACGATCTCCTGAGACGTGAGGTCGAAAATCACGATGGAAGCGAGCGGAAGATGCAAATGGTGGTTCTCAAGAAAAGAATACCAGAGGTATTGCGAGAACTCCATAATGGTGCTTCTGGGGGACATTTTGGAGTCCATAAAACACTGGAGAAGGTGCGCCAGAGATTTTACTGGGTGAATTATTCACGAGATGTGAAAGAATGGTGCCGAAAGTGTGCTAATTGCGCCGTAAGCAATGGTCCCCAGAGGCGTCGACGTGCACACATCGACTGTTTATTTTAATATTAAAATGAGACTGCCATCTCTTGATAGTAAGATGAGACTGTCTCTTGACGTTAGGATATGGCTGTATTGTGTTGAGACTGGTGTCTCTTGTTGTTAAGGTATGACGATTGTGCCTTGTTAGGATGATATTGTTGAGACTAGTGTCTCTTGTTAAGATATGACTGTTGTGACTTGTTGTTACAATGAGACTAGTATTAAAAATACTGCAAGTAGGTAAAATTCATTGTATTATACAAAACTGGTGAGGTTTTACCCACTCATGTATGTTTCAATTATTCTGTTAGGTAAAATTCACCATTACTCTAACAAACTATTACATAATTAATAAATGCTAATAAAATAATAATAATAAATTAATAAAATCGGTTATATGGCCAGATGACGATATAACTAGGAAAAATTTTCAAAGTAAACTATTCTGGGTAAATGGTATCAACTGGCAATAATACTCTTTGTAAACCTAATTACAGTAGAACCCCAGTTATCCGAGGTAACGTGGGGGGCACTCTCCTCGTTTAACTGAAAACTCGGGTAATCCGGATTTATTTTTTATTGATTCAAAATATAAACACCAATACTTGAAACGATTTATTAACATACATACATACATTATAAAACAGCGCAGTGAAAACTGTTTTATAATGTATGTATCATTATAAAACAGTTTTCACTGCGCTTTTCTGACTTTTGTAATAAACTGGTAGGGCTTTGGGTGAGATGTCTTTTAAAGCTCTTGGACGTGCAGACTTGCCAATCACCGTCAGTGGGAGTTTGTGCTTGCCAGATGCATTGGAACAGGCCATTATGGTTCGTTACTTCGTTTATGCCCAGGAACTGATTTTTCCTGTCGAGATGGCAATGTTTTTGATGGCAGCATTTTATAATATAAGACCAGTTTCGTCACAGTTGTAAATTTAATCGCATGTGTACCCATAATTAGGGCTGGGCGAAGTATCGATACATCGTCCAATATCATAACTGGTATCGATTCCCCGATACCTCATATAACGAAGGTATCGATTCCAAAGCGTCGATACCTATCGATACTTTACCGATTCTAGTACTCGCTAAATATCGATGTATCGGGTAGCGAGGTATCGATTCCAAAGCATCGATACCTATCGACACTTTACCGATTCCAGTACTCGCTAAGTATCGACGTATCGGATAGCCATGTATCGGGTAGCTTACCTTTGTGCATTTTTTTAAATGTACATAAAAGATGCAATAACTTTTTAAGTAAAGAATTTTTAAGTATATATAGCATTATATATATATTATATAGTATATATTTCAAAGGATGTTGAATTTTATATTATGCGTAGCAAATATCCATATTATAACATAAACATAATAACTATAATTATTACAAAAAAAATATCACAATATTGCAAATTTCATACCGTAGATATTGTAGAATCGATAAATTAATTTTATATCTCTTGAAACCGATACCAAACAAACGATACCTAGAAAACGGGTTATAAATACTGATTCCTAGGTATCGAATCAAGGTATCGATTCCAAAGTATCGATTGCAAGGTATCGATTCCAAAGTATCGATTCCAAAGCATCGATACCTATCGATACTTTACCGATTCCAGTACTCGCTAAGTATCGATGTATCGGGTTAGCGATGTATCGGGTAGCGATGTATCGGCTAGCCATGTATCGGGTAGCTTACCTTTGTGCATTTTTTTAAATGTACATAAAGGATGAAATAACTTTTTAAGTAAAGAATTTTTATAAGAATATATATATTATATATATTATATAATATATAGTTATAAGGATGTTATTATTGTGTGTAGCAAATATCCTTATTATGACATAACTATAATTATTACAAAAGAAAAATCTCACAATATTGCAAATTTCATACCGTAGTTATGGTAGAATCGGTAAATTAATTTTATATCTCTTGAAACCGATATCAAACAATCGACACTTAGAAAACGGGTTATGAAATCGATTCCAAAGAATCGATTCCAAGGTATCGACTCCAAGGTATCGATTCCAAAGCATCGATACCTATCGATACTTTACCGATTCCAGTACTCAGAATCGATACCGTGCACAGACCCGATACATCGCTAAGTATCGATACCTCGATTGGTATCGGTACCCGATACCGAAAACGTCGGTATCGCCCAGCCCTACCCATAATCTTTGATTTTCTTTTTAATGTCCTGCTTAAATTTTTCAGTTGATGACACATCAGCAGAAAGTTTTTCTCCACATACAGTCAGTTGTACACCATACCGTTTTTTCCAGCATTCAAGCCATCCAGAACTACCGGTATACTTATCTGTCTTTAGGCCTACTAATCGTTATTGCTTCCTCTTGTAAAATTGGACCTGACAGAGGCACGCCTTTTGATCTTTACTGGTTAAACCGCATGAATAAAGCTTCGTTAACCTTTTCATAGTCGCCTGTTTTCATTGATTTTCTTCGTGAGGACGAAGAGGTGTACACCACTCTTCTATTTTAGTGCGGTTTCTTTTCCAATCTCCAATTGTTACCTCTCCTACTCCATAATCTCGTGCAACAACTTTAATTGTCTCTCCTGCTTCAATTCTTCTGATGGCTTTTAATTTTTCTTCAATAGGAACGACAATTCTTTTCCGCTTGTTTTGTTCCATTATAATACGGCAAACGAAAATTCAAACAAAGCAGTTCGTATTACACTTAACTAGAACTCCAGCCAAATAAATTATGCGAGTATACTTATCCGTATTGAACGCAGTAACGAACTGCATTCACGCAAATTTGCATGCTAAAAGAGTCCAAAAACATAAATAGGGAAAGGCCCTCACACGGGCCAAGGGGATTCCCCGATTTTAAATGGAAATATGTACATTTATATTTTAGAAGCTGTGTTAATACGGAGCATAGATGCGCGTTCCTCGGATAATCAGGTCTTTAAGTTGGCTCAGTTAATCCGAAACTCGCATAATCGCAACTCGGTTAATCGGGGTTCTACTGTATAAAGTTTAGAATAAATTGCATTCTTCTTAATGGAATTTATTGATGCACATTTAGCAACAAGAATTTATGAATAGCTAGGCAAATTAAAAGCTGAGTTTTGAATTCGTTCACTAATAATAAGATAGCTAATAAAGTAAGGTAGAAACAGTCTAATGGATAAGACAATAAACTTGCAAATATAAAAGAACCCGCTTCTTAGAATACACAGTTTTACGATTTAAATATGATAATAAAATTTTGGTGTACAAGAGTGTTAATTTCTAAGTGAACATTTTGTTTAATTCAAAATCATGCATTTAATTACATTTAACATACAAGTATATGAATGAACAAATTTCGTTTTATGACGAAACAACTGCCTATAAATATACATGTCTATATTTAAAATAAAATAAAATTAACGAAATATCGCAAATTAGCCCCACATTTCACTCACCATAATTTATTCGCGATAATAGAAATTATCTAATCTTTACATCACGAATGAACGACGCCGAAATATATATGCTTCAGTTAATTGAATTTAAAGAATACATATTAACAAGATTATTTTTAAATATAGTGACATGTGTATACAGGTAAATTTAAATCTTCATTGATTTTTTGCTTACTCACATGAAGGAAAATATACTGTAACAGTTCAGTTCTTTATTGAAATTCATCTGAAGTGCATCTTTAGAATTACTTGTTACCTGTTACTTTTCATGTATGTATGTATAAACTCTTTATTATCTATTGTTATTATAAAATTTCATAGTATTTTTTATTTTATAGTTTAAATTTATCATTTTATTTTTAAATATATATTCAAGTATTAATTATCTACTTTTTTCATCATTTTTATATATTTTGTGTACACTACATTCTAAAAACTAAAACTTATCAGTAACATTTCACAGATAAAATGATTATATTAGAAAAACACACCTAAAAATTTTCAAGATGTAATTGGATAGAATGCCACTTTCTACCGTATTTTTGCTTTTTATTATTAGAGGTTTTGATTAGATTTCGTGCCAATATAAAATTTTCAAGAATTTTTTAGGACTGAATATTTCAATATTAGTTTTTTAACAAATTTCATTGTGTGTTAGATTCTTTTCTTTCGAGTCTATAACTTAATTAAAACTTGACATTGATCCTTATCTGCAAATATTCTCTTGTTGGTGTAGCTAAAGCCTTGACCTTCACCTTGCTTAATCGTAGTACTAATTAATTATAAAAGTAGTTTTCATCGCATGTCTCTTGTATCCTAATTCAAAGTGCATTTCCAATGTTTTTCATTTTATTTGCATATCTTTCATTAACTAAAAACTTGGTTTTGATTAACTAATTAATTAATTAGGAAATCACTTCCGATATTTCTTTGGGTATTCACCTATAATCCAGTATCCACATTAAAACCATTTTATTACGACTCGTCAGATTATGTTGATATTACGGACGTTTAGATTATAGAAATCAACATCAATTCACCGGCGCAAAACGTTCACTATTTTCAAACCACAATAATTAGTTTTTGCTGTAACTATGATTTCGATCTAGTCACAGGTGTCCAGAAACTCTCCTGACAAACGAAGACCGGAGATTCCTCTGATAATTTTAAGACAATTAAACCCAAATTCACCTAGTCCGAAAATTCTTCCTAAGGGAGCTAGAGTTCTTTGAAGATGGCGCCTTGTATTTATTTTTTTTTTAATTCCTCCAGAACGCTTCTATTTAGAAAAACAAAAACTGGTATGCTTATTTATCCTCCAGAGATGAATCGATTCCATCAATTGCGAATTTCTAGTACCGGTCATAGGCGTCCGTTTTGGGTAGGTCAACGGTTATTTTAAGGCATAACTTTTTTGTCTTTAACTTTTAAGCATTTGTGACACTAGATTATTAATTTTTCAGGTATCCCAGTACTAAAATGTACTCTTACTTTAAGTAGGTAGGATACACCGTTTTCTAGAAAAATCGATTTGTAAATTTTTCGTTTTTTCTTCATTAAAGTTCAATTTATTATGTACCTACTTATTTTTAGCGACGAAGCTGGCTTGGACTATCAAGGCATGGCTGAAAATTAATTTAATAAATTAAAAACAAATTATTTATTACAATGGAACGAAACTAACAAAAAAAGAACAAGTATCAAAGGTAGATTGTTACAAAAGTTGCTCGATGTGATGACCATTAGTCTCTATGCATAAGTTTACCCTTTTGCTTAGAGAACGCCGAATTCTTGCAAAAATTCCAAAGTTATTTCTAAATTCGTTGCAAGCATCTTGTATCCTTAGCCAGAGTTGTGCGTGATTTTGTATCGGAACGGAATAAACAAATGCTTTTATGTATCCCCAAACACAATAATCGCAAGGATTCAAATCCGGCGACCTTGCTGGCCAAGCAACTGGACCGCCTCTTCCAATCCAATGGTCTTCGTAGTTATTATCTAGAAAGTCTCGTACATTCCTGCTAAAGTGGGCCGGACAGCCGTCCTGTAGAAACCATAAGTTTTGCCGAATATTTAAAGGCACCTCATCTAACAAATCAGGTAAAATATTTTGCAGGAAATGTAAGTAATCAGCACCATTTAAACGAGCAGGTAATTCCACAGGTCCAAGTAGATAATCGTCAACTACTCCTATCCAGACGTTTATGCTAAACCTATGCTGATGCTTAAATTCTTGAACAACGTGGGGATTGTCACCAACGTACGAATAATAATGTGCATTATGTACATTAAAAATTCCATTTTTTTGAGAATGTAGCTTCGCCACCAAACAAAATGTTCCTGAAGAAATCTTCATCTTGATTTTTCTGATTTTGTAACCATCTAGCGAATTCTACGCGAGCAGGAAAATCTCCTTCTAGCAGTGCTTGCACCTTTGTAAAATGAAAAGGATATAAATTTTCTTTGTGTAAGATATTTCCTACGGAAGATTTTGAAATTGTGGGGTACATGGCAGATAGTCTTCGAACGCTAATTTCTGGATTTTCCTCAATTTCCATTAAAATAACATCTTCATGTTCTGCTGTTACATCATTATGTCTCCCTGTTTCATTATTTTTTGGGACCACTGAACCTGTTTCTCTTAATCGTTGATGAAGAGCTGTAAATGTTGAGTGAGTGGGATGCTGACGATTGGGAAATTTTTCAGCGTATCTACGTTGCGCCGCTCGAGCGTTACACCTCATTTCGCCATAAACTAAATGCATATCGGCGTATTCCTCATTAGTAAAAACCATTTTTTTTTTAAATTGAAATCGTTGTGTTTGAATAACACAAAGTAAAAAATGAAAAGATAAACTTCGCGAACTGACAAGAATTTGACAATGAAAAACGTAGGTTTTTCTTCTGTTGGCAGTTCAGAGCTAACTATTGCAAAAAATAAAAAATTGAACTTTAATGAAGGAAAAACGAAAAATTTACAAATCGATTTTTCTAGAAAACTTTGTATCCTACCGACTTAAAGTAAGAGTACATTTTAGTACTGGAATGCCTGAAAATTTAATAATCTAGTGTCACAAATGCTTAAAAGTTAAAGACAAAAAAGTTATGCCTTAAAATAACCGTTGACCTACCCAAAACGGACGCCTATGACCGGTACTATAAATTCGCAATTGATGGAATCGATTCATCTCTGGAGGATAAATAAGCATACCAGTTTTTGTTTTTCTAAATAGAAGCGTTCTGAAGGAATTTAAAAAAAAATAAATACAAGGCGCTATCTTCAAAGAACTCTAGCTCCCTTAGGAAGCATTTTCGGACTAGGTGAATTTGGGTTTAATTGTCTTAAAATTATCTGAGGAAACTCCGGTCTTCGTTTGTCAGGAGAGTTTCTGGACACCCTGTATTGCATTTAAACATCTGGGATTTCCAATACCTTGTCGAAGAATAACATTTTTCCTTATTTTCTATATTGCAAAGGGTACTAGAAAAGTTTTGCAAAACAGCTTTATTTACGAAAACAATTTAGCATATCGATGCGAAAGCTCGTATCGAGCGTTTTTACAAATAAGACAAATTTTCATAAAACATATCTGTATCTGTAACAACGCTTGATGCGACCTCTCGCATCGATATGCTAAATTGTTTTGGTATATGTCGCCATCTGTCGACAAGTTAATGGATGAAGAGTAATAAGCGTATTTTTTCTTCTGTAATAACTTTGCTTAGAGATTATCTCGTGTCATTTTATAGGACAAAATTAACTACTTGACCAGAAAGCGAACCTTTTCGGTCGTTACTTTATAAACCTGCATTGGTAAAGTTGTTAGACAGAAACGCATGCGGCTGTGATTGAAATGAACGCTAGTAAATACGGGCTGTATGTCTATGTGTATAGATACAGATATGTTTCATACAGATTTGTATTATTTGGAACAGCTTTATTTATTAAATTTTTTCAAAGTAATTTGCGACACATTAATCACAACTCTCCATCCTCCAAAACCAATCCTTAAACCAGCTCTGCCAAGTTTCATTAGGGAGTAGGACACACTCGTTATACCAAGCCCTCAGAAGGTTCTGATCACTGAAAAACCGCCTCCCTTTCAGCTTCTATTTTTCATGCAGGAACAGTGCAAAGTTGTAGCAATCAAGGTCCGGACTGTAAGGAGAGTGCTCAGTTCTGTTGTGGTCATATATTCGGTGCAGGCTTTGATGTGGTGAGCTAGAGCGTTGCCATGGTGGAGAAACCAGGTGTCCATTCTTGATTTTGGCCGCAAGTTCTTTGAAGATTTTATTACCTTAGGCAAGCATTGCTCAGTTACCACTTCGCTGTTACTGTCTTTTGTGTGTCCAAAACGACACGACACAATTCCACACGATTTGAAAAATACAGCTATGTTTTTCTTTTTAACAGATCGGACAGCTACGGGGTTTACATATCGAAATTGTCTCCCGGCATCGAGTCACACGTTGCGTCCTCTGCTCTTCAGTCAATCTAAACTGCACCCAGTGACAACAGTTTCTTCACGTGCAAGTGATCATGCAGAATCGAACGAATTGCTAGTGCATTTAGGCTCAAGGTATCGTCTGTATGCTGGTAGGTCACACACCTATTTTCGTCAAGCATTTTCCTAACAGCAGTAACGTTTTCCTCTGTAACTGACGGCCGTGGCCTTCTCACCTTCTCAACCTCCTCCAGCATTTCTCTGTAATTCTCTATACAATCTTAATATAGTTGTACGATGTGGACAAACAAAACTGCCCGTATCTCACTTCGTGACCACCATGCATTATCACTGCTAATGAATTATTGAGCCCACAAACGTGGAGCAGCGACTACTGTGCGAGTTTGAACATGTCTCAACACGCAATGACAAGCAACCTTCTGCGACTCATTGATGCGTCATATTGCAAAATTTTTCTAGTACCCTTTGTATTGTTCCCCATTTCAAAGCATCCCGCATGCTGTTCGCGTATGCTCGTCGTCTCTTTCAAAATAATCCACAGGCAATTCTTTTAACTTAGATTTTAGTGGAAACATCTTGGTGTACCATTTATTATTAAATTAATATTTCTATGTAGTTCAAAAAGCAAACATGCATTACCATGCTACTAAGGTTAAAATTATCGATTTGAATCTCACAGTGTATGACTTCTAGTTATTCCTTAATCTTAAAATGAATTTACGTGATAGCTAATTTAGTTCAGAAGAGATTGATACAGCTATAAGAGTTTTTTAATGCTCTTTCGGAAAACGACTTACGCAACTGGTTTAAATGGACTACTTCGAACACTAATGCTTCTAAATTATATACGACTCTGTTCTGATAAATTCTAGTTACAAAAAAATATGTCATTTTAAAGGAGAATAATTTTATTGTTTTGCGGAGTAATCCTATTTGGGTAAAATACACTTGTTCATACTTTAGAACCATTTCTTTAAGCAGGCAGATGGCTCTTCTTTTGGCAAATCATCAAAATATTGCTGAAATTCAGCAGCCGCCGCATTAATTTTAGGAAAACTCCTACCCTGCATAAAACTTTTAGTCAGTGGTAACATATAGAAATCGTAGAGGTTAAAATCTGAACTCTCCAGTGGACTTCAGGTTGGTGTAAAAAATCGTTCTTCTATTTTGCGTTCGTAATGAACTCATTGTGAAACCCAAAACATATCGAAATTAGCTTCATTTCGATACGCTTTTTTTCATTTTTCAATGTTGGCGTTGTTCGAGAAATAAATATCACAAGCCTTTAGGGCCCAACTCTTTCCAAACTATCCTACACTTATGCGCATGTATCTCCGACGTTTTATGATATAATAATATGAATAGTAAATAATAATAATGACATTAATCAGTTCCATGCCTATTTAATAATAACAAAACCTTTTCCACTCAGCTGTTAACTTTTTTATTTTATTTTTTGTCCAACATAAATTTTAAATATACATATATGCTTCATTATCATTAGTAACACACATTCCACAGAACACTTACGTTGCATTCTATTAGCTATTATCGGTATTTTTTATGTGTTGCTTCTTATTACGATGATTAAATTTGTAAATCTTGGCAAAAAAATGTTACATTTATATTTGAATTTTTCAGCCACTTTTGGACGGCAATGAAAGCAATAGGTTAATGATGATTAACGTTGGGATGATTTTTTTTACACGTCATCTCAAATAATACAAACTAGAAAATTGTTTTGCGCAACTCACACACATACAAATATTGTTATTATTTATATTATTATTATATCATAAAACGCCGGAAACGCATGTGCATATGTGCAGGATAATTTGGGCAGAGAGGCTTGTATAAATATCTTATTGCTGTCATTTGACTGTAAGAATTTAAGGTACATTTAACAGAAATGATATACAGTAAAGCTTCGCTAATCCAGACTCCGATAATCCGGACGAAATTGAAATATAGCACATTTACACTATGTATCCCTTAATCTGGATTACCTATGATTCCGTCAGCCAGATCATCCATTGTCCAGTTTGCCATCTACGTCGCAGCGCAAACTCGCGTAAGACGGAATCACCTTCTTACACGGGAAATTGCCGAAATTAAGAATATGCCGCAGAACGTTACGACTGAGAATAACCAACTGACGGAATCAGAGATCTGTCAATGGATAGATGGCGATGAAGAGTAGTTTATCGTTGCATAGCGATGCGAGCCACCCGGAAGAGGAAATTGTAAGGATTAATCTAAAAGTGAAACATGATGAGGCAATTCAATGTTTCAGTACATACATGCAGTGGTCTGAGGAGAATGGAGCAGAATTAAATGCCTTGTCCATACTACGAATGATGCAAGATCGCGCAATGCAAGCCGAGCAAAACTTACTGAATTTTTTAAACTTTAGTTTTATAAATTTTAGTTTTTGCCTTATATTCTCCTTACTTTTTATGCACGACATTATGTATTTAGTTTATATTCGTAACATTTTCTATATGTTAGTTTCTATTTTGAGTTTATAAATCCCTACAATACATATTTTGGGTATTATTTTTTAACTTTTAAAAAAGGTTTCGATAATCCGGATGTTTCACTACTTCGGATTGCATCGGTTTTAATTGATCCGGATTAGCGAAGCTTTACTATACGTAGAAAAGAAAAATGTTACATAAACAAAGTATATTTTATACAATTGACAAGATATTTTAGTTTTATGTCTCTCATGTTTATATTTTTAAATAAAATATCAAGTAATGTTTACGAAAATTAATAAATAATATTTCGCGAATAGCAAGATTTAAATTTAAAAATGTCAAGTATCAATGTGACCAACTGCATACTGTATATAAAAATGAAACTGAAGTTTCTGAATCTCTGAATTAAATAATTTCAATTTATTAATGTAAAAAATGCAAAATAGAAAAAATAGTATAAAAAGCTCGTTTCATAAGGCCCTTTGTCGCACTCCTTCTTCAGAAAACTCGTGCCACAAAATGGTGCCTTATGAAACTGTGTTTTAATATACTATTTTGGAACTGTATGCGGAGTTGCGTTGTCTTAATGTAATACAAGATCATATCTACTTGCCGTTAACCGAAGGTCTCGTTTCTTGAGTCTATAGGTGACTCGGATTTCACTAAATTAGCTTTTCAGTGGTAATAGAATTTTCAGCACAAAAACGGTTGGTTCATCTTCTAATGTTATCTTCCACTTATAAATTCACTATTGTTACCAAAATCCGCCTTTAAATTTTAATAACTTTGGTTTAATAATTAATAAACCTAGTTTAAAAATCGTAAAAAAACAGTCCGAAAAAGCGTCCCGATAGTTTATTGAAGAACTTACGACTTATAACAACAAAAAGTTTTACCACTATATCCTTTCACTTTAATCTTGCAAAATTGCAACTAAGCAAAGCTCGGATTATACGCAAAATATTCGCTTGTTTTAATTGCTTTATTTTATTCTAAAAACCATTAAATAAACCCAGAAAACTAGGAATAAGGATATATTTACTATTTATTTACTTATTTAATTAGACTTGTTATGTAACAGAAATATCATTTAAAATAATCGAGGCGATCATGGGTCAAGATTGGCCGAAACTGTAGCGCACCCTTTTCAATTTTTGAATTTGGTGCCTTATGTATCTATGATTATGTTAGGTTATGATCTTATGTGTGGCTTGTTGACATATACCGTGTGCACAACGTCGTGCGATCGATGGATATATAAGTAATGACTGGCCAACTGCAAGTATATTCGCCTTGCTTGAACACAATAAGCGACTGATAGGAATATTCAATGTGTTAGAGAGAGATTATTTTATTCGTTCTTAGATCGTATGTAGAATGTGTTGGACAAAGAAATGGAACGCCCGTACAGTTAGACAGTAGAACAGATTGAATATACTCTCTCAACCCTAACCACATAAACTCGCTATTCGTCTTCGTCTTACTACATTGTGGTAGATCAATCACTCCCCGGCGTTCATACGGTATACAGCTAAAACTAAGTTATTTTATTTATTACGTCATTACAACATTTGATAAAATATTGTTAACTAATTGGGGGTTATAGCCATTAATACATGCAATCCGTGGAAATATATAATGGTTGGGCTAACTTAATTGCAGTGGCAGCCTGCGTCGAGGAAATTCGAGAAGTTGGCTGCTATTAAAGCCATAATGGCATTATGCCTACTAGGTCTAAACTGGCGAAACATTGTCAGCAAGTCCTTAATATTGTGTCACTGATTTTGGTGCCAGGACATGAGGAGATTAAAGGCAATGAGATAGTCGACAAACTGGCCCAGGAAGGTTCTAAGATAAACTTCATAGGACCCGGACCTGTGTGTGGAATCGCCAAGGATTCCACACATTATATTATTCAATTATATTATTCAAAAAAGAAGATATTTCTTTATATATCGACAATTCGAAACTTTGTATTAAACTAAAGTATAAAATAATATGATTTTAAGTTCTATGAATGCAGTATAATAAAAAAAAGGGTTGGTGTTGATATAAAATTGATTTTATTTTAAATTATGTATATAAATACTAGGGTGGGTATCTTAGGATATTAACCATACGTTACTCGGCGAAAGGCAATCGTAAATTGTACAAGAATGTATCTAATGAGCCATAAAACTAAATTACGAGTTTAATTTTCCTTCACAATACGTTTATATTAGCTTCGCTTCATATATCGTGTCCTCGTCCGCTGCTATACAAAGTCAAACACCGCTAATGAGAATTTAAAAAGAATAAAAAATTTCATTGAGGCAAACTCTAAAAACTATTATATCCACAGTAACTTAATTACAATAACAATTAATTAATTGGATACATTCGTTAGTAATTAATATTTATCCAATGTTTAATTAGATTTTCTAAAAGTACGCGCTTATGTTCAATTGGACTATCTGAAAAAATGTATATTTTGAAGGTCGAAATGGATATTGTGTTCCATCTAATTTGAATAAACTTGGTATAATTAATATATGAACTAGTTACTATACTATTTGAATATTGCACCTAACCTCTGCATTCTGGATCATCTAAAATGTGATTACACTTGCAGTTTGCATTCCATTAGTTAAAAATAAGTCGACAATTGTCTTTCACTACGTGCACTAGTAAATAAAATATTTTGTTTATTTTTAAATGAAAGAATTGAGTGGAAAATTTATGCTAAAATATTATATCATTGTGTATCAATCCTTCATAATTTTGTATTAATAGGTGCATGTTTGCAAACAAATTTATTTAGATATATTTACACATAATATCCAAAAATAAGTTTATTTTTCAAATTTAAAGTATATTCACAATGATTTTTTATATAAGCATTAAATACTAAACATTTTATAAACAGTAAGTGTTCAGGATACATTTAATATCTTCTTGTAGTTTTATTTGAAACATTTTTTATTGTTAAATATAAGTAAATCTAGGATACAGAATTCAAATATAACCAATTTGATTTCTAATTTTATAAATATTTAACGTTCATTATCTAATTTAAACCACTATATAACATTTATTACCACATTCACATTATAAAACGTTCTTTAGGTTCTAAGAAAGCGATATCTTTTACATTTGCGAAATTATTACTTTATACATGAGACCGTTCCTTTATTACCTTGGGTTATAGTTTAATCTGTATATTCATTCTTAACATCACGTTTCCTAAATATGTATAATAAATTTTATTATTTTAACAAGGGACGATCCGAAACTACACTCACCGGCAAAATAATCGATCCACTCAAAAAATTGATGAAGTTTGTTCGTTAATAAGTTTGTTATTTTAAATTCGATTTAATTCATTTTTTTTGCATATTGTAGGTAAATTTAAATGTAATCTATCACATCTTTGGATTTTTAAGAAAATTTGGCGTACATCATTTTATACAGGGTGACACAAAGTCTGTTTTTTTAAATCAACTTTAAAACCACATATGGATTGTCAAAGTTGCCCCACCTTGTATTTTCTTATTTTGTTAACAAGACATATCATTTCTTTACAATTTCTTTTTTTATTTATTACAATAGCTTAATTTTTGCAAAAGATACAAGGGTTTAAGAAAAATCTTACATTTTTACATTTTTCCTATGGTACTAACAATAAGTTTACGAATTTAACTTAACACCGAATTTAATGAAAAGGAATTGAAAAGAAAATGAAAAACATAAAAGACTTAATACGAAGTGTTTCCTCCACGTGCACGGAAAACAGCTGCAATTCGTCTTGGCATGCTCTCAATTAAGTTTTGAATGCAAGCCTGGTTGATTTGATTCCATTCTTCAGTTAGAACGTCACTAAGCTGCTGTAAATTTGCAGGCGTTGGTACACGAGATCGTATTTTCCTCCCAAGTGCATCCCAAAACATGCTCAATTGGGTTTAGGTCTGGGCTTAGAGCAGGCCAATTTACTACTGAGATTTCAACCTCGGCTAAATACTCGCGTACAATTCTTGCAACATGCGGTCGGGCATTATCATGCATCAGCATGAAATCATCTCCGATGAACGGTGCAAAAGGAACAATATGTGGCTCTAAAACTTCTCTTATGTATCTATCGGCTGTCATGGCTCCCCCGTTAATTATAACCAAGTCCGTCCGAGCTTCAAAATTTATGCCACCCCACACCATTATCGAACCGCCTCCATGACTTACTCTAGGAAAAAAATGGTTTTGTAAGAAACGTTCACCAGTTCTCCGGTAAATTCTTTCACGTCCATCTGGTGTTCTAAGACAAATTCTGGACTCATCCGTGAATAGGATGTTGCTCCATTCTTCGTTACCCCGAATTACATGAATAGGCTGCCCTAAAAAATGATATAATTGAAAGAAGGTTAATTTCTAATCCTATTCATATCCCTATTCAAGAATATGAGGAGATGGCAATTAAAGATCCGATTATTAAAGATATGTTCCCTAGCAAATCTAAGGCGTTCAACTCGATGGTGTCTCAATAACTCTAGACCAGTTGCAGGTCTCCTAGAACGCAGTCCAATATCATACAGCCGCCTTATTATTGTTCTATCACTTACTTGAACTTGCCTTACGTCCTCTAATCTGTTTTTCATTTGCACAGAAGTAACTTTTCTGTCCCTCAAAACATTTAACGTTATAAAGCGATTATCTCGCTCACTAGTAGATTTCTTTCGACCACAATGATTTCTTCTTGTGTATACACCAAATTCATTAAACCGTTTAACAGCTCTTTGAACTTTACATCTTGAAACTCCCAACACTCTGGCCACATAATACTGTGACCTACCATCCTGAATCAAAGCAACAGCTCTCGCTGCGTCGGTTACAGAAAGATCCATATTTTAAATTACTATTCGACAAGAAACACGTTCAAAAACGTAATTGACAAATTTTAGGTTTCACAACTGACAGTATTTCAATAGCCCTCTATGCAAAAACTATAAATTCGTAAACTTATTGTTTGTACCATAGGAAAATAGTAAGGATTTTCTTAAACCATTGTATCTTTTACAAAAATTAAGCTATTGTAGTAAATAAAAAAAGAAATTGTAAAGAAATGATGTGTCTTGTTAACAAAATAAGAAAATACAAGGTGGAGCAACTTTGACAATCCATATGTGGTTTTAAAGTTGATTTAAAAAAACAGACTTTGTGTCAGCCTGTATAAAATGATGTACGCCAAATTTTCTTAAAATTCCAAAGATGTGATAGATTACATTTAAATTTACCTACAATATGCAAAAAAAAAATGAATCAAATCGAATTTAAAATAACAAACTTATTAACGAACAAACTTCATCAATTTTTTGAGTGGATCGATTATTTTGCCGGTGAGTGTATATACCATATATGACACCAATACTTAATTAGACATGATATTTTATTACTTATTAGCTAGGTTTAAGACCCTATCATAATGCTGGTAATCCACTAGGTACAATTTCCACGAATTAATAGATACAATTCCCCGTTATAACGTCAAAAATACACGTATTTAATTATGTAATAATTTGTAGGGGTAGTGGTATATTCTTACCTTACACAGTCTGGCACAGATGGCTCATATGATGCTTTTTATTAAATAGCACTTAAGTGTGACCTATTATGTAAAAGTTATATATGAAGTATTTCAAGATTTTACGATACTAGTGAGTCGGGCCTGGATCCGGCAAAAAAGTTTTGCGTTTATGGTAGAATGTTGGTAGAATATTGGCGCATACGCAATAGTTGATAACCGAATGAATAACGCGTCTTGGTTTACAACGTCTTTGTTGCAACCGGTCAATCGGTAGTGCAGACAGCGAAGATTTCGAACAATGTTGGTCGACACGGTGCCTTCAAATCTCGCCCAACTATACTGAAACGGTTTAACAACTTCAGAACGTTGAAAGAGTTCGGCAGGCTATAGAGTTTAAGTTCGCCGAATTTTGCACTTGAACCTGCACTTTAAAAATCATGGTGGTTCAAGAAAATTCCTATGTATTGAATTTATGTAATCGAATATGGCTAATGTTAACAAAGCTAGTCAAAAATACATTTCATTGTCAGATAAGTTAAATATAATTATAGATACAAAATAGTTCCGCAAATGCCCAAATTTGTTGTTATTACGGCCTTTCTACATCGACAGTGTCGACCATAAAGAAAGAAATATTTAAATACGCAAACACATATAAGTAGAGTTGTTATTTTTCCCCACATTCCAGATTCCTACTCAGTACAAGTTAATATGTACAAATCTTTTCAATATACATCGCGTTTTGTAAAGAAGGCGTGTCCATAAGAAACTATAATATGAGGTCAACCGCCTCGCGTCGAGATCTACACTTAACTGAAATATGTATAAACATCAGGCCGGCATACACGAGGTAACACAATGCATACAATGAACCTGCTTATCTTCAAATTCGCAATCTTTCTTTTGTTACTGTGTACGTCTCATAAAAAACAAAACTTTTCGTAAACATCTCTGACAATAAGTCATTTCTTGGTTAATACTTAATCTTATCGGAGACTGTATATATTAACAAATATGCTGAGTTGTAATTTCATACAAACACGTGTTCTTTATAAAACGCCATATGTTTTGAAAACATTCGTACGTATATATTAACTTATACTGATAGGATTCTGAAATTTGGGGAAAATCTGACAACATATAAGAAAAGTAAGTCAGCCAGGGGAATTATTGAGTCAGAAATTTTAACTTTATAATTTATATTTATCATTTGTAGTATCCTGAAATTTAAAGAGAGTTTTTGAAATATACAGTGTATATTTTTAACGAACATTTATCAATAAAAGCCAATTTAAAGACATACTAAAAAATCTAGTGTAAAGTGACAAATGTAACTTTTACAACTCCTACACAACAGCATCGACCACTTGTATTTGTAATTAAGTATTCCAAGGTTAACCTCGCGTAATAAGTAAGTTTTTATTTGTCAGCAAATAAAATATATTTAGATCACACTTTTATTTAATATTTAATTAATTAATTAAAAAAGTTTCTATGTACGAAATTTTTTCGATGTAATCTGTTATTTCAGCACATTTCGAAGTAAGTTATTTTTATGCAATTATGTTACATTTAATTTAACGACAAATACAATAAATTATATTGGCTATTTATAATCTTGAATCAATTGCGACAGCTATCTATAATCAATATTTTTCTAGATTTTTCTGTGTTCTAAATCGTACGAAATTGTTTATTAGTGTTGTAGGCGTTGTAGCATTTAATCTTCGCTGATTGAAGTCTAAACACATATTAGTAACATAACAAGTATTAATGTAGCAGACGATACGTCCAATTCAGGAAATTTATTTGCTTAGTATTTGCAACAGAAGAACTATATTGTCAAATCATTAAGTTTCTAATCTCTTTTTCCATAGTCGCACGTATCGTCCGTTAGCTTTTATTATAATTTTTCCGTTCGCTCTCCATTCCTGTATTAATTGTTCGTTATACAGACGAGCTCGTTTATAATGTACCCGTCGGCACCAATATAAATCGTACAATATCAGCGAAGTACTTTATAAAAGAGCAAGACAAAGTATACAGATCTAAAACATTGTTATTAAATAATGCATTTAACTTTAATACGAGTATATACAATGTGATGCGAGTTATCCGACGATACATCAGACAAGCGGTAACACGCGCCGAATACGTCATCAAGTCTCCCGGACCTCCTAAAAAAAACAGCTTCCGGAAGGCCCTCGAATGAGCTATACACTATATAAGAACTCGAAATGACGAGGCATTCAACGAGTAATCGCCATCGGGTTGTATTGTGTTGCAAATGTGAAATAAATACTGTTATTATTAGTTATTAGTTAAGTGTATTTAGTGTGTTTTATTATTAATATAGTGTGTTTTAAATTGCCGTTAATTTTATTTAAAAGAACCCAGAAAGACAAATATTTTACAATAACAATAAAAAAATATTATTAATAAAATCTGAAATAACTATTTGTTTTTTCGGTTTTACAAAAGCACCAAGCTTCAAAAAGTTTTCAATATTTAAGCAGCTTGCAGAATTTTGCTTGTTCCAGACTCTTCACTTAACAAATATGTTGTGAAGTTATCAATGTTTCCCAGATTCTGAGTATTTGCATACGTAAGAATATTTTTCAGACGCCAATTTAAGTGTATAGTTTTCTGATGAGCATTACACTCGTGTTTAACGAGCCATTCAGTAAATCATCGAGTTTTTTCACAACTCTGAAAAGAAGTTTTTCAAATTTACGTATTCAAGTAACATTAGACATTATGAATTAATGGAAGCAATTGAACACAAAATTCAGGCTATCACACAGGAAGAACTTCAACATTGTTTTCAAAATATAATGCGCATAATCAATATATGTCTACAGTAACAGAGTCACAATTTCTAACATCTTTTGTAATCATGATATATTACTTTAATGAAATAACATTTTTTTAGCGAAAGAACAGTTTAAAAAAATGATTTCGACGAGTTAAACACTATACTTTTTTCTACAACCTCGCCTATGGCATTATAACAAACTTAAAAAAACGTATGTAAACAAATATATTTGCAATTAAAAATTATAAAACTATAGATCATATTTAAATTAGTTATGATTTAAACATTGATACATAGAATATGTAGACTATGAGGTCGATGGCTTCGAATTTTCCCACAATTTTGCAAAATATGCAAGCAGCACAATTTCCGAATATGATTTACCCTATTATCAGCCCTCTATTCAATAAATTTGACATAGACTTTTCCATACCTCTTTCTCGATTTTTCTCGTAATAAGACCGCATAGATTATCTTATAGTTATAGTTTGATTTACGATTTCTGGTGGTGTATTAGGAATATCTAACTCACTTTCTGAATCAGAAATCATGATAAAGCTACAAACAGCACAAACTGACGCGATATAGCAACAGCAGACAAGCAGATGAAAATTAGTGGGTAATTTTCGTCACTAGGGACGAAAGTTAACGTTATGCGATTTGCTCTCACTAGTGACGGAACTCAAATTTTCGCTGAAGTATTCGGTGACGAAAAATGTCTTTTTATAAAGGGTCGTAGAAAAAATATATATTTTGTTAAATAATTGTCATTAGCAAATATTGACAATAAACTTTTTCAAAAGTATTGTTTGATTTTAATAAATATTTTTTTATAATTAATCAAAGGCAACGCAATGGACGCTAATGCTAATTGTCGCGATTGAAATCATATGTAGAGCTACAAACTTAATCAAAATCTGGTGGATGCTGTCAGTTTTAATCAGTAATAGACACCGATATAAAAATTTTAGCATGATCACATTGATAACTATTAGAAGCATATATTTGAAATTAATAAACGTGGTACTTATGTTATGGAAATATATGTAAGATATCTACATACTCTCACTCAACTGTATATACACATTTCTAAAATCGTTCTAATAACTTTATAATTCCTAATTATAAAATTGTCTTAATTACTTATTTTTCACATAATTTCCAAATTAAAACTACGCATACTAAATAATGAATGCCCCGAAAAATTGTAAATCTCAAGGTAACAAATCGAAACTGTATGGAAGATATAGACGGTTTTTCTAATAAAAGTTTTCTATTAGGAATTACCTATTTGTAAATGGAGATTTTTTTCAAATGGCAGCCCTATTACGTTTGTTTTTTTTTGAAGTTTACTTTTGTCTGTACTTACCATATCCTCGTGAAATGATATACGCTTCAACAACGTTTACAAATTATTCAGATATTTTGTTCAAAATTCGCATCCAGTCGCGGCTACTTTACCTGCATTAACTCCACAATTTTCGCTTTTATAATCATCCAACCCGAAGAACAAATGAACGTCTTGTGCAAAAATTGGAATGATCATATTCACTTCATAACTTTTCTGTGCCAGTGAAACAAAGAAGTGCAAAAAACGAAGAGAATATTGCAACTATACGTCAGACTGTTTGTGGAAATCCAGATTTCTGAATTCCTAATCATTCTCTTGCGTTGGACATTTCTAACACCAGTTTGTGGCGAATTCTGCGAAAAAATGTTTGCCTACCAACTTAGAAGATTTTTTAACTCAAAACAAGCCATCACTTGAAAATGAACCCAAATTTTCAGTGACAAAACTCACTTCTATGAATAATTTTTTTTCAACAATGTTGGTAACCTAGTTACTCGCTATCGTTCAGTATTGTCTGAATTTTGGTCAGAATTGGATGCTCTCGATGTAAACAACATGCTTTTAACAAGATGATACCAAAATAAAGTAGCAACATTACGTCAACCTGCAGACTGAAATTGAATGTGTGAATTATTATTATTATGTGAATAAGTAATGAAAAATTGGGTTCGCCGGATACATTTCTGTCAGCGCTTTTGCGAAGGATACACATAATCAGCAATATATGTTCCATCAATAATAATATTAACTACTTTACACTAAACTAAAACTGATCTTATGTTTCTCACGATATTTGTGTTGCATTTTACGAACAAAAGCGTCGTTATTAATAAAAACGCTTTGGCAGTTTATTTTCAACGTATTACGGAGCAATTATAAATCGGCTTGTCAAAAAAGATACGTTTCTCTCTTGTTTTTTTTTTTAATCTAGAATCACTCGATACTTGTTTTAAAGGTCCAAAGTAGAAACTCTAGAAAATGTGTAGACCTGCTTTCTACAACAGCCTGTCTTCAACGTAGTACGGAATATTGGTGGTAGAACTGTATCGATTCGCCAATAAATTCATCATATCTACAAAAACCCAAAAACACTGATCATAATCACAATTGAAAGAAACAAGAATTATTTCGCTTTTTTTTTGTTTTCGTCTAACTTTGTCGACATGCCAAAATAGTTTACTTTATTGCAATTAAATAAATAATACAAAAATACTTCTTCTTGTTGATATTTGAATACACACGTCTTTGTTGTTGTCTAAAGAAAGTCTTCTAATCCACATCGCTCATTTTGTTCTTAATTGACTGGTTAATTTACAGCACGTTATTTTTTTTATCAATCAATATATTATACATGTGACAAGTCTTGCATTTTTAACAATTTCTTCTTCGAACTATCCTTGTAAAAATTACTCTCGACCTAAAATTTTTCTTGCAAAGAAATTTTGTAACAGTATTTTCTGCAGTAGTCATTTAAATTGTTTATCATGTCTTTATTGTAAACACTAAACAAAATTTATTCAAATGATACTATCAGTGTATGAAACCTACAGATATTATTTATTAATTATTGAAAATATTTAATTATTTCCAGAATTTCTCGCTTTAGACGAAAAGTTCCAGGCTAAATTCGAACAACTCCTTTGTTACCGTACAGATTCATCAGAATAATATAAACTTGTATATTGGATTCATGACTAGAAATTCTATATATCCACAGATATATACATATATATATAAATAAATACCAACATGCTGATAACATTACATACCGACTTGTATACCTGTAATTAGTGTTGTATCTATTACAGAATGGAATTCAAATTTGTTTGTTTCCAATGTTTGTATATTTCCTGAAGTAAATAAATACGGCTATGTAACTTTATATTTCAAGTATAAATGCTATCTTAAAATTTAATACTTATACTTTTACTATTAAAATGCAAACGTTATAGTGAAAGAAATAGATAAGTTCTTTCCTGATCAAATAAATACATCTCAAAATAATAAAGATGTAAAGGTAAGTAAATAACGTGTATACATACGAGGTGCAAATCCCCGGACTGTGAAAAACAACACAGTAAATTGTTCTTACCACTACCATCTCCGTCAAAGTATTCTATTTCCGCATGAATACACCGATCCAGCAACTTATCCATGCCTGGAAGCAGTGCTGACAGTCTTCGCGTATTAACGTGTTCAACACTGCCTGCGATTCGGTCTGGATCTCCTCAATCGTCTCAAAACGGTGCCCCTAAAGTTTCATTTTTCACTTCGGAAGCAACAAGGGGCAAGATCTGGGAAGTAGGTATGATGGGATAGTACTGCCGTCTTCGTTGAGGCTTGAAACTAGCGCACATGTGACGTACCGGTTGGTCCATTGTCGTGATGTAGGATCCACGAATTATTGCGCCACCTGGCAGGCTGCTTGCGTCGAATGTTTTCTCTTAGTCGCCGAAGAACATCGTCAATAAAATCGTCCATTAACTGTTGTTCATTAACTTAGCGGGAGAAATTCTTTGTGCACGATGCCACCAGCGACATAGAAGCAAATCAACATTCGACTTGATATTGCTTCAAACTTGCTCTACTTTCTTCCACTGCGATGACTGCTGCATTGTTTCGGGATCATACCCGTACACCCATGATTCGTCGCTAGTAATGATTCGGGTACTGAAGTTCGCATCCTTTTCGGCAGTTTATTTCTGCTGTATGCACATGCAAACACAATATCGTTTTTGTTCAATGCTGAGTAACCTTGGCACAAATTTCGCAGCAATACGCCGCATGTTGAGTACGTAGGACAGAATACGCTGACAAACGCCGTACGACACGCTGACAATGGTACAAATGTCATAGATTGTTCTCCTTCGGTCTTACAGGATAACATGAACGCACTTTTACCACATTTTGTTGTGGGTTTGAGGCCGACGGACAACCGGAGCGCTTATCATTATCAACCGACACACGTTAATTTTTAAAACGGTTGTACCATCCATAAGTTTGCGTCTGGCCTACAGCATCCTCACCAAATGCTTGTTTAAGCATTTTCAGAGTTTCCGCTGCCGTTTTACCAAGTTTTAAGCAAAATTTGATCCATATTCTTTGCTCTTTCACATCAGACATTGTAGTGTTGCAAAATAATTCAAACGCAACTCAAATATAAGCACAAAAACAGTTGGCCACCACCTAGCAAAGTACCGTTTAACAGACTGACTTAGTATAGACGTACAGTTGAAAGTATTTCTTTTCAGTTCGTACTGTTTAAAGTGCGAACCGCAAATCGTACTTTATGTGTTTCTAACACACATAAATACGCGTCATACTACACACGTTAGTCATTTTAAGGTACATATTCTTATGCCTTAAATTTGGCTTTGGATTGCAAAGAATTCAATTTGGCTTTGGACTGCAAAGAAATACTCTATGAACTATAGCTCATACTATCTAGCGCTATAAGGCACATTACCACCCCTTCGCTCGCCAAATTCAAATGCCGGGAATTTTTTGGTAGCACCTTGTATAATTTATATCCAATGTATACCGGGTATATTTTTTAACTTGAAACTTTCAAATATCTCGAAAAATTAGCAGTCCAGATTTAAAATTTAATAATTCAATTGAGGAAATACATTGGTGCTAGAATTAGTCCCTCTCTCTCCCTCCATGTAGGGGGTCGGGGGTAACTTTGAAATCTTAAATAGGAATCTGTATATTCTATTACAGATTCGAATTCTATTGGAAAAAGTACGAAGGATTTGTCTGAAATCGTTTCTTCAATTCATAATAGATGGCGCTGTAATCGATTAAATTCAATTTTTTTCAATTTCTCACACTGAAAACCTATGCATATGATTCTGCAATACGTGTGCAATAAAGGATACGTTTTCTTTGTAAATAATCTAAATTAGTCTTAGGAAAACTTTATTCATTTTACTAATTTCTAATAACTGAGAGAACGTCACCCGTAGAAATATAAATAGCTGGTGATTAAATTATTTTTAGCGTAACCCAACAACAACGACGTGTACGTAGTACCCTTGGAGTGCTTGATTAACCTGAGTCTATTCGGTGGTAGCACGTGATGTACTCGATCATAATTTCAATGGCCGCTGGATCGGTAGAGCTGATTCAGTAAATTGGCCTGCTAGATCACCAGGTTTTACTTCGCCAGATTTCTTTTTATGGGGTTATCTCAAATGCAAAGTATACAATCAAGTACCAACAACACGTTAAAATAAGATTGAGTGAATTAGAAATACTTGTGCCGAAATCCAAGAAGATACACTTCTCAGTTTAATGAAGTCGAAGGCCATTATTTTGAGCACTTACTTTATTTGAAAGATGATGAGGCGAGGGCAAATCTAACACTCTGATAAGTGAGAGGCGAAGGTACTTACATAAATAAAGCACCCTGATACGTGAGAGACGAGGAGACTTAGGTTAATCAATCACCCCCCAGGTGGTGCTACGTACACGTCGTTGTTGTTGGGTTACGTTAAAAGTAATTTATTCACCAGCAATTTACATATCTACAGGTAACATTTTTCCAGTTATTCGTAATTTGTAAAATCTATAAAGACTAATTTAGATTATTTACAAAGAAAACGTATTTTTTATTGCACAACTATTGCCGAATCATATGCATAGGTTCTCACTGCGAGAAATTGAAAAAATGTTTCAAACAAATCCTACGTATCTTTTCCAGTAGAATTCGAATCTGTAGTAAAATATACGGGTTCCCATTTAAGATTTCAGAGTTATCTCCCCCACCTACATGGAAGGAGGGAGAAGGACTAATTCTAGCACTAATGTATTTCCTCCATTGAATTATTAAATTTTAAATCTGGACTTTTTTCGCGAACTTCCTATTTTTCGAGATATTTTCAAGTATCAAGTTAAAAAATACACCCAATATATTAAAATTACCCTTAAGTTTTTAAGTAAATAGTTAAAATAGTTACCAAGTGAGTTTTCGTGAAATGAAATAAGAACCAGCATATCAATTACATACTGTATATCAAGTAAATGTTCGTCCGTCAGCACAATTATATTTAAAAAAAACTTTATATGTAGTGAAAGTGTTTTATTTAGATAAGTCACTCCACAGACTTTCAACCTATGGTTCATTCAAAAATAAGTGCCAAACTCCAATGCACAAAGTACTTTACAATACCCTTTTGGAATTATCTAATCTTAATTCAAAAAATAGATTGCATGTCGATGCGATAATTCACATCAAGCTTTGATACAAAATAATACAAATCTGTATAAAAACAAATTTGTATCTGTATATGCATGGACACACAGTACGTATTTACCAGCTTTTGCTTCAACTACCAGACGCATGCGTTTCTGTGTAACCACTTTGTCAATGATAGATTTACGAAGCAAAAGACTGTAGTACACTTGCGGTCATGTAGTAAGTTTTGTCCTATCCGAAGACAACAGATAACCTCTTGCCATCTGACGGACAAAACCGACCACGCCGGTGCAAAGTTTTGTCCGTCAGATGGCAAGAACACAAACACACAACTACACATAATAACACAAAACATACACAACCCCGGGTAATGAAATTGGAGTGGAAATGGAGGCAACTCCGACCACCGAACAAAATCAAGAGGACTCATATAATACAGTCTTTTGCTTCGTAAATCTATCATTGCCAAAGTGGTTACACAGAAACGCATGCGTCTGGTAGTTGAAGCAAAAGCTGGTAAATACGTACTGTGTGTCCATGCATATACAGATACAAATTTGTTTTTATACAGATTTGTATTATTTTGTAATCTTAATTAATGAACATTTCGCAAATCTTCTAGAAATACTTTTATTTAAATTACAATGTAATATGGAGGTATATGTCTCCCAAAATTAAAAATATAATTTAGATCAATAAAAATTAAACATTGATAATAGTCGAAATCATAAGTACTGAAAAAATATCGAAAATTTAAAACTAAATTAACGGTTTCTAATCTGAATTGTAAACAAAAAGTTCTATTGAAATAGTTGAAATGAACAAATTATATTCCTGTATTTTTATCGTGAGTTATTTAGGCTTTTTACTTTAGAAATGTTTTACTGTACATTTTTATACTAATTAATATATCGAGCATTTTTAATTTAAACATTGATAGATTTAAATATTTTACAGGAAATCCTTAATTTAAATTATAATCCAGGTACGCTCCAAAATATTAATACTTGCATTATATACCGACCTGGTTAATACAAAACTTGTGTAATCCATTAATATTAACTAGATTATGCTTATATTTTGATATCGCATACTTTATGCATTTTAGGCTTATATTGATACAATAATCCAGATATCCAAAACTAATTAATCTCATTGTTTATTTATACTGATTTTATAAAGATAACAAATACACATGTCATTTACTTCATTTGAAATAACGTTTACATGTTAAATATTTGCTTAAAAACATTTTCGATTATTATATTTGTTTCATATTTAAAAATTGTAGTCATTTATTAGTTCTTTACGTACATGTATTTTTATTGTCTTAATTAATCATTTGACGTAACTATTTTCAGAACTATTGAGTCAGCCACAAAAAAGTTTTCGGAGTATGCCGTGGATTAAATCAGTTATGTCTTAGATTGTGATTTAACCTCTATATCGTACTACTAGTAATAGGTTAAATCGTTAAATAAGAGTCGCCAAGTGACATTCATTAAGCTAACCTAATGTTTATATCAACAGAAAAATTGTATTTCAGAGAAAAGAGGGTTATTTGAAAGTTTTGGTTGTTTAAATGTGTAAAATTACAATGATTTATTATCTATTTTAAAATGAAAAAATAGGTACCGAAAAATAAAATTTGAAAACTAACATCAAAAACGAAATCAGGTTAAACAACATTATACATATATGTAAAATCTCATAATATTCAGAATAAAGATAAATTAATAATTAAGGTAATCACAGCAATTTATTAATGCATTATACAAAACAAGCAAATATGACATTGAAGCAATCGTTAATTTTTTTAATACAAATGTGTTGGCTCCGAAAAACGTTTTTTTATTGAAGAAATTAATCTTCGTCATCCATTGGAGTTTGTCGTGTGGAGCTTTGATAATTCGTTTACCCTATTGTTTAAATCAAGAGAAGAACAAAACACAATCTATTGCGTAACAATATTTATTCAATAAGGCCACCGGCCTTCATCTCTACAGCGTAAAGTTCACTTAACATTTTTTTAGGATCCAGCATGAATTATTAATTTCTACGATCTTATTACTGATCCTTTGTTACAGGTCAGTAAGATCAAAAACAGGTATTACAAAAATAGAATTTTTTAAGTATGGTCATCAAAAGAAATCGCACGTTGTTAAATCGCAGGAACGAGGTGTTTTCTTTCAGAAAACGATGTTTTTATTGGTAGTACGCACACGAGCTCCATCTTGTAGGGGATTTAAATGTGGAGACCGTGGTGGCAATTCAATGAATCATCTACGACCAACCCGCCAATTTGGAAATGTTTCGTTTAAAAAAAACTTTACTAACATTAAGGGCATAGTGAGGGGGTGGTTCATCTTGTTAGAACCAAGCACTTACAGGTAATTAATTCCCCATCTTCCTCAATATTAGAAACAGCCTGATCACGTAAAAGATATCTATGTCCAGTTAGTGTACCATCAATGAAAAAACGACCAATAATAGGGTTCCTGAAAATATCAGCGCAAACGTTTCTATGAATGTTGTGTGTGCGTTTCTAACATCCAATGACCAATATCGACAATTACGGCGATTAACGGTACCATTCAAACAAAATGTAGCCTAAAATATAGGTAATTTTTGCAAATCTCCATCAATCTTTCGCAAAATTCAGTTCTACGATTATAATCCCCCGTCCAATAATTCTTGCACTAAATGTGGTTTATACGGATGATATTTTTCGTGCTTCAATCTACTACTACTACTACTACTGATCGGCAACTTATATCATATTTTAGTACGAGGCATGTAGTAGAAGTTTGTGGTAATTATTCTAATGCTATAGCAATATCTTGAGCAATAACCTCATTAGTTGCGACTTTTGGTCGTCCGCTATTCGGTAAATTTCTAACATTTCCGGTCAAGTTATACATTCTCAAAGGTTTGCCAATGACAATTCGTGATATTGGATGCCAATCTTGATGCAAATTGTTAAATACATCCCATACTTATTGTTTCTTCCTCCTGGTTTGAAGGAAGTTCGGTATGTATCGACCGAAGTATGAGTTGAAATAATACAATAGTTTTTGTATAACACTAATATATTTACAAATTTAATCTGGGAGTTCAGTTAACGTAATGTAAATGCTGTATCTGGTCTTAATACTAAAGACAGAGAAAACTGGCTAATAGTTACGCTGTTGAACAAAAAGGTGCCAAACCTGATTATTGCTGAGGGCTCTATTGAAATTCGTAAAAATATACAGGCAGCTTCATTAAAAAAAAAATTAACATCGTTTCCGGCCAAACCGGAAGTCTGATTTGGATATAAATACGTATCAGATCGTATCAGATTTGCATTTAATTAATTATGGAAAGTCTTAAAATTAAAATCTAAGTAGCCATGTCAAAGATAATAGAATGGATCTATAAATTCGTCTAACCTTGTACCCATGTATATTGTGTACAAAGATTGAATTACGTTGTGACATTCATCATCATATGCTATAATTCCTTTGAATATTATCTATCTAACAAATTAAAATAATGTGTTGTATTTATATGTTCTTCTTAACATTTAAACTTAAGATTATAAATTCAAACAAAATGTCATCGTTCCGTTAGAAGAGATTTTTCATGCCATTACTCCTCATCTATCCTATTAATTAACTACGTCATATATGTTGATCGTTTTTTTACCTTCACAGAACAAAAACTATATTAAAAAAATGATCGTTCTTCTATACCTTTCACAAAGTTTATTTCAAACTACATGTCGCATGGTGAACGCAAAAAAAAATGGGGACATTTATTATAAAAACAGTTCTAATCATTAGTCGCAAAAAATTAGGTCACTTATGAAAAATCTACTGCATTGTCATGAATTTATGATTTATTGCCAATATTTGAGATACCTATAGACTAGACATAAAAATCAATAACATATCTAACATATATATGTAGATATTTAATGTGTATACGTGAGATACTTAAAATAATTAGTATCACATCTGATATTAACGTATTTTTAATATTTGATAATAGGCTTGCCTAAAAATTATATTAATACTATTAACAATTTCTGGGTAATGTTTTATCTTGCAGTGTATCTTTCCAACCTTCTACATATTCCGTACATAATTAAAGCAGGAGAAATTTCGCAGCTACATATTTAATTTTAAGAAATTTTCAACTGAATTTAATACGTGGTAAAGGTGCGTGATTACGTAAGAATCTTTGCAATGATTCAAGTCATTACGTATGGCACCAAAATCACGTTTATATTGTGCTTTGCATATTGTACGTAAACTCAGTTATATAGTATGTCCACGGATTTGGTGCAAACTTATTTTATGTTTTATTTTTTATTATACATATTACTGGATATAAAATAATTTTATAATAAACTGGTTAATTAAAAGAAATTCATTATAAATATTAGATTAGAACAATAAATAATTTATTCAACTTAACCCCCATCTACTTCCACACACTTTTCGACTCTATACCTAAATTCTCTATAAACGTTCCTAATATTCTTATATCAATCTCACTTATTACTTTTCGTATTTTATTTTTTAATACTTCCAAATTCCCACCAAAATGATTATTTTCGTACTCTATGTTTAACGTGTCCCCAAAAATAAAAATCCATCGGCGTTAAATCGGTCGAGCGAGCTGGCCAATGAATGGGTCCAAAACGACCGATCTTTCAGGAAAGTGGTTGTCAAGGCAGTTTTTAATTAAATTAGTTGAATACGCAGGGCATCCATCCTGTTGAAAGTAGACACCATCTCTGCTAGTATCCTCCAACGATGGTAAAACAAAATTTTGTAACATATCCAAATAATTGTGTTGATTTAAATTGTTTTCAAAAAAAAGAACCAAAAATTTTATTGAAAAAAATTCTACCAGTACTGTGCAATAAAATCTGGTACAAACATATTTAAGTTGCGTAATTAAGGTCTCGTACTCATGGAATGTCAATTGACTTGATGTCCTGTCAGTGTAATTTTTTTCCGTAAATTTTCAGACATTAGCTAATATTATTAAATTATATAGCAACATAATTGAAATTTTCTAAACATTAAAACACCATTAAAGATGCCTCAATATTTAAATCAACTGATTGTGTCCAAAATATAAGATGGTTGGTCAACATGAAGAGTGGTAACGTTTTTAATTTAAATAAAAATATTGTGTTTGATGTAAAAAAGCAGTGGATGTTGGATAGGTCTTTAGCAAGAAAAATCGGTTCTGGACGTCTTCGAAGCAGCATTGACGCTAATATGCTGCTTTACTTTACTACAGCTAGGAAAACAGTTACAGAAACATATTGCATATACGTAATGCTACCATTTATACCACAAACATTTCATATTTCAGCAAGACAATTGCCCCGCCTATACACCCCATGTTGTTGAACAGTGGTTCCAGAATCACAATATAGAAGTTCTGCCATAATCTCCAAAAAGTTTAGATCTAAACTCACTTGTAAATGTATGGGGACTTGTAGTCAAAAATATTTACAAAAAAATTTCATCCTCGCAATGCGGAAGAACTGTGGGAGGTAGGGATGAGCGAATATATTGATCACAGTGATTATTAGAACCGGACACGAAAGGTTGATGACTCATCGCCCACGAGCGTGCTATTCGACATTTGTATTTTTAAAGTTTTTAATTTTATTTATATAATTATACTTATAATAATAAAACGGGTATATATACGGCTACAAAATACGAAATACATTTTTATTTGTTCATTTTGTAGTTCAAGTTGAGTAAAGGAGTATTAATATTTACTAGCAATACTTTCTCAAGGTTCTCTTCTCTAAAATTTGTTCTCTTTGAATGAAATACATCCTTATAAATAAAAACGTCCTTTCTACATCGCAACTGGTTATAGGTGCATACTGGAAATATTCTTTTATTTCCGCGTATTTTGCAGTTAAATGTTGTGGCATTGTCCCCATACACAATTGCCGCAATGTTATTAAATCTGAATTTCTATTAAACACTGCGTCTAACTTCTGCCGAAGGCCACATCCGAAGTCACTTGGAATAGTTTTCAAATTATTAATAGCCACATCTAATGTCTTTAAACCATCATTTAATTTGACATTTCGATTTTCAAAATAAGTGATTAGTTTTGGCAAATTTCCAAAGTGTTCCTAAAGAAAGTACAACTGATTTTTTAAATGTGGAATTTGTGTTAGTTCCTTGCACTCAGAAATACTCCGAGCATCGTCATTTAAACATGCAACGAAATTTTGTAAACTATCGAAATTCTCTGCATAAAAAGTAGTAGCTTCCAAACATGTCCTCCATCTAGTTATTACTGGAGACGGAGGCAGTGACAAAGATGGCAGTTTTTCCATGTAAAAAGCTACTCTCAATGGTGATTTTCTGAAAACTTTTTTAAAAGCGGATACAAGTCTATCAACGTCTGGAAATTTGTCTCTGATATATTCACAGATTCTGTGGAGAGCATGTGCTACACAAGTAATATGCAGCATATTAGGATATGTTTCCTTTAATAGTCTGCCTGTTTTTAACATATATGCAGCATCACTTACAAATAAAAGTACTTTTTCTTTGTACCTGTCGTCCGAATGAAGTATTTTTTGAATATTCTCGTTAATGGTTTTAGCAACTGTTTCCGCATCAACTGTATTTATAACTTTGTTGGTATTACATATGCGTTATATGGAATAATTGTATGTCGTACACCAGCTACAACATTTACCACACAGCGTCCTAATATATCGATAGTTTCGTCGGCACTTATCCAGAGGTACTGATTTGAAAGATGGCTTCTAATGCGTTCTACTGCTTTTTTGACGCGATTTGACAAATGGAAGTGTCAAAGCCTATATACATTTATATTTATCCCGTAATTATCGAAATCAATAATCAGGCAATAATAAAACAGCCATCTACAAACCGTGATTCCTGTTTAAGCTGGTTGGTAATAATGAAAACAATCCTTTATTATCAGTTTATCAACACTAAACACTAAATTTCTTTTTTAGTATGCCAAAATATATGTTAATTCATTGTTTTCAAATTGCCTACCTCCGAAAATGACATGCATCTCCATATCATAATATATCCGTCACCATGTTTTACCGAGGATTAAAGAATTTTGATTCAACTGTGTTCATTAGGTTTTTTTTCACACTCACTAATTTTTTCCATCTGAAGCAGATAAATTAATTTTTGATACGTTGGCAATAAAACGGTGTCCCAGAAATTCTTATATAAGTGTTTCCGAGCAAACTCCATCCGTAGCCGTGTATTCTCTTTGTTAATTTTTGGCTATCCTACCATGAAAATTAGATTTTCTAGGCATCTTTCTCATTAGTAATAATAAATCATACCTTTGCGTCCCGTAACAGCCTGACGCCAATTAAAGGGAGCATTGGCAAACCATGAATTATTATCACTCCCCGATTCACTCTAAATGCGAAAGAAAACCTTCTTGGGCAGCAAGCACCTGACTCAATCTCGAGACCACCAGCACGTTAAGCCAGTGCATTACCACGACGCTATCGGCTGTTATTCTTATTAGTAGTTTCTGTACTATATTTTTATCACTCCATTCTTTAGCTAATGCTACTGACTTTCGTGCGCTCTTTTGAACTTTTTATATTTTCTTATATAATTCATTGTTCTTCTCTATCAGTAAATATTTGATTAGCAGTGCATTTTGAATTCGATTTCAATTGATTTCTTTTAGTATTGCGTTTAATAACATACTGAAGTGTTTCTGTACTTTTATTTGTTAGCCTACGGCTCGTCTTAACCAACTTTTACTTCGGGTGTTTTGCTCTCAATATCCAAAGCGGAACTAAGTAATAAATAAACATTAAGCCATAATTGACTGCTGCGGGAGTTTACCGTGAATGTTTAGGGTATTCCCACTATTTACGTCATTTTAGATGTGAGATGTTTTTTAATAAGTGCATCTAGAATAATTATAAGTTATTATATTTCGAATACATAATAGTTTTACCATTAATACTATTTACAAATCTATGTAATCACGTACGAATCAATTTCTAATTATATTTAATTTTCACATTTATTAGGTGCATAATTTTTTATGGGAATAACTGTAGCATATAATTTAAATCACTAAAATCATAATTCAGTTGTTCTCGGTAAATTAAAGGTCTTAAGAACCGCTTACAGAAACTATATTCATTAATTTAATTAATTAAAAAAGTTAATACAAATTACTTTACTATGGATATAGTCTATTAATAGTTTCTAGAAGTTATTCGTCTGAATTTTTAATTTTACACCATATTATGGAAAGATGAAATCTAACAATTTAATAGGTATATACAGATGTGTTTAAACAAGACATTTAGAATTTTATGATGGCTATAGAAATTACACTAACAAAATCACACTTTTTGCTTTCATCTGTCTGTTCTTGCTGTTTGAAGCGCACTGTTTGTGTTGGCTTTATAAACCTGTTAGCATAAACGTACGAATCTATGTATATATTACGTGGAGAAATAAACAGTTTCATAAATTCTTGAATACTGATTTGTTAACATCACGTGAATAACGAAATTTCTTTATTAGATTATCAAATTTAGTAAATATAAATATATTTACGAACAATCTATAATTTCAATTATAATATAAAGAACATAAAATGTTAATTAATTTCTTCATTGATATTACATTCTTGTAACGACTTTCCTTTGTTTTTACTTAACAAAGACTGGTTAAAAACTTTTTTTTTAACCAAAATTAAAGATTACAGTCACTGCCCACAATATTAGAACACGGTTGAATTTTATTGGTTAATATATAGAACAAAAAAATACATAACAACCAATGAAAATTTTAATAAATTTTTGTTAATATGAGTGCAACATAGAAACATAGAAATTTAATTAATTGATAATTCCACCCTTTGCCTGCAGGTGTTTTTTTAATTATTAATTTAGCTTTATTAGTATAGGGTCTACTAATAGGAACATGAGATTTTTCAATGTAGATTGCCTTCATTTTGTAAATGTGATTGACATCTGTCAGTGTGCATTTTAAGTAGTAAAGCTAACCTTTTAATCATGACGAAGTATACGCCACAACAACGTTTGGAAATTGTAAAAATTTATTACAAAAATGCGGAATCAGTTCAAGCTACCTACAGAGCAATACGCCATATTTTCGGCCGTCATAATCGGCCTAGTGAACAAGCTAATCGCGCAATTATTAATCGCTTCGAAACAAACTTTACTTTGCTCGACCAAACAATAATAGTATCGCTGCTGTGGAAGCCAGTGTAGCCGAAAACTCGAATTTGTCGGTGTTGCGTCGTTCTCGGGCATTGGGACTTTCTACAATGACAACGTAGCGTATTTTACGTAAGAATTTAAGACTACACCCGTACAAAATAGTTTTCACACAAGAATTGAAGCCGGCTAACCATCGCATGTGTCGTGTGTTCTCAGATTGGGTATTGGAGCAGCTGGAAAATGATGCCGATTTCGGGAAGAAAATCATGTTTAGTGACGAAGCTCATTTTTGGATGAATTGGTTCGTTAATAAGCAAAATATGCGCTATTGTGTAGCCAAACACCCACAAGTGGTTAAAGATAAATGTTTTCATCCATAGAAAGTGACTGTTTGGTACGGTTTATGCCCTCGAGGTATAATTGGATCATATTTTTTTTCAAAATGAGGAAGGAAATGCTGTCACGGTGAATGGAGAGAGATATCGAGGAATGATAAGAAACTTTTTGTGGCCGGAATTGGAACAACTGCATGTGGAGGAGTTGTGGTTTCAACAGGATTATGCCACATCCCATACCGCAAATGAAACAATCGCCTTATTGGAAGAAAATTTCGGTGTTCAATCATCTCACGAAATGGACCTTTCAATTGGCCAGCTCGTTTGTATAATTTAACTCATGGATTTTTTCCTATGGGGTTATGTAAAATCATTTGTTACTCCAACACACCTCAAACGATTGACGACTTAAAAACAAACATTGAACGGGAAATTCGTCAAATTCAGCCGGATTTATTGGGAAAAGTAATTGAAAAGTGGATTCAGCGATTGCGTGCCTCCACACGAGGAAGAGTTGGGCATTTACACGACGTCCTATTTCTAACATAAATGGCACACTAAGCTTATAATATATACAAAAATTAGCATTGTACCTTACACATTAAGTTTTTTATTAAAAAATGAAGTTCTCAAGCCCCTATCTAGATCCTTTATATGATTACGAATAAATCATTATTTTTAATTCATTCCATACTTCTTTATTGAATTTAAGACAGGCGAATTTCCAGGTTGATACAAGATCTCTAAATCCATCGAATTTAACATTTTTTTATTGTTTACGCACTCTAACAGGGTACATCATCATAAGGAGTGAGCCACAAAAAAAAACCTTTCGGAGTATGCCACGGATTAAATCAGTTATGTCTTAGATTGATTAAGTGATCTAACCTACATGTCGTACTTTTAGTAATAGGTTAAATCGTAACTTGACAATTTGACTTATGATTATTTACACATGACACTTCGTCAATTCTCTAAGCTCAGACTTGACTTATATCAATGTCTATCTCAATCGTTCACGGCCTACCTAGGAAACAAATTTTGTGGCTCGCTTGATATGTACATATTAATATATGTGAGGATCTCCTGCTGTACGTGATCCATTATTGCATTGTTTCTCAGCCTGGAGGTCACGACCCTTCAAGGGGTCGCGGTGATATTGAAAGGAGGTCGCGAACTAGCTTAACAATAATGAAAAATGATTTATTATAAACATTTTACTTACAATAAGTACACATATAAAGAAAAGAAAATAAAGTGATGGTAGCATTTGTTTTTCATTTAAAAATTTCTCCATTACGTTTCTACGTTAGAAACACACGAAAGCAAATTGTTTTCGAGTGATAAGAGACGGTTCCTGTATTTAGTATTTAGCGCAACCATAGACGCAAAACCCTTTCACAGAGATAAGATGTGGCGAAAGTGATTAATATTTTCAATACTTCTGTGACTAAATTTCCATATTCATTCCGACGAGCAAGCCAAAACGTATTTAAATCTTGAGATGTAAATTGAAGTTGTAGCGTTTTGTCGGAAGACATTTCAATGAGCTGGCCGTAAATCTTAACTGGTAACTTAGCAGCGGCAACAACGTTTTCGTTAAACGGATTCAGTACCCATCTCTTCGAGAAATCATTTTTATCTTCCGAGAAATACTCTGCCAACTGAGTTTTTAGCTCACGCAAATGCGTCTTCATGCAATTCAAACTGTGATAAATAATAGTGGGTGTCAAATTTTTCTCAATATAATCCGGAGTGAGAACATATTCAAATTTTTACTTTGAAGGCGAATAATCCAGATATAATACTTCGTAATGAAAGAATGAACTTTGTCGGTCATTAATAAAAAGCTTTTATCACGTCCTTGTAAATTCACTCTCAAGTTGTTTAAATTTAACTACGCCAACAACATACACTCATTATTCTGTAAAAACAATTAGAATGGCGTTTGTTTATCCTGGAAAATTATTATTAATTCATCTCGCAATTCCAATACCCGGGTTAACACTTCCTCGCGATAACCATCGTAACTTCTGTATGGAAAAGAAGAGATTTTTTATTTTCCCACATTTCATCGCATAGTTTAGCAAACAGCCTGTTTTGTAACGGTGGACTTTTAATAAAATTAACCATTTTTACAGCTTCACAAAGAATTTGATTGAGATTTTCCGCCATGTTTTTTGCGACAAGAACATGTCTGTGAACCAGTGCGTCCATTCCGCCCTTGGTATAAGACGATTTTTTAATATTTTCATGAATCCACTCTTCCTATTATCGCCTTTGCACTATCACTACATACTGCAATACATTTTATCCAATCTATGTTTGTATAGTTTCTAGTATTTTCATAGAAAACATCAAAAAGACATAATAAAATGTTACATAACCCGGTACTGTTTTTGCAAAACAACATATTTTCTTTGATTGATGTGTGCCTATCACATTCATACCTCATAAAACATAAGAACTGAGACATGTTTGCTACATCTGGTGATTCATCAAATTGAATACTAAAAAATTCACTTGAACTCACTTGCTGAATTATCAGATCGCGAGCATCGGCAGCCATGTCATCGATTCACCTTGATATTGTGTGGTTAGAAAGCGGAAATATGTTGCATCTACCACGCCTAATAAAACACTTATCATATCAATTATGAGATTTTAGGCAATTGTATGGGATTTGGACATCTTAGCTACATTTAAGATGTTACGAGATAAGATGCTTCAAGTACACTTTTATCAGCATGACTTGCCTTACATTTATTAATTGGGGGATCGCTGAGCTTAGAAGGCTGAGAATCGCCGTATTATTGTATACCAATAAAACCCATTCTAACTCCGTTTGATACTGTTTTATGTTCGTAGAGGCTTCTACAAAATATCCGGAGCCTTTAGTCTTTATGGCGGAATCATATAACAGACTGCGTATGTTTTACAATTGGTAAAATACAATCTTCATTGCATCGCCCTTTCTGCATCAATGCCTTATCGCTAAAGACCACCTATGTAAAAGAAAGTTCTTAAATTCGACTTAACTGGAAAATTCATTTAAGTAGTGTAAACCAATTTGATTAAGTTCTACGTTCTTCTAATCTTCAAGCGGATAGTCCTAGTGCTATTCTATCCTATTTTAGCACGTCTATTTCATTATAATTATTAGTGTATTTTTTTTAGTAAGCTGTTGTTTAACCCTGCTTCATAAATATAGCAACGTACTGTTGTGTTAATGATATTTACACTTCTTATCCTTATTTTGTTTTTATTGCTTTGATTGAAAGTCTACGAACTGCTTTTAATTAATTAGATTTGTAAAGCGATGAACAGTTAGAAAAGAAACATACACATTTCATTCACGAAATTTATTTATGAATACAGTCCTCATTTTAATAATGTAGAAGTTCTTGTTTCTTAACACTTATATTGTTTTTGAAAAATTAAATACATACAAAAAAAACAGCAATGTCAATCAAAAAACTCCTCACGCGTTATTATTAGGAACTTTATCGACACCCTTAAAGAGAATGTTATTCCACGTGGTGATTGAATAATAACTGCCCACAATAGAAATGCACGCATGATTGAGATGCAAAGCAAGTAAAGTCCCAAGCAATATTCCCTTTTCATAGCTACGGTATAAATGCATTTCAAATACGTAAATTGTGAATTATAATTGGGGACCTGCAGTCAGGGGCACATGACGTCAGTGTCAGGGATGGAGCGAGGACATCATGAACCCCAATTTAACATTTTTCACACGCGAATCAAAATACGTATAGATAAAAAGGGTCTTACCAACTAAGCGTAAATACATTTTCTCCAGAAGGAACATTGCAGGGTTTATAAAACATATTATATATCCTAATAATTGTCTGTCACCGTAAATCCATTACATCTACCGATGAAAGAGGGGCATATTTAAAGTACAAAGTTTTTTAGTGACGACACATTTATCCCCGGTTCGGAAAAATGCGATGCATACCTCTTTACCATCAAACAAGTCAACTACAGTACGAAATCCTTAATTGTTATTTAGAACTATTTCAAATTTTCATTTACACTATCAGTAATTAGGAAAGGAATTGATGAAGATCATATACATTATTCATAGCGCTAAATATAGAATATTGTGGATTGGTCAGAGTAATCTCTACATGAATATTCTGGAATAATGTCCATGAATATTGGCTAAATCTACCTGAATGGTTGGGGCCATAAATACTTCTTAAGCGTGTAAAAATAGAAAAAGCATAATTCGGAGCCAGTACTATACTTTTAACGTGGTCTAAATGCATGTGATAATGAGACGCTGCTTGTATCCATGTGTCCCAGCGCGTTATAACAGGTTCTAGTGGCAGTGGCACATGTGGTAACGTGTATTCATTTGAAAAGTCAATCTAGGTTACTTTGAAATTTTGATAGAATAAGACGCATATATATTAGTATGTGTTTGTTGTTCCGCAAACGTAATCCAAATGACATTTGATAATGTCAATCACATTTGTTATTTATTTGTATGTATGAAACTGTCAAAATATACGACTTCGTAGGTTAGGTAGTAAATTTTAATTTACGACATAATTCAAAATGTTCTCAGTAAATCACATGCTACTAGATTGACTTTTCAAATGAACACCCGTTAGTCTTTCATAAAATAATTTTTTGCGTGCACTTTCTTGACAGACGATATCAATTTATCTGCATTCGGGTAGCATTTTCTGACTTTTTCTGATACTCGATGAAGAGCATATGCGAAACATGTAACATGCAACATACTACTGTATGTTTGCTGTAAGAATCGACCAGCCGCCTTCATATATGCAGCTCCATCTGTTACAAATAATTTCCTTTATTTATATAATGCGTTTCATCCCATAGCGATTTAAAACGTGTTTAACGCATTAGTCCATCGCATATTTTCGAAATAAAACTCAACTAACTAATAGAATTAAACAATAGATCGACCCGCTACAAATTCATTAAGTCTCCTCCTGAAATGTACCCCTGACTGCCGAACCCTAAATTTATCATATATAGGAGGCGTGTTTTTAAAGGAAGTACCGTTTCAAAAATAAGAAACAACTAGCGAACTTTTTGTAACAATTTTATTTTTTATTATTTATTACATGATTACTTGGTACTTAACCTAGTTTTCCACATAATTGCCGCCATTATTGAGGCATTTATCATATCGAACAACAAGCTTTTGTATCCCGTTGTCATAAAAGTCTGCCGCCTGATTTGGATTGCTCGACACAGTTTTCTTAATGTCTCACAGTAATTTTCAGAATTTATTGTTTCACTACGAGGCAAAAAGTCGACAAGCAACACACCCTTCCTGTCCCAAAACACGGTAGACATGATTTTCGTGGCTGAAATTGTCTGTTTGAATTTCACTTTCTTGGGTGATGTTGAATGCCGCCCTTCCATGGATTGCTGCTTTGATTCCGGCGTAACGTAGGCCACCCACGTTTCATCGTCTGTGACAATTTGGTTTAAAAAATCATCACCTTCGGCAGCCTAATGCTCAAGGAATGTCAAAGCGCTGCCTAAACGCTTGGTTTTCTGCTCCTCCGTCAATATTTTTGGTACCCATCTCGAGCACAGTTGCCGATAATGCAAGCATTCGTTCACAATTTCATACAGAACACTTCTTGAAACTTGAGAAAATTCCTGAGATAATGAAGAGATCGTGAAGCGCCGTTCTCTTCCACCTTTTCGTCAACTTTTTGCATCAAATCGTCAGTAATGACGGAAGGTCGCCCAGTCCGTTCCTCGTCATGAACATTGTTGCGGTCATTTTAAAAGCTCTAACCCACTTGCTTATCATTCCATCACTCATAATGTTTTCTCCATACACTTCACTAATTTGACAATGAATTTCAGCTGCTTTCACGCCTTTAACACTAAGAAATGGATAACAGCGCGTACTTCACAGTGGGCGGGATTCTCAATCGACGGAGGCATTTTAAATATGCACAAAACAGTGGAAACACGGTCGATTTTTGCCGTAATGGCGTCTGTTGCTTGTTAATAGATGAAGGATCACAATGCGTATGCGCAAATTGCCGATCGCAGCGTGCAGCTGCGGAATTTCAAAACGGTACTTAGTTTAAAAACACGCCTCAAACAAAAAAAATTCCTTAATACTGCCATGAATTGAATAAATAGAGTGCTCAGAATTATATAATATGAATTTTTATCATTTACCTCATATTTTGATCAGGGACTATACAATACTTGTATACATGGTCAAATATAAGAATTTGTTGATTATATTTTTATTTACTGCACTTCTAGCTTAGCAGAAAATTACTTGAAGTTATTTTTAATAGAACACCAGATGTCTTTGCATAAGCCTCTAGGGCCCAAGTCTTCCCAAATTATCCTACACATATGCCCATGCGTCTCCGGCGTTTTATAATATAATAATATGAAGCACAAAACCTTGCCGCATCCTTTTTACCTAAGTCTATTATACAGTTTAAAAAAGTTTCAAATACATATTTCAATTGTATTCAAATGTTCCTGCAGTCAAAGAATTTTGCGAATGGTTACAAAACTAATAAAATAATTGAATTTTAAGAACACCCGATGCATTCAAATCAATTCCATGCCTATTTAATAATAATAAAACTTTTCCACGCAGCTGTTTTTATTGTATTTTTCTGAAACATTAATTAATAAATATACCTACGTCCTATGTACTTCTTCATGTCTTTCGTAGTGCACATTCCACAGAACACTTATATCGCATTCTATTAGCTATTATTTGCTATTTTTTTATGTGTTGCTTCTTATTATGTTGATTAAATTTGTAAATATAGTTAATAAAAATGTTACATTCATGGCATTTATATTTGAAATTTTCCGCCACTTTGGACGTCAATGAAAGCAACAGGTTAAGTATTGTTGGGATGAAATTTTTTTTTTTACACGTCCCAAATTATACAAATTAGAAAATTGTTTCGCATAACTAACACACATACAAATATTGTTACTATTCATATTATTATTATTCATTACTAGAGCAGACCAATTTCCGTGCGCGCCATGAGCGCCGGTATGGGAGTGTAATTCGTAATATATTAGAATATGCGATAGAATAGGGACGCAACATGAGCTTGTTACCGATATAAGCATAGAAGTAGAGACATTTATTCTATCAGAAATAATTAAATATACATTTGGTTTTCTGCTATTAAAGTAATAAGAAAAATAAGAATAGTACATATTATAGCAGCGTTGTATGTTCCTATAAATAAAATGGAAAATGTATGAAATCAGTGATTGTGTGCACGACAGAGGATTTAAAAAAACACAATACAAATAAAAAACACAACGCAATACAATCATCTCACATCGGCGCACATGGCGCGCACGGAAATTGGTCTGCTCTATTCATTACGATCCATATATCAAAACGTCGGAGACGCGTGCGCACATGTGCAGACAGGATAATTTGGAAAGAGTTGGACCCTAGAGGCTTGGTATGTCTTCGCAACTTCCTATATAGAATAAAATAAACTATCATCAAAAACGTACATAAATTTTTGAAAAAGTGACCTAAATATGAAAAAAAACACTATTAACATAAAATCAAAACAAAAATACCTTTGATAACATCAATATTTACTAAAATCTTATCATATCCTGTATGTATCCAAACATAAATTACATAAATATTAGAACTTTTCCTTATAAACAAAACAAACGATATTACTAATCGCTATTGTTTGATTTAAGACTAAATATTAGGAATTTTCTAACAATCCATATTGAAATATTAAAAGTAATAGCCTATTCGATTTAATAAGATGAATTTTTAAAATTCTGTTAATTTTTGTTAAAAAAATGCAGAACAGGGAACTGTTAGAAGTTTCACCGAGTTTCTAGAATTGATATGACGCAAAGCTGACTAGTTGAAACGAATTCTTACCTGTCGCAAATACGCTATATTTCTTTAATACTTTTCGTAATGTACCTCGTTTATTGCATGTTGCTCATTTTTAATAAATATAAAATAAGTAGAAGGACTTTGAATCGCTATTTGCGACAAATTTATTAAAACATTAAATACGTCACATGTCCTGAATTAACGACAAATAGTGGGCATGTTCTCATATAACTTTTTAAACATAACTTCGATTATTATTGCATAACTTAAATCTTTCGTGCTTTGAAGTGATTAGAACAAAAATATTTTTTAATTTATTATAATCTTGTAAAAATACTTTTTGTATTGATAATTTCGAAAATTAAAGAAACGAACATTTAGAAAATACTGGAAAATACGTTATACAGGAACAGGAATTCGAATTGATAACAGAAAGTTATCTAATAACCAAAATACTGCTTACTTATGTGATGCATAACTGTAGATCATTACGATCAACAAAAAGATTAATATCAATATATGAGTGTTGTTTCGGAAGTAATAAGAATAATTTAACTTTAAGTAGTTTATTAACATCTTCAAGGTATATCTATTTTGTCAATCGTAAAAAGCACTATTTTAATTTTTGACATCTGCAAACGAGATTTTTTTGAATTTCGTTTATCGGATGGCCGTCATTCACAACTTTGACGCTTAGTTTCTGGTCTGTATTCGATATTATTTTTGGTGGTCTTTCAATTGATGTGGAACAGACTGTGAATTTAACTTCCGAAAACTAAGTTTGCCGTTTCAAATGTCAGGATTGATTGTTTTGGGTATTCCAAGTTGGATTTCAGTAAATCCCACTGAAGGATGTTTCGAAATTTTCACAAAGTCACACACTTTTTCGACATATTTGTTGCTCATCGTTTTAATTGATCGGTCTACTCGTTTATCATCCACATCATGTCTTTTCTGAATCGTCGATGCTACTCAAAAACGTCATGAGCGATTTTAAGCATTTAAAACATTTCTCTAGCACTTTTACCATTTTTAACACATGATTGTTTTCGTTCTTTATCCATTTTTATTAAAGCATATAAATTGCTGTCGTTTTGGGACATATTTTCGCTTCTAATTAATGAAATCTAATGAGATTTTTACCAATTATTTAAAAATATTGACATTTCGTAAATTGATCTCTCATCAACAAATGACACCATTAATCTATTAGGAATTATTATTATTAGTTATTTTTGGAACAAAAATAAAACGTAGAAATAATAAACTCGCCCAAATGTGAATTTGATAGCTTTTGTTGTACACCATAAAAACCTATTTCATTTTGAACGAATTCTAATAAACTGCAGCAAAAACTAGAACAAAATATGCGTAGTATTGTAGTAAGTCCAATTAGACAAGACTTCTGTTTACATAAGTAAAAATGTAAATGTTCGTTTGTTTCAAATCTTAAATCTCCTCTTCAACCGATTGCTTTGAAATTTTGACACAACTTTACCCTCGAATACGAGCGTGTTTTTATATGCCCATTATATAGATGTTACACATGTGACAGATAAAAACATGCTTTTTTAAAAAACAGCGCTATCTGTTGGACGTAATAGCAACATACGCAATATTAAACATTGCTCATTGCCGGACATTGTGCTTCTCAACAGCTACTGTCAGTTAGCATTTTCAATGTTTCCGAAGCAAACAGACAATCTCTATATCTGTACAGACAATGGATCAACAAAAAATATTGTTTACACACAAGCGCTTTGAAATTAAACATATTTGAAACATGCTTTCAATTTTCTTTCATTTCAATTTAACCAGACTAAGCCACAGCAACGCGTGGCCGGATACCTAGTATTTGAATAAAATTCATTGCATTCGATCATTCTGGGAACTACATGAAATAGTTATTTGCATCACAAAGGTAGTAAGTAGCTTTTACCAGTCGGGGTCGATTTTGACAAATGACTCGGAGACTGGTCAAAATACTTACCCTCCCTCCTGCGTTGTGTATAACGTTTTATCTGTTCCCACAGCTACGGTTCACGAAATAAGAAATAAGATTTTACATTTCTTGATCAATTTATTTTGACAGTGACACTTATTATTTTTTTTGACGTTAATGGACATAACTTATGCATCGATCGCAATAATTTGCTGTCATTTTTTATCAGTCTGTTCAATACGACCGATGCGATGGAAATCGATTGCAACCATTTGCATCGTAGAAATTTAATGATGCGAATCGGTGAAATCATGATTCGATGGGTTATGCGCGTATAGCAAACGCCAATTAAGTTGGCGCGAGGAGGAGTAAGTTCGCGCAGGATTAGAAGTAGTGGGGAGATTTGTATTTGGTTTTACATCAAATGTCAGATAATTCTAACCTCTGAGCGTGTATAATTGTATGATCCCCTAGCAAAGACATTATGTTCCGTCAAACGTCAATGACAAATGTATTCTGACAATTACTTAAGTAGTGGGGGTGGACGTTTTTAAAAACGGCTTCTGCGCACCCCCTCCTCGCGCCAACTTAATTGGCGATTGCTATAAGTGAACGAAAAAATTTTGACATTCCACAATTCTCAATTGTCAACATGAATGTCATCTAAATTATCACTTATTTATCCAAAGTGGTAAGTAGATCACATACCACCTGTCGTCAATACCAACTAGGACTTTCGCGGTAAAATTAACTTAACTGCTTGAAAACAATTTAACAATAGTCTACTTACCATAGTGAGAGCAGATAAAATTATTTTGATTGATTTAGTTTAATTTATGGGCTAAAGTTTAGTTAAACATACCATAAAGAAGAATTATTAATAAATCCATGGAAAGCAAAATTATATTTTTACTAATTAGTATTTATGAACTTGGGTGTAATTCTAAAAACCTTAGTGAAGTCAACAATATTTGAAATCCTCGTGTTAACATAGATTAAAAATGTAATTATTCCAAGCAAACCTTTATTTGTATATATTCTAATTCGCCTTAATTTATTTGCAGGAGTACCCGCACCTGACGAGGAAACTACTACAATGGAATTTTCGAAAGAAGCCGAAGCAGATTTCGTCTACTCCGATGAAGACCTGCAAGGCAACACCCTATCGGCACTAAACATGATGCGAAAAAATCGTCATTTTTGTGACGTTATTCTTCACGTATGTGCACTGGCTGTGCAACGTCACATTTTACAAATTTTTGTCAGTCACAAACTAAATATATGCAAGTTTTCTTGGCCAAAATGGAAAAATTTCCTATTCTAAATAAAGAAACGTATATACGAAAAATTGTCACTGACAAAAATTCCGTAAAATTGTAATTGTCACGGCCAGAGACACTACTGGGTGCCCTGTTCATCATATTTGACTATTTTTAACCAGTAGTGAGTAGTTTTTAAGTCTCTTTTTATTAATCGATGGTGACCGTGAAAATATATCGTAAGATTTTAAAATATCTACCTTTTTTTACTGTATTTCCACTAGCTATTTACGCTATATTTACACATCTGCTAATTGGGGTAAAACTTTACAATATCTCCTAGTCTTATGACAATTTCTACGTAAGTACCACGTTACTCTATATTTTGTTGTAAAGTTGCCTTATTTACTGATATGTAAATTTGGTGAATGGTTATTGTAGATGTAGTAAAACATATCAAAATTAATGTTCTATATAATTACAGAACGTAATCCTATATCAGAACTCGTCGTTAGGTAAACTTTTGTTGATATTATTCTAGTATATTTTTTGCATAAGTATATATTTATATGTATATCTTTGATAGTATCTTAATTTTCTCATATTTTACAGAAGCGTTACTTGAAGTAGGTGACGGTAACCTTTACTTTTTCTTTTATCATTTTTGATTTTTTCATTCCCACTTACCAGAAAAAGCAAACTTTTAAAATTACAGTCATCGCAATTGTATAAATATCTTCTTTTTGTTTAATAGGTGGGAAGTATGGAGATACACGCACATCGTGCTGTACTCGCAAGTGTTTCGCCATACCTGTTTGAATTATTCTCCACTGACCAAGAGCAGAAGAGAAACGAAAACATAATTACGTATAAATTGAATGGTGGGTTTGACAAAGGAGCGTTCCAAATTCTCGTTGATTATGCATATACAGCACTGTTGGAAATCCCAGGCAATCAGGTAATTCGTATTACGAATACTTACAGTTTGCATGTTAATGTACACCATATGAAAATTAGAACGATAGAACTTTTAATCATGTCCATTTACTAGTTTTAAACGAGAACAAGAAAGTACCTATTTTACATAACGAGACCTAACCACGCCTTCATTATCAAATGACTTAGACATTGTTTTTATTCGTGTCAGATCACTCATTTTAATGATTTTTACCGTTTGATTTCACATTTACGGTTATACAAGGTGACGCAAAATGTATCATCCGATTTTCTTTTGATGTAATTCCAAAAATAATTAAAAAATGTTATTTTTTTTAACAGTATATGTTTATTTGAAGCAATAAATTTCATTTTTTCATCTTCCGAAAAAGATATTTGATAGATGGCCGCCACCAGAGTTGATGCAAATTTCGGCTCTTTTTGTGGCATTTTGCATCACGTTCGTCAAGATTTCCGGCGTTAGATTGCCGATTTCTTGACGAATGTTGTTTTTGAGTGCCTGGCGGGTCTGCGGCTTGTTTATGTAGACCAGCTCCTTTAAGTAACCCTACAGAAAGAAGTCTGAGGCCGTCAGATTCGGCGATCTCGCTGGCCAACCAAAATCTCCTTATCGAGAAATCAACAAACGGCCTGGAAAAGTTTTCCTCAAAATCTTCATGGTGTCGCGCGCTTTGTGGGCGGTGACACCGTCTCAATGGAACATATTCTCCAACTCTAACTCATCCAGTTTCAGTATTAAGAACTCGTTCAACATGGTCCGGTACCGTTCGCCAGTGACGGTTATCGCGTTTCCATTGTCGTCTTCAAAAAAGTATGGCTCAATCACATATTCGAAGTGGCGTCTCATGGAGAACATGAGGATTGTCGGTTGCCCAAAACCAGGTATTTTGTTTGTTTGTCCAGAGAGGTGGAAATGCGCCTCGTCGCTCATCATCAATTTCTCGAAAAAAATCAGGCATTTCGTTATTCAGCTGCAACAACCTCTGACTGTACGCCACACGGGTTTGGCGGTCGGCTGGCACCAGCTGTTGCACCATCTGATTTTTTTACGGAAACATCTTCAAATCTTTGGTCAAAATTCTTTGAAGGGACCGCCGAGAAATGGCCAATTGCGTTGCGCGTTTTCGCGTCGATGTTTGTATGACTCCTCGACACTATCTCTCACATCTTGGATGTTCTCAAGTGACCGGCTTGGTCGACGCCGCCTAGTTGATTTTCGATCTCGGGTTGACCCAGTCTCTTCAACTCAAGATACCAGACGTCGAATTGTTTGAGCAGTAGGCGCCACACAATTTGGATATTTGTTCTTTCACGTTGAGTTAAAACTACTGACGAATTATTCCACAAAAACATTTTACCAATTTTTCCGCGTTCTGGTTGCGTGTATCTTTCCATTTTCAAACAATAAATTTCGTAAATGTCACCTGTCAAATGTAAAAAAAACAATTATATTAACCGCCAAATGAAAAAGTGTTAGCGTCTTCAAATAGGGTGATATTTTTTGCGTCACCTACTACATAAAACTTCAATTGTTTATTCTATTCATGTAACGTATTTTTTTTTTCTAAAAGGAAATAATAGTTTGTCATTTTGATACGAATTGTATTCTTATAAATGGAATAAATTATATCGCTATATTTATAATAAGAACAGCTTATATAAAATCATTTATTTCAGGTTAAAGCTGTATATTTAGCCGCATCGCATTTGAAAATTGATCGTGTCACTAGGAAATGCGCCAAATACCTTATACAACACCTCTCAACTGATAATTGCATTGAAATACGATCTCTACCGGGTATCGCTAAAAACAAAGACTTCATTCAACAAGTCGATGCATACATCGGGGAAAATGTTAGTATAGTTTTCTCATTTAAACATGTCTTTTTAATTACATCTGCTTTTGTGTATAGTTCGACGTTATCAGAGAAAATTCCCATTTATTAAGCTTAAATTGCGTTCGTATAGAAGTTCTAAATCAGTCAAAAGAAGAAATGTCGTTGGTGAATTCAAACTCTCTATGTCGGTTAGTCCTCGATTGGATACGGAAACAAACAACGGAAGATAGTCTCAGTTTATCCACTTTGACAGAAAATACTTTCATGTTGTACCTTGCTATCGATAATTCTTTGCAGGATTGTAATAGTTTACCTACAGGTATGCATTACAGTTATAAAATAATATTGATTTTAAATATCATTGTTTTCAGGCGATGTTTGTGATACAGAGATTGTACAAGATTACAAGAAATTATCTTCTAAGAATAACGTACCCCAAAATAAAAGTAAACGTAAGCAATTAAGTCAACCAAGCAAACCAAGAGTGTTAATTTATTCAAGAGAAATCGGAGAAGAATTGGAATCCGAAATGGAGCCTCACTGGAATATGATTGCGACTACAAAAGTAGGAGAACATAGTTATGTAGCATTAGTTACACTTGCAGGAAAATTGGCCAAGCTCTCTATAAAATTAAGGTATATTTTCATAATTTTGTGGAGGGAAAATATTTAACCTAAATTTATTGATAAATACAATTAAAATAAATTACGTCTAAAAGTACGTTATTAAATGTTGATTTTAGACTGAATGCTCCAACAATACCTTCACCCGTTGCTACTCCAGAAGCGAGTAAGGTAACAAATGAAGATAAACCTGATATGTATTATACTCTGGCGCACATGTCTTGTCCAAGATGCGCTGTTGGATGTGGTAACCTAAATAATACACTTCTTGTATGTGGTATGTATTAATTTATATAAACCAACATATTTATAGTAAGATGGGTGGCGTAAGATCAGGTTTATTTTTGAGGAGTTAAAATGCAGCATAATATATGTAATCTAGAAAAAAAATTTCAAATTAATTTAAATTTTAGAATTATTACTCAATAGAAATATTACAATTCCATTATTGTGTAAATGATTGATATCAATATTTTCAAAATAAATAACCTTTAAAGCAGCACTATCTACAACAAAGCGTAAATGAAAATTTTATTTCTTTCATATCATACCATAGCCTATACGGTCTTTATTTTAGGGCTGCTTGTAATCTGATTAGCAAAGCACCCAAAATATGAATCTAATCAACACATGATTTGACCGTGGTTATGAAACACGTATTTATAAAGGGCGGTTTCCGAACCGAAGATGTTTAGATTGTATTTTACAAACCGTGTACATATTGAGAGATCGCGATACATTGCATCCATTTTATGGAGGCAGTGCCCGTGAAAGACGATCTTCGACAACGTATTTTTCAAGCTGTTACCCATATCCGTGCAGACCGAGCCGTCTAAAGCGTGTACATACGTCGACAGTTTACCCAGAGAAAATATCTCCTTTAAGCATTCCACCTGTTTCACACAAATTTGCGGAAAAGCTTTAGGGCAAACAAATTGTCATTTAAAAAAGAGGCAAATAGAACACAAAAAAAATATGAACATTCAATTAAAATTACAAATGTAATTTATTATTTTTGGACGTGAATTTAACTAATATTAAGACAACTAAAAATTACAAATTCCATATCACCACAAAACTCTTATACCCTTTAAAATTTAAAAAAAACTCGAAATTGTATTTTTTTTCTTCAAGGTATTACAAAGGTCAGGCTATTGGCATATTTATAAATAACAACCGAACAGCTGATGCGTAAGAAAAGTATGAATGAATACATGTGATAATGTCTATAAAATTTTTCACACAAAGACGTATTTATTACATTGCCGAAATGTGAAGGGAATTTTTTGGTGAACTTGAACAAATAAACGCTTATTTGTTTGTTGAATCGACAGCACATAAACATATAATTTCTAATTACTTAGAGTCATTCTGAATACAGGATTGTATTTGAAAAGTTTATGTTCCTAAATTTCCACAAAAATGAAGGTTTCGATAGAATAGAATTTTTTGTAGATTTGAATTGTTGTCTTACGTATCTATTATATATTAGCGTATCGTTCGAATATTTCATTTACACCCTGCATATGAGTACTGTCTTAATCATTTCTTTGCTAAATGAGACCGTTTTTCTTTGATTTTGTCGCTTAATTGTTGCAACAAATTGGCATAATACTCCCCATTTGTTGTTTTCCCCTTTTCTAAGTAGTAGATCAAGATAAATCCATGAGAATCTCAAAAAAGCAGTTGCCATAAACTTTTCTGCTGACAAAACTGGTTTGCCTTCTTTGGTGGCGGAGAACCTTTTTTGTCCATTGTTTGGATTGTTCTTTGGTTTCGGGAGTGTAATGGACCCAGGTTTCACCGACGATAATAAAACGGCGTCCTTCTGATTGCGGCGAAAACGTGCCAAAAGGTCGCGAGAAATATCCAAACGATTCAGTTTTTGCTCCGGTGTGAGTAACCACGACACCCAACGTGCCGAATATTTTTTCATTTCCAATTCTTCAGTTAAAATTCTATACGCACATCCAAGACGATACGGTGAACTGCTTCAATCATATCCGGTAAGAGTTTTTGGACGTCCACTACGGGGTTCATCATACGACCACGCCTAAATTCGGCAACCAGTTTTTAACCATTGAAAACGAAGGTGCGGGTTCTAATAATAGTGTTGAATCCAGCTCTGCTTTGATTTCAGTTAGTGTTAAGCCTTTCAAATGAAAATACTTTATTACTGCTCTCAACTCAGTTTTTTCTATTATTACAAAACCACACGAGACGCTCACTTTGGCGTACTGTCAAAAATTGAACTGAACTGTCATATTTAACCTATTAAGGATGATTCTACAGAATGGTAAAGAAAATTCCTGCGAATTTGCGCCATCTCTGTGTTAGGTCACGTAGTTTCCTAACAATCCAAATATATTTTCATTGTTTTACACCTTTTTATTATTAGCATAAACAGGTTTTCCTGATTCCTCTCAATTACTTTCTATTTCCATAATTTTCTGGCGAAAATATTTGCGGGTTTATTTTGTATTTATTGATATTAACGCCCCCCTTTTTTTAAAAAATTGATGTACTTTTTTGCATCCACAATTCAGTTCAATTAGTTTTTCATTTTCATGAGGCTGCATCTTATATTCTATACAGGGTGATAAAAAAATTGGAGCTTTATTTTTAACTGAAAATAGTACACACAAAATAATGACAAATGAAAAGAAAATGCTATAAAAGTTGTAAAGTAATAGAGATATTCACACTTATGCGAGCAACACAGAAACACCTCCTAGAGCAGCGTGCGTCAACACATGTAGTTTTTGCATGCTCATAACAGTTACGCTACTTTTATTACAATTTTTTTATCACCCTGTATTTTCACTTTGGAATACAAATGAAAGTATTATTATCACGTATTATAACAATTTTTTTATCACCCTGTATTTTCACTTTGGAATACAAATGAAAGTATTATTATAACGTGACATTATTTACAAAAAGCCTGCCCTTAGTAACCCTTAGTAAAATGATTTGAATAAAGATAATTAAATGATAGTAATTTGGACATTTGTCAAACTAAAATGTCGGAACTAATGCCATTAAGCTTTGATACATATAACTATTAGAAGCAAATTACAAATTGACAAAGCTTTAGAGAACTTTCAGTATTTATAATACAAAAATTTAACAAGTCGATTTCGAAGAGAAAAGTCAATGAGATTCGTAGATATTGAATAAGGTTATTCTTTTTTGATACTGACATATATCATTGCATGACGTTACCATGTTAGTCAAGACCTCTCCAGCTAGTAATAAGAAAGAAATCACACACGTTTGATTATTCCTGCACTCACCGTTTCAGAAATATATACATGTATAATTTTGAATGTATTGTCGCCTAAAGACGGAAGACAAACCTCATACATTTGCAACTTTGTTCGACACAGTTAATAAAGGCATGTTATAAAGTTACACTAAGTCGTTACTTTAGTCAGAAATTACCGATGCGTCATCGATAATTGTTGGGCAATTTTACTATAACAGAAATAAATATAAAAACATCACCATTGGCACTTGCCAGTGAAAAATACGATATCATAGTATTGATAATGTTAAAAGAAATATTGCATTTATTAAGAAAGATTACCAATAACTCAGAAATGTCTGTATTTTAACTATAATGACCTCAAATACCATTGGAAATAGTTTGATTTTACACCGCACACGATCACATTCAAAATCTAATACAGTAAATGTTTATAAAACGCTATATAGTTATTATCATTCGCAGGTGGATATGATAGAATTGAATGCTTACGTAGTGTAGAACAGTACATTCCCGAAACCAATAAATGGTGTTCATTAAAACCTATGAGACAAGGAAGAGGTAGATTCCAAATAGCCATTCTTCAAGATAAAGTATATGCCATAGGTGGTAGTAATGGAACTACAGAGCTTGACACGGTCGAAATGTTAGATATGAATGTCGGTAAGTATTTCATTAGCAAATTGTGTGAATGTCTAAGAGAATTTTGATTTTATTTAGGTAAATGGATGAATCTTCCGAAACTTCCGCTGGCCAGAAGTAATCCTGGTGTGTGCGATTTAAATGGCCTGATTTATTGCGTTGGTGGATGGAATGGGCAAGTTGGTACTAAGCAATGTGACGTTTTCGACCCCAACACTAATTCATGGTCGTCCATATCTTCACTTAATGTCGGTATGTATTAAACTATCACTGGAAATATTTGGAAGTAAATGTGAGAAACTGAAGTTGTTATATATTATAACTTAATACACAATCATTAAGTTTCATGCTCAGGATATGTAATAGAGGCCCTTAAAGGCCTGTGATTTTGTACGCAGCGACCGTCTATTATGACCAGAGTTATCTCCAATTACTCATTTTATGAGAGCTTGAATAGAGCAAGGGTCGAAGAGTATAATTTATGATCATGGTGGTCCGGAAATCAGTCCGAGACTTTTGTCTTGCAGTCTATCCCACATTTACTTTACAAGCCTTAATTAATGTTTTTTTAAAACTTCTCGCAAAGAAATTCATATTTCGAAATTATCAAATGACATAAATGCACCATATTTGCAAATTATTTAATATTCTAATTAAAGCAAAACAAACAGATATGAAACAAAGATTAAAATCATCTTTCTGTTGCCGTTCTGCTTGTATGACATACTTATTTTTGTGTTTCTTAATTTAAAAGTGACGTATTAGTTTGACTTGCATTTCAAACAAAATTTCTAATGTGAAATTTCCTTTGTATTACATCATGTTTACAATTACTTCATAAATGCTTGTTATAACACAATAAACCACATTTCCTAAACATATCCTTATTATTTCAAGTAAGTTCGTCATACTTAGATGTACAACTAACAATTCTTCAATTCAATTACTCATACAGTGCCAAATTGTATCTACAGAATTCCATTCTATGGGTGTACTAAGCGTTTATGCACTATACTGATGTACGCCAATAAATGACATATTTTTTGCGCGTATACAAAACAAATTGGATATCTATAGCAAGCTAAGCCCCACATCTATTTGACCAAGTGATGTATCTGTTCTCATTGAATGTGAGGGCTTATCTTGCTACAGTTCTACAATTTGTGCTGACTATACCCAAATAAGGTCTCATTACTTCATTGAGCGTGTTTGTGCTCATGTAATAAACAATCGAATTTTATTCTTCTTTTTCTTTTTCATATCCTTTCGGCCTTTGACGTCCGATTTAATACATCGTATTGTTTACATACCATTCTATTTTTAGTTGAAGTTTTTTATTTCACTTTACATTACTTGCTCTATGGTCACCTTTTATCTCACTGAATACTTTTGCTTCATGTACTTTTTTATTTATTTTACCAGGATTCATGCTTTGTATACATCTGTATCAATTCATATGCCTCTTTAATTTGTTCAATTTTGATTTCGATTTTACTGTCTTGAAATCATTGCTCTATCCCGTTTTGCCTTATTTATTATTTTTTGATATCAGCATATCCAATATTGTATATAATTAAGTTCTAATAGCTATTCAACAATACTTCGCGCACGTACATTGCTCTTTGCAATCGACGGATAGTAAAAAAATAAATATTTTTTCAGCTATATTTATATTTCCACAAACGGGCAAGCCATCCTAATTAATAACTATATCGGATGACCTTGAAAGAAAACACAACGTATGAAAAATGGAAAGATGTAATTATATGGAATATGAATCCAAAATATTTTCCCCAAATTCCTTTTCAAACGCGACAAAAAAATGACAAAGATATTAATAAAAGAATTGTTCCGCCACTGCATTTTGTTGCGGCTTCAACTTGGGAAACAATTTTGCCTGTGATATTTCGATTATGCCTTACACAACACATGAACTGTTCAATATGATTTACAGTTTGATTCACAGCTAATATATTCATATGTAATCCTATTGGAGTTATTAAACTCTAAGCAAACAAAGCTGCTATCTTGTAAAGTTTTTGTAACTTCCAGCTGTTTAAACAATGTTATCTTCTAAAGTTTCTATAAACATAAACATTCCAGTGTATGTTTGCGTATAAATTCAAAACAGTTTTTTTAATAGACATTCTAAATCCATAGGCGCGGCATATAATACAATTTTCAAGGGATATTTAAGTTTTAGGGTTCGTGTCGTGATTAACTTACAAATTTATTTGGGTTTATGTTCTATATAACTGCATATTTCCATTTTTCATACGTTGTCCCTTTCTTTCAAGGATTTCCTGTATATAATATGTCACATGTAAGCACTATTATCAGTATGTCTTGCAGTATTAGGAAAACATCTTTGCTGTGCATATTCTATTTATTTAGAACTCATTAAAGTTTGTTTTAAATTATTCTTACCTTATATTGTCTAAAATACATTACACTACAGTAGTTAATTACTTTTTAAATAATGAAAATTAACGTATTTTGAAATTTGAATTTTTATGCGAGACAAGACAAATTTTCAGAAAAGTGATGATATTCATTATTGTGTTATATATTATTGTTACAGGTGTTTAAAATATTTTTTGAAACAAGAGTTAAATTCTTCATACCTTACTAAAGCATGTATATATTTTTATAATCTAAATATATGATACAGAAGGAAGTAATACATGAAGTAATATTTCTGTATGTGCCGCCCGTGTGTTACTGCTTTCACAATTTTAGCTAATAAATTAGAAGTAATAACGAGTTATCTCACTAATTTTATGACATTTCATTTCATGAAATACAAAGTAATTTGACTTTAGAGAAATATAATGTTCTTTGTAAGCGCCATTATCATTTAGTTCCTGCAAATTAGATCTGAAGACTTATAATTACAGACAATTGTCTTAAAATAATATCACTATGGTCTATTTTTAAACTAAGAGGAATAAATGGAAAAGCCACATTTACGCAGTAAAAGTTACCAAATCAATGACATTCTGAATGTTTTTTTAAATTTTCGTATTTTATTAGTTTTTCTTTATTCATTGAGCTCATTTATTAAAAATTATTTACATTAAACACAAAAATAACATAAATAAAGGATTTAAAGAAATCAATGGCCTTACCTACTATATTTATATAAAATTGTTTCAAAGTTTAGTTAATATTACCAGTAGAAATAAAATTAATTGGCAACGGCCATAGCACGCTGAAAAGACCGGTTCTTGGCCGATCACCGAAGTCAAACAGCATCGGCCGGGGTCGGTACGTGGATGGGCGACCGCTTTTAGATTCAAGAGCGCCACCTTTACATCGATAGGTCAACACGCAATTTTTGCATAACGTAATCCTACCTCTGAAGCAACCAATCACGCATAGTAATTTTGGCGCGATTAATTTAAAACGCTCCTCTTAGTTTAAAAATAGACTATAATGCTACTTACTACAAATTAATAACTTAGAATGTCATGTTGAAAAACTGTAATAAATCAATCAATCGTCAAATGTAAAATTGTACTATCAATCAATTGGTGATGTTGCTACAGTTTTATATATATTTTTTGCATTTCTCTTCGATTTATAAATTTATAGCAAGCGCCAATTAAGTTGGCGCGAGGAGGGGGTGCGCATAAGCCGTTTTTAAAAACGTCCACCCCCACTACTCAAGTAATTGTCAGAATACATTTGTCATTGACATTTGACGAAACATAATGTCTTTACTAGGGGATCATAAAGTGATACACGCTCAGAGGTTAGAATTATCTGACATTTGATGTAAAACCAAATTCAAACCGCCCCACTACTTTTAATCCTGCGCGAACTTACCCCTCCTCGCGCCAACTTAATTGGCGTTTGCTATACTTTCTTAATCGGCGGAGTGACGTTAATTAGAAGAGAAGTTAATGTTGTATAAGCTGATTTTCAACGCTTAACTAAATCAACACCATCTATTTACCAAACTTTAAATTATAATTAAAAAATACAGATTCAAATTAACAATTACATAATTACCTTTCAATTTTGACGAATTTGAATTACCGTTATTTCACTAATTACAAAGGAAGCACGATTTTACTTTCACCGTCTCTTCATCAAATACTATAACCTTGATGACAGTCATTGCACACCTTTGTGAATGACGAACTGCGCAGAATTTTATCGTTTTCTAGACAGTAATAACCAGCGTTATCCAAAACAGAAGCTTAAAATCAATTTAATAATTCAAAGATAATTGCTTTCTAATAATATTTTTCAGCAATAACGAATCTCTTATCTTCTCTAGATCAATTTTTTAACCAATTCTCCTTAAAGTCTCTTAATAGGACCTTCTACCTCAATAAAACTTGAGTTGGACATACTTTTTCAAAAATGTAGGTTAGTGAAATTATTAGGACAATCATTTCATAAACTCACATCTGGTCTTCCCCGATCATTTGTCCGCAAAAAACTTTGCAATTATTGAATAGTAACCAACTCTATGCATAAAATAATGCGTGTTGGTACATGTGTTTAGTTAGTTTTGGAAAAAACATTCGCTTTTCAGTCACAATAATAAAATGGGCGCTACTTTTTTGGTTACCATCTAACCCTTTTAAATTGTCTTACTCTCTATCTAGCTTGAGCATTATACTACAACTTATTTGTCAGAATATCTAATAGATGTATGAAAATAAGGTGAAGAAAATAAACTTAATGGTAGATATCGGAAATATGGAAAATATTTTGAAGACTGATTTTTCCTGTTGTCTTGCAGGCTTCCACAGCCGTTGTTACATGATTGTTTCTGAGATTCAGGACTGTTACTACTGTTACTGCACTGAAGTTGAAAGTTTGTTAGTTTGGCATGGGGTTCTAACGCGTGAAAATTTTCGGGCAATATTTTTTTATAATTTTTGAAGACAATTATTTCAACAAGAATGCCTCGCCGAGTTGATGAAGCACTACTTCAGTCAACAATTTCTTGTTGGTATGGAGAATTCAAACGTGGACGGATTAGTCTTAGCGACGATGCAAGAGCAGGTGCACAAAAAACGGCAGTCATTCAGGAAAACGTCGATGCCATGCGCAAGATCATAAACAAAAATCGACATGCGACATATCGCGAAATAGAGGCATCATTGCGAATTTCAAAGACTTTAATTCAAAAAATTTTGTATGAAGAATAGTGTGCAAAAAAATTAGTTTCCCGTTGGATGCCGTTTCTGTTGACCGAAGAAAAGAAATTAGCTACGGTGAATTGGTGTCAAAAAACTCTATACCGCTTCAATGCAGGAAACTCTAAAAACGTGTATCGCATCGTAAATAGTGTTTAATCTTGGATTTACTCATACGAGCCAGAAAATAAACGCCAGTCATCTGTTTGGGTGTTCCAATGTGAAAAAAGCCGAAGAAAAGTAATCCGTTCTCGACATTTGTCTCAAGCAGGTCATGTAGCAATAATTTCTCTACAAGATTAAAGAACCGTTACTGCCGATTGGTATACAACCATTTGTTTGCCGCAAGTCAACGCTGAGCTCCGAGAAAACCAACCCACAACGACGAATCATCCTCCACCAAGACAATGCAAGTTCGGACATAGCTCGTAAGGCAATTGAATTTTCAATGCAACAAAAACTTCGAATTGTTCAACCACGCTACATACAGTCCCGACCTAAGTCCCAACGATTTCTTTACCTTTCCGAAAATCAAGGACAGGGACTGCTTGGTCAAAGGTTCCAGTCGTCTGAAGGCGCAGTCGATGCCTTCAAAGACGCAATTTTGACTGTACCAACAAACGAGTGAAATAATTGTTTCCATAGTTGGTTAAAGCGCATGCAAAAGTGCATTAATCTTCGTGGAGAATACTTCGAAAAACAATAAAGTCTTTAAAAGTTATCTACTGTTTTATTCCATCTCTATATGCAAAATATAAAAGACAACCTTCGTATCAACCATAATAAGGCATACAGAGATACAGGAACACAATACCTGGGAATCCATTCTATCTCAAGAAGTCAACCGTAACCGTGACGTTCCAGTGAGCCGGAATACTCCTATGTAATCCCGTCCCAAACTAACAAACTTTCAGTTTCAATGCTGTAACAGTAGCAGTCCTGAAAATCTCCCTTGTCACAATAGACGAAACGTCGACCAACAAGGAAGCAAACGACGTGGTTCCAGCCCAGAATCTCAGAAGCAATCATGGTTCTTTCTGACTTGTTCTCTTTTCCTTTCAACTATTCTTATTTTTTGGTCGAGCACTCAAATGTTATTTTAGCGTATTTCCTCTTTGTCTATTTTGGAGTCATACTTTAAAAACCTTCGAGCTACGTTAGTTTTTCTTGTTCCTTAGTTGAATTAGTAATTCTACGTGACGATAAAACAATTATCAAAATAGAAAATTTTTAAACCCCGATTTTAACCAAAAATATTTTAGCAGTTGCTATCATAGAAACAAATAGATATGACATTTTAGTGTTTAGAATTATATTTTACGCATGCAGAAGGTTTATTCACTAATTTAGAAATATCTATATATACATATATATAACACTATAAGAGGCTGGGCACAAAAAGAAACTTACCTATTTTTTTGTACATAAAATCCATTCTCCTATTTTTCATGCTGGAAAAGACGTCTATGACTTTGTTGTCAAAATCCGGGATAGACTGGATGAACTTCTTTTCTATTGATAGGACCTGCAATGCGTTCAGTCGATCTTCTGACAATGTGCTGGTCAGAAAAGTTTTAATACGTTTGAGAGTGGAAAAACATCGTTCATATTCTGTTGTCGACATGGGCGTTGTACAAATAATATCCCAACAGTTTGTATGTTTCCATCAAAACGTTTTTTTAGGTTGTTGTCCGTTATGAACACTAAAAGTGGCAAAACACCACCTACGCCACACATGTCATCGCGCTCATAAATTACTGAAAGTTCACTTTTCAATTTTACACTGTCCAACATAGGATAAGATTTCACAGTTCCATCAGCATTTTTTTGTGGAAATGAATGACTATGTTTTAAAATTTTGAGAATCAAATAATTTTGCTGCACTCTTAAGTGATCCCTAAAATCAAATCGGTCGCTAATTTGGCTTAAAATAGTGTCACATACTTCCTTTGCAATAACAGCTCTGTTATCTCCAACTGTCGTTTTTTTGTCTTTTCTTTGCAGGTTCTTCATTATTGCGTTCTTGATTGTCATTGTCAGTAGAATTTCTTAAATTTCTAATGTGAATAATTTGCTGTTGGAATTGTTCAATTGCCATTTGCATTTGAGCACTGTCAATCCCGCGCATTTGAGTCTGATTAAATAATATTTCAACATGTGGCATGATGAAATGAAATATTTTCAACCAGTAGAGAAATTCCGGCCAATTCAAATGTTTGAATAAACCACTTGCTTCACTAATAGTAACTGAATCCATCCCAACTTCGTCAATAATTTAGTCTAAACATTCTTTGAAAGAATCCTGGTGTTCAAATAAATAATGTGTTCACAGTTTGACTTTTGAAAATCCAGCGTGTAGGAGCGCGTGGTAATCTACGTTTGACTATTCCATCAAAAATTACTGTTCGTTTTAGCGATCGAGAAAAAAAACTTGAAAATGACAGCAAATTTTTAAATTTTACACACTACCGCTCGTGTTTAATAGCTTTAATAGCTTAATAGCTTGGATACCATTTGTCTTACCACTCGTCACGGACGCCTCATCGTAAGTTTGAACGTTTAGTTTATTATTATCAGACCCAGAAGGACGATTTAAAATATTTGCAATTTATTCAGCAATGTTTTTGCTAATACATCAGCATTATGTCAACCCGTCTTAAAAAAGACCAAAAGCGTTCAAAAATTTGTCTATTAAACATGTATCAAATAATAACAACCATTTGCTGATTATTAGAGGTATCTGTAGTTTCATCGGCTTCCAAAGCAATGAAATTTGCAGATTTAATTTCTTTTAATATTTCCTGCTTGTAAATTTACCACATTGCATCTAGCAATTCGTTCTGAATAGTTTTTGAGGCGCCTTTAAACACTTGTGAACCTTTCGTATGTATTTGCAAGCAAGTGTCTAATTCAGCTGCAAAGTTAATTAAGTCTACATAAATACCTGGATTTTCCGACGTCAATGTTTCATCATGGCCTCGTAACGCCAATTCAAAAGCTTCCCAAATTTTATACACATAATTAGCCGGCGCAAAATATGACGATTTTTCTCCACATCTTCGTTGTACTTAATTTTATGTCGCAAATAAGCACTGTCTAACTGTTCACGTATGTCCACTTTGCCTAGAACACTAAAATCCACGCATGCATTCATCTGAGAAACGGAATTTTCGTATTTCTTTGCCCTGTCTGCGATATGCTTTAAATCATTCAACCCTTGTTTATTCCACGCACTAACTTCTTAAAAATTAAGCAGATAAAACAAAATAGTTTATTTGTTAGTGAACATCCGCAAATCCACTCATATTTTTCATATATATTTTTATTGAATACCCTATTGTAAGTTCGAGTTTTACTTGTGGAAGTTTAGTTTATTTGAAGGTCGGGGATAGGCCTTCCTTTCTTATAGATATAATAAAACACAGTTGTATAGTTTCAAAATAATATATAATGTTAACACACTACATATGTTTCACCACACTGTGGCTTCATCAGGTGGATGAATATTCCTTTCTTCTTAATTAAAAGTTTTTCCTCAAATGATACCGGGCTTTTAAAAGATTTTGCACACAGTTAACATTATTAATAAACGTCACTTCAAGCCTTTGAAATCATACACGTGTGGTACGCGCCAAAAATAATACAGTCACAATGGATCCAAGATGTTAACTGGAATCGAGCTATTTTGTGCCCCGAACCGACGGCATAAGCGCATATGGCAAAAATAAGCGGAGCCGGCCATTCATACTCGGAATAGGTACACCTGAAATCGTGCCCCGGAACATTGTTTTGAGCGTTGGCATAGTGTCTGTGGTGGGAAGGAAACGTTGATACCATCGTTATAAAAATACGTAAAAATAATAAAATAAAATGCACTAAATTACACGCGAATTTCTTTCTGTGATTATCTTGGTGGTTGGGTGGCCACGTGCCCTTTAGTACCAGCCGCCACCGATATTTACAAATATTTAAAACTTAACAAAAGCAAACACTTTGTTTTGAAAAAACGTAGATATCTTTTTTACGTTCTTCCGATACAGAAAAAAAATATTTTTCGTGTAAATTCATACATATATTAACTCTCGTTTTCATGTTTTGTAGATATCATAACTTTCTAGCACAATTAATAAACTCCTTATTAACTATATTTAATTACCTGCCAAAAAATTTACTAGTTTAGTGGTCGTTTTATTGATTGCTTTTGACTGACACAATTAGATAAAAATTTTGGAATTATCCCATTAATAAATTGGTTATTTTAGGACGATATCAGGCGGGTGCTACTGCATACAATAATCTACTATACGCTGTCGGTGGATGCGACGCATGGAATTGCTTAAACTTCGTCGAAGTTTATGATCCAAATACTAATCTGTGGACTATGTCTAAGCCATTAATAACTGCTCGGCGTGGGTGTGGTGTAGCAGTTTTTAATAACAAATTATATGTTGTTGGCGGCTCCGATGGATCTCATGCATTAAATTCGACAGAAATCTACGATAAAGAAACCAAGACCTGGGAGGTTGGTCCCTGTATGACTGTGCCAAGAGCCAATGTTGAAGTTGTTGTTGTTGGCGATCGTCTATACGCTGTAGGAGGATTTTCAGGTTAGTAAATCAACCAACTTGGTTGGTATTTAATACTTCAAATACCAATATTTTGTTCTGGTATTTTCAAACATCTTTATAAAATTATTTCTAGGTAAAAGCTTCCTAAACACAATAGAATATTTGGATCTAACCACAAATGAGTGGACAACATTTATACCTGAGAAGAAAGATTGTGAGCCTATAGAGAATGGGACCAGCAGTTAATAATTTAAGTACCTACATAAATATGCCCCAATTGTTGTATTATCATAAAATAATTTAGGTCAAAACTAGCTTAAGTTTTTCTTTTTATTATCCTAAACCGTATTCTAATTTAAATTAAGTTCATTATTGATTAGAAACATCAAATAATTTTCCTGGAAAGCATTTAAACTAAAATTATATTATGACATTATCTATTCATCACAGAAAAATAATATAAGGCTGGTTTTATACTTTCAGATGAATATATTTTAAATACTTTTGAACATTTGCAATAAATAATTTTATTATTATATTATATATGTATTATAGATTATATTATCCTACAGAAAATGTATTATGTAAAAAAGACATATATAAAATATATTATTGAGTACGCATTAGATACTTTCAAAATACCAATGGATTTATCTATAAATAAGAAGAATATGGTAGTATAAAATTAAGAGAAAAATAGTATTCTAAAATTTTTTAATAATTTAATTTAAGTATATTAACAAGTCCATTATCATTATATAGATCTTTAGAAAGGTTTCAATCCCTTCCCCTATTTCGAATTATTTTGTTATATATTTTTTTTTATTTTGTTTTTATAATTTAATAAATAAGTTCTGTATGAGGCTGATTCATTATATAATAGAATTTTCAATAAATGTTAAGTCTAAGGTTATGTTTTATTGCAAAATTCCTTTGCAACCTATAACCATGAAAACCCATAATAATTTTTTATATTCTTAAAGATGTCTTAAGATATATCAACCAAAAGGTCATCCGATGGATAACCTTTTGGTTGATATATCTAAAAGTTTTCAGAAAAGCAGCATTGAGAGTAGCTCTTTCCGGGAAAAACTTCATCTTTGTCACTGCCTCCCTCTCCAATAATAACTAGATGGGGAACATGGTTGGAAGCTATTAGTTTTTATGCAGAGAATTTCGATATATATATATATAATAGTTTACAAGATTTCGTTACATGTTTAAATGACGATTGTAGAAGTATTTCTGAGTGCAAGGAACTAATACAAATTTAAAAAATCAGTTGTACTTTCTTCAGGAAAACTTTGGAAATTTGCCACAACTAATCACTTATTTCGAAAATCAAAATTTCAAATTAAATGATGGATTAACCACATTAGAATTTGGAAAATATTCCAAGTGACTTCGGCAAGAGTTAGACGCAGTTTTTAATAGAAACCCAGATTTAATAAGATTGCGGCAATTGTGTATGAGGATAATGCCTCAGAATGTAACTGCTAAATACACTGAAATAAAAGAATATTTCCAGTATGCACCTATAACCAATTGCGATGTAGAAAGGACGTTTTCTATCTACAAGGATGTATTTAATCCAAAGAGAACAAATTTTACAGAAGAGAACCTTGAGAAAGAATTGCTAGTTAATATTAACCCAGATACTCCCAAATTAATTTTTTCTTGAAAAAATACATTTGTTGTCTATTTCTACATTAACTGGAACCCAATCAACAACTTTTCAGTTAACTTTTTTTATTTTTTTTTAGTAGTTTTTTAGATAAGGGCCGACCCTTTTAAAGGACAGTGGCATTATAAGGTGTAATCAGAACTAACTTTAAAAAACTTAAGTTTATTTAAATACAATCTTCAATTTGATATTGGAACATAATAAACATAAAAAAATATTATTGCGTGTGATATTCAACAAAACATTGTTTAGGATGTAACCCCACTTTGCATTTGGCACACCTAAATTGGACTTTCTTGTGGCACCGTCCACATCTGATTTGATTTTCTTGGTAAACAATCAAATGATCTTTACCATCAAATCGCGAAATTTCGTTTTCATTGACACTTGTTCGTATACGTCCTCTCAGTGTTTTTCTTATGGGTTTCTAAAATACCTTTACAAAGAAATCGACGGAAGCCATACTGGTCCATTTTCCCTCCACAGTGGCGGTGAAGTTGCCAGGCGTTATGAATAGCCATATCCAAGCCATGACAAATTATAGGAAAGTACTACTTTTTTCCTCTGATACTCACGCGATAAAAACTGATATTCTGATCTGCCCTGTCTACTCCACCCATATTCTGATTGTATTTTTTTACCAACTTGGGGGCTGGGGCACAGATATTTTCTTCTTCTCTTTTTGAGAATATCGAGTCACATCGAGTTGGTAGTACAGATTTACAATTGGAAGCAATGGTAACAATATTATCATTCCATCGGCAGACTATTATATTCTCCTCCCGTTCTAAAGCATATTCAAATGTCCCTCTTTCTGTTTTTCTCAATTCTTTACCAGACCTTATAATTGATACTGGAATTCTGTTCTCTCTCACCGTACCAGTAGCTTTTATATTTCTGTCTCTAAGCACCAAAAGTACCTCCCACGACGTAAAAAAATTATCGAAGTAGACATGAAAAGGCAGCTGACCTTTTGCTGCGATTATTTTGTCAACGAATGATAAGACTACACTTGCGCCCAAACCCAAGTCTTTGTATCTTTCTGAAAGATTTGTGGTGGATCCTTGATATGGTTCAAAACATTCTATGTAGCCGTTTATAGTTGTGGCCATCCAAAATTTAAAACCCCATCTAATGGGCTTGCCCCTGATAAATTGTTTCGAACCATGCCGTCCAAAATACGGAATCATGGACTCGTCTACACTATGGTTTTCTTGCATAGGGGCAAAAGAAAGAAATTTCTGGTTTAATCTTTCTAACAGTGGACTAACTTGCAAATTTGTCACCAACTTTTAGATTTGTATTGTCACAACAGTGTAGGTTTTGCATTATAAAATTAAAACGATTCCGTGAAATTGCGGTGTACACAATTTGATGATTAGCATCAGAGCTGTTTTCCCAATACAAAGATCTTCTTGAGACACTTGTATAACCGCTGTAAATAAGTACTCCAAAAAAACATTTTATTTCATCTAATGTAATATCTCCATTTCTGTTATGTTGCACTGCATAAAGATTACTATAATTTAGTATCATTTGCCAAAGTTTCTCGTCAAAAAAGAGACTGAACAAGTCCAAGGAAGACATATTATTATTTACCATACTTTCATCTTGCCATTTTGGTAAATTATTTGTAATGTCTTCCCTAACCCAATGATTACTTTTCTGTCTTTTTTTTATATTTTTTAAAATGTGACAATGGGATATCATCATCACTATCGTGATCGGTATCAAAAATAGCTTCAGCTTGAGTATTCAATATTCTACCTGGAAGATTGTTCATAGTAACAATTTAATCATCTCCGGAGTCTTCATCGGTAACCTCTTCATTAGCGTTAACGGGAGGAAACTGCTATAGCGTCTGGTATACTGTGAACATCATCAATGTATTCTACTACTTCTAATAGCTCATGGAGTGTAAGAGGTCTTTTCAAATAACTGAAAACAAAATAGTACGTGTTTTAACCGTTGTCCTTTTAAAAGGACGGTTGTGTTTTTATAAGGTTACGTTGCAAAAATGAAGCAAAAAACAAAGATGTCTCAGTGTAAAACCATAAAGTTATGACTATACCAACTCATCAGTGTAAAGAAATAGTAATGTTATGTTTGTAATTACGTAATTATTCTTACCTCCAATTGTCCAGAACGTAAAAAAATGTTTCACACACAATTTACAATATCTGCAAGTCTTCAAAACTTACACTGCTGCAAATCTTGGAAAGACGTTGTACATGCTCTGTTTAATGATAGACTGGAGCACCATCTTTCGGAAAGTAGTTTAAGTTGTACAAAAAAAAGATTTCTGTACCGACCTTTTAAAAGGACGTTGGTAGTAATTGGGTTAATACTCCTTTACTCAACTTGAACTACAAAATGAACAAATAAAAATGTATTTCGTATTTTATAGATCACCACCCGTTTGTTTTCCAATTATATAAATAAAATTAAAAACTCTAAAAATACAAATTTCCAATAGTACGCCCGTGAGCGATGAGACATCGGCCTCTCGTGTCCGATCCCTAGTGTTAACATTAATCTATTATTTTTATTCTGAACACAATAATATAACAAGAGATGAGTAACAAAAATACCAAGGCGATCGACAATAAACAATAATGATAGGTGAACAAGCACACGTACACATATGAGCAGTGTCGCCAATCTATGAATATAAAAATATTCTAAACTGAAACCATAAGTATGGTAAACACTCGTATTTGCCAATATTTACAGCATTCAAGGACACTGCAATGTGTAAAAACGTTTACTGGTACAATTAGACACAGCGTCATGCTACTTGTAATCCAAATAATTTTAATTAGCACTGCAAAAATACGCCATCATTATAAACGTATTTTCTTCTGCAGTAAAAGGCATTCTTAAGGTTTTTCGTTGTGTTGGAAAGTATTGTTAATTATAATTACATCAACAATACTAATAATAAAGAACACGATAAATTTCACACGCCTCTGACGCTTTTCAAATAGCATTTCCCAACCGTAATATCGACTATCGATCTCTTGCACGGACATAACATGGAATCCTTGATTGCGCGTAGAGCTTTATTTTTAAAGAAAATTGTCAGCAAGCGTGTTTGCTCCATTGAACTGTACTATACGTAACTGGAAGGGACGCGGTTCGAAAGCATAGTGAGGCAAATGCTAAATATATGCAACCCGCAAGTGCGAGGGCTTGTTATCTCACTATTACTCTATGTGATACAATCTTGCGCATTTAATTATTATTGTTGCAAATTACAACACAATGATAAATTAAAAATATATGTATGCCGTAGAATAGTTAATTTTTTTAATTTTAGTGATATTTTATACTCGAAGTTATAGCAAACGCCAATTAAGTTCACGCAGGATTAGAAGTAGTGGGGAGATTTGTATTTGGTTTTACATCAAATGTCAGATAATTCTAACCTCTGAGTGTGTATCACTTTATGATCCCCTAGTAAAGACATTATGTTCCGTCAAACGTCAACGGCAAATGTATTCTGACAATTACTTGAGTAGTGGGGGTGGACGTTTTTAAAAACGGCTTCTGCGCCCTCCTTCTCGCGCCAACTTAATTGGCGCTTGCTATACTTACTTAACGATAAGAGGAAAAGTTCAATTTATAGTTTGTAATACTAACGTTTATTGATGAAACTATCTAACTATAATAAAATTATAAAACCCATAAATTATGAAATAAAATTAATTTCGTGTATTTTTGCCTTATATCATCTTTTCCATGAATAAAAAAATATACACGTTTTGGTAATGACAAGTAGTTAGAAAGAAATTGTAAGCCCTCTGGTGTCTTTGCGCCTGCCTCAAATATGTATATACTTTTAAGAGCATAGTGGCATTCGCACGCTATCGATTGCTCTGAGCACATCGGTAGTAATAGAATACATCAACCGGTATATTATATTATAATATAATATATTTTACACAACACAGCGAAACCAGAAGAAATGGCTGGCACCAACGACAACGGCCAACGTATAGCAATGGATATATTGCAGAATATTGACACCTACGATGAACTGCAAAAGACAATGGAGAACTTTATGAAGATGATGCACAACGCCTTCGAAACAAAGATGAACGAGCTCAAGAAGAACGAAAAACCACCACGAAAATCCAACAAACGACAGAAAACAGAATCACCGGAAATAGAGACGAGCAACATGTACGAAGCACTCCGCACGATCGACGAAGATACGAAGAAAGAAGAAACGACGCCAATGGACAGCAGCGAAGAAGAACCGACAGCCTCCACCTCCGCAGAGAAACCCGGGGTAAGTACCAACATCACAAAACACACAAACACACACAAACAGCACAAAACAAACACAAAAACAGCAAACAACACAATCCAATTACCCAAAATGCCTTCTATCTCCCCAATTACAATCACTGACCCAACACAATGGTATCGAGTCCGAGATCTAATGAAAACACACAACATTCAATACACACAAAGTAGGTCCGTCCCGGCCGGAGTCCAAATCACTCCAACAACAGAACAAGACTATCGCAATCTCAACCGAATTCTCAACGAAAAAGCCATTCAATCTTTCACATACCAACTCCGTAGCGAGAAAAAATTAAAAATCGTCATCAGAGGCGTACCCCAATTCCTAACCGACGAAGACATCAAAGCCGATCTAGATTCTAGAAACTATCCGATCGCAAAAATCACTAGGATGAACGGTAAAGACCGCCTTCCAGCCCCCCTTATTTTAATAGAAATAGACAAAGAATACAAGTCAATTTTCGACATTCACACAGATGCGGATTAGAAGTAAAAGTAGAGTCCCTCAGACTTAGAACAGACATCGTACAGTGTCACAGATGTCAGAAATTCGGTCATCAACAGCGTACTTGCAACGTGAATTTCGCGTGCATGAAGTGCGGAGAGTCACACTCGACGCATGAATGCACAAAGCCGTCAACCACCCCCCCCTAAATGCGCAAACTGTGGCGGAGCTCACCTCTCGTTCAGCTTATCATGCAAAAAGAATCCAAATAACCCAATAAACACACCAATACAAACACGCAAACTCATAGAAGCACCACTACCAAAACACAACGCGTGGACTCAAAGACAACAGACAAATAACATCACCGCAACCACACCCACACCCACAACCCGGGAAAATACACCAAAACCAACACTTAACTCACACGAAAAAGCTGACGACACAATTGCACTCATGATTGGGAAACTATTCCTAACATTTAGCTCGACAAACCCTACACTCCAACAAACACAAAGCTTTTTCGAACAAACAAACGAACTTACAAAACTTTGCCACGCACGCAGACAATGAATCACAAACACAACATTAAAATAGCCTATTGGAATGCACAAAGCATAACACACAAAAAACATGAATTACACGTATTTTTAGACGAACACCAAATAGACGTAATGCTGCTAAATGAAACACATCTAAAACCAAGTCACTCATTAAAAATACAAAAATACAAAACATACAGACACGATAGGCCGGTACAAAAAGGCGGCGGAACCGCGATACTCGTACACGAAACAATAAAACACAGCGAACTTGAATACAAAACACTCGATAAAATCGAAAACACAGGCATACAAATAAACACAAAAAGGGGACCGATAAACCTTTACGCAAGTTATCTTCCCTCCGGATTAGACATAGTAGAATCAGACATACAAACGATCTTCAATCAAAACACACCTACAATATTTGCGGGAGATTTTAACGCGAAACACCAAAACTGGAACTCGAAAGTAGCCAATAAAAACGGTAAAAAACTAAAGAAAATAGCACAAGACAACAACCTCAATGTAATAGGGCCTGTAGAACCCACACACATACACATACCAACGGGCACTACTGACGTTTTAGACATAGCAATACTTAAAAACATAACCACAACACATACAATAGAAACTATAAACGACCTCTCCTCAGATCATTTTCCAGTGATATTAACGCTTGACATGGACACAACTAGAACGAAAAAAACATTTAATAAGACAGACTGGGAAAAATTTAAAGAATCCCTAGTACTCAGAACAGTAAAAATTCACAACGCGAAAGACATCGATCAAGCAGTGATCACACTGGAAAATGACATAAAAAATGCAATAGCAAAAACGACAAAAACTAAAACCATCGACACAAAACTTAACATCCCGACTGAACTAAAAATAAAATTACGACTCAAAAAAAACATACTTAAAGAATATAAAAGAACGCTAAATCCGGTAATAAAAACAAAATTAAACGCGATAACAAATGAAATAAAATCTGACATGATCGAACACTTTAATAAAAACTGGAATAACAAAATTGAATCCCTTAACACGCAAGATCAAACACTCTGGCAGATGACAAAAGCCCTAACAAACAAAAAAAACAAAGTTCCACCGCTAAAAACAGCAAACGGACCGGCAATAACTGATAAAGAAAAAGCAGACGAATTCGCGAACGCGTTAAAGAAACAATTCGAAACGAACCCAACAATACCGAAGCATAACACATTCACAAACCAAATTGAACGGCAACGAAATACAAAAATCGAAATAACAGATGGAGAAATCGACGCCACAAATACCGACGAAATGGAAAAAATAATTAAAAACCTTAAAAACCGAAAAGCTCCGGGAGCGGACGGGATAACTAACATTGCAATAAAAAACCTACCAAAAACCGGTATACAAATTATAACCGACATAATAAATGGAATAATAAAACACGGACACTATCCCGCGATTTGGAAACACGCGCAGATAATAATGATCCACAAACCTGGAAAAACAACAAAAACAACCGCAGATTAACGGCCAATAAGCTTACTTCCGTCAATAAGTAAGCTGGCAGAACGCGTAATACAGACAAGACTTGAAAACGAAGTCGAAAACAAAAACATAATCCCAAATTTTCAATACGGTTTCCGGAAAAATCACTCTACCACACAACAGGCACTAAGACTAACAGAACACATAACCGAAAAAATGAACATATCGACATCAACGGGCGCAATCTTTCTCGACATTGAAAAGGCCTTCGACCGGGTTTGGCACGCCGGCCTCATACACAAAATGAAACGTCACAAAATATCAAACACATTAATAAAAATAACCGACAATTACCTAAAGAACCGTACATTTAATGTCACAATCGGAAACGAAAAATCGACAATCGAACACATAGCAGCAGGAGTACCACAAGGATCCGTTCTCGGACCGCTCCTGTATAACATATACACTTCGGATATTCCCACAATAGAAAAATGTAATATCGCACAATACGCAGACGACACCGCTATATACATAAGCAGCAGACGAACATCGTACATACACAAGCAGTTACAAAACAATCTAGTCCTCCTAAAGGACTGGTACGACAAATGGAAAATTAAAATTAACCCACTAAAAACCGCGGCAATTTACTTCCAACACAGAAAACGACACAAAAGGCCGGACGAAGTCAAACTCGAAGGCCACACAATACACTGGCAGGAAAAAGTTAAATATCTCGGGGTCACAATGGACTCACAACTAACATACACGGCACATATTAAAGAATTAAAACGAAAAATAGGGTTCACAACACACGCACTGTACCCGATACTAAACGGCAAAAGCAAACTAACACTGGAAAATAAAATATTAATAATAAAAACGATAATACTCGCGGGCGCAACATATGCCGGAGAAATATGGCATCAAGCCAGCGAAAAGCAAAGACAATCGGTACAAGGGAAAATAAACAAGGTAATTAGACTCGCGATAAATGCACCGCGATACATGACAAACGCGCAGATACATAAAGAGACGAAACTCGAAACACTGGAAACAATAATATGCAAACGAACACTAAAAACAATAGAAACAATACAGTCACACGAAAACCCCACAATAAGAAAAATAATAAATCCAAAACGGAGACTAATTAAAAAAGACGGACTTAAGCAAATTAAAAGACGCGCAGAGGATAACGATATCCAAATAGCCGCGAAAAAAATCAAAAATTAACAGGTAAACAGAGGTCAACACAAACACACAAAAATGTAGCAAAACACACAGCATTCCATATAGGATAAACAAACGTAACACACAAACACACAACTACACATAATAACACAAAACATACACAACCCCGGGTAATGAAATTGGAGTGGAAATGGGGGCAACTCCGACCACCGAACAAAATCAAGAGGACTCATATAAAAGCATAGTGGCCGTTCCAGTTACGTAGTGTATAGTTCAATGGTTTGCTCTCTCGAGTTAGTTTTCATCGGCCGCGTCTTTCGTCTAGGAGCGTTCCCACATTCTCTGTGCCTAGTGCTAGAACTAATATGACAAAAGCGCCCCTTTACGCATGCTTTAGTGATTGCCATTAAACTCTACAATGATACCGTATAATTTGTGAAATACTCCCTTATTTTATAAATATTTTTGTGTTTTTTGTTCTCTATTTATTAGCATATAGAATGTAATTTTTTCATGTTATACAATATGAATCACTTTTTAATTTTAGTTGCGCTGTAAATGAATAATTCTGTTGGGTATAAATATATTATTATTATTATTATAACATTTTGTTCGAAACTTCTTAACGGCCAACTTACGATAAACTTAATAACTAAAAATATCTAACAAAAACAATTAGGAAAATACTTACCTCATCATTTTCTTGTATGAAACAACAAATTTGAATATTAAAAATTAGGGCGTGGAGAACACAATGCAAGTTAATATTTGTGTGAAAATTTGCTACACAGAGATACAGATACGTGTTTCGTCTTACTATATACTCGTCATAGCATGTACTGACGAGTCTATAGCAAGACGAAACACGTGTCCGGATAGAAATTTTCACACAAATATTAACAAGTGTTCTACACACCGGATTTTTATTATTACCAGATATGTTTTTGTTTTATAAAAATATCTACCTTCTAATTGCCAACTCAATCGGTTATTTTTGACCATACTGTATATTAGTTGCAAAAAAGAGAAGCGACAGATTTATGTAATACTGCTGTATTATGAGTGGTGTAAAAGTCCTGATACACAATACAATATACCTAGCACGCAATCTGAAAAGCGGCATCTTGTTTACGATTCCAGCATGTAAACTGGTAAGCAACTCAAAGAAGTGGCACATACTTTACAAATGTATGCCACTTTTCTAGTTGCTCGCCATTTCATTAGTGGCGGCATGTAAGCAGTATTCAAACTTGTTTGATAAACTTATTCACTTGAATGTCTCTAGCATACCATTTGAGTTGCAACGGTTGCCTGTTAAACCATTTGAGTTGCAACGGTTGCCTGTCAAAATGCCTATCAAGCAAACACTAAAACTTATCGAATTAATGGAAGAAAATGAATGTCTATAAACGGTATGATACTATTCAGTGAATTGCAGATAACCTCGAAATAACTCATGATGATGCTCAACTTAAAATTCATCCTTTAGCCCTCAATATATAATTGAAAAAATGTAAATGAAGAAAGCGATGTCTGGTAGTGGCACAAATGACTAAATATCTTAAAGTTAGTACAAGGCGTTCATTGGATGGTATTAGTTTTCTCATTTATGTATCACGTTTTTACATCATTGGTCTAAACTTTTCTAAGAGATAATTAAAACCATCAGCAGATAGAAGGAAATTATTATAAAATACTTCGTCCCATTCCCGTAGTTCCCTCAGTAAGTTGTTCAGGACACCACACTGTTCTCGGTTACTTATCCAATCTTTCACCTTTTCTTTTCTTACTATTTCTAATCTTTCTTTTTTTATCACATATATTGCATATATGACAAAGTGTACGTTGCATGGCATAAATAACATATTTTAGTGTAAACAGAACTTGCCACTCTATTTTGAATAGTGTAAACTATAAGTGGGACAATTCAAAAAATTGTGGATTGCAAGCAATGTATGTATACCTCGCATAGTCCGGCTTCGATTCACTATAGTCCGGTTTAAAATTTAAAAAAATTTAAAGTTATGCGATATGAAATTTCATTTTTTCTGGGGTTCCCCGTTGTGTATGTATGTACCTAGACTGAATGAGAATGTAAACTCCGTATAAAGTTTCGGTGGTTCCCCTTTCAACGCCGTAATGTATAAACTATGAAGTCGTACATATATTGTATGTAGTGTGCGCATAAACAGTGGATGTTCTATTAGTTATCGATGTGTAAATCTACAGTAAAATTGATTTGTGATACAAAATTAGATAGATCTGAATTCCATTAAAATAAAAATGAGTGCAAAAAGAAAACGTGAAAGTGATTCTGCCATCAAAAAACGTAAATGGCTTGCTTTAGGACAAAAGCTCGATATAATCAAGCTTCACGAAGAAGGTGCATCCTTTGCTAAAATAGGCCGTGACAAAGGAATAGATGAGTCATCAGTTCGAAAACTTATCAAAAAAAAAGATCAATACAAATCGCAAGGTATGGCTACGGCTTCTTATTTGTCAAGAAAAGTGACTAAAACAAGAAGCGCTCGAATGGTAAATATGGAACGACTATTATCCATATGGATCGAAGACTTAAATCAAAAGCGAGTTCCGCTTAGTCAAATGGAAATTGAAACCAAAGCACTAAGTCTTTACAACGACTTAAAGACTACTGATGAAGTAGAAGGCGAAGGTCAGGAAACAATTGAAAATTTTACAGCAAGTCGTGGGTGTTTTTTTCGTTTTAATCAACGAATTGGTATCCACAATGTTCGCATTGTTGGTGAATCTGCCTTTGCAGATAAAGAAGCTGCATTAAGATATCCGAAGGAATTGAGTGAAATCATACTGAAAGGTGGTTATAAAGATGAACAAATATTTAACGTAGATGAAACGGGGTTATTCTGGAAAAAGTTGCCGTCACGCACTTTTATAGCAGCCAATGAAAATTCATGCTCTGGCTATAAAGTTTCAAAGGACCGTCTCACACTGTTATTAGGCGGAAATGCAGCAGGCGATTTCAAATTAAAGCTCATGCTTGTGTACCGAGCAGATAATCCTAGAGCTCTTAAAAATGTAGCAAAAAACGATCTCCCAGTGTTGTGGCGTTCAAATAAGTAAGCATGGGTCACAAAAACTTTATTTGAAGATTGGTTCACCAACTACTTTTGCCCTGCAACGAAACGTTATTGTAACGAAAAAGGGTTAGATTTTACTGATCTTAGATAACGCCCCAGGTCATCCGACTAGTCTTTGGGAATTAAATGAAAATGTACAAATAAGTTTTCTTCCGCCAAATACGACGTCGTTGATCCAACCTATATCAAGGTGTCATTGCGACATTTAAGGCGTATTATTTGCGCCGCACTTTTTCTCAAGCCATTAAAGCTACAACAGGAGAAAATGCACCTACTTTAACGGAATTTTGGAAAAGCTATAACATCAGAAACGTTATCGAAAATATAAGCGAAGCATGGCATGAATTAACAGCAAGCAATATGAGGGCAGTGTGGAAACATATCATACCACATCGTGGAAATGATTTCATTGATTTTGAAACTCATTTTGCTGAGGTAACTAATAACATAGTGGAAATTGGACAGCAGCTCGGTTTCGAAGAATTAGATTCCGCCAGCGTAATTGAATGCATTGAATCGAACACTAATGAATTGGATAATGAAACACTTATTAACATAGATGAGCAACGAGCTTATGAAGAAGGAGGACAACTTAGACAACGACGATAGTGTTGAAGCTCCTACAAGGGAATTAACAACTGAACAACTATCAAAAATTATTGTAATGGTTGAGAACGTATCGGAGCATATTAAGGAAGTTGATCTCAATATCGAGCGTAGCCTTACAGATTGCCGAACAATAAACAATGCAGTTCGGTGCTACAGAGAAATTTATGAAGAGAAAAAATCGAAGAAAAAGGTGCAGACATCCATATTGCAATTTTTAGACAATACAAAATGAATTTTTTATACACACAATTATTTTTAATAAAGACATTTGGATTTACTTACTGAGGGACGCATTTCTTTGAACCAATTGCCAATTTTTGTACATATATGTATATCTAATTCCTCGATTAGTCCGATTTCAAACAGTCCGGGAAGTCGGTGGAACCAGTTATCCAGACTATGCGAGGTATTGCTGTACTATGTGCAGCGCCGCTCCGTACTTTTGGCCGCCCGTGTGCATGCATAAATTTGCTGCCCCTAATTTTTTACTATTTTAACATAGATTTACATTTATTTATTATGAATGCATTTAAAGACAAATTTGAGGTATTACGTGCAGATCCGGAATCCATATATTAAAAATTTTAAATCATTCATATGTTAAAGATCACAAGAAATATGTGTTGTCTAAACAGTTACGAATATATATTCGAGTGCATACATTATTTTATGCTAACATGCAATAATACAGATATTATTTATTAATAAATCTATGAACTTCCGAACTGATTAACGTATGTACTTATTGCATATATATTGCTTACTCTGGGAAATATGTATTTACGTTTGTCTATATATTATATTTTTATCCACATCTTACACACACATTATAAAACCACAAATTAGGAATAAAACATTAACAGCCACAGCAACCATTATGATCTCTCAAACTTAACTCGATGTAGGCAAAATGTTGTTACTTGTTATGGGTTATCGAAAAATAATAACAGTAATTGATGCGCTAGTAAAACAGACCGTAATATAATAACATTTTCAACACTAACAAATTTAGAGCCTGACACACATGCTTGCTGATGCATCTTAAAATTCTAAACACAATTCCAAACAGTGTTATATTTTCTTATCGCAACCGAAAATTTCCGAGTCACCAATAAGTGATAAAAGCCCCGCAATATAAATAACGCTCTAAACACTAAAAATTTTAATGCTTGACGCCCTTTAAATTCTATACACACGCAAAAAATATAACAATTAGATGAAGTGTGTTATCGAGGGTATGGTTGTTTAAAATAAACATAACCGGTCACCCACTTGAATTCTGTCTCTATAGGCCAACGTGTTTTTTAAATTAAACGTTAGTATTATCTTAACCTATTGATTAATGACCAGTGTCTCTAGTAATGTCGAATAATTTTCGCCACTCTTTGATTTGGCTGTTTATTTGCCTTGTACATGCGCAGACAATTACGGCGCGGGATGTGTAGTAGTGTGCAGTATGTGTAAACACGTTCTTCAATTTTAAATGGAGCAATTCAAAATTGCATGCTAATTATGTGGCATCGTGAACGAGTACCTTTAAGTTCCCGTGTTGATTGTACATCTAGCGATAAATTAGTATCAACACTCAGTGCCGCAAACGACTATGCACGAATATTGTTTTTAAATATAAAATTTCAATTTAGTTAAAATTATAAACTTTTCAAAAACATACATTCTTTGAATGATCGAAAATGTAAATTAAAGACATTTATGTTAAGTAAAATAAAACTAATAAAACGAATTCCAAAAAAGTTAAAAACTAAAAACAAAAATCACCTGTAAATAGGCACCTAATATACATGATGGATAAAATTAGCGCTCCACCTGTAAATTTATGAATATATAAATTTGTTTATCAAGGAAGCTTATAAAAAACACATTTTCTGAAAAAAACAAGTAACCTTGTACCTATGCAAGTTAAGACTTGTTTTGCGCTAATTTTCAATATTTCATTATTGTTAGCAAGTGTAATAGCGTTGTGGGTTTTATTTTCCTGTTTTCTCACTTGTGGTCAGATTTTCATTTTGTTCGAATCGCGTACATATTGAAATACCTCCAGTGAGAAATTTATGTATGATGCTGTGAAAATTGTCAACTTGACTGAAGAAGGGTATAGCCAAGTTTGCTGTTCATCGATGTCTTCAGCGGTTTAGAGCAACAGGTTCACAGGCTAGGAGACCAGGACAAGGCCGACCAATGTCCACAAACCAAATGGACGATCGTTTTATAGCCTACAAGCATTAAGTAATCGGTTCTTCGCCGAAAACGAGATAAAAAATATTCGCAATGTTGCGATTTCTTCCAAAACAGTGAGGAGACTCAAGGAATCTGGATTCAGTGCAAGACAACTCGCAACAGGCCCTCTCTTAACCATAGCCCACAAGCAAGCTAGGCTTGAGTTTGCTCGGGAATATGTGGATTACGATGACTGGAAGAGGGTCGTGTTTACTGATGAAGTCCGAATAGACTTAAGATCTTCCGATGGACACACTTTTATCTGGAGAAAACCAGGAGAAAGATACAGACAAGCGTGTATGGTTCCCCAAGTATCTTTCCGTGAGGGGTTAATAATGTTTTCGGGTGGCATTTCCTTCGAGGCCCGTACGGATCTTGCAGTGATCTGAGGAAGAGCATTAAACGCTCCAAGATACATCCAGGAGATTCTGGAAAAACATGTCGCACCTTTTGCACCTTACATAGGCGACAGTTTTTTCCTTATGAATGATAATGCCAGAGAGCATCGAACCCATATCGTAAACGAATATCTGAACGAGATTGGCATTCAACGTTTAAAGTGGCCAGCGCGTAGTTCTGAATGTGGTAGAACACGTTTAGGATTAGCTTAAACGCATTAAACGTCGAAAACTTCTCCTGCAAACTTGGCTGCCTGGAAAACACGGCTCTTGAAGAATGGCATTACATCCCCAAGATTTAATCACAAATATTTTCTATAGCATCCAAAGACGTTTGAGGAAGTTATTCGATCTAGAGGCGACAGTACACGATTTTGAAGCTAGGTATATGTAATATCTGCATTTTCTGAAAGCAAATATTTAGCGTGAAGCAATACAAAATTACATATAAGTTGCTAAACTTATGGCTATAATTATTATATATTATTCAGTGTGTTATACATATATTATATTTATTGCCATATGTCTCGCAGCTTCTATGTAATGTGTTGCATAAATCAGATCTTTACTGAAATGAAAAGAAATCCTTTTAAATACCGCGCCAATGCGTTGCTTACGTCATCTTACACTTTCATTGATGCATGACAAGGACAGAAGTCTTTTTTGGACAATTTTTCTTCAAGTAGCTGCCAGACTAATAGTCTATGGTAATACCACAGATTATACAAATGGAGCACTTGCCAATTTTCATGTTTATATTTTATTTTTTGTATATATTGTATAAAGTCCGTGTGCCGTTTTGGAACCTGCGCATTTCAGTTTATTAGACGCTGTTGATGCTCATGTATGTTCATAAGTTTTCTTTTCAGTGTGAGAGTGGTTTTTGTTTTTATTATAAATTTCGGCAGTGCTTTTCTATTTTTGCGGACTTTTATAATTATTATTCATTGTTTAAATAGTGTACATATATTAGTAAATTTACAATTCTAATAAATTTTCTTTTGTATTTTTTTTTAAAGATGGCTCCGAAATATTGTTGTGTCCGATTGTGTTCTAATAATACGGAATACAATGCGGGTTTAAGGATTTTCATTTAAAATTTTTTTTCATTTAAATAAAGACATCGTTACAACTGTAAAACATTCTAAATTAAGAAAATTAGAACATAAGTAGCACTATGTTAATAAAATGTTCAACAAAAAAAGCATTATTTCTATTTTATTTTTATAATTATTAAAATATAATGGTAATCTACCGTTAGAGTTGCATTCATTTTTATACAATGATTATGGTGCTTAGTTTTTTAATTAAGATAGAACTTCGAACTCAGAACATCTTTTGAATATATAAATAAATTCCATATAGATTTCATGAAACAAGAAATGAAAAATACTACTGTCCATAACGTAATAATTGAACATTATTGTGTTTTTTAAACAACACTTTCTGATTATGTATTTAGAGATTCTTATAAATTTATTATGGCCATAAAGAATTTGTATGATAGATATAGGTATTGTTGGAATATTTAATAGAAAAGTAATTCATGTATTTGAATCCAGTTTTTATCAAATTACGTATTAATTACTTAATTGAACGTTTCCTTTTAAATGTACAATACAGTAGTACCCCGTTATCCGCTGACTCCGTACCCGCCGTTTCAGTCATCCGCGATTTACCTATGATGAGCAGAAAACGCGTTATATCAATAAATACAAAAGTTATAGGAGCATTTGTCGATATATCGTCGTATATATGAGTCATCCCCTGAATTCGGCGCTCTCTTATGATAAGTTAAACAAGTTGGAACGTGCTTAAGGTGCCACTCGCTTTTACTTGTACATATAAACGCTCCTGTTAACTATGAGTTTAGTACTATTCGAATTGTCGGACAAGACAGTGCTTGCAATAGTTTTTAAATAAAGCAAGTAAATTTGAAAATCATTTTAAAATGGCTTCTAAACCAAAAAGAAAACGTGAAATGCTCACTATTAGTGAAAAAATAAAAATCATTAATATGATTGAAATAGAAAAAAAATTTATTGCAACTGTTGCTAAAATATACAATAAAAACGAATCTTCGATACGAGAAGTGTTAAAAAACAAAGATAAGATTCGAGCTAGTTTTTCTAGTGCACCCCAAACTGCAAAAGTTGCAACCACAATACGTAATAAAGTGTTACTTAAGGTAGAAAATGCCTTAAATTTATGGGTGGAAGATATGACAAGAAAACATTCCTATCGATGGCAAAGTGCTACAACAAAAGGCGTTGGTTTTATATGAAGATATGCAGACCCAAGATTATACTGAAGAGGAAGGAAAATCATTCACAGCAAGTAGGGGGTGGCTGTATAGATTTAAAACTCGGTTTAATCTAAAAAATATAAAAATGACAGGGGAATCTGCGTCGGCTGATCATGTAGCTGCTGCCCTGTTTCCAGAAAAATTTAAACAAATTATTGCAGAAAAGAATTATCATCCTAAGCAAGTTTTTAACTGCGACGAGACTGGTCTTATGTGGAAAAAAATGCCTCAACGGACTTATAAGACTTCATAAGACTGCAAAGAGTGCACTAGGCTTTAAAGCAATTAAGGATAGACTTACCTTGATATTTTGTACAAATGCAGGTCATATGATTAAACCCGGACTTGTTTACCAATCACAGAATTCACGTGCTCTTAAATACAAAGATAAAGCTTGCCTGCCTGTGTTTTGGCAATCAAATCGAAAGGCGTGGGTTACGGTTCTATTTACACAATGGTTTCATCAATGCTTTATTGCGGAAGTGAAAAGATATTTGGAAAAGGAAGAATTGCCATTTAAAGTGCTGCTGATACTAGACAATGCTCCTGGGCATCCTGTGTCACTAGGCACAGAAGATAAAAATGTTGAAGTGCTTTTTTTACCACCTAACACGATCTCATTGCTTCTGCCCCTTGATCAAGGTGTCATTAGATGCTTTAAAGCCATATATATTCGACAGGTTTTCGAAATGCTGTATACAATGGCTAACGAATGCTCTGATATCGGGCTCATGGAATGCTTGAAGTCATTTACAATTGCTGACGCAATTCTATATATCAAAGGAGCGATGGAGGAATTAAAGTCAGAAACGATAATAGCATGTTGGAAAAATCTGTGGAATGACATCGTTCTTAGTTCTGAAGACACACATGATATTAATTCACATCTAACAACGATATTTAACATAGCGCAGAAAATAGATGGAGAAGGATTTAACGATTTAACCCAAGAGGAACTCAGTGATTACATAAACGAAGAGGATCAAGTATTCACCAACGAGGAATTGGAAGACCTTGTGAAATCTTCTCCAGAAGCGAATGACGATGAGGATGAGGGTCAACAAGAACCCCAAGCATGGACGTTTGAAAAATTTTCAGCGATATTTCGAACTGCTCAAACATTAAAAGAACAGATAGAAGAATATGATCCAATAATGGAACGCAGTATAAAAATTACTCGCACTATAACAGAAGCCTTGAAACCTTTGGAGGATTTGTTTATTGAAATGAAAAGACAAAAACGACAACTACCAATAACAATGTTCTTTGAAAAAGTCGACAAAACTATCGATAATGCACAGCCATCAACATCGTTTGCTTCGGATCTAAGTAAACAATCGACTGCTAACTTGGACTTGGAGGAAGATGAATGAATATGTAGCTCACGATGATAAAGTTTTTCTTGTTGTATATTTTCTTGTTGTGTATGTAAATATGTACTATATGTACATATGTATGAACTTATATATTTATTAAACTTAAATTTATTTATTGTTTATTTATTTTAAATAAATATTATATAACTTATTTTTTCTTGTTTCATTCTTTTAACTTTGCTTCATATTTGATAGTACTCGAAAATAAAGCGTTAGCTAGTATCCGCGGTTTTCAGTATCCGCGGAAGACCACAGAACCAAACCCCCACGGATGTGGGGGTACTACTCTATTTTATATATTCAGAGGTCTGGAAATCCTTAAAATATACTTTCTAAAATGCAAATTTAATTTATATTCATGTATTTTAATTATAAAAAATCATGAATTTTTTTTAAATTTTCGTTTAAGTGTACAGAATAATTAAAAGCTAATTTTTTCATTACGTCTACTATAAAGCCTATATGTATATCATACAAATACATATCGTATACTCATATATAAATTAAAGAATACGTCCTTACTCCGGTTTTGGTTCACGTCTTAGTTAAACTGTTCATATGAGTGGAGGAATTATAAAATCCATGCGCGAACTTAAAATCTGGTACAAGAACATCAAAGGTGCCGACCACAAGTGACACATCTGTATAATCTGTGGTAATACCCTATTATTTTAATTTTCAGAGGGGTAAAAATATTTGCCTCAACAGAGTGGATATAATAAGAGATAATATATTGAAAAGTATACTTTTTATTTAATCAACAATAATTAATTTCCTCTCATACTTAAATGCCTAAAATTGTTTTCTATTATTTATTGTGATTCATGTAACGACTACACCGTGTCCTTTATATCGAATTTGATATTGTTCATTTGTTGCATTATAATGTTAATAATTTACTAAAATAAAAGGCAAATTCATGACTAAAATTTGACTGCTTAGAAATAAACAACTATTCTTAAAGTTGGCATGTAATTTTTTTCAATAAATGCATTGACTATAAATACAATTGATTTCTTATTATTGAAGGAGAATTTTTATAGGTAAACTAAAAGTAGTAACGTTATCAAATAATGATTATCTATGTTTCTATCGATTCTTGTAATTCCCCATATACAACGTGATTCAAAGAAACAGGAAATTTTGAAAATTAAACAATTTCATGAAAATAAATTAAAAAAAAATTATTTATGTCATTTAATAATAAAAATGATGCCACTTTGGCAAACATACTGTACAATTTATTTTTCTCCTCCTTCTTTACACAAACATTCCCGCAGTCGCATTGTTCATTTGACGTAGCATCTCAACTGGAATTTCGGCAATTTCTCTTCGGCTGTTGCCTTCCAATTTTTCAATTATAGCAGGTCGACTAAAGAACACTTTGGTTTTAAGGTAACCCTACAAAAAGAAATCACATCACAGAAATCAATGGCCGCCCAGATCCCCTGATCTATCTGCTTGTTATTTATTTTTGTGGGGTTACCTTAAAACCAAAGTGTTCTTTAGGCGACCTGCTACAATTGAAGAATTGAAAGCCAACATACGAAGAGAAATTGCCGAAATTCCGGTTGAGATGCTACGTCTAACCATGAACAATGTAACGAAGCGACTGCAGGAATGTTTGTGTAGAGAAGGAGCTCACCTGAAAGATGTCATCTTCAAAAAATAAATTGTACAGTATATATTCTAAAATGGCATCATTTTGACTATTAGATGACATAAATAATTTATTTTAATGAAATTATTAAATTTTCAAAATTTCCCGTTTCTTTGAATCACCTTGTATTAAACATGTGATTACAGTATTAGGTTAGGTATTAATTTAAGTGAACTATGAATTAAAGTCAATATCAAAATTATATCTATACTTGTTGAACTTACTTAATATAATTAAAAGTACATGGATGTATATAAATGAAAATATTGTATCTACATACATAAATATAATACAGGTAATTTTCAAACAAGTAGTGTGGGTGTTGGTTTCTTTCCGGGCCATGCCTCTTTCGCATATTTCTTTTTCCGTGGTTCTAAACTGTCCGTCACTTGTACTTGAGGTGGTACGAACGGCGTCGGTTGTTTGTAATTTTGTTCCATATCAACATCAGGTGCAGGATTTGGTAAATGCATTCCTAAACGCGAACTTAATGAAGTAAACATTGTAATACCCGACGTTGAACCAGTATTTGATTCTGGTGGCAAATCTTGGTATAATTGCGGTACTGTGGCATTAATTGTCTTAGGTAACTTGAAATCCGAGGAAGGAATACCTATGGTATCACCGAGCTTTTGTCTTTTAGTCATCGTTGGTATGACGGTTGTCTGAACTAAATTTCTAAACCTTCCTATTGAAGGATCTATATCTTCTGGATTTATTATTTCTTCATCTTCGTTGAAGGATACACCATGCCGTTTTCGTTTTCGATTAGAATTCCTTTTTTCTGTGTCGTCCGATATACCTAACATAGATATTCGCCTGTTATGAGCAGTGTTGAATTCTGTTAAATTCTGGAAATAAATTATATACAGATTATTACTTCATGTGTTCTCAAAAGAGAATAAATAACAATTATTTTACAATGTAATTTTAGTTATGAGATGTTGGAGAGTTATAAAACAGAAATAGTTGGCCTAATAACGAGTATATTAAAAATAAATTCTGACAATTTTAGTTTCTTCAGAGAAATCGAACTTTTGTATGTCGTTCTGTTTCACAAAATTCGATTATATTGGTGACTGACTATGATTTCTAGCAAGTTGTACACTAACTTGATACAAAATCCTAATATAAATAAATTAACTATTTCATATTCATAATCTCGTTCTTCTAAAATTATACTAGATATTTTTACCGCTCAAATTATACATTGCTAGCATTGCATTAGCTAGCTACTTTTGGTGAGATATGCAACAGCCAAGGCACTCATTACAACAAATTATATGAGCTTCTATTTCTCTGTGTCAAATAAAATCAATTCATCAGTGGCGCGCGCTCTCATATCTCACCGAACCAGCATGGTTTTGTCACGGGTAGGTCTGTAGGTCTGCCACCAATTTGACGTCGATTGTACAGCACATCGATGAGGTTTTGGACGGCAGAGGTCAGGCTGATGTAATTTATACTGACCTATCCAAGGCTTTCGATTTAATTGATCATGAAATTTTATTTCATAAGTTGAGATCTTTTGGTCTCGTTCCAACGTCCATCAGTCTTCTTCGGTCTTATCTATTTCAAAGAAAATGCTATATGACCTACAATGGATTCTGCTCCAATTATTTTGTTCTTCCTTCTGGCGTTCCTCAGGGATCAAATTTGGGTTCTTTGCTATTTGTTTTGCTTATGAATGATCACCTTCTCCAAGTGAAGTGTCCCATTCTCGCCTATGCAGATGATATAAGAATATATTCTGAGATTTCCACAATTGACGATATCGTTAAACTACAGCAGAATCTGGGTGTATTAGTTGCATGGTGTGGCCGTTTTAAACTTAAATTAGATATTGACAAATGCTGCGTGGTCATTTATACTAGATCTGCTATGCCTCGCGAGTCCTCGTATTGTATTAAAAACAATATCTTAACCAGTAAGACTGAAATAAAGTCTTATTTGACTCTAATCTTACATTTAGATCCCATATAAATCATATGTGTTCCGATGTCCACAAAACTCTAGGATTTATAAAATTCAATACGCCTCATTAATTTGGTATCCTGTCTATGTTTGCGATTCCATTCCTTTGGACGACCGTGTTCGCCGTAAGTTTTTAAAGTTCCTCACATTCAAGATTGATGGTATCTACCAGCAACGTGGTGCACCCCAGGATGACTTGCTTTTACGCCATGGCATGTCATCTCTAAGCGTTAGAAGGGAGAATATTGGTAGGAAATTCATAACTAAACTGATTAAAAACATTATTGGCTGCCCGCGAGTGTCGTTTTTGGTTCCTCGTGTGAACTCCAAATATGATGATATGATTTATGGTTCCCTTCGCGACGACGAACATCTTGAAACGGGCTCCTACCTATATTCTCTCCAACATGGCTAACAGAATGCTGGATGATATGTTTGCTACAAAATGGCTCGCCAGATGAACAGCATTATTTAAGTCCATAGTTTATTTGTAATTGCACTGTAATGTTATGTATATATAATGTACCTTGTTATTGGGCCTAGCCTGTTGGGTATCAAAATATATTATTATTAAAATATCTTGAAAAATTCTGTGGCATTCCTAAAACGAATTTATTTCAGATTGCATGAATATTTTTGACAGATGGCAACGAGTCATATGACAAAACATAACGAGCGATCAAATAAATCCGGAGTCGAAGTAAGTTTTGCACGAAAAATAGTATATTACATACCGAGGCGGAAAGTAGTTCATTATCGTCGAGAGATAGTAAGTTAATTAGTAACTTAATCTCGAGACGGGAATGAATCTTTCCGCCAAGGTTTAAAAAATTAAAAACCTACACACGCTACATAAAGCTTTTTGTATTATTATAAACATAATTTTACGTTTAAAAGAACATTCAAATTTTAATTTTAATCACATTTTATTTAATGCGGCATAGGTTTATCGACATATTCGAGGTAAAGGCTATTATTGATATACAAAAAAAAACATCGTAATAAAAGCACAGTGTGTTTAAATGTGTGTGCATAAATCTTTTAATATGAAAACATTTACTATTCTTATGAATAGGAACTTATGTTAAACGTATCATCTAACCAATGTCTTTTTTTCATCAATTTGTTTTTCCAGGTCAATGGACTTGAACTACAGCTGTATTTTTGTAAATATACACTGTTGGCCAATTGAAGTGATCCATTTAAGCAAACTTGTCTTTTTTAGGGTATTTTTAATAATCTGCAAATTATTAACACATGTTTAGGTACATTATATACGCTTTAATATGTTTTCTGATTACTTGTTGTAAAAATTTATTTTTCAGCAATTCTAGACAGAAATTACCGTTTTTATTTTAATATTTAATTTGTTATGTTAATGTTTGCTTTCGCCATTTTGCACAAATCAACGTTGGTTTTGCGCGAATGCCATATGTAAAGTGGTTGTGTATAACGTTTAGTATTAGCTTCATTTTTGTTACGTACTTTTAGAAAATGCCGCATCTTGGAAACGACAATTTGAATACACTGTTTCGAATAGTACAAAATGGATGGTCTAACAGAGAAGTCGCTTGATTTTTTAATGTATCAAATACTGTGATCAATCGGCTATTAAGAGATACAATAGAACTGGTAGCATGCAATTTACACACGGAGGTCGTCGCCAACGTAGTACAACTCCAGCGTAAGACCAATATCTGCGTTTACTTGTGTCGCGTAATCGTATGCACTCTTCTGGAGCGCTTAATAATATCTTACGTGACGCTGCAAATGTGGTGGTATCCAATAGAAAAGTCAGAAGGAAATTAAATAGGTTTAATTTGCGTATAGCGCATAGCGTTATTATATTTTTTTTATTTGTTTGTCTAACAAACATTATGACTTCTTTACTACAATACTACTATGTTCGTAATTATAAAACGTATCTTTCTATTGCCCTATGTTCCTATGAAATTCCAAAGTAGCGTTATGGTAGAGCCAAAGTTTGAAGTTCGCTAACATTTGCATTAATTCTGCAATATCACCATGTACTAAGTTAACAATAGGTACCATTCTCACCAATTTTTGTGTATGATACTTGCTTAACACAAATTCCACCACGCGATTTTTAGCGAACTGTTTCACCATCATTTTACTAAGATAAGCGACTGTACAAACGATTGCGAGAAGCATTGCCAAAATCTCAGTACTTGGTAATATAAAAAGAAGACTCAAGTGCAATATACAGTACATTATCAACTAGGTACTATAGGATTTACATTATTAAGAGATTTACAAAAATATCAAGAAATGATGGTGTAATTCTTATTCTCCTAAAAGGAACATTATAGCTAAAAATAGAACAGATCAAATGTTTAATATAAGCAAGAAAAAAAGTTACTGGTAGTTATAATAAATTAATTAAAATACTTATAATATATTTCTTAAATTTCAAATGATGCAAAGTACAAATTTTTTCTGATCAAGTTATTCTTTGGAGAATATGCAAGCCATTGAACAAAGTGCTCCACTGAAGAATATTTAGGATAACAATAAATATAGGTTTTAAAATTTCATTAGCACATGCAAGCTTCTGAAAATAATCTGACACAAGCAAGCTACAATAAACCTACAAATACAGCACAAATAGACCCTAGTTAATTAAAATGAAATACCAGGATATTTTGTATGAAATTAATTTTAAATTGTTTTTTTTGTTTTTATATACATCATTTATATACTGATAATTGAATAAAATGAAATTCAATTCTTACTTGTTTAAATCTCGTAGCAATTTATAACTTACATCCAATTCTGTTTCGGATTCAGGTAAACCTAGTAATCCTCCTTCTGTTTCTTCCCCAGCTTTTTCTATTTCATCAATAATGGGTCTAATACCTGCTTGTGGTCTTTCACGTATAATATAATTTCTTGTGGAAGCCCCAAAATGAAAACTAGAATCAATAGGTAATTGAGTTGGTTTATATGGTTCTAAACGTAAAGAACCAATAAAAGTTCCATGTGCTACAAATTAATAAGCTTAGGATGTAATTACAGTATCTAAAACAAAAACTTACTGCTTCCTAAATCAACTAAAAATGCTCTATTTAAATGTTTATGGTAGACCAGTGCTGAATGTACTCTCGAACAGGAAGCATGATCTATACAAAAATCGTTCATTTGAGAATTTCGACCAAACAAATAACATTTTTTCTCGTCTATCATTAATTTTTGTATTAGTTTTTCACCTTTTAAAACATCTAAATGTAATCCAACTGGGGGTTTACCAGCCCTAAAATAAATAAAAGCAACATAACCTCAAACAATAATAAAAAAAAAATAGAAATAAAATTACAAATTAATAATAATAAATAGTTAAAATATATACCAGCTAGGCACTTCGTAATGATTAGCCATTTTCAGAACATATACTTATTTCCATCTAATTATTTAAATTCATAACTTGACAATAAATAAAGCTTGCCATTGCGCTATAGCTATCTATACCACTATACACATGTGTATTGTAAATTGTAAATACCTAGCAGGGAATGGCAGTGAATTGAATAGGTAGGTATATTAAAACGAACATGCGTTATGTAGCTATTTGCTGTATTTAAATTGCTTAACTTATGATGTGGCAAATCTCTTTTATTTGACAAATAAATAAAAAGCATTCCTTGCAGTTTTGTTATTAGTTATTACTAATAAATAACTAATAAGTTATTAGTAAATAACTTAGAGTCATAGCGGTCATAGCTTATTATTAGTAAGTAGGTAAGTAGAGGTAAATAAATTAAAAGCCAAACACAATTGTGTGATTTTCACAATTATTTTATTTATACCTACTCGTAGTAACAATTATTTTCCCAACTCTGTGGCTTCTTCAGATAAATAAATCTGAAGAAGCCACAATAAATATTTTTGGTTGTTTCGTATTTAATTTTACAATGGATTTTCATCAGTAAAGGCCACATCAGTTAATTATAGATAATATTTATTAATATTGTGCAGTTTCAAAACGACTCCAAATTTTTTACAAAAGTTTGGCTTTATAAATCGATCTTTTTATGAATACCGTATTGCAAAACTGTTACAGCTTTAAATATTTTCAAAGACAATTTAAATGTTTTTAAAACACTAACGATATTACGGTAATATCGTTAGTGTTTTAAAAACATTTAAATTGTCTTTGAAAATATTTAAAGCTGTAACAGTTTTGCAATAGTTTTGCAACTAAAATATTTAATTTGCTTTTTTAGTACTTTACAGTGGTAATATTATTACCACTGTAAAGTACTAAAAAAGCAAATTAAATATTTTAGTTTGTTCTGAAGACTTAATAGGTTTACAAGGTTACTTAAAAATTTGGTAGGTATATAACTAATTGGTTTGAAAATGCAATAATGCTGAAATGAGTACTTTTTTGCGAATTAATTAATTTACATTTGTAAAACACATAAAAGAACTGGCACAAGGTGCTGATTTTGTCCAAATAAAATAATCGTGATAAACACCTAAAGTTCATAAAGTATTTCTTCGCAGGTACAGCAGAGCCAAATTTAAGGCATAAGAATACCTTAAAATGACTAACGTGTATAGTATTAGGTAAAGTGCGTATTTATGTGTGTTAGAGATTAAGTACGATTTGCGGTTCGGACTTTGAGCAGTACGAAGTGCAAAGAATCTCTGAGGAGCTGAGAAGCCCGTCAATTGGATATTAATAAGAATTTCTTTTAGTGTGTGATAAATTTAAAAGAAAAAAAAGTAAAAATTTATAGTATAACAAGCAGGTCCATGTGCCATTAGATAGATCTTCCTAAGTAATAACACCAATAACCTTTAAAATAGAGCCATTGCTATAGAAAACCACACAAACATTTTCATGTAGTTTCCATTTAAAGACATACTAGCACATAAGTCATAACTAGGGACCGGACACGAGAGGCCGATGATTCATCGTCCACGGACGTGCTATTGAAAATTTGTATTTTTAAAGAATTTTTAATTTTATTTATATAATTGGAAAACAAACGGGTGGTGATCTACAAAATACGAAATAATCAAAATGTATATTTCATTTTGATTTGTTCATTTTGTAGTTCAAGTTGAGTAAAGGAGTATTAATATTAACTAGCAATACTTTCTCAAGATTCTCTTCTGTAAAATTTGTTCTCTTTGAATGAAATACATCTTTGTAGATAGGAAACGTCCTTTCTAAATCGCAACTGGTTATAGGTGCATACTGGAAATATTCTTTTATTTCAGCGTATTTAGCAGTTAAATTTTGAGGTATTGTTCCCATACACAATTGCCGCAATATTATTAAATCTGGATTTCTACTAAAAACCGCGTCTACATTTTGCCGAAGGCCACATCTGAAGTCACTTGAAATATTTTCCAAATTATTAATAGCCACATCTAATGTGGTTACTCCATCATTTAATTTGAAATTTTGATTTTCAAAATAAGTGATTAGTTGTGGCAAATTTCCAAAGTGTTCCTCAAGAAAGTACAACTGATTTTTTAAATTTGGAATTTGTATTAGTTTCTTGCACTCAGAAATACTTCGAGCATCGTCATTTAAACATGTAACGAAATTTTGTAAACTATCGAAATTCTCTACATAAAAACTAGTAGCTTCCAACCATGTTCCCCATCCAGTTATTCCTGGAGTGGGAGGCAGTGACAAAGATGGAAGTTTTTCCCTGTAAACACAATTAATATGCAGCATATTAGAATATGTTTCCTCAGAGGTATGTGCGGATTGAAAAGCTTTTTCGTCTGAAAATACCACGTTGTCTCAAAAGTCATCCTGGCGTGTTATGTACCCAAGCAAATTGTAACCTTTCTTGATTATTAGATAACATCAGTTAGCCAAATTTTATTTGTAGCACAGCGATTTTTTAATTCTGACTCTCGGACTCTCGTTGAGCCATAGTACTTGAACCGGGAAATTCTGTGTCTTGTGCAGCTCTTATTGCCGTTTCAAAAGGGTTTCTTCTAAGAAAATTAACTGATTCAGTATCTTGAAGCGTGCTCGAAATTTTTGGTCGACATGATCCCCGTTTTCTGTCTATAACACCATTTCCTTCGATCTTTTTCTTTGTGCATAATATTATCGTTTTACCGTTTGCAATTTTTCGAATACTTACCGAATCATTTACAGGAGCTTGAATCATAGCTTTCAGCATATTATTTAATTGCGGCATCGTAAACCCCAATAATACTTTTAAATTATTTTATTAATTTAAATGACGTGAACGTTGATGAGAAAATGACAGACGCTTATTTGACATTTATATGTTATTTGAATATTTAAATTTGTTGTACTACAATTAATACATATCTACATTCACGCAGCCCAATTTAAATCGATTGAAATATGACTGTACACTGCGCAACATGTAAAATTCGTACAACTCTTATGAGCATAAAATCGAGTTTTTTAGTTGCGTAAACGGGACAAATATATCATACTATCAGTTATAGACTTTATAGGTTATACATACATTGCAATACCTATAAATTAAGTCATATTTGACAAGTCGAATTTGATAAGCCTGACTTACATTGATAATATGTTTAGTGTACGGGTTTTATATGTCGGGCAGCGTACCACGTTTTTAAAATTCGATAGTAGGTAAACTGGCACACAAAAAACTGACCCATCCTATTGATATTTAATAAGATTTTGAGTATATTTACATGGTGTGAATTTGGAGGTTATACCTACTTCCTACTTCATTTAAGTAGACCAGTAGTAATATTATGACCTATTATATGACACATTATGACAGCTATAATAATTATTATTTTGACATATTGAAGATCGTTTTATAAAGCAAAAAAAGAGTTGATCACTTTTTTTTTTGGCCGCCAGTTTACATATATTAGCGATAATATTTTCCTTTCAATTATCATTTAATATAATATATGGATCTTATAACAAGTGTTCATTTGAAAAGTCAATCTAGTAGCATGTGATTTACTGAGAAAATTTTGAAGTATGTCGTAAATTAAAATTTAAAATTACTACTTAACCTACGAAGTCGTATATTTTGATAGTTTCATACATACAAATAAATAACAAATAATAGGTATTTATTGAAAACTATAACAAATGTTGAAAATGTTGTCCTTCAAGATCAATGCACTTTAAAATCCTCCGTTCAAAATTTCTGATGATATTCTGCAACATTACTGGATTGTTATTAATTTCCATGCATTTCTGTTCGATTCTCTGTAGCATATCATAAAATATCATTCAAATTCAATATAGGTGTTATTTTTTAGATAAGGCCACAAAAAGAAGTCGCAAGGTGTTAAATCGCATGAACGTGTAGGCCAGGCAATTTCAGTATTTCGACTAATTATACGCTCATCAAAAAATTCTGTTAAATAATCCAAAGATTCTGCAGTACAGTGGCAAGGTGCTCCGTCTTGTTGGATATATGCATTTTGTAATTCATCATCATGAAACTGATTGACAAATGGTTGTAAAATTTCCTTACGGTACCTTTGAACAGTTAACGTTCCCTGAAAAAATATTGGTCCAATGATTCGCCTTTGGCTTATCGCTGACCAAACACCAATTTTCTCTGGATGTAGCGATTCTTCATTAATTACATGTGGATTTTCACTACTCCAAATTCTTATATTTTGTGAATTTAGGTATCCCGTTTTATAAAACCATGCTTCATCAGTAAAGATGACTCTTTGCGAAAGTTCTCCATTATTGTTCATATTTACAAACCAATTACAAAACTGTAGTCTACGTGGGTAATCAATTTCTAACAATTCTTGTACTGCTGTGACACGGTATGGATAAAGTTACATATCTTTTTTTAATAACAAGTGAGTTGTGCCAACAGAAAGGTTTATTTGTTGACTCAAATGTCGAATAGATGTTTGTGGTTCATTTTCCATTATTTATTCAACACGATTGACAACTTGAGGTGTACGTTTCTTAACTGCTCCGCTGCCTGATTTTCTTAAGAGACTACCAGTTTCAGAAAAAAGTTTTAAAGTTCTATCCAAAGTATTCTTAAATTTTATATAATCTATTACAAAATGTTAAAACTCAACTTGAAATTCTACCATGCAATCTTGAACTGAATAAATCCATAAACCATCAATTTTATTACTACATACTTCGAATATAAGCCTGGACTAAAAAAATTTTATGTTCTAAAGTGAAAGCCATTTTAAAAATGAGAAACAATTTATTTAAACCAGAATCGACTCACGATTATTTTATGCACTAACTGATATTTGTGATTGACATTATCAAATGTCATTTGTATTTACGTTTACGGAACAACAAACACATACTAAAAATATATGATCAAAAAGTCTTTGGACCGCGATAGCCATGGAGTGTAAAAACCATCTATAGAATTATTTACTTCTGTATTTTAAAGTACACATAAGTCACAAATAAAATAGATTTTAGGTTATGGTAATTATTGCTCTTTATGTATATTTTATGACCATCTGACTTGAAAGTTGTCAAGTAAATGTCAAAACTAATTGAAATAAATAATTTCATAGATATCTCGTAAATTCCACGGCAATAGCGATCCAAAGACTTTTTGATCATACGATATATTTGCGTTTTATTCTATCAAAATTTCAAAGTAACCTAGATTGACTTTTCAAATGAACACTTGTTATATACTTGAAGAGCGTAAAAACCAATGCTTCATACGATAGCTTTGACGTACTATATCCATTATGTATAGTTGTTACCTATAGTATATACAACGAGACTATAAATGATTGTAAATATTCGACTTACGTTGGAAACACTTCTGTAATTTTATGTTAGCACACCTGATTTTTAACGCATCCATATGACACAAATGTCATAACCTACAAAGTTGTACCTATATACGAATATCCAGGCAAGCCAATTTTTCAGTGTTGCCAAAGTAAATATTTGTTACAAACATTTATAGTCACGTAGTACAACGTACAACGTGACTATAAATGTTGTGTATAATCGTTTGTGTATCTTTATGTACTCCTTTAATCAAAGCAGTAATATAATAAAAATCATGAACGCTTTATCTTTTAACACATTAGAATTTTAGAAGTACAATTTTAGTATTTGGTCATTGCTCCATTACAGCCAATTACATTTTGTAAACGTCGCGGCATTGACAGCACCAAATCCCGAGTAAATTCCGGGGTGATTTCTTGCCATGCTTCCATAATGCGTGCTGTAGTTCAAAGCGATTATGTCTAAAATTAGCGGTGTGTATAATTTTCGTTAATCTTTACTTGTGTCGCGTAATCGTATGCACTCTTCTGGAGCGCTTAATAATATCTTACGTGACGCTGCAAATGTGGTGGTATCCAATAGAAAAGTCAGAAGGAAATTAAATAGGTTTAATGGTTTAATAGGTAGCATGGCTTGTTCCAAAATTCTTCTATACATTTCACCACATAATTTTCCTCTAATATAACACATACACCTGGACCTCTGGCACTAATCCATGCCGGAAAATGACTACTTCGATTGACGGATGATACATATTTTGGATCATTCCGCATTTTTGGCGGTCGATAAACACCAATATGACCATTATGAAAGGACTGGAAAGCTTTCTCGTCTGAGAAAACTATATTATTCCAAATATCATGCTGGTTAACATATTGCGGAGCAATTGCCAATCTTATTTGCTTATTATCTTTCGTCAAAAATATCTTATTTGCGCTACAGCAATATTTTAATTCCGTTTCAGCAATTCATTTTTGGGTAGTTCTGATGCTACCAGGAAAATTAGTTACTTCTTTTGTTTCTACTTTTTTTTGGTCTTATAGATGTATCAAAGGTGTGTTCTCAGTAGATGTCAATTTACCAGTACTGGGCTTGTTCCAAATAAAAAAAATTAATTTTTTTAAAGGATCTACAATTTACCGACTCAAGGAGTAATTTATCAAATACTTGAAAAATTTTGTGAACGAGTATTTTAGGAATCGGTTATTTTTATTTTTTGAGGGTGGTGCTCAGACAGCCCTGAGGGTATCTGCTACAGACCCCTTCAAATATTCAAAATTTATTTTATCATCAACATGTCTTTGTGAACGTAAACATGTAACGTCAAACGTAAAGGTGAACACTGAACGTAACATAAAACGAATGATTGAACGTAATAGTTCTAGTGTTAACGTTAAAATAAAAGTACATATTAATAAACATTTTTTTGAATAAAAATATTCAACAATAAAAAAATTAATTAGTTACATAATTATTTTAGATATAAATAAATTGGTATGGATTCTAACCAATGATTTTTTAAGGGTCCTCAATTCACCGACCCAAGGAGGCCACATTTTGGGACCTCCTAATAAAAATTTTGTGTCAATATTGATCCTCTAAAATTGTGAATGAGTATTTTTAGAATTGGAAAAATAATTTTAATATTTGAAAATAATATTTAGGATTGGTTTCCTGAATATTGAAGATTCAAAAAAAATCAATGCAAAATACACATTCACTCGTTCAAACTCAAAATTACATTTAATATCAGATTTTTGAAATACCACGAAATCGTGAACCTCTAAAAATAACTATATTTTCTAGTTTTACTGCTGTTCATCATTAATAAATATTGTTTGTTTGTCTATTTTTTGAGGCTGGCTCTCAAGTCCACCCCTGAGAGTATCTGCTATAGACCCCTTCAAATATTCAAAACCTATTTTATCATCATCAACATGTCTTTGTGAACGTAAACATGTAATGTTAAACGTAAAGGTGAACACTGAACGTAACATAAAACGTAAACATTGAACGTAATATAAACGTAATAGTTCTAGTAACATAATATCCAACGTCAAAGAAATGAAGTGTATTAATAACTTTTTGCTAAAAAATTCAATGATAAAAAATAAATTAGTTACATAATTATTTTAAATATAAATAAATTGGAATGGATTCTACAATCTCAGTCAATTGAACAACAGAACTCAAAATTAGTCCCTATATTTATGTCCACAACTGTATATAAAATTTTATTTTACAATTAGCTGCCTAGATGCATAGACAACCCAGGTTACAGTATTTTGTTTGCCATGCGCGAACGTATGGATAAGAAAAGTAGCAGTGTAGCACGCAACCATTTTGAAAACATTGTGAATTATCTGGAGATACCTAGTTTTCTGCGTTTAAAATAAAATATGGATGATAGTTATCCTGGTTCACTTAAACGAGCCAAACGTCTAAAACTAGAAAGAAAAGAGGAAATCAAAATATACCCCAACCTGTACAATAGTAAGTATAAATTAAGTGATATAAAAAATGTATTTTTTATAGATTTATTTTCCTTTATTCGTTTGTATAGAAATTTGATATATTTCTACATTACTATACTGTTTGTCAATATTTTAGGTAATATGCCAAACGAAATATTCTGTGATGATCAAAATGATAACAAAAAATTGGAGTTGGTATTTAAAAGATATTGCCCACAGCATTTTACAATACACAGCATAGAATTTGTAAAATATAAAATGCCACCAGTATGTCGCGTCCGCATTGGGTATCAAGCTGAGGCAGATGATCTCCCAGGCGAGGGAGATGCTTTAAAAACATTAACTTCCTTGTTGTTAAAGCATGAACCAAATAATTGCATTATATTAGATCGTTGGTTGATCGAGAATAAAAAAATAATCATTGACTATGGACTAATAGGTTGCGAGTGCAATGCACCGAATTTTAGTGGCCTCAATGTGGAAGACCTGCACATTTAGAATATGAGATAGGCAGTAAGTTATTGATTTTAGAAATTATTTACACCAGCTTTATTTTTTTTTTATTTTAGGTTGGATTAGATTAAATAAAGTAAATATTGGTATTTTCTGTATAACTATAAACTTAGGACATATAAATCGTTATAAACGCTACAGCGTTTTACTGTTATAGGATTAGATTAAATAAAGTAAATATTGGTATTTTCTGTATAACTATAAACTTAGGACATATAAATCATTATAAAGGCTACAGCATTTTACTGTTTACCTATGTATACATTTCTTACAGCATTTAACTGTTTACCTATGTATACATTTTTAATACATATAAATGATGATTACAATTAAAAAAGGTTCGTCAATAATTTTACAGGACAAATCAAAAATAGTTTATACATTTTTTAATTCCCATATTAGCTGCAGCTGCTGGGCCAATCTTAGCAAATATTTTAAACAAAGTTGTTGACACAATAGATGATAAAATTAAAGGTAGGTCATTAACATTAGAACTTCCTAATCAACCTCCAATTCCTTTAAAGAAAACATTGTCTCAAAAAGATAAAGACACAATAGAAAAAAATAATAGAGCACTTATGAATATGAATAATAAAGAGGATTCAGATTGTGATGATGATATTCCATTATTATGTTTTGATAAAAGTAAACAAGTTGAAAATATCAATCCAACAGACGAAATTAAGAAATTATTAAATATACAAGATCCTCGATTATTCGAAACAAAATCATAAATGTTTTGTCTCTGATGTTAAATAACAAACGTATAAAAATAATAAACACCACCAACCACAATTTACATCATTAGAATTTTGAAATTTATAATTATTATGAGTTACTATATAACTTTTTTGAATTATAAATTTTTCTGGTAATGAATTACCAAATGAATCAAAGAAATTCACTAATTTATTAGTATTATCTACATACATAGCAACCCAATGTGTTCCAGTATTCCAATCTAAATTAAAAATGTTATACTTATTTAGATTATCTATTCCACCGTATGTTAACAATTTATCTGAACTTATGTTTATTTCCTCGTTTGTAATTAATTTAAAAATATTCTCCAAGTCAATATTTGATAATACTATCTTATTATCATTTTTACATTTATTGATTAAATAATTTAAAATAATATTCTTCATTTATAATACTTTGAAAATTCTTTCAATGGAGACTGTGGTTAAATAATAATTTAAAAAAGGTATATAACCCCTTACCACAATTATTAGTCGTATCCTAAATACGTATTTCGACAACTAAGTTGTCATCATCAGTAGGTAAAAACTACTAGTTAAAAGTCACACATGGGGCACAGTAAAGTAAAATAAAACGCTTCCGCACAACTACTATACACTGCAACCCTGTAAAGACTGAGTCTTATATTAAAGTATTATGAGTATTATATTAAATTTAAGTTATTTGTCTCTCAGTAAAATATTTATTACAAATATTACATTTAATTTTATTTTGACGTTTTTTATTTTTCATATATATATCATCATCAAAGGGAAATAAATCTGCTAATATTTTGGTTTCCTTGGATTTTCTTATTAGTTCTTTTTGTTTATCGATACGCTCAAGCAAATCAGATTTTTTTCTATATTTTGATAAATTTTTAATTCCCATTGATTTTGCAATAGTTTGTAGTTCATACAAATACATTTATTATTATAAAAAAATTTCAGTAATATATTTAGTCACAATTCAATATAATATAGCCCAAATATGTTTCAACTAACTCATTCCGATTTGAAATATTAATAAATTTTTTATGTAATAAATAGATGGCGAATTTGAAAGAGCTTAGGACAATTGCCAGAAATCTAAATATTACTAAAATACATAAACTTAAAAAAGATCAGCTGATAGCAGCTATTACTAAAGTAAGACATGATAACCCCATTATTAAAACAATTAAACCTACATTAAAAAATTTAGAAAAAGTTTTAAGAAAAACATATACTGTTAAAGAATTCAATAACATAAAAAAAGAGCAGATAAATGATACTCTTACAAGATTAATAGATGGTAATAAAAATTTATTATTGAAGATTACTGTAAAAGAATTAAAAAGATTAGCAAAGGGTAGAATTACAAAATACTATAACTTAAATAAAGAATCTTTAATAGAAAGAATAAGCCAAACATATCCAGATTTATTAAATGATTATTATAAAAAAGATATAAATAAAGCTCTAAGAACAATATATTCTAGTGACGATATTAAAAAAGCAAAAGAGGATGATTGGATAAATAAAATGAAAGATATTATAAAAATAAATCAACCTAATCAAATATTTGAAGATATTCCAATCACTGAACAACCAATTAGATGTGATGAATGTGGAAAAATGATAACAAAGAAACGCCTTAATTTACATAAATCAAAACATGTCATAACGGATGATGTTTTCGAACTTGAAACCAGTTTTAAATCTAGAATAGTTACATATAGACATAATAATAATAACCCAAAAATAACTAATGAATATAGTTATATGGAATATTTAAAAGATAGGGCTATTGGTTTAATTAATAAATGGTTAATAAAACATAATATAAAGATAAATCTTAATATGAATATAGAATTTAAAGATGTATCTAATCCTAATAATGTAATAGATCGAGCAATACAACTTAGAAATGTAGAACTATATAAGAGTGATAATTTGGAAATATATTGGGATAATCAAAGAGAAATATTTACACAAAAAGTAGTAGATTTTCAAAATACTGAAGGATCATTTTGGGAATTAAATAATGTTCATAGTTTACTTATAAATATCAATAAATTTACTCCTTTAGGTGGTAGTTCATATATTGAACTGCCTGAGTGGATTAAGAACACAAAATTTTGTATAAATATAAAAAATAGAGATAATCAATGTTTTAAATGGAGTATATTATCTGCTTTACATCCTCAGAATAATCATGGCGAAAGAGTTAGTCTCTATTATAGATATGAGAATGAACTATGAACTATTATTCAATGATATTGAATTTCCAGTTAGAATACAAGATATAAAAAAGTTTGAATCATTAAATCGAATTAATGTTTATGTGTTTACATATGAAGGTAATAAAATATATCCATTACCTACTTACAAAAAATAAGAAACAATATGAAAGGTTTGTAGATTTATTATATTTCAAAGATGGTGATAATTCACATTATTGTTGGATTAAGAATCTTAGCAGATTATTTAATAAACAAATAAATTCTGATGGACATAAGAAATTATTTTGTAGAGGATGTTTAAATTATGTTACAGATAATGAAGAACATTTAAATAATCATAAATTAATATGTAATACAACTGAAGTATGTTTACCAAAATTACCATGTATCAAATACAATTGCTCTGAATGTAAGAAATGCAAAACTAATGATATAAATGAAATAAATTTACATGTAGAAAAATGTGGTGGTACTGTTTTAAGTATTTATCCAAAAATAAAATTTATTAATTATCAAAAAATGGTCAAACATCCATATGTTATATATTCAGATTTTGAAGCTTTATTACTTTCAATTCAAGGATGTGAACCAAATCCAAAAGAATCATATACAAGAAAGAAACAAATTCATAAACCTATTAGTTATGGATTTTATATTAAAAGCAGAAATAATGATATAGAAAATCCTTTATATATATATATAGAAATGAAGAAGATATTTCTAAACATTATTTAGAAGACATAATTAGATGGGGTAAAAAATTACATACATTACTAAAGAAAAATAAAAAAATGACAAAGTTTAATAAAAATGAATTTGATGAAGCAAAACGCTGTTATGTATGTGATTGTAAATTTAATGGTTTAAATAGAAAAGTTCAAGACCATGATCATTATACTGGCAGATACAGAGGTGCTGCATGTAATAACTGCAATTTAAAAATGAAACAGCCAATATTTATTCCTGTATTCTTCCACAACTTGAAAAATTATGACTGTCATCTATTTATAAAAAATTTGGGATTATATAGTAAAAATATAAAAGTTATTCCAAATAATAAAGAAAAATATATTTCATTTAGTATGATGGTATTTAATGAAGATGTTGGCCAAGTTTTTGAACTTAGATTTATAGATTCATTTAGTTTTCTAAATCAAAGTATTAATGAATTGTCATCCAATCTTGCACCAGATCAGTTGAGGGAAGTAAATAAATATTTTACAAAATCTGATCTAGATATACTATTTAGAAAAGAAAATAGAAAAATAATAAGGAAAGGTATTTATCCGTATGAATATATGGATTCATATGACAAATTTGATGAAACAAGACTGCCACATATTAAACATTTCTATTCATCATTAACTAAGGAACATTTATATCAAAGGGATTATAAACATGCTTTGAAGGTTTGGAAATATTTTAATATACAAAATATTGGAGAATGGCATGATTTATATTTGAAAATGGATGTTTTATTATTAGCAGATATATTTGAAAATTTCAGAGATTTATGTTTAGAAAAATTTGAATTAGATCCGCTTGGTATTTAACAACACCAGGACTTGCATGGGATTGTATGTTAAAATATACTAAAGCAGAATTAGATTTATTACTTGATTATGAAATGTATATTTTCTTTGAGAATGGTATAAGAGGTGGCATATCTCAATGTTCTAATAGATATGCTAATTCTAATAATTCACAAATCAGTTACCTTGATGCTAATAATTTATATGGTTGGGCTATGTCTCAAAAAATGCCATACAAGAATTTTAAATGGATTTATGATATAAATCTAGATGAAATTTTAAATAGTGATAATGAAACTGGATATGTGTTAGAAGTTGATTTGCATTTTCCAAAAGAGTTGCATGATAAATTTAGTGATCTGCCTCTTGCTCCAGAAAATAAACCACCTCCAAATAGTAAAGTAAATAAATTTATTTGTGATTTCCATGATAAGAAAAAATATATAGTACATTATAAAACATTAAAACTTTATAAAGATTTAGGAATTGAAATAACCAAGGTGCATAGAGGAATTAAATTTACTCAAATAGATTTTATAAGACCATATGTTCAATTTTGTACTATACAAAGACAAAAATCAAAGAATGAATTTGAAGTTGGGTTTTGGAAATTGATGGTAAATGCAATTTTTGGTAAAAGTATGGAATCAGTTAGAAAAAGACAAAATCTTAAACTTTATTCAAGCGAGTTTAAAGCACAAAGATCTGTATCCATGTACATGGATACAGATTCTTTAATCTATCATTTTAAAGAAGATTTTAATAAATTTATCAAAGATAATCCAGATTTATTTGATACATCTAATTATCCAAAATATCATGAACTGTATAGTGAAAAAAATAAAAAAGTAATTGGAAAATTTAAAGATGAACTCGGTGGAAAAAAGATACTTGAATTTGTTGGATTAAGATCTAAATCATATGCATATAGAGATAATAATGTGCATAAAAAGTTGAAAGGAATTAAAAAATCTGTACTTGACAAAGAAATTAAATTTCAGCATTATAAAAAATGTTTGTTTGATCAAAAGGAATATTTTCATAAACAAAGTGTTATTAGGAGCTATGATCATAATATATACACTGAGGAATTAAATAAAAAATCATTGTGTTGGAGAGATGATAAAAGATGTATCCAACAAAATAGTACTGACACATTGGCTTGGGGGCATTGGAGAATTGAAAGCAATTGAAATTTATTGTACTTGTGTAAATTTATAATTTTTATCAACAATGACTTTTATTGGAAAGAACTTCTCTTTTTTCATAATTTGATAGCTAATGATATAATTAAACAACATATCAATTTTATCTATATAGTTTTTATTTATTCTATATTTCTTATTCTTTACAAATACTATATAATCAAATGAATTTGTTAGAATGTTTTCAAATTTTGAAAGGTTTGTAATGAACAATATTTTATTTATTGGTAGCCTAGGTAATGAGTTATTTGAATTTATGTACTTCGTCGGATCATTATTAAGCGATTTAATTTCCTTCGTGTAACTTTTGTCAACGCTTAACTGCGAGAATGTTGATTGATTAGAATCCATACCAATTTATTTATATTTAAAATAATTATGTAACTAATTAATTTTTTTATTGAATATTTTTATTCAAAAAAATGTTTATTAATATGTACTTTTATTTTAACGTTAACACTAGAACTATTACGTTCAATCATTACGTTTTATGTTACGTTCAGTGTTCACCTTTACGTTTGACGTTACATGTTTACGTTCACAAAGACATGTTGATGATAAAATAAATTTTGAATATTTGAAGGGGTCTTTAGCAGATACCCTCAGGGGTGTCTGAGCACCACCCTCAAAAAATAAAAATAACCGATTCTTAAAATACTCGTTCACAAAGTTTTTCAAGTATTTGATAAATTACTCCTTGAGTCGGTAAATTGTAGATCCTTTAAAAAAATTAATTTTTTTTATTTGGAACAAAATCTGCTGGCCCAGTACTGGTAAATTGACATCTACTGTTCTCTAATAAAATTTACCAGTTCTTCATCTTGCTCCCGAGATGATATTTTTCGCTGTCCTGAACCATTTTTTCGGAGAAAGACTACATTTTGCAAACGTTTTTTGGTTCGTTGCACTGTATTTTTACTTATGTTTAGTTCACCCGCAATTCTTCTAACAGTCCATCCCTCCTGAAGTCGCGTTATTAAAAGACTCTTAAGCTGGTTCAAATTTTAAATTACTTTATTTAACTGTCATGTTAGTTGTCAGGAGTTGTCAGATGCGTTCAGATTTACACTAAACAAAATACTCGTGTACCCGTTTTTTAGGCGCCGATAGTACCTCACAAACACATGATTATTTACATTGTTTGTTATGGGATTTCTGTGCAGCTATAAGAACCAATTGGTACCTAATTCTTCCCAAAGGGACAATAACAAACCATTTGAACTTATTTTCAATAGTTTGCAAGTTAGGTTTGATAGATTATTTTACGTTGATATATCCAAGAGTTTATTTGAGAAGATGCCTAAACAAGTTCTGTTCTGTGCCTCAATGTAATTCATGGCGTTAGCGTACGCCTAATATTAGTTTTCATGTATTTCGTGGCCCCAAGCAAACAATTCAAATTATAGACGATTTAGAGCAGAAGAAAATTATTAACACAAGTGGATAAGAAAATTAAAAATTGGTAAATCTATAAGCCAATATATGGTTGTATGTTCCTGACATTTTGAAAATATAGATTTCTTTTCCAGGTAAAAATAAAACAATTGTCTAGATATATTAAGGTAATAGTGTATGATTTAACAGCTACTTCAAAAAATTTAAAACGGAAATTGAAGCCAACTACAATTCCCTCAAGTATTTGCCAACAGGTGCAGTGAAAACAGTTGAGAAGCCTCGTCTAGCCTGCAGGAACTAGGCAGAATATGATGAATCTCTAATGATACCAGTCAGTGAAGCAGTATGTATTTCTGAGGTAGAGAATAAGGAATTTCTTGATGAGAGATATATTGAACGAGAATGGAAGCAGCATTTACATTGCTTAACATATTGATGATTGAATGATTAAAGCATAAACTGTACACATCCGCACTAGTTTGCTTTTGTTTGTCATACAACACATAATTAAATGCCCTGAATTATATACTTGTTCTCCTTCGTGTATGCGGCTTGAATTAGTGTTACCCTCCAAATATCTAAAACTTAGAGAAACTCTATTCTGAGAGTGGCAAAGTACCCATAATATTTTTACGATGAACCAAAGAAAAAGAAAAAAAACATATACCTAATAGATCAATCTTAAAAGGCTTGACTTGTATACATTCGGGTTTGTTATTGTCCTTTAGGCCACTTTCATATTTTAACCATAGAAGCGCCGTAATCTTAAAAAGAATTGCCAATAGAAAGGCAGTATTAGAAATCACTCAGTGATCACGCGTTTTTGCTACTCTATACGTTTAGTGAATATAGTATAAGTTCAATCAACACTTTAATTATATGAAAGGACACCTGCGACTGTTGAGGAGTATAAATATTCTCATCCACATGGGAATGGGAAAACTCTGTGATCGTCTACTGTGCAATGTACGCCCGGCCTAACCATGCAGTGAAGCCCCTACGTTGAGTCATGGGGCTTGGGCTGTTCTTTCAGTTGAGTGAGAACCAAATGTCAGTTCACATGGCCATTATGTCATATGTTAACATATGACTCGCCCATAGAGTGTTGCTCCCCACGTTTTCACTTTTTCACTCTTTATCTGTTCAAAATTGACAAGTTTTTCTCTTATATTTGAACGCGGAATAAAAAAACACCTGATGGATAATGAAAACCATTAATAATGCAGGAGAATGTATTGTTGAATCTCTGTTAGATCTGGAAAAAAATTCTTCGCATCAATAGGAAAAGGATTGCTACTGATTTAGGTATAATATTAAAGATTATTACGATAACAAGTAAACTAACAGTTAATCTATAATTTTATTAATTGCACATTTTTACAGCTTCAACACCTAATGATAATACATTAATTGTGTTTTTATAACTAGTTACGTAATGCTACATACCTACAACTCTCACTGATATGTATGAAATATAAAACAACATAAAAAATCTACAATCAATTTCACAATATTTGATACAAAAGCTATTTATAAAATAACTAAATGATTTTTTCTATTTTGCGTTCGAAATGAACTCATTATGAAACCAAAAACAGTATCGAAATGAGCTCTATTTCGATACACTTTTTTTCATTTTTGAATGTTGGCGTTGTTCGAATACAGAAATAAATATCATTGCTGTCATATGATTTTAAGAATTTATGTACATTTGACAGATATGATATATGTTCATATTTTACACAAACAACGTATGTTGTATACAATTGACAACAACATGTATATGTTTCTATGTCACTCATGTTTATATTTTTAAATGAAATATCAAGTAATGTTAACGAAAATTAATAAATAATATGTAATATAATATACTTCGCGGATAGCAAGATTTAAATTTGAAAATGTCAAGTATCAATGTGACCAACTGCATGCTTTATATAAAAATTAAACTCTGAACTTTCAAATTAAATAATTCCAATTTAAGCAATTTATTAATGTAAAAAACGCAAAATAGAAAAAATAGTATAAAAAACTCGTTTCATACGGCCTTTTGCCGCACTCGCTCTTTAGAAAACTCGCCGCAAGCGGCTCGTTTTCTAAACTGATCTCGTGCGGCAAAATGGTGCCTTATGAAACTCGTTTTTTAATATACTATTTTAATGTGAAGCATACAATTAGTATTATGTAACATATTATCTTCATTTGCTCTTACGAAATTATGTTAATTACATATTTGATGATTTAAATGTTTGTATACGTATTATAATTATATAGTCCTATATTGGTCTACTTTATTTCTTTTGTAGAAATAAAATTTTCCGTTTACATAAATGTCTAATAATCGCCCTAATTTCTATATTTTCTCAAATAAAATTATTAAGTATTATTTATCAATTCAGTAGTATTACATGAGTGAGCTTATTACTTTTAACAAAAATTACATCGCATACCTTATATATACAGTGTTATGATAAAGTAACGCACAAAATTCATAAAACGTAGAATGTTCATTTTTGCAAAAAATGCAAAAACACTTCAAACAGTTTATTTTATTCCGCGTCTTTTAACATAAGTCAAAAAAATAAAACGTCAAATTTGTTAAAGTTATGACGTCATCAATATTTTTTTTAAATATGAAGCTTGGTTTTTTTTTACTTTATTTGATAAAGCTTGTTTTTCTGCATTATAAAGAAATAATTGAAGTAGGGGTCACATAAGAAAAAACTAAGAGAATTAATAAAAAACAAAATAAACTTTATTATAGTAATAACATTTAAATTAACTAAACAGTCCATTAAACCAAAACGATTTCTTACAGGAATTGTTCAAACTGTGTCCCGTTCACTATCTGACATAGGCCAAGACGATGGCAGACCTGATTTTCAGAGTCTTCGATCATCTGCGGAGTTATACGAGTCATTTCATGTCTAATTCGTTCCATTAAGTCTTCTAAATTGTCTGGTCGGTTAACGTAGACCCGACTTTTTAAATGTCCCCACAGAAAGAAATCAAGGGGGGTGAGATCAGGTGACCTAGGTGGCCACTCCATTGGTCCACGTCTTCCAATCCACCTTCCTTCAAACTGGTTATCCAGAAACCTTCGAACATTAAGACCATAATGTTGTGGTGCACCATCTTGTTGGAACCAAATACTGGGATCCAAGTTTTCCCTATTATTTGGATCCGGAAAGGCCGCAATTAGATCCGGAAGCACTGCCATAGGAAGATGTTCCAAATATCGCTCAGCTGTTAAATTCCCACGAAAGAAATAAGGACCAATAAATTTTCCCCTGACGATTCCTACCCATACATTAATTTTTTGGGGGCGCTGGGTGTGTTTTGTCTGAATCCAGTTGGTATTTTCCCGAGCCCACTAGCGACAATTGTGTCGATTTACTGTACCACTTAAATAAAACGTTGCCTCGTCTGAAAATACTACACTATTAAGCAAATTTGGATTTTCGTCACAATGCCTCATGAAGATTTCACAAAATTCCAAACGTCTGTCCGGATCATCTTCTGAGAGTTCGTGAACAAGTTGAACTTTGTATGGGTGCAGTTTTTCTTTTTTTTTTTTAAACTTTACTACAAACGACTGACTAACATCTTGTTGTAAGGCAATTTCTGCTGTAGTTGCGCGAGGGTTGTCTTCTAATGACAGCAAAATATCTAACTTTGCATCGTCGCTTATTCCCGGTCTTCCAGATTTTGGAGCATCACTTATGCTTCCTGTTTCATTAAATTTTGCAACAATTCTGCTTACTGTGCTTCTAGCAATTGGAGGTCTTTCAAAATGTGTTTCGTTAAATAAAGCAAATGCTTCTTCATGACTTCGAAGTCTATCGCCGTAACCTACCATCATTAGAATTTCTATCCTTTCTCTTTCCGTTAAAGGAGCCATCATAATAAAATTGGTATGACACTAATTGTAAGACTGACACTGACAAACAGTTGTTTTATTACTAGGTAACTTTAAGTTTTAATTCTTTTAATATTTAGTTTCTTTTCATAAATTCAAAAACTAGTTTATTTTGTTTTTTATTAATTCTCTCAGTTTTTTCTCAAGTAGAAGGGATTTGCCGATTCTGGATCCTCCTCCTCCTCTGACCTTGAACTTGACCTTATGACATCCCAACCCAACGACCTTGACCTTGAACTTGACCTTATGACGTCCCAACCCAACGACCTTGACCTTGAACTTGACCTTATGACGTCCCAACGACCTTGACCTTGAACTTGAGCTTATGACGTCCCAACCCAACGACCTTGACCTTGAACTTGACCTTATGACGTCACTTCAAGGTCATAGACCCTGCAAGGTCATTGACCTTCAATCAACTCAATGACGTCACAACCCAACTCAATGACGTAATACTTACGTAACAACCTCCTCCACACTGATATACGAGGTTCAGTCAAAAAACAATGACATCATAACAGACATTACACAAGTAGCAGCTAGCAGGTAGCAGTTAGCAGGTAGCAGTTAGCAGGTAACAGGTAGCAGGTAGCAGTTAGCAGGTAGCAGGCAGCAGGTAGCAGTTAGCAGGTAGTAGGTAGCAGTTAGCAGGTAGCAGGTAGCAGTTAGCAGGTAGCAGTTAGCAGGTAGCAGTTAGCAGGTAGCAGGTAGGAGGTAGCAGGTAGCACAATATTATAATTGCCTTTAAATTGATAATCGCGAAACAAGATTTTACATGAATTTTTAGCAACTCAGTTAATTATATATCTGAAACGCCACAAGGATACATAACAACCTCCTCCTCATACCAATACCAGTATCAGTAAAAAAAGCAAAAAAAGAAAAAAAGACTTACTAGATCTCTGAAACATAACCACACACACCCCCCTCTAGTGGGGCCACCGAAACATAACCTCACAATAAAAACATAACCTCACAATAAAACACAACCGCACTCGTTGAAAGCTAGATGAACACTGAAGGAAGTTACATCCGGCGCGCTATATAATTAAGATAACAATTAAAATGCGCAATACATTATTTTCTAAAACCAGCTTTAGGAAATTATTACGTCATATTTTTTTAAACATGATAGGACACGATTTTTCTCGGTGAAACCTGTCTAGGCACTTTAAATATTTCACTATTAAGAGAGCAATAAATGAAAGAGGAAAATATGTTTAAATATTTATTATATAAACTATATACAAGGTAAATCACAATAATATAAAATATGGTAAATATAAATTACAATATACTGTTATACATGTTTTTATATAAAAATTCACACAAAATTTTAACATTTTTTACCGTACAAGAACAATTGGCTTCTTCATGATAAAAACACGGTTCATCAGTCTTAACTAAAACGGGTACATTGTCCGCATATTCTAAGTTGATTACATCTATATTTACAATAGTTTTCAAATAGTCACACTTTTGCCGACCCTTTACATATATTTTACCAAAGTCTCTACAAATATTTTTCAAAACATTTCGTAGAGATTTCAAGTCTACGAGTCCGTCTGAATATTTAATTTTAATAATTTGACGTCTAGGAAAGTTTTTCCGAGCAGGTCTATGAAGTTCATTAACAACATCTGCTTTAGACATTTTTTTTTTACACTAACAAAGCTATATAAATCTGTGGGTATATATACAAAAAATAGTTACAAGTCTGTCATTATATTTAAATAAAAAATTATTAAAAATCAAATTTAATTCGTTCTTTTTTCAATATTATATATTGTACAATTCAATTATTAAAAATCAAATTTAATTCATTCCTTTTTCAATATCGTAAATTGTACAATTCAATTAAAAAAAAAATATCTGAACGGTTTTATATTCACGATAATTATAACTGCAGGATATACTTATCAGCGTATAATTAGAGCGTATTAAAAATAAAACTATGATACATATTTACTTCCGTTTATTTAGATAACAGAATACAGTGATATACGTTTATGCTTACTCATTAAAAAACGATATTATACAGCGATGTACATAGGTATATGCTTACACATTAAAAAAAACAAAATTATATTAAATCTCTTTTATTTTAACAAACTTAGTCATTCAAAATTTTTTTGGTTTCCAATGTATCCAAAGAGATATTTGATGTAGTCAGTAATTCTTCAATATTTTGAATTTTATCGTTTATTTCAGTTATGGTCTTGGAAATATTATTATTAAGAGTTTCCACTCTTGTTTTTAAATTTCGATAATTATTTGAATGTTCAGTTTTTGCTTTACTCAATATATTCATGTCATCTTGAATTAATGCGAATGTTTTGTTAGCGTTTGTAATTATTTCATTACGTAATTCACGCACGCTCTCTGCTATTTTTTCATTAGTTTTATTTAATTCAACAACTTTTTCATTTATCAGTTTTTCCATAGTTGAGGTGGTGCTATATTGTTTTAAAACCGATGCAATAGAATCGATATCAGCTCTCTGTTTATCAGTCAGCTGAGCATGGTTTTGAACAGTTTGTTTGAGATGGTGTAGCGCAGAGAAATTTTTTTAGGTTTTCCTTTTCCAAGTCCGCAAAAAGTTTAAGTACGTATCTTTTATTTACACTATCATCAACAGCAATAGGGTCCGCCATGAATCGAATACGTTTACCACCAATATTTACGCCACCATCGCTTGTTAGAGGGAAACCAGCCGGTCGACGCTTGAAAATTCTCTCGGCAGACGATGTGGCTGGTACTTTATTACTGTGACGTCCAAACTTGTCGGTACTCATTGCAATAATGATGAAAAAAATATATGTGAACGTTATATAATTATACCGGTCTCTCTCAACTCTTCGATTATTGCCAAAATTTCATTATTATGATTTGTATGACCCGCATTTTCCGATGCTACTAGAAGGCGTAAGCGGTCAATTAGTTCATTTATATCATCCCAATAAATATACTGATAAGGAGTGTTTTTAACAAACATATTAGCTCCTCGACCGCTCCAAGATTTTGATGGCTGCTTTTGTTTGGCTAAAGTTAATGGTTTAATTATACGTTTCCATTTTAATCCTCCATTACCCTTCAACTGTTTTACACTATCATTAGATCTACGATGCGCGCTGGTATACTCCAATATTTCATGATAGCGTTTTAACTCATCATCAGTATACTTTTTCGGATTTGATTTAAAAATAAGCTCAAAAAGGCCAGCACTACCCTCATATCGTTTTTTCCCAATTACAATACTATCTCCTTCAAATTTTACTATTTTATTTCCCAATTTCAATTTATTAACGTCTGGCTCATATGTAACACCATATGTAGAATCATAAACGTTTCTAGTATCTTTAAAGAAACCGTCTAGATAGTTTCTAGCCATAGGGTTTATATTTTCATAGAAGTCGTCGAGCACTCTCTCACTCATTGACTGATAGAGGCTTCGAAATGAGCTATCGACTGGATCTGCTGATGTGGAAGCTTCTGGAGTAGCTGTGAAAACGCTCTCATCCTCTAAAAAATCTGGCTGTCTCAATAACGATTTTGTTAATAACCTATCGGTTACCGGTGTGACAGGTCCCACCGGTGTTGTTAAATGTCTATCTTTAACATCTGGTGAAGCTGGTATCTCCTCTTTTTTAAACTGTTCAGACTTGATGTTTTCTATTTGAAATTTGTTTGCATCAACAATTTTCTTGAGGGGTTCTGATACGGGCTTGAACATTTTCTGTAGTAACTCATCTTGACCCGACCGCTGTAGTTTTAATTGTAAATGTTTTTTCCTAACAGCATCAGTAATATTAATAATTTCTCGTGTAAGTTTTTCGTTTGGAGATTTTTTTTTAATCTCCACACGCTTCAATATTTTATTTTTCTTTACCATGATAACTCTCTAACTGGCAAATCGAGACTACTAACAAACATAACTGAACGGTGCTATTTAAAATCAACTTTTTATTATAGCATAAATCCACACAAATATTGAGGCAAATCCTTCACCAAATAAACAACACAAGCCACAGCAATCGATTATTTTATTACAACAGCATACATTCTCTCCAACTATATCTGAGGGTTCCTCCATCTTAACACAACCAACTCAAACGAATATCTAGATTTGAATGTACAAAATTGATATTTACAAACTTATATAACAATCAAACTTATTTCTATATCGACCGCTATTAATGTCACTGTCCTTATCAATTATTAAAAATCCAAACCGATCTTCCAAACACTTTGCACATATAGATTTGAACTCATTAAATGTCATATCAGTACCCACGTGATCTTCATATACATGTCGAAGATTGGTATCGTCTTGTTTAAATAATATTAAAAAATTAGCGTTGTCCCTAATTAAATGTTTTGGTATGCGTGTATATGTTTGACATAAATAAAAACTATCAACACACTTATGTCGACCCATACAAAAATAACCGAATCTTATCGTGTTTATCGCAGGCTACATCATCAAATATGAATATAGAATTTGATTTAACATCTGCCGGGTCTATGATGTCATCATTTTCTTTATAGGGATAGTAGTTAATGTCAGGCAGCCTCTTCATAACATTTTCAAGGAACTGATATTTCGGTTGATAAAGAGATTTAGAGTAAACGTAAATGTTTTCGAATCGAAGTCCATTTTCATTAAACAGGAGTGACAGCATTACATTTGTTTTACCACTAGCTGAAGGGCCACATATAATACAGCGAACCGTGTCGGGTAACAGAGTACTATGTCTACGATGGGCTGTTTGACTCTCAACACACATATCTAAATTCAATATGTTCAACTGCTTCTTCTGTATTATTAAACGCATCGTTTAAAACTGAGAACTTTAGTTAAATACAAAGTACTATATACATAATGAATCAGTTCAATGTTAACATTCAAGGAAGGCGGAGGTGTTCTGAATTCTATTATTAACAATCTACCGGTTGAACTACACATACCTGGATATCAATTCTGCGGACCGGGCACAAAACTAAAGAAACGGTTAGAGCGAGGGGACAGCGGAATAAATCCATTAGATAAAGCCTGTAGAACTCATGATATTGCATATTCTAAATATAAAGATTTACAAGACAGGCATAAAGCAGATCGGATACTAGAAGAAGCAGCTTGGTCTCGAGCAACAACTAAGGATACAGCAGTTGGTGAGAAAGTTGCCTCGTGGGCAGTCACGAACGCTATGAAAGCTAAAAGAAAAATGGGAATGGGGTTAAAAAACAAAACAAAACATCCATTCAACAAGTCTATATTGTCTAAAGCAAAAGGTATACTGAAGGGATATAAAGGCGGCAAAGTTAAAGCAGGAGCGGGTTTATCATTAAAAGCCGCTAGAATTGCAATCAAGAAAGCTGGCGGTCGAAAACGCATAAAGATACCTCGAATATTACCAATACCGAAATCTGGAGGGATTTTGCCTCTGATACCGCTATTTGCAGGTTTGAGCCTCTAGGTAGCCTCGCAGGCGGAGCTGCTGGTATTGTTAGAGCAGTTGGTAAAACAAGAGAAGCCCAACAACAGATGGAGGAAGCAAATTATGGAAGCTGTCGCATTGGGAAACAAGACAGGTACCGGCCTATACCTAAAACCCTATAAGAAGGGGTTGGGTCTATATTTAAAGCCCTATTCAAAAAACTAATAAAACAGCTGCCCGATAGAGCTCTCACCGACAGAGATATTATCAAATTCGCTAGCAACATACCAAATTTTCGAGGCGTTTATATGCGAGACAATTTGCCAAAAACACCTAAACGGGTAGAGTGTTGTATTATAAATCTTGACTCGAAATTTAACCCCGGCTCACACTGGGTGGCGTTTTATAAAAATGGTTCTATAGTAAAGTATTTCGACTCGTTTGGAAATTTAAAACCGCCAATCGAGCTGATTAAATATTTTCGTAAAAATAATAAAAAAATTAAAATATTATACAACTATGATAGATATCAAAACTATAATGAAATCAATTGTGGACACCTATGTATACAATTCTTATTAGACAACAGTAATTGATATAGATTAGTATCAAAGTAAACGTTGAGGATGTCGTACACGTTCACTATAATCGGCTCGAGTTCAACTCTCTCTACTGATTATTATCCACCAATCGATTTAGACTCCAATTCTCAATACACTCTGGGCTTAATTGGTCTTAACACCATTCCGAATGTTATGGAGGGAAATAATAAGTTTTATTATGGTACCGATGATAAAGTTATCATAATCCCAGACGGTTCATATGAAATAAGCGATATTGAGGAATATATTAAGGAACAATTGTCAGTGAAAGATAATGATAATGATACATTCTCTCTCAAACCGAATAATAACACTCTGAGATGTATGTTGAAAAGCAAATTTCAAATAAATTTCAAACATAAAGATTCTATTGGCCGTATGCTAGGTTTCAGTTCTAAAATACTGACACCTAACGAGAAGCACGATTCAGATTTGCCAGTGCAGATTATAAAGGTACGAACTGTAAGAATTGAGTGTAGTATTACAACGTCAGCCTACTACGATTCACGTCTATCGCACACTCTGTATGAATTTGCTCCTCAGGTAGAGCCCGGATTTAGCATTAATATTGAACCGCAACACGTTATTTACTTGCCTGTTAATAAGCGAAACAATATAGACAACATAACTCTAACTCTAGTTGATCAAGACGGTGAACTAGTGAACTTTAGAGGAGAACAGATTGTAATTAGATTGGAGTTGAAGCGGGATGGGTCTATCGTTTAGAAATTATAAAACTTATAGACCCCTAGAACAAACAATCAGTCAATCTCCCAACAACCAACGGATAACACCTATGAACATAGCTTTCCTAAAATCTATTGGGTTGAAAGTGAAAAATGGAGGAAAAATTAGAAATTTTTCAAGGAGTAAAGTTTGATGATGCCATCATAAAAGAACAATATCACATATACTATCCAAGAACTAGCAATTTTAATCCGAACGATGAAATACGCATTTCCATTCAACATCAGGATATTTATACATTGCCGAGCAATAGCTTCATTCGAATAGAAGGTAGATTCATTGTAGATGATAAGGGGACTGGTACTTGCAAATTAACAAATAACGCATACGCGTTTCTGTTCGATCAAATGCGCTATCAAATCAACGGTGTAGAAATTGATCGATGTGTGAAACCAGGCATCACCACAACAATGAAAGCATACGTTTCTTATAGCGAGAACGAGTCTAAATTGTTAAAAATGGCCGGTTGGTGTCCATTCAAGGATGAGCAGCCTACCGTCTCGGTTGGAAAGTTTAACGCTTGCTTGCCATTAAACTTTTTTTTCGGTTTGCTAGAAGATTATAAGCACATTTTCTTAAACGTTAGTCAAGAATTAATATTGAACCGCAGTAAAACAGATGATAATTGTTATAAAAACACTCTGGCGGACGGTACGAAGAAGGCGAAATTGGAAATCGAAAAGATTGAATGGTATGTACCGCATATAAATGTTAATGATAAAACCCGCTTGAAACTACTCCATGCTCTCAAGGAAAATAAAAAGATATATATACCGTTTAGAAAGTGGGAGTTGTATGAGTTACCGGCATTGCGTGCTACAAAGACCGATATATGGCCTATTAAAACTAGCACAAATTTAGAGAAACCTCGCTATGTTATAGTAGGCTTTCAGCATAAAAAGAAGGATAATATACATGCAGATTCTTCAGATTTTAATCATTGCTCAATTACAAATATAAAATTATATTTAAATTCAGAGAGCTATCCATACTCTGCCATGAATTTGGATATGGGTCAAAAGCGATATGCTATTGCTTATCATATGTATGCAAATTTCCAGTCTAGCTATTATGGCCGACAAAACCAGCCGCTCTTAGATTATAATCAGTTCCATGATTGTGCCCTCTTCTCGATAGATGCCAGTAAACAGGCTGATAGCTTAATTAGCACTAGTGTTGATATAAAGCTTGAACTAGAATGTCAGGAGGAATTTAATGCAGATATTGTAGCATATTGTTTAATCATAAATGATAAGCTTATTGAATATGAGCCCTTAACTGGGTTGGTAAAAAAAATTATTTAAAAATTGATTTTGTAATTGTATCAAAAAAATGTAATAAAAAAATATTTTTTTTTTATAAATTTTTTCTTTATTTAAACAACACCTCGTCTAGACAATCATTCTTAATCCGACCGGCATCAGTATAACATGTTCTGCCGAGTTATATTTTTTTATTCTATACAATTCAGACTGTTTTATCGATTAACGTTAACGTTACCACTTATCTACAGCGATATGGGTATTTAGATGTGTCTGAAACATCAATCACAGATATAGTAAATGGAGTAATAAAATTTCAAGAATTTTTTAATTTAACCATCGATGGCGATCCGAATAATGAAACATTAAACTTAATGAGCAAGCCTCGGTGTGGAAGTCGAGATTTTCCGCTAGACTTTCAAGCTTATAATAAATGGAATAAGACCGATATATTCTGGTATTTTGCAATGGCTACATCTACAGTGATAAACATTACTCAAACAGCTTTCAATATATGGCAAAAGCATATAAATTTAAATTTTATATATTCAATAAAAAATCCCGATATTGTAATATCATTTCATTTAGATTTAAGTGAAAAATGGTAATCTAGATGTAATTAACTTGGAATAATATACCCGTTTTTTAGTTAAACTTGAATAAAACATCTATTAAAAATTTATTTAATTGTATAAATAATCATTATATATTAATGGATATTTGAAAAAGACATCCGCTAGACTTTCAAGCTTATAATAAATGGAATAAGACCGATATATTCTGGTATTTTGCAATGGCTACATCTACAGTGATAAACATTACTCAAACAGCTTTCAATATATGGCAATAGCAGTCTCGATTTGACAGTTAGAGAGTTATCATGGTGCCTTATGAAACTCGTTTTTTAATATACTATTTTAATTGTATCAAAATGTAATTAAAAAAATATTTTTTTATAAATTTTTCTTTATTTGAACAACAACACCCTGTCTAAACAGCAACAACGCCCTGTCTAGACTATCATTCTTAATACGAGCAGCAACAGTATAACATGTTCTGCTGATTTATATATTTATTCTATACAATTCAGACATACGCGTTATTTGTTAATTTATAAGTACCAGTTCCCTTATCATCTACAATAAATCTGCCCTCTATTCGAATTAATAAAGAGAATAAATAAGTATTTTTTAGTATAATATAAATAGAAACTTACTGTATATATATTTTCCAATGTTCAACTGTAGCAATAAGAATAACCAAGTATTTTTTTAAGGTAGTAGATATAGAAAAAAAGTTTTAAATGTAAATCAAAATTCGCTCACTTAGCAGATATCATATTACTAACAGCGGATGTACTGTTATTAAAGAAATTTTGATATATATACTTATCGTTGTATTGCATTCTAATTTATTTTTTTCCGATATCGTGTATAACACTTCTACTATATTTCGTGAAAAAATGTCTAAGCGAGTACAGTTTATCACAACGGTATATCGAGTATTGAAGGACTTTATTTGAGTTATTTGTTCGATTTTATTTGCATTAATTTCAAATATTACACCGGTGTTGATATCTGCAAACGTCATCATAATTTATTAATATACGTATGTAGTTATAAAATGTAAATACCATTACATGTATTTGTATTATATTATGTTGAAAAATTAAATAAGTACTGTCATGCAAATGGTGCCTTATGAAACTCGTTTTTTAATATACTATTTTAATTGTATCAAAATGTAATTAAAAAAATATTTTTTTTATAAATTTTTCTTTATTTGAACAACAACACCCTGTCTAAACAGCAACAACGCCCTGTCTAGACTATCATTCTTAATACGAGCAGCAACAGTATAACATGTTCTGCTGATTTATATATTTATTCTATACAATTCAGACATACGCGTTATTTGTTAATTTATAAGTACCAGTTCCCTTATCATCTACAATAAATCTGCCCTCTATTCGAATTAATAAAGAGAATAAATAAGTATTTTTTAGTATAATATAAATAGAAACTTACTGTATATATATTTTCCAATGTTCAACTGTAGCAATAAGAATAACCAAGTATTTTTTTAAGGTAGTAGATATAGAAAAAAAGTTTTAAATGTAAATCAAAATTCGCTCACTTAGCAGATATCATATTACTAACAGCGGATGTACTGTTATTAAAGAAATTTTGATATATATACTTATCGTTGTATTGCATTCTAATTTATTTTTTTCCGATATCGTGTATAACACTTCTACTATATTTCGTGAAAAAATGTCTAAGCGAGTACAGTTTATCACAACGGTATATCGAGTATTGAAGGACTTTATTTGAGTTATTTGTTCGATTTTATTTGCATTAATTTCAAATATTACACCGGTGTTGATATCTGCAAACGTCATCATAATTTATTAATATACGTATGTAGTTATAAAATGTAAATACCATTACATGTATTTGTATTATATTATGTTGAAAAATTAAATAAGTACTGTCATGCAAATGGTGCCTTATGAAACTCGTTTTTTAATATACTATTTTAATTGTATCAAAATGTAATTAAAAAAATATTTTTTTTATAAATTTTTCTTTATTTGAACAACAACACCCTGTCTAAACAGCAACAACGCCCTGTCTAGACTATCATTCTTAATACGAGCAGCAACAGTATAACATGTTCTGCTGATTTATATATTTATTCTATACAATTCAGACATACGCGTTATTTGTTAATTTATAAGTACCAGTTCCCTTATCATCTACAATAAATCTGCCCTCTATTCGAATTAATAAAGAGAATAAATAAGTATTTTTTAGTATAATATAAATAGAAACTTACTGTATATATATTTTCCAATGTTCAACTGTAGCAATAAGAATAACCAAGTATTTTTTTTTAATGTAGTAGATATAGAAAAAAAGTTTTAAATGTAAATCAAAATTCGCTCACTTAGCAGATATCATATTACTAACAGCGGATGTACTGTTATTAAAGAAATTTTGATATATATACTTATCGTTGTATTGCATTCTAATTTATTTTTTTCCGATATCGTGTATAACACTTCTACTATATTTCGTGAAAAATGTCTAAGCGAGTACAGTTTATCACAACGGTATATCGAGTATTGAAGGACTTTATTTGAGTTATTTGCTCGATTTTATTTGCATTAATTTCAAATATTACACCGGTGTTGATATCTGCAAACATCATCATAATTTATTAATATACGTATGTAGTTATAAAATGTAAATACCATTACATGTATTTGTATTATATTATGTTGAAAAATTAAATAAGTACTGTCATGCAAAAACTTTTTTCCATTTAACGAAATTTCCAATAAAGAGTGTTCCAATTATTTCTCGGGAAAATATAGTATAAATAGTAAAAAGTGCGATATTTGTTTTATATCTTTTTTTATATAGTCTGTAGCAGTATTTAATAAAATGTATATATAACACCATAAAAACAATGATAAGAATGTATTATTATAAAATGGATAAGATACTTAGTCATATTTACAGAAAAATGTATCAATTTGATTGAAATGTTGCTTTTAAAATTAAGTAATTGAAGCTTAAATATTATAATAAAATAGAAAAGTGCGATATTTGTTTTATATCTTTTTTATATAGTCTGTAGCAGTATTTAATAAAATATATATATCAACATAAAAACAATATTAAGAATGTATTATTATAAAATATATAAGATACTTAGGCATATTTACAGAAAAATGTAACAATTTGATTGAAATGTTGCTTTTTAACCGGAAAATGCTGATCATACAAATCACAATAATGAAATTTTGACAATAATCGAAGAGTTTCGAATTACATCAGGTTTCATATAACACTTCAATAAGCATTTTTATTTATTTATGATAATCGGGCCTGTAGTAAATGGTGGGGTGGAGAGGGAATGGTTTAAATACAACTCGAAATATAATATTACATACGGTATAGAAAAATAAAAAAGGCATGCGTCAGCATTAAAATAATTATGACGCATGTCCGTTATTAAGCGAATCACATCTGGTGTAATATGATTACGATGTAAAAGAAATAATTTTTTTGCTTATTTCGCTTATAATATAAAAAATATGATGACAAAGCAATATGATGAGGAATGTGTTTACATACTATACTAGACATATCGAATTACATTAGGTTTCATATTACACTCAATAAGCATTTTTATTTATTTATGATAATCAGACCTGTAGTAAATGGTGGGGTGGAGAGGGAATGGTTTAAATACAACTCGAAATATTATATGAGATCATTCAGTCTTGGTGATTCAAACCGTTAACATCGATACTATATGTAAGTAAAATTATTTTTTATAATTTATAACTTTTATTGTTTTTAAAAATTTTTTAGCTTAACAACATGAACTGCCCTCAATGTCTCAAGACTTTCAGCCGTTTGGACAATCTCCGTAGACATGCGTGTGTGAACAAAACAGTTCACACTTGTGATGCTTGCGAGAAAACCTTTACTAGGAAAGACAATTTAATTCGACATCGTAAGAGAACGCATCCTGAGGAAGCAGCAAATCTACACGTAGAAAATGCTGCTCCAACTTCAAAGAGGAGCTGTCCTCCTTCGACCAGTCGTGATGACTCTGAGGTAGGGTTGAGCTGTTGTGGATTGAGATTTCTTAATGCTGCAATGTATAGGGGACATCTTCGTTCACAGCAGCACTTATCTAATAATGTTATTTCATTGGGAGATGGAGTTTTTGAAATTGCTAGCAGTTTTAACCGACGTGTTGCTTCCTATAGAATTTCTGGCACTCAAAATTCTGATATACAAACTTTTTTGGCTGAATCTAAATTACGATCTGTCCGGTTGATTAAAAATGTTGTTGAACGGGTATTATCGGGGGTTAAGGTGCAGTTTGAGTTATTTGCTCGCTACGTTAAGCCTCAAGCGGATGAGCAAGTAACTGAAATAAAATCCTTCAATACTCGATATACCGTTGTGACGCAGTCGTCTGACGTTAACGATATTTTTGATCAACTGGTTGGCATTATAATCACTAAATCGGAGGAGTTTCAGGAGAGAGATTCGGGGTGGGCGTTGGTTTCGGTCTCACATTTAGAAATCAATATAAATTCTTTTACACCCCTCAGCGGATCATCCTACCTCGAACTACCTCATTCAATTCAAAGTAAAAAGGCATGTATCAACATTAAAAATAATGATGATGCATGTCTGGGTTGGTGTTTAACAGCAGCCCTCCATCCCGCTAATAATAATGTAGATAGGGTAGCTTCCTACCCCCATTATTCTACCGTTTTGAGTTTAGAAAATATTAAATTCCCTGCTAAAATTAAAGATTTTCCAAAAAATTGAGGATTTAAATAATTTGAGTATCAATCTCTATACTTTGGCTTTTAATTCGGATTCAAAAAATTATGATGTTGTTGGGCCCATTTATTTTACTAAATCTAGAAAAGATATTCATGTAAATCTATTATTGATTGAAGACGGAGAGAAATCTCATTACGTGTTGATTAAAAATCTCTCCAGACTAATTTCTTCTCAGATTAGTAATAATGGACATATGACGCATCTATGTGACGGTTGTCTGATATATTTCAGAACAGCTGAACAGTTAGTCGCTCATCAACAATTTGATTGTAATCATTTATATGCCGTTCTACCTTCAACCGAGCCCCATAAATCGAAATTGGGTGATATGATACCCCAAAATATTTTAAAATTCGACGCTATTCCGTATACGAGGTCTACTCATAAACATGTTGCTATGAGTTTTGCTTACAATATCGTTAGTAAACATAATTCTAGTTTAAATAAATTTGTGACGTATGCTGGTTTGGATTGCTCAACAGTATTTATCACGCGATTGATGGATGATGTAAGAGATATTTATAAAAAGTATTTAAAAATTGTCGTTCCAATGAATCCTTTGACTATTGACGAGATAAATAATTTTAATAATGCAGTTATCTGTCACATTTGTGATTTGCCATTAAATGGAGATAAAGTGGCAGATCACTGTCATTTAACGGGAAAATTCAGGGGTGCCGCGCATTCAAATTGTAATCTAAATTTCAAAATTCCAAATTTTATTCCCTTGTTTCTACACAACATGAGTCATTATGACAGTCATCTATTCATTAGAAATTTGGCAAACGATAATTTAGACATAAACGTTGTTCCGGTTAATAAAGAAAAATATATTAGTTTTACGAAAAAAGTTTTAGTTGATAATTACACTGATAAGGCGGGTGTAAGCAGAGATGTATATGTAAATTTACGATTTTTAGATTCTTTTCGCTTTATGGCATCCTCCATCGAAAAATTGTCAAATAATTTATCTCCAACCGATTTTAAAGTCGTTAAATCGCATTTTCCAGATATTGAACAATTCAACTTAATTAAACGTAAGGGAATTTTTCCATATGAATATATAGATAGTTTTGAGCGATTGAATGAACCAACACTACCTCCGATAGATAAATTTTACAGCACCTTAACAGGAGAGGGTATTTCTAATGAAGATTATATGCATGCTCGAGATGTTTGGAACATTTTCGGGTGTAAATCTTTATTGGATTACTCAAATCTATATTTAAAAACAGATGTTTTATTATTAACTGACATTTTTGAAAATTTCCGTGAAATTTGTTATAAAACATATGGTTTGGATCCTGCTCACTATTTCACATCGCCGGGTCTCTCTTGGAGCGCCATGTTGAAATATATCAAAATTGAATTGGAGTTACTCACAGATATTGATATGCATCATTTTATTAAAAATAATATTAGGGGCGGGTTAACGCAATCTTGTTTGAGATATGCTGCTGGTAATAATAAATATTTAAGTACATTTGATGCGAGTTCTCAAAATTCGTATTTAGTTTACTGGGACGCAAACAATCTGTATGGGTGGGCAATGTCGCAGTATTTACCATTCGGCGGTTTCAAGTGGTTAACAGATGTTGAAAACTTTAATGTTTTATCGATCGCGGATGATTCAGATATCGGGTACTTTTTAGAGGTAGATATCGAGTATCCAGAAGTATTACACGATAACCATAATGATTTACCCTTTCTTCCCGAAAGCATGAAGCCTCCCACATCTAAATTTCCCAATAAGAAATTAATTGCAAACTTGCATAATAAATCTAAATATGTTATACACTATAGAAATTTAAAGCAAGCAGTAAATAACGGTCTCAAAATTATTAGAATTCATAGGATTTTGGAATTTAAACAGTCAAATTGGCTTCAAAAATATATCGATTTGAATACTGCTTTTAGAAAAAATGCGCGAAACGATTTTGAAAAAGATTTTTATAAATTGCTAAACAACTCGGTCTTTGGTAAAACTATGGAAAATGTTGACAAGCGTGTAGACGTGAAATTAATAACTCATTGGAAAGATATAGGAAAACGGAGGGGTGCCTCTAGCTTGATAGCAAAATTAAATTTTAAGAATATTAGTATTTTTGCTGAAAACTTTGTTGCTATTCAGATGGAGAAACTTAAAGTTATTTATAATAAACCCTTATATATAGGTTTCTCCGTTTTGGAATTATCAAAATTGCTAATGTATGACTTTTATTATGATTATTTGAAGCGTGTCTATGTTGAACGGGTAAATCTATGTTATATGGATACCGATAGTTTTATTTTAAAAATTAATACCGATGATATCTATTGCGACATGAAACAAAATTTATCCAAATTTGATACGTCAAACTTTTCGACCGACAACGTTTACAACATGCCACTCCAAAACAAGGCGGTTCTCGGTTTAATGAAAGATGAGAACGCAGGTAAGGTAATGAGTGAATTCGTCGGATTGCGGGCCAAAGTTTATGCCCTAGAGGTTGAGGGTAGACAGGTGAAAAAATCTAAGGGAGTGAAACAGAACATAGTAAAAAATGCAATTAGTTTGGAAGATTATAAAATATGTTTATTCGAGCATGAATTAATTTATAGACGTCAAAATTTATTTCGTAGTAAATTACATGAGATTTCCTCTGTTGAACAAAATAAATTGACCCTATCTCCTTTTGATGATAAACGGTATATTAATGAGGATGGGGTACTTACCCTAGCTTGGGGTCATCACAACATCGTGGAATAATCGGATGGCGAGTTAAATTGGTAATTATTAATTATATATAAAAAATTGTGTCACTTAATATTACATCTGTTATAGTCTCCGAACGGTTTGAATTCTCTCCCCTCCACTATTTCTTGTTACTCTATATATGCCGCTGCAACTTGCTCTAACTGGCAGTCTAGAGTTTTTTCTTCGTGTATCACAACAGTAAAATGGATAGAGGTATGTAGATTTTTTACTTTATAATTTACTTTTGACTAATATATTATTTCTATTGTTACAGCTGGTAGTGAGCCGGTTACCTATACCGAATTCATTGACGACGCTTTGAAAAAGCAGGAAGATAGTAGATTTAATAGAAGAATTAAACAATTGGAGGAGAAATTAATGGAAATTTTAACACCTTTACATCGAACTAGAGTGTACCAACAGCGGTTCGAGCCTTACCTAGTTGTCGACATACAAGGTTTTTTTAATAACAATTTTACGCCTAAGGAGATGTCAATCACCGATGGTTCTCGATCGATGCATCTTTTATTTAAACCGGCAGTGCCATATATTCAGTTATCGCCTAGCGAAAAGAGGGAGGTATGTTGGCTGCAGAGTAATCATTTAAAAATTAAATATTCAGACGGACTCGTAGACTTGAAATCTCTACGAAATGTTTTGAAAAATATTTGTAGAGACTTTGGTAAAATATATGTAAAGGGTCGGCAAAAGTGTGACTATTTGAAAACTATTGTAAATATAGATGTAATCAACTTAGAATATGCGGACAATGTACCCGTTTTAGTTAAGACTGATGAACCGTGTTTTTATCATGAAGAAGCCAATTGTTCTTGTACGGTAAAAAATGTTAAAATTTTGTGTGAATTTTTATATAAAAACATGTATAACAGTATATTGTAATTTATATTTACCATATTTTATATTATTGTGATTTACCTTGTATATAGTTTATATAATAAATATTTAAACATATTTTCCTCTTTCATTTATTGCTCTCTTAATAGTGAAATATTTAAAGTGCCTAGACAGGTTTCACCGAGAAAAATCGTGTCCTATCATGTTTAAAAAAATATGACGTAATAATTTCCTAAAGCTGGTTTTAGAAAATAATGTATTGCGCATTTTAATTGTTATCTTAATTATATAGCGCGCCGGATGTAACTTCCTTCAGTGTTCATCTAGCTTTCAACGAGTGCGGTTGTGTTTTATTGTGAGGTTATGTTTTTATTGTGAGGTTATGTTTCGGTGGCCCCACTAGGGGGGGCGTGTGTGGTTATGTTTCAGAGATCTAGTAAGTATTTTTTTCTTTTTTTGCTTTTTTTACTGATACTGGTACTGGTATGAGGAGGAGGTTGTTATGTATCCTTGTGGCGTTTCAGATATATAATTAACTGAGTTGCTAAAAATTCATGTAAAATCTTGTTTCGCGATTATCAATTTAAAGGCAATTATAATATTGTGCTACCTGCTACCTGCTAGCTGCTACCTGCTACCTGTTACCTGCTACCTGCTATCTGCTACCTGCTAACTGCTACCTGCTAACTGCTACCTGCTAACTGCTACCTGCTACCTGCTAGCTGCTACTTGTGTAATGTCTGTTATGATGTCATTGTTTTTTGACTGAACCTCGTATATCAGTGTGGAGGAGGTTGTTACGTAAGTATTACGTCATTGAGTTGGGTTGTGACGTCATTGTTATGTAAGTATGACGTCATTGGGTTGGGTTGGGACGTCATTGAGTTGATTGAAGGTCAATGACCTTGCAGGGTCTATGACCTTGAAGTGACGTCATAAGGTCAAGTTCAAGGTCGTTGGGTTGGGACGTCATAAGCTCAAGGTCGTTGGGTTGGGACGTCATAAGGTCAAGTTCAAGGTCAAGGTCGTTGGGTTGGGACGTCATAAGGTCAAGTTCAAGGTCAAGGTCGTTGGGTTGGGACGTCATAAGGTCAAGTTCAAGGTCAGAGGAGGAGGAGGATCCAGAATCGGCAAATCCCTTCTACTTTCTCATGTGACCCCTACTTCAATTATTTCTTTATAATGCAGAAAAACAAGCTTTATCAAATAAAGTAAAAAAAAACTAAGCTTCATATTTAAAAAAAATATTGATGACGTCATAACTTTGACAAATTTGACGTTTTATTTTTTTGACTTATGTTAAAAGACGCGGAATAAAATAAACTGTTTGACGTGTTTTTGCATTTTTTAAAAAAATGAACATTGTACGTTTTATGAATTTTGTGCGTTACTTTATCATAACCCTGTATATATAGTGTGTTGCCGGTAGGTGTCCCAATAGGAAAAACATTTTTATTGTAGATTTATGGATTTATGGATAGATTTATTAAAGTTTTTGCTTGATTGAAGATACACAAATAACATAGTAATTTCATAGTAATGCGTAAAAAAGTTGTTTTCTACAAATTTTTGAGTAACATTTTTCTAAGTCCTTAGTTGTGCTAATATCTAGTTGCATCGAACGTAATGCATTTCACATCGTGTAAGGCATGTGTTACGTGAACTAATTGAACTACTGTCATGCAGTATTTAATTGTCAAAATGCTTTCACAAAAAGGAAAAAAGTTTTTATTATGGATTTATGAAGAAGATTATACTTTATTAAAGTTTTTGCTTAATACACAAATAACTACAATAAGTTTCTATTAGTAATTTGGAAAGCACCTTTTAATTTCATATAATGTTTAAATTATGTTAAAATATAATTGTCTCTAGATAATAAGTGGAAGTGCTTCAAGTTCTTCTAAAAAGAAGTTATTTAGCATGTTCAAATAAAAACGTTGGTTAACAATAGTTGCAAAAAAAATACGGGGCAATAATTCTGTCGTATAGTACCGCACACCACATATTTACTTTTTTATAATATTGCCAATTAGGGTTAATAATAAAATTTGGACTTGTCATTCCAATACCGAGAATTTCGAGACGACACATGTCTATTTGTACTAAATATACACTCATCAGTAAAGACGGCAGACTATGTGCCCGAACAGTAGCGTGATGTGGAGGGATCGAGTAGAGGCGTACGACGATCAATTCAGTTGCCGTTGAGACGTTGTAAGCGATACATTGTTAACACAATCGTGTTGAAAATGTCGGGAGTGCGTAGAAAGAATGCATCGACACGGTTGCATGCTAACGTAGTAAAGAAATTTTTACATCGGTTTCCCGACTTAATATATGACGGTACCGTAGTGAAATGTTTAGTTTGTAAAACAACTTTATTAACTTGGAAAGCAAGTCAGTGCCAAAGACATATAAATAGTGACAAACATAAATCGAATAATAGTGGACGCAGATTATATAATAAATTTGTGTGTGATTTAACAATGATGTTAATTGCGACCAATATACCAATGCAGAAAGTGGAACACCCAATGTTTCGTCAGTTTTGGAAGAAATACAATGCTACGTGGAAATTACCAGCAAGAAGTACGCTACGGAATTACGTACCGTCAGTGCGTGAGAGAATTGTAAATTGTACGAAAAATACGGTAAAAAAAAACTGTGGTTAACAATAGACGAAACTACAGATATTAAAAAACAGTCCATCCTAGCCATTCTAGTATGGACGCTGACTCCGCAAGGACCTTCTCCTCCTTATTTACTAACCTTTAAAAACGAATGCAAGGGTGTACTGCCAGAGCGATATATGATGTATTAATAGAAACACTAAACAAATTTGAGATTTTACCGAAGCAAGTGTTAATGTTAGTTACCGATGCTGCCAAGGTTATGTGTTCCACGGCAAACTTACTCAAAACGATTCAACTAAACCTGCTGCATGTCACATGCTTGCTTCACGCTTTACACCATGTAACAAACACTATACGTACAACTTATCCTGATGTGGATCAACTGATAGGACAAACGAAAGCGGTTTCTCTTAAATCTCCGAAACGGATTCGGCTATTTCATTCGCTGTGTCCTGATATACCCGAGCCGCCGCAACCAATTCTAATACGATGGGGTACTTGGTTAGAAGCAGCATTTTATTATTATAAACATTTTGAAAAAATTAAATCAGTGATTTTACAACTAGATGCCAAAGAAGCAGCTGCAATACGGCTCAGCCAGGCTCAATTTAACAATCCTCAAGTTGCAACAAATTTAAAAATTATTTACGACAGTTACGTTCCAATACTGGACGCAATAAAAAATTTACAGAACACTGCGCTGTCTTTATCGGACTCATTAGCAATTATTGACCACGTAAAGCTAGTGCTGCATATCCTTGAAGATGAAAAAAGTGATTGTGTCCGTGAAAAATTTAACAGTGTATTAGATAAAAATGTAGATTTTACAAAATTAGGGCAACTTTTTAGCAATACTGAAGATCCGTTGTACAGATACAAAGAGCGCTTTAACTATGCAAATATAACATCTCTCAACGTCGAACAATCCTTCTCTGTAAATAAACATATATATATACGTCGCTACGTACGAACCTTTCCGAGACTAATACAGAAACATATATTATGGTGCAGTTTTTTCATCGCGCACATCGGCATTTTTTTGCAACAATGTAAACATGTTGGGTAAGTTATTTATGTTTTTTCTTAACGTTTTGTATAGGGATTCGATATATTTATTTTTAAGTAAGCGCACTGTTATTCTGCTAAACTCTCCACGCAGCGCCACTGCTGGGGCACATAGTCTGCCGTCTTTACTCATCACTCTCATCAGTCATCAGAGAATACAATGTTTTTATGAAAATTTCGATCACTTGCAATTTCGTAGAATACCCATAGACAAAAGTCTAACCGCTTAGCATCATCGCCAGGTTCGCCGAAAATGTGTTTTTATACGCCTTTATCTTGTTTGCTGCATAAACACGACAGAGAAATGATGCGCTCATATGTAGATTCGCCTTTCGTTTTCTTAAAGATTGTCTAGGATTTTGTCTAACCGAATCCAAAGCTAAAAGAGTACCTTCATCTTCATTATCATAGTTCTTTTTCGATTTATTTTTAGGAATGACAGTTCCCGTCATTTCGAATCATCTCACCAGTCTGAGAAGGGTTTTATAATTAATAACATCAGGATACTTATTGTGAAAATTTTTCAATTGCGTACTTTGCTGGTGCTTCGCCTCCACCATAACATTGTACCGCATAAACTTTTTATGTAAGTGTCAGCATTTTGACAATTAAATACTGCATGACAGTAGTTCACCTAGCACATGCCTAACATGTGAAATGCATTACGTTCAATGTAACTAGATATTAGCACAACTAAGGACAACTATTTTACGCATTATTATGAAATTTATTTTAAAAGGCTAGTGCTATATTGTATTTTCGATCAAGCAAAAACTTTAATAAAGAATGTTTTTTTTTCATAAATCTAAAATAAAAATGTTTTTCCTATTGGGACATCTATCCGGCAACACACGGTATATATATGGCCAGCTTCTGATACGTATTATTTTGTCTTAAAAATTACTGCAATAAGTAAATATTGTCCTCTTTCTTGGAACTCGTCATAATTCATAATTTTATTTATATGTATATCGATAACAATTTATTTTGTAACAATCTGCTAATAGTAAATTTACGAACTAGTTATGTAATTAGCTAAATACTACGTGATAATTCCGTTATTTCGCAAAAAAAATTGAATGCAGTATTGCAAAAATGTACATCAATATACAACAAACGACATTAATTGGAACAAGTTATGGAAGACATGTATTTTATGTATACTTTATTTTACATGATGTTGTAGGAAGAAAAAGATCTTAAGCTTATTCATTAATTATTATTAAATAGATATAATTATCTAGTAATAATCAATGCATACAATGTATTCAAGATTTAAGATCATCATTTATTTCAATTTGAAAATTACCAACATGTGTTAAAATCGATAAAAAAATAACATTGATTCGCATTATTTTTATTTACACTTTAGGTATTAGTGTTAATTTTAAAATACGTAAAATAGTTTATCTTAAATTTTGACTACTACTGTAGTACATAAATTATAAACATAGTTGTATGGCAAATATATTATATGGAAGACATTGATTTTCAATTTATTGATTCCTATTTTTATATTGTAAAGTTTGTCTTTTCGGGTTCTTAAATAAAACTAACAATAACTTTAGACACACACACTATATTAATATTAAAACGTATAACGATATAAAACTAACTATTAACAACAATAAGTACATTTATGTATTCTATATTTATGTAACTATATTTATGTTTACTTCGCGAGACTGTAGGATTCAATGAATGTCCATCCCTTCTTCGACGCGGCTTTTATATCGGTGAATACTTTTCTAGAGCCTTCACGTAGGCCTCGCGAAAACATCCAGAGGGATGACGCACCTCGCGTCATCGGATGAGTCATTACATTGCCCCCTTCTTAAAAATGAAGTTTCGTCCCGAAACATGTCATGCTTTGGTCTCCTCAAACGATGACGAAATCGACAGGTAGGGCCTTTGTTACATTGCGACGTCATATTGAAATAACAGTCCACGGTCTTATCTTGCCTGGATGGACAGGAATATTCAAGCTGGTAACTGCATACCAGAATTTCCATACCAGTATGTCGGAAGATTACTTCCAACATGCTCCTTACAATTCTCCAGTCCAGGCGGTCCAATCCACAACCCAATTTTGGAACTGCTAATTTCAGAATGTCTTGCTGTAACATTTGTTCGCGTAAGTGGGTCAGGGCCTCCCATAAGGCTCGATAGGTTGGCTTTAGGCTCGACAGTTCTTTCGTGACCAAATAAAATATGGGCTGTCTTTCATTTATTATTTGGAGACTCTTCCCAATTGCTGGTCCCAGCTGCCTTAGCTTTTCGATTCTGCCAAATCTCTCTTTAAATTCCCAGGCAATTCCTTTGGCCATTCGTAGATCTCGGGCTACGCAATAAGCAAGCGCGTAGTCTGGCGGCACCGTGAACAAATCCTGCTGTTTCTCGATGGTTACCCCAAATCGAGCTTTTCTCGAACCAGAATACTCTTGCATAAAGTCTTCGAAGGTTAGTTCATGGTATTGGCTATCCAATCGGCGCAAGTCAACGGTTTCGTCATTGTCTCCAGAGTATGGGGCTAATCGATTAAAATGTACGACTCTTGGCTTAGTGTGAGGTGTTCGCCTGATGCGGTATATTACATCGTTGATCCGCTTCAACACCTCGTATGGCCCCTCCCAATTCTTTTGAAGTTTTGGAGATAGGCCCCGTCGACGTTGTGGATTATACAACCAAACCCGATCGCCTTCATGGTAACCACTCTTCTCGGCGTTGATGTCATAGCTCTCTTTCATTCTGTCACTAGCATCTTGGATATTATGTCTGACTTGTTCATGGATATTATCTAGTCGTCGTCTGAGCATGCTGACATAATCTTCTCCGGCAAGATCTTCACCAGGCTTGCTCCCAAACTTTAAATCACAGGGCAATCGGAGTTCCCTCCCGAATAGCACGTTTGCTGGTGATTGGCCTGTTGTCTCTTGAACGGAGGCCCGATACGCCATTAGAAATAATGGTAAATGTTCGTCCCAATCTCTCTGGTGTTCGGAGACCACTTTGGATAAGTGTCTGATCATGGTCTTGTTCATTCGCTCTACCATCCCATCTGATTGTGGATGCAAGGGAGTTGTTCTCGTCTTCCGTATGCCCAAAAGTCCACACATCTTTTCGAATAGACTGGACTCAAAATTTCGCCCTTGATCGGAATGAAGTTCCAAGGGTACACCAAAACGGCTGACGAACTCCTTCACAATCACGTCTGCTACAGTTCCAGCTTCTTGATTTGGTAGAGCATATGCTTCAACCCATTTGGTAAAGTAATCCATGACCACTATTATGTATTTATTTCCTTTGCTGCTTTCTGGAAAAGGACCGGCGGCGTCTATGGCGATCCTTTCAAATGGGCTTCCTACATTGTATTGCCGCATGGGTGCACGTCGACGCCTCTGGGGACCATTGCTTCCGGCGCAATTTGCACACTTTCGGCACCATTCTTTCACATCTCGTGAACAATTCACCCAGTAAAATCTCTGGCGCACCTTCTCCAGTGTTTTATGGACTCCAAAATGTCCCCCAGAAGCACCATTATGGAGTTCTCGCAATACCTCTGGTATTCTTTTCTTGGGAACCACCATTTGCATCTTGCGCTCACTTCCATCGTGATTTTCGACCTCACGTCCCAGGAGATCGTCATCCATGGTTAAGGAATCCCATTATGCCCAGTATGACTTCAATTCTCGTGAATGGGGAGCAATTTCTTGCCAGGTCGGTCTTTGCCCATTTCTTTTCCAAGCCCTGAGGACTGCAAGATCCGGATCAGCTTCTTGATCTGCGCGCAAATTGTCAGGTTGCCATTGGTCATCAACAACGGTGGTTCGAAGAGCGTTGGCCGATTTGTCTTCGATTCTGTTGCAATATCGACAGTCTTCTGGACAGGGCCTTCTGGAAAGGGCATCTGCATTTTGATGTTTGAGGCCTGCTCTGTGTTCAATGACAAAGTCATACTCCTGTAGCCTCACAATCCATCTAGCTACTTGACCCTCTGGATTCTTAAATTGCAAGAGCCACTTTAAGGCGGCATGATCAGTGAGGATCAGGAACTTCTGCCCATACAGGTACTTGTAAAAGTGCTCAATGGTCTTAACTACTGCCAATAGTTCTCTCCTGGTTACGCAGTAGTTCCTCTCAGGTTTGGACAGGGTCTTGCTGAAGTATCCAATGACCTTTTCTTGTCCATCTTGGATTTGAGAGAGCACGCCACCAACCCCAACGTTACTGGCATCCGTATCCAAAACAAACCTCCCAGATGGCAGTGGATAGTTTAAAACAGGTGCACTGATCAACGTACCTTTTAACAATTCAAAGGCCGCTTGGCACTCGTTGTTCCAAATGAATGCTCGATTTTCTGTTAGGCGAGTAAGTGGTTTTGCAATGTTGGAGAATCCAGGAACGTAGCGTCGATAATATGTGCATAATCCCAAAAAGCTTCTTAGCTGATGTTTGTCTTTGGGTACCGGCCATTTTTCCACTGCTTTTACTTTTTCGGGATCCACAGCAACTCCTTTTGTGGAAACCACATGTCCAAGGTAATTTACCTCCTTGCGGAAAAGGTGACACTTCTTTGGACTTAATCTCAGGTTGGCATCTCTCAACCTCTGGAATACTACTTCCAAATTTTTCATGTGATCTTCAAAGGTCTTCCCTACCACAATCACATCATCGAGATATACCAGGCAGGTGTTCCAGGACAGTCCCCTCAGTACAGTGTCCATGAGTCGCTCAAAAGTAGCTGGGGCGTTACACAGTCCAAATGGCATGACTGTAAATTGCCAGAGTCCTGTACCTAAACTGAACGCAGTCTTCTCTTTGTCATTGGGATCCATTCCCACTTGCCAATAACCGCTCTTTAAGTCGAGAGTGGAGAACCATTTTGCTCCTGCCAAGGTGTCTAGCGTATCGTCTATTCTTGGGAGAGGATAGCTGTCCTTTTTGGTCACACTATTCAAACGACGATAGTCCACACAGAATCTGGTAGATCCATCCTTCTTCCTGACAAGGACTACTGGTGAAGCCCATGGACTATTCGATGGTTCAATTACTCCTTGGCCTTCCATATCTTGTATAATTTGCTTGGCTTCCTCATGTTTTGCCAGAGGTAACCTCCTTGGTCCTTGTCGAATTGGACTTGCATCGCTGGTATTTATTTTGTGCATTACAATATTGGTTCTTCCCTTCGTACCAGTTTCAGTTTCAAAGACGTCTTCATAATGTTTGATTAGGTCCTTAACTTGACTTTGTTCCTTCTTGCTCAATCCTTGACAGGCGGAGTCGATTATCTTGGACAATTTCTCAGGAACCTGCACGAATCCATTCTTCTTCGCCTCTATGCGATGAACGACGGCCGACACTGGCGAACACCACCCCAGAATAGTACCCTTCTTCAATGAAACAGGGTAATGGTTCACATTCATTACCCTTATCGGTACAGTCTTCTGAGTCTTAACCAGCATTTTGGCAACTACTATTCCTCGGCCCACCTCATCATCATCTGCCTTTGGTTCCAACATTGTAACATTTCCGTCCAAATAATCACCTTCCATACACGCCGTCAAAAATGTCTCACTTCTTGCATCCAGAGCAACATTCTCTGCAGTGATTACTTGTACATTCCCACAATCTTTCCCATGAAGAAACAATTCCTCATTATTTATTTTTAAAGTGCCTTCTTTCATGTTTAACTGGAAGCCGTAGGTGTTCATGATGTCTAATCCCAAGATTATTTGTTCTTCTATGTCGGCTACGAGAACACGATGTCGGATTGATGTTGGTCCTATGATAAAGTTGACATCTACTTCACCTGCCACAGAAGCTGCTTCTCCTGTTGCTGTCCTAAGTCTCCATTTGCTAGAAATTAACTTTTTATTTCTGGGAATTAAATCGGGTCGCACGATGGTTTTCGTCGATCCAGTATCTAGCAAGCAAGCATAGGTCTTTCTTTCCATAACAGCGTCCACATACAGGCCGTTGGTTTGATGTTGCAGAGATGCGACTTGGCCAGGCGTCTTTGGGGCTTTCTGATGCTGGATCGATGATTGCCCTCGCTCATCGACCCGCTTTAGTTTTCCTGCTGCTCAGACGATGCTTTCTTGGCCACCTTACCACATTTACTCCGAACGTGACCAATCTCTCCACAATTCCAGCATCGCAGTACTCTTTTATTTGATCTGATCTGGTTTAGTACTCTACTAACCACCTGCTCCATGAACTCCTCATTTTCCTGCTTGTCGACAGTGCAGACACGAGCATGGTTCCGAGAAGCTTGCTTTGCAGTCTCAAACTCCAGCGCGTGCGCCAAAGCATCGATCAAGGTTTTCGGTCTTGCCAACCTTAATGCTTGCTGCGTATCCATATCTCGGAGACCATCTATGAACGTCTGGACCGCTAGGTGTTCCATGAAATTATCTGGAGCCATCGGATATGCAAGTCGAACTAGACGAGCAATATCTGCCTCAAATTCCTGAAGATTCTCGCCTTTCTTCTGTGATCGATTCTTCAGTTGGGTATGGTATACTTGCTCCAAATGCGCGTGGCCATATCTCATCTCCAAGCGTTTAATGAGTTGAGAATAGTCTTTACGTTCCTCAGGAGGCAATGTCTGCAAAATATCACTAGCATCACCCCTCAATGCTATGACTAAAGCAGTCGCCTTCTCGGCAGAAGACCATGCGTTTGCTTCTGCGGCCGCTTCAAATTGCGTCAGGTAAGTTGCCCATGACGTCTTTCCATCAAAGGTTGGTGGTTTGATTCTGGTCTTTGAAATAGTCACAAATTCTTCTTTTATTTCGATGGGCCGCGGTATGACTTCTTCGTTGACCTGCTTGGGATCAGAATGACTCGTGGTGGCGGGTAATTTCATCTCAATCATTATTGCCTCTAAAAGTCTAGAATGTTCTCCAATTTTCTCTTCTACAGCTATGAAAACCTCTTCTTTTAACGCTTCTGATTTTTCCGCTAATCGCTGTTCTAGAACTTTCTCCACTTGTTCCAGACTTTTTTCGAAGTTTCTAGAATTTTCTAGTAATTTCTTTTCCAGATTTTTCTCGAGGATTCTAGCGGTTTCTAGGTTTCTTTGTTCCATTTGTTGCATTTGTACTTGCGAATCTATTAGACGCTGTTCCATATTTTTCGCACTATCCTGGCTCTTCTGTTCCATTTGTTCTAGAGTTTTCGCTAAGTTTCCAGAAGTTTCCAGGTTCTTCTGCTCCATTTGTTGCATTTGAATTTGCGCATTCTCTATTAATCGTTGTTCCATTTTCGTCAACAGCGAATTCACGTCAGCATCTCCGCCTGGAACTTGAAAGACATAATTCTCTGGATCCTCGCCTTCTTGGATCAACACATTGCGAAGCCGTTGCTGGAGGATCGACTTTTTGCCAGTTGTATCCTCATCCCTCTCTTCTAATTCTCGTTTTAACTCGGACACTTTCAATTCCGTGAGTTTCATTCTATTAGCCATCACGATATTTAAAATAACGTCTTTCCGCACTGTATATTTATTTAAACGAATACTTAATTAACACTTAATTGTCTACTTAGTTTATTATTTATTAATTACCCCACACCTGACACCACTGTAAAGTTTGTCTTTTCGGGTTCTTAAATAAAACTAACAATAACTTTAGACACACACACTATATTAATATTAAAACGTATAACGATATAAAACTAACTATTAACAACAATAAGTACATTTATGTATTCTATATTTATGTAACTATATTTATGTTTACTTCGCGAGACTGTAGGATTCAATGAATGTCCATCCCTTCTTCGACGCGGCTTTTATATCGGTGAATACTTTTCTAGAGCCTTCACGTAGGCCTCGCGAAAACATCCAGAGGGATGACGCACCTCGCGTCATCGGATGAGTCATTACAATATATTACAATAATAGAATTATTTAGTTCGTAAAGGCATTATATCAATGGAAGACTTCGTTGATTTAGACTAATAATACATTCCGTAGATATTTATTTAAGCAACAACATTAAGTTATGAATTTTAAAATAAAGAATTACAATTAAGACATACAATACTGTGCGATAATATAGATAGAATAACTCTTATCGAACAAATACAAATAAAAAGTGTTGCTAAAATTTCAGTATGTGACAACACTGTAGTTAGAGCGAAAATAACGAGAAATCAAGATAATTTGTAATCGTGTCATTCATGAATCTGAAATCATATGTCGTTACTTGAACTGCACTTATATTGCAAACGTCAAGTATTGTCATTTGACTGACATTTTATTTGACGTTTGTAATGTAAGTGCAGTTCAAGTAAAGACATACGATTTTTAATTCACAATGACTCCGTTATAAATTATCTTGATCGCTTGTTATTTGGAGAATACTACATATGTCTTGCGCTATGAATGTATTCGATTTGGACGAGTTCATTATTTGCCACCTGATCCAGTTTAGGGGTGTTTGTGTAACAGCATTATGCCACTTACGATTAAAGTTAGATCACAGAATAAACTTCAAACAGTAAGATGAGTTCGTGTCTGCACCTCAGATCTTTTGAAATGGAACTGTAATGCATGAAGATATTTTCGCATGTTCCTTTCTCTTTTAAACATGTGCTACAGTAAACGTAAAGGATATCAGACTGTTTGACTTTTTGAATAATCCATCGAGTTGATTACTACCTATCTATCTTGCAACCTGCATTTAATAAAGGAAAGAATAATGAGCTGGGGAATATTTTATTTCAAATTTCTTACTGTAAGAGTTTATACTGTGGTTAGGTTGTCTTCATGTTTTGTTGTTGCTTCTTTGAATTTATTAAATTATTGTTATTTAAGTAATTGTATAGTATAATTGTCTTTATCAAGACACTTGAAAAGTGCTGTATTGTGAAACGATCTTAATGGTAATAACCTATAATTGAATCTGTCACATGTTAATAAAATTTACAAAACTTTTTGTAAGTATAGCAAGCACAGGAAACGTGAATCATAAAATGAGAAGTGTAGGCCAATGGTCAGAAATTAAATTACCGTCGAAGTGGTAAGGCAAGTAGTCGAAGAACGTTCACAAACTTCTGTACGACATTTACAGCAAGAATTAAATCTTTCTTACGGTACCTGGTGACGTATCCTTAAAATAATACCCCAAAAATTCTTTAGAATATTCTCAGGTCGCTTAAGAAAAGAATTACTCTCTGCAGAGATGTGGGTGGAGGCCATATAGCACATCCTCTATACCTATCGTTTTTTTCTTTTATTTTGTCATTTTATTTTTTTGTTCAACATAATAATAAATCATCTTTAGCTTTAAAAATATTTATTACTTATTTTGCTATGAGAAATATTACTTCTGCTGATACAATTAAATTGAAAAATATGTTTTTAAAATGCACTCACCGGCAAGAAAACCGGCCACCTCACCATATTTTATATTTCTTCTTGTATATTCATTGTAAAGGTGTGATATCGTAATCATGTCTTTTACTTTTTGTCGTGAATGATCGGAGTTTGTGGTTTTCGAAAAAGGTATCTTAATTTATTCCCAGTACCTGAAAATATCGGAAGATAACACTCTCTTGCAAGAAATGTAGGTTCGTAACTTTTGTTAAGTTTACCATTATACACAGCTTCTTCTGAATAAACGAAGTTTGCATATGTCAGATAATTATATTGAGTCTATTTAACAGTTGTGAATTAATATTGTCCTTTCAACATGGTGCTAACTACTGCGGACGTGGGTTGAATTGTTGCTTTAATTGAGGATGGTCGTAGTCAGCACTACATGTCATGTACGTTAAGAATACATCGAACTACAGTACAAGCTGTTTAAAATCGCTACATAGAGACAGGTAGTTTTACTAGGCGACAAGGATCAAGCAGAAGAAATTCAACAACTGTCGTTGATGATCGTTTCATTGAGTTGAATATTTAAAAAAATTGGAGATCTACTACTGTTTCTCTTCGACATAATTTAAAAATGGTATTTAGAGTCGTTGTAAGTGAAAGAACGATAAGACGGAGGCTTGTAGAATATGGACTTCATTTCCGTAGGCCGGCAACATAACCTCGACTACTTTTGCAGCATTGGTAAGTGCTAGATTTACACGAAAACATATTAACTGGACCAAATAGCAAAGGGGTAATGTTCTTTTTACTGATGAATCGAGGTTTTGTTTACGGTCACCCGATGGTCACGAACGGGTTATAGACGGCAAAATGAAAGGTTTCTAAACTGCACAATATAAGAAAGAGTCTCATTCAATGGGGGTTCCATTATGGTTTGGGCCGGTATCTGCAATGAAGGACACACCAATCTTGTGTTTGTTGAAAATGGAGCTCTAAACGCTCACCGCTACATAGAGGATATTCTTCAGGAAAATGTCATCCCGTTTGCACCTTTTATTGGGATCAGTTCGTGTTAATGCAATATAATGCAAGGCCCCATGTAGCAAGCGTAGTGAATGAATATCTGGATCAGGTCATGATACGGCTTTTAGATTGGCCTGCATGCTGCCCGGACCTAAAGTCAATTGAACATCGTTGGGATCAACTTCAAAGAGCCAATTGTCGTCGTCCTATTCTACCAGATACTCTGCAAGGCCTACGTATCGCGCTACAAGAGGAATATAATGCAATTTCTCAAGAAAAGATTTTAAATTTAATTAATTCGATGCTGCGTCGACTTCGCGGCGTCATTTCGGTAAGAGGAGGTCATACACGATTTTTTAAACTTACTTAAGGACATGATATGTTTCATTACTTCATTCAATTGTTGTTGCTTTAAGTCACACACCCGTTAAGAATTAAACCAAATTTTTTCTATCATGGCTTTATCCATTTATTTTTGTTGATTAACTTTGAATTTGTATCTACTGTTGGTGGTAGAAACAACATCATACTTACAATAATGCTGCTACTATACCATTAAGTGAAAAACCAATATCACTAAACAATAAAACATTAAGCTTATGTAAAATATTGAGGTGGCCGGTTTTTTTTGCCGATGAGTGTAGATTATTATTACCATTAAATTAAATTGACATCTCTAAGTTGAATCAAATTAAGACACAAGTGATTTTATTCATGGCATACTCTGAAAAACTTTTTTTTGGCTGACACAATATGTATAAATGTTTGTTCGATATTTATTCTAAGACATTTTACAAAATTTAATTCGGAATGTATTACTCGTTACTGTTAAAAATGTGGAAGATCGAGATTTTTTTACATAAAAATAGTCTCTTGTACTCATTTTTTCCATTTCGAAGTAAAAATTAAGTATTAACATCCAAAATCAATTTTTTTCAGTCAGTACGCTAAGGTAATTTTATAATTGATATTTTGATATATATATTTCTAATAAGCAAATTGACAGTAATGACGATACTATGGGTATCCATTTAAAATGGCAGTCCTATTTCGAAAGCTTTGATTAACGCGTTACCAGAATCGTAAATGCCTATAGTCCCAAACAGTACGCCTAAACCTATAATAAAGTAATCAAAAGCGATCGTTTGCATGTCCATACCATCTCTTTTCAGCTTCAGGTGAAAATAACACGGCCAAATAAAACTCAACATTGTGCCGGTAAAACTGCCGATAAATCCCATCAGAATAGAGAAATGTGGTATAAAGCATGCCATTAAGATCGTGAAAATTATAATGCCTATTCTCCAAGCTAATCCCCAAACTTTCAACTCACCATCCAAAGCCCAAATGGACGGGAAAATTGTTTTCGGTCGCCCTTTAAAAAATGCTTTTTCTAACAATTCGCATGCAGCATAATATGGCAATGGATAACTTAAAAGTGCTTTAACGACGAGGCAAAAATTTACTAAGCCTTTAAAACCCGGCGAATGTAAATTATTAGTAATAACCTGTTGAGTATCATTTTGAAATGTAAGAAAGCAAAGGTATCCAAAAAGGGACTTAAATACGGCGGCCCATACGTGCGACCAATCTAGCATCCATTGAAACTTCGAAGGATCCTCCATGTTACCTTCCAATGTTGGCAAAAATATTTGCGAGGTATAGGAAAAGACGATTACTCCTAAACTAATGGGAAAATTTTCGAAGTCCACTGACCATTTTACCGTACTCCAACCCCAGTCTCCTATCTCTAACAAACAATAACCTAAGATTATTGCGTTGATTAGGATATGGGACATAGTACACCAAAAGGACAAAAGGCTAACGCTTTTCAAAGACTTTAAAAATCCTGAAACATTAGAAAAATAAATTAGATTATTATATTCAAATATAAAATATACATAAATTTATTGAAAAGATATTAATGCAGTATGTCCTACCTAAAGGAATTAGAAGTATGCCTATTAGCATCATCCAAGATCTAGTATCTATCACCCCGTCAGGAAAGGTACCGATCATCAAGTCGCCACATACTACGACATACAATATGCACGTCATTAAGAGTTCTATGATTTGGGCGATGTTTACGATCTTCGCACCGTATTTCTTGCCAAAACATTCTTTGGCTATGCTAACATACGAATCTCTAACACGCACTCGTTGACCTGTCTGCAAATCCAGTTCGTATAAACATTCTACCAGAATTTTACCGGTATAACAGCATATGTATGCAATTCCAATCATTGCTGCTATTGCCCAATAACCTCCATGCAGAACAGCAAAAGGCAATGATACAATGAACATACCCTGAAACACAAAACGTTAACTCACATTAGATTAATAAATAAAGCAAATTTACAATTAACCGTTTGACTTATAATAATTAATAACATAACGTTTAAGTTTCAAAAAAAGATATAATGTATTTCAAATAAAATAAAGTAATTTTATGGATTTAACTATATAATAACAAACACGAATTCTCAATCTATCACAAATCGACACATACAGATACAATAATGCACGTTATCTTCACGCCATAACATACAAATTGTCGAGAAATTAATCTATGATCCACAGATTAATTAGTATACCCATGGGCAAAGAAAACTTCGACAGAAAAAAATAGGATTTTCACGATAGCCTTAAATAATGGGGTTTCAGTAGACATGGTAAATAACATTTTAATAAAACAATTAAAGTCCAAAACACTATCTTTAATTTATCCTCTAAAAAAAATCAAACAAATCTAGTAATTACAATCTTATTCCGTAGATTGGAAGCATCTCAGAAAAAGAAGGGATAAGTATAAAAAAATAACGAATTAATTTAATTTAAAACTAACAACTCCATACTGCCATTAAGCCATATAAGCCATTAAGAATAACAAAAATAAAATAGAAAAAAATTGAAGTGTTTATAAGTTAACTTGTGAAGAATGTAAAAAGTTTATATAGGGCAGACAGGGAGGACTCTTGAAGCCAAAATGAACACGAAACATGTCATAAGGATAAAAAGAGGGATTCTATCTTTCTAACTACTGCTTAGAATTTATTCATAAATTCAATAATGATTTCCAAATCTTAGATATATAAGAGAAAGGAAAATTTAACTTATAGTTTGGAAATTAATAAATTTAATAAAACAGGTAGAATTTTAAATGATCAGTTAGACGTAAATAGTTTACCTCTACTGAACTTAAATCTGTAATTAAATATACAACCCCTTTTTTAATAATATGTAGGTAATTGCGTTCCTGGATTTTATGTAACTTAAACATTTTGCTATTAATAATTGCAATGAAGTTTCAACATGTATCTACTCAATCAATTAGTTTGCTATAATGGGTGCTTAAAATATCTTTTAGTTGGTCATCAAAAGGTAAAGACAACTTAGTTATAGTATTGTGCATAAGAGATATGTAATCTAAAAATTATCTTGATTTAAGGTGATGCAAATATTTAATAAAAAAATTATTAATGAAAGGCAAAATATTAGTAACGAACTAATAAGTTATTTAATTCTCATAAGAAATGCTGAAATTGGTGTTCTTCAATATTTACTTAAATAGAAATTAAATATCTTTTGCAGCACATTTTTATCAATTACCCGACATTAGCAGTTTTATAATTTTATGAATTAAGATCTATAAAATGGAAACACAGAGACAACTCGTTTGTAAATTATTATTATATCTTATGGTAACGTTTGGTCTAAATATTCTTCTTTAAATTATTAATGCAAGATTTTTTTTGGAAGATATGAATCAGTTTGTCGGAACAATGTAGATTTTCTACGTTTCATACCCATGAGTTATGAATTTATACAAGGGTTGTTCTCTTTCAGTAGGGCCTATTAAAATAATACAGAATTTTTTTGAAAAAATACATTTGTTTATAAATTTTCAATTTGCCTTCATAGTAAATGCACTTTGACATCTGTGGGAATATATCTTCGAAACATTTTCTTTGATCTTTCTGTGTTAAGATCCTTTCTTCTTAAATGCGTCAACCGCTTCTTCGCCCAATTTAAAACGCAAATTATGCAACTTATCTTTTACACGTGGAAATATACAGAATTGTTAGGTACCAGATCTGGATTATACGACGAATGATTTATTATTTCAATGTTTTGGGCATTTAAATACGCAATCGTCCGAGCAACAGTATGAGCACAAGTATTGTAATATGATCCTTTCTTTTTGACGATTTTCGCTAACACTTGAAGAATTTGAGGTCAATATACTGTTCTGTACAGTTCTGCACAGTACGTGGGTCCTCCAGCGCTACAGTGAAAACATGTCGATTAATTCTATAAAATGTGAAGAACATCTTTTTGATTTAGATTTTTCTCGTACAACTTTTATCAACTTAGTCATCTCATTTTCAAAGATTCAAATTGATTATCGGTGCCTTTATCAGGATTGTAGCAGTATACTGAAGTTTATAACCAGTAATTAGGTTGTATAGTAGGTGAAAGAATCAATTGTCAAAGTGATCTATAGTAGATCTGCACCATTTCACATGACTTACTTTTTTTTTGAAGTCAAATTGTGTAAGGAATCAAGCTGAAATAAAACTTACGTACCGTCAAATGTTTGCACAAGATGATGTTAGTTGACTTCGTGCAAGTCTTTAGAGTTGCTTGAATGCTCCTTACAGTACACCATATTACTGTAAGGAGCATTGAAGCATCTCCTTCATCATGTCGCAAACATGACCAGTTTTATTTTCGGTAACAGTCGTTTTTTTCCCTAGGGACTCGAAAAGAATGATAGCTAAGGAATATGAATTGCAATTAAATACCAGATTGATTTCCTCAAAATATTACTTAAGGCTTAAGCCACGTTTGAAATTATAAAGGATCACGGCTCGAACATTTGTAACGTGTCATCGAGAAAAATCATAATTAGAGTTGGATTTCTACTTTAGTCACTTTCACATTGCATACTACTCCTTACAGTAATATGGCGGTCTTCTTCAATCATGTCGCAAACAAGACGAGTTTTCTTTTGGGTAACAGTCGTTTTTTGTCTTAGAGACTCGAAAAGTATGATAGTTAAGGAATATGAATTGCAACTAAATATCAGATTGATTTCCTCAAAATATTACTTAGGACTTAAGACACGTTTGAAATTATATAGGATCACGGTTCGAACATTTGTAACGTGTCATCGAGAAAAATCATAATTAGAGTAGACTTATGTGAATGGATTTTTACTTTAGTCACTTCCACATAGTGGATGACATTAATTAGTTGCCATTCAATATGGACGTTTGTGTCAAATTTTTCAAAACTTATTAAATTACATTAAATTGAAAAAATGGTATTAAACACAGCAGAAAGGAAAAATATTATCGAATGCTACTTCCGTACAGGTGTGAAAGTAAATGGTGAATGGCAATATTCAATTCCAGAATGTATGACAGTTTACAATAAAATGTCAAGTAATGAATGTCATTATGTGGAAGTGGCTAAAGTACCAATCCAAGACATTTACATAATCTACTGTAATTATGATTTTTCTCGATGGCACGTTAGTGCATACTCAAGAATATTTTTCAATTGTCGCTTTCACTAAGCTTGTAAAAAACTAGGTGAAAATGTTAAATAAAATTTGTTGGATTGCTAGGGGGCTCACCGGAAAGAAAACAGCTTTCATATATACGTAGTTCATCACCGTGATTATTCATTTTACCTACTGAGACTGGAACCTTAGTTGTCGAAATACGTATTTAGGATACGAGTATTAATTGTGACAAGGATACGAGTATTAATTGTGACAAGGAGTTTTATACCCTTTTTTTAAGATTATATTCTTTATTAGTTTAATTCCTTGCACATTTGGGAACGTTTTGAGTCTTACGAAAGTTTTATTCTTAATTTGTGATATATATACAGGCTGTTCCTGAGGTAAGCGACAAACTTACACAATGCATTCTAGAGGTGATTCTGAACAGTTCCTCGAAATGTTCGCCTCTTTCTAAACATGTTGCCAGTCATTTTATAAAAATGTATCATGAGCGCCGTCATGTTTTATCAACATGACGGTGCTCCACCGTATTTTAGTAGGCAAGTTATTGACTTTCTAAATCAAAATTTTCTTGGACGGTGGATAGACAAAGAGGGCCCTATAATATAGCGTGCACGTTCTCTTTACCTTTCGCCATTGGAATTTTTCTTTTGGAGTTGTCTAAAAAATCGTGTTTACTATAACGGTAAGCCAAACACGCGAGTAGAATTAATCGAAAAAATAATCGTAGGTGTAGATTTCTTACGAAATGAACTTGCAGATATTAACTGGAAATAGAATATGCCCCAAACACTAACAACATGTTTAGAAAAGAGAGGCGAACATTTCGAGCAATTTTTATAATATTAGCTTATTAATTTGTTATGTAATGTCATGATTAATACATTACTGAAGCAGTTATCTCCTTCTGTTGAAATCTAAAGAACAGAAAAGAAATTAAGCTAAAGTGTATATGAACTTTTTTGTTCAGAATCACCTCTAGAACACATTGTGTAAGTTTGTCGGTTACCTCAGGGAACAGCCTGCATATATATATATATATATATATATATATATATATATATATATATATATATATATATAGTGAAGCTTTGCAGTGAATGTGACGCTGTTTAAAATTATATTTGAAAAATTTGTTGGAAATTCTACAGTTTCAATTTTAGGGTTGTTGAAATATTTTTTAGTTAATATACTGTCGCGAGCAAAAAAAACGGGACACTGTTTCTGCGTAGGTTTAAATTGTGACTACTTAAGTGGCTATCTTTACTCATAATAGTAAGTCAGAAATTGTCAAAAATGTGTGTCTTATTGACATTTATTAAACATTTTTAAAATAAATATAAATAAAAATTACTAAAAACGATAGAGAAAGATTATTTATTAAATAAAATAATTATTACATTAAAATAATTAGTATTTCGTCATCCCACCGTTATAGTAATAACACAGTTAATAAACTGCATCTAATCTTGTAGACATTGAAGCGACAATATTTTGTACAAAATTTATAGAAATTTGATGCCAAGCATTATGAACAATCTCCCAAAATTCTTTATGGGTAGACGGTAGAAGCTCTATCATTAATCCCCATACATTTTCAATGGGATTTAGATAAGGACTGTAGAGCTGGATATCTCAAGTTTAAATTTCATTCTCTTGTAACCATTGTGTTACAAGATGAGACAGGAAATTGTGTTGTTCTTGTAGCTTCCTTTAATGTTTTGAAAGGGTTATGCCTAATCTCAGTAACTAATGTTTCGTCTTCCTGCGTATTCAAAATTTTGTTACGTGCGGAATTATTTTCCGATTTAAATTATCCCCTTCCCTCCATTTTTTTACATATTCTTGCGGCTGAACTTTTACCAATATTAAATTGAACCGATACACTTCTTAATGATTTCCCATTTTTCAAACTAGTAACAAGTCTAGCTTTATCAGCTTTCGAAAAATGCGGCATTTTCAATTTTGAATTATTAACTATAATATATAATTTGACGTAGAGTTTGAAAGTTAATCAAATGTTAAAATTACAACGCTAAAAAATAAAGGAAATTGACATAACGACTTTGACACTGTCCCGTTTTTTTTGCTCACGACAGTAAGTAAAAACAAGTTTAATTTAAAGCAACTTATATGATATAAAAATAATTGTTTTTGGTATGGAACTAGAACATCTTGTATTAAAATACTTTTCATATTTTATTAATAGGAGATTGCTGTAACTTTAGAAATATTTTATCTTTTGTGATTATATATAAAAGGACTACTCGCATGAAAAATTTTAAAGAAATAAGAATATTAAAAGATATTTTGCTATTTTTGCGTTCGTAATGAATTCATTATGAAGCCCAAAACACTATCGAAATGATGCTCATTTATCGAAATGAGCTTTTTTCTCATTTTTCAATGTTCTCATTGTTCGCACACAGATATAAATACCTTATTACCGCCATTTGATTTTAAGAATTTAACTTCATTTGACAGAAATGATATACATAGAACAGAAAAATGCTACACAAAACGTAATTGGCGTGGAGTACAAGGATATACCTATTGGTTTCTATGTCACTCATATTTCTATTTTTAAATAAAATGTCTAGTAATGTTAACGAAAATTAATAAATAATATTTCGTGGATAGCAATATTTAAATTTAAAAATATCAAATGACCAACTACATACTTTATATAAAAGTAAAACTATGAGTTTTCAAACTAAATAGTTTCAATTTATTAATGTAAAAAGTGCAAAATAGGTTCATAAGGTCTTTTTTATTTATCAATACTGATTTAGAAGAATTATAAATGAATCAAAACAAATATGGGCTATGAGCTGAATACTGAAAGGCGCTGGCTATGCATTTGAACTGAATATCTTAATAAGTATATTTGATTAAGATTATTTAGACAATAGAGGACAGCTCTGGACTAGTGGGATTTACATAAATATCAATAAATCACTACTGATGACCTAATTAAAGATATCAACTATGGAAGAACTTATTTGAATTAAGAATTTAAAGATAAGTTCGTTGTTTTTGCAAACCATTAATTAAACAGATTAATGTGTAAACCATAATTTTGAGAATGTAAATTAAAGTTTAATTTAATTTTATGAGATTTTTCTTATTAAAAAATGTGGGAATATATTCGAATAGGTGGAGATTGCTGCTTGAAATCTGAAACAGACAGAAGCATGAAAAAGTCCAATTTGTATGCTTTATTGTGATTGTAGTAATTATTGTTACGCTTCATATTTTTCACGCTTTATGGTTCTTTAGTTTTACCCTTAGTTTAAGTACTACATATGGGTTTGTTTTAATGTTAGGAATTTAGTGTTATCCTTGGCGATTTGGTGAAGAGCATATCTTGGAAGGTTATACCTTAGTCCTTAGCCAAAGACGTTTAACACTATTTTTCAGATTGTTCTAGTAAAGATGGCAACTTAGTTGCCGAAATACGTTTAGAGTTTATTGATTTATGTTGTGGTTAGGGATTTTTCGTGTTTCTGTCTGTTTAGGATATATTAACAAATAAGGAAGATATTTTAATATTATCTCAAATAATACAATACCTGAATTGCATTTGTAACATTCCAAGCTGCTTGATACTCGTTAATTTTAACGGAGCTTCTACCCTCTACGAAGTCATCTTCCGACAGGTCCATGGAAGCAAATGATTGCTGTTGAGCCATGCCAGTTGCACCGGTTTGATATCCTTGATTAAAACTATCTTCTGCTTGACTCAATTGTTCAGTAGGCGACCAATTAGTTTTAGTGGTCATGTTGCTAAGTTCATGGTGTTCTGGTCCATGCCCAGCAGTGTGGTTTGTTTGTGCAAAGTGGACTTTTTCCGCTTGCCTTTGGCTAGAACTAATTTTATCAGGTAACTGTTGTCTTACCGTTTGCCACGCTACATTTACAGCCGCACTAAGAGGGGGTATATTTATATTACCAAAACGAGACATTTTCTTTAAACACTAAATTTCTTCTTAAACTATATAGTTTTTATATCGCCAATTTTAACGAGGAAGACAGTGGATTATACCATAACAATTTTCACCGATAAATTAGAATATTTAATAGATAAGATTTTATAATTAGTCGTAATTGAAATGGAAGACATCAGTTATTATACTATTATCACAAACGTACCGCCGAGATGGATATATTTTCATGGGTGACTTCTTTCGGATGTATTTCTTATATCTTATAAAAAACTATTAACGAAAATCAATATTAACCACAATTTTTTAACACTTTTAATAACTGCAATACATCATCAACACAATCACAGGACTTTTCGAAATATAAAAGTTTATTTAAATAACTAATTTTTTATTACCTTTCATGGAAATTAAATTTTCACGTTTTCCATCTCGGCGGTGTGAGACCTTCAGAAAATTGGTACATTTCCAGCATCCTCGTACACTCGACAGCATATGCAGTGTAGTATTAAGTGAAATTTTCAATAAGTGTTTTATTAAATAAATTACATAATAATATAAATTTTATTCTTTTTTAAAATTATTAAGTAGCTAAAACCATAGAAGAGGTTATTGTAAAAATATTTTTATTTTGGATTTCAAACAAACTCCTAAATTTATTATTTTCGATACTTTATGTTTCCTTCTATAATTCTATTTAATATAAATTATTGTGATTGCTCCTGTGATTTCTTCTAAAAAAGTAGTTTTTTTTTGTTATTAGTTATTCAATTAATAATAAACAAGTCTTAAGTAAAATATCCAGAAATGCTGTGAATCATAAATCCAAAATTAGTTTCAAGATATAAAATGTATGGAATTTTCTAACCATATGTAAAATTAAATTATATAATTTTATTTATTATATTTACCGTATATATATATAATTTAAATTTTGTTAAACAAATATATAGGTACTTCATAAAGAATTTTTTTTTAAGATTATGGATAGTACGCTTTAATGAATTCATGTGGTAGGTATCCTTTGACTGATTATAAGTGTTATTATTAAAGTATTTATATTAAAAACTATGACCGTTCTTCGCTTGATAAACATGAATCCGGTAAAATTTGTTGTATGCGTATCAATACTTCAGTTTAAAATTGTTTAGCGCGATGTATACAAAATTGTTTCAAATTGAATTTACAATTCACAGAATATTCCTAATACGGATCTGACCTTGTAAACTACTTTTTAGTAATATTCTGCATGGAGTGTACCGAAAGCTGATCAATATCCTAGTTTACAACCCTAAACACCAGAGGGTTTCTCCATTCATATTTTTTATGAAATAACGGGTGTTCAGAAACATTCGAAGTCAAGTGGGCTCTGAACAAAAAATCGTATATCTTTACTTAAGTGTCTGATTTGTAATAATTATTAAATGTCAACTGTTGTCTGCCAAAAATTGTCAGAATCTAATATCGAAGATACTAAGTAATTTATATTTTTTAATTTTGAAAATGGTATTTACTAACGTACACAAAGCATTCATGGTTGAAGCATATTTTCGAAATAGTCAAAAGATCGATGGCCAGTGGAAGTATTCAATTCAAGCTTGTTTGGAAGAATTTCGAGATGAATTTCCCAACCTTGCTTTTGATTATAATACTTTTCAGTGTACACTAATCAGAATCGTTCCAGTTTTTGACAAACTGGTAGTGTGGGACGCCAAGTGGGCGACCGAAAGTCCGTGATTGGGAATGTTAGAGAAATAATGACTGATGCCCCTAAAACTTCAGTAAGAACTCTTGCTCAATAAACCGGGTTGTCAGTTGGTTCTTGCCATAAAGTTTTAAAAGAAGATTTACAGTTATTCCCATATCGTATAACTTGTTTGCAAGAAATCCTCGATATTGATTATCCGCGACAAGTAGTATTTTGCGAATGGTTTACAAATAATTTTAATGATGGTGTCCTAGACAAAACTTTCTTTTCAGATGAAGCATGGTTTCATGTTGGTGGATATGTTAACTTGCAAAACATGAGAATGTGGAGTGATACAAAGCCCAATAATTTTTATGTTGAAGCTCCTTTACATCCTCAGAAAGTTGGTGTTTGATGCGCTATAAGTAGAAGAAGGATTATTGGTCCAATTTTTTTTAATGGTACCTTGACTGCATAAAGATGTCGACAGGAAATACTATTGCCTTTCTTTAATCAACTTCGCGATGATAAACTAGCTTTGGGATACTTTCAACAAGATGGTGCTAGAGCTCACACAGCGGGGGAAACAATGAATATGTTACAAGAAGTGTTTGGAAATTGTTTAATTAGTTTGAACAGCGATCATGAATTTCCTCCAAGATCTTGTGATCTTACACCGTGTGATTACTATTTATGGCCTTTTTTAAAAAATTCAATTTATCAAGTACCAGTGCAAGATTATATAGATCTCCAAGACAGAATTATAAATAAAATTAGTGAAATTAGAAATAGCCCCATACTACAAAATGTATTTAGTAGCATTCGGAGGAGGTGCGTAAAATGGTTGGAAGAAGGTGGTGGACATTTTCAACATCTTTTATAATTATGGTCATTATTGTTGGTAATTTATACAACTACAATTTATGATATTTATTATAAGGTTGTAATCTAAGGACTCTACAAACAATTTATTTGTTTCAAATTTATTTTAAGCCATTTCTTACAATAATTTATTGAATGTTAATATATTAAACTAGTACGATAACTAGATACTATTGTCACTATAAGATGAATAAAACCTTTACTTGTAAAGTTATTTCCTCTTAATTCTGCATTGTCTTTTTACATGTTACTATAGATTAGATGAGCTTTATTACACAAGAATGAATAGCATATTAATTGGATTAAGTAATTTTTTCCAGTTATCGCATGAAGAGGTGCTATTGTTCAGCAAGAATTCTCTAAAATATCAAAATACTTAATTTGAAATTTGCAAATTAATTACTGTTACCTTCTAAAATCATTATTTGACTAGTTTATATTAATTAATATGGCATATTAAAGTAATATATTTCGACATAAACTGACATTTGCGTGTGTGATAACCTATAAAATTGGATTAAGTAAATGTATCAATCTATATCAGACATGACTTCATATTTTCAAGGACTACTTTGACTTCGAATGTTTCTGAACACCGTTTATATCTTTGGCAGAAATCTACATACATTATGTAGTGGCTATCCTCTTCAAGTTATAGGGTCTAATACAATATCAATAATTTCTCCTAGTATTGTCTTAACTGTTCATGCAAAATGGATGTATATATTTTTTAATACGGTAAGATTATTATATATTTTCAAAAACTTTCTGTCTTAATTTTTTTCAAATTAAATATTTAAATATTCGCGCGCCTGTCTAGTAATGTATACAACAAACACTAGGAGGTTATTGTGTTGTTAATTATCATTAAGTATTTATAATAATAAGTTGTCAAACGCATGAATTACTCTTTGCTGCACTTCTCAATTCGTAATGAGTTCTGGATTTATAACCGAAAGCGAAGTTTTAGAAGTACGAAGACAAAAACAAGAGGAATGGGAACGAGTTAGGAAAGCAGATGATCCCTTGGGTAAATATATTATCCATAACATTTAAAAAGTAACTTGTAGAAACATGTACCATATTTTTTTAAAAAAATATGTCATTCTCATAACATCTTGGTATATATTTTAGAAAGACCTGAGGCAGTATATGACCATCGTAGTCTCTTTGAGCGATTGCAGGAACAAAAGCAAAAGAGAGATCTTGAATATGAAGAGGCGCATAAATTAAGTAAAGACATTAAATTTAGGTTGTTTGTATGCAAAAATTTAATGAATGTTTTTTAGAAAATATGATAAAAGGTCTTGATGATGATGAAATAGAATTTTTGGATCTAGTAGACCGTACCAAATTAGCTGCTGACAGAAAGATAACAATTGAAGAAGAGTTAGAATTAAAAGATTATAGAAATCGCGTTGCTAGTTTACAAGAAAAAAATTTAGATAAAAAATTACAGTCAGAAATTAGTACGCTTAAGCCAAAATCAATTTCATATAATAGAACTTCACAAACTAAATTGTTGAAAGGTGTAGTTGTCAAAAAGCCAGAGATTAAGAAACGGAAACACAGTGAAATGGAAAACAAACAAGAATCTTCTCAAATAAATAAATGCCCAAATAAAACTGAAATAGTAAATGGTGGTGATAGAAATAATTCCACTACACTTGAAAATGTAGGTAAACAAATTGATCCAACATGTGAAGAAGATACTGACAATGATAAAACGAATGAAGAAAGTGTAAAAACTTCAAATGTCGGTTTAACTTGCATAGGAATTTTGCCAGGATTAGGTTGCTATGATGATTCTAGTTCAGATGCTAGTTCAGATTCAGATCAGGATGAGGAAATTGAAGAAAAAGCTTCAAAAAAAGTTCTAATAGATCTGCTTGGTAGAAAAATTTTGAAAAAATTATCTTAGAAACATTTTTCTTTAATACATATATTTTACAGGCAAGTTTTTTTATTTTGTAAATATAATTATTATTTATACATTAATCAGAAATAAAATTTGTTTTTAAGTCAAATTGTTTTTCTTTCGCAAATGATCCTTTATTAATTAGTTAAAAATGAATACTTTTACGTTGAAGAAATTTAGGTTTTGCGACATCTTGCGGTAGATAGCTACATTTAAGAGAATAATTCAGATTACTACTATATTTCGTTTTGTATTCTATTCTAACATCAAATTCGTTTTGTATTCTATTCTAACATTATCAATTTCGTTATAGTTTTCACGTTACTTACAAATTACCAATTGAAAAAGAAAACTGTTTTACGTGAAATTAGATTGACTATATTTTTGATGGTTATAATAAGATGACGCGCAATGTATTATTTAAATACAAAAACTAAATAATCACTTAAAATCTCAAAATAATATACTGAATATTATTCAAAGGTATTTAATTCACATTATCTAATTAATTTGTTAGATAATGTAAATTAAATACCTTTGAATAATATTCAGTATATTATTTTGAGATTTTAAGTGATTATTGAGTTTTTGTATTTAAATAATTTTTATAGATACATATATTGAAATTAGCTAAATCTTATTCAACATACTTATCTGTTGTTTTCAAAAAATATAGTAAAAGGAACAAATGAATTTAGTTACTTTCTTAGGCATTTCTCCAGGTATTTCTTTATCAAGCAAACGAATTTACGTGCTACAAATTCCGGAGTACCGTAAGGAAGTGTCATTGGCAGGATTTTATATCTGCAAACAAGGCAGATTTACTACTGTGGCAACATTTGCGGATGGCATAGCAATGCTCGCATCTGATATTGGTCCAGGCTTAGCTTCACGTAACTTGCAGTCTAACCTCAATAAGATTTAGGACTAGTTCAATAAATGGCGAATCAAAGCAAATCCACACATGTGTCTTTCACAATGGCAGAGAGACATGTGTCCTCAAGTGAAGATAAACTACAGCCAACAACGTCCAGCTCATTATGCCAAATATCTTGAAATGTACTTGGATCGCCGTCCCACTTGGCAGAAACATGTCTTTATTAAGTGTAACCAACTTAAGTTTCAACAGATGTATTGGATCATTGGGCGCATGTTCCGACTTTCCGTAGAGAATAAGGTTTTATTCTATAAAGCTATTCTAAAGCTAGTTTGGATTTATGGAACTCAGTTATGGGGTGCTGGGAGCAAGTCCAATGTCGACATACTTTCCAGCAACAATATTCGGCGTATAATTGTCTAGGCTCCATTCCATGTACCAAACGAAGTTATTCAACGTGACATTCCTGCTGCTTCAGTGAGCGAAGCAATCAGACAATTTAGTAAAGAACACGATGATAAACACAGAAACCATATAGATATACTGGCCAACCAACTAAAACGTCAATAGTGTAAGGGTAGTAGTCGGTTGTAGCGATTGCAGCCTGTCGATCTAATGAATTTCAACAGAAAATTGTATTAGTGAAAATATATATACTTTTACTAATATCGACTAATTAGTAGAGGAAATCAATTTTCGTGGGCGCCATGAGCGCCGGTATGGGAGTGTAGTTCGTAAGATATTAGAATATGCAATAGAATAGGGACGCAACATGAGCTTGTTACCGATATACGTATAGAAGTAGAGACATTTATTCTATCAGAAATAATTAAATATACATTTGGTTTTCTGCTATTAAAGTAATATGCATAAACACAGGACAAATAAGAATAGTACATATTATAGCAGCGTTGTATGTACCTATAAATAAAATAATAATAAAAATAAATAAAATAAAATCGTACATTAAGTCTGGGAAATCTGGGAATAAACTTATTCACTTCATCTGACAACGGTCGTTTTCTCGATTTATGTGTCGACGACATTTTATTACGTATGCTTACACTTACATGCAGTCTAAGCAAGTACCAAACACATACTGAATGCTTTTTATTAGTTCTGATGCAATACAATCATCCTCACATCGGCGCACATGGCGCGCACGGAAATTGGTCTGCTCTACTAATTAGTTTAATCTAATTATACGAAAAGAGACTATTCATTGGAATAGTATTCTGCGTATAGTTGTTCACTGCCATGCAAAATACTTATTGCCTCTTGCGGTAGATTACCGAATTCTTGGAGTAATAATAAAAAAAAGTTAATTCAATTTTTTTATTTTTTTTGTGGTTACGTAAATAGAACTTTAAAGCTGTATTAACTTAACATCTTCACGTTGGTCTAGAGACTAGGTCACGGGACTATGATTAATGAATGGGTGTAACTCCCGCTATAGTTTCAGTCAGTTTGATACAAGTTAATATCTTGAGGTATAATGTTTGGTAATAATAAGTTAGTGTACCACAAAGCTCCAGCCGCGACAGATATGACCCATTACAATCCGATAGATTTTCAAAGGCTGAGAAAGAAATTTAATTATGACTTAAATTAAGAAGAATACGTGGTTTTGTATATTATCAAATGGAGTAACTATATCTTTTCGTCATATCATGATTTTCTGGGTTAGGCCTTTATTTAAAATAATAAAAATCGTTAATAATAGTGTTTTGAAATATTCCTGTCTAACAAAGGTTTTTTTTTTACAAATTTTAGACAAAAATTTAATATTACCTCGGAATTTTAAATCTCTCCAACAGCTGCATGGGCAGCTGTTGGAGAGATTTAAAATTCCGAGTCCTTTCCAGTCCTTAGCAATTCTACTTTTAATTCCTGAATGCATTATAAGTATTAGAGTTTGTAAAAGTATTTCGTTGTAGTTTATAATTTCTGTAATCAGTCAAAATTCCTAACTGTATTTCTCAATAAAAAATTCGTGAAGTGGACTGTATAAATATAAAGACCTATTCTTTTATTTATATAATTTACAGTTTTAAAATATGTTAAGATTGTAACTTGCAGTCTCTTCTATTTTAGTCAATAGTAGCACATACATATATTCTCAGTTTGCATATTAAATGTGTAGTTTCATTCAAGGATAGTAAACATCTAATAGGATTGCTTAATGCTCGAAATGTGTTTTAAGTCACGTAAATACCAATATATATTATATAATGTACGGTTACATATATAGCAGACAGTTTTGGATTGTTTGGACCAATTAGGATTATTTTAATTTAGACGGGTCGATATCTTTAATCGTGATTAGTGAAAACAATCAGAAATCTGTTGAAACTATCTTTTCAAATAAAGTTTATATGTTTATACCGGGTTTTTCATTTATCATTACACATAGGTATAATGAATTTATTGTTATTCATGTATGGTGGCATAGTAGGCAATCAGTTATTCTCCAATAAAATTTTTCCAATTGTCAAATATTTCTGTTTTTCATTCAAAATTAAATACATTTTATTGAAAAATACATAATTTATTTCAAACAGGTAATTATCCCAACAGGCGTATACCTTGCGCGAAGACAATTTTAAATATTTTTAACAAATTCAAAGAAGGTGGTTGTTTTCAAAATTTACACAAAAAATAAAATAAAACCAATCACGTGTTAACAGAACACATGAAACTGAATATCCTGTGTTATGTAGGAGAACGGTCTGTAGGATCACTTTTAGATGTAGCCAGGTCAATTTGGAGTATCGTACAGTTCGGTGTTCAAAACGCTGAAAGAAAATTAAAATATAAGTCATACTTTCAAGAGCTTTTTGAGGAAGATAAAGTAAAACGAACTGATTTTTGTAATATAAAGTTTATTTGTTAAATGAAAACGAAATTTTAAATAAAATACTTTTTACTGATAAAGCAAACAGTTCCGTAATAGATTTAAAGAGTTTCATGTACTATCGTGAGCAATTGAAAGTTAACACTTTATTATGTTGGCATGTCGAAATTTCAAAATTTATCTAATGTATACAGTACTTTTGAAGTGTCAATGTCAGCATTTAATCATAACATAAATGACATTAGCTTGACAATTTGGTAAAATTTACGCAGCTATAATAGTGCGTTTACTTTCAATTGCTCACGATAGTACATTCTGTATGGGAATCTAAATAATTTCCCTTTGAATGCTTAAACATGCATATCTTTAATAGTTAGAAAGCATAGTAAGATGAAACCCATTGATTCTTTAGCTAATAGGAAAAGGTTGGGCGTAATTTTAATAAAATGAATACTTAAGTTACTTATTAATAATTTTAAAATTTGTATATAGGAACATTATCATATTAATATTTTTCGGTTTTAGTCTTGCACAACTTTATTCTATTATTAAACGAGCTGTACTCTAAACACTCTTTAACTTACTGGAATACAGAAGTACATTTACTATCGCTTTGTTTTAAGGGGTTCAGCTCCATTTCTGTTACCTAAAAGAAAATCCAAATAAAAAATGCAATTTTTTTTTTAAACTTACCTTCCAAAATAAAATAGGATCTACGTCCTGATTTGAATTTGGCCTTTCGAGGTAATGCCTTTTAGTTATTATTACATCGGGTGTAATTGATTTTACTTTCTCTTATTTTTTCTTGCAAAAATCCAAATAATGAAAGTGACTTTTGATGTGGACTAATGTCTGTTTTGATTACAGGCATTTGTTCTTTATTTTCAGTCTCTATTTTCTTCATAATATTAAACATTTCTTGTTCTAGAAAAGAAGTAGCCCCAGTAGCATTTTCAGTACTACGAAAATCTTCTCTTTTAAATCGAGGGTCTCATAAGAAAATAGCCTTGCTTTAACAGATTCCAAAAATTTGTTGCATAGTGTCTTCCCTTCCTCAATCTTTAATTCCAGTAGTGATGATGTCAGATAATTGTACAGTCTAAAAGTTATTAGGATTATTAAAGAAATAGTAACATATTTATTACCTACAAGAATTTCCCACTACTGTTTTTTAAGATAAATTTCTCCAGTTTATAAAACCACGTATTCATAAGATACCACGAGGTGTTATTTGTTTTTATCGTGTTACTGAAATGCCCCCAATACGTGGGTTACATTCGGTAATTCATTAGAAGTAATGTGAGGACGGTCTTCAATTTCATAAAATGGTAAAATCTATTTGTACTTTTTTGTTATATTTTCTACTTTTTTTGATACATTAATTTTGCTGTCTTAGATATATTTCATCCTTAAAGAAATACTATTCATCTTTTTTGAATATGTTAATAGTATATTAAAACACTAGTTTCATAAGTCACCATTTTGCAGCACGAGTTCAGTTTAGAAAATAAGCCGCGATAGAGGCCAGTTTTCTAAAGAAGAAGTGCGGCAAAAGGCTTAATGAAACGAGTTTTTTATACTATTTTTTATATTTTGCATTTTTTACATTAATAAATTGAAATTATTTAATTTGAAAGTACGGGGTTTTATTTGTATATAAAGTATGCACATTGATAATTGACATTTTCAAATTTAAATCTTGCTATTCGCGAAGTATATTACATATTATTTATTAATTTTTCTATTTCGGTGCTATAAAGTGCACTTTTCGACACCCGTTTGGGTTGCATAAAGTATTACTTTTTCGCACGCTTTTTTTAATTTTTCAATGTTGGCGTTGTTCGAATACAGAAATAAATATCATTGCTGTCATTTGATTTTAAGAATTTATGTACATTTGACAGATATGATATATGTCCGTATTTTATACAAACAACGTATGTTGTATACAATTGACAACAACATATATACGAGGGTGGATCAATAAATACCCGTGTTAGGAAAGAAGATGCAAGTTTTTCACAAATTTTTTATTTATTTTTCAACGTAATCACCTTTTAGTAAAATACACTTTCCCAACGTTTCTGCCATTTCTTTAACCCTCCAAAAAATACGATTTGTCAAACTCTGCAACATACGCTTCTGTCTCGACGATAACCTCCTCGTTTGAGCTGAATCTTTTTCCCCCGAGCCACGTTTTCATGTTGGGGAACAGAAAGAAGTCGCAGGGAGCCAAGTCAGGCGAGTACGGTGGGTGCGGCAGCAATTCGTAGTGCAGTTCATGCAACTTTGCCGCGACAATTCTGGATGAATGTGCTGGTGCATTATCGTGGTGAAACAGCACTTTTTTCTAAGCCAAATGGGGCCGTGTCTCCTTCAATTTTATATCGAATCGGTCCAATAATTCACTGTAGTACTACCCCGTGACCGTTCTTCCTTTTTGCAAAAAGTCCATGAGGAATATTCCGTTGGAATCCCAAAAAATCGTGGCCATGACCTTTCCGGCCGATGGGACCGTCTTCGCCTTCTTCGGAGCAGATTCACCCCGAAAAATCCATTGTTTTGACTGTCGCTTGGACTCTGGCGTATAATAATGGATCCAGGTTTCATCAACGGTGACGACTCGACGCAAAAACTCCTGCGAATTTCTCTTAAAGAGGTCCAAACACTGCTTCGGCATTGACAACCGTATCCGCTTGTTGTCCACCGTAAGCAATCGCGGCACCCATCGGACCGACATCTTTCTCACCGATAACTTATCATGTAAAATATTAATTGCCGTTCCGTACGACACGCCTACGGCCTCTGCTACTTCGCGCACTTTCGTTCGGCGATCAGCGAGAATCATGTCGTGGACCTTTTCAACGATTTCCTCGGTAACCACGTCTGCCGGGCGGCCTGGGCGCTCCTCATCAAAAACAGATGTACGACCACGTTTAAATTCGTTGAACCAATATCTTACGGTTGTCATAGATGGCGAAGGGTCCCCATAGACAGCACCCAACTTCCCTTCTATTTCTTCGCATGTTTTTCCATCCAAAAATAAAAAGCGAATTACGGATCGATATTGCTCTTTTTCCATTTTATCGAGAAACACGAAACACGTGTGATGCAACTTGCTGCCAAATAAAAACTAACCTATGAATCAGTCTGAAATTTATTATGGTGTTGTCTGACAGATGGTAGTACACGACGGTAATGCCAACTTCCCTCAGCAGCGCCACCTGTCTTCAAACACGGGTACTTACTGATCTTCCCTCGTATGTTGCTATGTCACTCATGTTTATATTTTTAAATGAAGTATCAAGTAATGTTAACGAAAATTAGTAAATAATATGTATTATAATATACTTCGCGGATAGCAAGATTTAAATTTTAAAATGTCAAGTATCAATGTGACCAACTGCATGCTTTATATAAAAAATAAACTCTGAACTTTCAAATTAAATAATTCCAGTTTAAGCAATTTATTAATGTAAAAAACGCTAAATAGAAAAAATAGTATAAAAAACTCGTTTCATAAGGCCTTTTGCCGCACTCGCTCTTTAGAAAACTCGCCGCTATCGCGGTTCGTTTTCTAAACTGATCTCGTGCGGCAAAATGGTGCCTTATGAAACTTGTTTTTTAATATACTATTTCGTTTACATTACTTAATATTTTATTTAAAAATATAAACATAAGTGACATAGAAACTAATAAATATATCTTGCTGTCAATTGCATAGAATATACGTTGTTTGTGTAGCATTTTTCTTTTCTATGTATATCATATCTGTCAACTGTACTTAAATTCTTAAAATCAAATGACAGCAATGATATTTATTTCTGCATTCGAACAACGCCAACATTGAAAAATGAAAAAAAGCGTATCGAAATGAAGCTCATTTCGATACTGTTTTGGGTTTCATAATGAGTTCATTACGAACGCAAAATAGAAAAAAATATTTAAAATTGTCTTCACACAAGGTACAAGGCACAAGGCCTGTTGTGATAATTAACTGTTTTAAATAAATTATGTATTTTTGAATAAAATGTATTTAATTTAAGATTTAAGTATGAATGAAAAACATACATATTTGACAATTGGAAAAATGTCACTGGTGTATAACTGGTTGGCTACTATGCCACCATACATTTATACCTATATGTAAAGCTAAATGAATAAAAATCAATGCATGATACCTATGTGTAATGATAGAAGACCCGGTATATTATATGTAACTGTATAATATAAATATTGTTATTCGCTTAAACTTTGAAACTATGTAAAAATGATGATTTGGTGTAAGGATATTTATTTAATAATTCATGTAAATTTAGTTTGTAGTATGTTTCACAAAAATGAACTAAAAATATTTGACTTAATATTCGCATTGAATTTATCTGCTCTTCGACAACATCTAATCCATTCTTCATTTAGAGTAATCGAAACCATATCGTTGTCTTTGAGATTTAGCTGTTTTTGCATGTAGCAACTGCACAATGACTGTCAGGTATTTTTGTTAATTGTCATTAAAACTCGGATTATATGCAAAATGCATATTTGTTGTTAAAAGGTATATCAACAAAATTATGAGTTTTCTGGGTTTATTTAATATTTTTAGAATAAAATAAGGCAATTAAAAGAAGCATATTTTGCACATTTTTACTACCTGATATATATTTCATGTAATACTGCATATTTTCATCAAATTACAAATTTCCTTCTAAAAGTTCCAGTAGGTGGCGAGTTTGAAAATAAGGATTCAAAAATAGCTGGCCATGGGAAATACTGGATTTCCAAATATTCTAGGAAAGCTCGTTGAAACACTTTGTGGCATTTTGCGGTCTACAAAATTAAAATAACTAACAATGCTTCTACATAAAATACAATGTTATACAATACTTATATGACATATATCAGTACGGATGTGTCCAGAACTTAATAATACAAAACTATAATAAAAGGAATAAAGTGACTGTAAGAAGGGTACATTATAGTTAGGTATAAACTGATAAATGAATCAAACAACAGACTCTTGTGGTCGATATATTGCCAATTTGTTAATTTGTTATTTGAACGTAGAAAATCCTAGTAAATCATATTTAATAAATTGTATGCAGTTAGATAAAACCAATAATTTATCTCTGTTTGTAAATGCATTTAATTTATATTTTCGATTGTCAAAGGATTAGGTAAATATCACGTCTTAGCTGATAATTGTAAAGTACTTAGAACTTTCGTATGCTATTACAACCAAAATTATCTGTTTACTGCTTTACCTTTGTTGTATGAGAGTAGCACCGATTATTTCTGCAAACTAATATTTTTATTGAATCAAAGGAGTGAACATGCTATGAAACAAATGTCTACTGTTTTCTATTTTGACAGTTCGAATTTAGTTTTGATAACTGCAACAGTTATTTTGCAAGCTAATTTCAAACCGAGTGGTCTGCAGTAAAAATGCATTTAACGAGAGAAAATATTAGAGCCATGATTTACTATGATTTCTTTAACCCCCGAACAAAGTGTTTCAAGACTTCGTGCTGCATTTGGTGTCCAAGCCTCTTCTCCGAGGAGTGTTTACAACTGGTATAACGAATTTAATCTCAGTCATTACTGAAACAAATGTAGACGCCGTATGAAGAATTTATTAAGACGACAATCGTACAGGATTATTAGGAGCACCTTGGGTATCGGCATGACTGCAATAAACAAGATTTTAAATAATAATTTGGAAGGTCTGTTGTCGTTGGATAGCTCATAATTTTACACAAGAACAAAAACAATACCAAGTGGAATAGTGTAAAAAACGCTTAAGAAATACGATAGAGGTAGGTCCAAAGCAGTTTACAACATCATTACTGGTTATGAAAGCTGGATATATGCATTTGAACCAGAATCAAAACAGCAGTCAGCTCAATGGGTGTTTCCAAATCTCTAAGTGTTTGAAAGAAAATAGTAGCCAGTTTCTTCTCATAATCAGGACCTATCACAACAGTTGTGCTTGAAAATAAACGTACGATTATCGCAGAATGGTACACGACAGTATGTCTGCCAGATGTTGTTCAAAAGGCTCGTTTAGGACGCCTTAGATGGGAGATTGTCCTTCATCACGACAATGCTTCAAGTCACACTGCGCGTCAAACAAATGAATTTTTGAAAGCTTCGGGAATAAAATTAATAGATCACCCGCCATATAGTCCGGACCTGGTACCTTCAGATTTCTTTCTATTTCCAAGACTAAAGGATAAGATGCGAGGTGTATGATTTGCAAGCCCAGAAGATGCAGTGGAGAGCTTCAAAAACCTTATATCTAAAGTGACTCAAGAAGAATGGAATTTATGCTATGATAACTGGTTTTATCGAATGTCTAAATGCATCGAGTTTAACTGCGAATATTTTGAAAAACAATTATAAAAAATAGTTTTTGACTACAACATTTTGTTTTATTAGTTTGTAGAAATACATAATCGGTGCTACCCTCGTATAGGCATATTATTGTCATATATTTAAGAATTAGTTGCTTAGCAAATTAGATGTAGGATTTTCCCGGTTTGACCCATAATATTTCGTCATTTTTAGTACTTTTATTGCCGTTCACGTTCTTGCGGTTTCTTTGGAAATGCCGAGTGAACCTAAACCATTTAACGCTAAGAAATAAGTAATTAAACTTCTAGTTTCAAAAATTCTTTTATTGTAAATACAACTACAATATTGTTTCGCCATACAATGGCTTCATCAGGTGGATGAAATACTTCTTACTGAAATGGTATCTTCTTACTGAAATGGTATTTACAATAAAATAATTTTTGAAACTAGAAGTTTAATTACTTATTTCTTAGCGTTATAATGAAGTTTCAACAAGTATCTCCTTCGTCAATTAACTATCTAAACCATTTATTTTGTAAAACAAGGAATTCTGCATTCACTTTCAACGAGAAATCATCTCTTACATACACATTCTTTCTGTATACCGTATGAACGCCGGGGAGTGATTGATCTACCACAATGTAGTAAGACGAATAGCGAGTTTATGTGGTTAGGGTTGAGAGAGTATATTCAATCTGTTCTACTGTCTAACTGTACGGGCGTTCCATTTCTTTATCCAACACATTCTACATACGATCTAAGTACGAATCAAATAATCTCTCTCTAACACATTGAATATTCCTATCAGTAGCTCATTGTGTTCAAGCAAGGCGAATATACTTGCAGTTGGCCAGTCATTACTTATATATCCATCGATCGCACGACGTTGTGCACACGGTATACAAGATCAATTATGTAAGTAAAATAACCAAAAAGTATGTAAGTGTTTTTAATATAATATACTAAAAAGTAATAAAAAGTCTCTCTTTGGAGATTGTGGTTAAGTAAAAACTTAAAAAAGGTATATAACCCCTTACCACAGTTATTAACCGTATCCTAAATACGTATTTAGGATACGATTAATAAATGTGGCAAGGGGTTATATACCTTTTTTAAGTTTTTAAAAAGTAATAGTTCTCACGGCCTTACAATCCGTGATTAAAAAAGAAGTGAAAAAACCCAGCGCAAAGAAATCTACATACATAATAAATAATATAAAAGAATGTCTCAGTTTCAATGGTATATTATAACATTTTAATTTAGGCTATATACAACAAATCATACATCAAATTGAAGGTGAACTAACCTAGTTCTTGTTACAAATATTCAATACGTGCATCTTTAGTTATACGGCACACATCCAACCTAAAGTCTAATTCTTCCCACACTTTGGTGAACAAGTCCGGAGTAATGAAAGCAATAGCCTCATCAATTTTATGTCTCAAGTCTGGCATTTTAGGTAGCGGTGGAACGTAGACGCGATTTTTCATAAAACCAAGTGTACGTGGAGGTCAGCGAAGAAGAGCTCTGACGTCTCGACCACCAATTCAACGGTCAGGACTTCGACGTTCAACCACTTTTGTACAATGAGATTCCAATGGCTAGGCGGTACATCCTGTTGCCAAAAAAGTTTACAGATTCGCCCTCTACTAATTGTGGAAAGAGCGATTCTTCTAACATAGTCAGACAAGCGGTAGTTTCAGCGAAATTAAATGGTTCGTACTTGACGGCAGGACACATCGCAGAAAACGTTTAATTTTGGAGAATCTCTTTCGTGTTTGACAAGTCAATGAAGATGTTTAGACCCCTGGGTACGAACATTATGGGTATTTACCTTTCCAATTAGATGAAAAGTTGACTCATCGCTGAACACCACACGATGAAGAAATTCATTTTCCCGCTCGGCAAAAGTTAAAACGTACACCATAGTCATCTGGGTCCAAAGCATGTACCAACTGTAACCGGTATTAACACAGGTGTAAACGTGTTCTTAAAATCTTCCACACTGTCGTCTATGCCATCTGAAGTTCAAAACTTGCTTTCCGTACAGATTTCTTAGAACTATGCAGGTAAGATTCTCTGACACGGCCCGCATCCTGTACAGACAGTTTTGGTCGTCCCGTGCTTTTCCCTTTACAAACACATCCGGTCGTTTCGAATTGCCTATACCATCGGCGAATAGTTTTGCTACATGGGGGATCACAATTAAACTTTAAACGAAACGCACGTTGAACTGAAATTATAGATTCACTCTTAGCAAATTGCAGAACACAAAACGCTTTACGCTCAGAAGTCGCCATTTTGTGTAACTTGTTGTACTTCAAGCAGTGCTGGGAGATGATACTAGTTAAATGTCACTGACAAGGCACGGAAAAATCACTAAAATGGCAACATTTAAAAAAAAAATCACCAAATATTTTATTTTACTAAAATAAGATACTTTATTCATAATTATAAATAAATATTACACATAATTAAGAAACATATATAATCTATAAACAATTTAAACATATAGGTATTCGACGATTGAATTAAATCGTGGAAAATGGATTTCAGAGGAGTTATATAGGTAAATTTGCAAATGTTTCTATAGAATTCTCACAATCTACTGCTTCACCACCGTACATGTTTTCAGAATTAAATTCTTCATATTTCTTTCATATTAATTAAATCATACATGCTTGGCGTGGGATTAAAATTTTGACAACCGTTATTCATATGGTATCTTAATCTTAAAATCGAATCAGCCATATTGCTAACTTATTTCTTAATTTGTCTTTGACAATATTTACTACAGAAAACGCTTTTTGTACTTCTGCATTTGAAAAAGGCAGGCTTAGCCTAGCTAATACAAAATATGATATATGCGATATATAAGACGCTATCTTAGTAGCAACCTGACAAAGTCATGCAATTATGGCCCTACTCAAGATAAGTTATGATATTATAGGTGTAGATGGCACCACCACAGAGTCAACAAACAAGTCTCCAACAAAATCACTGGCAAAAAATTATCACTAAATTTGTCGTTGATGGCTTAAAAAATCACTAAATTTAGCGATAAAATCACTGAACTCCCAACACTGACTTCAAGCGAGAAAACATTAAAGCGGTACTCGCGCATGCGCTTATCTAAAACTGTTTGAGATACTCTTTAATTGTGATCTTGAAGCAACACTCTACAACGCTTACAATTGATACAATTCAAATTATAACTTCTTTAACGGACATACGGTTTAATAAAAAATAGCCTAACAACAGACAATTTCGAATAAATGGTAATCGGAAAACTGTAAATTTCAATGTAAAAGCATAGCGCGACATAGGTGATGTCACGCAGTCACATGATTCGAAATAGATTGCGAGATAAAGATTAAGTAATCCTATTAGATGTCTACTATTCTTCTAGTGGTTAGAATAAATATTTGGAACGATAAATTTATTATTTATTTCTTCAACATTATAACGAAGTATTTACTGCGCCAATCAACAATTTATAAGTTCTTATTTATTCAAGAAAAACAATCCTATATTTGTTCTGAAGGTAAGATTAAACTTAGAGCGTATATTCTTGCAGTTTGTTGCTAAAATACAAGCATACTTAAATGACTAAATTAATTATTCTTGTGCACCAGTCGATCCATCTGTGTTGGTGGTGATTTTTTTTAATTGCCATCACATAAGACTTTCTAATGTAGATTTACATGACTTGATTGTTAAGTTTACTGATAGTGATATTGCCAAAAATTCGGAAGGCCAAGATTATGTAATTAAAGAGCTTCATTATTGCTTTATTTTAAATTAAGATTTAATAAATAATATTTTTCATACGATTAGAGTACCTGTTAATTTTCCTGTTAGTATATGTATTGTATATGTTGGGAATAAATCTCTAAGTATACTAAGCAGTAGGAAAAACTAAACTAAAAACTAAAACTTTCTAATTTTTGAAAGGATATTAATAATATTTTTGTAATTAAGAACGCGCTTTCATAATGACAATGTTGGCGCACCTAGCCTTTTTGGTACGTAACAATTCACATCCTGTCACACTCAGATTATTTGTATCATTTCTCATTACAATTCATATTTCATATCTCTCCATATCTGCGATGTACGGACATGCCACAGAAAGATAATACGTATCAAAATACACCCTTGTATTCTCGACGGTCGAGGCACAATCTATTGTCATGGCTATCTTTGATCACATCCTCGGGCTTGTTGTGAAACGGGCGACTGTCTGCCACAGCCCACTACCATCAAGATCGCTTCGTAATTACTTGGATTGTTGCTTGAATGCCGCTTTATTATTAAATAAATGTAGGTCTTGAATGTTCGGTGCTCAACAGTTCATAAGATTCGTACGTAAGTAACATTTTCGCATCATTATCTAGGAACTTTTCTTAGATACTATGTTTTTTTTTAATATAAATTATTTCAGTTGAAATAGTTTTGTTTTAGGGTGATATACAGGCACGGGCATATAATTAGTATATCCCCGTATAACAAAAAAAAACTTTACATTTGTTTCTTTTGGAAAATTTAAAATAATACATATCACTGAATTGTTTTCATTAATGGTGCGAATCTTGTGAATATTTAATCGTAGATGTTCTGAATTCCCTGAAAAGTAGCAATAAAACCATTTTTAGGAATGCATTTGCACTGGATACGTATAGTTGTAAGAAAATAAAATGGAGAAAAATATTTAGTTGCATTTTATATGTTATATCGTAAAGTATAACATAATTGAAAATTCTTTCAATGGAGACTGTGGTTAAATAAAAATTTAAAAAAAGGTATATAACCCCTTACCACAATTATTAGTCGTATCCTAAATACGTATTTCGACAACTAAGTTGTCATCATCAGTAGGTAAAAACTACTAATTAAAAGTCGCACATGGGGCACAGTAAAGTAAGAAAAACGCTTCCGCACAACTACTATACACTGCATCCCTGTAAAGACGCTGAGTCTTTACAGGGATGCGTTTTTCTTACTTTACTGTGCCCCATGTGCGACTTTTAATTAGTAGTTTTTACCTACTGATGATGACAACTTAGTTGTCGAAATACGTATTTAGGATACGACTAATAATTGTGGTAAGGAGTTATATACCTTTTTTTAAATATAACATAATTGTTTGAGGTGTATCGCAATTTATACAAACTGGGAGTGTTGAAATGGAGAAAAACCACAATTCTAAAACACATTTTCGAAAAATTATGATAAACGTCTATTTTAAGCACAAAATTTCCTGCACACATTTTGCGTGTTTCAAAAAAGCGATATATAACATAATTAAGTATTATAATTAGAGACAATTAGAGGCATTAGGCCGAAATTACGATAGACCATATAAACAGTCTATAACATCGCTAAGTACAACACGTAGTTATTGAATAGCACTATTCATTCGGTTAACCGCATATCTGTTTGTTGTGGTTGAATTATGACGCAATTACTTCAATATTACAGTGACATTCCTTTCTTCATGTGCGTAGATAGAAGCGCGATGAGTTTTTATAATTTATTTTATTTATTAGTTTATATTTTATTTATTAGTAAGATAAATAAAATACGGTGAGTTAGTTTCTTTTTTTCATTGTTTTAACTGTTAGGACACTGTGTGATAAATGTTGTAGCTGGTCTATTACATTTAACTATTCTATATAACGCATATGTAATAGCAACAAAAGTTATAAATACAGTTGTTATGGAAACAGTAGCTAAAACCATTTACGAGAATATGCACCAAATGCTTCATTCGGACGAAAGGTACAAAGAAAAAATACTTTTATTTGTCAGTCACAGTGCTGTATATATGTTAAAAACAGGCAGACTATTAAAGGAAACATATCCTAATATGCTGCATATTACTTATGTAGCACATGCTCTCCACAGAATCTGTGAATATATCAGAAACACCTTTCCGGAAGTTGATAGACTTATATTCGCTTTTAAAAAAGTTTTCAAAAAAGCACCATTAAGATTAGTTCTTTTCGGGGAAAAACTTCCATCTTTGTCACTGCCTCCCTCTCCAGTAATAACTAGACGGGGATCGATTTAAAAAATCGGTTGTACTTTCTTCAGGAACACTTTGCAAATTTGCCAAAACCAATCACTTATTTTGAAAATAAAAATCTCAAATTAAATGATGGATTAACAACATTAAAATATTCCAAGTGCCTTCGGATGTGGCCTTCGGCAAAAGTTAGACGCAGTTTTTAATAGAAATCCAGATTTGATAACATTGCGGCAATTGCGTATGGGGACAATGCCTCAAAATCCAAGTGCTAAATACGCTGAAATAAAAAAATATTTCCAGTATGCACCTATAACCAGTTGCGATGTAGAAAGGAAGTTTTCTATCGACGAGGATGTATTTCATTCAAAGAGAACAAATTTTACAGAACAGAACCTCGAGAAAGTTTTGCTAGTTAATATTAATTTTTCTTTATTCAACTTGAACTACAAAATGAACAAATAAAAATGTATTTCGTATTGTATAGATCACCACTCGTTTGTTTTCCAGTTATATAAATAAATTAAAAACTGCTTAAAAATACAAATTTTCAATAGTATGCCCATGGCCGATGAATCATGGGTCTCTCGTGTGCGGTCCCTAATAATTACTCTCATCCATATTAGTACAGCAGTTTAAATTTACACTAAATTAGGAAATTTCAAAGATGTCTATATTTATGCTTGGTTTTATTACACAATAATTAAGTATAAGATTTCAGTTTTATTTAGTAATTCGAATTATTTAAATATATTATAATAAAATAAATTATGAAAATTTGGAATTTATTGCACATTTTGCGCATGACGTTAATATTGGTAAAATGCGACTAAAGTCAAAAGACAAAAATGAATAATTAGTTATTCTGAAGATGGGAAACGCTATCAAGAAATCAGTCATATTGCAAAAACGAATCGTTCAGAGAATTGCTATTTTATTAAAACATATGAGGCCAAATAAGCCTCTAAATCAATCTAGAAACCTAGTAATCGATCAAGATGAATGCAAAATACTAAAGTAAGTTAAAAATATCCCCGAACAGGTGTTCCAAAGAAGAGATGAAGCGCTGGCGGCAAGACCTGAGGATGAAAACCAAAAGTAGTACATTGGTTCCACACAGTGATGGTAAGACGAATGACAACCTATGGGGCATATTGTGTGGCGAAGAAAAACGGAGCTGGCATAGGTGGTGGAACTCCTCATAACTCTCCAGCGACAAGTTCTGTTAGGAATCACAAGAGCCATGAACAACACGGGAAATACCTCCGTGAAGACCATTGCGAGTCTTCGTCCATTGGAATTACTTGTGAAACTGGATGTCATTACCACAATCCCGAAGCTAGATGTTTGTGATTTATAGTATCCCAATAATGTAGTTGGAGATCAGCCAGATTGGGAAGACACGGGGAGTGTATCGGAGGAGCCAGTATTGAAAATGCCGATAGAAAATATGGCAACTAAGATTATCTTTATATCAACCAGGGAACAGGAGAATCGCTCTAGCGACAGGTGCGCCGGTACCAGGTTCACGGATGAATCGCAATCCAATCATAAGTGCAGGAATATATGAAATGTGTCCAGATAGAGTTGTTTGCAGTCGCAGCCTGCGCCTAAGAAATTTGGACAACCAGCTGTTCAAATAGTAATACTATTAAGACCATTATGAACCCAATTATGAAGTCAAAACTAGAGAAACATTGCAAGAAAATCCTCAACAGACCGGCACAAGACAATACTGTGTTGATATTATTACCAGGACATGAGGAGATTAAAAGCAACGAGATTGCTGGTGAACCGGCCAAAGAGCTTTCAAAGGGGAACTTTATAGGACCAGGACCTGTATGTGGAATCGTTAAAGATTCTGCTAGAAGGGAGATTTGGTTATGGCTGAAAATAGAACAAAAAAAAATGAAGGCTAACTGAAAGTCAACTCAACATTAAGACAACTACTAAGAGAGCTGGATGATAGATTTTTAGCCAACCTAATTAGAAGTAACAAAAACGAAATTAAAACTATCATCGACTCAATAACCGAACATTGTCCTTTAAAGAAGCTTGTATGCAAAATTAATTTATCGTACTCTGCAGTCTAAATTAGGCAATTCAATTAAGATATAAATACTATAATAATATATAAATATACATAAATATATCATATTTACTTACTTCATATAAGGTGGAGTGGGGTAACTGCGGACCAGTTTTTCATAAGCTTGATTTTCAACGGAAATATCTATAATTCGTTCTATAATTACTTAACATTCATAGATATTAATAAATAAATAAACTTTTTACTATTTAATTAACATTGATATAAACGCCAATTTCATTTGAATATTTTCATTTTTATAGAAAATTGTAAAAAATGTCAACTACTCCGTACTTGCCCCGAAAACGGGGCAAGACGGTAAATGAACATTTAGCCGTATTTCTTATGCTATGGCACAAGATCGGAATTGTTCAGCAAGCCAGGCTACAATGCTTTTTTTCGCATTAAAATATATCCATTAGTTTAAGAGTTACACATTTTTAAAGAAAAGTAGGATTTTTTTTAGTTTAGTCAAATAAAATATAGAGAAAAGAAAGATAAATATATTTAAAAAACTGCATTTTGTTATTAAAAAGTTGGTATCACATAAAAATATGAATTTTTAAAATTAATTTTACATCTTCATCGTTGTCAATACATCTTTCACATTCATATTGGCGCTTCTTTGAACCTTTATTACATATGCCACATATCCACTCCATACAACTTATGCATTGTATCCATTCCTTTTTGTTAATGTAGCACCGGAAATCACACTTGCAGATTGAGAATAAATTATTATCTTCTTCGGAAGAAGTGGTTTTGGTGCTTGATGCGGCTATGAATTTTTCTTTAACTTGCTTTTCTCGAATCAGCTTTTGCTTCGCCTCTTCAGATATAATTACTTCAGCGCCTTTTGCAACTCTTCTTTTCTTATTTCGAACACTTGACACAAAGTTTGTTTTTAGTGTCTCTAAAAAAAGATCTTCGAATATAACTTTTGCTGTTCAACAAACGGGGATGTACTTGTTGAATTTTGTGGTAATATTGCAACAAGTGTTTCTTCAATGAACACAATATCCGCGACGTCCATTATTTCTTCGGGAGGATAATCGAAGAGTATTGGTGAATGCAAAACTGCTTCTTCAATTAACAAAAAATTTGGGTCCTGGTTCTCATCCATTTCAGTAGGAACTTTTTTTTTCTCTTCCATGTAGCTACTTCCATTGTTTCAGAGAAATAGCACTGAACATGGAGTCCGGAACGACATTCCCAGAATATGGACAAATTCCAGCTTTTTTAAAATCATTCTTGATGATATCCTCATTTAAATCTTGCCAAATTTCCCCTATCATTTTCGAAAATTCTTCCTTTGCAAGCTTCATTCCAATATTCTTGCTTTGCCACGTTACTAATCTCTGATCCCACGAAGTTTTTAACGGTTTGAAGACACTTATGTCTTAAGGTTGCAGCGCATGACTGGTATACAGAGGTAGTTTAAGTATTGTCACATTTGCTTCGGTAGCCATTTCTATCAATTTGATACTTATATGAGTGGCATGACCATCACATATTAATAAAACCGGGCGGTCGGGCCCAATAGCTTCCCAAAATAATTTTTGAAAATAATTTTCGAATACCGTTGTCTCCATCTCTCGATCGGTAGTTGCCGCATAAGTTGTTTCAGGATATTCAGTATTTTATCAGAAAAATTGAAGCATACATGAGTAGGTAAACCCAACCAGTTTTGTATAATACAAAGGTATTTTTAATAATATAAAATATTATTAAAAATCTGGTGTGAAGAACACAAATACAGGTTCACTATTAATATTTTTGTGAACGTGTCCGAACATATCCCTCCCCAGAGGGGTAGATACGTAGATACGTATTTCGCCTTTCTACAGGTTCACCGGTACGCCCCTGCTGGAGAAAGGATATCTTCAGACACATTCACAAAAAAGAACCACATCGCCACATCACAGAAATTATCCAGACCGAGCGTAGAAATAAATTCAGCGCTGCCTGTTGTCAGACAGCCGAAGTACCTCGCCCCGTCCACACAACCAATGTGAAGTAACGACGCCCTTCCAAAGGTGGCACAGCCATCTATCTAGAAACAAACAAAATGCAGTTTCTAGAGAGATGGCTGTGCCACCTTTGGAAGGGCGTCGTTACTTCACATTGGTTATGTGGACGGGGCGAGGTACTTCGGCTGTCTGAATTTACTTCTACGCTCGGTCTGGATAATTTCTGTGATGTGGCGATATGGTTCTTTTTTGTGAATGTGTCTGAAGATATCCTTTCTCGAGCAGGGGCGTACCGATGAGCCTGTAGAAAGGCGAAATACGTATCTACGTCTCTGGGGAGGGATATGTTCGGACAAGTTCACAAAAATATTAATAGTGAACCTGTATTTGTGTTCTTCACACCAGATTTTTAATAATATTTTATATTATTAAAAATACCTTTGTATTATTCAGTATTTTCTGGAGCATACCATCGATCCCAGATATTTTTTCCTTTAAAAATAATAATCAATGGTGGAACTTTTCATCCCGAAGCAGAAGCTCCCATTAGAACCGTAATGTTCTCTCTTCCAGGAGCAGTAACTGTGCGAGTGAATGGCAAGTTTTTACCGCCGGACGGATCTGTACAGAAACTAGATTCATCCAGGTTTCAAATTCTTGACGGATTGTTGTCTAATCCGAGATCCTGTATCTTAGCTAAATACTCGTCAATTACAAAAGGATTGCAACATTTTTTACGAGCGATCTCAATAGTTTGTGGTTTCTTTATTGATAAATTGTTTCCCTTTTGAAAGCCAAGAAACCAATCTTCGCCAGGGATACCGTCTTTAAACAGGGTTTTGAGTTTGTCGGCATTTACAAACTAGCCAACCAGCTCCAGCACCTCACGTCTGGACAATCCAAAACAGCACTTTTCCATTGTTAAAAGACCTTCAGCAAGACGTTTTTCGGTTTCGATTTAAATAGCAGTGCTTCTCCCAAGTGATTTTGATTTCACACCACGTTTTCTTTCAAGCGGTCGGTAATTGTAGTTAGCGGAATTTTGTACTTTTTTCTAGCACGGTAGGCATTTGTAGTACCTGCCCTAATCAGATGTAATACCTCATTCAAGGACTGTTTTGTATAATCACCCTGATTCGTTTTTTTAACATAGTTTCGAACCATGGCGGCTATTAAAAATTACAAAATAACATCAATGAAGAATTACAGAATAAGAAATGAAGCATGTGCGGACTAGTGCTGTCTTACCCCGCTGAGTAGTCCGCACTTGCCCCGTGTATCAATATTTTCGATGCAAGACTCTTAATATATTTCAAAGAATCGATTGAATTTGTTTATTTAACATACATTTTAATCAATGTTCTTTCATACCTACCAAAAATAATCGCACAGAACAAAAATATTTCATTAAAAACCACGGCACTTTGGTGGTAACCGCAATGTTAATTGTGCACCTCATATGAGTTGTTCACTTACTACTTGCGTAAATAGGGGAAGTACATAGAAAAATGGTACGCCATCTGCGGCGTTGGTTTCTTATTGTTTATTATAGGTTTCTATAAATTAAAAATAACAATTTTTTAAATTATGTTAAATACAGTAAGTTTCGCTCTTGCCCCGTTTACGATCTCACCCCACTTCACCCTAATGCAAATAGATTTTCTTATAAACTTCAAAAAAGGCTTTTGTTATATACATTTATGATGGAAAATGACGGAAATATACCTTACATATAATGAACGCAATGACAGAAAAACAACTTAAATCAAGAAAGTTTCAAGGCGACTACATCCCTGCGCCACATTGAATTACATTTTTGACATGGAACTTCCAGAAAACAATATTTTTATGAAAATCATTTTCAATTTCATGCTATGCAATATTAATTCTGTCAGTACTGAAGTTTATTAAAGAAACCAATTCCTTCAACCCACGAAGGTAGCTATTTATGTATTCAGAACTGCTAAGACTAACGTTGCTAAGCGCCATCTAATATATGCATTGCAAAGTTGGACATTTTTAACGGTATCCATAATCAGAACATTCTGTTGTGAGGACGCTTTTTGTGTTATTTAAGGTGATCTAAAAATTTCATATCTGTCAAAAAATTCACTCGTGAAAATTTTAGTACGATGGTTTCGACATGGATTGTCTCAACGACAATTCATTGATCAACTCACTTTGACCTTTGTCGGCGAAGGAACTGTATACGTGGCCATCGTTCGCTCACGAACGAATTTAAAGGTTGTTCAAAATCGATTGTTTTGCCAGAAAATATCGATGCCGTGCCCCAACTAATTATAGAAGATTGTCATATGATATACCATGAGATAGAGGCATACCTGGATATTGCATCAACATTTAGCTGTGAAGAAGATTTGTTAGCATTGGATGCCGCATAATTTGACAATCGCTAAAACTAAGGCCGATTGGTGCAAAGAAGTATTCAAAAAATAGCATGGTGGTGCATCAAAAGCTGTGAATAGCATCTATACATGTGACGAATTTCAAATCTATGCGTATGATATGATCCTAGATGAAATAACCCCAACAAAAATTGTTCACACCAGAAGTACTTCGAGGCAAATGGTCGCCTGCTTTTTGTGGGTAAAATGAACATGTGGCCGCAGTGCTACTAGAGGATGCTAGAAGGGTTAATTTTAAATTGTACACAATCATTTATTTGCCAGAAGTCTTTGGAGAAATAAGGAAAAACAACCAGCAACATATGATCATTCACCATAACACAACGACACACATCAGTACAAACAACTCAGTATTCGACCGGTCAAAACATCGAATTGATAGGTCATCCGCTGTACAATCCTGATTGGCACCCAATAATTTATTTTTTTTTCAGAATGTGGGAAACTACTTAATTGTGTAAAATTTTCGAAGCCAGAGGAAACGGTTGAGTTCAACCGAGTTCAACCGAGTGTTTTGGAAATAACTCAATCAGAATAGAAAAAATGCTGTGCAAATTGGTTCAAACAATAAAATCGTTTTCATTAATAAATATTCGTTTTTGTTTGCTATTCCGATTACATAAATAGCAACCCTCACAAGACTCTCCGCATCAACTAATCTACTTTGGCTCCCGTCAGTAATTACAACGTTAATATAGTTAAAGAGTATTAGATACAGATACATTGCCAGGAAAATCATAAACTTAAATAATAAATAAAAGTGGATCCAAATTGCAGATTGCAAGTCATATACTTAAATAATAGATAGAAGTGGATTCAAAAACGAGCCTTGAAGATCTTCAAAAACATTTGTAAACGGATTGGGCAGAAAATAACTAATATCATCACATTAGTATCAAGAGTCTATTAATTGCGACATCTCCAAAAATTTGAAGCAAGTAGGCGTCCATAATAGAGCAAAAATAAACATAAAAAACGCATCTATTATTCACTTTCTGATTAAATTTAAATTCACGTATTGATATTACGTTTGTAGATTAAACTAGTAGGTACATATGTACTGAAACAGGTAAAATACATTCCTATGGCAAATTCAGTTGTAACCATTGTAACGAAAACCGCAACACGAAATGAATTATTAAATCAGTCGATTGTGAGTTACCGTCAGGCAGGAACGTAATAACACATTTACAATAGTATACAAATTACAAATGAATTTCGACGGCAATCCTTGTGAAACCGCTGAAATGTAAGGACGAAATTGACTTTCTTGTGAACGTTTGAAACTTACACTTGTATGCGTGTAGAATAAATAACGCGCATTTGAAATTTAACTAGCAGTTTCATTCTGTTGCGGTTTGAATATTCTAGAAACACATAAAACTAACGTTACAATGTATGCAGATATATTATTTATGTATATATTTACACATACAAAGTTTCAAAGAATATCAAGAACATAACCACAGAATGTGTGGGAATCGAAAAATGTAAATCTCATTTACTACATGTAATGTACCGGGTGAGCAATATCAAGTGTACATAATTGGAAATAGAATATTCAGATTGCCGTGCATGTAATATAATATTGGTTATATTGTTTACGCTTCTTGACATTTGTCATTTCTGACTGATAGTGATGAGTCATCAATGATGACATTAGCTGGCATATACATCAATTTTCATAGAATATGATTCTATAAAAATCGATATATCCGCGACCGCATTGTTACATTTTTTCTTCGGTCTATCTTTAGGTCTTTTTTACTTTGTCCTTGCTTGCCAGATTTGCTTTACTGGTCTATTATCTTTCATACGAACTAAATGTCCGAACCATTTTAATTGCAGTTTCTCTATAGAGCCTAGAAGTGAATCAACTCCTAACTCCTCCCTTACCAGGACATTTCTAATCCCATCCCTCCTTGTAATTCCCTTGACGCCTCGTAGGTATCTTATCTCAGCCGCCTGCATTTTACTTTACACTTGATTCGATAAAATCCAGCTTTCACTTCCGTATATCAAGATTGGTTTGTGTATCTCTTTGAACACCGTAAATTTGGTCTTCCTCGAAATCTCTTTCTTCCTTATAAGCGATTTATTCAGGCAGTGATATATTTTTGCTGCTGCCTCAAGTCTATCGTCTATCTATCGTCCATTTTGCCACCATTTTGATGTACTGTTACTCCCAAATACAAGGGATGTTTCCAGAGTTCTGAAAATTGTGCTCTAATTAAATTACGCAAAACTCATAGGTAATGCTATTGGTGATAGATAAATCTTGATATGTTTATGTAGCTTCCAGAGCAATATCGTTTAATCTGATTCAGATGTGCGACCGATGTAGACGCATTTTCGTAGCGCTGTTTGTGCAATAATTTTCTTTTTGTGGAAAGAGGGTGTGACAACTTCAGAAATAATTAAACGTTTGTAAAGAGTCTTTGGGGAGTCTGCAAAATCTAAAAGTACCGTATATTGGTGGATCGATCGTTTTGAAAGTGTGATATGTACCCCTACGGGTACTAGTCTTGCGCCTATTTACGTAATACCTTGGCTCATGAACTTACCCAATTTACCTCAATACATGATTGCCCCGGAGATCTTTCGGCTAAAGACCAGTTCAGTTTAGAGGCGATTGGAGGGGGAGTTCTTATATCTAAAAGGGCCTCACAATGTTATATCTTTAGCCGAATCAGAGAACACAGACTCTGCCGTAGTAAATTGAATAAATCCAGGTAATTACGTGTATCGTTGTTAAATCAAATAAAACAACCAAATCAAAACAATATCAATAAGGATTTATTGTAATCCAGAACACACACAATAATAAAAGGATAACGTACCCAGAAGGTCACAATAAAATTTCTGAATGATTGAAAAAACAAGAGTGAAAGTTGAATGAATAAAAAAACTATGGTTAAATATGAGCAAAGAGATACTGACATTAAAATAGTGATATATATCTAAATAACAAAATTAATTCTGGTTATGAGTAAAAGACTCACCCAGTATAATATATGAATGAAATTATTTAAAATGCAGACAATAAAATTGAAATAAATGTGAAGTTAAATTACATGCACATGATAGCATGTGGTTTAGATAAATTAATAAAAAAAATAAGATCACCAGATGGAATATATGAAAAATTGAAGATCAACGGTTGAAATGATTTGATCAATATGGAAAACAATTAAATCAATTATGAAACTTAGTCTATGAATTGCATCAATAATTTATCAAATATCTTTCATAAACCTTACATAGATATTTACACACTGTATATGCAATAATACCTTATATTACACACAATTAATTATTTAATTGCGTAAATTCGGATTATAAAAATTTATACCAAAATAAATCTATTAAGATTTGTCCACACCGTATATGCAGAAATATATTAATTATAATAAAAATTATTTGACTATTTGAAACGGTTACAATTTTCCAAATACACAAAAAAAAAACAAAAGGCATATTTATCTAAATTGAGTGACACTAATGTTTTAATACCAAAAAAAAATTATTAATTCATATAAATTATATCTGTACAAAATTTATACAATTTTTCCTTGTGACGCTGACTATTAATGATAAAGTAGTCTTCCAGAATTATACGCAAAATGGATACTACCTTATGATGCTTCTGCCGGAAGGAAGAAAAAACAAACCTTCTACCTCGTTGTCCACAGTATATTCGTTCAAAGGGATAATTCTCAGCATACTGTTCTGCCAATTATGTGCAGAATCGGATTACATCTGTTATACTCAATTTTATGGGGGTGTTAATGCCCTATCCAATTTTTTTTTCGCCCTATCCAATTTGCTCTGTTATATTAGAAAGAGAGAAAACAAGCAAATATAAGAACAATGAAATACTCTAATTAATGAAGCCAATCCTCATTGAAATAACAATAAATTCTATAAGATATCCTCGAAAACACTCACCTTGTTCAAAACGTGTTTGTAGTCACGAACATGGCAGATGTCCGCGTGGTAGAGATATTTTTATCTACTTTAATCCGTGTATTCACACGACAAAATAACGATTCTACAATGCCTCATTACTTTCTATAAATTAGTTAGAATTGCAAACCCGCTATTGCGAATCCCTGTTTTAGCAAATTATAACCTTTAAGATGATTCTTTACCATACCCATGGAACAACCACTTAGACTTTACAACAAGAGCACAACAAATGAGATCGAAGCTTACTCCATGTCCAATTTTATATGAAGCTGGAACTACGTCATTATAGAAACAAAAACATATTCAAAAGAGTATTCGAATTATCCCACATTTAATTAATTTCAGAAAGGAAATCGATGACAAAGAAAGCATAATACTCATTGGCAACCTCTTTCCTTTTAAATTTCAACTAGTAAAAGCAAAATTTGCCTAATTAACAAAACGGGCTCTATCACCAATGACTACGTATAAACGTCACTGTATACCTACTTCAGTAGCTTGCAAATTGAAATATCAAAAGAGTTGCCCTAATCAATTACAATGAAATTATATCTTAAAAAATTTTGATAAAATATTAAGTTCTTATACTCAAAATATTTTACATTAAACAGGACTATTTAATTAAAATATACAATTGTCGAACGATGACTAGCATAACTTTTATTTCCAAGTGAATCCAAAAGCGCATGCGTAAAGTTTGCTAGTACTATAATACCTGATCGTTTGTAAACAAACAATCTGAAAATGAATTTAAATAAACTCAAAGGTATCCAATTAGCCCGCAGGCCTAAGGTATACATAAATGATATAATATTAGCATTTAAGGATGCAATAGCCCAGAACAGAACTATTGAGGCAAGAAATTTGAGAGCTTAGGAGTACGATTAGATAGTAATTAAATGTAAAGAAACCTATAAGATACAACGTTATCCAAAAATAACGAACGCACCAAAATGCAGAATAAGGTAATCTAATTCTTCTTTACTTTTAAGTTTCTAGCTAGCTGCACTTCCGCGCATATATTTAAATTTTGTTGCAAGTCGTCTTGGAACAAAATTTAAATGCTTACTATTTCTTGCATAGATCACAATTCGTCTGCGAAAGCGCTTTCTGTTATTTCCACGAATCTTTGGTTATAGTTGTCTACTTTTACTTTTCTTGGCATATGTTTTACTTCTTTCATTACATCATCCATTACTATGGTGAACAGAATCGGGCTCAGGACTAAGCCATTTTAGAGAAGTTTATAATAAACACACAGAGACCTGTAGTTCTGTAGTTTCCAGGATCTTCCGGAAACTTACCAGGTTATAATATTGCTAGAATAAGATCACTCGACGATGATTACTCGTGGAATGCCCCGTCTTCTTCCATTTCCAGTCCTATTATAGGTCTATAGACCTTCGAGAATATCCCCGTAGCTCCTAGACTTTTCCAGAGACGGGTGATATGTTCGGCGCATGTGAGTCATCGCAAGACTGCCACCTGACGGATTGCGAATGACTCACACCTCAATATTGAAAACATAATTTTTCGAAAATATGCGTTAGAATTGTTGTTTTTCTCCTAGCCGATCATCCATATAGTCCTATTTCGTTGAGACGTAATTATTCTTACAGATTATCACGACAAATTCCAATTAAGCATTTTAATATAAAATTAAAATACTATTACAATTAAATTGATGCAGTTGTTCCCTCGTCCGACCATTCATAACCAACTTTCAATTTAAAAACTAATGATTATGCTAGCTAGTCCTAATATATTGACAGTTTCGTCGGCACTTATCCATAGGTACTGATTTGAAAGATGGCATCTAGTGCGTTCTACTGCTTTCGTGTAGCACCTAAGAACATAATATTTGCGTAAGGTGGATTCATCAGGAACATTTCGACCAGTATATTTTTGCCGCCATTAAAGTTTCACAGAGTTTTTCGTTAAAATTGTCAGATTCCAACGTATCTAATTTCTGTGTATGTGCTTGCGATGTTAAGTGACGTTTTACGTGCGATTTCTTGGAATTTTTTAGGAATATTTTACAAACTCTGCAATAATTTTCGGAATCACTGGCAATGGACATAGAATCAGTATGACCCTTAATCCAACTCGCCATTGTTTCACGATGTCATTCTCGACGTTGCCCCATATCATATCTGACAAAGTAACTTAAACAATGTTTTACATCTAAATAAATGAAAATTAATAATGTATGTGTAAGTTATTGAAACTTAACGAAATTCACTGAACACTTAAGTCAAAATAATTGGGAGAAGTAGATTCGATGAAACGATATTAAGCAGGATCTATTATACAAATTCCGAAGTATGTAATTAACCGTTAAAACAATGAAAAAAAGAAACTGACACACTGTACTTTATTTATCGTACGAAATATAAACTAATAATTAAAATAAATTATAAAAAAAAGGAAATTTGTGAGAAATAAGCTGGAAACATTGACCATTTCTATCGAGAGCCTTAACAAATTGCTTCATTAGCCCTAATTTTATATGCAACGGCGGAAGAATGATTTTTTCTCTTGAAACTAAGGGTTCATTTATAACATTTCTTTCCCCAACAACAAGAGCATCTCTCACAGGCCAATTTTTTGCAGTCCAATGACGTGATTTAGCTCGACTGTCCCAGAGACAAATAAAACATGGGTATTTAGTATAACCACTCTGTTGACCCAATAAAAAATTAACCATCACCCAGTTATGTTCAATATATTTTATTTTTTGTAAAAGATTTGAAATTACCTCATATTCTTCTTTTACACATGTTGAGTGAGCAATTGGAACGGGAGCATATTTATTTCCATTATGTAGAAGAACTGCTTTTAGACTTCGTTTACTACTGTAAATAAAGAGACGCCATCCATTGGGCTGATAGATCGTTAAACCCATGAACACCAGCAAACCACTCACATTACAGCAATACACAAAATTTTCATCAGATGAAAGAAACTTCAATAACTTTCCCTCTCTCGTGCGATATGTAGACACTCGAACATCTGTGGAAAGACAATTTTTTTCTTTTAATCTTGACGCTAGTAACTCAGCACGTTCCTTCGAAAGATGTAAGTCTCTGATGAGGTCACTAAACTCATTCTGCGAAAATGGCTTAGGATCTGATGTTATTCCGCAGTATTGAAAGTCATCATCTACTTGGGAAGAAATAGGTATTTCAGCTTCATCCTCCTGAGATTGCTGCACTACCTGGTGAAAAGTTGGTTTTGGAACATTTTCTGAATGAGGAACAGGTCTCTGTACTGAAGAAATATTGGGGTATTTCCATTTATGGCGATTGTTTTTGTTGATGCCCACTATATTAATCATACAAAAGTAACAGTTGTCATAATTATTTTTTTGTTCTCGCCATATCATAGGCACTCCAAACTTCAAAGACTTACGTTTCCCTCTCTTCCATTGTCGCAAATGTTCAACGCATATTTTACAAACACTATGAGGCACCCACACTTTATCTTGGTGTAGAATTTCAATACCGAAATAAGCAAAATACAAACGACCCATTGTGTTTGTAATCGATTTACGCTGATTTTTCAGTATGTATTCACCACAAACATAACAAAATATATCAGGATCGTTAACACAACGTCTGGACGTACTAGCCATAATGAAATGGTAACACAAACTTTATCGATGATATTGTAATAATAACTAGTTACGAACAAGACCATAACAAGACCGACAACAATTCACAATGAGGGTAGTAGGTAAACTAGAGCTGATGAGTTAAAATGACGTATGTCAATATACTGTACATTACCTACTTTATCGACAATTCAAACAAACAGAGATGCACCAAAAAAATTTTTTTTTTTGTAGGCCTGTGTAATATAACTGCACCATTGAACGATTCTTTTTTACAATATTACTGATTCTGGATAGCGTTTCCCATCTTGAGAGTAACTAATTATTAATTTGAGTATTTTACCTTTGGACTCACTTCAATGTTAAAGTTAACTTTCGTGTAATATTAATACAACTTACAAGATTGAACGTATATAGTATAAGTTGTGCTCTTATTGAATATGAGTGATGTGTAAAATTTGTAATATCTTCCAAATTTTTATAATTTATTTTATTATAATATGTTTAAATAATTGAAATAATCATATAAAACAACTTATATTATATATAGGTCTTATATTTACTTATTGTGTAATAAAACCAAGTATAAATATTTTGAGATTTCCTAATTTAATGTAAATTTAAACTGCTATGCCTATATGGATGAGAGTAATTATATTTATTTAAATGGATGTTTGTAAGTAATAGCACAGTTAATTAAAAATATTGTAATATACACTAGTATAGTATGTATGTACAATCTTCATCTGTTCAAATTGATTTATTCTAATCGTCGGAATACCCTATTAATATTGTCGCGAAGCTATCGTAAATGAAAAATTTCCTTGACGTTAGTCAAGATCAATCATCGCTCGTTGAGGAAAAAAAAAATATAAGATCTAGGAAAAAATAAACGAGCAAAGAAAACAAGGCTACAAAAGAAAATAAAACACGGGCTGGCGCAGTTTTCTTTGAAATATGAAGTGTCAAAAGATGAGTGCAAAGTAGTCTTCGTACATCTTTCAACATCACATGAGGTAGTTTAAAATGCATACGTATGAAATATTACTATTTATCATTAGGGATTCTAACAAAATGTGTAATTCTGTATAGAAAAGTTTGGATCTAAATTTAGAAGTAAGCTGTTTTACGGTGTTATACGAGGTGTGGCAATAAAATAACGATAATTTTTCACTGTAGACTTTATTAAGTAAAATTTCACGGCTTTAGGCATACGAGTCTTAACAATATAAGGCTTGGAAGATACGATTCTTGATAAATATTTACAATTTGTGTATGTTCAAGTGTTAATCCTTATCGTGAGCAAAGAATTGGGTATACTACAATATTAAGAACAACATTTGCAACGGAATGTATATTTTATTTTTCAGGAAACGAAAACAATCTTCGGACAATCACTAGTTAAAAAATTTAATACGGCCTTAACGCTTTAATTCATGGTTTCTAACAATTTTCTGCAGTCATCTTGCCATATTTCTTCATTTTTTATAACGTCGAACGAAAATTCATATAAATTACCATAATCTATATTTATAATAAAAGTATAGAGCATATATAATTTAACTTTTTGAATTGTGCTTTTATTAACCATAAATCTTACAGCTAATCTTCTGACTGACCATCCTTCTCCTATTAAAGTAATTATTTGGGTTTTTGGACAAGACTAACTGCGGCGTGTCAATATGACTTTTATATCGCGATTAAATTGCAATATAAAATACGGTTGGCTTTTGAAAAAAAAAATCACAATTACACAGAAAAATTTTAAGTGTATGCGTTTTTTAATGCCGCAATTGTACCTTTTCATATGATGCCACAAAGTTTCAATAATATTAAGGTCTGGACTGCTGGAAGGCCATGGCAGAACTCTTATGTTATGATCTGTAAACCATTGTTTTGTATGACAGGATGCGCCATCCTGTTGAAATATGAAATTTCCATCTGAATAGAGGTTTTCTACACTAGGAAGGAGGTTATGACTTAAAATTTGGTAACACTTGGCAGCATTAACAGTCTCATCTATTATTTCTATTTTATCTACACCCTTTCCAGACATACATCCCCATATCATCACATCCTTTGCAAATTTGACAGTCCCTTTTAGACAGTCCTTATGGAAATCTTCCAATCTCTCACGAATAATTCGCTTTCTACAATCACCAACAGGAGGTAAAATTTGGATTCATCGCTGAACACGACTTTGAACCAATCTTCTAATGTCTAAGATAATTTGGATTTTCGTCCATTTTAGACGGCTTTTCTCTTGAATTTCCGTTAACAGTGACTTTTCTTTCGCTTTGAATAAAATATTTGAAGTTTAGTTGTCAAACTTGTGTTGACATTTGCTGTAGTTTTTGGTGTTAGTTGCATAAAATTAAATCATATCCAATAATCATTTAATGCCCTATCAGTTTTAACTTGTGTTTATATTGGGTTATATCTTGATAAAGTTATTTTATTGTTTCTTATTTTGCCTTTTTTCCATTATGCAACGTGAATATCGAAATTTGACGAGAGAGGAATGTGCGCAAGACGTGGTGTTATTACAGGAAGGCTGGAGTTATCGCCGAATAGAAGAAAAGTTCGGTGTGCCTCATATATCGCTATCCCGAATGTACGAAGGCATAAGGGCACTGGTAACCATATCCGACGACCTGGGCAAGGTAGACATCGTGCAACAACCCGTGTTCAGGCTCGCTCTTCGAGACTTTCTGCTCTAAGGCAACGATTCGTTACAAGCAGGTGTTTGCAGTCTCAACTGAGAGTTCATGGTACTCGAATTAGCATAGAAATAGTTCGTAAACGTCTAAGAGAAGCTAATTTGGTATATCGTATGCCAGGCCGAGGACTAGTCTGGTCCGTAGAACATCGGAGACTTCGTTTGAATTTTGGTAGGAATCATCTTAATTGGTTGCAGGATGAATGGCAAGATGGCAATCCAGGTTTTGTCTTTATAACTGAGATAGACGTGTCCGTGTGTGCAGATCACCAAATGAACGTTATGCTTAATGCAGAATTCTGAGTACCACCTTATTGGTGGAGGTTCTGTAACGGCGTTGGGAGGCTTTTTTTTTTTGCAGCTCGTCCGGACTTAGTAGTGTTAAACAATGGAAGTATTAATGTAGATCGGTACATAACTAACATCCTTCAGGACAGTGTTGTGACATTCGCGCCTTATATCGGATTAAATTTTTTATTAATGCAAGATAATGCACGACTCCATAATGCTCGCAAAATTCAAAATTATCTTGAGGAGTTTGGAATCGACACCATGGATTGGCCAGCAAGATGTCCAGACTTCAATCCAATAGAGCATGTCTGGGACATGCTTGGCAAACGCCTGCAAGATTATCTGAACTTAACCAATAACCTGGAAGAGGTGGAACGCCGCCTTGTGGAAATATGGAGTGGACTGGAGCAGAATGACATAAGCTCGCTTATTTTGAGTATGAGTCGTCGATTTTATTGAAAATGTTAATTCTTATTTTTTCGAAATTTTCCCTTTTTCATTGCTTTTCACTGTGTATTCATTGGTAAAAGCTAATTTATTAAAAGATTAACTAAAGTTTATTTATTAAAGGCTGTTAATTATCAAAGAATCGAAGATACTTCTCTACCTAGTCTTGTGTATATAAGGTAACGGACTGGTTTTCTTCAGCGTAAAAGTACACACAAAAATAAGAAAAACAATAGGTTTATATAAGGATGTCGCTATCACGTTGATTTAATTACGATAATGGAGTAAGTAGAGTAGTTCTTATTCCTGTTAGTGTTAAAGCAGATTAATGTCTGAGCTTTGAAGCTAATATAATTTTGTAAAAAATGAATTAGTTAAAAAGATTTACTTGATTTGTTATTCATTTTCGTACTTTCTCCTGTACACATTTCGTATATATTTTATACGCAAAGAGTTACTTCTACGAAAATAAAATACAAAATTAAAGTCTTCAGTTAATAAATGTTTCTGCCAAGATTTTATACAATATAATGATAATTTATTAAAGACGTTTTATCATCACGAAATGTTTTGGTGTTAAAGCTACAGAAACTTGTCCTTTTCTAAAGATTCGCATTTATACAATTTATAGGCTATATTACGGACAAGGAATGTTATCTCTAAACAGTAATTTAAAGTCAAATGAAAAATTACTTATGTCTCTGCTTTCTGAGATAAAAAGAAACATGGTTAAGTGCGTCTCCTAAAATATCGTTTGAAAAATGTATTTGAATGAAATAATAATTTTTAATTTTCTTGTTTTTTTGAGAAGTTATTTATTTTCAATTACTTTTGTTACAGACCACGTAGAATAAAATATTTGGATTATTATATTTTCTAATTTGAATTTCAATTTTGGCATTTAAACATTTATAAAAAATAAATTGCATGTGATATACTTTAATAGTATTTAGTATTTATTATGCCTGAACTAGATATCGTAATTTAATTTCCAGAACGGCATTGTGGCAGTAGTGGCCTCTCAATTAGGTAATTTGGTTAATTACTTCCAAATTATATCTGAAATAATATAAAGTGTATTAAGAGAAAGCGAAGAACACGAAGTTTTTTGGAGAAGTATTATTGACCAAGCCATGAGTCAGATAGGCTGGCACAGCAAATATTAAATAAATAGCAATTGCCGACGAATATAATTCCCATCGTCCCCTTTATAAAATCAATTCTATCTACATATATATGCTCTTAGCCGACTGGGCTTGTGTCCTCGAGTGACAGCACTATTTCAAAAGTATACAATCGTTTAGCGAATTAACCCGAATTTCGCGAATAACAAAACCAGTGCGATTTAAAGACCGATTTTGGTAAACATCCCAGTTAGTATAGTTTCTGTTTTGTTGATCGATATAGAAGGCTTTTGATGAAATATTGTATTTATAAACTTGACGTAAATAATATAAGATTTGATCTGCTTCTTTGAGTTTTATTATAACGGGTGTTTTTTTAAGAGCTTGAGAACTTAAAATTATAATACAAGACAGAAATATTGTTGGAATGAAATTTTTTTTATTATAATCTGGTAGATAATTTCATGGCATTTATTTTTTAAATATGATTTCCGGCATATGTCCGCCGCGGCTACGAGTTACATGGTCCATTCGATCAGTCCAATTTTTGACTACTTTTTCCAATAAATCTGGCCGTATGGCGTCAATGGTGGCTTGAATATTGGCTTCCAATGCTTCAAGAGTTGCTGGTTTGTCAGCATAAACCAATGACTTAACATAGCCCCATAAAAAGTAATCCAGAGGCGTTAAATCGCACGAACGAGGGGGCCAGTGAACAGGACCACTTCTGGAAATAAAGTTGTCACCAAATTGATTTTGCAATAAATCGATTGTTAAGCGCGCTGTATGGCAAGTTGCGCCGTCTTGTTGGAACCAAATGTCGTTGATGTTTAGCTGATTAATTTTTGGAAACAAAAATTCAGTCAGCATGGCTCGATAGCGCTCGCCATTCACCGTAACGGCAGCTCCTTGCTCATTTCGAAAGAAATAAGGACCGATGATGCCGCCAGCGTGTAAACCGCACCAAACAGTCAATTTTAATGGATGTAATGGTGATTCGTTAACGGCTTGAGGATTGTCTTCGCTCCAAATACGGCAATTTTGCTTATTGACGTAGCCATTTAACCAGAAATGAGCTTCATCACTAAACACAATTCTTTGATAAAAATGCTCATCTTCGGCCAGTTTCAAATGAGCCCAATCAGCAAAATTGCGACGCAAACGATGGTCGTTTGGCTTTAAATCTTGCACGAGCTGTATTTTATAGGCACGTAAGCCTAGATCCTTACGTAAAATTTTCCAAGTAGTCGAAGGACAAAGGCCAACAAGTTGTGAACGACGACGAATCGACATTTCGGCGTCTTCTTCAATACTTCGCGCTACAGCAGCAATATTCTCTTCGGTACGCACATTTCTTTCTCTTGTTGATGGTTTTGAATCGAGAAGAGTAAAATTAGTGCGACAACGATCAATAACTGCACGAATTGCTTGCTCACTAGGCCGATTATGTTGACCGTAAAATGGAAGAAGTGCTCTATGAACTTCGCGAACAGATTTATTTTTTTCAAAGTAAATTTCCACAATTTGGAAGCGTTGTTCTGGCGTTAAACGATTCATGATGACTTGCCAAACCTTACTCAACAGAAATGTCAACACAGTTTGACATTCTCAGCTGTCAAACCATAGTTATCGATATCGAAAGTTCTCATGCAGCTAAAAAAACACCCATTAGTTCGCTAGTAGTTTTGTTTGGGTATATTACGAGGTGTGGTTATAAAATAATGAGACATATGCTACTACAGATGAACTATGCAGGCGCCAAAGTCGTATGTCCGATCAACCCCTTTCGATTGCCGCCCCACTCGTGTCTGTAGACATAATAGCCTGGCCGTAGCCTTCGTTTGTATAAGATCTATTTTTTTGTTTTGCCGAAAAAAACTATTTTAGTAGACCAACGAAATGTCGTTGAATTTCATTTGAAACTTCGAAATACCGCTACCGAGAGGTATCTTTTATTAAAAAAATTATATAGTAATGAATATTTATGACGTGCACGGGTATTTGAGTTGTTTAAATGTTTCCAAGATGGTCGAGAAGACGTTGAAGATGACGCATGTCCTGGACGCCCCATCACATAAAAAACAGATAAAAATATTGAAGAATCGGTGATTCGATCCGATCTGATCGTCGAAACTATAAGAATTGACAAAGAATGCGCTTGTGTTCTCGAGTTTATAACAAAGGCAATGCGATTTAAATACTAATTTGAATAAACAGTCTAGTTAATATCGTTTTTGTCTTGTTTATCGATAATAGCAGGTTTTTGATAAAATATTGTATTTGTCCACGACTATTGTATGCAATATTCATAATACATGTGTTTCCTCAAGCATTATGATATCCATTAATCACTAGTGAATAATGAGATCATAATTCACTGGTCTGTCAAACTTCTATGTAACAACTATGATGGAAATTCTTCCGACTAGTAGTTCGATTTTGTACGTATACATAAATATGACAAAAAACAGAGGGTGCTATGGAACGCCAAGTCAGAGCTAATTTAATTTGAATCGTCAATAATTTGTTGGTTCTTTTTTAATAAATTCTTAATAAATTATTAAGAAAAATGTAAAAAATAAATTATTAAGAAAAGTGCAAAAATCTCTAGCCAAAAAACTAACTTTTCCCACTATACACGCACCTGATAAAAAATTTATCAAAATTCCTTATATAGGCAAAAATAGCTTAAAAATCTGGAATTTGTTACAGAATTCAGATTATAAAATAGCCTATTATAATAACATCAACTTGAAGAACCTTCTAGTGAATAATAAAACGTCAGATTCCAAGTTTAATAAATCGGCCATATATAGAATTAACTGCAATGAATGTGAAAAATTTTATATCCGCAGCATTAAAGTGAGATTCGCGGAACCTATGCGCGCAGTGACATTAAATAAAGATAATTCAACCGTTACTAATCACATTTTAAATACTCATTGTACTTCAGATAATTTAAAACTTTTATTTAATATAAATAAAGGAAGAAAAATGAATATTTTGGAAGGTTACTATATAAAAGAAGGGTTTTTATCACATCTAGGTAATGTCTTGAACGAACATACTGAGTTAACAAATTCACCGTTAATCGACCCGAATTTAGTTAAATCGTTGTTTTCACATAATTCCGAATATCGATATTTCATATTTTCTTAATTGCCCCGGCACAATTTTTTCAGTATTACTCTTGGTATACTTTTGTTAATTATTTTTGTTTTTTTCCCCATAATTACGTATATTTCCATGTCCTAAAGTCTCTTTACCTAGAATGTTTGGTGTATTATATCTTGTATACTTTGTGTTACCATTAGATTGTTAAGCACATTTTGTATATTATATCGTTTTCACTTGTGAAATAATACCAAGTGTGTTTTATTTTCCTTAATTTTTATATACATATATATATATATATATATATATATATATATAATATATATATATATATATATATATCGCCTACTGATTAGGTTTACTATATATATATATATATATATATATATATATATATAATAACTTCGTGACCTTGGTATGATATGGTAAACCTAATCAGTAGGCGATTAAAGGTCTGTATATTACTTCAAAATATATGTATTTAAAAAACTCTACATGTTTCGGCTGTATACGCCTTTATCAAGAGAATACAAAATATGAATGACAGGATATAAATGTCAAGTAATTAAGTTGCTATGGTTTAAATTATTCAAAGATACATTCTAGTAATAATAATAAATCATGCCTTAGTATTCCAAAAAATAGATAACAAGGTGTGAAAATATGTGTTGTTCGCTGCTAGCAATTTGTGTCTCCTTCTGGGTATGAACTTGTGTGTTGGTTGCTGCTGGCAGCTTGCGTCTCTCTAAATTCATGCGACCGATCACTAAACACACGCACGAACGCACCGACATACAAAACCCTACACTTACGCTCTCACACAAAACCACACACCCATAGAGAGACGCAAGCTGCCAGCAGCAACCAACACACAAGTTCATACCCAGAAGGAGACACAAATTGCTAGCAGCGAACAACACATATTTTCACACCTTGTTATCTATTTTTTGGAATACTAAGGCATGATTTATTATTATTACTAGAATGTATCTTTGAATAATTTAAACCATAGCAACTTAATTACTTGACATTTATATCCTGTCATTCATATTTTGTATTCTCTTGATAAAGGCGTATACAGCCGAAACATGTAGAGTTTTTTTAAATACATATATTTTGAAGTAATATACAGACCTTTAATCGCCTACTGATTAGGTTTACTATATATATATATATATATATATATATATATATATATATATATATATCAAAATATATGTATTTAAAAAAACTCTACATGTTTCGGCTGTGTACGCCTTTATCAAGAGAATACAAAATATGAATCATCATATATTTTGTATTCTCTTGATAAAGGCGTACACAGCCGAAACATGTAGAGTTTTTTTAAATACATATATTTTGAAGTAATATACAGACCTTTAATCGCCTACTGATTAGGTTTACCATATCATACCAAGGTCACGAAGTTATTATATTTATATATATATATATATATATATATATATATATATAAAGATAATTATTTCGTGACCTTTGTATGTTATGGTAAATTCAATCTGTTTCGGCAAATGATGCCTTTATCAAGGAATATAAAATATAAACATGTAGGGTTGTTTTAAATATATATATTTTAAAGTAAAACCAGACCTTAAATCGCCAACAGATTGAATTTACCACATATACAGGCTGATTCATTTTCGGCCCTCACCATGGGGATCTCGCTTATTATTGGAGATAGAGTATAGGTTTAAATTTGGCAAAGTTGTTAAATTTTGTGTTTGTTATAAATCCGTAAAGAAAATAGACCTGTGACAAATGACCTTCGTTATTAAAAAAAAAAACGGGAAAACCCCATTTTCTTCTTTTACCTCTAGCACCGACATTTGGCCTTGTAGAGAAAAAATAAAAACACATCCTTGTGGCCATTTCTAAACCTCTATCCAGTGGTGTACTCTAAATTTTTATACGACGTTTCGTTTCTTTCTGGCCATCATCAACTATCTAATCTTCAGACATCTTCAGAAAGAGTCTCTTTTTCTGATTTCAACCATGTACCACATGCTGACTAAAGTTTTTGATATTAGGTTTTATTTGAAAGAATAAATTATAAGATTAAATAAGGTAGCCATGGAATTTCAATCTGTCAAACATTTCATTTATTGTTCATTAATAATACAAAAATGTCATACACTAACGAAGAGAAACGAGATATGATAAGTATTTTTTATTCTTCAAACCGAAATTCAACAGTAGCGAGTACAAGATATCTACAATTATATCCAGAACGGCAACAGCCTCATCGTACCATTTTTCTAGATCTCGACAGAAATTTGGTCGAGAATGGATCGTTTACTAAGCCGCGTAATGGTCAAGACAACAGGAATGTAAATGAAAATCGACAAGATATTTTACAAATGGTAAATTAAAAGCGTGTTTTCAAATTTCATGTTAATCTTGTATTTTTATAGATAAATAATAATAATCCATCAATTTCTACACGCGAAGTAGCGTCAGAATTAAATTTGTGCTAGCCCAGAGTTTGGAGAACTTTACATAAAAGTAGGTTTAAACCATACAGGATCTATGTTAGTCACTATTTACTGCCTGGAGATAATTTGAGAAGGCTAGAATATTGTAATTGGTTAATGGGAAGGATAGAAAATGACGAAAATTTTTTAAGCAAAATCATCTGGTCAGATGAAACAAAATTTACAAATTCTGGAATGTTCAACAGAAATACGGAGCACTATTGGGCAGTACAAAATCCCCGAGAAAACAGGGCTAGAAGACCACAACATCGTTTTGGAATAAACGTTTGGATGGGTATTTTGGCAAATCGTCTCTTAGGACCAGTTATGTATGAAGAACATTTAAATGGAGAAAGATATTTAAACATTTTACGTACATACGTATCTGACTATCTTGACGACAATATCCCATTAAATCAATTGCAATATTTATGGTGGCAACAAGATGGCGCACCAGCACACAATGCAGCTGTTGTTAGAAATTTCTTAAATCAAGAGTTTGCAAACCGTTGGATTGGAAATAGGGGAGTTGTTGAATGGCCTGCGAGATCACCTGATTTAAGTCCGCTAGATTTTTTTTTATGGGGATATGTTAAAAATAATATTTATAAAGTAGATGCGCCACAAAACATTGAAGAATTACGAGACAGACTTCAGAATGCCTTCGATGCATTTCCTAGAAGAACTATACAAAAGTATAGGCGTGCCCAATTGTGTATTTCCGAAGATGGCCAGATAATTTAACATTTACTGTAATTGTTTATTGTTTACTTTTCTATGTATTTTTACTAATGTTTTTGTTATCTTGTACTCGCTACTGTTGAATTTCGTGTCGAAGAATAAAAAATACTTATCATATCTCGTTTCTCTTCGTTAGTGTATGACATTTTTGTATTATTAATGAACAATAAATGAAATGTTTGACAGATTGAAATTCCAAAGGCTATCTTCTTTAATCTTATAATTTATTCTTTCAAATAAAACCTAATGTCAAAAACTTTAGTCAGCATGTGGTACATGGTTGAAATCAGAAAGAAAACTCTTTCCGAAGATGTCTAAATCAAATATGGCGCCGATAAGAAATTAGATAGTTGATGATGGCCAGAAAGAAACGAAATGTCGTATAAAAATTTAGAGTACACCACTGGATAGAGGTTTAGAAATGGCCAAAAGAATGTGTTTTTATTTTTTCTCTACAAGGCCAAATGTTGGTGCTACAGGTAAAAGAAGAAAATGGGGTTTTCGCGTTTTTTTTTTAAATAATGAAGGTCATTTGTCACATGTCTATTTTCTTTACGGATTTATAACAAACACAAAATTTAACAACTTTGCCAAATTTGAACCTATACTCTATCTCCAATAATAAGAGAGATCCCCATGGTGAGGGCCGAAAATGAATCAGCCTGTATATATATATATATATATATATATCACGCTCACGATTTTGCGTGAAGCGTTCCACATTTTTGGGTTTTTTAAATATATATACTTTGAAGTAAAACAGACCTTTAATCGCCGACTGATTGAGTGTACCATATCATACCAAGGTCACGAAAATATTATATTTATATATATATATATATATATATATATATATATTATTCTGATTTTAGGACAAAATCAATAAATGCATATTTAATAAAACACCACTCATCGTAAAAACTGTACATTACGTCTAAATTAAACTTACTTGCAATATTTTTATTTACTAGAACGATAAAAGTGATATTACATTACCTTTATGGATACTTTACTCAATAAAGTTGCTGTAATTTTATTACTCATTTATTAAACTCAAAAAGTATAATAAAATAATTTAATAAAATCATATCATCAACTTTATATAGCGTCCATTATATGTATATATTGTTATTATATGCCGCTGTTAATTGTATTTTATGATAAATCGTTATTCTTTAGAAAGCAGGGGAGCGAGCATAAGAGGACTTCGTTCTCTAAATATCGTAGTGCAATATAAATTAATTGCGCTCCCGTAGGGTAGAATATGTGCGGGTGATCATTATCTACATCATTGGTGGTTATTGTTATCGTAGGGGGTTAGAATAGAATTTCGTGTACGGTCAAAGTAGAATGTTTTGTTGGTCGTTTCATGATTATAGGTTTTAAATTATCTCAGAAATAAATGAAGAAGGTATTAATAATAAGATATTGAAATTGAAATATTTGGTATAATATGGAAGCTAATTAAATGTAAAAATGAGTTGTTTCGAAGATATAAGTCAATACTGGTTCATAGTTTTTTTGATCTAAATTTAGCGCGACATTAACAGCGCTGCAGTTAATTTTTAAAACCTTCCTCGTCTGTATGTATGTGTGTTCCATACACAAGAGTATACAATTATCCAAGACATTCCGTAACATACATTTTCTGATTGATAAATTTTATGAACTTCCTAGACTATTCATGAGCAATATTTCAGATTTTATTTCATCTTTAATTAGTTCACGTTTGCCAGGAATAAATAAATGTATAATAATAATAAATTATTTAGTCCATAGTATACGTGATGGTACTGAAATAAAAAAAAAATTGAAGTGACATTATTCAAGAAATAAAACATTAAAAACCATTTATGTTTACAGTCATTGCACTAAGTAGGTAATAAACCGAGTGACTATAAATGATTTAAGCAAATATTTAATTTGGCAACAAGAGAAATTGGCTTGCCTGATCATTCGTTTTGGGTTTATCTTTTTTTTGTTAGAATATTTTGTATAAATATGGATGACATATTGTTAGAATTACTTGCTTGACTTTTACTTTGTCAAACTTTCGACAAATTTAAATTTAAGAATCAGGCATGTTAACATAAATTTGCAAAACTATTGCCAGCTTAAGAAAAAATACTTCGTTCATTTATAGTGATCCGTTACATATTGCTGTGAAATCTCACATTGAAAGAAATCAAATGAATTAAATGATGTATAAATATTAAACGTAGCATAAACAAATAAAAACGTAATCAATAGAGGTTGTGTCTTTTGAAGTGCATCTGGTATGTAATATGACAATTTTGCATTAAACACATGATGTAAGTAGTTTAGAGGTTATAGTCAATTTCGACAATAACCTAGTATTATTAGATATAAAACGCTTGCTTTACGCACCAAAAACTGTAGAAAAAGGATTCTAAATAAGTTTTTCTTTATGTATTAGTCACATTATTAGTATTATTTATCTCAGATTTGTTAATATTTCATGAAACGTATTGTCAAATTATTTTAGAATAAGAATAAATCCATATAAAAACATCTGGTATTGACAACAGAAGCAGTGTAATCTGAAAAACAATAAAATGCCCATAACAAATGCGAACCAGATTTAGAAATACTTAAGCTAACAATTGTAACAAGTGAGAATTTATGTAAACAAAATAACTTCAGACAAAGAAAGAAAAACCAAATCTGCGTATAGTAGGTGAATGACTACAAGGGTTAAAATGGAACAAAGGCGTTGCAGGGTCGATGTATTAAGTAAATTCATTTAAGATGAGACTATGTTGAATAATAAAATATTCTCAACTTTAAATTGTTTCAATAGTAGGCTAAGAATATATCAATACTCTCTCGTATACACATAAGTAAGTTTGTTAGGTTCTAGTAAAATAAACTGATAATTTTGTTTGATGAAAAGTTAATGTGCTGGGCAACATGGTGCAATTTTCACTAAACGTTTAGAGCTTGTATATCTTCAAACGCGGTATTATTTTGCTAAACCCATTTCAGAGCTTCATTAAAACTTTGAAAGGCTTCTGTATGACTGATTCAAGCTGTATTGCTATAATGAGTTAAGTAATCCGGTTTCGAGTCACTGTCAAGAGATTCCCAAGGTTTGATAAAAAGTTTCGTGGAGGCCAATTTACAGGACCATTACGCGAAATTATGCGTTCATGGAATATTTCCTGCAATAACCTGATTGTGTCGCGCGCTGTGTGGCATGTTGCGCCGTCTCGTTGAAACCAAAGCTGTTCTAAATTAACACCATTTAATTGGGAAACAAAAAAGTCAGTAATCATGGAACTATAGCACTCTCCATTGACTGTAACGTTCTGATCGGCATCATCTCTGAAGAAATATGGTCCAATGATTCCGCCAGCCCATAAAACCCATCAAGCCGTGACCTTTTGTAGATGCAACGGCGTCTCAATAATGGCTTCTTGTTGTTCTGCGCCCCAAATACGGCAATTTTGTTTGTTGACCCAAAAAAGATGATCAAGAGCATCTTGCTTTCGTCTCATATTCTGAGCGTACTACGCGCATGATGATTATGCTGCTGTAACTCTTGCACGAGCTTGATCTTGTAAGCTCGCAAACCAAGATCTTTTCGTAAAATATTCCATAAAGTGGATGGAAAAAGTTCTAATTGCTGTGCACAACGGCGAATAGCAGCAACAACTTCTTCGGTGCGCACTATACGATGTCTTTGCGGACGCTTATTATTAATTAGAGTATGCGTAGTGCGAAACGTTTCATGGTTGGTCGAATAACTTGTTCTCATGGACGATTATGTACAAATCTGCACAATTTGCAAACGTTGTTCTGGTGTAAGTCTGTTCATTTTAAAATGGCAAAACATTCTAAATAGAAATCAGCTGTTAATTGTCAAAATGGTTGTTATTAAAAACAGTTTTGCCGATTTAAAAATCAAACCTTTTCGAAAAAACACCCATTAGTAACTCATTATTTTCCTTGTTCAAAAGTTAATCAATTATGAGTTCAATAAAAATTTCTACGAACTTGAACATCGATTCAAATTCGCACATTCCATCAGATTAAATGTTAAATACGCTAGACTAGAGCAGCGATTTTCAACCTTCTGAGCTCCGCGACATCTCAAACAGTAAATGCAAATAAAATTAATATTTCGCGATACTCCCCCCCCCCTCACCCAAGGGAATACTAACAGTAAGTCTTACTACCAATTTAATTTTGACTGTAATTATAAATGCCAAAAATGATTTAATATTATATAATCATATTGCGCTAATTTTATATATTAAAAAAATATCGACAATATGAAAAATGTAATACGATTATTCCTATTATTTTATATCGTTGCGTTTATAGCGACGGGTATGAACATGCATGTTTGACATGTGTTTTATACATAGATAAGCAATTACAAGTTCCAACTTGATGTGTAGGTACATGCTCTTTATAATTCGGTCTATTTCCATAATACTCGCTGTGAGAGCATGTTTGGACATATATACGGACGTGTTTGAACAAGTCGTGCGGTCAACCGTTTTTAAAATTTCTTATGCGAAATAGATAAGTTTGTGAAACAACGAAGTGAGCCATCTACATCCAGTGAATCGGTTGGTCATACAATGGCAGTTATTTAAATTATGATTTTACTTCATTGGATGGAAAGCTACAGTGTGTTGTTGGCTATTAAGTTCTCTCTATTGAAAACAGGAAGTCATTAAAACTAGTTCGATATTTGGAAACTAAATATTTGACTCATAGAACAAACCCTTCGAATTTTTCGAAAGAAAATTACATACCTTGAGAAATCAACAAACTTTTATTTGTAAGTCAAATCATACTGACGAAAGTGTACTTGAAGTATCTTATCTCGTAGCGTGTCCAAAGCTTTTTGCAATTGATATGGTTAGTGTTTTAATAGGCGTGAAAGAAGCAAAAAATTGAAAAAATCCGCTTTCTAACGATACGATATCGAGGCGAATCGATGACATGGCTGTCGATGTTCGCGATCAGATAATTCAGCAAGTGTGCTCAAGTGATTTTTTTAGTATTCAATTTGATGAATCAACAGATGTAGCAAACTGCTCATGGCGAGTAGACCGAACTCAATAGACCGAAAGCAGTTGACCGAACTCAATTGACCGAATAACAATAGACCGAAAGGTCACTAGATCCAAACGTCACTAGACCGAGGCAGCGATAGACCGAAAATTACTTGGTCGAAAATATGTTACGGTAACATTTATTAACAATGGCATCAACTTTCCTTCACACTTTATTCAGCGATTTGCAAACCACCAACCAGGAGGCTGCTATCAAAACCAATGGAATCGCAGCGTGGGAATAAAAAGCGCTAATCAATTTTTCTAGAATTTTTGTCTTTGAATTTTAAACCTGGTTTTAAAGTAGTTATAAAATAATTTCAAAACAAAATATCTTTTAATTTACAAAAAAAGGAGAATACTAAAGTTATCATTGTTAAATTAGTATATTGTTAAACAAAAATTGCTTACTCAATATTGCTATAACCATCAAACGTCTACACATACGACATGTTGACATAACCTCAGTAGTCATTTTTGACATAACTTGTTTGTGCTTATGTTAATGCATTTACCTCGATCAATCACTAAAAGGTATTGAATAATATTTCTTCATATTTGAAGGTGGTCACTTACCTATTATTATTACTTGTAAATATTTGATTTTATTTCTGTTGTTTATTTTTTACATGTGTGTGAATTTAGTTGTTTGTTGTGGATACTGACAGTTATTTTTATTAAAGCTTAATTTAATGTACCAGCATTTCGTTTGACTTCTACCTGAACAACACTCTGTTTGAAACTAACTAAGCAAAATAAATACCTTGTTCAGTGCATCTGAGACGTCATTAAAAAATTCAGGTAAGTATAAAGTAAAAATAAGACTATATTTGACATACGACATTAGAACTCCCCTGTAGAAGACAGACCACTTTCATGTGTATACACGAACCCTGCTTTATATTAATTTAAAGAACCCTAGACCGTTTAATTATCAACTAGTTCTACTGATAGCGCTGTTTGTTTAGAATTTAAACACCAAATATACACGCCTCATTTATATTATTTTTATTATTATTATTTTTATTATCATTTGCATTCGAGGGAAGTGGTCTAATATAATATATATTTTTGCTGGTGTTCGTAAACGCACAGTAAACGTTCGACACAAAATAAAATATATACCGGGTGCGGCAATAGTGTGTCGGCGGAGCTTAGCATGAAAACTAATAAAGTTGTAACAATGAAATTTTACGTACACATGTAGTATGCTACAGTGCATTTTCTAATTTTATTTATATATTTACAGGGTGTTCCAAATTTCCGCAACCACTTTCAAATTTTTTTTTTTTAATAGATTGCTATACTTTCTTGTTATTATGATGATAGCCACCCAAATTATCTTTGCAATGATATATGACAATGTGCACTTACAACTGTTAGTTTTGGTTTTATTGCAAATTTTGTTAAAATCTTGACAGTTGCAGCGTCTAACATTTTAAGTCTTAGCCTGAAAATGGGTGCAGTGCCTCACGTAACTTTTTTGTTACCAATTTATGGACTAACATGTTATATGTTTTGAGGGAGAACAACGTGACAACATATACAGAGTGTTAAATATGTCGTGCCAAAGTTATCGAAGTTTAAAGGCTATTTTCTCTTTTTTTTTTAAATTGAACCTATAATTTTTTTATTAGTCAGCAAATTCCTTGTAAAATTGCCGTTAAAATGGTACCAATAACATAGTACTTATTTCTAGTATTTTCGAAGTTATAACCCTTTAATGGGATATACCTATGTTTATAATATATTCAATATGCGGTGCATCTAATAGTTGGTTGGCCATGAAATGATATCAAACAAAGTAACTTTTACAAACACCTGTTTCTTAATTCTTTATTATTAGTTTTAGAATTACATTTTGTAATTTTTCAATAATAAAACAAAATTAATTTGAAATGTGTTGAAATATATTTCCATTCTGCTCTACACATGCTCTTAATCGCCTCTGCATCGACAGACTTACATTTTGAGCCATGTTGTTTTCACTTACTTGAAGAAAAGCGTTTCTGATTCGTTGCTGCATGTTCTCTGCCGTTGTAGGAGGTGTTTCGTAAACTATATTTTTTACAGTAGGCCACAGAAAAAAATCACAAGGGGTTAGATCCGGTGACCGCGGTGGCCAGCTTATAAAGCTTCCTCTCCCAATCCACCTATTGGTGAATACCCTATCTAAATGTGTTCTTGCAGCAGCACCGTAATGTGCAGGTGCACCATCATGTTGGTACCACAATCTCCTTATGACGTTATCTGGTAGGTCTACTAACAGCAATGGTAAATTATTTTGTAGGAAATTTGTGTAGATTTCACAATTTAAAGTATTATTAAAAAAGAATGGACCTACAATAGTGTTTCCTATGATGCCTCCCCAGGTGTTAACACTCCATTTTTGTTGGTATAAAATGGGTTGCACAAAATGAGGGTTTCTAGTGTCATAATAATGAGAATTTTTTCTGTTTGTTATTCCACAATTAGCAAATGTTGCTTCATCTGTGAAAAGCACATGATCTAGAAAAGTTAGATCTTGTCGTAATTGGAAAAGTAGCCATTCACAGTAAACAAGTCTCCTTTCAAAATCCGTTTGTAATAAGCCTTGATTTTTTAATTTTGTAAGGGTGAAATTTATATTTTTTTAAAATCCTTCTTACAGCAGTGACTTCTTTCCCGTGTTCTTTCGAAATTATCCTTGTAGATACGCGCGGATTTTCCACCACGGACTGGACGACTGTCACTTCATTATCTTCTGTAACCATAGACTTAGTTCTTTCATGTTTGACATAATTCACTAAACCCGTCCGAAGAAACCTTGTCAACAAATTTTCAAACGTCTTAATATCTGGTGCTCTTCGGTGAGGATACTCCATAGCATATGTTCTTGATGCTAATAGTGGATTTCTATTGCTAGCGCCAAGAACAAATACCATGTCTATTAGCTCCTCCTTCGAAAAATTCATTCTAAAGAAACACAACTATAAACTATTACGGCATGGAAATAAAAAATAATGACAACAAAACGATATAACTGACAACAAGATAACAACTAATAACGAACAAACGGAAATTGATAATTAACTAGCCGAACTTAAATTATAACAATTAAACGCGATTACAGTAAAGAGAAACTATTGAAAAACACTTTAAATGGAAATTTTAAGTAGATATTTGACGTTTGGTTACACAGCAATTTTTGCTTAATATCATTTCATGGCCAACCACCCAACTATTAGATGCAGCACCGCATATTGATTATTATAAACGTAGGTATATCCCATTAAAGGGTTATAACTTCGAAAATACTAGAAATAAGTACTGTGTTATTGGTACCATTTTAACGGCAATTTTACAAGGAATTTGCTGACTAATAAAAAAATTATATGTTCAATTTAAAAAAAAAGAGAAAATAGCCTTTAAATTTCGATAACGTTGGCACGACATATTTAGCACTCTGTATATGTTGTCACGTTGTTCACCCTCAAAACATAACGTGTTAGTCCATAAATTGGTAACAAAAAAGTTACGTGAGGCACTGCACCCATTTTCAGGCTAAGACTTAAAATGTTAGACGCTGCAACTGTCAAGATTTTAACAAAATTTGCAATAAAACCAAAACTAACAGTTGTAAGTGCACATTGTTATATATCATTGCAAAGATAATTTGGGTGGCTATCATCATAATAACAAGAAAGTATAGCAATCTATTAAAAAAAAAAATTGAAAGTGGTTGCGGAAATTTGGAACACCTGTAAATATATAAATAAAATTAGAAAATGCACTGTAGCATACTACATGTGTGCGTAAAATTTCATTGTTACAACTTTATTAGTTTTCATGCTAAGCTCCGCCGACACACTATTGCCGCACCCGGTATATGGGGCATGTATTTGTGTTCCCCAGGCAGTATGATCACAAATTGCGCTGATATTGCATTACCAGTCAAAGTTAAATGAACCTTGAAATTACAAAATGTAAAAATGCATTTTCTTGAGGTATTTATAAAACTAAAGCGTATTTGTGGTTAATCTTCAATAAGAAAACGCTGTTTTATGGTCGAGATGTGTGATAACTATAAAATCAGATTATAATAAATTAAAGGTAAGTACTTGTCCATATGTTCATCCTATACTGTATGCGTTACGACCCGGTAGTAAACATTAAATGAGTTGAACATTTGACTTTTTATTTTGTGCGATGAAAGCAACACGATCTGTTTTCGTTACTGTATAACTGAATTATATGTTTGCATTGTCGGCGCTTTGGCGTTTCATCTTTCTTTTATGGTAACGGGACCTATGTTGGTATTAAATCAAAGTCCAGTGTATCTTTCTTTTCGGAGAAACTTTAAGAAGGAACATTTTATTTATAAATTATCTATACCCGTATTTTCTAAATTTTATTTCATTTATGCCTTGGTTTTCTTCTTCTCTTTTACAAAATGTACGCAGTTTCACTGCAGCAACAGTAGCAGTAGGTCTGAAGATGTTTCTTGCAATAGTGGACGAAACGTCGGATAGTAAGGAAGCAGTGCAAAAGACGCGGTTACAGCTCGGAATTCTAGAAGCAATCATGGACAACGAGCGCGGAAGTCAGATTAATTTTGTATGCGATTTATTGTTTTCAATTTTTTTTTTAATAATTAAAACTAGTTTTTTTATACCAAACCATCTTCTAACCTAAAAAGAAAAAAAAACAGGGAACACGCATTTCACAATTCGGGGTCTATCAAAGTGACTACTTCAAACAAATAAGATTCAGCCTTCCGAATAAAGGATACTGTTCGGATTATATTTCATTTCATTATTTATATTTATTTCACTTAGCTTATTTTGCCATCGGGGCAATAAGTTATTCAAACGTTTAGAATTAAAAATATACTTTACACTTTGGAAAAACCAAGAGAAAACTATTACTTTCATTTGTAAAGAATTTATTATTTTATTTGTTTGTAAATGCATTTAATTAATAATTTAAATTATCAAAGGATTAAATAAATATGACGTTTTAGTGTATAATTGTTAAGGAATTTTCGCATGCTATTATAACCAAGATTACCAGTATATTTATTGTACAGCCATATACTTATTGTTATACGTTTATGGATTAGTTGCTAACTAAATTAGGTGTAGGGTTTTTCCGGTTTGACCCGTAATGTATGTTTCGTCATTGTTATTACTTTTAATTTTATTGCCGTTCAGCCTTGCGGTCTCTTTGAAAACGCCGGAGTGAACCTAAACTATTTCCTTTGTAAGGAAAATAGTTCTGCATTCACTTCGAACGAGAAAACATCTCTTACATACACATTGTTTCTATATATACTAGTTCATTTATGTAAATAAAATAAACAAAAAAATACATAAGTGTTTTTAATATAATATATTAAAAATAACAGTTCTCACAGCTTTACAACCCGTGATTCAAAAACAAGTAAAAAACCCCAGTGCACGAAAATTTACAGATACGTCACAAAGATCAATACAAAAGACTAACACTGCATTTATTGGGTTAATGGATTAGTTCGCAGGGTTTTTATACACAATTTCTTAATTTTTCGACAAACAAAACACATGAGAATAGGGTGGATGCGGAATGTTCTCCTAACTGATTTCTTGAATAGCCGCTTTTGTAGTGTTAATAGTATGAGGACGACCGTTATAGTGTGGCCAAATGACCTGGAAGCCTTACAGGTTCTTTTTATTGAACTGCGGCCTAAAGCAGAGGGTTTGTTGACAGCAAATATCAGCAGTGATTGTTACATTCCTTGGAAACCTTTACTTCTGCCAACCTTCGCAAGACTGCTCTACGGTATACATTGGACAAACAGCACAAAGATGATAAGAAAGAAGGATTCAACACAGAAGTGATGCTCATGTTAACCATAAGAAGTGTGCACTAGCCACTCATATACACCAAAATAGTCATGGTGTCAATTTCAAAAAGTCACTATTTTATTTAATGAGACTAACTACAACAAACGCTTTTTTTGATTCCTAGTCCATTAAAAAATTTTTCAATAATCTAAGCACACTAGAGCAGTCATTTTCTGGCACTGGTATCTACAGTGGTTTGATGAAGTACATTAAATCACTTCGCCATTATGCTATTTTTAATTCAACTTAATTATGTAAGATTTTGATTTTACATTGCAAGCTGCATCTTATATATATATAACGATTCTTGTGTTGCTTTTTTCCGATTCGAGGGCCTAAAATTTACAATACGCGTCGGAAAAATCCGTTATCATCGTAAATACTCGTATTAATATAAATTATTTTAGACGCGTGCATCTAGTAATCCGTACAGACAAGCATTTTTTATTTTGATGTCTGAAAAACGTCACAATAACAGTAAAACAGTTAAATTATTGAGAATTTTAGTGTTTGGCATTAAAAGTTTGATGTGCCCATTTTGATATGAAACAGAACTTTTAACTTAATGTCTTTTCAATTTACCTATTTTAGTAATTTCATATTGTAAAGGAGTTTCCCTCTTCTTGGCTAAACTGTAATGGAAAATATTTCGTAAAATATTTTTTTCTTACAATGCAGGTCTGATGAAGAAGAAAAATAATCACTCCGAAACGTCACTTAAACAAGCATCTAGTGTTTTATTATAATAAAAAAAACTCTTATTCTGTATGCATGTACAGAAAAGAAATTAATCTATGTATATATATATATATATAGTAAATTCAATCAGTTGGCGATTTAAGGTCTGGCTTTACTTTAAAGCATATATATTTAAAACTACCCTACATGTTTCGGCATTGATGCCTTTATCATGGACATAAAATATAAATGACAGTATACAAATGTCATATAATTGAGTTGCTATGGATAAAATTATTCAAAGATACATTCCAATTGAATAATAATAAATCATGCCTTAGTATTCCAAAAACAGATAAACAACAAAAACAGGGAAAAGCAAGACATGAGTTATTATTAAGTATGCGCCCGTGGAGCGTCTTAAGATGTAAAGTTGTCGGCATTCGCCTTAAACGAGAAGGAAAACCACGAAAACCTACTCGGACAACCAGACAGGACACAAAACACGGAACAGTCAGCATGATAAGGAATTGTATAGAATATTTAAATGTAATTGATATTTAAATAACTTAAGATATATAATTATATAACAAAAAAAAATATATATTATGATGGTAAATTGCAGATCGTTACACAATTAAGTTATAGTATATACTGCTTAAATTTTTTATATCATTTCTGTTGTTAATTGAATTTTTTTCCTGTTTAATACTAATCATTTCTTTAATTTCTCTTTTCATTGTGTGTTGTTCTTTATCAATTATCTGTGTGTTTTCAAAATCGAAATGGTGATCGCGTTGTAGTTTGTGTGTAGATAAAGCAGTTTTGTCTGTTTTAGAGTATTTGTGGGCTTGTACTTTTTTTGTATAAATATTGTTTCGTTTGGCCTATGTAGTAACTATCGCAATCGCGACATGGTATTTTATATATGACATGTGTTTCCCTGTTTTTGTTGTTTATCTGTTTTTGGAATACTAAGGCATGATTTATTATTATTAAATTGGAATGTGTCTTTGAATAATTTTTTCCATAGCAACTCAAATATATGACATTTGTATACTGTCATTTATATTTTATATCCTTGATAAAGGCATCATTGCCGAAACATGCAGGGTTGTTTTAAATATATATAAAGTAAAGCCAGACCTTAAATCGCCAGCTAATTGAATTTACCACATCATACCAAGGTCACTAAATAATTATATATATATATATATATATATATATATAGATAAAATAAATTAAAATCGGGTAAGCGGTCTGTCAATTAAAAAACTCCTTTATTAAATAACCCTATATTTCGCAACAAAATTTGTTGCTTCTTCTGGGGATACTACAAGATTAATGAGAAAAATAACATAAGATAAATAAGAGTATAAAACAGTAGTAAAAATACTTACAAAATGTAGAGTTGAAAAATAATAAAATTGACGTACAATAAAAATAAAAATGATTAGATTTAAAACAAACAGTAACTAGAGAAACAAGCCTTTAAAACCTTTAAAAAACATGTATATTATGTAAAAGTTAAAAACATGAAAAAAAAATATAATGCAATATAAATTTAACAGTATATGGACCAAATAACAAAACAATTTAAGATGGTCAACTAACCGTCAAACCAAGTATATTAAAATAAATTATACTTAGTCCATTAGTATCAGATCTATAATTTATGTTATTTGTGTCTGTTAATGTGGACAATCTCTAAAAATGTTCTTTTTTTAAGGTTATTTTCAACGTCTAAGATCTTAACGTCAACAAAATTGAAAGTATGGTCACGATCAAGTGCATGGTCCACCAATGCACAAGATCTCTTTCCAATACGGACATCACTTTTATGCTGAGTGATGCGCTGTTTTAGCCACTGTGATGTCTGACCTATATAAACGCCACAACAATCCGAACATGCTATCCTGTAGACATCATGATTATTTAAAAAGAAAGGTGTTATGTCTTTGATCTTACTATACAACTTCTTAAAGGTATAGGTGTTGTATTTAGCTAGTTTAATGTTATTAAATTGTTTAAAATGTGATACAATTGTATGAGTAAGACCACCAATGTATGGGATTTTTTTGTAAATAACAATATATATCAATTGATAAATTTTTGGAATTTTTCGGCTTTTATATGAAATATTTATAAATATTATATCAAATTAGTATGTAATTGTGAAGTAAATGTGAATATAAACATTGCTGTCTACAAATTACAACGCAAGTCATACGAAATTTTATTGAAAAATTTTGTCTACGTTGGGACTTCAACCCAGTCTACGGTTTGCCGGACCGTCGCTTTAACCAACTAAGCCGCGATAGACCTTGGTTCAAGCTAATTAGAAACGCATTATAAGGTGACAATGTTAATGATTCAGACGTCAGTTATTGAAAGTAGATGTCAGTTTTGAAAGCAGAAGTCAGTTTTGAAAGTAGATGTCAGTTTTGAAAGCAGATGCCAGTTATTGAAAGCAAATGTCAGTTTTTGAAATCAGATGTCAGTTTTGAAAGCAGATGTCAGTTTTGAAAGCAGATGTCAGTTATTTAAAGCAGATGTCAGTTTTGAAGGTTTGAAATTGCTAATTATTACTCCATAGCTATTTGTATATTTAAATAATTTTTTAGCCGTTCATTTAATATATCAATTGATAAATTTTTGGAGTTTTTCGACTTTTATATGAAATATTTATAAATATGTATTATCAAATTAGTATGTAATTGTGAAGTGTATGTAAATGTAAACATTGCTGTCTACAAATTGCAACGCAAGTCATACGAAATTTAATTGAAAAATTTTGTCTACGTTCGGACTTGAACCCAAGTCTACGGTTTGCCGGACCGTCGCTTTAACCAACTAAGCCACGATAGACCTTGGTTCAAGCTAATTAGAAACGCATTATAAGGTGACAATGTTAATGATTCAGATGTCAGTTTTGAAAGCAGATGTCAGTTATTGAAAGCAAATGTCAGTTTTTGAAAGAAGATGTCAGTTTTGAAAGCAGATGTCAGTTTTGAAAGCAGATGTCAGTTTTGAAAGCACATCAGTTTTGAAGGTTTGAAATTGCTAATTATTACTCCATAGTATATTTATGTATATTTATTATATTTATTTATGTATATATATATGTATTTAGATAATTTTTTAGTCGTTCATTTAATATATCAATTGATACATTTATGGAGTTTTTCGGCTTTTATATGAAATATTTATAAATATTGTCAAATTAGTATGTAATTGTGAAGTAAATGTGAATGTATACAAAGTACAATGCAAGTCATACGAAATTTAATTGAAAATTTTTGTCTACGTTGGGACTTGAACCCAAGCTTACGGTTTGATATATTAAATAAACGGCTAAGAAATTATATATATATATATATATATATATATATATATATATACATACATATATATATATTGAAGAAATACTCTGATGATCTATATGATATAATAATAAAAGATAATTTTATTAGAATTAAATAAAATTAATAGAATAGTATAAGTATACTACTTTGAATTGGGCGCGTGTATAGAATACACAATGTTAGATCATCCGCAACTTACATGTATTAACTCCGGCTACAGATAGGTGTCGGTGAGCATGAATAATTATAGCAAAGTTGACTCTACAGGCTCCTCGTCGATATGTTTTCCCCTAAGGGTATGATAGTGAATTGTATAACAAAATTTCTTAGTTTTGTCCAGCTAAGCACAGATAAATAAAAGAGTTTGTTAAAGAAATGTATATGAAAGTTTATTTTAAATAAGTTTTCTGTAAACAATAACATACAACATGACTATCGACAAATAATAGAATTATAATTGCGTACATACACGTGTGAATCAAGAAAATAAAAAGGGTTATGTTTCAATGGTTCGAATGTTTTCAAGTGAGTTACGTTATAAATTAAAGAACAAATATATCTAGGTAAGTACTACAGTTTTTATCAAATTAAAGTTCTTTCACAATTATCAATAATGTTGGAATGTAATTTTCTATGTAAAATTATGAGGGCTTTTTTTATTTAGTTTAAAAAAATATTTTAATTGTAAATCGTTTTAAAAAAAGTCTATTTGAAATAATTCTGATTAATAAGACCTGTGTTTCATCGCCTAAGGCAGGAATCTTGATGGTATGGACGTAGATTAGCCGATTCGTCGTGAATTCCCAGTGCGGAGATTTCGAGTTTACTTGGCCGGCTATGAGCGTGCTTCGTCGGTGTGGAATATTTTCTCGGGCCGGTCTTCGATCGAAAGATGCTAAGATCGATTTCTGGCCGAACTTCGCTGGTATCGCCTTCAAATATATTTCAAAGGTAGCCCCAAATTATTATGTTACTTTTGTGGTCACTTATAAATTTTTATCTCAGGTATTTCTGCTTTAATTTAATTTTAAATTTGGAGTCACACTTTTTTAAGCACTTCTTACCAAAATTTTATAACCGACGCTCGATGGCAATTATTTCATTCAAAGCCTACTTTGCATTATTGAAATAGCCTCGAATTTTACTCTAAATTACATATTATAATAATTTAAATATATATAATGTATTGTTTCCAACTTATGAACAAAATTAAAATAATAATTTTCAAATGGTTTACCTGGGTTTCTAAATGTAGGGTTACGTGTTATGTGTGACAAGAAAGTAACCGTTTCGCGGGTTAGTTTACATTTGAAATGTGGGCGTGTCTAACTAGTATCAATACAAATTTTTAATGTAGATAAATTAGATATCTGTAATTTCGCGCTAATAATTTAAATTATGAAAATGACAATTAAATAAATATTAAAAAGTAAATTTTGAAATAAATGTAAATTAATTTGAAATATACAAAGTTATCGTAATATTAATTTATTTACATTTCGATAGTAATTTTACAAACTATATTCGCCAATTTTAACCATTCTCTTACATGTTATGTCTGTCTTACCTTTCGCAGTTAGCTGGAATGAAGGAGTAATTCTGCACCACAACAATATATATATATATATATATATATATATATATATATATATATTCGATATATTCGATGATAATAAGAATCTAAGGTGTCTTATTTATTTTATTGGCCGTATAATCATACTAAATAAACATATTTTTTTGGTTTTAGCGACCTTTAATGAAATCAAACAAATTTATTTATGAAACTTTTATTAATTATTAGTCTTTGTCAAGTTTGTACATATATATATAAACAATTGTCCTATTTGTTAATTAATGCATTTCATACTCTAAACTATCTTAAACTATACACTTCACAAGTTTTTTTATTTTTCTTTTCATCGTTTTCATAAATAAATTAGTTTGATTTCATTAAAGGCCGCTAAAACCAAAAAAATATTTTTATTTAGTATATATATATATTTGTGTGTGTGTGTGTGTGTGTGGTGTGTGTGTGTATTAAAATCGAAGAGAGTTTTAAAGAACCAATATGTGCTTTCTATCTTTATATCTTTATAGTGTGATAAAATAAGAAGAGAAACAAGAAAGCTGACGCTATTGTTTTCCTTTCATGAAAATATGATGTTCTCCGATAAAATTTCAACATTTTCTATACCGTGAAGTTTTTCCTCTGATAGAATTTCCGTTCGTGAAGCATTTGAATAATACAAAAATTTCATCCGAGCAACGGCCAAATGTGCTTAGAATAAGCAATCTTTTATAACTTTTGAATTTAGATTAATGTTCGTTCAAATTTTCGTTCGCTGTTTGTTTCCGTTTCTCTACTTTTACGTCGTTTCTGATTTTATTGGGTATTAAATTTTTGGAGTTGTAGTCAAACTTATTGTATGTTTTATTGCATATTTTTCTATAAATATGTCATAATCAAATAAAATTTTATTTCTATTTTATTCGGAAAAAAAGGAATAGAGATATACGAATAACACCAGTAATTATGAGTTTTTTAATCGAGAAAACAGATTTTTTCTAATTATTTTTGTTCGGAAAAATCAAGATTTACATATATAAATTGTACCAAACGACGAGGTTGTTTTTTTATCCGGTGTAAGCAAGAATAAAAAAGAGGAAAGAAAAAAAAATGTGCCTAAAAACTTACTTATCTTTCTAAATTCCACTGTGTGCGCAAAATATACACATACACCGCATTAAATAAATATTGCACTAATGCGGCAATGTTGCGAAGCCATATGTCAGGGGAGTATATATTGGGAATATAGCAATATATTTTTGTAAATTAATTAATTTGCTTTATAGACAAGTGTTTCAACTGGTTGGGAACGGCATTATGTATAGCTCTTTCCACAATATAGCTTCCCGACTAAAGGATTAAAACGTAAAGTCTATAATGGGCAAGTACCTTAGCACAGCGGCAGATATGTTTATACAAACGAGAGATTAGAAATATTAGCACATATCGATACCCAACCAGGACTGTATTAACAGAATTACATAGTGCACATGTATTATATGGGTACATGTAAATTGCCTCCCGAGATAATGAGCAACTATTAATAATAGTTAAACTGCCTCCCGCAACTTTTAGGTACCTGAGATATATGTGTAAATTGGGTCCCGGTCGATAAATAATAAAACAAAAATAGCTAATTAAAATTTTGAATTTATTGGAAAAAATGTAGATAGGTACAAACTAAACAAAAATATATAATATATAAATTATAAGATGTAACATAAACCTTAAATCTACAATTACTTAAATATTAAAATTATACTTAAATAAACAAAAAATGTTCAATCTCTAAAAATAGTTAATTAAAATACACAATGGAAAGAAATACATTTAATAAAGTGTATTCTGCTTATCTCGTTTTTTTATAAGACTCGATCATTTTTGCAATGAATCTTTTGCGATTTTTTACCTTCGCGTTATGATTAAATGCACACTTTGTAATTTAACGTAAGTTTCTGTTTGGAATTCTTTAAGATTTTCTATAAATACAAAAATATTTGGATGAGCTTTGTAGAAGGAATCGCTAAAATGTTTATGGAACGATTCACAAGCATTGGTAGTGCGAGTGAGTTCCGCTGAATCTTCAGCCCAAAGATGTGGAGGAAATAAAGAGTTCTCTGATACATAATTGTCTATTAAATAATCAGAATATTTTCGAATATTTTCCAAATCCGGTGCAATAGATAGTAAATCAAATACAAAACAATGGCTAACTTCATCAGGTTTAAAAAAAGTAAGGGCGAATGTCATTCGTAACCATTTTCCGATTTCAGAGCTTTCATCTTTATATGAAGCAGTCAAACCGTATTCTTGGATTTTGCGATACCAAGATTGTGAAAGATGAAATCGGCAACCAATTATCTTTGCTAACGGCCAAGTTTGTTGAACAGCCTTGTGGATACCTTTTTCAAAATCAATTACAACCTCCAAAATGTCTACATTTATATGATTATTTTTAAAGCTATCCGTAATTAAATGAAATAATTTTAAACATGTCTCTGTTTGTTTATCAGGCAACAACGAAAATATTAATGGAATATAATGTCCATTGTAATACCCACGAACAGTGAACAATTGACAAAAGAACTGGGCGCAATAATTAAAGGTACCGTCCAAATAAATTCGTGTCACCTTTTCAAAACACTGGATATTTGATTTACAACAAAAAACAACTATTTTTTCAATTTTACTATTAGTAAGCATAAAAGGTTCACCTTTACATGTTTCAATTGTGATCTCCTCCAGAATTCTGAAATAATCTTCAATGCTCTTCGGCAATGCAGGCTGCTCTTTCCGACGAGCGTTGTAAGGATTTCTTCTAATACAAGCTACATCAACCGTGGTAACCGTTGATGGAAGATTTTCTTGTAGTGCGCGTCGTATAATTTTCGCAGGTTTTTCAGACATATCTTCGATAGCATTCTTTTTACAGCACGTGTTAGCAATTTGACGATGTAATTTTTCTATCTCAGCGTCATGACTATGTTCCTGAATATGTTTTGTAACAACTATATTGTTGTCGACTTCGCCCAGGGTAAGAAGGAAAGATTTGCACGTTTTCTTTGTACAAGTCCACCGTATTTCACCACTTTTTAAACATTTTTGGAAACCATATTTATACTTGTTTAAAAGTAATAACTGTTTTCACCTTTCACTAAACATAATACTGGGATTCATGAAATCTAATTTAGAAATCTAACTGACAAATATTCTTCACCAACTTATATACATAAGAAGACCGATAATAAGGTAATTAACAGATAATTACAACAGATCATTAAGATTAATCCTCTATGAAAAAGGCATTAGCAATAATATTAATAACTTATTAATATTATTGCTTAGTAATAATAAGTAACTTAAAAATAATCCATCCTAAATGATTACAAACGTTTGGGAGGCAATTTACCTAATTATAAGACGGATTAAATCCGACCCTTTCTCTTACTACCTGCGGGGAGACAATTTACCAACACCCTATTATATATTTATATATAAGTATATAAAATAATTTAAGGTAAAAATAGAATACTAAATATTTATATATAAATTAAATTAGTATAGTAAAAGTCATTCTCACTGCGATATTCATTCTTACAACATAGCAGTTGAGAGCACCTACGTTAAATACAGCGTAAATACGAACCCGGAAGAAATGGCCGGAAGATATATCACCAAAACCGTAACGAATATAACTCTGAAGAATAACTTCAAAAAAAGATGTACGCCGCAGCAACGACAAGACGCAGAAATTATCATTAGCCAAACAACCGACGAAGAAGTTATCCAAAACCTTCTACAAAGGCAACCACAGATATTCATCGTCGATCCCGTCCAGCCAACATGTGAAATAGAATTATTAGTATCGCCCGAAGAAAATGAAGAAGAAGAAGATACAAGCCCGGCAAACTCGCCCGACAACAACTCGGATCACATAATCAACGTCCAACTCCAAAACGATTTTAAAATGGCGAAGAAAACGGCAAAAAAACAAAAAACAGACCACGCAAATACACCTATCGAAACAAAAAACGCATACAGTGTCCTCGAGAAAACAATCACCGAGGAAAAAATGGAAGAAGAAACTGAAATCACTCCACAACCTTCAACTTCATACAACAGCACTCCCAGGGTAAGTGATAAGACACACACTACACTTAACACAAAAACTGAAACAAAAAAAACACACAAAGTCGCACCAATTATCATAATCGAAAAAGACAAATGGACATACATATGACAATTACTTAAAACTAATAACATCAACACGACAGAAAGCAAAATGGTGAAACCAGGAATTCACATAGAACCGACAACTGACGAAGACTACAGAAAACTAAAACACACTCTAGACAACGAACATATACAATACTACACTTTTCAATTGAGAAGTGAAAAGACATTAAAGGTGGTGATGCCGAAACTGACATCACAGACGACTTGACGGACCAAGGATACCCGACTTTAAAAATCAAACGGATGAACGGCAAACACGGAATACCAGCACCACTTGTATTAATCGAACTGACGAGACAATACAAGTCAATCTACAACTTACGCGACTGCTGCGGACTGACGATCAAAATAGAACAACTAAACAAACGGACTGACATTATACAATGCCACAAGTGCCAGACTTTCGGACATCACCAACGGAATTGCAACATTAACTACAAATGTATGAAATGCGGAGACGGACATTCGACACATCTATGTACTAAAACAAAAACAACCCCACCAAAGTGTGCAAACTGCGGTGGTCCTCATCTATCCACTTTCATTAACTGTCCGAATAACCCAAACAATCCTACAAATAAAACCACACCTCAACCTAAATACGTACCAGCACCACCCCCAACAAGTAATCCATGGACACAAAGACAAAACAAGACAAAACTTAACACAGTTGACGAATTAGCACTTGCCTTAGGCAATATGCTAATAACACTACACTCGACTAACGCAACAAACGAACAAATACAACACTTCGTTACACAGACACAGACAATAATAACACTATACAACAAAACACATTAAACACACAACTGAAACGCAAAAAAAAAATGTAAACGCGACTGACGCACAGACTGCACAAACAAAACACGTGACAACAAAAACAAACACAACAACGCACGATATTAATCAGACACAAACACATCACAACCCTGGGAGATACTTAACAACGGAGTGGAAATGGAGGCAATCTTCGACCACGATTCAAAATTCAAAGACTCATGCCCTAGTAAAAGTCTTCCCAGTTGTCAGAATCGTCATAGTTAGTGCTATCAGTTTCACGCTAAACTACGTTAAAAGTAAATAAAGTACGGTCCGTTTGCACATTTGCATTTCTGTTGAATGGAAAGATATACAGAAAATACGTATGACTGAAAATGAATAAATGTTATTATAATATTGTCTAATAATTAGTAATAATGTAGAAAGTCAATATGATGTAGATGAAAGTAGAGAACCAGTAATTAACAAATTAAAAGAGATTAGATAAAAAATTGGTGAAAAAAGTCATCCCAAAATGAGCAAAAATATCAGAGAAAAATTAAAGATAATAAGTAGAGTAGAATAGAATGTAAACATATTATAAATATAAGGAGTAATTATTAGTGAAAATAAATTTTAAATAAGATATTAGTGCAAACAGAAAATTTTTGAAAGGAGTAAAAATTATATACCAAAAATTATATAGCAAAATACTTTAAAAATTACGAGTATATAGTTTAAGAATGCGATATTTACTTCCTTATTAGAAAAGACATAAAAAAATTTATCTTGAAAAAAATTCTGTTCTATAATTTTATTTTGGTGTAAATAATTTTTGATATAATGACATAAAAATGAAAATGGAAAAACAATATAACTTAATTTCTAATAAAGTGGAAATTAAGTGATATTGTTTTTTTCATTTTCACCTTTATTTCATCAATTATGAATTTCGCTCAAGTAAAGGCTACTTCGACTTAAAATGTTTGATATAATTGTGTAGCATTTTAATTGTCTATCTAAACCCTTGAAGCAGACTAATATAATTAAAATAAAATTCACAATAGAAATAGTAAGAAATAAAATTATCAATTTCCTAGTCATTATTAGGGACCGGACATGAGACGCCGAAACTACGATGGACTATATAAATAGTCTATAACATCGCTAAGTACAACATGCAGTTATTGAATAGCACTATTCATTCCGTTAACCGCACATCTATTTTATGTCGTTGAATTGTGACGCAATTACTTCACTTTTATAGTTAAATTGCTTTCTTCGTGTGCGTAGATAGATGCGGGAGGAGTTTTTATTTATTTTATTTATTAATTTATATTTCGTAAGATAAATAAAGTATGGTGAGTTAGTTTATTTTTTGTCAATTGTTTTAACTGTTAATTACATAATTACATATTTCGTAATTTTTGTTTAATATCGTTTCATCGAATCTGCTTCTTCCAATTATTTTGAGGTAGGTATTCAGTGAATTTCGTTAAGTTTCAATAATTTACACATACATTTTCAATTTTTATTTATGTAGATCTAGAACGTCGAGAATGGCATCGTGAAACAATGGCGAGTTGAATTAAGGGTCAAACTGATTATATGTGCATTGCCAGTGATTCCGAAATTTATTGCAAAGTCTGTAAATTACCGTGAAAAAATTCCAAGAAATCACTCGTAAAACGTCACTTAGCATCGCAAACACACACAGAAATTAGACCCGTTGGAATCCGACAATTTTAACGAAGAACTGTGAAACTTTAACGGCAGCGAATATTCCATTAAATAAACTTAACAATCCCACCTTCGAAACATTTCTCCAAAAGTATACTGGTTGAAATGTTCCTGATGAATCCACCTTACGCAAAATCAGTTATACTTTCTTCAGGAGCACTTTGGAAGTTTGCCAAAAATAATCACTTTTTTTTTAAATCAAAATCTCAAATTAAATGATGGATTAACCACATTAGATGTGGCTATTAATAATTTGAAAAATATTCCAAGTGAGTTCGGATGTGGCCGTCGGCAAAAGTTAGACGCAGTGTTTAATAGAAATCCAGATTTAATAACATTGCGGCAATTGTGTAGGGGGACAATGCCACAACATCTAACTGCAAAATACACGGAAATAAAAGAATATTTCCAGTATGAACCTATAACCAGTTGCGATGTAGAAAGGACGTTTTCTATCTACAAGGATGTATTTCATTCAAAGAGAACAAATTTTACAGAAGAGAACCTTGAGAAAGTATTGCTAGTTAATATTAACACTCCTTTACTCTACTTACACTACTTACACTAAAAAATGAACAAATAAAAATGTATTTCGTATTTTATAGATCACCACCCGTTTGTCTTCCAATTATATAAAGAAAATTAAACACTTTTTAAAAATACAAATTTTCAATAGTACGCCCGTGGACCATGAGTTATCGACCTCTCGTGTCCAGTCCGTAGTCATAATACACAAAACTAACAAACATGAGTTCGCGATTATCGTCATATTAATCAGTGCCTTATAGATTAATCAACGCAGCGATGCACAAAGATAGTTTTCATCTTGAAGCAAATAGAATTTAGGCAGTAGGCCTAAATAATAGTTATTCCACTACATCATCGATAACATTCTGAGTAGATAAGAAAAGTCCAAAGTTTGTATATAATCAATACAAAACTAAAAGACAATATAATGTATACTTACAATTCAGTTACATATTTAGGTAAAATTTCGGAAAAGATTGGAACCATAGTAAAAAAAACTCAGTAACGAATGTATATCATTTAATATACCGGGCGCGGCATAAGTCAGGCAACGCTATACACACCAGGTCGCCATTAAACCGATAGCGACACGGCATCGTTAACTAATCTGTTCTGAGTGAGGTTCTTTCTTTCTGACCACGTTTTTCTTCTTTAAGATTTTCTGATTGCATTGTCCCAGGTTTCTCTTGGCGTACCTCCCTTTCTCTTGAACGATGGCCTGCTTTCAAATTCTTTTCACTTGTACTGTGCTGTTCAGTCTTTGGATGTATACCCAACATCTTAGTTGTCGTTACTCTATGTAGTCTTCAACTGATTCTATTTTGAGGGCTTTTCTTATTTTTTCGCTTCTTACTTTATCTAATTTCGTTACTCCTTGTACTCTTCTTAGGTATTTCATTTCCACTGCTCTAATTTTTTTAAATCTTTCTCAACGTCCATGATTCACATATTGATTTGAATACTTGCATCTTTGTTTGAGAGGAAACTTCTTTCTTATTTATGAAGCACTTACTCATTGCATAATAAACTCTATTTTTTCTTTCTATTCTGTTGTTTAACTCGACATCTTGGGCCGCTTTTTGGTACAAAGTAATCACAACAGGCGCGGTTCGTGATGACGTATTTGGGAGGGCAAGTACAATGATGCGAGTGCTTCGTGTATTCTCGTGTACTAACTGTAACGTTTTCTTACTAAACACCGAAAACACACGAGGCACTCGCATCATTGTACTTGCACTCCCAAATACGTCATCACGAGCCGCGCCTGAATCTCAAGGTATTGAAAACTATCCACCTGCTCTATTGATTCGCCCTCTATTTCTATTTGTATTTCCTTGTGGTCCTCAGATATTGCCATAGTTTTGCTCTTACTTTTATCCGGCTTTATTCCATTTTCAGTTAGCACTTCGTTCAAAATATTCATGTGTTTTTGTAATTATTTTTCGCTTCCTGTTATTATTGCAATATCATCAGCAAAGGCATATTCACATTCATTAAACTCTAATAGAAATATTTGGAAGAACGTGTTTTTTGGTAACTGCCTTTTACTAGTGCAATTCCGATTACGAAGAAAATTGTACGCAGCTTAGTGAGTTTCCGAATTCACCAGTATCCGATGCGAAAGTGTACAAATACAAGATGCATAGAAAATTTCAAACAGGATCTGTTATTGATAAATATCGAAGTGGTCTGTGAGAATAGAAGATGACATGCAGTTAGTGGCTGAAACTTTCTAGAAAGTTCTGCTTAGTCAGCTCGTTGTGTTTTGGCTAATCTCAACATTTCCGATCGTAGTTTGCCTCATATGGTGAAAGCGTTGGAAATGACAGTTTATCGATCGAGATTATTGCAGGCGCATACGAAAGAAGATCCTGATCGTCGCCTTGAGTTTGCTGAATGCTACGTACTTAATTCGCGTGGAAAGTGATTCAAATTTTATAAATAAAATTTTATGGAGTGATGAGGCAATGTTTAAATTAAATAGTCGTATCGATAGGCATAAATGTGAAACAAAATCTTTCACTTAGTTATCCCCGAAGAATGAAATGTGCTTGGCGTCACAGTGTCAACAGGGATATGTTCTGCAAGCATACAGGTTGGCCATTACTTTTTTGACGGCACTGTAAATGGCGAGAATTATCTCGAAATGTTGCATGGATTTAAAACCCAACTAGAAAACAGTCCTTTATTCGCTTGAAAACCTATGATGTTCCAACAAGATGGTATACCTTGTCATGGTATGCTATGATTGTTCGTAACTTTTTAAATGCAAACTTTTCAGATTGGTCGAGAAGGTCTCATAGAATACCCAGCCAGGTCCCCCGATGTGAGCCGTGTGCGTTGACGCATATTTTAAAAGACGGGTTTTTTCGCTATAACTTACCAAACATCGAGGTTATGAAGGTAGTAACTGATGAAATGGAAACAATATCAAATTATAAACAATTATTACATCGCGTATGTTGAACATGTGCAATGTAATAATTGTTTACCTCTGTAAACAGAGAATGGAGGTTATTTTGAGTATAAACGTTGAGAATGAAATTATATTTACTGTTTAATAATACAACAAAAAAAGGCATATGCCGCACCTGGTAGATAATACTATACAGAAAACCATTAAACACAATAAAGTCACAACAGTTAAAGTATAAAACTCAGGTATCTACAGGTTAATGCGAAGATTGAATAAATGGTTTATATAGGACAAATAAGCAGACGCTCTAAATCAGGATGAAAGAGCATCTTTTAATTTCAAATCATAGATTTAATAAAAACCCACTAAGCCCCTTATTAGTCGAAATTTTTATGAACCATTTAGAAATCAAAATAAGTACACATTCTTTGTTTAGTAATTGCGTCTATCAGTTTAGGTATGTTGACGACATATTAATTTGTTTTAATGGTTCAGATAGACAATTAAAAGCTTTACATAATTATATCAACACTATTCATTCCAAAATAGCATTTACAATGGAAACAGAAATAAATAAAAGCATTAATTTTTTAGACTTAACCATAACGCACAAAACTAATAAACACGAGTTCGCTCTGCACCATAAACAAACACATTCAGATATCACAATTTACTAATTTATTTCATCCTATAACACAAAAATTATAAGCATACCAATTAATGGTGTATAGATTAATTATCGTACCTATGAGTAAAAGTAATTTTGACCTCGAAGTAATCAGGATATACGCAATAGCATTAAGCAATGGTTTTTCTATAAATATTATGAATAACATCCTGAATAGTCAACAAAAATATAAAACTCTATCTTTGGTTTACTGAAAATTAAAAAACAATATTATTAATTCCTACAATTCAATCACTTACTTATGAAAAATTTCGGAAAAAATTGGTACTTTCATAACGAACATATATTATTTAAAACAGAACATTATTAAAAACAACAAAGATAAAATAGACAAAGAATCAAACTCTGGTGTATATAAGTTAACATGTGAAAGTTGTAATAAGATATACATAGGACAAATAGAGAGAACGTCCAAAATTAGGATGAAGGAACACGAGAGAAGTCATAAAGGAAATAAAACAAATTCAACTTTCGCGAATCATTGTTTAAAAATGACTCATAGGTTTAATATAGATTTCGAAATTTTACATAGTCACGAAAAAAACAGAAATTAATATATATATATATATATATATATATATATATATATATATATATATATATATATAATCATTAGGATTAACTTTAAATGACCAATTAGATTTAAACAACTTCTCTCTACTAAATTTAAGATTGTAAAAATGTTTCCACCATCATTTTTCTCAATAATTTGTACACAAATATTCAAACTTGTATTTTAAATATTCAGTATTTCATCCATCTAATAAAGCCATTGTATGGAGAAACAATATTGTAGTGGATATACAATAAAATTTTAGAAACTAGAAGTTTAGTACTTATTTCTTATTGTTATAACGAAGTTTCAACAAGTGTCTCCTTCGTCAATCAACAATTTAATAAAAATTTCACATACATTCAAGATAGAAATAAAAAACTTACTTACTAGAAAGTTTAGAAATAAGCAGGTGTAAGTCTGATGTAGTGCATTTCAACCTCATTTCTTGAATTACATTACAACTCAATCAATATATTGAAAGTAAAATCGTTCAAAACCAGGAGCGCACATTAAACGTCAATTAATATGCGGCTGGAGTATCTACCGTTCAGAAACCTAATTAGTATAGTTTTCGGTAGTAACATCTGAACTAAATTACATACATTGACTATCCTGAAACTTGGGTTACAAGAACAACAACCTCCTCGATAGGTAATAATAATAATATTGCTATAGGATGAGTATATAGATCGCGAGCAGATTAAATTTAAATTTAAAACTTCGTTACAAAGACCACTTTTGCATTAATTTAAAGTGGGTTATTTCATGGTAACAGCATAGTCGACGATCACTACGAACATGAATTAATTTTAAATTAATAGCGTTCGTAATTGATTTTTGCATTCTTAATTGATTGGCATTGATAGTCGAGGTTCTGATCCGGACAGCAATGGTTACGGTGTATTTTTTTTCTCTAATTGCTTTGGCAGTCGCATAACTAGTAATTTTCCAATTGATTGATGTTCCATATACTACTCGTTTTCGTATAATTTTCGAACAGCCGTAAATTATTACGTGCTGTAAAGTAAAATATATGTCTACACAGAGGTCGTAGGCTTCCAATTTTTCGCAGGAATTATAGGAAGTTTTGCAATGGAGAATTATAAAATATTAATAAATTTATTTTAAAATTTGTTATGCGAGGTTTGATTAAATATCCTACATTCCATAATAAAAATTAAAGTATAATGCATATTTGTTGTTAAAATGTATATCAACAAAAGTATGGGTTTTCTGGGTTTATTGAATATTTTATGAATAACATAAGTCAATTAGAAAAAGCATAAATTAAATATTGCTTTCTACAAAAATTGGCGTTGTAATTTTTGGAATTTTTCTATTGAAAAAATTCGCCCTTAAGCAGGATTTGAACCCACATCCACCATTGCTCTGTTACTAAGCCACTAAGGACTGTTGTTCCAAATACATGGGGAAGCCTTAAGTTACATTAAGGAAACATACCTATTTTGGCTTATAGTTGGCACAAATTAATTACATTTTTCGCGTAGTAATGTGAATGATTAATTATTATTAATTAAATATTGGTTTCTATATTTTATGATGCTAATTATTCGCATTTCTTTATTGAGAAAATTAGCCCTTAAGCAGGATTCGAACACACGTCTATGGTTTGCCGGACCATTAAGCTATTAAAGATTCCCGGTGTATTCGGAACAACAGTTTTTAATAGCTTAGTGTCAGAGCAATGGTCCGGAAAACCATAGACGTGGGTTCGAATCCTGCTTAAGGGCGAATTCTTTGAATAGAAAAATTTGAATAATTAGCGTCGTAAAAGGTAGAAAGCAATATTTAATTCATTCACACGAAAAATGTAATTAATTTGCAGCAAGTGCCGACTACATCTGTTAACATCTGTTTCCTTAATGTAACTTAAGGCTTCCCGATGTATTCGGAACTACAGTTCTTAATAGCTTAGTGGGAGAGCAATGGTCCGGCAAACCATGGACGTGGATTCGAAGGGCGAATTTTTTCAATGGAAAAGTTCGAATAATTAGCATCGTAAAATGTAGAAAACAATATTTTATTCATTCACATTACTTCGCGAAAAGTGCAATTAATTTGTAGAAAAAGCATATTTCGCATATTTTTGCTACTTGATATATATTTCACGTAATACTGTATATTTGTGCATATTTTCCTCAAATAACAAATTTCCTTCTAAACATTCCAGTAGGCGGCAAGTTTAAAAATAGAAATTTAAAAATAACACTAGCCGACACGATTTTTGTAACACAGTTCAGCCCATCATTTTTACAATGCTAATACCTTTCTAATAATAGAAAAAATATTCATAAAGCCCTAATACGTCGCGTTTTCAATGTGCTCTTTAGACTTTTTCGTATTGGTAGGTGGTAAATTTTATGACAGGTCATTTAAAAGCGGTGCATTTTAAAACAGAAAGATAACCTAAAATGGAACGTATATAACTTTAAACTTACTCTCTTGTTCAGTCTACGTTTGATTTTCGAAGCGAGTGGTTGATGTCAAGTGAAATGTGCCGTGGTTGCAAAATTTCTCCTGACAAGTTTTGTTATATTTGTGGAAAATTTCTGACGAAGTCACAAGCCAGAACATTTTCATCAAATAACAAATTTCCTTCTAAACATTCCAGTAGGCGGCAAGTTTAAAAATAGAAATTCAAAAATAACACTAGCCGACACGATTTTTGTAACACAGTTCAGCCCATCATTTTTACAATGCTAATACCTTTCTAATAATAGAAAAAATATTCATAAAGCCCGAATACGTCGCGTTTTCAATGGGCTCTTTAGACTTTTTCGTATTGGTAGGTGGTAAATTTTATGACAGGTCATTTAAAAGCGGCGCATTTTAAAACAGAAAGATAACCTAAAATGGAACGTATATAACTTTAAACTTACTCTCTTGTTCAGTCTACGTTTGATTTTCGAAGCGAGTGGTTGATGTCAAGTGAAATGTGCCGTGGTTGCAAAATTTCTCCTGACAAGTTTTGTTATGTTTGTGGAAAATTTCTGATGAAGTCACAAGCCAGAACATTTTCTGAAAATCGAAAAACGCCTATTTCATCTATTTTGGGGTTTCAATTGGAGGTCAAAACAAGCAGTGGGCTCGCCATGTGTGCTGTGTCAGCTGTAGCGTGTCACTGGTGTAGTGAATGAAAGGGAAGAGAAAAAGTATGCCTTTTGCAGTTCCAATGGTATGGAGAGAACTCACCAATCATTTTGACGATTGCTATTTTTGCATGACAAAGACTGAAGGTTATTCCAAAAAAAGAAAAGCGCAAGATCGAATATCCGAATTTGTCTTCTGCCATAAGACCTGTTACAATGCAGGCTTATCACTTATCACATTAATCGGGCTAGTGGCTTGGTGGCTTGCACACTTGCCTCGTAGTCCGGCAGTACCGAGTTCGAACCCCGGTGCTTCCTTTCTGAGTTTGGTTTTCTGCAGTTTTCCAAATTCCACGGCAAATGCGGACTGGTAACATCTTAAGTCGGTCTACAGCCGCAGGCGTAATAATAACTGATGGCCAGCCGTTGCCCCCTGTAATTGGCGCAAGCTGTTGGGGGATGCTAAGGCATGGATTATTATTATTATTATCACTACCGACTGCGCCTTTAGATCGGCAAAATATTGTTTTGGGAGATAATGGAGCTAGTAGCGCATCATCGGGCAGCTTCGAAGAATGGTGTACCGACCACAATTTTACTCCAGGTTCCAGTTTCGGCGAGCCATAGTTGATTGTTCAAAGTGAGTTAAATAATTTTGTACGCGATTTCGGGTTGTCAAAGAAACAGTCAGAACTTCTTGCCACCGGTCTTAAGGAGCTGAACTTATTGGCCAAAGAAACAAATATTACGGCTTTGAGGAAAAGCAATGCTCCGTTTTCTGTATTTTACGATATGGAAAATTCGTTATGTGCGTGTACTTATATCGACGATTTAATGCAGGAACTCAATATCGAGCATTCTCCCTTTCACTGGCGCTTGTTTATAGGCTCATCGAAATATAGTTTAAAAGCTATGTTATTACATATTAGAAGTTTAAAATCATCTATATCACTTGTTGAAAGTAACCTATGAAAATATACGCATCCTTTTAGTTGTAATAAACTACAACCGATACAAATGGCAGATATGTGGGGATTTAAAAGATATAGCAATTTGATTCAGGGAAGATTTACAAAATATTTCTGTTTTCTTTGTTTGTGGGACATTCGTGCAGAGAATGAAGGTAATGTAACTAAAATTAGAGGGGAAAGGAGTGAATTTCAACCAGGAACTTGAAACGTTACGTATGTGCGCCTTGTAGACAAACAAAATTCTTATGTCTCCATTTCACATTAAATTTGAACTGATGAAAAACTTTGTGAAGGCTGTGAATAAAGAGGGTGAAAGATTTAAATACCTAGGACAAGTCTTAGTCAAGTTAAGTGACACCAAATTAAAAGAAGGCATTTTTATTGGACCACAAATTACTGGACGATGTTAATTTTGTAGAAAAGCTCACCGTGCAAGAACTGAGAGTTTGAAAATCATTTGCAAGTGTAGTGAGGGGAATTTTAGGCAATAATATGGATGCTAACTACGAAAAACTAGTTAAAGAATTTTTAGACTCCTATAAATCGGTTGCTTGTCGAACGTCATTAAAAATATACTTTTTCCATTCACATTTATTATTTTTTCCTAAGAATTTGGCCGCTGACAGCGACGAGCAGGGTGAAAGATTCCATAAAGATATAAGGACAATGGAAATTAGGTACAAAGGACCATAGAATCCAGTTATGATGGGCGATTACTGTTGGTTTTTAAAGATGTGTCCCTCCCCATAAAAGGAAAAAAATTAATTAGTGTGTTCCAAATAAATATTTTTGATTTTTAATTGAATCGGCCGATACTTGCTGGAAATCCAGAATATGTAAATGGGATTTAAGTAAAACACTTATACTAATTTCCAGTATATATGACACTTTATTATATGTATTAATAAATTGACGACATGTTTCGCTACGATGTAGCTTCTTCAGATCTTATATTACTACTGAACACGCTCTTCACAAATGTATGGCTTTTTTCTAAACTATTTCAATGGGTTGCACTTGTCTACATTAGAATCGTCTCTTACCGATATATCGTCTAAAGTTACTGTTATCTTAATATTTGATGAAACCAGTTTAAAAGTGGGGAGTTATTAAGGTCTAATTGGTCATTTAACAATATATCTACATATTTAAGTTTATTTATTTTCAAAGCGATTGTAGCACTCATAAGTTTGCGTCTGGCCTAAAGCATCCTCGCCAAACGCTTATATAAGCATTTTCAGAGTTTCCGTTGCGGTTTCAAGCAAAATTTGATGCACGTTATTTTACTCTTCCACATCAGTGTCGCAGAATAACTCAAACAAAACTCAACAAATATAAACACAAGATCTTGTTTGTCGTCAGCACTGACCAAAGTACCAATTGACAGATTAACTTAGTATAGACGTAGGTCACATAGAGCCGTACTACCATCCCTTCGCACGCCTCGTACAAATTCCGCGAATTTCTGGATAGCACCTCGTATAAGTGGCAGTATCGAACAACATTAATATAATTTTAATATGTGGTATTGCATCAGGCAGGAAAACTTTTGCTAAAGCAGTTATTGTACAATTATTAGTTTTACCTAACTGCTTACAACTTATAATTTGCTAGAATTTTCAGCACTCAAAGAACCAATTAACAAATTAGCAATGTAACGAAGAGTCGTTTGTTTCATCCACTTCAAAATAAAAGAAGTTTCCACCTATCAATGCGCAAATCTCGGCGACTAATTCAGTGTATGTTTGATCGACAAAATTGTTAGTTTAGAAAATATAACAATCGACAACATATTTATTTTCTATTCGTATAGTTATTAAATCCATTTACGTATTTATCAGTTTATACCTAACCATAATGTACCCTTCTTACAGTAACTTTGGTCCTTTTATTATGGTTTTATCTTATTAAATTCCGAACACAACTGTACTGATATAAGTCAGAAGTATTATACAACATTGTATTTTATGTAGAAGCATTGTTATTTAATTTAATTATTTATTTAATTGAATAAGCATCAAAATGTCGCAAAACGTTTAACCGGCTTTTCCAGAACGTTTGGAAATCTGGTATTTCCTATAGCTAATTGCAGTGGCCGACAATTTTTTTTTGTAACATAAAGCTGAATAGCATATTGTAGCAGAATGAACCTATCTAAATATGAAAATGTCCAAGAAGAAGTTGTAACACTTTCTTGTTACATTAGACAAATCACATGTAGAACGGTACAATGTAATATTTATTGAAAAAATGATTTAAGAAGTTTTTTAACCGTGTATATCGACTGTATTTATAACTTATATTAAGTTTACATCTAACAAAAAAGAATACATCAAAAATATTTTGTAAATGGGATTTAAGTAAGACACTTATACTAATTTCCAGTATATATTACACTTTATTATATGTATTAATAAATTGACGACATGTTTCGCTACGATGTAGCTTCTTCAGATCTTATATTACTACTGAACCATGCTCTTCACAAATGTATGGCTTTTTTCTAAACTATTTCAATGGGTTGCACTTGTCTACATTAGAATCGTCTCTTACCGATATATCGTCTAAAGTTACTGTTATCTTAATATTTGATGAAACCAGTTTAAAAGTGGGGAGTTATTAAGGTCTAATTGGTCATTTAACAATATATCTACATATTTAAGTTTATTTATTTCTAAGGATTCCAGTAAATTTAACTTTAATCCTTTTTGTTGTGACTGTAAAATTTCAAAATCTGTATTGAAACTATGATTATTTTCAAACAAATGAAGTGCATAATTGGAATCTGTCTTTTTGTTAATAAAACTTTTAAAATGTTCCTGTATTCTTTTCTCAAAGCTCCTACCAGTTTGGCCTATGTATGTTTTATTATTATTTTTTTTTTTTTTTATTATGAATTTCCCTAAAGAATTATTAGTTTTATAAGCTACATTTATATCTGTTTTTCGTAAAATTTTTCCTATTTTTTCACTTATCGGTCCTATGTATGTTACTAATTTATAATTGCTTGGTTTATCTTTTATTATTGGGTACATATTTTCTATTGCTTTCCTTTTTTCTTAAAATTATATCTACTATATTTGGGTTATATCCATTATTTTGCGATATTTGTTGAATGATATTTAATTCTTTAAAGAAGTTTTCATTATTTAAAGGTACTGATATTAATCTGTGTATCATACAATGGAATGATGCTAGTTTATGACTAACCAGGTGACAGGAACTATTGTGAATGATAACATCGGTGGGTGAGGGTTTGTGATATATTGAAAAGACATGTTTATTATTTTGTCTAGAAATTTTAAGGTCCAAGAAGTTTATACTATGATTTAATTCTTTTTCTATGGTGAACTTAATGTTTTGGTGTAGATTATTTATGTGTTCAAAAAATTGGTTTAATTGTCTATCTGTGCCTCTGAAACAAGCTAATACGTCATCTACATATCTGTGCCAGTATATAAAATATTTAAAATTGGGATGCTCTTTAATTTGACTTTCTAAATTATCCATAAAAATCTCTGATAATAACGGACTCAATGGGTTGCCCATTATTAGGCCATCATTACACGATCTTCAGATAAGAAGTGTATCCAGAATTGTAAAAGTTTATTTAATGATAAGGAGGAAGGTAAACTTATCAATATGAATCCACAAACTCCAAAATTATATTCATTAATCAAACTTCATAAAAAAGATAATCCTATCAGACCAGTCGTGTCGTTTGTCACAGCTCCTTCATATAAATTATGCAAAAAAATCTTAGAACATATTAGAGAAAATACTAAATTTTCAGCGAAATTTACAATTAAAAATTCATTAGAGATAGCTAACAAAATAAAAGATACTAAACTTCCAGATAATTCCAAGCTAATATCATTCGACATTACTAACTTATTTCCTAGTATCCCGATAAAAGACACCATTAATTTGGTGGAGAATACGTTAACAATTCAAAATGTTAATATAGTTAAAAAATTAGATATCATAAGTTCTCTTAAAACTATCTGTTTAGATCAAAACTATTTTGAATTTGACAGTAAGAAATATTCGTGTAATGATGGCCTAATAATGGGCAACCCATTGAGTCCGTTATTATTAGAGATTTTTATGGATAATTTAGAAAGTCAAATTAAAGAACATCCCAATTTTAAATATTTTATATACTGGCACAGATATGTAGATGACGTATTAGCTTGTTTCAGAGGCACAGATAGACAATTAAACCAATTTTTTGAAAACATAAATAATCTACACCAAAACATTAAGTTCACCATAGAAAAAGAATTAGATCATGGTATAAACTTCTTGGACCTTACAATTTCTAGACAAAATAATAAACATGTCTTTTCAATATATCACAAACCCTCACACACAGATGTTATCATTCACAATAGTTCCTGTCACCCGGTTAGTCATAAACTACCATCATTCCATTGTATGATACACAGATTAATATCAGTACCTTTAAATAATGAAAGCTTCTTTAAAGAATTAAATATCATTAAACAAATAGCGCAAAATAATGGATATAACCCAAATATAGTATATACAATTTTAAGAAAAAAGAAATATAGGAAAGCAATAGAAAATGTGTACCCAATAATAAAAGATAAACCAAGCAATTATAAATTAGTAACATACATAGGACCGATAAGTGAAAAAATAGGAAAAATTTTACGAAAAACAGATATAAATGTAGCTTATAAAACTAATAATTCTTTAGGCAAATTCATAATAAAAAAAAATAATAATAATAATAAAACATACATAGGCCAAACTGGTAGGAGCTTTGAGAAAAGAATACAGGAACATTTTAAAAGTTTTATTAACAAAAAGACAGATTCCAATTATGCACTTCATTTGTTTGAAAATAATCATAGTTTCAATACAGATTTTGAAATTTTACAGTCACAACAAAAAGGATTAAAGTTAAATTTACTGGAATCCTTAGAAATAAATAAACTTAAATATGTAGATATATTGTTAAATGACCAATTAGACCTTAATAACTCCCCACTTTTAAACTGGTTTCATCAAATATTAAGATAACAGTAACTTTAGACGATATATCGGTAAGAGACGATTCTAATGTAGACAAGTGCAACCCATTGAAATAGTTTAGAAAAAAGCCATACATTTGTGAAGAGCATGTTCAGTAGTAATATAAGATCTGAAGAAGCTACATCGTAGCGAAACATGTCGACAATTTATTAATACATATAATAAAGTGTAATATATACTGGAAATTAGTATAAGTGTCTTACTTAAATCCCATTTACAAAATATTTTTGATGTTTTCTTTTTTGTTAGATGTAAACTTAATATAAGTTATAAATACAGTCGATATACACGGTTAAAAAACTTCTTAAATCATTTTTTCAATAAATATTACATTGTACCGTTCTACATGTGATTTGTCTAATGTAACAAGAAAGTGTTACAACTTCTTCTTGGACATTTTCATATTTAGAGAGGTTCATTCTGCTACAATATGCTATTCAGCTTTATGTTACAAAAAAAAATTGTCGGCCACTGCAATTAGCTATGGGAAATACCAGATTTCCAAACGTTCTGGAAAAGCCGGTTAAACGTTTTGCGACATTTTGATGCTTATTCAATTAAATAAATAATTAAATTAAATAACAATGCTTCTACATAAAATACAATGTTGTATAATACTTCTGACTTATATCAGTACAGTTGTGTTCGGAATTTAATAAGATAAAACCATAATAAAAGGACCAAAGTTACTGTAAGAAGGGTACATTATGGTTAGGTATAAACTGATAAATACGTAAATGGATTTAATAACTATACGAATAGAAAATAAATATGTTGTCGATTGTTATATTTTCTAAACTAACAATTTTGTCGATCAAACATACACTGAATTAATCGCCGAGATTTGCGCATTGATAGGTGGAAACTTCTTTTATTTTGAAGTGGATGAAACAAACGACTCTTCGTTACATTGCTAATTTGTTAATTGGTTCTTTGAGTGCTGAAAATTCTAGCAAATTATAAGTTGTAAGCAGTTAGGTAAAACTAATAATTGTACAATAACTGCTTTAGCAAAAGTTTTCCTGCCTGATGCAATACCACATATTAAAATTATATTAATGTTGTTCGATACTGCCACTTATACGAGGTGCTATCCAGAAATTCGCGGAATTTGTACGAGGCGTGCGAAGGGATGGTAGTACGGCTCTATGTGACCTACGTCTATACTAAGTTAATCTGTCAAATGGTACTTTGGTCGGTGCTGACGACAAACAAGATCTTGTGTTTATATTTGTTGAGTTTTGTTTGAGTTATTCTGCGACACTGATGTGGAAGAGTAAAAGAACGTGCATCAAATTTTGCTTGAAACCGCAACGGAAACTCTGAAAATGCTTATATAAGCGTTTGGCGAGGATGCTTTAGGCCAGACGCAAACTTATGATTGCTACAATCGCTTTGAAAATGGACATGTGTCGGTTGATGATGAGCGTTTCGGTCGCCCATTGACGGAAAAAAGTACAAAATGTGTCAAACGTGCGTGATGCTATTCTGCAACACCAAAGTAGAACAATACATGACATTTGTAACATTGTCGTTTTGTCGTATGGTGTTTGTCAGCGTATTCTATCGGGCGAACTCAATATGCGGCGTATTGCTGCGAAGTTTGTGCCAAGGTTACGCAACGTTGAACAAAAACGACAACGTGGTAATGTGTGCACAGAGCGGAAAGAAACTGCCAACTTCAGTACCAGAATAATTACTAATGTGTACGGCTATGATCCCGAAACAAAGCACTGGTCATCGCAGTGGCAGACGGCATCATCACCACAACCGAAGAAAGCACGCCAAGTTCGAAGCAACGTTAAAGCGAGGTTTATTTGCTTCTTTGACGCTTATGGCATCGTGGACAAAGAATTTCTCCCACCAGGTGAAACAGTTAAAAGACGATTTTATTGTGACGTTCTTCAGCGACTAAGAGAAAACATCAGACGCAAGCAGCCTGACAAGTGGTGCAACAATTCGTAGATCCTACACCACGACAATGCACAAATCCACGCGTTGTACGTCAGTTTGTAGTCTCAACGAAGACGGAAGTACTACCCCACCCTCCCTACTCTCTAGATCTTGCACCTTGTATATTCCTCCTGTTTCCGAAGTTGAAACTGAGGCTCGATGGGTGCCGTTTTGAGAAGAAATCCAGACCGAATTGCAATTGGAATTGAATAGGTTAACACGAGAAGACTTCCAGCGCTGCTTCCAGTTATAGACAAGTCACTGGGATCGGTGTATTCATGTGGAAGGAGAGTACTTAGGAGGGGGTGGTAATGCATAAGTTGTTAGAACAATTTCTTCTTCTTGTTCTTATGCTTATGTTAGGCCATGGCCTGTTATTACAGTGCATTTTCTTGGGATGTCGATTGCCAACTATCTTTCCACTTTTTTGGAGATCTTCCTAATGGTCGCCCTCCTGGCGATTTTTCATCTCTTGCGATTTGTCGAGACCACCGAGCAATATCTTGTACTGCGCATGCGTCTCTGATTTCATTGTTTCGAATTGTATTGCCTGTGATAGATCGTAATGTTCTCATTTTTGTTGTTTTCAGAATTCTTTTGGTTTTTGCGGTATCTGCCTTTGCTTCGATTGCATACGTTAAAAGCGGTCTTACGCACGTTTTATAGATGCGGACTTTACTTTCTAAACTGACGCTTTTGTTTCTCCACACCACATCCTTCAGGTATCCTAAAACTTTTGCCGCTTTATTAACCTTTTTACGTACTCCTTCTTTTAGGTTACCCTCATTACTTTTTGTCTTCAATTATTTGTATTCAACTATTATTTTACATCTTGCCGGCTCTCTTGGTGCTAGCATACTTTTACTTTTCTCTATTGATATTTCCTTGTTGTAGCTTTCTGCAGTATTTGTAAATTAATGCACCATTCGTTGCACATTGTCTTCGTTTTCTCCAATGATTACTACATCGTCTGCGTTTATACTGTTTACAACCGATATCCTATTCCTTTCGTTTTGGAGTTTTTAATAATTTCGTCCATTATTAGACTGAACAACAAGTGGGCTAAGGCTGTCCCCTTGTCGGATTCCTCGGATAATTCGTTATTGGCTTTTATTCGTGTTGAACAATTTATTGTATTTTTTTTACATTCCGGGAATTTCTGGGTAGCGTCTCATTGATCAAAACCATTACCTTTTTAACTTGTTTTAATTCTACCGATTTGATTTTTTGCTACATTTGTATAAAAAACTAAATTACATTATTATAGTTGAAAATTAATATTTAATTTTAGATTCTTCCATCTCAGATATAATGTATGCCTGTAAAATTGGATAACTATGTCTATCTTAACAGCATAAACTTAAATTTATATCTCTATAATGCGCAAATGAACACGTTCATTGAATTTATCACTGGATTAGATTGCCATAATTGTGCTGCTTCAGTTAATTAGCATTAACGTTTATATATGTGCTCACGTACGCGCTGGGCACTCGTTAAATAATCGATACAGTTTGTAACACAAACCGAATATAAACAGGTTGGTTGGTGGCAGTCACCCTGTCATACATAATCCGTTATAATCTGCTATCGGGTCGACTGAGCACATCGGCTTCATCCTCCTTTCCAAGCTCCCTTCCTCCATGTGTTTATCTCTCCTCAGATTTAAAATTCTCGGGGTCTTCTTCTATCCAGTAGTGCGGCTCTACGAGGTTCAGGTTTCAGAATTTCGTCGCTCGAACGACTTCATCCCAATCTTATCCTTTATCATGCAAGGCATGAGGTCCCTTGATCTTTCAGTTCATGTATCGATTACTCGTTTACGCTTTTACCTGACGTCCGTGCGAATTAAGTACTGAGAAGTTAGGGAGTATACAAAAAGTAAGGAGAAGAAGGAGATAGAACTACGAGATGAAGATGAAAAAAGGGGAGCTGTACTAAATATACAAAGGTAGGAGGAGCTACGAGAAAATTTAGTTGTAAGATAATAGTCTAAGTGAACAAAGATATTAAATGTTAGCGAAAGAAATGCTTTGTACTAAGTGGGTTTAATGCAGATAAAAATGGATGTGGCACAAAGTAAAGATGTAATTCAATATTATCGCATACTCCGGGCTCTTTTGGTTAATTTACAGTATTTAATATAATATTTACATCGTAAATACTTTTAAATGATATTATTTGCATAATTATATACACTTAAATGTTTTCCTTGTGATTATTGGTATTAATGTTTCATTACGAGGATTGTTCCGAAACTACGTGGTCCAACACAGAAATGGCGCGAATTCGCAGGAATCTTCTTTACCATTCTGTAGAATCATCCTTTAATAGGTGAAATATGACAGTACAGAGCGATCTGTCAATTAATCTGTTTTTGACAGTACGCCAAAGTGCACGTCTCGTGTGATTTTTTAATAAGGGAAAACTGAGTTGAGAGCAGTGACGAAGTACTTTCATTGGCTTCACACCAACCGAAATCAAAGCAGGGCTGGATTCAACACTACTAGAATTCGCTTCTTCTTTTTCATTGGTTAAAAACTGGGTTTCCGAATTTTGGTGTGGTCGTATGAGCAGAAATGATGAACCCCGTAGTAGATGTCCAGAAATTGTTACTGTTCTGAATATGACTGAAAAATTTCACTATATCGTCTTGGATGACCTTCGAGTAAAAGTGGGCGAGATACCAGACATTGTAGGTATCTCAAATGACAGCGTGCACAGAATTTTGACTGAAGAATTGAAAATGAAAAAATATTTGGCACGTTCGGTGCCGCGGTTACTCAAACTGGAGCAAAAACTGAATTGTTTGAGTGTTTCTTGGGACTTTTGGCACGTTTTCGTCCCAATCAGAAGTACTTTGTACGCCATTTAATTACCGTCGATGAAGCCTGGGTCCACCATTATACACCTGAAACCAAAGAGCAATCCAAACAATGGACAAAAAAAGGTTCTTCGCCACCAAAGACGGCAAAAACGGTTTTGTCAGCAGGTCAGCCGGTTTTTTAGGATTCTCATGGAATTATCTTGGTCGACTACTTAGAAAAGGGAAAAGGAATAAATGGGGAATGATGCAATTCCGTTGCAACCATTATGCGACAAAATCAAAGAGAAATGGCCTCATTTGGCAAAGAAGAAAGTGCTTTTCCATCAGGATAACGCACCTACCTACAAGGTTGCGATTGCAATGGCAAGAATTCATGAATTTGGATTTGAATTAGTGCCTCATTCACCCTATTCTATAGATTATGCTCCCAGCGATTATCATCTCTTTCCAAACCTGATAGAATGGCTCGGCGGTAAGAAATTTTCGCCTAATTCCGAGGTAATCGCTGCTGTAATTGCTATTTCGAGGACTTGGATTCATCGACCCACAATGAAGGCATTACTAATTTGGAATATTGTTGATATAAGGCAGGGGACTATATTGAAAAATAAAATGCTTTTTGGCAAAACAACTTGCGTTTTCTTTGATAGGCCACGTATTAGTTACATTGTTCCAAACTATGTTTCATGAATTAGACAACTTAACTTTCAAATTAATAGTATTTAAACCCTCTTTTGAAGTTTTATTTTATTTGGAATATTTTGTGACCAATTACGTTCCTTAGGTATCGTAAAACGGTGCTGTAGCTACTGTTTCACGGTAGCTAAGCTATGAATTTCAATGTGTTCAACTTCTATTACATGACACATATCAATCCCCCCCAAAAACAATTATTAACGAAAGGATTGATGTGAAGGCGATTAACGCAACCTTGCACGAACATTTGAATGTGCATAAGTTTTATTCTCGTTGAAGTATCCACAATTTGACTCTAGTTCAGATGGAAGAAGCTGGGGAGATGACGCAGATCTGTAATAGATCGCTTTGCCAAGGGATCTTCTCATTTAGCGCACAACATCGTTATAGTTAATGAAACTTGTGCAAACCTGACACCTAACTATATACTTTTTTTCACGTGTTAAGGATAAGTTACAAGGTTTATGTTCAACATCGCCCTAAGGAGGAGTGCTTTTTGATGTTTTGAAGGATGAATATTCTGTTATTCCAACCATATACCTTAAATATACCCTAGAAATGAAATTGAATTAAATGTAATATAAATGACAACTTCAAATGCCTATTAAGGAAAACCTTGCATATATAAATTTAAATTACTACATGATAAATTAAGTTAATGAATTGAATTTATATAGTGGAAGTATAATTCCACTATAATATATATATATATATATATATATATATATATATATATATATATATATATATATATATATTGTTATATTACGGTGAACGTAGATTGTATATAACATTTATTATTGATTAATATAATGTTGATATTGACATTCGATTTATATTGCCCCAAAAGTTGGGCTGACAAATGTTATACTACAGGAGAACGTGGATATAAATGAATGAATGATATGAATGCCCCAAAACGTTGGGCTCTAAATATTATATTTCTGTGAATTGTCGTATAATGAAATGTTTATTTAAATTAGTCTTATTTAATACTTAACTGTGTTTTAATCGGCTAGCTTATTTATCTCTCAGGGTTAAGGTAGGTTCACTTCTCTCCACTCTAGTTTACTTACATAGCTTGTTTAATCAGAAACGGAACAATATCTCAAGTAATTAAAATGCCAAAGTAAAATATCAACAATTAACTTTATTAATAAATACACATATCGAAAAATTTCAGAATTTAAAAAAAAACAGTTTTCGTGACACACATATCATCAGGAGACAACACTTAACAGTTGGTATTCATACAGTTCAACTGCAATATGGTGAAAGAACATGTGCAAATAATTGTCGATTTATTAAAGTATTTTATAAATGTGGAATTGGATTAAGTTTTAATATTAAAAATAGTGAATACTAATATTTAACTAAGTTTGAATAAGAATTACAATGTTTTTATATCAGTGAAAGCAATGAAAATACTTATGGATTGAATAAACAAAAAGTTCTTGATGTGTTCATAAGCAAGTTAAAATGGCGCGTATAATATTCGTAAAAATAGAAAAAGAACCTGAATCTTCGGATATAGCCTCTTGTGATCCCTGCGCATAGGTTGTGGAGGAGTCTTCACAGCGGGAAACTGGAGAATATTTCTGCTAATATCCCTCGGGATGATGCGAACTTTTCAATATTTCCAAGTCCGACGGCGGCTTGAACAGATGACCGATCTCGGGCGATCAAAGATGGTGTTCGATGTACGATGAAATTTCGGGCGGGTAGTTTTCGTATCAAAAACTTTAAAAATTATTAACTCTTGAAACTCTTGAAACTCGGAAGATGTAAAATTTGGTCTACAGGTAGTCCTTAGGTAGGTGAAACGTTTGATTGACTTTAAAACCTCGAGCACTTAATATTTCCGCCAAATTATTTTAATTAAGCCGGAGCACAAAAAAACGTGACCTCTCGTTGCAACTACTAATTACCGACGCCAATCTTTTCATTTGTTTTTAATTACATAACTTGCCGCAAATCGCTCCATTTTTTACTTGCATTATCTTTTTGAATACTTCTAAACTAAACATTTTTACAGTGTAAAACAGTTAAAAAAATTACATTTAGATTTATGAAATATCTTTAGTTAGGCAACATATGTTGATGTGTTTACAATCACTCTGTCAACATCTGTTTCTTTGCGGGTTATTGCACCGTTAAAATTGTGGGCGGGGCTTGATTGTTCAAATCCATTTGAATATAAATACGTTAAATATGTTCGAATAAAATCGCGTTAAATATTAATTTGAAATAGAAATGAGTATAAACATCACAATAAAAAAAAAGAAAAATAAGTTAATTATTTCAAGGCAAATTTGTCGTCATAATAAAGTATTTATACTTTGAATCAATTTTTCCCCTTCTTGGTATTAAATTATATAATAAATATAGACATTACAGCTACATGTATCCTTTTGTATCTTTTCAGAGAAAGAGCCCTTCTTGTAATGCTTCAATATATATATATATATATATCATTTGATAAATCTTGGAAATTCGGCCATATTAAATATTTATTTGCTATCGACAAATTACAACGCTAATTAACGAAATTTTTTGAAAAATTTCGTCCTTAGATGGGACTCGACCCCACGACCTTTAGTTCTCTAGACTAACACTCTATCCACTGCGCTACCAAGGCTCTTGCGTTCGACTATTGTTAGGAATGCCTTAAGTTACTTATTAAGAAACAGATATTAATATTATCGTCGATGAAATTTTGCTAAATTTGATAATAATTTAATTTGATAATAATCTATTTCTTAGCAAAATTCTATCGACGAAAGAATATTAATATCTGTTCCTTAATAAGTAACTTAATGCATTCCTAACATACTCAAACGCAAGAGCCTTGGTAGCGCATTGGATAGAGCGTTAGTCTAGAGAACTAAAGGTCGTGGATTCGAGTCCCTCCTAAGCACGAAATATTTCAAAAAATTTCTTTAATTAGCGTTGTAATTTGTAGATAGCAATATTTACATTTTCACATTACTTCGCGAAATAACATCCTAATTAAATATTTAATATAGCCGAATTTCCAAGATTTATTAAATAATATATATTAATTGTAAGGCTAAGAAATAGATTATTGTATATATATATTATATATAATACAATTTATATATAATTATATACGTTTTCACAGCTAAGATGCTTCGAAGTCTTGTGTTCCTGTACCCTCTAAAGGACGGATATCTTGCATATGCTTGCGGCAGTCTTTCTGTTGCAATCGTCAACTTATTGTAAATAGTAATTAAATAGAAAAACGTTTTTAATTTATTATTTAGATTTAAAAAAATGCAAATATCCGGTAGAATTTGTTTCGGTAGATACCAATGAAAATCGGTAGACGGAACAGCACTAACTTAGCTGTAATTTATGAACATACATTTGTGTTTCAATATTATCCTATAACTAAAGTTCATTTCTTATTACTTATTATTACTATTATTATTATTATTATTAAAAAAGGAGTTGATGGATTTAAAAATGTAGGAAACAATACTGAAAAATTCGGGAAAATATTACGAAAACTGGTTTTAGCGGACACAAAAATACATTGACTGTAGAGGAGAATATTTTGGAAAAGATAAATAAATGTTTTGTCAAAAAAATTTGTATTATTTTACGCAATTTAACAGAAAGAGAGAGCTCTCGTAAAAATGTGACCCTTAATAATACTTTGATAATCATCATTTTAAACTAGAAGTATTTCGAATGTTATAATCGCACAACACTATATATCTGTAAAATCAAGCGCAAATCTGAAATCAATAATGACGTTCATACTTTTATGATTCCTTTATGCCCATCGAGTTGTGCAATTGAAGGACTTAATTGACACATAAACAATTTTATTGATACGACTGTACACGCGCCCATTACGAACTCCAAAACCCGGTCTAAGTGATTTATTTATTACTCTCGATATTACCCAGTAAATTCATTTACAGTTTGTTGGCAATAAATTCACGAATTTATTAAACAAACGTCGAGCGCACAATTTTGTTAAATAATGCAATTATTTGTGTAGGCATGTGTGTGTGTATTTATGGACGTGTGTCGTTTATATGGAATTTCTCCCTGTCCCCCTTCCCCCCCCCCCCGCCCTATCCCTTTTCTAGTTTTGTTAAATCCAATACATTAATATCAATCATGGTATAATATTGGATTAAATGAAATATTCTTGTGCAGTGATTATGTAAATGGATACATTAAGTTGGATTTTTCTAAATGTGTAATCCGTGCATATTAAATAAATCGATGATGTAAATGCTATTGATTGCGAAGTAATTGTCGTTTGAATATTGACGTCAATACAGTTTAATTTTACCACATATTAGCACATTAATCTATGAAATGTCATTCGTGGGGTTTGTAATTTGTTAAGTGCTTTTTGCGTAATGAATAAATAATCAACTTCAACGTGCATAAATAATATTTGATGATATTATAAATTATTATTTTTGGTGTTAGGAAATAATCAAATTATTGTTATATAACCTAAGTAGTATTTTCAGACAAAGTTTTATATTCGGAGGTCAGACTTGGGCCCGCAGATTAGCCATAGAACAAGTATATATATATATATATATATATATATATATATTGAAAAGAAGCGAATGCCTCCACGTTCGGGCGTCTAATGAAAAGAGGCGAATGAACGGTGAAATATAATAATGTGTGAATATTATGTAGTTAAATCGTACTTTAGCTGTAAGATGTTGGGTGCCTTATATAAAATAAACAGGTAAAGTTAGGTTATCAGCCAATCGTACGTAGTATCTCTGATTACGGCTAGAGGTCGGTAGAGCAGGACTAAGATACTAAATAAATTTGATTCCTACTCAGGATCATCGTCGGTGGATTTATACTCCTATAACTGACGGAAAAATTACGATTACGATACGATTAATAGTATCAAAAAGTTATTTCTAGCTACGCATTGATAAATAAAAGAACTTCTTTGAAATAATAAGTGTAAAATATTTATTAAATGCAAGGTATCTGTATACAATAAATAAGTAATTTGACTAACGGCGAAACAAGGAATTAGAATAATATGCACGTGAAAAATTATGGTTATGTAACCAGTGAACTGATATAGTAAAGTTTGTTTTAATATAAATAAATAAACACAGTATTGGTAAGTACTACAAATTCTTAATGGATAATGTTCTTTTCTTAAATTTTAGCAAAATAGTAATATATTTAAAAGTAAAATCAAGATGTAATGAATAGATATAATTGACACAATTGTGTGTACTGGTCCACTGAAAATCCGCATATCACCATTCAAGAAAAATTAAACGTGCCTGGAGTAACGGTATGGCTTGGTGTTTGCGCCTTCGGAATCGTCGGCCCCTATTTCTTCGACAATACTGTAACAGGTGTTGCATACCTCGATTTGTTGATGGAACTACGTGAAGAACTTGCCAATAACCCAGTGTTTGCTGGTCAAAGTTTAACTCTTCAACAAGATGTGCTCCAGCACATTACGCTTTAATTGTTCGCGAATTTCTCGATGAATTTTTCCCCGGATGGATTGGAAGAAGAGGTCAAGATGAATGGCCTCCGAGATCTCCGGACGTAACTCCACTAGATTTCGGCTGTGTGGGGTATTTTAAAGGATAAGGTATTCCATCATCAGTTGCCGTATATTGAGACCAAGAAAAATGTTATAACCGAAGAAGTCGCAAACATAAGCTGTGATCCCAAAGAGTCAGTTTTTGTTCAAACATATTTGTACTATTTTTATTATAGAAGAATAAATTTTGTATTTGTACTACACAATTTCATTTCTTTTTTTTCATTCGGTTGCGTGACTTTTGGGCCACACTGTATATACTGGGTGTATTTTTTTAACGTAAAATTTTCAAATATCTCGAAATTTGAGCAGTTCACGAAAACAAATCTAGATTCAAAATTTAATAATTTAATGGAGGAAATACAACAGCGCTAGAATTACTCTCTTACTCTCTCTCCCTACATGTAGGTGGGATGGGGGTAATTTTGAAATCTTAAATAGGGATCCATATATTTTACTACAAATTCGAATTCTACTGGAAAAAGTACTTAGGATTCGCCTGAAACATTTTTTTCAATTGATGATAGCTGGCGCTGTAATCGACGAAATTCATTTTTTTCATTTCTCGCACTGGGAGGGAACCTATGCATACGATTCTGAAATACGTGTGCAATAAAAATACGTTTTTTTTGTAAATAATCAAAATTAGTCTTAGAAAAGCTTCATTCATTTTACAAATTTCGAAATTGTCTCCTGTAGAAATGTAAATTGCTGGTGAATAAATTATTTTCAGTGCAACCCAACAACAACGACGTGTACGTAGTACCACTTTGGGGTGCTTGATTAACCTAAGTCTCCTCGCCTCTCTCGTATCAGGGTGCTTCATTTATGTGAGTCCCTTCGCCTCTCACTTATCAGAGTGCTAGATTTACCCTCTCCTCATCATCGTTCAACCAAAGTAAGCGCTCAAAATGATGGCTTTCGACTTCAATGCACTTCGTTCAATCATATTTTCACGTATTGTTGGTACTTGATTGTATACTTTGCATTTGAGATAACCTCGTAGAAAGAAATCTGGCGAAGTAAGATCTGGTGATCTAGCAGGCCAATTTACTGAACCAGCTCTACCGATCCAGCGACCCTCGAAATTACGATCAAGTACTTCACATACTACCAGCGAGTAGTGTGATGGACAACCATAATGTTGAAACCACATGTCTGTCACACTTCTAAGCTAACGTTTTCAAGTAGCGCTGGCAGTTCATTTTCTAAAATATCTCGGAACATTTCATCGTTCAAGTGGCCCTCAATAATGTGGCACCCGAGACTTTGTTTCCGTGGTTTGTGAAAGACGCTTTGTCAGAAAAAAACACGTAACAAAAAAAATTGGCAATTGTTCACATGCCCTCTGACAAAGAGTTACCCGATTTTGGAAATCAACGCCATGAAGATCTTGATGTAAAGACACATGATATGGATGATATTATGACGCTTTAAAGTTTTTCATTCGCGATTCTGGATGTGGGACAATCCTGAATCGCGAGCTATTCCTCTTGTGAGGATTAACAACCACTGCAGCGAATAGAGTGACTTTATTATTTTCTCCGTTGACTGTTGCCCGGCGGGTCCCTTTTTCGGTTGAACACTTCCATCAGTAGTGAATTGTTTGATAGTACGGTAAAATGAAGCACGTGACCGAATCCTATCCGGAAAATGCTGAGCGTAGAGATTGATAAATATATACAGGCTGATTAATTAAGTGCGCACCATTACTATCTCTGCTATTATTGATTCTAGAAAGTAGGTTAAATTAGCAAAGTATTAATGCTTTTAACATTGATTAGCATGAAGTTCATGAAACAAAATTGAATAACGCATTTTAGAGAAATTTTGAAATTTATAATTTTTTTAAATGGGACAGCCTGTACATTTTTAAAATTCTAAATGCTAATGTTCTTTGTAATATAAAAGTTTCAATACACTATTGTCCTAGAACGAATAATAAAGTAGTTATAGCAGTTTCTATTTCCTTCTAAATGTTGTCATTGCTCCGCTAACTTTTGACAAAACAGATACATATTTTGTGTTTAATGTTTATTTTACATATTACAGCTTACAAAATTAAATTAAAAAGAAGAAAGTACATGTATAATTTATAAATACTGCTCAAAGGTGTCACCTTCCTGCTCAATACATTTTTGTGCCCGCTTCAGTACACTCTGGGTGGATCTTAAGATTGTCCATCTATCTAATTCGCGAAAAACTTCTCTGACCTTGTCTTGCAATTCGCGCACGTTGTCGTATCGCGTTTTGTACACCTCATTTTTTAAGTATCCCCAAAGAAAAGTCTAAAGGTGAGAGGCCAGGGGAGCGTGCTGGCCATTGACTTGGGCCATTTGTACCAATCCACTTTTCGCCAAAGATGGTGTCGAGGTAGGTTTGTACTAGGTGATAGTTGTGTGCAGGAGCACCGTCCTGCTGAAAGTATAAATTTTGGCGCATCAGGTAATTGGCGTTATCAACGAAATCCTCTAGAACGTTACGAATAAATTCCAGATATCTGTTTCTGTTTCCTGTCAACGTACCATTGTAGAACAGTGGACCAACGACTACCAAACCAATTAATCCGCACCAAACGTTAAAACTAAATCGAACTTGTACAGCATGTGGACGAACTATTAATAAATTTTCTTGAGACCAGTAGTGACTATTTTTCTTATTAAACATGCCTCTATTTGAAAAATTTGTTTCGTCACTCCATAAAATACACTGTGCTCCATTCAAATTTTCATCACAAAAACTAACAAACCAATGACAGAAAGCTAATCTCCTGGCTGTAATGTTTGAGAGATTCTGAACTTAAAGGGGATATACTTATGCTTTTTCAAAATTCTTTGAACTGATGAATAACTTAATGCCAATTCCTTAGTAGCATCACTAATGGCAAATTCGCGATGGGTTTCAAAATATGCTAACACTGTAATTTCTACTTCTTTGTTGACAACGATATTTTTCTTTGTTCTTTTCTTTCTAAATAAGCAATCATGCAGTCTAAACTGATTGTAAAGTTTTCGAAAGTAACGTCGATCTGGCTGCTGTCGTAAAAGATAGTGTTCAGCATAATATTCGCTAATTCTTATTGAATTTTTACGACATAAAATGTATGCTTCTAACATATCGCATTTCTCCAAATGAGGAAATACCATAGTGAAATATTGTCAAACACTAAGCAACTAAAGTAAAACCAAAATGTTTCGAAAAATAAATAGAGAACTAATGTGCGAACTAAACGTGCGAAAGATTTATATTCAGTACGTTATTGACATTTACGAAGGGCATACTATTTGTTCTGTTTAAAGTGAAAGAAGCCTACTACTGATTTTACAGAATGAAAGAGTATCTTTGACATCAACTAAATTCCACCGTAAATACTTTATTATTCGTTTTAGGACAATAGTGTATTTAAGCTTTTATATTACAAAGAACATTATCATTCAGAATTTTAGAAAATATACATACTGTTCCATCTAAAAAAATTATAAATTTCAAAATTTCTCGAAAATGCGTTATTCATTTTCTTTTTCATAAACTGCATGCTAATCAATGTTAAAAACACTAATACTTTGCTAATTTAACCTACTTTCTAGATTCAATAATAACAGAGATAGCAATAGTGCGCACTTAATTTGAATCAGCCTGTATATATATATATATATATATATATATATATATATATATATATATATATAGTAAATTCAATCAGTTGGCGATTAAAGGTCTGGCTTTACTTCAAAGTATATATATTTAAAACAACCCTGCATGTTTCGGCAATGATGCCTTTATCAAGGATATAAAATATATTTATATTTTATATCCTTGATAATGGCATCATTGCCGAAACATGTACGGTTGTTTTAAATATACATACTTTGAAGTAAAGCCAGACCTTTAATCGCCAACTGATTGAATTTACCATATCATACCAAGGTCACGAAACTATTATATATATATATATATACATATAGTAAACCTAATCAGTAGGCGATTAAAGGTCTGTATATTACTTCAAAATATATGTATTTAAAAAAACTCTACATGTTTCGGCTGTATACGCCTTTTTCAAGAGAATAAAAAATATGAGTTGGTTTATATTGTAGCTTATTCATATTTTTTATTCTCTTGAAAAAGGCGTATACAGCCGAAACATGTAGAGTTTTTTTAAATACATATATTTTGAAGTAATATACAGACCTTTAATCGCCTACTGATTAGGTTTACCATATCATACCAAGGTCACGAAGTTATTATATATATACATATATATATATATATATATATATATATATATATATATATATATTTAGTGTTTATAAGAATTTTATTTTTCTTATTTATTTTATTGGCCGTGTCTTAATATTAAAAATAATAGACTTTTTATTGGCGACACACATGTTACACAGAATGCGTGATTTTGAAAACCAAAAGAAACGGTGAGTTTTGTCATTAATTGTTCATGTAATGTAGTTTAACATCAAAAGTTTAACATCTCATTCATTTATACAGATTTAACCACTGTACTTTATCCTTACTCATTATTAACCTAATTTTAAATTTTAACTTTAATTGTTAATTTAATCGGTAATTCAGTCTTTAATCTAATCTTAATTCTAATTGTCAATGTAATTGTTAATTCAGTCTCACAAAAGCAAACACAACACTCACGTTTTCAGTGTAGTAATTCTTGTTTCTATTTACCTTACTGTATTGTAGCTTAATTCAAATTTTTCTATTCATTTATACAGATGTAATCACTTTAATTGTCCTTACTCATTATTAATCTAATTTTAAATTTTAACTCTAATTGTTAATCTAATTGGTAATTCAGTCTTTAATCTAATTTTAATTTTAATTGTTAATTTAATTGTTAATTCAATCTCACAAAAGCAAACACAATTCTCATATTCTCATTGTATTAATTCTTGTTTCTAGATACTTGAAAAAGACTGAAAAATAGTAAAAGTCGAAACGTCGTAGAATAAAACATCATAATTCAATAAAAGGTCGCTAAACCAATAAAAAGTCTATTATTTTTAATATATATATATATATATATATATATATATATATATATATATATATGGTAAACCTAATCAGTAGGCGATTAAATGTCTGTATATTACTTCAAAATATATGTATTTAAAAAACTCTACATGTTTCGGCAGTACGCCTTTATCAAGAGAATACAAAATATAAATGACATTATATTTTGTATTCTCTTGATAAAGGCGTACTGCCGAAACATGTAGAGTTTTTTAAATACATATATTTTGAAGTAATATACAGACCTTTAATCGCCTACTGATTAGGTTTACCATATCATACCAAGGTCACGAAGTTATTATATATATATATATATATATAAAATAAAGAATAAGTGTTTCTTGGGAATGGCGGCCGGGTAATTAAAATAATATTTAATTTTGTTTACGTTTCGGTTCTATATTGAACCGAACATTCACAAATTGAATACCCAAGCGAATTAAATTTGACTCTATTCGCTTGAATTTAGTTTTATCATTGCTGGTAAATGTGGGAATTTTTCATTAAAAAGTCGACATGTTCTTTCAATAATTTAAAGAAATTCTCCATGAATGTAGAATAAATTTAAAATATTTCTATTAGAATAAATATTTAATTCCTCTTGCATATTTGTGAACAAATTAAAACCATTTAGGCACGAAATAAACTCTGTGATAATTTTGGTTCAGGTTTAGATTTCAAGGCTTACTACTACGATTTTTCATGATAATGTTCAATTTAGAAAATAATCATTAATAACTCTAAAACTATGAGAGATAGGCATAGAAAAATACCTGTACGATGCAAAATATTCATCTACTTACTATGGCGTGGTCGTCCACAGGTTGTTCCATAAAAAAAACGATTTTTCTTGGACTAAAGATTACGTGAATAATCAGTAAATTTTGAACACCGTGTAAATAATCAGTAAATTTCGAACACCCTGTAAGAGATTTATTAAATGTCTAGAGATTACTCAGAATCTTATACCTTTCGCTGTCTCCGGACCTAGTTCAGTTCAAATACGGCTTATATATGAGTCACAAATCATTTCACAAAAAATCAAAATAATTCAAAACGGTTAATTTTTTACAAAAGGAAACTTAATATAAAGTGTTATAGCATTTCACAAGGAATCTAAAAAAGAAATAAAAATATTCCATTTAAAATATTAAAGTTGGCTACGACTTACGGTATAACCGAAAGTGGTTCATGAATGTAAATATTTTATTTTAACACAATAAGTATCAAGATTACGTGCCACAAATTTTCAAAAATGTACTAAGGCATTAACATAGAAAACTTCTAACGATCGGGTTACGTGAAAAATCCTGTATATAGAGCCGAAACGTAAACAAAATTAAATATTGTTTTAATTACCCGGCCGCCATTCTCAAGAAACACTTATACTTTATCTGGTATTATAACCACATCCGAGAAAATACGAAATTCCTTCTATATATATATATATATATATATATATATATATATATATATATATATATATAAAAGTGTTTAGATAATTTCTTAGCCGTTTATCAATTGTTATATATATATATATATATATATATATATATATATATATATATTATATCTCTCCAGTTGAAAAGCACATTTTCTTGCGAAAGTATTCTATTTTGTACCTTAAAAATTGCTGTGGAAACCTTGGCGTGACAAAGAAGAAGAGCAAGAACATAGTGACGATGCTGCTTTATTGACGGAAGATATAAATATTCATGACGAAAAAAATAAGAGTTTGTTTTGCAATTCAAGCTAAGCAAATAATTTCGAAAGTTTACGTAACTTAAAATCGGAAAATGACGAATCTCTACACGAGTCAAATATTATGAAAAGAACATCAAAGTTAACAGAAGTATCTTGTGGAAGAATTTTCAAAATTGTCAAATATAGCGTTCAAACAAGAAAAAGGAGAAGCGATGAAGGATCCTCAAGGAAAATTCCAATTTGGCAAGTCGATATTATTCGTCAAACAATTTATGGTATGTATAGAAAAATTGTAGTATGATTAGACAAGTCACGTTCCTGCCCTGTCAAGTTTATGGCAGAAACTTATTAAGACAACACAGAAATGCAGTGCTTCTTACAAGATTATGGTGAAGGTTAAAAAGCAATGGTTTACAGAATTACAGAATTGATAAACGGCGTGTCGCCATGGAATCAGAAAGGACATGGAAACTCTGTTATGAATATTTAACGAGCATAAGAAAATATAGAGAAGACTGTAAATTTATTTGTTATTTAAGAAAAACGTGGTATGATACTCACAACACCGAAATAAAAGACTCGATTTATAATACAGGTATGTGTAGTATTAATGTGCCTCCTTTCAGAGAAAATAGAATAATAATTTTAGATTGTAGTTAAGAGAATGGTTGGGTTGGTGAAATTATCAGCAAGAAATATCAAATCATTTCATCTTGCCTACCATGAATATATTACAGCATAATTATCGTATTTTAACTGAGATCAAAGAAATTATTACCTGGCTTGCTCTTGAAGAATGTTATTATAATGGATAACGCCCTATATCATTTATGATAGGTCAGTAAAATACCAAGTTTGAGCAGGATAAAAGCAGAAATACCAAGGAATTTTGAAATCAAAGTATTTATATTACGAAGACAATTATACAAAAGCACAATTGTTAGAAGTACGCTGTACAAGGGCGTATTAAAAATGATATTATGTGTATCTCATGATGTAAGCGAGGAATACACAGTTTTGCGGTTATCATCGTATTACTGTATATTTAATCCTATAGAATTAATATGGAGTCAACTGAAGAAGCTTGTTCGTCGTAACAATGTCAAACCTAAATTTAGGGAAAGTACGTTAAACCTTATTCGGGAAGCTGGCCGGAATATCACATGAGAAGATTGGGGAAATTTAATTCGACATACAGCTACTATAGAAAATGAATGTTATCAAAGCTCATGTACGGATTAGAAATTTATATTTTACTTAAGCAATAGTGATGAAATGAGTATTGAAGATTCCGGAGAAGATTAAGCATATATGTAAATCTATATAAATTATTGTTTTCGTTTTGATATCCACACAATAAAAGAATGTACTTCCAATTTGTTTTTAATTACTAACATTTCTTATATTATTATTATTATTATTATTTAATTATATAATAAACATATTTATGTGTGTACGCACACGTACACATTTAATACCATTTTTAATATAATCCCTTGCTTTAAAATAAGCTTTATGCAGTTTCCATATTATTCAAATAAATGTAAGGAACACTTATTGTTAGTCTTATAGAATAAAAATTAATAGTTAATACTTTTCTGGTTTCCAAGCCGATATTATAATCAAAGTTTGCATATCTCTAGATCCTTACTGCAGGTTCCCTAATTAAATTATTTACAAATTCGAAAGCTATTTTCTTGTTACTTGAAAAGGACTATATTTAGTGCGTGTAAAGTGTTTGATGGTTTTGTTACTATAGGTCTTTCACAATAACAGACGAGACACGTGATAAACAGTTACTTCGGACTAAGTAACATTTCAATTACAATAATACCTAATAATCCTAGTATTTCTCTTTATTCGGTAAATATATTATGTTGTCAGCACTAGGCATGGTTGCCAGCTTGGATTCTGTCAAATGCCATTCGAATTAGTTGTTTACACCGAGTTTATAAGTTCTGATTTCTTTGTATTTATACATCGATATTATATATAGGATCAGTTGTTTTCACAAGTAAATCATGCAGAAACCGTTAGGTAAACAAGTGAAATAATTTATTCTATCGGGTATTTCGAAAAAGAACGCGATTTACTTCCGTTTTCTGCTGTTCGACAGGTAATATTTTTTAATATTTATATTATAAACGTTTTAACATTAATATTTGTTTATTATATAGAGAGTAACAAGTGCTATTAAAAATTAAAGTCCAACATCATCTTCTAATAAAAATGATATTTAAATATGTCTGATCAATAATAATTAGAGAACGGACACGCTTACCACATGACGCAAAGCCCAGTGCAGTACTGGCGAAAGGCTGTATTTCTAAAATATTTTATTTTATTTATATAATTGGAAAACGAACTGGTGGTGATCTATAAAATTACGAAATACATATTTATTTGTTGAAAAGTTGTATTTATAAAGTTTTTAATTTTATTTATATAATTGGAAAACATACGGGTGGTGATCTATCTATCTAAAATTACGAAATACATATTTATTAATTAATTTTATTTATATAATTGGAAAACAAACGGGTGGTGACCTATAAAATTACGAAATAAATCAATTTATTTTTTGTTTATTATTTGTTTATTTATTTGTATTTGTTGAAAAGTTGTATATTTAAAGTTTTTAATTTTATTTCTATAATTGGAACATTTTTATTTGTTCATTTTGTCGTTCAAGTTGAGTAAAGGGGTATTACTGTTGACTAGCAATAGTTTCTCAAGGTTTTCTTCTGTCAATTTTGTTCTCTTTGAATTAAGTACATCCTTATAAATAGAAAACGTCCTTTCTACATCGCAACTGGTTATAGGTGCATACTGGAAATATTCTTTTATTTCGTCATATTTAGCCGTTAGATTTTGTGGAATTGTCTCCATACAAAATTGCTGCAATGTAATTAAATCTGGATTTCTATTAAGAATTGCTTCAAACTTTTGCCGAAGGCCACATCCGAAGTCACTTGGAATACTTTTCAAATTATTAACAGCCACATCTAATGTCGTTAATCCGTCATTTAATTTGAGATTTCGATTTTCAAAATAAGTTATTAGTTTTGGCAATTTTCCAAAGTGTTCGTGAAGAAAGTACAACTGATTTTTTAAATTTGGGATTTGTGTGAGCTCCTTGCACTCACCAATACTTCTAGCATCCTCCTTTAGCAGTGTTACGAAATGTTTTAGACTATCGAAATTCTCAGCATAATAACTAGTAGCTTCCAGCCATGTTCCCCATCTAGTTATTACTGGTGTGGGAGGCAGTGACAGACATGGAAATTTTTTCCTGAAAAGAGCTACTCTCAACGGTGCTTTTCTGAAAACTTTTATAAAAGCTGATACAAGTCTATCAACTTCCGGAAAAGTGTTTCTGATATATTCACAGATTCTGTGGAGAGCATGTGCTACACAAGTAATATGCAGCATATTAGGATATCTTTTCTTCAATAGTCTGCCTGTTTTTAACATATACGCAGCTCTATCACTGACAAATAAAAGTATTTTTTCTTTGTACGTGGCGTCCGAATGAAGCATTTTTTGCATATTCTCCTTAATGGTTTCAGCAACTGTTTCCGCATCAACTCTATTTATAACACTTGTTGCTATTACATATGAGTTATAGGGAATAGTTGGATGTAGTACACCAGCTACAACATTTACCACACAGCGTCCTAACATATCTACCGTTTCGTCGGCGCTTATCCATATGTATTGATTTAAAAGATGGCTTCTAATGCGTTCTACTGTTCTCGTATAGCACCTAGAAACATAATATTTGCGTAAAGTTGATTCATCAGGAACATTTCGACCAGTATATTTTTTCAGAAATATTTTTAAAGTGGGATTGCTAAGTTTATTTAATGGAATATTAGCCGCCATAAAAGTTTTACAGAGTTCAGATGTGTTTGCGATCCTAAGTGACGAATTTTTGACGAAATTTTACGGATTTTGTAATAAATTTCGGAATCACTGACAATGGACATACAATCAGTATGACCGTCAATCCAACTCGCCATTGTTTTACAATGCCGTTCTCGACATTCTTCCATATCATGTCTGAAAAAGTAACTTAAACAATGCTCTAGATCTAAATAAATGAAAACTAAAAATGTGTGCGTAAGTTATTGAATCTGAACGAAATTCAATGCACACTTACGTCGAAATAATTGGTAGAAATAGATTCAATCAAACGATATTGAACAGGATCTATCACAAAAATTACGATGTAATTAACAGTTAAAACTATGAAAACAAGAAACCTACTCACAGCACTTTATTTATATTACGAAATATAAACTAATAAATAAAATACATTATAAAAACCCCGCTTCTATCTACGCTCATGAAAACACTTTAAAAAACACTATATTCTGCGAATACAATAGCTGAGTGGGCCATTGTTATCGTGCGAGACCAGGTGGCCGAGTAAGTCAAACAAATACTTCATCGAATTACTCCGGGATGTACTGTGCGACGTTATACACAATTCCAATTGCCGATTGCGTTTTATGGAAATTGCATCCGTTCTCTAATAATAATACTGATTGTGACAGAACTGTCTTGAAAATACATTACTGGATTTAATTAAACGGTTAGTACATATAAATTTAATTATTTTATTCAATCATTTCATTTATGTCTTTACATAAAGGTATAAACCACCAACTATATTTGAAGCTGATAAGTTATCAGAATAATATGGGCATGTGGTTCTTCGACTTCCACCCTACTATTGTACATTTAACCCCATAGAACTTATATCTGGTATAATAAAAACATATAACAACAATATAGGAAAATATTGTAGAAAAGAAGAAGAACGTGTAGGATTATGGAAAGAGCCATTAACCCAAGTAACTCCTGACATTTGACATCCAAATGGTGGAATAGAAAAGTGGGTTTCGAAAGGCAAGACATATTATCATTTATAATAATCAACGAAAATAATTCTGATTCAGAAGATGTAAATGTTAACTAAAACTACTATTGCATGTTAATATTGTTTTCTTTTTATTTATATCATGCATATGTCTATTACAATGTTATAAGCCTTTCAGTCTCTAATATGTGTATAGCAGGCGCGGCTCGTGATGACGTATTTGGTGGTGCATATACAATGATGCGAGCGCTTCGTGTATTCTCGTGTACTAACGGTAGCGTTCTTAGTATACAGCGAAGACACACGAGACACTCGTATCATTGTACGTGCACCTCCAAATACGTCATCACGAGCCGCGTCTGGTGTATAGGTTTTTCTGTGTATTATTTTAATATCTCTTACCACTTGCACGTTGCCTTTAAACTGAACTAAACTAAAAACTTGAAACTATGTACCTATTACATATTGAACAACTTTCCCTAGTATTTTTCAATTTTATAAAAATATTTAAGCAACAATAATTATGCGAGGGATATTTTTTTAGTAAGATCCATTTGTAAATACCGTTCGAAATTTCACCTGTTCGCAGCAATGAGTACACTTGCGAGTTCCGTGCATTCCTTGCGCGATATCCTACCCTATTTGCACCCATGGCGTCAATGCGTCCATGGCGAAACGCAGAGGCGTTTCGAACCGTAACGTTAAAATTTCTACGAAAATCGAGTGACCCGTAGACTGTGAAATACGGTCGGGACGACATCCATGATGAGCCATCTTCTAGTTGCCCATCTGTAACCAACGACGATCTGGTGTAGACATTTAACACGAATCTTCACGAACATAGGAGATTCACAAGTTGTCTTTGGAATTTCCATACATTTCAAGGTCAGTTTTGAATGCAATTGTGTCTGGAGAAATTACAGTTTAAGAAATTTTGTTCTCGCTGAGTTATTAAACTGTTGACCGATGTACACAAACAGAACACATTAGTGCCTTAATCTTCTTCAACTGCTAATGAAGTGAGTGATGTCATATCATCACAGGAGATGAGATATGGGCGTCTCACGTGACTACTGAGTCAAAACAGCAATCAATGAAGTGGCAACACATATCATCGCCAGTGAATATGAAAGCAAACCAGACACTTGCAAAGCGCAAGATTTTGGCCACTTTGTTCTGGGATAGGTAAGATGTACTGTTAGTGGATTTACTATTGCAAGAAACAACAATTAGCTGAGATTTTTGCTGTGAAAGCTGTCAGCCTCTGTCGTACTGTTTTATGACAATGCTAGATCACATACTGTGACTCAAACTTGAGATCTGATCACCTCTTTTGGTTGGGACAAATCCGATCATCCACCATACAGTCCGGACCTATATAAACACGACTACAATCATTACATGGTATGCTATAAACTACCTGTCATTTCTTTTCCTATCGAGGTATACAGGGCAATCCAAATTAAGTGTTCACCATTGGTAACTTTGTTATTATTAACGATACAAGATTGTTTAAATTAGCAAACTAGTAGTACTTTTAACGCTCTTTAAGATGGAAGAATTTAAAAAAACAAATGAGCAGCACGTTTTCGAGTTTTCCCGAAAAATATGTTTTTTTCAAATGGAAACCCCTATATATTATATCATTTTCTGTTAGAAACTCAATTTTTAAACAAAAAATCTTGTAAGAACTTTTTTACTGGGATTAAAAACAATTGAGTTATAATGTATAAACAAAAACAGCTAAATAATTTTTATAAACTTTATTTTATACATAAACATATCATTAAAAGAAAATAAAAATCACTGATTTTTTCATAGAAGATGTTCAAAAATACCACCTTGTTGTTCAATACATTTTTGAACACGTTTCTGAACTTGTCGAACTGCTTTTAGTATGGTCCTACCATCTATTTGGTTTATCTTTTCACTAACTGCAATTTTTAGGGCGGGTACGTTTTCGTACCTTTGCTTATAAATCTCTGTCTTTAAATAACCCCATAAAAAAAAATCAAGCGGTGTTAAATCTGGCGATCGGGGAGGCCACTGAATAGGACCATTTGTTCCTATCCATGAATTGTTAAAAATAGTATTTAAAATTTGATGAGTATCTCTATAGTTGTGCGCAGGTGCGCCATCCTGCTGAAAATGCAGATTCTGTCTACTTATGAGATCAATATCGTCTAAGAAATTATTCAAAATTTCAGTCAAAAATTCTATGTACCTGTCACCAGTTAGAGTGCCCTCATAAAAGAAAGGACCAACAATCCTTGAACCAATTAAACCGCACCAAACATTAAAACTGTAACGGACTTGCGGGCGTCTTGGATGTACTAAAAGAAGATTTTCCTTTGACCAGTAATGATGATTTTTTGTATTGTACATTCCAGAATTTGAGAAATTTGATTCATCGGTCCATAAAATATAACGAAAGTTGTTTACATTTTGGCGACAAAAGTTAAGATACCAGTGGCAAAAAAAACATTCTTCTCTCTGGATCCCCTGGCAAGAAAACTTGAACTGGTTTGTACTTATAAGGAATGAATTTGTGTTTCTTCAGAATCCTATGCACAGTACCGTGACTCAAATCAGATTGCTTGATAATATCTAGTATGGAATTCTCACGGTTGGCCTCAAAATATGCAAGAACTAGAATTTCCGTGGCCTCGCTTATTATGAAAGTCCTTCTTGTTCTTGTTTTGGCAAAAACACTCTCATTGCCTCTAAATTTTCGGTACAGTCTCAGAAAAAATTGCTCATTTGGTTGTGTTCGGAGTGGATATAATTCAGCGTAGTGTTCTTTTGCCCTCCTAGAGGATTTTCTGCACACTAAATAAGATTCTATATTCTATAACATATCACACTTTTCTGCATGGGTAAAAATCATTTTTTTGTCAAATTAATAACTAGCAAAATGAAATTTATGAGTGAAAGACTAATAAAACTGTACTAATATTTGACGTTTACTAGAAATAATTAACGTCGTTATCATAGAAACATAGAAATGCACTTGACTTAACTGTTTTTGTTTATTCACTATAACTCAAGTATTTTTAATCCCAGTAAAAAATTTCTTATAAGATTTTTTGTTTAAAAATTGAATTTCTAACAGAACATGATATAATATACAGGGGTTACCATTTGAAAAAAACATATTTTTCTGGAAAACTCGAAAACGCGCTGCTCTTTTTTTTTAAATTCTTCCATCTTAAAGAATGTTAAAAGTACTACTAGTTTGTTAATTTAAACAATCTTGTATCTTTAATAATAACAAAGTTACCAATGGTGAACACTTAATTTGGATTGCCCTGTATAGGTCAATCAGAGCAACATTTAAAAGAAAGAATCAACGGGCACAAATATTGGAAAAACATTACAGCTTTAAAAAACATGAAACTAAAAATAACAACACTTTCAATTACAAATAAGTTAAAATACTACAAACCGAAATAAATTACAAAGCAAGATCAGTGTTAGAGTTAATTCATACAAAAAAAAAAACATGAAGAAAACGTCGTTAATGAAGGTAATTTCAAGCCTGTCGAAACTGTACTTCCCATTAATCAAACATCCGTAATAGAAGTGAAAACTTCAAATCTAATAACACTTAAATCTTTTAAAAACCCACCCACACAAAACCGAAAGTATTAAATTACAGACAAGGATAAGACACAAAAAATTTAAAATATATACATACTATACACCTACCAAAATTCAGTTTATTTCCATATGTTGAATATTGAATATATAATGTGCCAACTTTATATTATAAGTAAAATAGTTCAAGCTGAAAGAAGAATACAAATTGTAAGTACTAAGAATATATATATATATATATATAAATTTACATGTTACAAAAAAAAACAATAGTTATGATTAAATTGATTGAACTCTCGCTTGGCACTTGGTGAAACATCTTGATAAATTCACGATGAAGAAAGAACACTTGGTTATATGTTTCACTAAATTTTATTTACATAAAATAAGACAATTGTTTCGGACTCTGCAGTCCATTTTCAATTAACATAAGAATAAATTTTCTAAAGTATAAATAGATGTATGTAACTACAAAATAGAAAGGGGATAACGTTACTAACAAATTTTCGTGTAAATGGAAACGGGGGTATTTTAAGATACAATATACTTATTCAACAGCTCATTAAATTCAAATAACTTCCCTCATTGGCTATAAATAATGGCTTCCCCCCAGACATAATAGACAATATTATCAAAAAGAAAAAACGTCAACAAATTAATGGTTTTTTGTATGCTTCTTCTCAAAAAGAATCTCCTAAACATAGGTTCTTAAATTATGTAGGTAGGACCTCGAATAAAATCACTAATAGATTAACAAAAAACAACATAAAAACCATTTCAGTAAATAAATTTAATTTAGGTAAATTGTGGGCCAACAATAAAGATAGATTTGAAAAAACACAAAAATGTGGAATATACAAAGTCAATTGCATGACCTGTGATGCGTTTTACATCGGGCAAACAGGTAGAAGTTTTCACACTCGTATTACTGAACACAGAAAAGCCATTTTAAATTCTAGGAAATGCTCAGGGATTTCAGAACACTGCATTGATAACAACCATATGATCTCATCGGACAATTTTAATATATTACACTCTTCTTCAAAAGGATTAAGGTTAAATCTCCTGGAAATATTAGAAATTTCAAAGGCGAAAAATAAGTCGTTAAACATTGTAAACGAGCAAACAGAGTTTAGCCTTTCGCCGATAATGAGGGCAGTTATTTGAATTTAATGAGCTATTGAATAAGTATATTGTATCTTAAAATACCCCCGTTTCCATTTACACGAAAATTTGTTAGTAACGTTATCCCCGTTCTATTTTGTAGTTACATACATTTATTTATACTTTAGAAAATTTATTCTTATGTTAATTGAAAATGGACTGCAGAGTCCGAAACAATTGTCTTATTTTATGTAAATAAAATTTAGTGAAACATATAACCAAGTGTTCTTTTTTCATCGTGAATTTAATAGTTATGATATTATTATTAATTTAAATTTACCTTTGTAGGAAAACATCTAGTATGTAACTAAATTTATTTCTGAGGAAGACAAAATAAAAGGTCGAAACGTTAAAATGAGCATTTTTATTTAATGAATAGTTATCAAGCCGAATTCCAAGAAATAATTAACGATATATATATATATCTATATATTTATGCGGTAGAGATTGAATACGTTATTAGTATTATTCTAGTTCTTGACACAAATACTAAAGCATCCGATGTTTAAAAGAACTCATTTGAATCATCATAGACGTGAATACGTGCATAATTTATTGATGGACTTGCACAATCGTATATGCATGAAAAGCGCTCAGTACCTAGATGCATAGGCTTTAGTGTCAGGATCAAGCAATAGATGGCGCTCTGTGTATTATAAGAAGAAGGTGGTGGGTCTCGCATGCGAGAAGACACTCGAGTTCGAAAAGCATTGTGCCAGTAAGTGATATGAATGGTTTTCTGATGACCTAACAATGCCGCTTCGCCTGTGACGTCAGACGTATTGTTCGTGGTCTAGCTTTATCCGCGTTCCCAATTTCACGTCGCTTCTCTATTAGTATCTTCAATCTGTATTTATGTGTCTATTTTTATTAACAATAAGTACCTTTAATAGTCGATATTTAATGAAGACGAAAATGGAACTTGCAACAAAAGCACATATACACAGTCGTCTATAATGTATACCCACAAATATATAAATAGTACAGTTTTAGTTAAAAAAATACTTGTTTCTACTGGATAATTCAAAATAGTAAATGTCACGAATTGTTTGCATTATTTGCATGAATCTTGTGTACAAGAAATTTGATATGTTATCAAACTAATTTCCTGAAAAGATAGTGATAAAAGCATTCTTAAAACTGCAGCGGCACTGGATGTGCATAGTACGAGTATATAAGAAAATAAAATAAAGTAAAATTATTTAAATGCATTTCAGTAAAGAATAACATATATGTTTGAAATGTATCGTATTTTATACAAAGCGATAGTGCTGAAATGGAGAAAACCAAAAGTTGTATCTACACGAAAAATTATAATAAACATTTATTTTAAGGACAAAATCTCCGAAAGTGTGGTTACTCGCATTGTACACATTTTAAGAAAGATGATATATATAATTCCATTACGTATTATAGCTTTGTGGTCGTCAACATCGTGGATGAATTACCGCATCAGAATAGCGAAGATGCCAAATCCCAAATTATCTAAATTATACTACACAAGCTGAAATTTATCGTTATCTTTATAATGTTCGATTCTCAGAAATATTTATAAAACACACTGATTGGATAAAGATTGGCCCGGTTAATGTGGTTACTGAAGAAAATATGGGATCTATATAAGGAATCTATATAATTATCACAGACAAGGTAGATAACTCGTCGAGGTTTGAATGCTACCGTCTTATGGACGGCCACTATGGAATCATCTGTGCCGATGAAGTCTCATATAATAACCACAAGAGAATACTTGGAAAAGAAAACTGCTTGGAAGTTCGTTAAGAACTAGAAGGTACAGAAACAACAACAGGTCCTTGAGAGGCAAAAACGCAGGTCAAAGGTTTACCGATGGATTGCCCTTAACTCTAAGTTTTTGACAAATGGACAACATGTAAGTCTTTGTATGGACTTGGAAACACCTTACTGTCGCTTCCAGAGTGTGAGCTGTATAACCCTGGAACAAGAGATGGAAAAGGAAGAACAGAACCAATGCCGCCAGATAAGGGCACTTTTTAACATATCTGAAATTTTGGAATATGACTTTCTGTTTCTGTATATATTCTGTATGCCGTTGTAAGCACTTTTTCGTTTCGACATTTGTGCTTATTATATATTTCTTTTAACTCACAGCATTTATCTACAATACCAACTTATGCAAGTCATTGTATATATAAGGTGTGTATAAATTGGCGTACTAACTATACGTGACGACATTCTTGGTAAAACTTGGAGTTAAAAATATTAATACTAAAAAGTGTTTCATGCTTCTTGTGTTTTCAGAAAGAATTTGAAAGAAAAATACATTTGGCAACATTTGTATACCTTACATTTTGAATTATGCACATGAAGCAAAAGAAATATAATTAGCTCTTGAAATTACTTATTTATTGTGATGAGGCATCCGACGGCACGTCATCAAGTCCCTCGGACCTTCGAAAACAACACGAGATAAGCCCGGGTGAACATTGAATATGCGATAAGTTTTCTCGTGAATATAAATAACGCTCAAGATGGATTTAATTCAATCAACGGGTAGTCGCCGTGTCGAGTTGATATTGTGCTAAATAAACCTTGATATAAATATTGTGTAAATAAATATTGCTATACTTAGCTATTAGTTTTAAGTTGATGTTTACAATATTCTGTTTTTATTGTTAATATGGTGTGTGTATAAATTACCGTTAGTTTTATTTTAGAACCCTCGAAAGAAAAATATTACATTATTGTAAAGATATTACAAAGTTTTGAAATTTTGTGTTAGTATTCACTTATTTTTGTACATCTTTTTGATATAAATTAATGTCATTTTTACCTACATAATTGAAGAGTGGAAATGCAAAAGGGGTTAAGTGCAATTGTAATAAAAGAAATCTAATAAAAGAAAACCATTTAATTTTCAAAAAACTGCTTACAACTAACTTGTTTTTAAATCTAAGAATAAAATACACTACGGCTGACATAATAATGGTATATAAACTAAATATTATTTCATTTTTGTATAAACAAATACATTTTTTATGCAAAAAATAAGAAAGGGCTAAGTGCCAACCTAAAGAAAACATTAAAAGGGGTTAAGTGAGATCAAGATCGCTCGTATCTGGCCACTTACACATTTCACTCAATGTTTAAAAGTTTTCTGTAAAACTCCTTATGTTCCTGCTGCCGAAGGTATGGTATCATGCTGGCTAAGGACTTTTTCTTAGTGTCTGTAATTTTGCTTTCCTGTGCTAACAAAGTTAAGTTTCCTTTAAGATCTGCTGTTGTTTTACCTTTTTTCAGAACAAGAGTTTCTTTCCAGTCCTCTAAATCGTTGAAAGTTTCTTTGGTTAGTACTTTCCCAGGTTTTCTCGAATCTATTCTTATTTGAACAACTCTACTAATGTTAAGGGTTTTTGTATTAATAACTTCGTCGGCTGCATTGGAAATATTAAAAAATCCTAAGTTCTCCATATTCACGATGGCAAATGGTGGATTGTATTTTGCTGATTTTACAACTTCATGTAAATCGTTTGGTACAAAGCTCTTCATCACTCTTTTTCTTTTTTCAATTAAGACCAAATCTCTGTCACATGCCATAAAGCTATGACCACTGGTTAAAAAGTGTTGTTGTATTGTGTCAAAAACACCAGTGGAAACAAGGAATAACATTACATACACAACCATCTTGTTTTTATTCTGGCCGGCGCAGTTATCACTCCAGATTATGAGATTTCTCTTGTGAGTAACATCCATATTTAGCACTCGTAAAAGGCAGGAGGCGATTTCATTTCCTCCCCTTCCTCTAACACCTTCGTGACACATACACATGAATGAGGTGTTTGTGTCGCTAAGGTGTACCCCAAAATTGTAACAAGAAAGTTGACTAAGGTAAAACATATCGTAGTGAGTGAGGGTAGGCACAAGCATAACCTGTTGTAAATCCATTGATATCACAGAACATGTATTTCCAGGTTGTTGCGATCTCATGATACTGTCTTTCATGGCAGCTAAAGAGTTTTGCACTTTTCTATGATGCAGTTCAAGTTGAGTTCTTGCACTCTTACTACTTGAAATTTGTGCTTGGATTTCGCAATTAAGTTTGTCACATGTTCTGCATGTGTCAACTCTGGGACGATGAAACGATAAGTTCGGAAAATCTTGGAAAAATATGCGTATGTAATATTTGTATCTAACACTAGAATCGGGATACTTAACTAAGAAAGCGTTATGCAATCGATGCAGATTTAAATCCGGGTTTAAATACTCTCTTTTTGATTTTAATGTCGAGTAATGACTAACATCTCTAGGTAATAACAAGATGTGATTTTTGACTTGTTGACAATCATCTTCAGTAAATTTTAAAGTCTTATTGCCCTTCCTGCGATCAATACAAACATTTTCCCCCTTTTTTTTTCTTTTTGACAAGAATTTTGTGCAAGTTTTTCTCGTCAAATTACTGATTGGCAAAATAAATTCGTTACAAAGAGAAATTTATCCGATTAAAAAAAAGTTCTTGTGTTTTTTTTTTACTTATGATAAAAAAAATAATACAAAATGCTTACTTGATTTAAATGGTGTACGCGATTTTTTGAATACAAGAGTACATATCGACATATTCATGGAACTTAAAAATCATAATGAGCAAACAAAACAACAAGTAATTAGAACTTTAGGAACCTCGTGCAGAGGTATGAAGCATGGTACATTTTGGTTTTAGGATTATAGACTCCGAATTTAACGAAGGACATAGCCACGTGTAATTAGTACGCCAATTTATACACACCTTATATAATAGAGAATACATTGTAGAATTACTATTTCAAATTTAATCCAGAATACCGTTTTCTACAGATAATAGCTATTTATTTCTAATAAATAAGAGCTCGAAAAAAATATATTACATGATAAAAAGCGAGGCGGAAGGAGAAAAATGAAACGACGAACTATAGATGTGATTTATCATCGGCAATAAAAATTGCTCTGCCTCGGTTGCTGCCGCTACTGCTGTGGGTAATGTATTAGTACGCCCGCACCGTTATTGAAGTCGTTTTTTTTGAAACGCGAACGTGACATATTATATGTAAATACGTGGAATTTTTCACTGGTGCTACGTCAACGAAAGGGTATTTAGAATATTAACAAGAAAAACATGACCTGTCAGCTTTTTTAACACATAAATTTAAAATATGAACTGTCAAATGGCGTGAAACTTTTTTTAATATTGTAAATGCTGCTGTTTTGGAAGTCCTCGTAAGTCGATTTATAACAAACTACATATATTCATTCAAATTAATATTATGAAGGTGTTATTAGAAGTTAAATAACCGAGGGTTCCCTATGGCGCACTGTGATGCAAAATAGACTTTTCTTGGCAAAAAATATGTAACTTTGTCACCGTTGCACCGATTTCTATAAAATTTGGTATACATAACAGGAAAAGGTTTAGGTTTAATATAATAAATAGAGCAGACCAATTTCCGTGCGCGCCATGTGCGCCGATGTGAGGATGATTGTATTGCATCAGAACTAATAAAAAGCATTCAGTATGTGTTTGGTACATGCTTAGTGTAAGCATACGTAATAAAATGTCGTCGATACATAATATGCAATATATAATATACAATATACATAATATACAATCGAGTTTCTCCAGTTTGTCAATCCTTGGAGGACGCTTAAAACGGTAAATGTTTTTTTAAATCCTCTGTCGTGCACACAATCACTGATTTCATATATTTTCAATTTTATTTATAGGTACATACAACGCTGCTATAATATGTACTATTCTTATTTTTCGTGTGTTTATGCATATTACTTTAATAGCAGAAAACCAAATGTATATTTAATTATTTCTGATAGAATAAATGTCTCTACATCTATACTTATATCGGTAACAAGCTCATGTTGCGTCCCTATTCTATCGCATATTCTAATATATTACGAATTACACTCCCATACCGGCGCTCATGGCGAGCACGGAAATTTGTCTGCTCTAATAATAAAAAAAATAAAAATAAAAAAATAAATAAAATAATTATACTGCGATTAGTTGTGTGTGAAAGATAAGATCTATTAACTTTTAGCGTCTCAAGCCTTACTTTGGTGTCAAATATTGTAAAATACATTATTCAAAATGTTTTTAGAGTTGAATATACATGAAAAAACATAATTGTTTGGTATACAAAAAAGGTTTAAGTATATCAATACGTTAAGCACGTATTACGCATTTGTTACAAATGAAACAGACGTGCAATATACATATCTGTAACTGTACACATGGACAATACACCTCGTATTGTCAGCATTTACTTCTGCTTAAGACACGTGTTTCTGCCATTTACTATTAGGCGTCATCAGTTAAGCTAGTGAAGTAATTAATTAAAGCTTAAATCGCCTATAAGGTATAGCAAATTTTGTCCTATCAGGTAGCACCATATAATATAGTGACATCTGACGGACGAAAGAGACTATGCCGAAAATGGCAACCCTTCCCTTGACCGGCTATGCCGGTACAGAAGGGAAGAAAATACGTATATAGGTGTAAGTCCATTAACACGATGCCAGATGGCAGTAAATATACAAAAAGGTTTAAGTATATCAATACGTTAAGCACGTATTACGCATTTGTTACAAATGAAACAGACATGCAATATACATATCTGTAACTGTTCACATGGACAATACACCTCGTATTTTCAGCATTTACTTCTGCTTAAGACACGTGTTTCTGCCATTTACTATTAGGCGTAATCAGTTAAGCTAGTGAAGTAATTAATTAAAGCTTAAATCGCCTATAAGGTATAGCAAATTTTGTCCTATCAGGTAGCACCATATAATATAGTGACATCTGACGGACGAAAGAGACTATGACGAAAATGGCAACCCTTCCCTTGACCGGCTATGCCGGTACAGAAGGGTAGAAAATACGTATATAGGTGTAAGTCCATTAACACGATGCCAGATGGCAGTAAATATACAAAAAAGGTTTAAGTATATCAATACGTTTAGCACGTATTACGCATTTGTTACAAATGAAACAGACATGCAATATACATATCTCTAACTGTACACATGGACAATACACCTCGAATTTTCAGCATTTACTTCTGCTTAAGACACGTGTTTCTGCAATTTACTATTAGGCGTCATCAGTTAAGCTTGTGAAGTAATTAATTAAAGCTTAAATCGCCTATAAGGTATAGCAAATTTTGTCCTCTTTTAAGTTTAAGTTTTTATGTGGTGTTATGAAAATGAGCGACTCACATAACAAGCAACGTGTTGTTATCCAATTTTTCGTGAAATCTGGCAAAAAACCCTCGGAAATAATTCGAAAATTGAAGGCGGTGTACGGCGACGAGTGCATGTCGAAAACGCGCGAGTATGAATGGGCGAAGCGGTTCAAGGAGGGCGTTAATTTGTAGATGACGATCCGCGTTAAGGAGCTCCCGTCACCTTTCGTGCCGACGCGAATCTCGATCGTCTGCTCGCGCTGATCACGTCTGACAGGCGCGTAAGAATTCGTGAGTTGCCTGACGACTTAAACATCAACATAGAAACCGTTCGTAAGATGTTACACGAGAATTTGAACATGCGAACATGCGCAAATATGGTGCCAAAACTTCTCACCCATCAACAGAAACACATGCGAAAATCGATCTGCGAGGATTTGTTGTTCCGCATTCAGAGCGACGGCAGAGATTGGATGAGTGGTGCAGTCATTGGAGATGAGACCTGGATATTTGAGTATGACCCCGAGACCCGTATATAAAGTCAGCAGAGGGTGGCAAAGAGTAGGGAGTTTTTTTCAAAATCCGCGGCATAATTCATCGTGAAAATGCTTCTGCCGGCAGACAGTGACTGGACAGTTTTATGTTGGCATCCTGGAGCAACTACGGGCACGCATTTTCCGTGTGCGGCCCGAACTCGTCGCTACCATTTTTGAAATAGCATGTTATAGGATGCATGAAGTAGTAATTCCATAAATCTAATCGAAGCATGTAATGTAGGAAGTCCAAATCTAAACGTTTCTTCACGCTCGGATTTTTGCTTTATACTTTCAAGTTTTTTCATTTCCGATGGTTTAGCTAAACACACAACATATGTGGTACTCGATAGTGTATCTGTTAAAACTTGAACCACTTGACTATCTACCATAGTAGGGTATAACAGATGTTTTACAGAGAACTTGACGTCATTTTTTAATATTGTCGAAGATGTTAATGTTTATATTTCGGTGCTATATATAGTGACTTTTTCAAAACTGTAATATTTATTGAAAATATTAAAAAATGATAAAATTACAACGTTAAATTAAAATTTCTTACATTGTGTTGTTAGTATGTAATATTGTACAGAGGTTCAAACTCGATTAAGCTATGTGAACCGGTCTTAATTTTGACAGGTTTAGTGACAGCACCGAAATGTATGGCATTTTAGAAACTAGACTTCAGTAGAATTTTCACCATGTCTCAGTACACACTAACCGAGCGTTCTGATATCGTAGAATTATACATTGAAAATCAGAAGTCAATTATTTTGACTCAACGTAAATTTCGTGTAAAATTTCCTGGAAGAAAAGCACCTAATCCGAATACAATTCGAGCATTATATTCAAAATTCAAGTCCAGTGGTGTGCTAAGTAATGTGTTGCGTGGCACTATACAGCGCAGAGCACGGTCGAACATAAACATCGCCATCGCACAGGATATTTTAGCTGAAAGCCGAAATGTGTCGACTTCGCGCCATGCTCAGACTTTGGGCATGAGTAAATCGTCAATGCGACGCATCTTACGGTATGATTTAAAGTTGTTCCCGTACAAAATACAAATGGTGCACGAACTGAAGCCGGGAGACTACCCCAGACGATTGGAATACGCTAAAACGATGAGAAATTTGGAGAGAAGTGAAGATGATTTTTGGAACAAAATCATCATGAGCGACGAAGCACATTTTGACTTGAATGGCAACGTAAACAAACAGAATTGTCGTATTTGGGGCGACACAAATCCAGGACAATATCGTGAGCAGCCTCTCCATGACAAACGAGTGACAGTTTGGTGCGGAATGTGCTCGGATTGCATCATTAGGCCGTTCTTTTTCGAAGATGACGATGGCGAAGCAATTTCGGTGAATGGTGCCCGTTATCGGGCTATGGTGAACGATTTGTTGCGTCCAGAGATCGAGAACAACGGCCTGGAAGACTCATACATCTCGTCAAACCATCGAATTGTTGAACGAAATGTTCCCAGGCCGTTTAGTGTCAAAAAATGGTGATTTCTTCTGGCCGCCGCCTTCACCTGACCTGACGCCACTGGACTTTTTTTTGTGGGGATATTTGAAGGGAAAGGTGTATGCTGACCAGCCAAAGACTCTCGAAGCGCTCAAACGTAATATTCGACGAGAAATCGCTGCCATATTGACCGAAACATTGAAAAAAGTCATGGAAAATTCCAAAAAACGAACCCAACTTTGCATCAAAGAAAAAGGCAAATATTTGCGCGATATCATATTCCACTGATGATGTAAACAAATTGTATTGAGCCCAACTTTATAATAAAACCGGTCATACTTAAATTTATTGCGTATTTTTTTATTTACCGACAAAAAACATTGCTTAATCGAGTTTGAACCTCGCTATAGTATGTAATGAACATGTTTACACGTCAAAACTATAATAAACAGATGCTCAATAAAAAAGGTCCAAACCAGCAAGGCACACGTAAGTTAGTTTTATTTAGAAACGGTAACCAAAAACAAATACATTACATATTAACAGCACAATTTTAATGTAAGTAGTTTTAATTTAACATTGTAATCTTATTATTTTTTTAACATTTTCAATAAATATCACTATATATCGTACCGAAACGTCAATATAAATTAAATATTGTTTACCTGGCCGCTACTCCCACGAAACACTTACTTATTATTATTCCCTTGGGAATTCAATTTGTGAAGATGGCTCTATATATAGAACCGAAACGTAAACAAAATTAAATATTTTTTAATTACACGGCAGCCATTCCCAAGAAACACTTATTCTTTATCTGGTATGTATATATACATATATATATATATATATAATATATCAAAATATATACAGGATGTTCTTGACAGAAAAAGACAACATGCGAAAAATGGAAAGATGCAACTATATTATATATGAATCCAAAAAAGTGTGTGAGTCAAATACGACGTGGTCCTCAAAATTAAAAACCAGCTGAAACATGTATTATGTGCCGTCTATGAGTTCAGAATGCCTATAAATATTTCCTCTGTTGATCTTACATACAAATATACACGACAGCGTATGTGTGTGTGTTACATACCTAATAGCTGTCGGTGTTATAAAAACTAAAGATAACATTGATAAACAGCTTTGTATGCTTTGCATCTCACCTCAATATTTTTACGTATGAAAGTCAGTCCTTAAAAATTGATACTTTTATTTTAAATGCAATTGAATTGTTAAAAATTAAGGCGTGTTGTCTGCGAGGTCTTTCACGTCCGCAGTCTTCGTAATTTGGTAACAATCTACCTGTTTACCTTAATCGGAGCAAGTTAAATATAAATCATATCGAACGTATACATGTATAGCAAGCGCCAGTTAAGTTGGCGCGAGCAGGGGGTGCGCAGAAGCCGTTTTTAAAAATGTCCACCCCCACTGTAATTGTCAGAATACATTTGTCATTGACGTTTGACGGAACATAATATCTTTGCTAAGGCATCATAAAGTGATACACGCTCAGAGGTTAGAATTATCTGACATTTGATGTAAAACCAAATACAAATCTCCCCACTACTTCTAATCCTGCGCGAACTTACCTCTCCTCGGGCCAAGTTAATTGGCGTTTGCTATACACATGTAACGATCGAAATCGAATCGGCGGGACTATTATTTCGCTATTTAACGCTACGCCTACTCTTAATGTTATACTTCTTGAATGCAGTGGCGGGACAAATATTTTATAAATATCTTTCTAATTTTTTTTCTTGCGTCTGCAAATGAATTTGCGGAAAGTATTTTGGATTGATATTCTTTATAATTGCATCTTTTCATACGTGGCATTTTTCTTTTAATGAGATTCGGTAGATTTATTCATCCGTATGTTTTCGTAGGAATAACGGCTTGATATGATTCGTGTTGTTAGTCCGTAAGTGACTTATTTCTCTTACCCCTGCTGTCATTTACAGGACGTTGCTTGAATCGAAAGAAAATTACAGCAGGTGTCCTTACTTACGGACTCTACAACACGAATCATATCCTAAAATAGAACAAGTAGAAACAGAAAAAGAAATGGGGTTTTAAAGAATTGTTGATTTATGTTACTTAGAAGCAATTCCCTTAAAACTTGACGTAAATTCCTTTCTCGTCACAGTTCTAACTAGCGATCAAGCTAATTTGTAATCGAGTTATTTATGAATCCGAAAGTGTATGTCGTTACTTGGACTGCTATTACATTAAAATTATCAAGTAAAGTGTCAGTCGATGATATAGCTATGCAATGATTACAATCGGAATAGACATACAGACTCAAATTCATGAATGACTCGATTCCAAATTATCTTGATCGCTCATCAGAAACTGCAGTGGCGATGCTTGATTATGCACGATGTAAGTTGTTGCACGGATGAGACTGCTTCGTTTAAGTTTTCATATATACAGGGAAGCAAGTAACTGCAACCAAAGTTGTCCGAAATTGTTCGGAGCATGGAATTATCGGATTTGAATTGTAAGGTGGTTTTCTCTTTCTATACCGTCTATTAACCGTCTTTCTGACGAGATAGCTGCCAAAAGTTTTTGCGGATGTAATGGTGATTCAATAAAGATATGAGAATTTTCAATAGACCACATAAACATGTTTTGTGAATTAAAGTATCCGAAAACATGAAATCATTATTCATTTGAGAAAGAAGTTCTATATAATTATTAATTGTCTTGTATTAAATTGTCTAAGGTATTAATGAATAATTTTATATGAGCGTAGAAGCAGATCTTTTCTCATACCTACATGACGAGCTCCAATGGAAAGTTGAGTGTGTTGTGCTAAAGAACGTATTGAGGTTTTTGGTTCATTATCTATTGTACATTTTGAATTACGCTCTCTGTGTGTTTTTAGGTCGCCCACTGCCTTTCTTTCTGTTAACACTTCCTGTCTCACCAAACGATGTCACATAATGATTTAGAGTTTTACGGAACTGATCGCATTTGCTAGCAACTTTTGGATATTAAATTCGAAATTCAGCTAAACACTCGTCAAATGAAAAACACCAAATCCGATCAACTCTGTGACCATTTCGAAAGTACTATAATAACAATATTAATAATTAACAATATGATTGTTTCAAGATGACCAGATTTTATCCAACTATATAAACGGGGTAAAACAGAATAACAAAAACTAAATACGCAAATCATAGCTACATGCAATGACATAATAGATGACCGATTTGTTGATTTAAATTCAGATATTTCGCTTGACATCGCCATCAAATCAAGGCTAATTAGACGCAGTTTTTTTTGAACGCACGATATAAATTTGAAAATTGTTTGAGCCTGTGAGATAATAAGGAAGATCAATTTCGAGTACAGGTTCATTTTAAATTTGGGTGACTGTACATATTATTGTGGATTTTTCCCCGAAGAATAATTTTGAACAATTTGTTTTTATATTGAATTATATTTAAATGTTTATTTGGTTTAATTGTAAAGACTGTGACTGTACACTGATTTATTGAATAGGAAATTTGTCCAACTTGCGGAATTATATTGAAGCTTTTGCACCTGATGCCCGATTGTGTGTCCGGTTGAGTTCAGAGATATCTGGTTCTTTGCATTATACTGTTGGAAGTAAAAAACATCATTTTTTATTTCTATATATTTGATTTAATTCGGATTATTTGGGTTCGAGTGTTTTTGATGTGTATTTAAATTTCATTTTCGTTTTTACGAGTGGTTGTTATCTCGTATTTTGATAACTAATTTATATTATACTTGATATCTCTCGCATTAGTTTTTTTCTGTTTATAAAAAGTGTTACGTCGATGTAAGTACTTTACACATTTGTTTTATATAAATTCTATTTCATTACAATTCTATAATTGTGTTTATTGGTAATTTTGTATTATTAATGTCATTAGTTTTAAAATATAGATGATTAAGAAAATTACCATATTTTTTTTGAGGGAGTTTTTTGTCACGTTATTCTAGAAGATTTTTGAAAGTCAGGTTGGAGGGGAGATTTTGTACTTGTGTCAAGTGCGCACGAGTAAAGTAATTTACGAGTTCTGATGTTTAGTCTGTGTACGATTTTGAATTTTTGGGGTTTATAATTTAGATTTTGAATGTGAGAATTTTCTTAACAATCTATTAGATTTATTTTGCTCGCGATTCACAGGAGGCTTTTTCTTTGGGTGCGTGTCTATTATCACACAAACTTTTTCCTCCAAGCTTTTGTTTATTATTGCATTAGCTCTCTTTGTACTTTGAAAAGAGTTTTTTTTTTTTTTTTTTAAATATAATAGTTATATAAGTGTGACTTTTTTTGACTCTTTAATTTGTCCACATTTTCACTCGAGAAAAAGAGGGAAAACCTGGGAGCAAGCTATCTCAAGCAAGCGGAATCTTCGACTGAATTAGCAAGGACATATTGTGGTGAACTGTGGACCTACCCTTTAAGCAATGTCACAGTTCACAGCAATATGTAAGTTGGCGAAAAGGCTAAGTTTGTAGTAATTAAAAAACCTTAAATTTCCAACATTCCACAATTACCTTATTTGTAAAATCTGACATTTTTAACCTATAATTCAGATGACAGTTCGATTTAAAACCAAACAGTTTTGTTTCAACAGAATTTAACAAAGTAATAGTTGTGTCAAAAATGGAAATTTTGAATCGCGATTTTCGAGTGATGATTCTTAATGATTTGCGATACGGTTTGACACCAAAGCAATGTGTGGAAAAGCTTAGTTCGGTATTTGGGAATGAAGCACCATCCAAAACTATGGTTTACAAATGGCTTTCAGAATTCAAGCGTGGAATACCAACGTTAGGTGACGATCTTCGTGAAGAGCGTTCATGCATCTCTGTTGTTGCGAAAAATATCGATTCTGTGCGTGAAATGATTTTTGTGACATACAGTGAGATAGAGGCGTCTTTAGGTATTGCGGCGAAACAAATACATACGATTTTACACGATCATTTACATGCCAAGAAGCTTTCCAGTCGTTGGATCCCTAAAAATTTAAAAGACGAGCAAAAACAGGCACGTGTCAAGTGGTGCATGGAAATGTTAAAAAAATTTGATTCTGGTCGTTCAAATTCTGTATATTACAGTGTAACAGGTGACGAATCCTGGATATATTCGTATGAGCCTCAAACTAAACAGCAATCGACTGTATGTGTGCTTCAAAATGAACCTAAACCAACAAAAGTGTTGCGGTCACGAAGCGTTTCGAAAAGAATGATTGCTTGTTTCTTCGGAAAAACGGGTCATGTTGCAACTGTTGCAATAGAGGATCTATGAGCAGTTAATGCTGACTGGTATACGTCAATTTGTTTGCCGCAAGTTATTGATGAAGTCAGAAAAAAAAATATAAACCGACGAATCATTGTTCATCATGACAATGCAAGCGCTCACACAGCAGAGTTTTTGACAAACAGGAACATCGAATTAATGACTCATTGCCCACATTCGCCCGATTTAGCGCCCAATGACTTCTTCTTATTCCGAAACATTAAAAATAAAATGCATGAAAAGAGGTTTTCATCGTTTTAAGAAACTGTTGAAGAATTTGAAAAACTGGTTTTGGGGATACTTCGCTCAGAATGGAAAAATTGTTTTGAAGATTGGTTTTATAGGACGCAAAAGTGTATACATCTTAAAGAGGAGTATTTTGAGAAATAGTAAAGCGATTTACTTAGCGTAATTTGATTTAATTTCACAATTTTCTGCGAATTTTAGCAGTGGCCCTCGTAATAAAATCGCTTGAAACCTGAAATCGTTGGCTGCGTCTCTTATTGATTATTTAGATTTGTTTTCTCGTTATTTACTTTATGTCTTACAAATACAAAGCTCATGCCTAATTGTATTTAAAAGTGAAAGTTGAAAACAAAGATTGTGTGTGTAGAGTTAATCTGTTTGATTGTTTTAATTCTACATCCTTACGATATCATTTCTGTAGTCGACTATACATACAGTACTGGGTTAAATAAATACGGCAAACGTTCCTTGTTTTTCTTTCATAAAGCACACATTTCATTACAAAGGAATACTTATAGTTGAGTTTATTTTATTTTCGCTTTCTTAAGAGTGTCAGTTAACGCAACAAAAGACAATCCCGTTTATTGTTTTAGCGACTTAATGCGGACTTTATGTAGGGGAGCATAAGCAAAAACGAAAAATCTCATTGTTATTTGCGTTCCCGGAATGTACGCTCGACGTTATCCGTTATCTTTGATCTGAACAAAGAATAACGTGAATCTTAAATTAACAATAAGAGAAGTCGGAAGAAGTTTTGAATAATGACGTAATCTTGTAAATTTGCTAACTGAACGCTTTATGTTCTGCGTAGTTGTGTTTTAGAATTCAATTGAGAAAGTTTCTGTCAATTTGCTGTATATTCCGCTCAGATACTCCGCAAAAGATAAATACAGAGTCGGTATACATTGCTTTATTAAAGTTTTGAACATAAACAAAATATTCATTTAAGTAAAATTAAGTTTGCAGTGTGTATAGGAATAAATGAAATACAGAAGTTAATAGAAACGTTCTGAAGCAAATTCGCAAATAAATTCTGGTAGAAATGAAATTAACGGAAATTTGCTGTCAGCACTCGGTAAAAACAGGTTGTATGAGAGAAATTAATTAAGAAAAGACCTTTGGTATTGATTTTTTCTATTGTATTAACACATATCTATTTATAATATCTCACAATGTTATAATCCTTCAAGTTTAAATATGTATATAAAACATTTGATAAATTATTGGAGTTTTTCGGCTTTTTTTATATGAAATATTTACAAATATTAAATTAGAATGTATGTAATTGCAGAGTAAGTGGGAATGTAAACATTGCTGTCTACAAATTACAAAGCAAATCATATATACATATATATATATATATATATATATATATATATATATATATATATATATATATATATGAAGCGTTGTTCTTCGGGATATTTCGCCGCGTTTGGATGATTTCGTCCTGAGAAGGACAACTTTCTTCCTGACGTTTCGGTGACATCACTTTCACCTTTTTCTAGAGGATCTTCTCGTTGCGACGGTAACTTCAAGAGTTACTCTTGAAGTTACCAGGATCTTCTCGTTGCGATGGTAACTTCAAGAGTTACTCTTGAAGTTACCATCGCAACGAGAAGATCCTCTAGAAAAAGTTGAAAGTGACGTCACCGAAACGTCAAGAAGAAAGTTGTCCTTCTCAGGACGAAATCATCCAAGAGTAACTCTTGAAGTTACCATCGCAACGAGAAGATCCTCTAGAAAAAGGTGAAAGTGATGTCACCGAAACGTCAGGAAGAAAGTTGTCCTTCGCAGGGCGAAATCATCCAAACGCGGCGAAATATCCCGAAGAACAACGCTTCAACAAACGACCGCGAAAACATTCGACGAAATATATATATATATATATGAAAAATTTTGTGAAAAACTTATCTGCGCGGAATGTGCATATATCGATATTTCACTGTTTTTTACAGATCATCAGTGCACCTCACCGAAGACAGACATGATATTCACTTCTATACTACGTGTATATATACGAACTGTAATGAACTTCATGTGTATGAGAATTAATAATTATTAAATCTCATTTTACATGCGATTGTCGCTATAATTTGTTGCATTTAATTCTACAATTCGGCAAATAACTTTTGCCCTAGATTGTAGACGCAACAAGCCGCGACATCAACTGTACAAGTTGTCAGTACAAATGAAAAATTTTGTGAAAAACTTATCTGCGCGGAATGTGCATATATCGATATTCCACTGTTTTTTACAGATCATCAGTGCACCTCACCGAAGACAGACATGATATTCACTTCTATACTACGTGTATATATACGAACTGTAATGAACTTCATGTGTATGAGAATTAATAATTATTAAATCTCATTTTACATGCGATTGTCGCTATAATTTGTTGCATTTAATTCTACAATTCGGCAAATCACTTTTGCCCTAGATTGTAGACGCAACAAGCTGCGACATCAACTGTACAAGTTGTCAGTACAAATGAAAAATTTTGTGAAAAACTTATCTGCGCGGAATGTGCATATATCGATATTTCACTGTTTTTTACAGATCATCAGTGCACCTCACCGAAGACAGACATGATATTCACTTCTATACTACGTGTATATATACGAACTGTAATGAACTTCATGTGTATGAGAATTAATAATTATTAAATCTCATTTTACATGCGATTGTTGCTATAATTTGTTGCATTTAATTCTACAATTCGGCAAATCACTTTTGCCCTAGATTGTAGACGCAACAAGCCACGACATCAACTGTACAAGTTGTCAGTACAAATGAAAAATTTTGTGAAAAACTTATCTGCGCGGAATGTGCATATATCGATATTTCACTGTTTTTTACAGATCATCAGTGCACCTCACCGAAGACAGATATGATATTCACTTCTATACTACGTGTATATATACGAACTGTAATGAACTTCATGTGTATGAGAATTAATAATTATTAAATCTCATTTTACATGCGATTGTCGCTATAATTTGTTGCATTTAATTCTACAATTCGGCAAATCACTTTTGCCCTAGATTGTAGACGCAACAAGCCGCGACATCAACTGTACAAGTTGTCAGTACAAATGAAAAATTTTGTGAAAAACTTATCTGCGCGGAATGTGCATATATCGATATTTCACTGTTTTTTACAGATCATCAGTGCACCTCACCGAAGACAGACATGATATTCACTTCTATACTACGTGTATATATACGAACTGTAATGAACTTCATGTGTATGAGAATTAATAATTATTAAATCTCATTTTACATGCGATTGTCGCTATAATTTGTTGCATTTAATTCTACAATTCGGCAAATCACTTTTGCCCTAGATTGTAGACGCAACAAGCCGCGACATCAACTGTACAAGTTGTCAGTACAAATGAAAAAATTTTTTTTTTTGTGAAAAACTTATCTGCGCGGAATGTGCATATATCGATATTTCACTGTTTTTTACAGATCATCAGTGCACCTCACCGAAGACAGACATGATATTCACTTCTATACTACGTGTATATATACGAACTGTAATGAACTTCATGTGTATGAGAATTAATAATTATTAAATCTCATTTTACATGCGATTGTCGCTATAATTTGTTGCATTTAATTCTACAATTCGGCAAATCACTTTTGCCCTAGATTGTAGACGCAACAAGCCACGACATCAACTGTACAAGTTGTCAGTACAAATGAAAAATTTTGTGAAAAACTTATCTGCGCGGAATGTGCATATATCGATATTTCACTGTTTTTTACAGATCATCAGTGCACCTCACCGAAGACAGACATGATATTCACTTCTATACTACGTCTATATATACGAACTGTAATGAACTTCATGTGTATGAGAATTAATAATTATTAAATCTCATTTTACATGCGATTGTCGCTATAATTTGTTGCATTTAATTCTACAATTCGGCAAATCACTTTTGCCCTAGATTGTAGACGCAACAAGCCGCGACATCAACTGTACAAGTTGTCAGTACAAATGAAAAATTTTGTGAAAAACTTATCTGCGCGGAATGTGCATATATCGATATTTCACTGTTTTTTACAGATCATCAGTGCACCTCACCGAAGACAGACATGATATTCACTTCTATACTACGTGTATATATACGAACTGTAATGAACTTCATGTGTATGAGAATTAATAATTATTAAATCTCATTTTACATGCGATTGTCGCTATAATTTGTTGCATTTAATGTAAAATGAGATTTAATAATTATTAATTCTCATACACATGAAGTTCATTACAGTTCGTATATATACACGTAGTATAGAAGTGAATATCATGTCTGTCTTCGGTGAGGTGCACTGATGATCTGTAAAAAACAGTGAAATATCGATATATGCACATTCTGCGCAGATAAGTTTTTCACAAAATTTTTCATTTGTACTGACAACTTGTACAGTTGATGTCGCGGCTTGTTGCGTCTACAATCTAGGGCAAAAGTGATTTGCCGAATTGTAGAATTAAATGCAACAAATTATAGCGACAATCGCATGTAAAATGAGATTTAATAATTATTAATTCTCATACACATGAAGTTCATTACAGTGCGTATATATACACGTAGTATAGAAGTGAATATCATGTCTGTCTTCGGTGAGGTGCACTGATGATCTGTAAAAAACAGTGAAATATCGATATATGCACATTCCGCGCAGATAAGTTTTTCACAAAATTTTTCATTTGTACTGACAACTTGTACAGTTGATGTCGCGGCTTGTTGCGTCTACAATCTAGGGCAAAAGTGATTTGCCGAATTGTAGAATTAAATGCAACAAATTATAGCGACAATCGCATGTAAAATGAGATTTAATAATTATTAATTCTCATACACATGAAGTTCATTACAGTTCGTATATATACACGTAGTATAGAAGTGAATATCATGTCTGTCTTCGGTAAGGTGCACTGATGATCTGTAAAAAACAGTGAAATATCGATATATGCACATTCCGCGCAGATAAGTTTTTCACAAAATTTTTCATTTGTACTGACAACTTGTACAGTTGATGTCGCGGCTTGTTGCGTCTACAATCTAGGGCAAAAGTGATTTGCCGAATTGTAGAATTAAATGCAACAAATTATAGCGACAATCGCATGTAAAATGAGATTTAATAATTATTAATTCTCATACACATGAAGTTCATTACAGTTCGTATATACACACGTAGTATAGAAGTGAATATCATGTCTGTCTTCGGTGAGGTGCACTGATGATCTGTAAAAAGCAGTGAAATATCGATATATGCACATTCCGCGCAGATAAGTTTTCACAAAATTTTTCATTTGTACTGACAACTTGCACAGTTGATGTCGCGGCTTGTTGCGTCTACAATCTAGGGCAAAAGTGATTTGCCGAATTGTAGAATTAAATGCAACAAATTATAGCGACAATCGCATGTAAAATGAGATTTAATAATTATTAATTCTCATACACATGAAGTTCATTACAGTTCGTATATATACACGTAGTATAGAAGTGAATATCATGTCTGTCTTCGGTGAGGTGCACTGATGATCTGTAAAAAACAGTGAAATATCGATATATGCACATTCCGCGCAGATAAGTTTTTCACAAAATTTTTCATTTGTACTGACAACTTGTACAGTTGATGTCGCGGCTTGTTGCGTCTACAATCTAGGGCAAAAGTGATTTGCCGAATTGTAGAATTAAATGCAACAAATTATAGCGACAATCGCATGTAAAATGAGATTTAATAATTATTAATTCTCATACACATGAAGTTCATTATATATATATATATATATACATATATATATATATATATATATATATATATATATATATATATATATATATATATATATATGTTTTCTTTTAGGTTTCCGCGGGTAGTAGTATGTGTTTTAACTAAATTCCAGGTTTTCTTCCGTGTTTCCACTGTTTGGTCTTCGTAAAGACCGGTGCTGGTTTCTGGACGACGTTTCAGCAAAATCACATTTGCCATCTTCAGGTCTGCGATAACTGTCTGCTTCTGCTTCTGGTTACTCGTAAACTCTCGTAAAGTTTATGAGTAACCAGAAACATGCACTTAATATCTATGTCGAAAGCATTAAACAATATTGGGTTGCTTATTTACCCCCTTTTACTAATGATATATAGTTGCCTATACAATAATCATATGGCTCGAAAAGTAATCAAAATAAAAAAATTAAGGTTATATTGGAAATGACTATACTGACAATGAAATACTATGAATATATGTTGTTTGAAAATGGTATTTTGCCCCAAGATAACGTGAGTTTAATGATATTTAATAATATGGTTTAACAAATGAGGTATTATCTTTTAGAAAATATGCATATCTATTTCCACCTGGGAGTACCTGTTATTAACGGAGAGCATAAAGTTTTCAGGCCTTATATATAAAAGGTTGATAGGAGTTCAGGAAATACCAGGCTGGCTCTGGAAAGGTTGGTTGTTTGTGGCACTCTTTACGTAGGACTGGAGAGTTTCCTTTACGTAGGGCTGCTTTCGGAATAAGTTCTTGAAGAAATGAACCCGGTTTAATTAATTTGACACTTTTAGATGGTTCTTGGTGTTCTGAATATGGTTTATGTAATTCTTTTAAGCCAATGCTTCCAAAATTAACTGGCTTTGAAACAGAAAATTTTTGATAATTGATATTATTGAAAATATTTATATATTGGTTTTTTATCAATTTTAAAAATGATGCGTCGAAAACACGTCGTTTCTATTACAAGTCGTGAAAAAATTTCCTCGTAAACAACTTTTGTTTTGTTGCCATAACTACCACAGGAAGTTAGTGATAATTAATTATATTTTTGTAAAATTTTGCTAAAACTCCAAATAATATAGAAAAAGTAATTTTGTCCATTTTAATTAATGAATTTTCCGCATATTTCTGTGTGCTTATTGTGCGTATGTCAACATTGGTTATTTTTATAAGAGCCTATTTTTATTCCAATATAATACCCTCACGTGATCAAAGTTGCATACTTTTTACAAGGGTCAGCCAAAAGTCAAATTAACAATGATATTCCAAATTATTTGTACATAAATATTTTAATCTTAATTAGTTTCAAAATTCTTGATTTCACACGATATTAAGTTATGATAAATTAATAAATGACCAAATAAAATAAATGAGGAAATAAAAATATTCAATTAAGTTCGGTATCATGATTAAAAAACCAATTTTGATCCTACATCGTGTTTACATATCATTTACTTAATCATTAACGTTTTGCTACGATCACAAGTCGTAGTGGAAAAAAAAAAGAATATAAATAATAGAAAAAAACGAAAACGCTCCCCGGAGCAGACCCAGTCCCGATCGACTAAAACCGCCCCTGCCCGTTCTTGCCAACGTCCAACGGCCCACCCGGCTTCTGAGACTACCTCAGCTCAGGAGGTGGGGAAACCCAGAGGGAAGAAAAAAACTGAAGGAAAAGGTGGAAAAAGGGCGCCACCGAATTTATGCCGCTGGACGTCGCAAACCCGGAAACTTGATGAAACGGTTATTAAAAAAAAACAATACGTATTCTTTTCTTTATCGTAGGTTCACAAAAGAAAAAATACAAATTTCAACAATTTTGTTGAAATTGAACGATCTTCAACTAGAACGTTTTTTTGTTTAAAATATAAATACAATTCCGCAAAATATGTAATTTGCGTATAAAATAAACTATTCTAAGTAATTAGTAATTAATAAGTAATTAATAAACTATTCTAAGTAAAAAAATGTGAAAATTCAAACTATTAACGTGAAAAAAAGGTATTCTAAGTAATTAGCAAAAATGTGAAAATTCTCAATTAAAGGGTTAATGAACGTATACTATTAATTAATAAAAATATGAAATTCCCAATTAGGTGTTAAAAAAAATTTACGTCTAAAAATTACAAAATTAAATTGAAACGACCGAAAAACAAGTACGTAAAAATGAACGTATTCTAATTAATTAATAGAAAATATGAAATTCACACTCAATTGTTAAAAATAAATTTATAAGTTCGTAAAAAATATGAACGTAAACGTTCGAGAAAAATGATCTACAAACAGGAAAGAAAAACGAAGGTCAAGCAAGTTTTCCGTTAAGAGAAAACACCTGAGTTATTGAATGACGAAAGATTAATTTTTGACAAATAACTGGATCTATAAAATTTTACGAATAATAAATTCTAAATTAAAAAAAAGTGAAGATAACAAAAGCTTAGCTGTAGTTCCAACGACGATCGGCCCTTTTTTTTTCCTTCCAGGAGGAAGAACGTCGCTGGCGGGAAAACTCAGACGATGGTACTAGATGTTTTAGTCGTCTAATAGCTGTTTTTTTCTGCCTGTCGGCAACACCATCTAAATAAAGGGATAACAACGACAATAAGTAAAAGAAAGGCGCAATAGAAATAGCTCTATACATACCAAATGGCGTGTGATGACTAGGAAAATCAAATCGATAATCGTTAGCGAGTTACCATGTGTTTTTGTTTCGTCTTATCCAACACGTAAAAATCCTCCCAAGGAGATAATCGCATTAGCGAATAATTTATAACTCGATCGAATCAAATCCCAGAGGGCCGTAAAATAAAATTAAAAACCATACGGCTTACTTCGATCGGTGGCTGTGTTGGATAGATGAATGCAGCTTCCTCAAAGTTCGAAAACTAACCACTAAGTGTCGATCGAATCGTCGAACTTTTCTTAACAGCGGAAAAGAAAACAAGCGCTGAAGGTAAAGAGAAAAAGAAAAAAACTCGAAAGAAATTGAATATCTTTATTTAAATTGCAAATTCGATACCTATACAGGTAGATTCGTTGAAAATGAAACGAAATATATTAAAGAGATTATTAATTAAATGACAGTATATTAATGTCATTATTAAGTATGACATTAATATACTGTCATTTATATTATTGTTATTCAATATTCATTTAGTGGAAAATAATTCCTACCGCCTGAAACATGTATCCCCACACTATATAAATTGTTAATCTGATTCATGAATCTATTATTACAAAACAAAACACAGATATCAATAGATCTATGCGTTTACTAAGATACCCTGCGTTATTATTCTGTTGTAAAATAGAAATTGTAATTAATTGATTACAAATTAATTATCCATGTACGCTTGAAATGTTGATTCTAAATTTCTTCAATACTTCAATATTATTACAGGCCTCTTTTCCTCATATAAATTATCAACCCTTTCATGATATATCTTGTTCGTTTTTAGAATGCAAAGACATTAATAATTTGTATCCAAAGTAGCGTTCAAATAAAGAAAATAAAATGTTTACGCTTTGACAAATAATTAAACTTAAAAATGTCTCAAGAGATAACAATTATGTACAAATTCTATAATCAAAGTAAATTTTAGTCTGATCAGAACTGTTGCCTGTAATAGAATAGGATAGAATTTCTTTCTTCAACGTTCTGTACCTTTATATAGCCTCGGTAACGCTCCGAGTTTTCCAATGTAGAAAAATCTTCTGTATTGCCGTTTTTCACCTGTACACCTGGACCTTTTATTACACTTTGTAACCAATTGAATTTGATTAAAGCGAAATGTTATAATACGGATGTTTTATTGGCTGTCGAGCCTCGTATGTTTTAAAATAAAAATTTCTTATTTTATCGTATTTCTCCTTTCCTTGTCCCGTTTACAATATTCAATATCTTCTTATTAAAAAAAAACGTTCTCACTCTGACGCCTTGTTTTGTACATCTTTCATCTGTTTTTACTTAACTGTATACTTTTAAATTTTCAAACCTCCATGTACAACTAAAACTGTCATATTTGTTTGTTTACATGTTGACAATAAATATGTATCTCCTTTATCGATATGCTATGCCATATAAATAATTATTTAAACTTTGTAATGTCTGTTCGAAGCTTAACAATTTTATCCATCCAGTTTTGGTGACTTATTGTACCTGCTTTCTTGTTCTATAAGCGGTTAGATACAATATTTATAAACATAAGTATATTCGAATGTTATGAGAATCATCTTAAACAATATTTTGATTAGCTACAATTACTTATTGCCTTTCAGGTTACATTCTATATGCTGTCGAACATTGGACTTTCGGCATATGGTTTGTTTTCGTCTATTTTCGAATAAATATTTAAGGATTAATCATTTTACCAGTACTATAGTAAACAGTGGATATTTATTTATAAGAAAAACTTATTAATTGCGTATTAGATATGAATCTGTGATAATATAAATGGTCTTTCATTTATTTAATTTTGGTACGTAGGTATGTACAAGTATTTTCTAAATTTAAGCCATAGATATTATTAAATCCTAACATTAACAACGATCTAACTATGTTACATAAAATATATTAGATACGTGATATATGGATGCATTCAAAACACAATCAATCCATTTAATTACGTTCTGTGCCTATTTCTTTATGTTCATTTTATCGTAAGAAAATAATTAAAAATCTCTTTACATAGTGGCATTGAATTTATCTTATCGATAATTATACTGGTGCATTTAAAGTGCAGTCCGTTTCAAATACGTTTTATAGTTATGCATGTTCTATTTTATTTATTTAATTCTCATCAATGTGAAATAGACAGCAATATGTTTCGGCTGTTATGCGATTTTTATTATGGGATTTTCTACAATCCAAGGTCCATGCTAATAAACTGAAAACAGAAATCCAATGCATTGTTGCTGAAATTGAGCGAACATCAAGTATTTGAACAAAAGGATCAGGATATGCTAGCACAGCCGCGATGGCATACTCAAAAATTAATTTTACCTGTCTACTTTATAAATAAAAAAAAATTGACCAAGAGAATATAATTTTATTTACTGTGTTTCATTTTAAAGTTAAATCCAGTGTATGCGATGGGCCAACTTCCATAGACATTATTATACGAGAGCGCATCAGTAATTAGTGAACCTGATGAAAGAGGGCAGCACTAGAAAACTCTTATTGTTTTTCATGTTGGTAATCCCACAAAACAATTGCCCGTTCCGTTCATTTTGATTGTAAGGTCGCTTGATATTCGACTAAGAATAGATATAGTGGAGTACTAATCACTGATTAAGTTCTTATTTTTAAAGAGTTAATCAAACTATGAAATCAAAGCTGAGCTGAAATCTACTTACAGAGACCAATTTTCATCGGTTGAAACCATAAAGCGATGTACAAGTTTAAACGTGATGAGACCACTGTATTTATTGAACAGCGCTGTGGTCGATCAGATATGGTTGTAGAAAGAAATTTTTTCTCTCCTAGAAGCGGCTAATGTTCGTTAGAAAGCGCTTTTACTGGCGGGCCTTTCTCTTGTTAGCTGACGGTTTAAGATTGTGTTTGCCTCGCGGGAGCGAATCTGAAGACGTCACTTCACAGCTGCACTGAGGAGATCGTTAGATCACATATGCTTGTGTACATCGAAGTAACCGTTGGTTATATACTGAAAATTTCGAGAAAATAGAATATAATGTTAACAGATTGAACTACTTTATTGTTCTTCGGAATAATAACCCTTAAGTTCTATACACTTTCCCATTCGTGTAAACCAATTAGTAAAGCATTATCCCACTCAGAAGATGGTATGTTTGAAGTGTGTGTTCCATGCGCCCCAACTGCCCTCATCAGGTGATAAAAATCTTTGTCGACACATTTTACTTTTAATTTTGGGGAACGTAAAGAAGTAATTGCGAGATAGGTCGGGGCTGTAGGGACTATGGGTGAGTAATTCAACGTTGTTGCCAGACATATAGTCGAGTGTTAGTTTTGCGGTGTGCAAACTTACATTGTCATGGTGATGTAGAGAATGCGACGGTTCTGATTGCTTTTTCGCAACTCTGCAATAATTTGCGGCAAACAAATGGTATTATACCATTCCGTATTTACAGTTTTACGATTCTCTAAAGGAATCGTGGCCACGTCACCAGTCTTAGATACAAAACAAGCAATCATTTGTTTAGAACACTGCGCGCTCGAACAACTTTCGTTAGTTTTGCTTCACTTTGAAACGCCCATGCAGCAGATTGGTTTCTTTTCAGGTTCATATGAGTAGATCCATGTTTCATCGCCACTGACGATCTATACACAAGTTTTGATGAACCTGAGTGGAAGTGTTTCTTTACATCACTGCAGACGAGCTTCTTTTTGGTCTGCTGACAGATTATGTGGGATCCACGTGGACACAGTTTTCTTACATTTAAATTATTGTGCAAAATTATTTGTATTGCAGTCATGCCAATGCCTAAGGTTGCACGAATTTCAGCATATGTCACATGGCGATCAAACTTAATTATTTCACGAACGGCATCGACATTTAGCGCAACAACCTTGGCGATGAATTGCTTCACGCAATTCATCGCTGAGAATATCACGTGCAAGATTGGAATCTTGAAACCAGCGATATATTGTAGTTTAACCCATTATTGCCCAAGTTATTTTTTTGTCTGATTTTTTTACACAAATGGTTTTTTTAGACTAGTGTTAAGGTGTTTAGTAATAACTAAGTGTAAAATTATGTTTTACAAAAAAAAAATATCATTTTAGGCAAGTTCCAAAATTGGAACACTGCGCATGAATGACATTACCAATTTTTGTAAGAAAAAAAATTTATTCAGATACGCATATTTATTTACACAAACCCTTAAATAGATTATCAGAACTTAATATAACTAAAAAGAACAAAAAAAATCAAAAAATCACAAAAATATTTTTTAAATTCTTAAAAAAAATAATTTCTTCATTCTATTTTTTACGAAAGAGAATAAAGCAGTTTTTGTGTAAGTTTAGATTACACTTCGAACACATTTTGGTTGTATTTTTTTTAAGATATGCACACCGATTTTGCTTGGGTGCTGAGTCTAGCCAGTGCCCAGTCTGATCAAATCTTACTTGATCTAAAACTCTTGCTGGCAATGCTTTTGGTGTTGATGGACGTCCCCCTTTTTGTGGTGGCTGCCTATACTTTTGAAAATATGCTTGAACAACCTGACGTCTAAAAGCTAGATAATCCATTTTTTTCCATGTCCTCTTCTATATAGCTGCCATCCATTATGAATTGATACATCTAGACAAAAAGCAAACATAGGCCCCCATTATTAGCACAATGTAAATATCTTTTTATCAACTCAAAGCGATTTCTATGCATTGCAGTTATAACAAAAGAATTTTCCGTTTCGGTACCAATTTCCCACCACATACGCCATCTTGGTACCGTACTGTAGCCAGAGAGCAACAAAATAGCAATAAAGCAATGCATTTCATCTGTATCCATAAGGAAATTCGGGTCATGTTTTTTATTTCTTCCATAGTGACATGTCATTTCCGTAAGAAATCCTATTACTTCTTCATCGAAAAACTTTTCAAAGCACTTCACTGGATCATCTTCCACTTCAAAGGTACTATCTGGAGGAATAAATTCTGGAAATTTTGTTTTTAGGTCGACACCTTTCTTCCATTGTCTAGACACATTCCCAACTGGCAACTTGTTTCTTAGAAGAGATAATGGGATATTCATCTCCTCGTCGCTTTCCGAATCATCAGAAACAGCCTTGGTTTCAAACTGTACCTCATTCTGTACCTCTGCTGCATACCCATCCATTTTTTGGTAATTTAGCATCTTTACAGAGTCTTCTTCCTTATCGCTGCTTTCTTCACCCAGTCTAAAAGTTCTACCTCGATCTGTTACTTTTGCAGTGGCTTGGGCTATTAACTGTTTACCACAAAACCTGTTTATATCTGCACAATCATGTTCATCACCACTATCTTCCGCTCTCTCACCACCATCATCTTCAGGTGGGGTGATAAAAACGTCAACTTTCCAAAAATCTTCATCCTCTACTTCAAAGGCCCTACTTCAAAAATTATCTTGTATTTTGTTGTACAGGGGGCACAAAAAAACAGGAAGAATTTAAATTTGAAATTTTTTAAAAAAGTTTGTATTCCATATATTTTGTACACCCTGTACAAAATACTTAGTTTTTTGACGTAAAAAAACAAAATTAGCAATAAAAAACATTACATTACTCAAAAGAGTCCTGAACCCATTCGTGCCCACTGCTCCAATATTGGAACAGTGAGTTTAGAAGTGACACTGTTTCTAAACGAACACTCATTTTAACCTAATTCAGTTAAAACTAATATTATTATAGCATATAGAATATATTACAACTGAGCTTTATACCGCTTGTGCAATTTTTTTAAAATTATACTTACCTTTTTGAACTCATGTCGCGCTACCAAAAAACTAAACAAAACAAACACATATATTTCAGGCACAATAGATTTGCAACAGGTTAACAAGCACGTGTACTGCCGACATATGCTCCCTCTCCTAGCCAGTAATCAAAACGATGTTCTAAAACTTACAGGAATCTGTAAGGAGTAGATGAAATTAAATGTTCCATTTCTGGAACAGTGGGCAATAACGGTTAAGATAGTGTTTCAAGAATTTATTAGCTGGACACATAATTTTGTTACTGTATCACTAACTTCTAACTGTCTAACTTTATTGGTTCTGTCACTTGTTTTGACTCACATAAATGCGAAGTTAATCGAATTTGTATAAATCATAGGTCAGATACTATAATGCTGGTTCCCGAAATTTTTAGGGTATTCCTCGTGTATATTGTGTATGTCCACGTATACAGATACATATATGTTTTTGAAAATATTTGTATTAATTTGTTAAATACTTTTTTTGTGGGATTGGACTCTATTTGATCATTTACCGTGCTGGTTTCCAAGCCGGTGAGTATTGTTTGCAGACGGTAAGTAAATTGAGTTAAAACTAATTTCAATGCAACCCACAAATTGATATCGTGGCAATATGATTTGAAGGTTTAAATAGGAATTAATTAATACTTATTTAGTATAATTAATGTAATATTGAATAATTTATAATTCAATCGCACAAAAAACGTCATAACTGTCATAAGTATCACAAGGTAAGGTAAGGTAAGGAAATATCAATCTCGATCGCTAACAGGTCCTTATTTAATATGTTTACACATCGACATGCAATTTTTGTTTTAGTAAAGATTTTACGATTTAAAAAAGTAGAGGATGGGGATCTGCCCTCGTTAAATAAACGAAACTACAGGAAAATTTATTACGTTCATTCAAAGTTTGTCCGAACATTTTCTCGATATGTTTATAGTAATATAGATAGTGATAGTATAAGGCTGTGTTGTATTTAGAGCGCGTCTAAACCCCGAAACAGGCGATAGAGTAGCTAAAGGTAATTGGCATTGTTCTTACATTTGACCAGTCTGTTAAGTTACATTTAAATTCTGAATTCCGAGTTGCTGTTAGTAACGTCCTATTTTACTTATTTCTTTTTGTTGTAAGGTATGACCAAAATATCGGATTTTACTGTCAACACTGAAATATGGTCGAGTTCTTCTACTTCCGATTTAATTTTTATTTTCTTTACAATAATACTGGAATATATTCAGTGTATTGAAAACGCCAATTCACTCTTGCATTATGCACATCCGATAACAACGTAAATACCGGAATTTAAATAACAAACCCGTAATTTATGCAGTTCATGCCGGTGCACGACAGGACATTCAACAACCCCTGAATGAATAAAATTGTAAATTTGTATATCCCGGATACAATATAATCTGTAAGGTCCGTATTTGTATATGTATGCATGTGCGGTAGATACATGTACAATACGAGGAGCAATATTCCCTTTTCTGTGCCCCGCAGAGGCAGGAAGCATTTATTTTCAACCGACACGCCGTGATTTTAAACCGTACTGACTGACGCAGGAGATTCAACAAACATAATTGAGATTTACTGACACATTAATTGCTTTGTTCTTTTATTAGCGCTCGGAGTGGCTCTCTCGATTGACGTTAATTTACGGTAATTTTAAATGAAAAAAAGCGTCGAGGATATAAAATTTATGTTGAAGAGGAAACATTAATAACGCTAAAGCGAATTGTATAACTGAGTTTATATCAAATACGTCCATCAAATGAATAACGTTACTGCAGACTACATTTTTTGTGGAAGTAATGATAGCAGCTAAGTACCCGATGGAAAAATGAAAATCAAAATGGAAATATTGTTCTCTTTCATTTCAGATTCTAATTCTTACGGTAAAATTTCTTTCTTTAGCGAATTAGTTATATATTAGTATTTAACTTTATAGCATCTTATTTCTTCTAATGTTAATAGACGATATACGAAACTTTATATACATTTTGTAATGTTAGATATTAAAAGAGAATATAATATCGCCAGTCTTGGAAAAAAAAAACCTTTTCTCGTCTACAATACGGGTGTAGAACACGACAAGGCGCGATAGAGCTAATCCATAGAATAGTAAAATGAATTAGTAACGACCGAGAAGAAAAGAGATATTGCTCTGTGGCTTCCTTGTATATCAGTCACGCATTTAATAAGATGTTGTATAGAGGTCTATTATACACTTACTTAATAACATCCTAGGGTTTCATTCTTACGAATTATTCAGAATGTAGATAACTGATAGACATTTTGTAACAAAACAAGAAAAAATGAATATACGTCGCCTACAAGCCAGATGAATATACGTCATTTTGACATACAAAATTCGCCGTACTTCAGGGAAGGATTATGGGCTCGTTATTGTAGTTGATATATACAGCGGACTTTCCTACCACGAACATAACAATGGTGATCATTTTAGTTTACGGTAATGTCTCTTCTCATACAAATATACAAATTCCTTAAAAAAAATCTAAATAAAATATAAAATTGGTTAAATAAATGGAGGATGGGGGTTACCGCAACGAAATCCGTACATATCTCACTGTTAAAAGTGCTCATCAGTTCTCCTAAATGGAATTCAATAGGTACAGCCATGGCCAGATAAATGTAGTACAACCTTAAATTTCATATATGTCATAAATTTGATATATTATTATTGTAAGACGAGCTTCAGCTTAACCTACTTGGCATAATAAAATCAAATGTCAGATCATACTGGAATTATTTACTTTATTATTGTTTGAGTTAAGAAATATAAGTTAAAAGTATAATAATAAGTTAAATTTCAATTTAAAATTGAATTAAGGAATACGAAAAATAACTTTAATAATAAAAATTTTTTAACAAAAATCTAATATTTTGTTGGACCGCCATGAGCATCAATTACTGCCCTTAACGTTCTAGGCATGGAAGCCACCAAACTTCTAAAATAATTTGGTTTGTGAATGAGAGATTGCCAAGTATTTTGAATTGCTTCCCACAATTGGTCCTGATTTTGAAATCTTATACGTGGCATACTTTTGGTCATCTCGGCCCATACGTTTTCTATTGGGTTCATGTCCGCACTCTTGGTACTCCATTGCAAAATCTCAATGTTATGCTCTTCCATCCATCGCGACACTATGTTTGCACTATGAACTGGGCAATTGTCATGCTGATATATAAAAATGTTTTCAGGATACACATGTTGGACTGATGGTAACATAAGATTTTCCAAAATATGAATATAATTCTGGGAATTAAATCTCCCATTTATTCTATGACACATTCCAACATTGTGGTAACTTATCCATCCCCAAATATTTATAGAGAATCTTCCTTGCCGATCTGAATTATCTATATATTGCTCCTCGTATCTTGTACCGCCAGGTCTGTAGACACGAACAGAACCATTACTTGTGGATTGAAATGTTTTCTCATCAGTGAAAACTACATTTTCCCAAAACTCAGGTCCATTGTTTATATGATTTAATGCGAACAAAAGCCTGGCTTGCTTCCTTTCTTCACTAACCTGATTTTTTTTGGCTGCAACACGCGACCTTATGTCGCTATCTCTTATTCTCCTGCTTGCAGTTCTACGTGAACCAGGAAAGATGGTCTCCGCAACTGCTACTTTCACTGAATCGAAAGGATGTTCTCGGAGATGTTGAACTAGATTATGGTTCTGCCGTTCAGTCGAAATTATTTTAAGCCCAGTACCCGGTTTCTGTCTATGCCCTCATCACTCTCCCATCTTTTCTTAACCTTCATCACGGTGGTTTTATTTAACTGCATTTGCTGCGCAATTTCCCTAATACTGTACCCTTCTTGTAATTTAATTAATATACGAACTTTATCAGTTGCGGTTAGGTTTCGTGCCATCGTAAAAATATGTTTGACGTTTAATAAAATTTGAAATGATTTGACATATAATTGTCAAAATACTAACTTACACCATAAAAATTTATTAAGAAAAGCTTGTACTACATTTATCTGGCCACGACTGTACATGTCTCAGATGTAAGGTATACAGACATGGATGTGGATAACAAAATGACTTGGAAAAAACATATTTCCATCAAACGAACACAGTTAGGATTAAAGTTCAGGCAATTACACTATGGCATTGAGACTAGCAATTTGAATATGGCGATTCTACAAAGTTTCTAGAATAAAACATTAAGGTTATGGTGAAACTGGGGAGTCAGTTAATGCACGTCATACCTAATGTATGACGCATTTTTTTGCGACGTTGTTAATGGTAGGCCGCCTTAATTTGAACTGGTATATACTGCAGGTTATGTTCGTGTATGCTTCAAGTTTCAAATGTCAAACTGAACGTTTAAATTTAATGCTAGAAGAAACATATATGTCTGTAGTAATTATGTTGATTGTATGAAATGCGAAGAAAGGAAAAGGATGAGTTTTTATATTAAAATATTGTTCGGGCAATTATATTTGTACTGCACATGTCAAAATTACATAAGAGAATTTAGATTACGGCATGTTGAAAATTATAAATAGTAATAGTTTATTATTATAGATCATTCAAATATATATATATATTTCAAATTTGCAATGTCAAATTTAGATTACAGTAACTAATAATGAAAATTATAAACAATAATATAGTTTAATCACTAAAATGTATTTAAAATTTGTTAGCATTTCTTATCTTAACATTTTTAAGTAATTATGCAGCACATTAAATTTGATATTATATAGTATACAAGGTGCCTGTATCGTGTGTATCCATTTTTATTTGTTTCAAAGTTACAGATCTATGAATGTGATTGTCAGCTCATGAAAAAAAATGTAATCCTAAAGTCAGTAAAAACTGATTTTATTTATTATTATATAATTATTTTTATTTAAAAAAGTTCAATTAATAATATTTTCGAAATGTCCACCTCCTTGTTGAATGCAGGCTTGTCCCCGTAAGCCAACAGAAGAAGTACTTATCCGAATTTCATACTTCTTTTGTCGGATTTGCTCGGCAGCCAGGTGCATACGATCCAACAACTCTTCTCTTGTGTTCGAAACTTGCGCGTAGACTAAATTTTTCATGTACCCCCATAAATAAAAGTCAAGAGGATTAAGATCGGGTGATCTGAGTGGCCATGCAACAGGATCACCTCGACCAATCCATCTTGGATAATTGACGTTAACCCAATTTCGGACTGCAATTCTGAAATGTGGTGGTGCCCCATCTATGTGAAACCACATGTCTCATCGACCATTCAGTGGGACATCCTCTAAAAGGCCTAGCAGTTCGTCATAAGAAATTGAAGGTAATTGTCCGCATTTAACCTCCCAGGAAGAACGACAGGATCAATCAACAAGTCATCGATTAGGGTCGCCCAAACGTTAATAGAAAATTCATGTTGAAATTTAGATGGGCGTATAGCTTTGGGATTTTCTGATGATCTCATGTGCAGGTTTCCCAGATTTATAACACCACTTCTCGTGAACGTAGATTCATCTGTCCAAAGGACTGTTCTGCAGAAATTAAAATGAAGCCGTCTTAATATCCAGGTAGAATAAACTAGACGAGCATAGTGGTCTGCCTGAAGCAAACCGTGTCCCCTGCGATAGTGATACGGATATAAGCCCTCACGTTTTAAAATTCGCCAAACTGTCGTTTGTGGCACTCCTAGTTGTCCAGCGATTCGACGTGCACTGAGACTGGATCCCTTGTAACAATAGCTACTGCTTTTTCCTCTAAGTCTGCTGGCAAATTTACGCCTTGGTCGAAAAGATAATCACGCAGTCCGCAATCTCGAAATTGTCTGTGTACTTCCAGAAACGTTCTGTAATGAGGAATGCGCCTATCGGGAAACCGATGTCGGTATTCAATAACTGCTTGACGTACGCTGCCGTTACAGTAGTCATACACAAAATGCATGTCCGCATACTCTTGAGAAGAAAATCGGTAAGGCATTTTGAATAAAGAAAACGTGTTCACTTACTAATAAGCTGTTTATGAACTGAAACGTAATGTAATCCTTTATTAAAAAATGCAACGTTAACAGTCATCTGAACATTTGTTTATCGTGTGATATTCATGGTTCAGCACTTATGAAATAAGTAAGAACCTTCTTTATCATAAATCAATTTCTAGTACTCTTTTTTGTAGATCTCCAGAAAATTACGACACGTGTTTATTTATTTTAGGATAACATTTTATTATGCGACGTTAACAATCACAGGCCTGTTATTGAATCGTATAACTTTTTTTTTAATAAAATCAGTTTGTATTGACTTTAGGATTACATTTTTTTCATGATCTGACAATCACATTCATAGATCTGTAACTTTGAAACAAATAAAAATGGATATACAAGTTTTGTGTTTTTGTTACTTGAAATGAAGTCTACCTTCTTACACTCCTAAAATTTGAACATAACGATACGGGACACTTGTATAAAGAAACACAACAAATTAATCCGAGTTTGAATCACAAGTAGTATCACTACCATCACCTAAACGTATAATTAATTCAGCAGTATCGTCTTTGTCAAATTACACTTCGTCCCAGCACTTTTATATTTCTTTTTCGGTATGATTAATAGTATTTTCCCATACTTCTGGAGTAATTGTATGAAGATCTGTATCGCAAAATTACTTCGTGAAAGAATAGATAACTATGACAAATACTAAATAGAAAGCCGGTAAATAATTAACAAAAATGACAAGTATAGTGACAACAGGTTAGCGATACTGAAAATAAGAATGGCAAAATGACAACATTTAATTTTACTGTCAATATAACAAAAAATACAGATTCTTTATAATTTGTTACTTACACCTATAATATTATCAAAATAGTTAATTAAAAACAGAAATGTGGGTTATTAATAGGTATTATTATTCATATAAATTTAAGTTGTGTGGTTGTCATGGAACGTCATAAACACTGTTACGCCTTAATTTCCCTTTTTAATATCGATTAATAGTCTTCATTATTTATTGACGAGTCCCGGTATCTTATATTAAATACGTTCATTTAGGATACTTGTACCGCTGTCTGTGGTTAACTTTGGTAACTATGTCACTCCGAGATTCGAGGGTTAGCAGACAGACCTTGGTAGTGTAAAGTCGTTTAAACAAAAAATTTACGAGTGTACATCTTCTTAATGGAAGTTAATTCACGCATCTTTCACCTTTAGTTAATTCATCGTTCATGAACGGATTATATGAAAGGGTGAATTCTAATTTTTGGAACAGCTAATTGACCGTTTGCGACTTAAGTAGGTTTGAGGAAAATATAACCCAACCTTGGTTTTTGCGTGGCGTTCCATTTCGTTTTCGTAAACGGAAAGAAATAGCTTCCTGCTAACGACTTCACGGGCACTGCAGCCTATACTTCAAGGGCAATTTATGGTCGTCTAATTCCCCGAACAGCGATCGACCTGAGGAATTAATTACCACCTTCGACGGACAGGGACAGGATATCAAGTAATTCGTATTATTAAAGTTTTTGTGTAATTTAAATTTCGTTTTATAATCTTTTATATATATTGCTTTCATATTTTGCCGTAATCAACTGAAGTTCTTTTAGTATAATTTAAATTCATTTTTGTAAATTAAAGCATTTTTCTTACTTGCATTTAAGGCCAAATTATTCTTTCGTGTATTGGAAATTAAAATCTAAATTTTGTAGTATATTGCGATATCGATATATTTTATAGTAATTTCTTCTGCGGTCACAATTGTTTTTGTCCTGTTGTACGTGACCACAGATGTTCTTTTTTTGTATACATGCAAGTGTCGATAAATCACGACGCATTTTTGTAATTTCATAATTTTGAATTTAGAATTTAAATCATTTGTATTTGTGAGTAGGATAGTTTGACTATCGCTATTTCTGTTTATAAAATTATTGTCAATTTATCTCTAACGGTGCCTTTAGAAAAAAATCTGCGGGAATAAACTATGTAATAAACTTAAGTAATTATTTTCCATTTACTTTTAACAGTATTATTGCGTTCAACTTTTGAGATATTATGTTTACCGTACCATGTTCACCTTTTTGTGATATCTAGTTTTGGATTTTGTATAGAGTTATATATATTTTTTTACTTTAACATATAGTCGGTATAAATATACAGGGTGAATATTTAAATTGATTAATATTTCTTTATTAGATTTTAGTCAATGCTTAAATATAGTACATTCATTTAGTTAATTTTATTAAAATTATTTATTTTCTTTTGATCGTGAATATACGAATTATTTTTTCAAAAGTTTTTTTCTTAGCTATGGCACTCCCCGTAGCAATTTCCTTTTCAGGTATCCTCGGCAGCAGTTTTTGAGTTAGTACGTAAGTACTTAGTAAGTCTAGTTTGAGTAGTTTGTATGGGCATGCGCCGAAGATCGCGCAATCTCTTTTCTCAGTTTTCAGTCTGAGCTTCCGTAAGCAAAACTGAGTGGCGCTACCTTCTAACTTTTATTTTAGTCACCCACACCCGTCTCCACTGACTAAGGGCATATATAATAAATAGAATCTCCCATAATTTGTGCAATAAAACCACAGCTTTTTTTTTGAGTTCGACCATCTTCAGACGCCTTCGCTGCGGCAGCTTCCCGAGTAGGTAGCAATACGTAATTGCTTACATACATTAACTATCTCGCCGGTTTCAGTATAGTAGTCAATGTACTACGTGCAAAACTGTAATACAAAAAAAAAATTTATTACTAATTGGACTAAAGGCTATATGTGCATCCAAATGTGTTAGCAGTTAAACTACTAAATAGCGAATATGAAGTGCTAGGATTTCAAAGGTTTAAAACAACAGATATGACAACTAGAGTTTAGTCTTAGCAAACATATTTATAACCTTATATAAATTTAAGATTTGTGTGTTCCACAATGTTTTCTTTGAAGATCTATCATGGTATTTACTAATTATCAGTTGAGAATGGATTGTATAGTTTCTGGGTATTAAAAAAACAGGGGGTGTTTGCCGTTATCCGTCATTGGACGAGTTCCTTCTTTGTAACTGATGCGAGCGTACCGAAACTTCGTTTGGCATAATTTATTAACGATTTTTTTATTGCTTTATTACGAAGTGCAAAAGTACTCTTTATAAGCAGAAGAGTGCAAATCAATGTATCACAGGAGAATATATTCATATTGTAAAATAGCTAGGATACGCTATTTTTCTAAAAATTATGCGGTGGAAGTTAGAATAAATCACAACAACAATTACCAGATGTAAAGAATAGCTACTAATTGTGAAATAGAGCCACTTTAGTTTAGAAAGAGAAAAGAACTCTATCTCGAGGAGCATAAGATGAAGGCGGGTTTTTTGCTCCACCCCTGACACACTCACAATAAAAAATTGGCAAACGTCTTATTTTTATTTCTTAACATAGTCTCCATTAAGGTTAACACATTTTTTGTTCTAGCATTTCTAGTGCTTCTTGAAAAAAATATTGTTCATCCTCTGTAAACCACTGATTTACCGCACACATCACATCATTATCCGACGGAAATTGTTTACCACGCAAGTGTTCTTTAAGTTTTGGAAACAGTCGGTAATCGCTGAGGGCCAAATCTGGCGAATATGGTGCATGCTCAACTAATTCGAGGTCTGCTTGAGTCATTGCAGCTGTTACAATGGCGAACTTGTGACTGGGTGTGTTATCTTGATGCAAGAGAACACCTTTGCGCGACTTCTCCCAACGTTTTTCGTAATTTCCGATTCATATGAGCATAATAAGCACCTGTAATTGTGGTCTCCTTCCTCAGGAAATCTACTAAAATTACGTACGCCTTCAGCATTCCAAAGTACGGATAGCATGACTTTCCCTGCTGAAGGTTGCATATTGAATTTTTTCGTCGGTGTTGAATCTCGATTTGCCCACTCCTTACTCTGTATTGTGGTCTCTACATCATAATAATGGATTCACGATTCACTCGTTGTCACTAATCTTGCAAAAAAAAATGTTCTTTGAAGTGTCTATACCGCGTTAAAAGACGACTGCAAATGTTTATTCGAGTTTGCTTGTGCGCATGTGTTAACAATAGTGGTACCCATCTTACAGACAATTATTCATCTTCAATTCGGCTGTAATTACATTATATACCACATGGTATTAGAGATCAATATCTTCAACTATTTGTCTAATAGTCACACGTCGATCTTGGAGAACGAGATCATGGACCTTTTTAACAATTCTTTGTGTAGTGGTGGTTGGGAACGCTCCATTTGCATGTTAGTCTGAACACGACTGTCTACCACATTTAAGCTGAAGACACCACCTTTTATCTATGTCATATGATACTGCAGATTCCCCTAATGTATCCACCAAATCTTGATGAATTTGAGTTGGGTCATCCCTTTTAAACGTAAATATTAACAGGTTACAATGCGATGTGTAGCTAAATAATTGTAAATATTATTTAATGCGCATTCATCCTTATAATATCGTATCTAAAAACGCGTTTACATACTTCGTTGCAAAATTGCTATTTTTGCAACATAAATCCAAGTTTAAGATGTCGTCTACGTAACACGATATGGTAAAATCCTGTATTTTCTATAAAATGAACTTAAACAGTCTAGCAATCTATGTATTTATTCTGTCTGTCTGAGTATAGGTTTTCGAATACACTATTAATCTTGGCGATTGTGTCAATAATTAGTTTTGTGCGGTTAGTGTTATAGTGGGACGTATTTCAAGGATCCAATTTTAATCCACTTTTTCTTTGTATTTTTTTTATAGACTATCTGATTCTCACATCAAATGTACTTGCCTATGTAATATATGATAGAATAACAACGGGTACGGATGTGGATGCCCTACAGAAGGACATAAATCATATTTTGGCACAGGTACAATAAACTTACATACATTTTCCATCTATTTTTCGTTTGATAGTTTGAGGGTTTGAGAGTTAAGGAACGTGGTCTTCTAAATGTTTTTTGGTGCAGAAATTAAATGCAATCTCTTCTAGGAAACGCTAAAGATAAAATGGAGATAAATCAGAAATCCTGTATACATCAAATTAATAATCGCTATTGTAAATTGAAATATATTGGTCAAACAAAACGATCAATAGTTATAATACATTATAAAGAACATTTATCGAACATTAAATGCCAAATTCAATAGACCGGATATATCGAACGTTGCTTGTCATACGTTAGAAATTAATTACAATATAAAGGAAGATTGTTTAAAACTAATTAAAAATATAAAAAAAATACCAGGCAATTGAACATCTATGAAAGTATTTGAATCATTAAAAGCAAAAATAACGTTTACAGTGCAGACAAGGGTTCAATTCCATATACCGACTTGTATGACTTCCTAGAATAGAGCACAGAATAAATACAAGGCGGACATGTGTGCCGTTTTTTGAAGAGTCGTAAATGACCTAAGTTTAAATTATCTTAAAATTCAGTGTAAAGTATTTCACGATCTCTTCGTGTTAGTTTTACTGTGCCCCATGCTCAGCACTAATTCCTCCTACTGAGGACGATAACTTAGTTGTCGAAATACGTACTTAGGACACGAATAATATTGATGTGGTAAGGGGTTTTACATCTGTTTTTAAGCTTGTACTTAATCACAGTCTCAAACAACGTCATTGTGTGAGTAGTGGGGATAAACACAGGTTACAACCTGCAAACGGAAATTTCCAGTATTTTGTCTTCAGCATGCAAAGTTTCATTTTCCTGTGTACCGCCGTTGAGTAACGGCGTCATTTATCATGAGTTCGATTTCTGAAATGCTTAGTAATAAATTATCCGTGTGATAGAATTGCTAACGATTGTATGGATGCGAAGAATCTTCGCCAGTGGATTCGACACGCAAAACCTTGTCATATAGGCGAAATGAAGGTGTTTGACGAAAAGCGGCCAGGTCAATTATTATCAGTGACGTATGAGAAGAATCAAAGACAAGTGAATGCACTGATTTAAGAACATCACCGGATTATGTAAAAATAGTAAAAAAAAAACGAATTATTCGGCAATTAGGGATTAGTCAAGGAAATGAGCTCAGTGCATTGTTCAGAGGTTGAATTACATAAAAATTTGCACCAGGTGGATTCTGCAACAATTAAGGGATGACATGAAAGGACAAAGAAAAAACATTTGCCAAGAACTTAGCTACTATCGACTTGAAGGAGATGATTTTCTCATGAACATCATCACCGGAGACGAACGTTTGGTTCATCATTGTGACCCCGAAAACAAGCGCCAGTAAATGGAATATCGTCGTCTTGATTCTCCTTATGAAAATTGAAGGGAGTTCCATTAGCGCAAAAAATCATTCTCGCCATTTTCTGGGATGCAAACGGAGTTATTCATGCCAAATATCTGCCGAAGGACCAACGATTAAATTCAATAAAATATAACACTTTACGATAATTAAGGAATCATCTCCGTAGAGTAAGATCTGAAAGATCGAATTTTTTCTTGCACCACCACAACCCCAGACCGCATTTCAGCAACGAAATGATGAAGAGAGTTACTGATCTGAAATTCACGATTGTTTTGCACCCTCCATGATTTTGTACCTTTGTACCCCAGATTTCTGGTTGTTCCCACACATGAAGTAGGTATTGAAGGGTTAACATTTTTCATCAGATACTGAAGTTTGGACTACTGATCACAATTCGATCAACAGTAAATAAGAGTAAGTTTTTTCATAGACGGAATGAGGAAATCGATTCAGCGTTTGATGAAATGGTGCTTATGTGGGAAAATAATTATGTACATTCCACTCTCGTACATCATACTTGTTTTGAAAATGTTATAAATTGCGTAAACATGCATATTCCCATAGGTTTATTATTTAAATAATATAATTTTGGTTTTCTGTTACATTTGATTGTTTGCGTATGTTGCATTATTTAAATTAATATCATTTAAATTGGAATATATATTTTTTCAAAAAATAGTTATTAAAGCCACAAGATTTTTCATTGGTTTCCTTAAGTTAATCAAACATTAATCTAAGTATTTTCATTCGTTTAGCACAATACTTAATATCGATCAATCGATTGTTAAGTTCGCGCGTTTAATTAAGTACACTGCGCGACATAACATAAATGTAAGTTCATCGAATTAAGTGAGATGGTTCACTTTTTTCACCACAATTCGTTCCATTGATTCATCCAATAGTCCTCGTCGACTCTTTATCCGGTATTTCAGGTGCATGACAGAATGAAGTTGTCGCAAATGAGTACTTTAAAAGGGCATTGCTTCCGTTGGACAATAATTTACCACTCGAAATTCTCTCTCTAAAAAGGAAATAGCAATCAAGTTTAGCGACGGCGACCACTTCAATATCTACCCGGTCTCTGTTCTTTTGTTTGCTGAGCGATTAGATAGCACACCGTTCACTGTTGCCAGCAACGCCAGAGGGAATAAGGACAGGGACGGATTCAAGAAATTTAATATAAACATTTAATTATTGCTGATATTAGTAGATAAACTTTACTGAAGTTTATCTACTAATATCAGCAATAATTAAATGTTTACTTTATATCGTATATACAAATCAATTGCATTTTCGCGAAGTGATGTGAATGAAATAAATGCTTTCTACATATACGACGCTAATTATTCGAATTTTTTCATCAGTAAAAAAAAAATTCGAATAATTAGCGTCGTATATGTAGGAAGCATTTATTTCATTTATATCATATTTTTTTTAGTATTATGATCTTTTTTTACTTAAGTTCTTGAAGTGACGTGAGTAATATCGTCATAATAATCCTAATACATTTCCATTGGCTACGTTTTTAAATTATTAAGCACTTGCAAAGGATTTTTAATAGGTTCAGCAATCAGGTAGTATATCACTGAATTAAACGCTATTATCACTCCTGTTTTAGTCTCAAGGTCTTTCTAACAACTTTTCGGCACGGTAAGATCAGTCATATTGTTTTGTTAGCTACATTGGCTAAGCGCTTGTTGCAACTCAGTTACGTATCCAGCACTTTACCTAAATATTTTGCCTCATACAAGGGGTACCCAAAATAAACCAAATTTTTTTTTTTTAATTTATTTATTTAATTTTTAAACAAAAAGGCTTGAATCTCCTTCAATGTACTCTGCGTTGGTACTAATACAGTTGTCCCATCTTCTATTCAATTGCTCAAAACTTTTTTTCAATTCGTTTTCTGTGATGTACAACAGCGCCTCCTCACCTCAGTAACGTCAGCAAAACGATTGCCTTTCATGTTTCTTTTGATTCGGGGAAATAAAAAGAGTCACAATGACAACGTCGGGTTAATAGGGGGTAGCTGTGAGCAGAATCGTTATCGTGGTGTGAAAACCAGTCACCCGACTGCCACTGGACTGAACTCCAAGTCACTCCAGACATTTACTCAACTTCTTCAATGGTCTGTCATTGATCTTTCAGGATGATTTCGAAATTTTTTTTAACATTTTTAGCGATTCGGGCCGTGGAAGGCCAACCAAAGTCAGGTTTGTCATCAACTGACATTTCATCTCTTTTGAAATGGGAATCTACTAAAACACTTGAGTTTTCCAAATAACATAGGCCTTGTAGGCTGTCTTTAGCATTTCAAAAGTTTCTGTGCCAGCTTTTATGAACAAGAAGCAATTGTTTACGGCCACGCGCTGTTCACGAGAATCAGCCATTGCAAAAAGAACGAGCACACAAAACAACTGTGACTAAAAACTCACACAAACCGAACTGAACCTTTTTTAGCGACGACAATTGGCTTACTGAGTGAATGAATGGACAAGCCTCTAGGGCCCATCTCTTCCCAAATTATCCTACACATATGCGCATGTGTCTCCCACGTTTTATGATATAAATCGTAATAAATAGTAATGAATAATAATAATATGAATAGTAACAACAGTTGCATGTGTGTTAGTTGTGCAAAACAATTTTCTTATTTGTATAATTTGGGACGACATGTAAAAAATTTCATCCCAATGATAATGCCTAACCTATTGCTTTCATTGCCGTCCAAAGTGACTGAAATTCGAAATATAAATGCAATGAATGTAACATCTTTTTTTAACAATATTTACAAATTTAATCATAATAATAAGAAACAACACATAAAAAACTAGTAACAATAGCTAATAGAATGCGACGTAAGTATTTTGTGAAATGTGAATTACTAATGATGATGAAGAAGTATAGCAAGCGGCAAATAAGATGGCGAGCGTTGGGATTGGGCCATAGTCGTTTTTAAGTCATTTTTAAAAACGCGCATGCCTACTTACTCACTTGTTCGCAACCTTATGTAAAATCAAATAAAAAGTTGCCCACTATTTCTAATGCTGCGCGGACTTACTCCCACCGCTCGCCATCTTATTTAGCGCTTGCTATACATATATTTAGAATTTATGTTGGAGAAAAAATAAAATAAAAAAGTAACAGCTGTGTGGAAAAGTTTTATTATTATTATTAAATAGACAATAGATATGGAAATGATTAATGTGATTATTATTCATTACTATTTACTTGAGCATTAACATCATTAAACGTCGGAAATACGCACATGTGCAGGATAATTTGGGAAGAGTTGGGCCCTAGAGGCTTGTGTATGAATTGGTACACAAATATACGCTCCTAGTGGCAGAAAGCGGCACTACAAAAACTCCGCCCACCTCAACATCAGTTAGGTTTCTTTTGGGTACCCCCACGTATATTACTTTCAACTGCTGGTCAAATAGTCTAATGTTTCACAGACCATTTAGCTTCTTTATGTTGGCAAAAAGCTAACATATTTGTTTTGGGTAGTTTAACAGAAAATTTTTCCTTCCGGCACCATTATTCTACAGCCCGCAATGCATTTTGCATGATGATGCATTCTGCATGATGTTCGGCATCATTTCAGGATATTTTCACTTGGACACAATGATTATATTAGCGAATTTTAAATTTTTTGGTCATTTAACGTTTCCATGGTGATTGTTTTGCTTTCTTTTCAGACAGGGAATCTTTTGCTCTGTAGTTATAGCTAATCTTTAACAGGAATATGACTTTCAAATAAGAAGCTATCTTTATATAAAAAAAAATATTTTTACTATCGTTGCCTTTCAACTTTATAGGCTTAGACTTGTGAAACTCCAACGTTTTAACGCCTTTCAAAAAGTAGGATCTTTGAAAATTTATGGAACAGCGATGAGTCTGACGAGTCATTTCTTCAGTTTTGGGAATTAAAAAAACTCACAGGGCGAATATGGAGGGTAGACAATAATTTGTCATTCGACAAATTTAGCGATTACAGTTGCAGACATCTGACCATGGTGGAACAACATATTTTTTCTTGGAATATGGTGCAATAAATTAATATAATACTATCCTGTGATCGTTATTCTTTTTTCCAAATAATAGATATAGATTAGGCCGTGCAAATTCAAAAACATCGTAGCAATAACCTTTCAAGCAGATTTTCGCTTTCTTTGGTGTTCGTTTGTCAATAAAAGTCCATTGTTTCCACTGTTTTTTAGTTTATGTTTCTGTTTAGGTAAAAAGTCACTTGAATTGCACATATTCGAAATATGCCGCATTTCGTTTTCGGTCTCCTGATAGAAAATGCAGCGTCCATGAAGCCGATAACTTTTTTATATCCAAATATTCGTGCAATATATTGAATACACGTTCATTGGAGATGTTTACAAGCTGACCTATTTCGCGCGGCGATTGGCGATCTTTCAACATCATATCACGCACTTTGTTAAGCATGGATGATGCTGAGCGCCCTCAGCGTCATCCGCGCTGATTGACCACAGCGAAATGCAGCGAACCGCTTTCGGGGGGACAGAATCCCCGTAATACTGTTTTACTTTCTCTTCGGTTATTTAATGTATTTTTTTTCCATACAAAAAGTAGTGTTTTATCACGCGCGAAACTTGTTTTTCCCATATTCTACATAAACTACGAACTCATTCGCTTTCGAGGCATTTGATAACTATTTGACGTACCTATTTCAAATTTTGTATATAATTTTGTTAGTTAGCAAATATTAAAAATGTATTCATCTCGATCTCTGTCGCAAAATCACGGTACAGTCAAATGATTGATGTATGTTTCGCTTACACAGAGACGGCATAATGGAAATGTAGAGGTGTTGTACAATGGCACCTTTAATGCCCAATTTTCTTATGGTGTAGACTTCTCTCGAGGCGTCATTGCAGGGCAACTTTACTCGATTTTTTTATCCGATCATTGAAAATAATGTAGACGAGAATGAATTATATTTAACCAATACTGTATATAGGGTATAATTATCAACTTCTAAACTCATCATTGAATAAGTGTAATTCATAATATTTGACCCGGTTCATTATATTGTTATAAATAACTTTGTCAAAATGGATGCATTAACATAAGACATGTAATGCTATTTTTAAATATAAAAAAAATCATTGTGTAAGCCATACAAGAGGCAGATCTGGACCAGTAAAATCTAAAACAACAAGAATATCAGTAACAAGAAACAAGAAAACAAGGGAAGAAAGAGAAATAAAATACTACGGGAAAAGGAGTACTACGTAGACAATTTTCAGCGTAAAAATTTCAAGATAAAACAGGCATCTGAAACTATTCCATGATAAATAAAAATATACAGGGGTGGAAATATTAAATAACTATGAAAATAAGAGAAAACAAAAATAAATTATTTGAAGTAGGAACCGAATTCTTAGAAGAAAGGAACGCTGCGTATAAAAGCGGAAAAGCACAACAAAATAGGGATTCACCTATATACTTTCGAATTGATCAGTTTAACTTTGACGCTTATTGAATTCAAAAATCTTAATTAGAATATAGTGTATAATATAAAAATTTAAGCCTATTGGCATTAAATTTAAGTTAGAATAAATAAATAATAATTAATATCTTATCTTTATTATTCTCATTATTATTATAAAAGTTTAATAATATACCAGGAGGGGTTCAAAAACTTTGTGCGCACAATTTAACTTTGAGTAAGTAAAATTTTATGCACGATAAAAATTGGAGCATCCAGAGTTAGTTAAATTAGAAAGTGTATGTGGATATTATTCTAAATATTAAATTAGTCATAAATACACGATTAAAGTGTATCTTAGGCCAGATATCCGAGTTTGATGAAGAGGAAGTAGTGTTCTCTGAATGTTTTCGAAATATATGTGCCATTTAAAATTTAAAATTAAAAACGTTCAGCGATAGGTGCGTGAATAAGAAAATACTTATACAGTGTAAAGATAGGCATCATATTCTGTAGGGACTCGTTTCCCACTTAAATAGGCGCTGAATAGCACACTCGTTTTATAGAAAGTTATCAGCAGAGACCAGGGATCCACATTTCAGTCTGAGATAGACTTGGAGCACTAATTTCAGCATTTGCAGGGAAAATACCACCTTTTGCGAGTGAAATCCTCAAAAGACTTTGCTTGCGAGATTAATTTCGAATCAAAATCAGAACTCAAATAATATCCGTGTGTGATTCACAAAAGAATATTTGTATACTAAAGTTACATTGATAGTTTAAGATAAAGGCTAAGAATGAAATATTTTGAGATACAACAAAAATGAGATGTGAAAATATAAACAAACAATAAAATACTTTTAAACAGTTACTTCTTGTTGTATTATTTCTTTGCATTTGCTTTAGACGCTAGGCCTAGTTGTGTAGAACCCAAAAAGATAGCTCTGAGATACCCAAATAATATGCAGAGTCTCAACAAAATTATGCTTGTGTAACTGCACACACAAACATTCATTTAAATAAAAAAAAATCAAAAGCAAAGTTCACAGCAATATGTTGAACTTTTATGAACTTTTGACATGTGTTTGTGTTTGAAGTTCGCTCTCACAGTTTGTTCGCACATTTTAGTTATATTCTGTATAAATACTTATCTCAAACTCTACTTTTTTATTTTTAACAATTTATAGACCTGTTCTAACATAGGGTTGCGAATTCTCGGTGCTAACAGGGCGACAAAAAAGTAGGTTTCAGGCGGTTGAGATCAAGTACCTCAAAAGTATGCAAGGAGAGACAGAGGCAGATTAAGACACATGCCGAAATTTCATCGAAAATATAAGGCTTTAGGATTTTGCCGAGAAAAGTGTTTCGTCATAAAACGAAATATTTTATATTGTATATATTCATATATTTTAGATATTAGTAAATTTAGTATAACAGAACTAAAGAATGGCATTCAAAACTTTAGAAATATTCAACGTCCATTTTCAAGGTTAAACCACTATATACAACGTATTTTTATTGACTTATTCAAAATTGTAATATTTTCCTTAGATTTAAAGAATTTACATTTACTAATCTCTATTACCTGCTTTATACATTTAGAACATTTCTTTATTGCCTAGGGTAATTAGTGAATAATTTCAATAGACCTTTCAATACCTGCTATTATTAATTATATTAATATACATAATAGGCTCAAGATATCCAAATATGCATGTATCATCAAAATCTATTATAGATGAACCGATCAGATAGAAGTACATTAAGAAGATTCATGACATCCTATTAATACGTAATTAGGAATTCTATTTTATTTTTATATTTATTTATTAGTAAGATCTTTAAGACTGTGGGAAGCATTGGGTATTGTTTGCATGTAGATACAATTTCTAAGAAGTAATAATGTAGGTAAATTTCACAACAATGACGTAAAACACATATACACATTTTAGTTATGTTAAGGTAATGGTAGTGATATATTTTATATATATTTATAACACAACAGTCATAGATATAGAACATAATCATTCATACAAAATAGAGTACAACATACATTCTACAACAATCATTCAACAATAAAACAGTAAAGAATTAAGTTGAAGTTAACATTAAGTGCTACATTGTGAGAATTAGCTTATGAAATTAGGTTAAGTGTTTTTGTAAAATAAATAAAACATTTAGAAAATACACCAATTTTTTCAATAGAACTACCACCAACCAAAAGAAATAACCAGCTTATACGGAAGTTGCGCCCCGTGAGCGGTGGGTCAAATACAAAGCATACATGGTCTTTCGAGAATCGAGTACAACGCAGCATTTGGTACTTTGAGCCATATATAACGGTCCTTCAAACCAGGAGGCACAAACAAAAAGAGTCGCTGAAAGAGGTGGGCATCTCAACGAAAATTTAAGGTAGGAATAACAGGAAAGTGAACGTGATGTTAAAAGACGCTTGTTTTGCTTATGAAATTCATGCCATTTGCGGCATACACTTTAGTTTTCTAGTCGAAATCTTTTGCTTGAATTTTTTTGGTCTAGTCAGTAAACCAGAATGATGCCACTGCATGGACTGATCTTTAGTTTCAGGTATAGCATAAAAAACTAGTTTCATTCCCTGCCATTATTTAAGAAAGAAAGTCATTTCCTTCATTTGAGTTGTGCTCTTAGAAGCTGAAGGCAGAGGCAATGCGTTTCTGTTTGTATTCGTCTGTGAGCATGGGAAACCAACCTTACACAAATTTTACCATACTTCAGATGAATTTTGACAACTTCATGGATAATAGAGACACGTTTAGAACAACAACAACGACGTACAGATGACTCATCCATTATATCGCCGTACACGTCTTTGATTTGCAAAAATTTCAATTGGCTGCATATTTTTACGGTCCAAATAATGCATTATAGTAATCACTACAATTTTTTTGACATTTAAATCGCTCACCGAGACTGACTGTCAGAATGCGATACAAATTTGTACGCAATTAACAGGCGACTGACTGAAGCTAGTTAACGATGAGCCAGATACCAGGCGCCATACAAATGACATGTAGGCGCAAATGGGTATTATTTTCCGGACAACCCTCGTATATGTGAACAAAATGGGTGATCAAAAAATAAAAGGCTACTAAAGACAATGCTGTTTGCTAGATTCACAAATAAAATTGTGTAGTAATATTTAATTCTTTCTTCTGTAATTATTAAACTTATTTTTAAATATATTTTCGAAAAAACGGTACTGTAAATATTCTTTCAATTAAATAAAGAAAATTCAATTATATATATTTTTTCTATTACTAAATATATTTCTCTTAGATGGAAGTGAAATACTATAGAAATACTTCTACATTTCTTCTCTTAAAGTGGAGGATTTACTACATTTTAGAATGTTAAGGAGTATCGTGTCGTACAAAAAGGTAACGGTATATTTATTTGAGCTACAAAATTGGTTCTTTTTCAATTAAGGCACTCCTCCGAGCAGGACAAAGGAGCAAAAGATGTTGTGTAATAGTTTTGTTCACGTCAAAGAGAATGTTTTCGTACACAATTGTACCGTCCTCAATGACTTTTAGTAACAGTACTTTTTAATTTACTAATCAACACTACAAATAATAGCGTAAGGCTCCAGATCCAGGGAAGACAAAAAGAGTATTTAGAAGAGCTAAAAACGATTTTTTTTTAATTTTGAGACGCATAGATTTGTTATTACACGGTTTCTTAGATTTTTGTTCGATTAAGTGGATATACACTCGTAGACAAAAATTCTCGACACCGAAGTAAATGTCGGTTAGTACAAGAAAAATTTACTTTTCTTTAAGAAGACATGAAAGATTATCTATAAAGTAAGAATGAGAAATAAAACAAGGTACTTAACATTTTATTCCATAAGAACAAGTCGCTAAACAGTAAATTGTGCAAAATTAACAAATTGCTCTTATTGACTAGGTTTTACATCTACGTTTTCACACAATTTAACCGATTAATAGTGCGCCCTACCTCCAGGAACTCTAATGACTTTTGCCATACGGAGTATTAAACTTTGAATGCAGTTGACGACCTCTTCTTGTGGAATGTTTTCCCATTCCTCATGAAGAGCTATTCGAAGATCCCGCATGGTTACCAGCATGGGTTGTCGGTATCGAATACGTCCCACGCGGTGAGAGGTTGCGCGTTATCGTGCATTAGAGTAAAGTTCTCATCTAAGAATGGAGCAAATTGTACGATGTGATCAGCTAAACACTTGTTGATGTACCTAACAGACCCTGGTACGATTGTCAATGAGAACAAGCTCAGTTTTCGCGTACAGTGAAATGTCAGCCCAAACTATTACACCGCCTTCCCTAAATGCCATTCCTGGAGGTATATAACACGCTGAAATTCGTTCATCAGGCTTTCTCCACACACGTTCTCGTCTATCTGGCGAACGCATACAAAAATGAGACTCATCCTTGAACAATACTGGGCTCTATTGATCCATCGTCCAATGAACAAATCGTATGCAGTACTGTAAATGTCTTCGACTTGGTGAGTGTAGATAACACCATAAAACGATCTTCTCGTCGATTTGTTGTGCGTGATCTGCTTGATCCTGGCCTTCTTGTGTATTCCCCAGCTTGGCGATGTCGTAGTATTGCATCTTGGACGGCGCTCCTGGGAATATTCGAGACAGCAGCGATGTATCGAATACTGCGTCCATCTTCGTTCAAAGCTACTGCTCGGGCTACATTTTCTGCTTGCATTTTGTCAAACAATAAGTGTCAATACCGGCGGTTGAAATGACCTTTCAACACAACAGATAAAAGCTGAATAAAGAGTACACTAAGATTTTTTGTGTTGGTTTGGAATTTTGGGTTCGTCATTTTTTTTGTTTTTCATTTGGCTGTTTTGATGAATTAAATATTTCGTATGTTCTTTAATTTCCAATTCTTATTTCATATCTTGTGAAAAAAAAACAATAAAAAAGGAATTTTAATTATGGTATTTCGGTATTTTTTTGCTTTCCTTTACTAAATATTGTTTTTGTGTTTATTATATTTTAAATTGTGTATATAAACATTCAACTTCAACTTCACTTCAAAAGTATTACTAGGAAATATGAAAGGATTACTAAGAGAATTAGTCGAAACAATTAGAACCAATACAAATGCGTCTTCTCCATTTCAATTTTTAACAAAGCTACAAATTTAATTTTGAGTGCAAAAAATGAATGGAATTATTTTTAGAGTAAGGAAGGGTTATGTATTCGTACTGTTTTATTCATTATACAGGGTGGTCCTTAAGTTCGTCGAGAAATTTCAGGGTGCGATTGCTTGGGTTATCTCGAGAGAAATAGTTCCTATAAACATTTGTCCTAAAGATTTCCGTTGTAGAGAGACAGGCTGTTTGATTTTTCCAAAAAAAAAAATTTATTTCAAAAATATAAGAAACGGTTACAATAAACCCTAAAGCTACTGTTGAAAATGACCACCAAGAGCTAATATGCAGGCTTCTATCCTCCTATTCAATTGCATACTCACACGCTGAAGAAGTCCGGGAGTGTTTCGAATTGTTTCGCATCCAACAATTATGCGATTTCTTAGGTCATCTAGATCTTGAATTGGCGAAGTATAAACAAGTGATTTTAAATGTCCCCACAGAAAGAAGTCTACAGGGTTCAAATCAGGTGACCTTGGAGGCCACGGCTGATTCGGAACTTCCACTCCTCGACCTATCCATCTATTCTGATATGTCCTATTTAAAAATTGCCTAGCTTGTAAACTAAAGTGTGCTGGAGCGCCGTCATGCATAAACCAAAGTTCATTTCGGATCAAAAGTGGAATATCTTCTAAAAGGCCAGGCAACTCGTTTTCAAGAAATAGCCGATATGATGCACCATTAAGTCGTATAGGAAGGAAAAAGGGACCAATTAAATAATTATTAATTATCCCCGCCCATACATTTAAGAAAAATTGCTCTTGAAAGTGCATCTCCCTTATGGCATGCGGATTTTCATCTGACCATAAATGGTTGTTGTGGAAATTCCTAATACCATTTCTGGAGAAGTTCGCCTCGTCAGTAAATAGAATGTAGGTTAGAAATTGTGCATTTTGGGCAATTTTTTGTCGGAACCAATCACAAAGGACTAAGCGTTGCGGAAAGTCACGCGGAAGAAGAGCCTGTACTCTCTGAATATGGAAAGGATATAATTGTTGATCATGTAATATCCTTAAGATTAGGCGCGGCTCGCGATGACGTATTTTGGTTTGCAGTACAATGATACGAGTGCCTCGTGTGTTTTCGATGTTTACTAAGCACACGTTACAGTTAGTACACGAGAATACACGAAGCACTCGGATCATTGTACTGCAAACCAAAATACGTTTTCACGAGCCGCGCCTGCCATCAAACCATCTTAAGTTAAGATGGTTTGATGGCTTGCGTTTACCGTTATACCAATCTTTCTTGTACTGGTTTCTGGATGTTCCTCGATCATCTGCAGAACAGCTTCCTCTAAATCGGGTGTTCTTTTAGTTTGAGGTCTTCCCGGAGTATTTTTGTTTCTCTCAAATGTACCAGTTTCTGCTAGACGACGGTGAATATTACTGAAGGTTTCCGCACAAGGTACAAGTCGTCGAGGATATTTTTGTTGGTAAATACGCCTTGCTTCATAACTATTTCCATTAGCTAGACCGTACACAAAATGCATATCTGCCATTTTAGCATTTGTATAATTCACCATAATTACAAAAAAAGATTTGTAGGTACGAACTTTCAAATTAATTATTGTTTGACAATACTTATGACAGTTACGTAAGTACAAATAAATGCTGTAAACATGACAACCAACACAACAGTACCCTAAATCGATTTCTAAATTTTTGAAATAAAAATTTTTTAGGTGAAAAATTAATCAGCCTGTATCTCTACAACGGAAAACTTTAGGACAAATGTTTATAGGAACTATTTCTCTCGAGATTACCCAAGGAATCGCACCCTAAAATTTCTCGAAGCAATTAAGGGCCACCTGTATATTGAACTAAATTTTTGGGTAGTATGTAAGAGGTAAGCTCCACATGTTCTTGGCCTGATATTAGTATACATTTTTAAACGTAATCAAAGTGTATTGTGTCATCGTTGCAAATACGTTAAGGCTACGCTATAAATAGTCAGGTTCTACAAGTAATCAAACTGCAATCAGGTAACGTCACCAGTGCATGAAAATGTCTCAATTAACAAAACTTGAATACCGGGCGGTCTTTAAATTTTTAACGAAGGAGTGAAATACGCTTAATCAAACTGAACAATGTTTAGGCGGCGTTTCGGGTGATTTATCTCCTTAAGCTATCTTAACTATTTTCGATTGAATAATTTTTGTTTTGAGATTATTATTAGTTTTTCCTTAAATTTATAGCATTTGATTGTGCCCTCTAACTTTTTTCTCCTGTGTGATTTCTTATATTTATCTTTTTGCCAAACTATATTTAAAATAGAAATAAAACTACGGTTCGAATCTACACTTTTTAATATTTAATCGTAACACGATAATTGTTTCGCCAGCACAGTGTCCTCCTTCGGTACGTACAGCTAAAGAGTACGTTACAAACTAAATTAAAAAAAAAATATATATATATATATATATATATATATATATATATAATAACTTCGTGACCTTGGTATGATATGGTAAACCTAATCAGTAGGCGATTAAAGGTCTGTATATTACTTCAAAATATATGTATTTAAAAAACTCTACATGTTTCGGCTGTATACGCCTTTATCAAGATATCTCTTGATAAAGGCGTATACAGCCGAAACATGTAGAGTTTTTTAAATACATATATTTTGAAGTAATATACAGACCTTTAATCGCCTACTGATTAGGTTTACCATATATATATATATATATATATATATATATATATATATATATATATATATATATATATATATATATATAAAATCAACAAGGTTGGTATTATTTTACAACGTTTTTAAAGGAATCTATGAATTTACACAAGAATTGTCGGTAGTGAGAAAATGTGGTTCATCTGGTCGGCCGTAACTGTTATATTATAGGGTACTAAACATGTTTACGCATAAAATTTGTTTAATAAACTACATATACATTTGTATTATCGTCTAAACAGATTTTAAGTGAATAAATTTAACAAAGGTGAGTTATTTAAATCTAATTGGTTATTAAGTAAAATTTGTGTGTTTTAATTTATTGATTTCTAAACTTTCCAGTAACTTTAATTTATTGCTTTTATTTTCTAAATGCAGAATTTGATCATCTTTATTGAAAGTGGGGTCTTCTTCTAATAGATGATTCGCAAAAGTGGAATATTCACGTTCTAACTACCGACAATACTTGTGTAAATTCATAGATTTCTTTAAAAACGTTTAGTTTGTAACGTACTTTTTAGCTGTAAGTACCTGAGGAAGCAACTGTGCTGGCGAAACAATTGTCGTGTAACGATTAAATATTAAAAAGTGAAAATTTGAACCGTAGTTTTATTTCTATTTTAAATTATGGATCTTCATCAAGTAAAAGCCGAATCAATTCAGTCAAACTATATTTCTTTTTTTCAATTCGTGTTATGTTTTATATGTTTATACCGGGATCAATTTGAAAGTTACTTCATTGTATTGATTTAATCGTTTATAGATCCCATTTATCGCGGCCTACGTGTGTTTGTGTACTTTGTCAGTCACCAGGATGCGCCTCCTCGGTGTGAAGGAACTGTCCTTGTCTTATTCCTTTTCCTTTGTTTTTTACCTTCAACTTATTTAGAAAACAATACAGAATGAATACTACTTGTAACATAGGTGATTGTGATGTAAGTACTGAGAATGGGATTTCTTGCGATCTGTGTAAAAACTTCGCTCACACAACCTGTAGTAATTTATCTAGGATTGAAGTTCAATGCCTAAAGGCAAAAAATCAAAAGTTAACGTACTACTGTAACTCATGTTCTGATTTTAATCAACAACTTAATAAGATGCATAAACTCATGTCAACAGTTAGAATCCTACAGAATGAACTCTAGGAACTTTAATCTCAGCGCTCGTTAAGACTTGAGGTCTCTGTTGAGAATAGAGTTGACCCTTTTGATATGGAAAGGATTATTCAGCAAGTGACAGAGCGAGAGAGACGAAAAAACAATCTAGTCATCTTCAATGTCACTGAATTTGAAAATACCAACAAGGTGGATCAAATTGCGATAGCCACGGTTTCGGTAAACAAAATCCTGAAAGACTGTATCCATAGATTATGTTACTCCGATAAGACCTGGTAGATTTGATCCCACCAAACAGCACCGCAAGAGGCCTATTAAGATTTCTTTCCCTTGTCACAACGACGTCATCACTGCACTGCGTGGAAGTGCTAAATTGAAAAACTCACGGAAATATAAGCCTGTATTTGTAGCAAGAGATAGAACTTTCTTTCAAAATTCTTTATATAAGGATCTTCAAAGACAACTGGATAAACGGCTGGCGGCAGGGGAGACTCGATTAGCAATTAGGTACTTTCATGATGTTCCCAAAATCGTTAAAAAGGTTCATTCGGAAAACTAGATAAATCCAGCAGCTATGCTCCGTCTCTTCATTTGCGCTACCAAAATGTTAAGAGGGCTTCGATCGAAAGTAAATGATGTTTATTGCTCAAGCTGCTGTGCTGACCCTGACGTTATTTTGCTAACTGAAACATGGCCTTCTGCAGATATCCACGACTCTGAAGTATTTGACAATCGATACTCGGTGTGCAGGAAAGATCGTGATCATGTGGCTTTGGGTAGGCGGAAGGGTAGTGTAAGGTAGTGCTTTTTGCTGCTTTGGAGAATATATATTCTACTCTTTGGGATACATCGGATTTGGCTAATTTAGTACCTCTCATAGATTTATTAATATGTAAATGTATCTTTTCAAGATACATAATTTATGTTCCACCAGATGTTTGCATTGAGGAATATGATTTATTTTGTGATGCCTTGTGTTTTAAACTTCTAGATAAGGACGTTATAATTATCGGTGATTTTAACTGTAATAAATTTAATACATAATACAAAATATTATGAATACATTACATTTGCGTCAATACAATCACATCCTACATCAGAATGGTAGATTGTTAGACCTTGTTTCAGTAATCTTAATTGTCCTATACACGTTATACATGATGATATGCCACTTATGTCTGAAGACGGACGTCATTAGGGTTTGAGAATTGATTTAGATATAGGCAATATATTGTAAAAACTAAAAATTTCCCTCGTAATCTAAACAAAAATTATAATTTTCGTAAAGCTAATTTGGTAGAGTTGTACGATGAAATGGCTTGTATTGATTGGTCACATCTAAAAACATGTACAAACGTTAATGTAGCGACAGAAAGTTTCTATTTTTTCTGTGGTTGACAGATACGTATCAGAAACATCTTGTTCCTCCCGCAGGTTTCCCACTTGGTATAATCGAGAGGTAACATGGATGGTAAAACAGAATGAATATTACTACCGTCAATGGAAACGTACAGGCTCCACTAACAATAAGCAAGAATTTATTACGTTGCGCGGCTTGATCAAAACTGAAGTCTGTCGTGCTTATAACCAGTACATATCTGATGTTGAAACAAATATAGTGAATGATCCATCACAGGATTGGCGAAGCTAAGTTAAATCAACATACTGACGTTGAAGTAATTAAGTTTCTCAGTGTACAAAATCTTATTAGAGCACAATGTATCACTCTAGAAACTAAAAGGCGGGTTTGAGTGAATTTTAGATCTTAACTATATGTTGATATACGATTTTAGTATTAAATTAAAATTAAATTAGTCAAAGGTTGGTTTTTACCCAGTTTTATATTTTATTTGCCATACGGTGTACTAATAAAAAGGTAAAGTTACTGATATCACGTTGGTACGTTCCATGCGAGGGAAAAGGTCGCTTTTATTAAATTTTATCTAAAATTAACTATTATGACATGACACCTACGTACCGCGGTGAGTGGATCTATGTGATTTATATGAATTACCACCAGTCAATGTAAAGCCATTAGAGAGATTTATCGGTGAGTTTTGATTGTTAGAAATTCTAGCACTTTTCCTATATATGTACATATACCACTTTTTCTTTGATAAAACGTCCTTGTTGGCAAACCCCTATTGATAGCTAGGCCAGCTAAGCGATTCAATACACTTTCTAAAGAGCTTTAGTAAGATTCGTCAATTGATGATTAATCTAAATTCTTGAGATGGGTACACATAGCGATGCGCATATGGTGCATTTTATAAAAATAATCGATGGGGAGAATGGAATTGTATTATAGTTAATCGATTGCTTTTCTCAATTTGGTACCGAAATTGCTAATGGAAATGAAAATTATTTTTTTCTATTTTGCGTTCGAAATGAACTCATTATGAAACGCCAACATTGAAAAATGAAAAAAATATCATTGCTGTCATTTGATTTTAAGAATTTATGTACATTTGACAGATATGATATATGTCCGTATTTTACACAAACAACGTATGTTGTATACAATTGACAACAACATATATATATTTCTATGTCACTCATGTTTATATTTTTAAATGAAATATCAAGTAATGTTAACGAAAATTAATAAATAATATGTAATATAATATACTTCGCGGATAGCAAGATTTAAATTTGAAAATGTCAAGTATCAATGTGGCCAACTGCATGCTTTATTTAAAAATTAAACTCTGAACTTTCAAATTAAATCATTCCAATTTAAGCAATTTATTAATGTAAAAAACGCAAAATAGAAAAAATAGTATTTTTGATTGGCGTTTGGAATATTGTGAACGGTTGATGCAAATTTGTGATAATGGCCGTCTATTTCTCTTCAACATTTTGTTTTCTGACGAAGCTACTTTCACATTGAATGGCACTGTGAATAGACAAAATTGCCGATTTTGGTCGACTGATAATTCTCATTGGATCCAAGAGACACATACCCAATACCCGCAAAAACTAAATGTATGGGCAGGGATTATCGGCGATCGCATTGTGTGACTGTTTTTCTTTTATGTAAACTTGACTGGGGAAACATACTTGAATTTTTTGAGGAATGAATTGATACCCGTTTTAGGAGTTATTTTTCCAAATAATGAGGATCCACATTTGCCATATCGTAGAATTGATATCAACAGGATGGTGCTCCTCCGCACTATACGCTACCAGTAAAGCAGTACCTCAATAATGCATTTCTTAACAGATGGATTGGAAGAACAGGGACAATTGAACGGCTAGCTAGATCGCCAGATTTAATCCCGTTGGACTTCTTCTTGTGGGGTTACTTAAAATCAAAAGTCTATGCGACACAACCGGAAAATTTGGACGTTTTACAACAACGCATCATCTACGAAACCAGACTAATCACTCCCGAAATATTACAGAATGTGCGAAATGGAATTTATCATCGCTTAGGATTTTGTCAACAAAATGAAGGAAAACATTTTGAGCATTTGTTATAAATGTGATACTGAAAATGTCAAAAATAAAACTTAGAATTAGAACACAATTTACTCAAAAATTTGTACATTTGTAACAAACCAAAATTTTTAAATCATGGAATAAGAATTGTAAAAGCTTTCAAAACCCATTAAAAAAAAATGGGGTTGACATTTAAAAAAAATATCAATAACGTCATAACTTATTCAAGTTCGACGAAAAAAACAAAATGGTAGCATCTAAATATAGCTAATAAAAAACATTAATCGACATATCTTTGCATTTTGTCAAATAATGCACAATAACGTTACTACGGGCTTGTGTCCATACTTTATGGACGCACTGTATATCTATGAATAATAATTTAAACGAAATTATCGACCGTATATTGAATCAAATAAATTAAAAGCGGGCAAGCGGTCTGTCATTTAAAAAACTCATTTATTAAGTATCCCTATATTTCGCAACAACTTTGTTGCTTCTTCCGGAGATAAAAATGTATAGTTGACAAAATAATAAAATTGACGTCCAAGGACAATAAAACTGATTAGATTTAAAAAAAAAAATCTAATCATTTTTATTGTCCTTGTACGTCAATTTTATTATTTTGTCAACTCTACATTGTGTTTTCTTAGTCTCGATCTTTCCATTTTTAGATCTTTCGAGAAGGCGCCAGAGGCGTGATACGTGACGTATAGTTGGATGAGTCATCACAATATACACCGTCCAGGGAACAGGCAAGAGTCGTTTGAATGATTGGAGCGCCGGTACCGAGTTTACAGATGAATCACAATCCAATCATGGCATAGGAGCAGGTGTCTGTGAAATGTGCCCTAGAAGGAAGAGATCACTAAGTCTGGTGAAATGTATGACGGTTTTCCAGGCATAATTATTTGCACCGAGGTAATTCGGAAAACCGGCTGTGCAAAAAATAATGGTTGTCAGGCGACTATTAAGGCTTCTTAGTTTGTAAGGTACTCTAGTAAGTACTTGAAGCCAGTGTTAGCGAAATAATTGTCATTTTACGAACAAATATTAATAAAGTGAAGATTTTAACTATTAGTTTTATTGCTATTTTAGTCTATTAAGGCTATTATAAACCCAATTAACAGGTCGAAACTAATGAAACATTGCAAGCAAGTCCTCAACAGACTGGTACAAGACAATACTGTATTACTGATATGGGTGCCAGGTCATGAGGAGGTTAAATACAATGAGATAACTGATGAACTGACTAAAGAAGAATCAAAGGGAAATTTTATAGGACCAGAACCTGTATGTGGAATCGGTAAATATTCTGCTAGAAAGGAGATCTGGTTATGGTTAGAAATAAAACATAAAAAGGAATGGACACTAAGACACTACTAGGAGAGCTGGATGCTAGGTTTTTAGCCAACCTAATTAGAAGTAACATAAAACGTAACATAAAGTAACATAACTGTTTGTCTACTATGCCACTAATGCATTGACTATTCTTTTTTACCATTACACATAGAGAATGTCTGTGTAATGATAAAAAAGAATCCGCTATATATACTCGTATTTTATATTCAGACTTTGACAAGAAATTTTCATTAGGTTGAATTAGCTTTTCACTATATTTGAATATAAAATAAACTACAAAGATACGACTGTATATTTAAATTTATATATTTCTTACATAATATTTTATTAGTGCTTTTACACGATTGCTAATTAACTAAAAAGTCAAAAGCTGATGAGCAAACAAAACCGAAATACAAATTAAAACGTATCAATTTCGTAATTACATCGATTAAATTATTTATACCTCCGTAATAAAACACATTTTGTTTGCCGCAATTAAAATTAAAACTTAACGATCGGGGTTTTAAAGCGACATCGGTAGCCAACGCGATTTACATTAAAGACTGATATTTAAAGAGTAGAAAGAGAAAAATAAGATGAGATTTAAATCCATAAAAGATGTAACACGGGACGCACAACAATTTATTTATATTTTAATCTTGTTTTACGGTTACCATTTTAAGATCCGTTATAACTTTATAACAACCATAAAAAATAATTAAAAAGCGAAAATGCGAACGGTTAATACCACAAGATGTATCTGTATTTTTTACGATTTTTTTCCATAAAAGGTGTATGCTAAAAAAGGAAAAGAAAAAAGCATAAAAGGAGGGAATACGAGGGCGAAGAGCGGGAATGACATTTACTAATATCCGAAGTTCTTCCTTGACGACGAAAATTAAGAAAATTCGGTTAGGATAATGAAGATGGGAGACGTTTCTAGTTTCGTGTTTGATGACTGCAAAGTAGTCAAAGAAAATGGAAATTTCAGGCGTCGTAGTGAATTATTGCGTCGTTGGATATCTGAGTGTTTAGCATTTATTTGTGGGGATGCCAGGACGTAGTAATCATTGATAGGTTTGGAAGAAGATAAGAGAAATACATGATGAGAGTATTATGTTCAATTGATTTGTATTCATTAAGTCGTCAGTAGTATCTTGTTTTGTTTACTTTTAGATATTGCGTTATTTTTCTGAATTTAAATACATATCGAAATATATTTCAGTATATTTAATTTTTTTTATCTGGGAAAGAATTTAGTTTACTTCAAGATAGTTTAATGTATGTAAGAAAGAAATACGTGTATTAGTGTAACCATTAACTCGTAGCCAGATGACCCAATACACCACTTCACCAAAAAGCTAACCATTGTCGATACTTCATAAACCCGCATTGATCAAGTCGCAAGACAGAAACGCAGGCGTCTGTGGTTGAAGTGAACGCGGGTAAATACGCAATGTATGTCTATGTGTACAAATATGTTTTATGCATATTCGTAACGATGCTTAATTTGTGCTCACGCGTCGATATGTTTTTTTGGTATATTGGGCCATCTGGCTACGAATTAATGAACAACAATAATATACGTATTTCTTTCTTCTTCTGTAATAGCTAGGCTATTCAAGGAGAAACCGCTTTTATTGGCGTAGTCTCTTTTATCCGTCAACTGTCATGCGATTATCTGGCCATTTGATAAGACAAAATTTACTACTTGACCAAAAAGCGAACCGTTGTCGTTACTTACATAAACCAGCATTGACGAAGTCGTAAGACAGAAACGCATGCGTCTGTGGTTAAAGTGAACGCTGATAAATGCGCAGTGGATGTCCATGTGTACTGATACAGATATGTTTTATGCATATTTGTATCATTTGTACAATGCTTGATGCGTGATCCCGGTCGATATGCTAATTTTGTTAAATTCTTAGGTCGTTCAAAATAATATAAATTTTATTGACACCTCTGGAGTTGATGGGCCTGGTTGCCCATCATTTTCAAATTGTGCAACCCAACGATAAAATATAGCTTCTCAGGGAGCATATCTACCCAAAGTTTGTAGCATGTCAATCAAAATGTTAGGTATGTTGAGACTTTTAAAAATAAATATTGGATGCACCACAAATTGCGATTTTATGTATTTTAGAATTTCAAAGCAAGTGTTCTAAACAAATTCCACTTATCTCATATAATGTTAAGTTTTTCTGAAATATGGTACTAGAATCAAGACTCATTTTTCGCGAAATCAGTCTCATGTATTGTCATTTCTGAAATTTTATAACGAAATGAAATTTTCAGAAATGACAATATATAGGAATGATTTGGCGAAAAATGGGACTTGATTCTAGTACCAACTTTCGGAAAAACTTAAAATCATATAAGATTGCAAATGAAACAGATATGCATTACACATACATGTATCTGTACACATGGACATACACCTTGTATTTTCCAACATTTACTTCTGCCAAAAACATGTGTTTCTGTTACAACAATAGACTTCTTCAGTTTTTCGAGTAAAGTTTGATGGAATGCCTTATAGGTATAGCAAATCTCGTCTTATCAGGTGGCATCAGATAATCTGGTGACATCTGACGGACAAAAGATACTATGCCGAAAGTAGCGATTTGCAACAAATGCGTAATGCGTGCTTAACGTATTGATGTACTTAAATTTCTTTGGTATATTTGCTGCCATCAGACATCGTGTTAATGGACTTACACCTATGTATGTACTTTTTTCCCTTCTGTAGCGGTATAGCTGGACGAGAGAAAAGTCGAAATTACTTTTACTCATGGGTACGTTAATTAATCTATACACCATAGATTGGTATGCTGATAATTTTTGTGTTATAGGATGAAGTGAATTAGCGTGTATTGTGGTGTCTGTATGTGTTGGTTTATGGTATATAGGGAACTCGTGTTTATTAGTTTTGTGTGTTATGGTTAAGTCTAGAAAAGTAATGCTTTTATTTATTTCTGCTTCTATTGTAAATCTTATTTTGGGGTGAACAGTGTTGATACAGTTATGTAAAGTTTTTAATTGTCTATTTGAACCATTAAAGCAAATTAATATGTCGTCAACATACCTAAACCAATAGACACAATTACTAAACAAGGGATGTGTACTTATTTTAATTTCTAAATTGTTTATGAAAATTTCGGCTAATAAGGATCTTAGCGGGCCCCCTATTGCTAGGCCTTCTGTTTGTTTATAAAATTTCTTTTTAAATTGAAAATAATTTTTTGCCAGGCACGTTTCTAAAAGCTGTAAAATTTCAGTCTTTGTGACAATGGTGTTATTACGTTCTACTTGAAAACTGATTAAATCTATTATTTCCTGGTGTGGGATGCTAGTGAACAGATTCGAGACATCAAAAGCAATGAGTTTACATTTGTTTGGTACTTCCAAGTTTGAAAAGTTGTTAATTAATTCATGGGAATTCTTAACGGAGAACTTAGATTTGAATTTAGTATGTGTAATAATTAATTCAGTTTCGACACATTTCTACAACGTGATTTTACGTACGATACTACTGGTCGTATGGGCTTATTGTCCCAAAATTAAAAATTCCCCAAAATTAAAAAAACAATATAACTAATTCCTACAATTCAATCAAAAAATTTCAGAAAAAATTGATACTTTCAATAAAAAACTTAATAATGAACATATATAATTTAAAACAGACAATACTATACAGAATATTATTAAAGCACCAAAAATAACTAAACGAAGATAAAATAGATAAAGAATCAAACGCTGGTGTATATGTTAACATGTGAAGATTGTATTAAGGTATATATAGGATAAACGGGGAGGACGTTCAAAATTAGGATGAAAGAACACGAGAGAAGTCATAAAGAAAAGAAAACAGAGTCAACTTTCGCAAATCATTGTTTAGAAATTAATCATAGATTTAATATACATTTCAAAATTTTACATATTCAAGACAAAAGCAAAAAACTTAACTGGATAGAAAACTTAGAAATTAATAGATATAATAATTTAGAATTAGCTTTAAATAAACAATTAGATTTAAAAAACTCCCCTCTACTAAATTTAACTTTGTAAACATGTTTCCACCACCATTTTTATCAATAATTTGTACATAAATATTCAAACTCGTATTTTAAATATTCAGTATTTCATTCACCTGAAGAAGCAGTTTTATAGCGAAACAATATTGTAGTGGATTGGATTTACAATAAAGTTTTTGAAACTAGATGTTTAGTACTTATTTCTTATCGTTGTATCGTTGTAATGGAGTTTCAACAAGTATCTTCTTAAATAAACGATTTTTATTTTATTATTAATTATTATATTACTTTTAATTTTAGCAATGACGGTCCGATAAGAATCAATTTCAGTGTGCAGGTATTATAATTTTTACCAGCCGATCTACTTAGACAAACCGAGTCAATTAATGAAAATAATTAAAACCTGTTTACAAGACGTGCAATACAACTGTGGCAGATGAATCTACAATAACTATCTAACTATCTAACAGAATAGTTAATAGTACATTCATTATATTTTGTTTTGTTCAAAATGAAAATGAATTCGCTCGTTGTGCATTGCCTTTTTACATTGCACGGTTTACTGCAGTGCAATGAAAAACCTTTAAAATAGTGTTTCAAACCGCATATATATAATGAAATTAAAGGTGTCCTTGAAAGAAAGAGACAAAGTATGAAAAAATGGAAACATGTAATTATATAGAATACAAAACCAAAATATTTTCCGCAAATTCCCTCTCATAAACGACAAAAAAATTACAGATATTTAAAAAATATTTGTCACGCTACTGTGCGACTGACTATATCATAAAAAGTATCGAAGACGTCCTCAAAGGTCACCGACAATAACAAAAACAGTAGTGTTATTATTGTCCGTCAGTTTTAGGCATCGCTTCCGATTCAGTTAGTTGTCGATCGTTAGATGTGTGTATATGTACGTTAGATGTGATTCATTTTTATGTCTTCGATTAAAAGTAGATTGCTACCAAATTGGAAATAAAATGCCCCATCTTACACTTTTTTTAATACATCTTCTTCTAAAAATACGCTTTTATGCTAGCTGATTTTTCGTACCAGGCTATCGAATTCTTAGCATACAAAGCTGTCTAAACAATGTTATTTTCTAGAGTTTTTATAAACATAAACATTGCAGCGTATGTTTGCCTGTAAATTCGATCGCGGACTTTTTTAAAAACATTCTGAATCCATATTAATATTATATATATATATATATATATATATATATATATATATATACATATACCGCCTGATTCTGAGCAAACGCAACGGTCTGAATGTACGAATATTTCTCCCGTTCCGAATAAAAATCCCCTGAACGCGTTAAGCCAATCACAAAACAGTCTGTTGCTAAACCCCCTCCTCGCGCCAACTTAATTGGCGCTTGCTATATGTATGACATCAATGTTAAGCCAATCACAAAACAGTCTGTGGCTAAACCCCCTCCTCGCGCCAACTTAATTGGCGCTTGCTATATGTATGACATCGATGTTGACGCGCCTACAGCATTCAGGGGAATTGTATTCGAAGCGGGAGAAATAATCATACATTCGGATCGTTGCGTTTACTCAGAATTAGGTGATATATAAAATATATTCCGCGAAACACAAAAAAAAAATTATAAATGTTTCACAGCTGATATATTCGTACGTAATCGCATTGAGGTTACTGAACCCTAAGTAAACAAAACCGCTCTACTGTGGCGTTTTTATAACATCGACAGCCGTCTCAACAAAGTTATCTTTTGGAGAGTCTTTATGAACGTAAAATTGCAGCGTATTTTTATAGACATTCTGATCCATAGGTGGCACATGATACTACTTTTAGGGAGTTTTAAATTTTGGTATTAGTGTCATAATTCATTCAGAATTTTTTGATTCATATTCTATATAATTGCATCTTTCCATTTTGCATATGTTGTCTCTTGATTTCAAGGACACCCAGTTTAACATACCGCTTATTCACATGAAGTACAACATTTTTAAGTAATACGAATGGCACAAACCTTATTTTAGTGTTACAAAAAAGATCTTGTAGTCTCGATATTAAGTCTAGTGTCGGTAGACACCTATATGAATGATATTTTTCGGAAATTAAAAACACTATCTTTTTACATACTGGAGTGCACAATATTAGTTTGAATTGCATTACACGATGCACTTGTTACTGTACTGTTTATGGTCTTTGTTTTATTATTTGTATATTGTTAGACAAAAGCAGGGAATTATTTTTGAAAATATTCAATATTTCTTTTAGTTGAAATATTGACTTTATTAATATGTAATCGTAAAACGACAATTGTTTCGCCAGCACAATGGCTTCATCAGGTACTTACTAGAGCACGTTACAAACTAAAATCGGAAGACATTCAAAATATAAAATGAACAACGTTAGTATTATTTTAACTTAATACCACTAAGGGCGGAGCTCGAATCCCGCAATAACCCGCTGGCATAGAAAATTATAAGGAGGGTGATACAGTTACCAAATTTTAAACACACATAGCGATATACGTACCCGTTGAACGTATTTAAATGATTCGCAAACAAATTAAGATATCGGGACTGACAATAAATAAGAGAAAACTAAAAATGGAAATTAAAGCGTAACACTCTTTACTATATTTTCCATCGATAAAGGAGTACTAAGAAGTGTATGAATTAAGAATTGAACGACGCCATTTTATGGGAGTATGGATGTGTAGATTTATTGGGACTTATTGTATCAGCATGTGATGGTTTATGGTATATGACAAAATAATGCAGTCAAGTGTTCTTTGATTCTTATTTATGCTTATACAAGTGTCAACCAAAAGTTTTATACAATTTAGATGAAAATATTCATATAATTTCTTTTGTAATCAGAATTAGTTTCAAAATTATTATTTAATCCCGTTATTTAATGAAAATGAATGCAAATATGAATAAATAAAATAAAAATATGAATTAAAATGCAATAAATTATCGATTTCACTATTAAATAACTGAGTGAGATTTTACAATATTTTTCTATACATATACTTCACTATTTTAAATGTTTTATATTAAAATCCTTTATGTAATATTATCTTTAATGCTAATTCCTTTGTTTACTTTATTAAATTAGGTCGAATATGTGGATATTTTCTTTTTATATTAATATTATTCTGTGACTAGTAGTATTAACTCCTAGGTAATAATAATAGTTTTTCAAATGAAAGTTTAGACTTCTCTTACTTATTTACTTTACCATTAAAAAGTTAAAAGTAATATATTGCGTTAGTTTTCCCTACTGCATATATTCAAGTTCCCACATCTCTGCATACATCCTAAATAAGTTTTAAGTTGGGAACTAATCTGCGCACCTTTCCACGTTTCAGACAGGAAGCACCGACTTTATTTACCCGAGCGCTTTCCTATTCATAATCCCATAACATCTCGAGAGCGGAGACATTCACCGGTGTAAATAGAGCTCCGAAATTACTTACGTCCTTTGTAGAGTACTTACTACATCACAGCACCACTGGTGGACCGGAACGTTTAGGGGGACAGGAAATAGTTCAATATTCCGGTGGTGTTTGGTTCAGTTGAAGCGAATCGAAATACGTGATTAGTTTCGTAATGCACGGACAGACTCGTATGACCCTCGCGGGCTTACGTTAGGTTGGGCCTGAAGGGCGAAGAGGGTTTCTAATTTTTATCCGGTCTTGTCAATTCATAATGCGGCTTCGGGCTGTGTACGAAGCGAAGTCCGCACGGGATTCCAGTGATTTCGTTGGTACGTAGACGAGCATGGTTCGATAATCCCTTTGGGAAAATGAGATTTGGGAAAATTTTGAAAGGAATTAAAGCCGGTAGAACAAAACTGCTATTTATAAAAGATATTTTGTTCACACTATTTCGACAAAATTTTGCTGAATACTCTTAGTATATATTGTACTTATCTTTATAATTACAAATGCCAATCTGGCAGTTAACATACGAGGGATATTTGATGGGAGACTTTTAAATGAAAAACTATTGTTGCTTCAACAAAACGTTTATTTTTTTACATAATCGCTTTTTAAGTCTACAGTGTGTCCTCGGATCGACGCATGAATAGGTAAAAAAGTTTGAAAATTTTTGAGTTGAAATTCCATCTTCTAGAGTTCAGCCCTGCTTGGATAAAAAATAATTTGTATCATACTTTTAGTTTCGAAAAATCAACATGCCTTGAAAATGTACAAAAAGGTAATTTTACTCACTTAATAAAGTGCTTTTTCTATAGAAGATACCACCAAATTTTATTAAGAAAAGTTCTTCAAGTTGATAAATTATGCAAGTGCACAAAATTTCAACAAGATCGGTTTATTTCATGATTTTTTAAAGATATGAATATAAAAAATTTACTTCGTTGAAACTAAAATAACAAACAATTTTTGCATAATCTGAAATAGCCATTCATTTAATAAGTCGCCACTTCTATCCGCATACCTCAATTTTGGTCCGAAATACATTGAATCTCTTAATTCCTCGGGAAATTGAATTTACAGCTTCTCAAATTCGATCCTTCAACACATATATAACAAGTGTTCATTTGAAAAGTCAATCTAGGTTACTTTGAAATTTTGATAGAATAAGACGCAAATATATTAGTATGTGTTTGTTGTTCCGTAAACGTAAATCCAAATGACATTTGATAATGTCAATCACAAATATCAGTTAGTGCATAAAATAATCGTGCGTCGATTCTGGTTTAAATAAATTGCTTCTCAGTTTTAAAATGGCTTTCACTTTAGAACATAAAATTTTTTTAGTCCAGGCTTATTTTCGAAGTGGTAATAAAATTGATGGTTTATGGGTTTATTCAGTTCAAGATTGCATGGTAGAATTTCAAGTTGAGTTTCCACATTTTGTAATAGATTATATACAATTGAAGAATACTCAAGTTGTCAATCGTGTTTAAGAAATAATGGAAAATGAACCACAAACATCTGTTCGACATTTGAGTCAACAAATAAACCTTTCTGTTGGTACAACTCACAAGTTATTAAAAAAAGATATGCAAAGATCAACTTTATCCATACTGTGTCACAGCATCACAAGAATTGTTAGAAATTGATTACCCACTTAGACTACAGTTTTGTAATTGGTTTGTAAATATGAACAATAATGGAGAACTTTCGCAAAGTCATCTTTACTGATGAAGCATGGATTTATAAAACAGGATACCTAAATTCACAAAATACAAGAATTTGGAGTAGTGAAAATCCACATGTAATTAATGAAGAATCGCCACATCCAGAGGAAATTGGTGTTTGGGCAGCAATAAGCCAAAGGCGAATCATTGGACCAATATTTTTTCAGGGAACGTTAACTGCTCAAAGGTACCGTACGGAGATTTTACAACCATTTGTCAATCAGTTGCATGATGATGAACTTCAAAATGCATATTTCCAACAAGACGGAGCACCTTGTCACTGTACTGCAGAATCTTTGGATTATTTAAGAGAATTTTTTGATGAGCGTATAATTAGTCGAAATACTGAAATTTCCTGGCCTGCACGTTCATGCAATTTAACACCATGCGACTCCTTTTTGTGGCCTTACCTAAAAAATAACATATTTCGAACACCTATATTGAATTTGAATGATATGCTACAGAGAATCGAACAGAAATGTATGGAAATTAATAACAAACCAGTAATGTTGCAGAATATCATCAGAAATTTTGAACGGAGGATTTTAAAGTGCATTGATCTTGAAAGACAACATTTTCAACATTTGTTATAGTTTACAATAAATACCTATTATTTGTTATTTATTTGTATGTATGAAACTGTCAAAATATACGACTTCGTAGGTTAAGTAGTAAATTTGAATTTACGACATACTTCAAAATGTTCTCAGTAAATCGCATGCTACTAGATTGACTTTTCAAATGAACACTTGTTAGAAGAAACGCGTTAAGTCAAATTGTACGTCATTGATGGCGTTGACATGTTGTCATAACTATATTAGAGAAATTTAAAAAGTTAGTTTGTTAAACTACATATATTTGAAAGTTATTATTTCATTAATTTAAATAGAAAATGTTATAAATTGGTGATGAATGATAATATAGACACTTCATGGCATATAAACACATAATTTTCATTTTATTTAATTTCCATTTAATAGTTACTTGCGGTGTTGACAGATAGCATATCTGTCAAATAAGCCTAGTTTTGTGTACATTTTTCTCGTTTATTTTGATTGTTTAAAAACAGTTCTTTTTAGAACTACATTGTGTTTATTATCTCGTTGCGTCATTTGGATATAATGCCGAAAGATTTCTGTAAACAGTCGAAGCAATTAATTGCTTCGTTATAGTTGACATCTTTTTATAGTTGACATCTTATAATCTTATAATTGTCGTCATGGAACTAGCATGACGTACAATTGGATATAACGCGTACAGTTCGTTCACAAACCAATTAAAAATATTTAAATATCTATGCTGATTAAGTCTTTCCTCAATCAAATATGGTCCAATTACACCACAACGATAGAAAATTGCACATTAGACGTTAACTTTTTAAAATATTGACGTTTAGAGGTTATTACATAATCGTGGTTATGTTCAGACCAAAACCGATAATTCTGCGAGGAAGGCACACCATTAGTAGTAAAAGTCTATTTATCTGAGAAAATAATATTTTCATGGAAATCTCAGTCCACCAGAATTTTCTCTCCCAAGGTAAGACAAAATTCCAACTTTCGGGATTCATCTCCCTCTTCTAACGTGTGACGAAATTTGACCTTATATGGTTTAACATTTTTTCCTTTATAAATGCGTTACAAATGTGATCTGCTAGTGAGAGTGTGCTCTGACTGCTTTCTTAATGACAGTTTGAGTTGTTCGCGTACTGAATCGATTGCTAACACAGTTCTTACTTTTTTGGCATATTATGAACACCGCCGGCAGTCAGAATTTTTTTAACCAGCCTGGATGCTGTAAATTGGAGCAATACTGTGTTTGGAAACTTCACATCAAATAGTTTAATAACTGCTTATATTAAATTAGATTTGTTAATTTTGCCTTTGCAATTATATGTACCGATTGTGTAATTAGGGTTATATTATTTTAATAATTTCTGTGATTGTGGTTAAATAAGTAATTTAATTGCTAATTTTGATTGATACTTTTTCTTTATTTTGTTGTATGTAATTAAATTTATATATGATATTTATTTTGCTTATGATATTTAACTTACTTTTTTTTCTTTTACTATACCCTATGGTAATTTAAATTTAGTTTATCTCTAATTTGGGTTTTACCATATAATAATTTCGTTGGCGCATTTTAGCCGTTGGTGTTTGTTATACCGTATGCTATTTTAGTTAACGCCAATTAGATAAATTCTTTAACATATGTAAGGGGAAACTTTCTTTCTTTTAAAGTAGAGGCTGTGCCAAATATTTCCTTTCTTTTTCTTATTTTGATTGTTCAACTCTGTTTAAGGAATTGACTTATGAAAATCATAGACGTTTGTTTATTCAATTGACATAGTTCATTTAATTATTTTCTTTCTCTGTTGTCTTTGTTTATGAAAGCAATCAGAATAAATTTGGTAGCTTACTTCTCAAACCATCTTTCATTTAATATCACCTGGTGGGTTATAATATCCTCTAAGAGTTCCGTGTGGCGTAGACTACTGCATACAAACCAACAAAGATACACGGTGGAGCCATCTTTCTCATTTCTAAGCTCGATAAATTTCTGACAACGTTTCGAAAGGAATCGCACGACCGTCTTCACTGACTAGTATGGGTCTGGCTCATTGGTTCTGTATTTGGCCACAACATTTCGCTCACCAAGGTAAGTCCCAGGAGCGCTAATAAGTTTTGTAAAATTTATGAGCCAGTTTCGTGATAATCATTTATTATTACGTTTACTGGTAGCAATTGTTAGATAGATGCTAGGGCCTCTCAGTATACAAATATGGTAACGTGGCTAGCGTTGTGCTTATTACCTCTAAGTATTAATTTTATAGCAACCTGAACGCGACTGGGGCCAAAAAGTTGGTATCTACCCTAAAGACTATCATGGTCTATAGATTATGTCACATATAAAATTAAAAAATTAACGGTTGCACTAAGCTTAATTTATAAAGAAAACAAAGCATACACTTTGTGTATCACGTTGTTTATCCTGGGCATAAGTCACTTTAGGTTTGTTAATGTCAGTGACGTCTGCTGTTATTTTGGCTTCATATTTACTGCAAGTTATTAAGGACATTGTACAAATAGAGAAAATGTTGCCATTACTTTTATTTCTATTTTAAATTATGGATCTTCATCCAATAGAAGCAGAATCGATTCAATTATTCAAAAAAGAAAACACTGAATCATGAGAAATTAAAAACGTAAACATATTGTAACTGGGTAGCTATGAAGGCCTAAATAGGTTTCTTCTTGAGAGATATCCCGTCATAATTGGAATATAATTAAAACGAGCAATCAAAGTTCAAATGAAATATATCCGGGGGAGAAATTATTTTCTATATACTGTAATGTGAGTCATGAAATTCATTGCTTTCAAAATAAAAAAGCTATTTAGATGTCCCCATGAAAAGTGAAACACACTGTATATACCGTTTTGAAGGGAGACCAGGCATTCAATGAGTAATCGTCGGTGGGTGAATATTGTATATAAATGTGAAATAAATATTGAAATAAATATTATTAGTTATTAAGTGTTTTTTGTGTGTTTTATTATTAATATAGTGTGTTTTAAATTACTGTTAGTTTAATTAAAAAGGAAGTATTTTACAATACATTACATTACGGACTCTATGTTACGGACTGTATGAATTGCTACTAAACTCCGCAAAATAATTATCGCAACACCATTTAAACGTACTGCTTGCTATTAAATTGATCATATGACCATTTTTTTGTAGTTGTCAGACTGACATCTAAACGACATACCACAAAAACATTCTTTTTATTGCCTGTTTTTTGATAAGTGCCGAAGACGTGCAGTAGAGAGCATTTAAAATGTTGTAGTTTGTTAGTCAGATCGGTTCATTTTTTTATTAAATTACCCTTATGAATGTTCAGTAACGTGTGTCTTTACATCTTACGTATGAAGAAACCGTGCAATGTATCACACTGGTGGAAAATAGCCGTAGCATGCGGTATGTAGCTAGAGTGCTAGGCGTCATCAACTGTAAGTAGAGCAGTAGCACGATTTAGGGAAACTGGGAACTATAGAAGAAGGCCTGGGCAAGGTCGCAAAGAGCTACTACCCCACGAGATGATCGTTTTCTGCGGTTAACTGCTCTGCGTACGCGTCATTTCACTGTAAAATTTCTCAAGAATGAGTTTTTAGGGGCTAGAAATGTACAGCTTTCCGCATAAACTATCCGCAACCGTCTTCGAGAAGATGAGATAACAGCTCATACTCCTGCTCACGATCCACTTCTCACCAGAGAGCACCGGGTAGCCTGATTACAGTTTGCACGCGAACACGCCGATTGGGACATAAACCACTGGGCCAATGTCATCTTTTCGGATGAGTCTAGGTTTGCTTTATGGTCTTCTGATAAATGTGTGCCGGTGTACAGACGACTTGGCGAATGTTATACTGCCTGTAACTTCCGTCCACGTGTCCCTTTTGGCGGAGGATCCGTGATGTTATGGGAAGTCATCTCTTTACAGGGCCATACAGCATTGGTACCATTACTTAGGGCTAGATTAACAGCAGCTAGATATGTTACCGACATTATAGAAGAACATGTGATACCATATACGCCCTTTGTTGGCGAAAATTGTGTTCTTATGCCCGACAATGCACGACCCCACATAGCAGGAATTGTACAGCAATATTTGCAGGAAGTTCAATTGCCAATATTAAGGTGGCCTGCACGAAGTCCAGACATGAACCCTATCAAGCATGTCTTGGACCACCTATGACAAGCTTTAAAACAGCACCAGTGAGCATTCCGTAACCTTGAAGAACTCGAAGATGTACTTTTACAAGAATGGAAAAATCTTTCACAAGACTATGTTGCAGATCTCATACGCAGCATTTCAAGGAGGATGGAAGCTGTAATTCAAGCCAGGAGTGGATATACCAGATACTAGTGCCATTTTAAACCAGTATTTATTATTTTGAATTTTGAATAAGGTGTTTGTTCGGGCAAAATAGATTTAATTTTGTATTTTTAGTTTTATTTAGATGTAGGTATATTTATGTTTAATCCTAGTTTTAAATTGTAAATATTATATATTGTATATAGAAAAGGTCTTGGAGTTCAGATATATTTAATATTGTTAATTACCTTAGGCCTGGTCAGGTATTACATTTATTCATTGTCTTATTTTCTACAGTCATAAAAACTATTTATTTTATTACAGGCACAACCATCTGGTTAATCCATCCATTATGTAAATGTATTTGAATAAGCATAAATATAATAGAATAAGTTTTATTGTACATATTTCCTGTTATATATTATTATAATAAGTTAATTGGTTTTGGTTCAATGCGATTCTGCGAACTATTAGCTTATCTCTGTGCATTGTATATTTATTACTTTAAGAGGTATTTTATTTTCTATAATTAAGGGTTTCCGGCGTATATTGTTTATTTTAATACATTTATGACGTTGGAAACTACAGCATATACTTTTCTTGGAAAGGTAAAAATAATGGTATGGAAATTTCCGTATACTCTATTTCATTGTTTTCTCCATCTCTTTGACTGGCGGGACAAAACTTTCTTGCCGGAAAATAAGGGAATGAAGAAACAGTTCCAAACAAGATCTCTTAGAGCTCACTGCAGTTCCAAGTACGATCTCTTCGAGTTAAAGCTTAGGTCTCAGTGATCTAACTAACAGTTCCTACTAAGATCTCAGTGATCTAAATAGGAGCAAATATTATTTATTAGCCAGTTTTCTCGGTCTTTAGTATTAAGACCAGATACTGCATTTACATTAAGTTAACGGAACTCCAAGATTGAATTTGCAAATATATTAGTGTTATACAAAAAATATTGTATTATTTCAACAGATACTTCGGTCGATACATACCGAACTTCCTTCAAACCAGGAGGAAGAAACAGTGTTCTTTTGTTGTTTTCTGCATTATATGAGTTAATTATCTTTTATGCTTTTTCATGACCTAACATTTATAAGTAGAATAGTTTAGATATTCAGAAATAACATTTTATGGAAAAAAGTTGGTGTTGCGATAATTATTTTGCGGAGTGTATTATTTCTTACTGAAACTTTCATCAATTCTTAATCCAAATAAAATATACTGAAAATTGCGAAGGAATATAAGAACATTTACTGTAAGTTCATTTACTTATGGGGGTCAGAATAAATTCATTGTCGTTATACATTACATTGAGATCTTTATTAAAGAAATTTCGTGGAATGTTTCGTCAACTTTCTTTAATATACAAATCATTTAAAAATATAGAATCGATAAAAATATATTTTTAAAGGTAGAAGTTATTTAAATCGCCCGAAAAATGCCTTGTCCTTCTTTTCTGTTGCTATGTGTAACTAATCTTGACGCTAGAGATATCTCAATGTGCTTTTATTATATAAAAGTTTTTGAAATTTCTAGCTTCCATATATTTCTGATTCCGTGATATGAGCACAATGCAAATATTTTTACGCGATTGAAACTAAATTTCAATACAATCCAGCGATGCATAGTATAAGATACGCGCGCAAACGTTCGACGGAAGAAGATGGTGGCTTTTAGAATTTTTCGTTTCGATCTGCTTTGATACATTCTATTGATTACGTTGTCGGCTTTCAAATAAGAATATACTGTTAGAGGATATCTAAAAGTCACAGCTGAGGATGTAAATAAAAGGTGATTTTATACTCGTAGGCTTCATGTTTGGAGCGCCCACTTATAGGTTATATTTAATAATGCTTTATTTAAATTCACTATTAAGATTTCTTTCTTTCACCATGTGACCGGTACAACACTAAGTTCAATTAGTCTAGTTGTCGTGTGTACTATTATTCATTTTTACCTACATTTTGTTTGAGGAAGGTAAATATACGAGGAAATAACAGAAACTAACGAGACTGTAGCTGTAGTAAAAAATGAAACATTTATTTAGAAAACTTCAACAACTATCCTTCAAAGTATTCTCCATTCTGCGCAATACACTTGTACGATCGTTTTGTCCACTTGTCATAAACATCTGAGAAACCATTTTTTGAGAGTCTATTTAGTATACCCATCACCGCATTGTTGAGCTCTAAATTCGACTCAAATTGTCGCCCTCTCAATTCTTTTTTGACTTCACATGGAGCAAAATCAGGTGAGTACGGAGGGTGAATCATAATTTCCACCCTAGATTCTTCAAGTGTTCGTTGACAAATAGCTGATCTGTGAGGCGGAGCATTGTCGTGATGCAAGATCCAACCGATGTCTTGATAAAGCGGCCATGTCTTCTTTAATTTTGCCTCAAGGTACATTAGAATAGTACTCTCCAGTTACTATATTTTCCCTAGGTACAATGTGATCATAAATAACCATTTACATAAAAAAAGTGCATCACTTTACCGGCGCTTTTCACAGTTTTTGCCTTTTGCGGTCTTGGACTGCCTTTGTGCTTCCATTGTATACTTTGAGACTTTAATTCAGGGTCGTAATGATAAAATCATCTCTCGTCACATGTAGCTACATTGTTTAAATCCCGTGGATGATGTTGCAGTTGCATTTTCCACTGCCGACAAATTGTCACTCGATTGGCTTTTTGTTCATCGGTCATCACTTTTGGAATCCATTTTGCCGCGACTTTTCGGTACCCTAAATCTTCATGATTATTTTTTAGAGTGGAACCATAAGACAAATTAACAATGCCAGAAGTTTGATGTATGCCAATCCGACGATCATTTTGGATTAAGTCGTTAATTTCTGCAATTTTTGCATCTATCCGTACAGTTGGTGGTCGCCCGCGTCGATGTACATCTTCTACTGATTCACAACCATCTTTGAATTTATTATGCCACTAAAATACTCTATATCACGATAACTATCATCTGTGTATGCAGTTTTAATCACTTCAAAAGTTTCAGTTAAAGTTTTACCCAACCGAACACAAAATTTTATCGTATATCTTTGCTTCACTCTCACCGGTGAGTACGTTAAACACTAACAATTCAATAATTAATTTGTAATAAACGCCAAAAGTTAAATCAAAGCCTACTTGAGGATAAAGACATTAAAGATGGGGATTTCATGCTCTATATTTTGTGTTGTAAAATTCTAGTTGTGAAAGAAGTTATAGCACCAGTCTCGTTATAATTTGATATACCCTCGTATGTATTGTAACAGACCTTAAACACTGGCATATATTAATAATATCCCGTGTCTCGAGGGATTCGAGGTTACTGTACAAACTGATAACTTCGGTGCTGAAAATACTTAAATGCCGCAGTTATCCTAAATATTGAGATATAGATTAAAGTTGAATAATGAGTAATTGACTTATTCAATTACCTCTTTGTCGGGCGCCAAGAGGATTACCCCTCTAAGGTATAATTGTACTTTTAAAATTGCCGGTTAGCTAAAATTAGCGGAGAGATATAAGAAATGAAACTGAATAAAAGTGGGTAAGTCGAAAAGCGACTTACGTCTTTATATCTCAAAGCGTGTATGAAAACTAGGTGAAATGAAATGAATCCCTCTTTTTCTTTACTTTAATTATTTCAATCAATTCCTTTTGATTTATATGCTTTTCCAATGAGGTTTATATTACATGATTTGGAAAGAAACAAAATGATTACAAACTATACTTATATATTGATAAAGAGAAAACTTATTAATTTACATATAATGACTACAAATTTCCTTATGGTTACTACGAAATGTTTACTAAATACTAACATACATATGGGGCGAGATACAGTAAATTTGACATAGATTTGAACTGTTTCGTCTGATCAGATTAATAAAGAGTATTAATAAAGACTAACCTTTATATCGCTGCACTAATGGCCATGTCACTTTATAGTTTATTCGCTGCTTCTGGAGTGATGCACTTGTTCAATGTATTTGCACTCTTTCTTTACGCCTCAGGGTGCCTGTAATTTCAGACAAGAGCCCTGATGTATTAAGCGTGGTGATTCACTTTTGAATAAATGACTGCACTTGTAGGCATGTGATACTTTTGCTACAGCGTGTACTTATTGTACTTAAGTACACAAGATGCGGTGAATACTTTCTTTATTTGTAATTTTACAGGTCCACACGTTTGACCGCTTCGTGACTTAGAAGCAAGTACTATATTGCGGTATACCCTTACTTTATTATCACGTTAAGGGTATACGTCTGACTCGTTTGACTGACTTGAGTCGAGTATCCTCCTTTCATTTTCCTTGGTTTGTTCTAACTTCTCTTTTCTTTCGGTGAATCCCAGCTTACTTGTAAAATTCTGGATCGTTCTGGTTGCGTGGATGATGTAATGCAGTGACTCTGACTATTCGTATATGTGACACTAGGCTATTCTAATAGAGTTTATGTATGGCGAACTATACACATTGAACTATACAAAATGATGACAAGGTATATAAAAGGAACTGAGTGAACTACGAATTTGATATTATTGCGAAATGTTTTGCAATAATACTTAATGGCGGGAAAAGCATTAAAATTTATACAATGTGACTTTTTATTTCAAATAAATTAAATTTTAATATTCTTTAAAATTTTACCGATTGATAGAAATGTCTTTAAATAAAATGAGCGTAATGTGTCCCATTACAGTATGTATTTAGTAATTCTATTAAAAATTTAAAACTACAACTCAACTTTGTTATAGTATGCTTCTTTATTTTCATATGAATGTATTTTTTTAATTTTAGGAATCATTTGAGTATACTGTATTTAGTTATAATTTTAGGGAGTAAACTGTTCATTGTTTCTTAAGCCGATGTTTTGGTTGAGTATACTTACTTATTTACTTACTTACTATTTTACTATAATTATAACATATTATACATGTGGTTAAATTAACTTATAAAATAGAAATGCACTGAATGTTTACCATACGATAATATAGATTAATTTATTGATAAAATATATTTAGATTTTATCCGTTAGATTATTTAGCACCACCTTTTGCTTTGGTTGCACACTACTCAATTCTTCTATTCTTGTCTACAATGATGATCTACCTTACACGTAAGTGGCCACTCCATAGTAATCGTATATTTTTGCCTCCACAGCGTCAGCTTTCGTATTTCATGTAATATCATACCTTTTTTTTTTCCACTACTTCTCTAATCTTTTCGACCCATTTGCTTCTCGGCCTTCCTTTCCTATTATTCCTAGCGCTCGCGCTTCGAGCAATTTTTATGTAAGACTATCATCCAGTATTAGACACACGTGTCCGAACTATCTGAATAGTCCTTCTATAATTTTTCATTAATTGATTCTATTTTCTAAATGTTGCATCTCTTATTTTGTTCTTCTTGTTTTTGTTTTGTATTTTAGTAAAAAACCTCGTTTCCATTAATTCGGTATTTTTGTATTTTTATTGGTGTCCATGTTAAATCGCTATGATTAACCCTTTCGCTGCGCATATAGTTATTAACGGCGCCAGTCGTGTGCGCATCTTTTTCGCCCGATCCGTATATATACGCCCGTAGCAGTTAGAGTCTAAATAAGAACTATGATTTTCTTTACTAACTCTATTTATTATGTGAGAGGAACAAAGAAGACAAACTTTTTAAGACAGATTAGTGATCTTGATTACAAAAGTAAATAAAAAAGAACATTAATAAATCTTATGAGTATGATATCTTTCAAAACATACGGTTGGACAAAGAGATACGTTACATTTTGTGCACATATACCTAGTGTCACTTCTTTGGAATGTTTCGTACACATAACACATTTCCTCTGTGCTGACATTTTATTTTCTGTTGCTGTAACAAGAGAAATAAAATGGCGCTCTGTCAAACGCAATGGATTATCACCATCAATTGCTGTTCTTCCACGACGGTAGTCTGTTGTCGGTTGGTGGTAAATTTCCAAAATGTGCTTTACGAGATCCTTTTGAAATTCCGAAATCGAAATATTTCTTCATGTTCGTATTTTATATAACACGTGTGCGTGCATTCAGCAAAGATAGGTCCACTAAATGAAAAAAAAAAGATTCTTGTACCACTTGATGGTCCTGCGCACACACTCTACCGTACTTAGCAACAAATTTTCGTTCTTTGTCTTAAAGTTTATTTTATGATTTTTCGGTTAATTATGCACAAAAACGAAAAGAAAATAGCTCTTTTTTTGGTATAAAGTTTGCTTTTGTCAAAGTTATAGTAATAATACTCATTTTTGATATTTTTTATAAATTTTAATTAATTTTAATACATTCAAAAATACCGCGCGATCAGAGTGAGAAGAGGTCCATGAAATTAGCAATACCAAGGATCTGGCGATAACCAAAAGACCACGTCAATGACTGCTACTTTTGCATTGTGAATCCGAGTAAGACGTAGAGGTAAAAATGCAAAACCTATCGAATATCTTGACCTTGAATCTTCTTCAGCTCCAATTGCACACGACCTGACACGACCAGTACCTGAGCCACGGAAAAAATTGTCGCAGAAAAGTAGCTCATCTCTTAGTTCTAATAAAAGTAATTCCGATAAGGAGTTTTCACTTACACCAGAACCACCAAAACACCATCTTATTACTACAGAAGATTTTAACGACTTGATAAGAGATTTAAATTTGCCAAAAAATAAAACAGAGCTTTTAGGCTCTCGCTTAAAACAGTGCAATTTTCTTGATGATGTTAATACAATGAAAACATGATGGGAGACTATATTTGGGGTTTATTGAGAGAAAGTACTTATGAACATAAAGTTATTTTGATAGTAAAACTTAATAAAAATAATAAACATATTTATTTGAATAGTTTCATCTTCAATTAAAAATTAAAACCACAGATTTTGAAAAATATCGTTCAATCGGTCTCCTAAATACAAAAGCAAACTTTTTCATGTCATATATTTTTTTTCGTCTAATTACGACCTAAAATATCGAAATTTTATGCTTTAAAGTCAAAGTCAAATTTTGTGTTGACCCGTGTTATCAGCGCCATGTCGTCTGCGAATATCAGTTCTTACAATCGCGTTCTCATTTGCTACACATTGTTCTCATGAGTTTGGCAATAAAAAGTATAAAAAACATATTGAATTAATTTTAAGCTGAAAAAAAGATGAAGTAACAATATACCGGGTATTCTTGAAATAAAAAGCAAGAAAAAAAATTTCAAGGATATCTAAAATTGTGTTACACCACTGTGCGACTGAATATATCATAAATATTATCGCAGACGAAATATTAAAGGTGGTCCACAATAACAAAAGGAATGGTCTTGTTATTGCTCATTCGTTTTAAGTTTCGTTCAGTTGCCGATTGTTACGTACATTCGATACAATTTTTCAATTAAAGATAGTCTGTTAGAAATAGGACCTTAAATGCCCGCAAAGCACATATCTTTCATGTTATTTGAATATATCATTTTAAAACTTGACTTTCGTATCAGGTTGTTGAACTGTTACCATAACAAAACAGATAAAACGTTATCATATTTTTAAACATAAAATATAAAACATTGCCGCGTTCAAATCCAATAGCAACATTCTATTTCTTATTTCTCCTAACAAAAAGAAAACACTTAATTTTTAATAAGTCAATTCATAATTCAGTGATATCAATAGCTGTTACATATTGCTATGGATTTAAAAAAAAAAAATAAAATATTTAAAATAAAATATTTTGTGACATGACTGTATACTAAAAGTAGAAAAACTTGTTATCCGAGGATTTGATGTAGAGGAAGTTGAATCGGTGAGACGACTTTATTGATTGAACGGAGAAGGCTGCTTGCATCGTGATATATATTATATATATTTAATTAGTTAATGATTGTTTGAAAGTGATTTATAGTTGATGTTATTTAGATATTAAATTCACGATTCTTAATGAGTTAAATGCTCGTTTTATTCATGTATTAAATTGCTTAAGCACCCTTTTTCGTGAGAGTCTCCATATTAATCTTGTAAGTAGAATTAAAATTTTATGACGTCATAATTAAAATGATTATATTTCTATTGTATTAAAGCTGGTAGTTAAGAGATTTAATTATTAGGAATACAGATAATAAAGTTTATATATTAAAATTCTTCGTTATAATTTTATAGATGAAACTTTGTTCGATTGTATTCGTTTTTTTGTGTGTCAAGGTACATGCGTAGTTTTTGTTCACGTATCATTATCTGATTATACAGCGTGGTTTTCTTTGAAGAATTTACTATAAAGTTGATTATTTTTAGATAAGTTTTGTTCGGAGTCGTTAAGGAGGATGTTTTCCATTCATTTAGCGGTCAATTGTCAATGAATGTTTTTACCTTCAGTATCTTTGTTATATGATACAGCCTCTTTATACTTTGTAAAGACATATTTTTTAATTTTTTTAATTTTTGTATTTATATATAAAATAATTATTTTAATTTTTAACCTCTGTTTGCTTTATTTACTCATTCCAATATTGCTAATTAATTAATACCTATATAAAAGAATATATTTAAGAGAAACCTAAAGAGAGATTAGTGCAAATTTAACTTATATAAAATAGATAAATAAAATTTTTGTGTACAGGTGTACTGGCGCTCAACTCATATTTTAGACACGTCTTTCCTATGTGGAACCCGAGAAGTTAGAGGTTTCAGATTTGAAAATTCACCGGCTGAGAAAACCTAGTTGGGAAAACTAGATGTGGATGGTGGTGGTGGTGGTAAATCTTCAATCCACTATTCATAGCAATATGTAAACATACAGTGCGTGTGTAACTTCAAGAGGTACATATTTATTATTTATGAATTCTGAATGTTTTGAATTCATAGGCGGAACATGATACAATTTCCAGAGGGTTTTTAATTTTGGAGTTCGTGTCGTAATAGACTCACAATAGTATGGATTTATATTCTATATAATTACATCTTTCCATGTTAATACGATGTCTTTTTGTTTCAGGGATAGCCTGTATATCACAAAGGATACAATTTTGAACAGGCCGGTTGTGCCGGGTTGAAAAGACCGATTGGCGGTTTACCAAAAGGGCGTGTTTCGTTCTGCTGTATACTCAGCAATGTTTGATGTTGAAATAGACAAATTTAACAATAACAACAACTTTACTAGATATACGAATACTAGGATGATTTGACGAAAAAAAATTCATCTATCAGTATGTGTTTGTGAAAAAAAATAGTTCAGTGGATCCCCACTATTCGCGTCGACTGTATTTGCGAATTCGCTTATTCGCGATTCTGTTTTTACTGTCATTTCTCGTTACCGCGCTCCGTACTCGCGCTTCAGTATGGGTAGATCCCCTAAAGTTTCGGTATTTCTCTTGCGCATTTTTTTAAAGTTCACAAACCGCAATTGGTTCTTATACGCAATATGTATGTGTATTGCTATTTGTTTCGATTAGGTATATACATACGTGTAGTATATATGCACATACATATATACATACGTGTAGTTTATATGTACAGTGGACCTCCGCAAATAGCGGTATTCCACTGTATTATTTTCGAGTAGGCTATGGTTTTACTAGAAGCTATTTGAACTATCACTATCGTACAACGCTTAGACTGAACTGCGTCAGGAATAGTGATTTTATTCATTTTATAACATTCACCAAACACGTTTTCTTTGAGTCACTGTTTCTGTCAAAAGTCGTTTTTCAAGAGGATGAACACGGATGAGATTTTGGTGAATATGCAGCAAACATTGGCAACAACGTTCTTTCAAGGGCCAAGATATGTCTGGGTTACTAGCTTTGACCGAGGCGACATAAATCTCGAAGACGAAGAATGTCCTGGACCACCATCGTGTTACCATTCCATAAATTGTAAAAGTTCATGATGCTATGTCACATGACCAACGAGCGCAAGTGCAGGAGAATGCTTAGACTGTAAGTATACGTGTACACAATATTTTGCATGTCAAATTAGGAATGTATAAGCTCTCTACTAAGTGGGTGTCGTACTCACTGAATGCAGATCAAAAAGGTGAAAAAGCGCGAATTTCCAAAGATAATTTGTAGTTTTTTTTAATCAACCCATTAGTTTGCATCGCTTTGTTATGATCGAGGAAACTAAGCTCCATTACTATTAGCTAGAATCAAAACGGCAATCTCAGCAATGCAGGCGAAGATGTTCCCTTCGGCTGGAAAGGTAATGGCCCCGATATTTCTTTTTCGATTCGGGGGGGGGGGGGGATTTCATATCGAATATCTTACAAAAGGCCAAACTATCAACGGGACATATTAAGCTGCCCTTCTGGATAAAGTGAAATTTGCCGTTATCGAAAAGTTGCTTGAAAAAAGTGCTATTCCATCATGACGATGCACCGTCACATACTCGTCGTATTGTTTGGGAAAGACTGGATGATGAATTACGATTTCAGGTTGTGCCCCAATCACCGGATCACCAGCTTCACCGGATCCAGCTCCTTCAGACTTCCACTTATTCTTAAAAGTCAAGCTGTTTCTCGCTGAAAAGCAATTAAAGACAGACGAGGAACTTATTGCAGAAGTAGAGCAGTATTTTGACGACACTTATGCAGATTATTACCAAACTGGTATAGTCCAAGTGTATTAATATTGAAGTCAAATATGAAATCTATCATGCGCTGCCGAGTCTATAGCAAGATGAAACACGTCTGCATGTCTGAGCTGCAATTTTCACACAATATGTAGGTACTTGTATTGTGTTCTTCACACTCGATTTTGAATAATATTTTTGATAATATTAAATGTTTGTTTTAATTTTATATCTTCACAAAATGTGAATGGAAATTCAATGCTTTTTAATTGAATCTCTAAGTTAATAATTTTGTTCGTATGATTTAATGTAATCATAATTCTGTTTTTTGCACTTGAAAAACGATTGTATGCTTACATAATTTTTAGAGTCACGTTCTTTTATTGAAATTTTGTGAATACTTTCTGAAGTGTGTAATTTAATATTTGGTTTCCAAGTGAGTTAATTATATTTAGTAGATTTGGCCATCTTTGCCTTCTACTTTTTCCACAAATTTTTTTTTACCACAGTTACTCTAATGAATCTGATAAATTAAATTTTAATCCGATGAGCTCCTAATTAAAAAATCATGGTTGTGACTTTTTTTTTTATAAACACATGGTATACTTGTTGACGATCATGTCGTAGCATATACACATGTAAGATAAATCTGTAGGTTAAAGATGTCAATTTTTTGTGTGTGATTTAGTGAGATTAGATGTACCATTCGCGGTAGACAAGCGAACTAACGAAGCAGCCAATTAAAATTTGTATCGTGTCACGTCATGTCTATCAACTTATATTCATTTACCAGTTCGACATAAAAAAAAAGTTAGATTGAGACACTAGGTTTCGTATTTCACAAATTTTGAAGGAACATTCCATTTTGTTAAATATTTCCTATTAATTTGGATAGTTTGATACTATCTTTTATGAGATGTGTTTACTTTTATTGAAAAAAAATTGAAGTATTCATTAACAAATTAGATATATGTGTACGGTTTAAATGAGCTGAGCGTTCTAAATTAAACTGTTTAAGCGTATGCTGCCAATAATTATAATGTAATTTAATGGTTCAGATAATTAGGCATTTGTATAAGTGCATAAGCAAATGCATAGTTTAGTTGTTGTTATGCATAGGTGCCTATTTTAAACCTTTTTCATTATAAATGCATATTTGACCTTTTTCAGCAAAGTATTATTTTAAAACTTTCTATAACTATTATAACTAGAGAACGGACACGCTTACCATATGACGCAAAGCCCAGTGCAGTACTGGCGAAAGGCTGTATTTCTAAAATATTTAATTTTATTTATATAATTGGAAAACGAACGGGTGGTGATCTATAAAATTACGAAATACATATTTATTTGTTGGAAAGTTGTATTTATAAAGTTTTTAATTTTATTTATATAATTGGAAAACATACGGGTGGTTATCTATCTATCTAAAATTACGAAATACATATTTATTAATTAATTTTATTTATATAATTGGAAAACAAATCTATAAAATTACGAAATATATATGTATTTGTTGAAAAGTTGTATTTTTAAAGTTTTTAATTTTATTTCTATAATTGGAACATTTTTATTTGTTCATTTTGTCGTTCAAGTTGAGTAAAGGAGTATTAATATTGACTAGCAATAGTTTCTCAAGGTTTTCTTCTGTCAATTTTGTTCTGTTTGAATTAAGTACATCCTTATAAATAGAAAACGTCCTTTCTACATCGCAACTGGTTATAGGTGCATACTGGAAATATTCTTTTATTTCTTCAAATTTAGCCGTTAGATTTTGTGGAATTGTCTCCATACATAATTCCTGCAATGTAATTAAATCTGGATTTCTATTAAGAATTGCTTCAAACTTTTGCCGAAGGCCACATCCGAAGTCACTTGGAATACTTTTCAAATTATTAACAGCCACATCTAATGTGGTTAATCCGTCATTTAATTTGAGATTTCGATTTTCAAAATAAGTGATTAGTTTTGGCAATTTTCCAAAGTGTTCGTGAAGAAAGTACAACTGGTTTTTTAAATTTGGGATTTGTGTGAGCTCCTTGCACTCACCAATACTTCTAGCATCCTCCTTTAGCAGTGTTACGAAATGTTTTAGACTATCGAAATTCTCAGCATAATAACTAGTAGCTTCCAGCCATGTTTCCCATCTAGTTATTACTGGAGTGGGAGGCAGTGACAGAGATGTAAATTTTTCCCTGAAAAGAGCTACTCTCAATGGTGCTTTTCTGAAAACTTTTTTAAAAGCTGATACAAGTCTATCAACTTCCGGAAAAGTGTCTCTGATATATTCACAGATTCTGTGGAGAGCATGTGCTACACAAGTAATATGCAGCATATTAGGATATGTTTTCTTCAATAGTCTGCCTGTTTTTAACATATACGCAGCACTATCACTAACATTTACCACACAGCGTCCTAACATATCCACCGTTTCGTCGGCGCTTATCCATATGTATTGATTTAAAAGATGGCTTCTAATGCGTTCTACTGTTCTCGTATAGCACCTAGAAACATAATATTTGCGTAAAGTTGATTCATCAGGAACATTTCGACCAGTATATTTTTTCAGAAATGTCTTCAAAATTGGATTGTTCAATTTAAATAATGAAATATTAGCTGCCATAAAAGTTTCACAAAGTTCTTCGTTAAAATTGTCAGATTCCAACGGGTTCAATTTTTTTTCGTGCTTTAACGATCCTACGTGACGTTTTACGGTTGATTTATTGCAATTTTTCAATAACGTTTGGCACACACAAATAAACGAAATTAAATAACGAAATTTTATGCACACTTACGTGAAAATAATTGGAAGATGTTGCTTAACTGAAAAGAAAAGGAATGTACGTGCTATTTCTCTTACGAAATACGATAAACTTATTTATTTTATCTACGTACTCGACACCACTGAAAACACTATATTCTCCGAATACAATAGCTGGGTTGTCCATTGTTATCGCTGCGAGACCAGGTGGCCGAGTAAGTCAAACAAATACTTCATTGAATTACGCTGGGATGTACTGAGCGACGTTATATACAATTCCAATTGCCGATTGCGTTTTATGGAAATTGCATCCGTTCTCTGATTATAACACATAAATATTTAATGTTCTTGTTAGTGTAATTACACTTTTGCGATTTCTGTTGTTTAACTGAATATCAAATGCAAACAGACACTTTATAGCAGACAATTAAATAATCTTCTAAATCTTCTAATCTTCTCTTCTAATATTCTCTTAAAACTGGATTTACAACACAGTAGTTAGTGTTTTGAAACCACAATACTAGGAAATATTAAGATGATTATCGGGGATTGCCCTGGTAATCGAAAAATGAGAAATAAATATAGCGGGGATTTCCTTAATTTTTCCAGGTCCATTTACATTCCAACAATCTGTAATAGTTGTGATTATTCCAATAGTATTAACATCCAAGAAGATACCAAAAGAAAAAAAAAGTATGTAAAGACAATTTTTAGTTAATTTGTAAAGGATTATAATAATCTTACAACAGATGGGCGTCTGTTATTTTGTTAATACTGCGATGTTCATGTTACAGCGACAAAAAAAGCCGACAATAGGCAAAAATTTATCTTTGAAAATTTGTTCTATCACGTTGTAGTTAAATGTAATTATAATTTGTTTCTATAATTTCAATAATTTTGAATCTAAAAAAATTTTTCGTGTGTTTTAACGGAACAATAAAAATGTCTTAATACAAAAAAAAAGTACATATTTATTTTTTAAAAGTTGATTTTTAGTGTATATTCTGAATGTTTTTGGTACATATTTGCATGCGTATTTTGGAGTTTTTAAGTGCATAATTATTCTAAGCCTGGTTATGTCTGAGTACTATGAGTACTAAAATTCCAGATTGTGCGCATATCTGCAACGGTGCAATATCTTAGGACCCGTTTTACGTGTTCTAAACTGTGCAAAATTGACTGTATAGGGATTGCATTTCGACAAAATGTGCGATAATAAATTGTAGCAAAGAGTCAGATTCTTAGTGAAATCAGGAGAAAAACCACAGACAAACCGTTAACACACAGTCTAAAATCAAGGCAACGGTAATTTGTTTTTTTGACAGTAGAGGCGTGAACCGTAAACAGTTCGTGGCACGGGGTAGTAAGACTGTTAACAGGGCCTTATACCTTGACGTCCTACAGCGGTTGTGTCAAAGTTTGAAAATTTGTATTTTTAAAGAGTTTTTAATTTTATTTATATAATTGGAAAACAAACGGGTAGTGATCTATAAAATACGAAATACATTTTTATTTGTTCATTTTGTAGTTCGACTTGAGTAAAGGATGATTAATACTAACTAGCAATATTTTATCAAGGTTTTCTTCTATAAAACGTGTTCTCTTTGAATGAAATACATCCTTCTAGATAGAAAACGTCCTTTCTACATCGAAACTGCTTATAGGTGCATACTGAAAATATTCTTTTATTTCAACGTATTTAACAGTTAGATTTTGAGGCATCGTCCCCATACCTAATTGCCGCAATGTTATTAAATCTGGATTTCTATTAAAAACTGCATCTAACTTTTGCCGAAGGCCACATCCGAAGGCACTTGGAATATTTTTCAAATTATTAATAGCCACCACATCTAATGTGGTTACTCCATCATTTAATTTGAGATCTTGATATTCAAAATAAGGGTTTAGTTTTAGTAAATTTCCAAAGTGTTCCTGAAGAAAGTACAACGATTTTTTAAATTAGGAATTTGTATTAGTTCCTTGCACTCAGAAATACTTCGAGCATCGTCATTTAAACATGACCCGAAATTTTGTAAACTATCGAAATTATCTACATAAAACCAGTAGATTCCAACCATGTAACGCATCTAGTCACTACTGGAGAGGGAGGCAGTGACAAAGATGGAAGTTTTCCCTGTAAAGAGCTACTCTCAATGGTGCTTTTCTGAAAACTTTTTAAAAAGGCTGATACAAAGTATATCTACTTCCGGAAAGGTGTCTTTGATATATTCACACAGTCTGTGGAGAGCATGCGTTACACAAGTAATATGCAGCATATTAGAATATGTTTCCTTTAAATGGTTTTAGCTACTGTATTTATAACTTTTGTTGCTATTACATATCTGTTATATGGAATAGTTGAATGTAGTACACCAGCTACAACATTTACCGCACAGCGTCCTAATTTATCGACAGTTTCGTTGGCACTTATCCATAGGTACTGCTTTGAAAGGTGGTTTCTAATGCGTTCTACTGCTTTCGTGTGGCACTTAGAAACATAATATTTGCGTAAGGTGGATTCGTCAGGAACATTTCGACCAGCATATTTTTGGAGAAATATTTTGAAGGTGGAATTGTTAAGTTTATTTAATGGAATATTTGCCACCATTAAAGTTTCACAGAGTTCTTCGTTAAAATTGTCAGATTCCAACGGGTCTAATTTCTGTGTATCTGTTTACGATGCTAAGTGACATTTTACGTGCGATTTCTTGGAATTTTTTAACGATATTTTACAGACTATGCAATAGATTTCGGAATCACTGGCAGCGGACATACAATCAGTTTGACCCTTAGTCCAACTCGCCATTGTTTTACGATGTTATTTTCGACGTTGTTCCATATCATATCTGAAAAAGTAACTTAAACAATATTCTAGATCTAAAAAAATGAAAATAAAAAATGTATGCTAAGTTGTTGAAACTTAACGAAATTCACTGGACATTTACGTCAAAATAATTGGGAGTAGATTCGATGAAACGATATTAAACTGGATCTATTACAAAAATTACGAAGTATGTAATTAACAGTTAAAACAATGAAAAAAAGAAACTAACTCACCGTACTTTATTTATCTTCTGAAATATAAACTAATAAATAATATAAATTATAGAAACCCCTCACGCTTCTATCTACGCCAATGAAGAAAACAATAATTGTAATATTGAAGTAATTATGTCTCAATTCAACGACAAAAAACAGATGTGCAGTTAGCCAAATGAATATTGCTATTGAATAACTGCTTGTTGTACTTAGCGATGTTATAGACTATTTATATGGTCCATCGTAATTTCGGCCTCTCCTGTCCGGTCCATAAATATAATGATACAATATACATTATTTTTATTTCCCATACTAATATCAAACGAAAAAGATTATGGACGTGATAAAATTACTCGAATTATTCAAAAAGGATATATTTACCAAAAGAAGTTAGTGTTGTTTATCTTGTTAATCTAAACTATCAACAAAAAGAGTCCAGGATAGATTAACCACTAAGACAGTATGTTTACTATGATATAGCATTAGATTACAATATTTCAAGTGAAAACGAGATAAAATAATATTCAATCTCTTCTTTTTATCTATCTGATGATTTTTTCTGTTTATTAAATACACCATTTTGCTAAGTTTTGTTTGCTATTATATTTTACTTTATCAGCTGCACTTTCTTTATCAATTGCGATCCAAGCTAATTTCGAATGAAGTTCAAATAACTATTAAATATTACATGGAAAAGAACTTGTATTAATTTATTGTTTTATAGTCGCCATTTTATAAAGAGAGATAATTATAGTTAAAGATAAACATGTTTGTTAATTTTAGTCTGATTGTTCATACCAAATATTAAGAAAGCTATAAATAAAGAAATTTTAAATAAAATATAATCGACTTTAGAAATGCTTTTACCGTAAAATCTTCAGCATAGATAGCGGTCCTCATGGTGCGTTTCTCAGAGAAAAGAAATAAATCGATATCATATAAGAGTGCGACTTGAAACTTTTGCAAAGTTCGCGTAACTAATCCTCTGGCAATCTGAGAGTGTTGCACGTCTGAGAGTGTAGAATAACAGAAGGAGGAAGAAGTTGAAAATGAAATACCTAACAAAAAAGGATCGAAGAACGTACAAGAAAAGATGAGAGGATATTTCTATACAATACGTGAAACCGCAACGATATTCGATATGCTGTAATGTAATGGGAATATGTGAATTTCACAGCGGCAATATATATTTTTATTGGTGGTGTTTCGTTAATGGCAAACGTATCATAAAATTCCATTCTTTCTTGTTCATTTGGTGGGCGATAATTTTAGATTACGAGTGAATGCAATCAAAATAAAATCGCAGGGTATGAAATAAAGATATCACAGTATACATATTCATATAAATATATTCGTGCCATTTCATACTACATTTTAGGTGCTATTAGGTGCCATATATATATATATATATATATATATATATATATATATATATATATATATATCAAAAATTAATTAAAATTCGGGTAAGCGGTCAATTAAAAAAAAAACTCCTTCATTAAATTACCCTATATTTCGCGACACTTTGTCGCTTCCTCTGGGGTAAAAAATGTAGAGTTAAAAAATAATACAATTCAATTTTATTATTTTTTAACTCTACATTTTTTATCCCAGAAGAAGCGACAAAGTGTCGCGAAATATAGGGTAATTTAATAAAGGAGTTTTTTTTTTAATTGACCGCTTACCCGAATTTTAATTAATTTTTGATAATATATCACGGTCGATAATTTCTTTTCAATTATATATATATATATATATATATATATATATATATATATATGTATATATATATATGTATATATATATACATATATATTTATATATGGTAAATTCAATTTGTTGGAGATTTAAGGTCTGGTTTTACTTCAAAGTATATATATTTAAAGCAATCCTACATGTTTCGGCAAATATGCCTTTCTCAAGGAATATAAAATATAAATGACAGTATTTTAATGTCATACATTTGTAGTTGCTATGGATAAAATTATTCAAAGATACATTCCAACTGAATAATAATAAATCATGCCTTAGGCAGTATTTAGGAAGTACTTATCCGAATTTCATACTTGTTTTGTCGGATTTGCTCGGCAGCCAGGTGAATACGATACAACAACTCTTCTCTTGTGTTCGTAACTTGCGCGTAGACTAAATTTTTCATGTACTCCCATAAATAAAAGTCAAGGGGATTAAGATCGGGTGATCTGGGTGGCCATGCAACAGGACCACTTCGACCAATCCATCATGGATAATTGACGTTAACCCAATTTCGGACAGCAATTCTGAAATGTGGTGGTGCTTCATCCATGTGAAATAACATGTCTCGTCGAACATTCAGTGGGACATCGTCTACAAGACCTGGCAGTTCGTCAATAAGAAATTGAATGAAATTGTCCGCATTTAACCTTCCAGGAAGAACGACCGGACCCATTAACAAGTCATCGATTAGGGCTGCCCAAACGTTAATAGAAAATTCATGTTTAAAATTAGGTGAGCGTAAAGCTTTGGGATTTTCTGATGACCACCTATGCAGGTTTCTCAGATTTGTAACACCACTTTTCGTGAACGTAGATTCATTTGCCCAGAGGACTGTTCTGCAGAAATTAAAATGAAGCCGTTACTGTCTTAATATCCAGGTAGAACAAACTAGACGAGCATAGTGGTCTGCCTCAAGCAAACCGTGTCCCCTGCGATAGTGATATTGATATAAGCCCTCACGTTTTAAAATTCGAGAAAACTGTCGTTCGTGGCACTCCTAGTTGTCTAGCGAATCGACGTATACAGATAGTTGGATCTCTTGTAACAATAGCTACTGCTTCTTCCTCAAGTCTGCTGGCAAATTTACTCCTCGGTCGAAAAGATAATCACGCAGTCCGCATTCCCAAAATTGTCTGTGTACTTCCAGAAACGTTCTGTAATGAGGAGTGCGCCTATCGGGAAAACGATGTCGGTATTCAATAACTGCTTGACATGCACTGCCGTTACAGTAGCCATACACAAAATGCATGACCGCATACTCTTGAGAAGAAAATCGGTAAGGCATTTTGAATAAAGAAAATGTGTCCACTAAGCTGTTGTATGAATTGAAACGTAATGTAGTCCTTTATTAAAAAATGCAACGTTAACAGTCATCTGAACATTTGTTTATTGTATGATATTCATGGTTCAGCACTTAAGAAATAAGTAAGAACCATAAATCAATTTCCAGTACTATTTTTTGTAGATCTCCAAGAAATTACTGTATGCACCACGACACGTGTTTATTTATTTTAGGATAACATTTTATTATGCGACGTTAACAATCACAGGCCTGTTATTGAATCGTATAACTTTCTTTAAATAAAATCAGTTTTGTATTGACTTTAGGATTACATTTTTTTTCATGATCTGACAATCACATTCATAGATCTGTAACTTTGAAAGAAATAAAAATGGATATACAAGTTTTGCTACTTGAAATGAAGTCTACTTTACACTCCTAAAATTTGAACTTAATGATACGGGACAGCTTGTATATATATATATTGATATAGGTCAAGCCTGAACATAAGGATGCCTAGGAGAACAAGAAACAGAATTTTTAAAAGCTTATGTACTCATTAGAATTATAAGAAATTCTGAATTCTTCTCATGGTATATCAATAAAGTTGATTTCGCGTTTATTTTTATGTGTAAAATTATTCTCGTATTTATTTACATTTATTCTTTCAGTTGCTTTAGTTATTTTATTCGAAATCTTGTATTTACCAAGATATGTCAACTTAATTGATTCAAAAAAAATAGATAATAATAATTTAGGTGAAACTGTACTTATTTAAAATAAATACAGCGGGAAAGTTCACCACAATAAAATAGCATTATGTAAACTTATTAACATTTACACATTAATTATTTATATATTATAAAAAACTTTAGAATTTATATTAAGCTTATGTATATTTCTAATGATTAAATTGACATTTTCTTTATAAATAAGTTACGAGATTATAGTAATACATACGAATTAACGAATAAGAAGCCAATTTGGAAAACAAAACACAGTTGGCGTCACTAGAAAAAATTCAATAAAAATGCCTAGACGTATTTTAAGTGCATCTCCGAAAACTAAAGAAAAATACAAAAATTAAATTAGAAACTTACATAAAAACACTTGCAATACCTTACCTGTATATCCAGCATTTGTTTGAAACATAATACGTGCCCAGACGATCACCTGTATCCCAGAAATCAGAAATTGCAGTTTACCGAGGAAGCCCGCCGCTACATGTAAAATACCAGCCAAACGACGCATCATTACCCGATGAAATTCGTATCCTGCATTAATTGATTTTCCAGTATATATCCAGTACCAACAAGTCCTAAACACATTCACATAAGTATTCTTTAATCTCCAACAAACTATAGAAAATGCTAAATTAATTCATTTCTTTTAATTAAAATTATAATCAATTTAATATTAAAATTTATAACCTAGAATACATTTGATATGTCCGAATATAAATTAAGTTAAAAGAATCCAGTTTTCCTTGTTATTATGATCAAGTAGATACTAGATTTATTTAGAAATTGGAATTTACATAGGTAACATGTATTTAAATTGCGTTGCTAACCTAGAAATTTGATCACATTTAATTTAACACGTGACATGTTACATTTTCGATATTTTTATAATTCGAATAATTTCTATCACTTACCTGCTTTGATTTTATATCATTAAAGTCTTGAACATTGATCCTTATATTGCTTGTTTTATTTTTGGTAGTTTGATAACGTATTTACTATTATTTTTTGTATAACCATCTACAAATTTGGTGTATATCCTATTTAGTCACCGAACTCACAAGAAGGTGCATTGGACATGTACCACCCAAGAGCTCTCTTGTTCGCTTAATTAGCCGGACACCCAATATTATAAATTGTAACACACACACACAAATAATAATCATACTGAGAAGCTGTATACATAAACAGCTGTTTAAGGTCATGTGCACTTAGAGTGTAACGTTTATGCATTTTAGATTTGTACGCATGCAATAGAATTAATGGTAAAGAACCCCTTCTATATGTTACACATATTATCATATTTAAAATAGATATTTGTCGTACATTTATTAATAATTTTTCCTAAACAGTTACAATTCATTTATAAAACTTATAATTCAGCATTTATCATTACAAAAACTCCAGGGGTATTATTGCAATTTGGCTAGCCCAACTTGTGGGGCAAATATCTTTCCCTAATCAGCATTATTTCAATATATATATGAACCTAAAAGAATGATCGATCATACTATATTGGTTAATAATAAATTAAAAACGGGCCAGCTATTTATATGTCGACGCAAGGTTGTTCCCATGAGAAAATCATTGTCAATCGGGAATCGGCACGTTAATTGATAAAGTTATCAAAATTATTATTATTTTAGTTTTAAGAGTTTTATAGTATTATTAAATTATAACGGCACTTCTAATACAGACTTCAAGTTGGTAGCATGTATTTAGTTGTCAAAAATTTCTTAATAAACTTTTCAAAAACTAAAATTCTTTTTATCAGTTATTAAGTAGCTGTCTTTTATATATTTATATATATTGTTATAGTTCTAGTATTACTATTTACGTTTAGGAATGTTATATGTATTTTATATGTTAAACGATCATTTTGGTTCACCCTTGAATAATTGATTATAAAAACTAAATTAGTTGTATTAAAATATTAAAGTCATATTAAGCTTTCTAAATTCCTTAAATAATTTATTAATTTATAATTATTTATAATTCAATTTTACTAATACTTCACATTAGATATGTAGAATTATTCCCTTAATATGACTAATTAAAATATTTAATTATAGTGATGATATTATAAAATTAGGTTATGGCCTATTAGAATATAATTAACACTTAAAAAACAGGAAAAATGCATTTTGAAATTAAGGTTAGGAATTAAAAAAAAATTGAAAAGCTAATACTAGTTAAAATTAATACAAATTTGGCAAAGTAAAGAAGAGACTCTGGAAAAATAGAAACAATTAGCGGTTGGCGTCGTTTTGTTCAAAACATTAACACCTATATTTTTGTTCCCCAAGTTAATTTTTGTATACAGCGGGAAATACAAGTTTCACTAATCTGATTCAAGTGTTAAAATGTTTACACTAAATTAAGGAACAATTTAAAATAAATTAGAAACATCAAACGTTCCTGTATCTCCCGAAAATAGCAGATCCTATATATCCTTGGTTTCACGAAAGATTTCCAGACATGTTTCACTGTTTTTTCTAGTACCTACCAATCACGCTGCCGAGACGAACCGTAGATAAAACCTGTCCATTCTCCTATAATTTGCATATTACTAAAGTATCTTATATAAACTACTTAAAAGCCTATTTCACAACGAACAAAGCTAGAAATTCATACAATCAAGTTCTTGTCTGTTTATAAATCATCAGAAACACTTCAATAATCTACCTTGTTTTAATAAGCACTAGTAATTAATTAAATTAATAAATAAACCTTTGTATATTGCGTATTTGACTTAGTTAAGCTTTATAAGATAGGCAATGTGCATACTCACGTAAAGAGTTATTTTTTTATTGATTATGGATATAGTTGCCTGAATATTCTAATAAAATTATGTTTTTTTTTTAATTTAAAATATACCGTTTTACATATTCTGAAAGCTCAATATTATCTTTTACATTATATTCATTAACAATACATTATTAATCATATCAACAAATCTACCTTCACCCCAAAGAATCTCATGCTTGGAAATAAAAAATATATAATAAGCCTTTGTAAAGTATACATTTACTTTATATTAAAACATTTATATATATATATATATATATATATATATATATATATATATATATATATATATTCAGAATAATACTAATACCATAAACGTGGACCAACAATTGTAAAGACTGCGAGTTATAATCAGAAATAGTAAAAATAATATTCAGAGTTTTACTACAAGAGTATTTATTTGAACGCTATACACGTATTTACAGTAGCTTATATTTTTGTTCTGTTCCGTGAGTTATTCCTCGTATTTCTACTATTATTTTATTCACCGTATTACATTCCGAGCGATAAAACAGTAGATCTATGTAATCCATTCAAACATTATGCGTGAAGGCACTTAAGCGCCCACATAGTACTGTGTACTTTACTAATTTATAATTCAGTCTACTGGGTGTATTTTCTCATAGGGCTAGGCCGTTTGCATAGCACTGCAAAACTTTGAATTAGTATTTGTTTTTAGGTGTGACAAATATGTCTTTCTCTTTTCTGACATCTTGTTATTTACGTTTTCCATTTCTTAACGCTTTGATTTATATAACGTATATATATATATATATATATATATATATATATATATATATATATATATAGTAAACCTAATCAGTAGGCGATTAAAGGTCTGTATATTACTTCAAAATATATGTATTTAAAAAACTCTACATGTTTCGGCTGTATACGCCTTTTTCAAGAGAATACAAAATATCCTATTTATATCCTGTCATTCATATTTTGTATTCTCTTGAAAAAGGCGTATACAGCCGAAACATGTAGAGTTTTTTAAATACATATATTTTGAAGTAATATACAGACCTTTAATCGCCTACTGATTAGGTTTACCATATCATACCAAGGTCACGAAGTTATTATATTTATATATATATATATATATATATATATATATATAACATTTGATAAATTATTGGAGTTTTTCGGCTTTTATTATATGAAATATTTACAAATATTAAATTAGAATGTATGTAATTGCAGAGTAAGTGGGGATGTAAACATTGCTGTCTACAAATTACAAAGCAAATCATACGAAATTTTTTATTTGAAAAATATGGTCTACGTTGGGACTCGAACCCAAATCCGGGCTGTCGCCTTTACCACTAGGCCACAATAGACCCAGGTTCAAGCCATATAGAAATGAATTATAAAGTAACAGTGATATATATATATATATATATATATATATCGTTCAATAGTTCAATTCAAAAATAATTTACTTGTATCAAATGTATTGCTTGACGCGCTAAGGTCCATTAATACGAAATAATCATGTTAATAGTTTTCATGGCATATACGTATAGCATACGAAAAATGATTTGCAATTAACAATTAATGTTCATCTAATAAATTTCTTGCTTTCTTATAACAAGACGACGAACCATCGCGGAGAAATTGAGAATGTATATATATATATATATATTATATATATATATATATTATATATATATATATATATATATATATATATATATATAAGGTAAACTTCAGAGTATATATATTTAAAACAACCCTACATGTTTCGGCAATATGCCTTTTTCAAGAGAATACAAAATATAAATGACAGAATATAAATGTCAAATAATTAAGTTGCTATGGTTTAAATTATTCAAAGATACATTCCAATAATAATAATAAATCATGCCTTAGTATTCCAAAAAATAGATAGCAAGGTGTGAAAATATGTGTTGTTCGCTGCTAGAAGCTTGTGTCTCTTTCTGGGTATGAACCTGTGTGTTGGTTGCTGCTGGCAGCAGATTTTGTATTTGTGTGACCGCGTAAGTGTATGGTTTTGCATGTTAGTGCGCTCTTATGTGTGTTTAGTGACCGGTCGCGTAAATTTAGAGAGATCGGATACCCAGCCGTTGCGTAGGGCCGCCAACCCTTTCCCGGCAACTTCTTTACTTTTCCGAGCAGTACTTCGACGGCCCGACCCCCGCCCCAACGAGGCAAGGCGCAGACCAGCAAAGCGCACCCTGCACGGGGTTGCTCATCACCAACCGAGGGAACACTCTTAGTGGCTACCTCAGTCGACGATGGTCACACTTTGTGCCATCTTAACGATTTCCGCAGAAGCGGGGGCAATGCACACACGTCGAACGTGTGTGTGCTGTTAGCAGCAGCCTAGCCAGGTTGCCGCCAAGGACCGGTCCTATATATTATATATATATATATATATATATATATATAGATTATATATACATACATAATGTTTTTCTAATTTGCTTAGCGATTCTCTTAATTATAAATGGTTATTTATTTCTTGAAATTCGACTTGATATGATTATTTATCAAATAAAATGCTAATTTCAACGTTGCGACTTTTATTATTCCCTTCATCTGAATTGTTGATTATAATACTAGATGTTTTTCTGTAATTTAAACTAATAATAATATAATAACTAATGTTTTTCGTAAATATAAATTTATATAATCATCAACACGTTTCTTCAGATCGTCAGTGATAAGGGATGGCCAACCTGACCGCTCTTCATCGTGCATATTATATCTTCCGTCTTTGAAATTTCGAATTCAGCGCCTGACAGATGACTCATCCATTGTTCCCGTACTTACACTTCAGTAATCCCGCGATGAATTTCGTTTCGGCGGACGTTTTCTGCATTCAAAAGACTGATCAGGGATCGCACTTCGCATTTGGAGCGATTTTCATATGCGCCATTATAAACAGTCACAAAACTTACACCACTCACTGGAGGAGCTCGAACTATTTCTCTCCGCAAAGCTACGATAACACTGTGAACACCTACGTCGCTTTTAATTTGATAAGTAGCGCCACCTGTATGAGTAACCGGGTACTATTTCTTGAATTTTCCTCGTACATTTAGAACATCATTGTAGAATTTTAATATGAAGTCAGAATATTATTTCTACTTACTGATACGAAATTTTTAAGACGAGATCTTCTCATAAATCTGTCGATACTTTATTTAAAATACTGCTTTTTTTTAAAATCATTCTAACGTTCGGAACTGTTTTTGCGTATGTATCAATATAAAAATTACGCCGACGGCTTTATCTTTCTCTTTACCGTTTTCTCGCTAATATAATATTGTAGTTAGCCCTTAGAAAATTACCAGATTACAGTGTTACGTCCACTTCAAAACCGTTGTTTACTTTTTTGAGCACACCGCGTCAAGACACATGCGAATTGGGGGGTGTTTGAGCTCGGACATATTTACGGCCAATGAGCCATAACTTTGATCAATGAATAACAGAAATCAAAGAAAAACGGGACCTAAATAACGGATTAATGAAGTTAAATCTAAAAGACAATATAAGCTGCACAAAAACCATTTTTTTTTGTTAAAATAATAATCAATGCTTTCCTAGATATTGTGATACGAGTTGAAAATTTGAATCATTTCACTCTTTTGTTTGCATACTTATACATCAAAGTTATTTCAATTAAAGATAATACATAGTAATTTTTAAAAAAGGTATATAACCCCTTACCACAATTATTAATCGTATCCTAAATACGTATTTCGACAACTAAGTTGTCATCATCGGTAGGTAAAAACTACTAATTAAAAGTCGCACATGGGGCACAGTAAAGCAAGAGAAACGCTTACGCACAACTACTATACACCGCGTCCCCGTATACACTAAATTTAACATGCCAATCTAAACTACGAGGGAGGTCGAGACAAACACTTACCTACTTAAGGAAAGGGTCTAAACATGTGTTTATTGTCGAACAAAGGAACGGCAGACATTCCTCTCTAAGGGGGACGGCACTAAATTTAATTTTTAAAAACTACGATGACCCACTATTAAACTTAAATAAACCACCTTATATTTTCACAAAACAATAGTATATTTAACTATATGTACATTTCATGTGCACTGCACACATCATCCCTAGTTGCTATTTAGACGTATTATTTTCGAGTACATGTATAGTAAAAATATCTATTTTGGGTAGGGGTGTAAAAAATTTTTCAATTACAAATTTTTAAAAAAACATGCAAATAATCGGAAAGTATGGTCGTATATTGTAAAAACTAAACTCTATTGAAATTCTAAGAAGGACAAATTTGGGAAGGATCGTTACATATGAAAAAACAAGACATCTGACTGTGTTGAGTTATATTTAATAACAATAAAGTAACGTGAAAAGGATCTATGAATTATTAGATATTGTTGGTATATAATTTAAAAGTTTATTATTAATAGGTGACATGTCATTCTTAAGGAGGTAATTTTTGTATTTTTTCATATGTATGGCTTCCCACATGTCTAAATTTCTGCTGGTACCCACCCACCCACTTATGGTAATAAAAATGAGAATAGGCAGCTGAACGGTATCGGTGATTTATCGCTATTCAAGGAAGTATGTTTATTTTTCGCGATAAATATACTTTCATAAGCATCAAGTTCGTGGGGTTTATTAATTCCTTTGATCAACTTCAAACCTGTAATCGATACATTGTGCAGTGTGCTCAAAGCGTGATTTGCGACATTCGATTTATCCGGTCTATTGTATTTGATATGTGATATGTGTTCTTTAAAACGGGTTAATATAGGTCGTTTAGTTTGGCCTATATATTTCAAATTACAATCCGCGCAACTAATTTCATATATACCTGATTTCGAATTGGAATTAATTCTATCTTTAGTATTCCCTAGCAGACTTTTGATGGTGTTTTCGGACCGAAAGGCTACCTGGAGACCTCTTTCTTTCACAACCTTATTAATGTTTTTCGTGACGGAGAGGTATGGTAGACATATTGTCATGGATTTTTCCATGGAGAAGAAAGGAAAATAATAGAACTATATTAAAATTTTTTGTGTAGTACATTTATTAAACTTATGTATTTCATTTTGGTGTTTATTTTATTTCAGACGGGGATCGTTATAAATATATTTAATTTTAAGTGATGAATTTTATTATGTTTGAAATTTTGATCCATCCTCGTATATTTAGGTTGGTCAGATGTTTAAAGCTGCCGCCATCCCGGATATTATATTGTAATAAGATGTATATTTTTCTCTATATCTTGATTTTATAGTTTGTGGGGATATCCGTGTGGATTCTGGAACTTCATTTTCAGAGATTATTTGAATGTCCTTGAAGATAGGTGTGTATAAGAGTATATTGGACACGACTTAATTTTGTCTAATATAATTGAAATTTTGAATAATTCGTTTATAGTTTTAGTGCGTCGTATGTGAGTTAAACGTAATTTTTCGTGAATTTACAAATCTTTTATATTTGTAATTTTATTTTATGATACGCCTATCTGAAGAAAAGGAATCTCTCATGTTTAATTGTGACTTACTTTAATTAATGTAGGTATCTTTATAATTATTAATATATATATGAAAGCGCTATAATTAACTTGTAAAACTTTTGTGAATTTTTTTTATATATATTCAGAATAATATCTAGAAAATTTATTAGAAGATTTTTTGTGTAGTTTGGTTGTTTTTAGTCACTTTGAATATTTCAATACGCAGGAAGGTGGGGACGAGTTTGTGTAATGTCATGTGATTGCATTCATGACAGTTCAGATTTTGATTTCGCGCGCAGAGTAAACAATTCTTTACTTTGACGTTTGAGTATTGGATATATTTTATTGTTGTTTAATAAATTTTCTTGTATATTAAAATTTATATCTTTGCTCGTGATTTGTCACTTAAGGTTTTTTACTGGTTTGTATCTTCATATGATATCCAAACCTTTTTTATCCTTACTGCTGTGCATTTAACAGTTCAACGTTACACTTTGTAAAGTTGATTTTTTTTAATTTTTTTTTTATTATATAAATGTAAAGGGAAAATGTGTGTATAATTTATCTGACACCTCGTGTTTTATTTTATGATATAACCTACATCCGTAAGGATCGACCCGAGAGACGTGAACTCAAGGAAATCTACAAGACTGAACAGCCGGACGATTAAGTTGTAGTGTGAAAAAAAAAGATTTAATAAGCAATCAAAAGCACATTCCACTGCAATATGTACTTTTTCTCTTGGTTACTTTGGGATATCAAACTCGTGGATTCGCGGATTGTATTTTTTATTTTTGTTTTTCTAATTAATTTATTGATTATTTCTATGTCAAAGCCATTGTATGTCGCAATATTTTTAATGAAATCTAGTTCTATTTCATATCTCTCTTTTGTTAACGGAAAATTTAGTCGAAAATAATACGTTTAAATAGCAACTACGGATGATGTGTGCAGTGCACATGAAATGTACATATAGTTAAATATACTATTGTTTTGTGAAAATATAAGGTGGTTTATTTAAGTTTAATAGTGGGTCATCGTAGTTTTTAAAAATCAAATTTAGTGCCGTCCCCCTTAGAGAGGAATGTCTGCCGCTCCTTTGTTCGACAATAAACACATGTTTAGACCCTTTCCTTAAGTTGGTAAGTGTTTGTCTCGACCTCCCTCGTAGTTTAGATTGGCATGTTAAATTTAGTGTATAAGGGGACGCGGTGTATAGTAGTTGTGCGTAAGCGTTTCTCTTGCTTTACTGTGCCCCATGTGCGACTTTTAATTAGTAGTTTTTACCTACTGATGATGACAACTTAGTTGTCGAAATACGTATTTAGGATACGATTAATAATTGTGGTAAGGGGTTATATACCTTTTTTAAATTTTTATTTAACCACAGTCTCCATTGAAAGAATTTTTTTAATACATAGTAACTTAAAGTAAGTAGTAACATAATTTTGATTTTTCTAAATAAAGATCACTTCTGAATTATGTAAAGCAAAAAGATCACTGGAATTTACTTTAAGTCATATCATTTTGATAATTTACTTTTAAAGAATTTATCAATTCATGCAAATAATATAAATATACCAACTGTGGAAATTATGGAAATTAAGGACAGTAAACAGTAATTAATAAAGTTCGGATTTTTATGCACAACAAATGCTTTAAATATGGGCATAAATATGTCACCTTCTTCCTAAAATATGTCAAATATATGCTTCATTTTTGCCATTTATGCATTTTTCTGCACTTTATTTTTGATTTATTTCGCTACTCGAAATCAAAGAAATAGTAGTAAAACAACAAAAAGTAGTCTAAATTACATTTATGCATAAAAAATTATTATTATTACATAATATATGATAACATCATTGCATAATAATATGTTAGAAGGTTACAATTAATAGCTATATACATATAATTCTATGGTTGTTACTTAATAACATAAGTTATTATGTTGTGAAGTAACATCCATGGAATTATATGTATAGTTATTATTAATAACTATTTACTTTCGCAATGAGATCTACTTAACTTATTATTGTACCAATTAATAGTTAAGTGCGTTTCTGGATTTTCAACTCTAAAATTTTGTCTTATATCGCTTAAAATATTTGTATATGTTGAAAACGTTCTCTCGCCTTCAACTGAAGTGATAGGTACATATTTTAATGACGCTAGATATTCGGGGTCTAAATGTAAATTATTATCTTTAACACTTGAACTTAATTAACATTTGGAATTTACTGCAAGTGAGAATTAATGAATATTAAATCACATTCTTACATGTAAATGTCGACTTATTTAATGCGTATAAATCTACAATCCGTCAAACTAAGTTTGTACTAGTATGCAGAACACACTCTTTCGCGACAACGAACTTCCTGGTAGTTAGGTTAATTAAGAATTAAGAAATACTGAAAAAACAAGCCTATCAACGCGAGGAAACGTACAGACGACCGTTTCGTTCTAATTGGAACTTCTCAATGCACGGCATTCCCTTTCGATGACGACCTTGCTTTTTCATTTCTATACTTTCTGTATATATAGTTAACATTTGGAATTTACTGCAAGTGAGAATTAATGAATATTAAATCACATTATTACATGTAAATGTCGACTTATTTAATGCGTATAAATCTACAATCCGTCAAACTAAGTTTGTACTAGTATGCAGAACACACTCTTTCGCGACAACGAACTTCCTGGTAGTTAGGTTAATTAAGAATTAAGAAATACTGAAAAAACAAGCCTATCAACGCGAGGAAACGTACAGACGACCGTTTCGTTCTAATTGGAACTTCTCAATGCACGGCATTCCCTTTCGATGACGACCTTGCTTTTTCATTTCTATACTTTCTGTATATATAGTTAACATTTGGAATTTACTGCAAGTGAGAATTAATGAATATTAAATCACATTCTTACATGTAAATGTCGACTTATTTAATGCGTATAAATCTACAATCCGTCAAACTAAGTTTGTACTAGTATGCAGAACACACTCTTTCGCGACAACGAACTTCCTGGTAGTTAGATTAATTAAGAATTAAGAAATACATTAAATAAGTCGACATTTACATGTAAGAATGTGATTTAATATTCATTAATTCTCACTTGCAGTAAATTCCAAATGTTAACTATATATACAGAAAGTATAGAAATGAAAAAGCAAGGTCGTCATCGAAAGGGAATGCCGTGCATTGAGAAGTTCCAATTAGAACGAAACGGTCGTCTGTACGTTTCCTCGCGTTGATAGGCTTGTTTTTTCAGTATTTCTTAATTCTTAATTAACCTAACTACCAGGAAGTTCGTTGTCGCGAAAGAGTGTGTTCTGCATACTAGTACAAACTTAGTTTGACGGATTGTAGATTTATACGCATTAAATAAGTCGACATTTACATGTAAGAATGTGATTTAATATTCATTAATTCTCACTTGCAGTAAATTCCAAATGTTAACTATATATACAGAAAGTATAGAAATGAAAAAGCAAGGTCGTCATCGAAAGGGAATGCCGTGCATTGAGAAGTTCCAATTAGAACGAAACGGTCGTCTGTACGTTTCCTCGCGTTGATAGGCTTGTTTTTTCAGTATTTCTTAAAACTTGAACTTAATGATAATGATAAAATTGATAATTCTGATATTTGATATTGATATTTGAATTGATATTTCTGTTAACATTTTAAAACCATCATTCCTTGTCGTAATGCTATAAAATTTATGTAGTATAACTTTACCAGTTCAACCTTGCACATTTTTCAATAAATTTTTACAATGTTCTACAATAGAAATAGACTCGAATAAAGATATTTGGTCAGCCTCTAATTTTTTAATTAATCTACTTAAAAAGACTATGATAGGCTTTAATATACGTCAACTAATCTAGAATTTCGCGTTTTTCGAATAAACTTTTGGATTTTATAATTGATTCAGCTGAATTAGAAAAATCTAATACAATGTTTTTTATATGATTATAGTTATTCGCAGGGAATACGGTTGCGTCTAACCATTTCCCCATTGGGTAATTAGCGGTTCAGGAGGTAGAGGAACATTCGTTTATATACTTGGACTCGTAGAAGTGCTTTCTAAAATATTTTTTTACGTTCGAAATTAAACGAATTAACTAAAGGAAATTGCCAACTTATTTCCATGCAAACTCTATTTATTCCATGGGGTAGACAAGTCACGGATTAAACTTTTGTAAAAAAAATTTAAATTTGCCTCTGCTTTAGTCATACACGCTACCGCATCTGTGACGAAAAGAAGCATTTTGACGGTCGGAAGAATATCTGGAGTAAACAAAGTTACTAAAACTTTCATTAATAAAGCGAACTCTTTCGTACTGATTAAAAAATATTTTGGTTAAAAACACTAACTAATAAATTTGAAAAACAGCGACCACGAACATCGATCCTTTTATCAAAAATATGCGATTTTATGTTGAAAATGTTAAAAATATTCAACTTATGCACACAAACTAAAAATATGAATTAAAGCTTAATTTTATGCGAAATATGTATTTTTTTTATACCGTTAATAGCATTATTTCGGTGTATAATGGATATATCCACAATATTCAGGTGATATTTCTAATAATAAAAAATATGTTTTAGTTCATTCACATAAACATAATAGTAGTGTGAATTAGTGCTGCACATCGGTAGCGCAAAAGCCTATCCTGTGCTCTTTTATTACCTTGTTCACAATTAAGAACAGAACTGCACTGCAGCAAACTTCAAGCCTTGGCACTGAGTCGTAATTTAATAATAACTGCAGTCTAACAGAATGACTGAAATTACCTGTACTTTCCGATTATGAATGAAATAATAGTAACATGATCGCAAATAAACTTAATACATAATAGTGACAATAACAATTAATTAATTAATGTATATATGTATGCACGCATTATAATATAATATTAAAAATAAAATTGGAAAAATAAAAGAAATTAAAATAAAATACAGGTAAAAATCCTCAAAGATTACAGATGCATCTTAAATATTGGACTTCATTAACGACTCAATGTAATAATATGATTTGCCTTTAATAATTGTGTCTAAAAGAGATACATCGTCAAAATAGAAATTGATTGAGAAATGAAAATGAATCATGAAAATCTTATTCATAATAATAAAAGCAAAAGTGGAGAAAGTCCATGAAAAATGTTTTAATATGTGAGTGGAATATGCGAAAGATTTAGCAAAAAATACAAATATAATTGATTTTTGTATAACAAATGTACATAGTTGTAGATAAAATTAATAAAAAGTTGGACTGTAAAGGTATTGTTCTGTTACCTCCTTGGACATTAGTCTAGCCTTTGACATTTTCTAGTGAAGTAAAAATTTACCACATTACGAGGTGTAAAGTCTGGTGTGTCCCAGGGAAGTATCATTGGCCTATTGTTGTATTTGTAGTTTACTGAATCTATCCAGTACAATAACTATGATAGCAACATATTCAGATGATACTGCTCTTGTTATAATCACATATAAATCTTGTCCGCATCCAAAAATCTTCAACAAAATTTAAATAAAATTTTAAAATGGCAAAAACAATCGAGATTGAATGTTAACGAACTAAAATCTGTACATGTGAGTTTTACAATAAGAAACGAAACTTGTCCACCTGTTTGCCACAACAACTTACAATTGTAGCAATCTCAGGATGCTCAATATCTAGGAACGTACTTAGCCACCTAAATTGGAAAAAATATATTTTCAGCAAGAAAATAGTTTGGCGAGAATTTCAAAGAATTGTATTAGCTAACAGGATAGGAAGTCACAACTGACACTAAAAAATAAATTATTAATTTATAAAACAATCATTAAATTGATTTGGGCCTATGACGTCCAGTTATAGGCACTGCTAGCAAGTCCATACGAAAAAACAAATTAGGATGAGCACCTAACCTTTCGCAATATTTAATACTTTATTTCTTCTTGCACAGTTGGCACTTTTAAGTTTCTGTGGATGATGTGGTTGGGAACGTACCAAGGGGTACCAAAAATTTTGAAATTTTTGAAGGATTTCTATGTACCGAATGTCCTTGAAAAGAAAGACACCTTATGAGAAATGGAAAGATGTGCTTATATAGAATATGAATCCAAAATATTTTCCCCAAATTCCCCCTCGCAAACGGGAGAAAAAATTAACAAAGGTATCTATAAAGATATTTGTCCTGCCATTGCATTATGTTCCGATATAACTAGCGAAACAATTCCGTCTGTGACTCAGTTAATTTAGATCGTTGCATGCGTACATTTCGATTATGCCATACACAACGCATGGACCGTTCGATATGATTTACAGCTTTTCATTTAAACGTAAAGATTCAAAGCTGCTTTATTTGTACGTAATCCTATTGAGGTTATTGAACCCTAAGCATACAAAGCTGTTATCTTGTGATTTTGTTATGTTATCTTTTTGAGTTTTTTTTAACATAAACATTGCAGAGTTTGCATGTAAATTCAATAGGTATTTTTCAGATATTTTGACTCCATAGGCGGCACATAATATAATGTTCAAGGGTTTTTAATTTTGCAGTTCGCGTCGTAATTCATTCGCATTTTTTGGATTCATATATTATATAATTGCATCTTTTCATTTTTCATACGTTGTCTCTTTCTTTCAAGGTCATCCAGCATATGAAGGTTTCTTATCTTTCATTTAACATTTATTCTTAATTTTAAATAAATTATACATGGTATTTATGTTTATTTGTAAGAGTTGTGTATATGTTTGCAGTAAGGAAATTAATAATTTATAAATGTTATATGAGGGCGGATTGATGTATAAGGTTTCCAACAACGCGTGTGAGAAGTTTGGATAGAAATGAGTTCTAATAATAATAACGTTTATTGTCCAATAGATACATAAATCTATTTATAGGATAATATAAAAATACAAATACAGAAACATGTGTTGCAGTGCTAATTCTATTTACGCATTTAAATTAATCCATTACCTTCAACATAATCGAAATCACAAACTAACTTATTTATTTATTAAGAGGATTCCCACAATATTTATCAGCGTTTTTCGCCATATGGACCATCGGAGTCTTAGCCAAAATATTAGTTCTAGCACGAGGATTCGTGATAGAATTTTTAACGCTGCAAGGTTGTGCACCCATTGAAATTTACGGGCGTTTGAAAGCTGTTTATGACAACAATTGTATGGACGTGAGGAATGTTCGAAAGTGAGTACATAGAGGTGTTTGACGGAAAGCTATCAGAAATACTTTGAGCATCGTCATTCAAACATGTAACGAAATTTTGTAAACTATCGAAACTCTCTGCATAAAAACTAGTAGCTTCCAACCATGTTCCTCATCTAGTTATTATTGGAGAGGGAGGCAGTGACTAAGATGGAAGTTTTTTCCCTGTAAAGAGCAATTCTTAATGGTGCTTTTCTGAAAACTTTTTTAACAGCGCATGCAAGTCTATCAACATATATATATATATATATATATATATATATATATATATATATATTCACAGATTCTGTGGAGAGCATGTGCTACACAAGTAATATGCAACATATTAGGATATGTTTCCTTTAATAGTCTGCCTGTTTTTAACATATATGCAGCACTGCCACTGAAAAATAAAAGTATTTTTGCTTTGTTCCTGTCATCCGAATGAAGCATTTGGTGCATATTCTCGTAAATGGTTTTAGCTACTGTTTCCGCATGAACTGTATTTATAACTTTTGTTGCTATTACATATGCGTTACGAGTATATGGAATAGTTGGATGTAGTACACCAGCTACATTTACCACACAGCGTCCTAACATATCAACAGTTTCGTAGGCACGTATCCATGGGTACTGATTGGAAAAATGGCTTCTAATGCATTCTACTGCTTTCGTGTAGCGCTTAGAAATATTTGCGTATGGTGGATTCATCAGGAACATTTCGACCAGTATATTTTTGGAGAAATGTTTTGAATGTTGGATTATTAAGTTTATTTAATGGAATATTTGCCGCTATTAAAGTTTCACAGAGTTCTTCGCTAAATTGTCAGATTCCAACGTGTTAAACTATATTTTACAAACTTTGCTATAAATTTCGGAATCACCATTAAAAATGTATGCGTAAGTTATTGAAACTTAACTAAATTCACTGTATACTTACGTCAAAATAATTGGTAGAAATAGATTTGATGAAACGATATTAAACAGGATCTATTACAAAATTTACGGAGTATGTAATTAACAGTTAAAACAATGAAAAAAAATAAACTAACTCACCGTACTTTATTTATCTTACGAAATATAAAGTAATCAATAAAATAAATAATAAAAACTCCTCACGCTTCTATCTACGCTCATGAAGAAAGGAATTTCACTGTAATATTCAAGTAATTGCGTCACAATTCAACGACAAAAAACAGATGTGCCGTTAACCGGATGAATAGTGCTATTCAATAACTACGTGTTGTACTTAGCGAAGTTATAGACTATTTATATTGTTCATCGCAATTTCGGCCTGATATGTCCGGTATCTACTTATAATATTTAAAATTTTATGAATTTACCAATAGTTTGTTTTAAGGCTCTTCAAACATAATAGTTAAGTGAAGTTTCCTTGTATTTATGATTGGGGCCATCCGTTTTATATAATTTTCCTCCATTGTCGATAATGACAATAACGATATTTCGCAAGTAAGATTATTTAATTACCTATTACTTAATGAATAATGCTTTAATTACCCTATGAAGAAATAAAATAAATCTCTTAATCCCTATCCTTTTGAAGTTTGTACAGTTCAGTTTATGGATTAAGTAATTAACTTAGTGACTTAATACCTCTTTTAAAATTTGTGCAGCTTCTGTGCGTCCATATAATCCCTAGTTCGGTTTATTATTTGTCACTGTTATTGTAATGAAGGGACAGTCTTTTCAATTTTATTGTACGGATTATTGATATTGTTGGAATTTCCACATTGTCGCCAGATAGTTCTCAAATACATTTGATTAGCGCTACTAGGATTTTGATAGCGCTAATAAAGGAAGGATGTTTCTTTATTAATTTGGATGCATGGAAAGAGTAAAACTGTCAAGAGTTTCGGAACATTAGTGGAAACAATATAGTTCGTAAACGTGTTTAATGTATATATATATATATATATATATATATATATATATATATATATGGTAAACCTAATCAGTAGGCGATTAAAGGTCTGTATATTACTTCAAAATATATGTATTTAAAAAACTCTACATGTTTCGGCTGTGTACGCCTTTATCAAGAGAATACAAAATATGAATGACAGGATATAAATGTCAAGTAATTAAGTTGCTACTTAATTACTTGACATTTATATCCTGTCATTGATATTTTGTATTCTCTTGATAAAGGCGTACACAGCCGAAACATGTAGAGTTTTTTAAATACATATATTTTGAAGTAATATACAGACCTTTAATCGCCTACTGATTAGGTTTACCATATCATACCAAGGTCACGAAGTTATTATATATATATATATATATATATATATATATATATATATATACATATATATATAAGTAAAAATTTCATTAACGGGTGAGCGGTCTTAAAAACGAGTTTTTAAGAGGTTGAGGACAAACTAACAACATATTGATGTGATGTTTTAAAGTTGACGAATTTTAACATGTTTAGTGCCGTTATTTGCTAAATTTTAACTCTGAATTACACTGCTGATGAAGTAACCAATGCGTTATGAAATATAGAGTGGAATAAAGGAGTTTTATTTTTACTTGACAGACCGCTCACCCGTTAATGAAATTATTACTTATACAGTACGGTCGATAATACTTTATAGTCTATATATATATATATATATATATATATATATATATATATATATATATATATATATATATAAGGATAGGAAGATCTGTGTTTCCTTCTAAAGGCCGCTTTACAGTTTGCAGTCTTCCAATGCTACACTGGGAACATACCTATTAAACCAAAAAATGTGGCAACCATTTTTTGTTTGGGCGTTTTCTCGAATAATTTTGTCGCCTTCCAAAGTTCCAAGCTGCCTGTTATTGATTTTTTTTTCAGGGTTATAGCAATATATCTAAGTTTTATCACTCGTAATGATGTTATATAATGGATGAAATGATCCATTGACAAAATGATATAGTAGTAACGCACCAGCTCACACGGTCTCTATTTTGAACTAGAATCAAATTGTAGGAAATTCAAAGTAAAGTATGCCTACGTACAATTAAGTTTTTCCATAGATTTTATTTTAAAATTTAATTGTTATATTTCTGTCTTCTTTCTTTCTTTTTTTAAATTGGTAAGATTTATTTTTATTAATTTCATAGTTTTAAGTCTGAGAAACTAATTTAATTTCTGGAGTTGACTTTAAATTTATATAAAGAAGGATTGCGTCATTTAGCGTTGTCCCAACTACGGCGTTGCAAATTCTATCATATTATAATATATGGATAATCATTGCTCGGTGTTTGTATGTGTATGTGTGGTTAATGCAATTCTTTTCATAAATATTCCTATTTATTATTCAGATTGTTTTTATAAATGGCAAAGTATATTTTTCAATAGTAACTTTGTAATTAGTTTTCTAATCTTATAATGAATGGAAAAAGAGTAAATTAAGATGTTTATATATAGATAACCAAGTTCTTTTTGCTGGCAATCTATTTCTTTAGTGAGTACTTTTGTCTGTTACTTGGTTAGGCATTTTAGCACACTTGAAAAACTAACTTATTTGAATAAATGATAAGAACTGAACAAATACTACATTTTCTGTTTAGTCAAAAGTAAACGGGGTGGACTAAAATTTACCTCCGCAAAGTTAGTATGTTTAATATAAAATTATCAGTAGTTAGTAATTTCGTCTAATACCTTTCACACTTAATCACTTAATCTGTTGTCACAGGCAATGAAGACTAAATAAAGTCCCATATCTCTTGTTAAATGGGTTTTTCCTTTAGTTCCCAATGTACTGGTATGTTCGTATACCTGCTAAATCATGAAATGGGAATATCCCTTTCGTAGTTTTTAGATAAAATAAACAAAAACCCTTTAAAAATATTTATTTTGCATATGCATTTATCAAAAATTAAGAAAATATGCATTTTATATACCTATAATCCACCCTTTTGTCATAATTAATAAAACTTGACTAAAATTGAAAAATTATCAAAACATATTTTATTTATGTATAGTTATTAGAATGGTTACAATATACATCAGTTGCGATCAAGATGTTCACGGACTGACGCTATAGCACGAGAATCCAAAATAATACCGATAAATGGTGAGAAGTATAGTAGTCTGTTTCAAGATATAGTGCGAACGGCTAGCTTCCACTATCACAAGTGGTATACAATACAAGTAATCGATATGAGAAACACGCTACAGGCCTGTATTATCAATATTTGATTGTAAATAATAAAAGTATACGTGTATCATACTATGAATGTATATTTATTCGAAATGTCACTTACGCTATGTAAAATACAAGTATAGATTTTGCACACTAATTTGTTTTGTAAATTGCATGGCAGTTAAGCATATTAGCAAATATATAAACAAAGGGATATGAAAACATCTAAAACTTACTATATAAAAATGTCTATATCATCGTCAAACTGTGACTCGGTGGAATCTTTGTCGCTACTTAAAGTAATAATGAGTTCCAGATGCATCCTTATATCATTGTGTAACATGATTAATTGTATTGCGCCATGCGTTTGTAGATATATTTTTTATTTATTTTTTTAGTAGTTGTATAGCACTCTCGCTGAATTTCGGCGATTTATATTTTTTCTTCGTATGTTTTCTTTGAGTTGTGCCCAAATCAATTCAATGGGGTTAAAAATGCGATGAAACGGCGGCAAATATAACACATCATGATTTTGTTTTCTACGATGGTATCTACTTCTTTGAGAATTCAAATTACTTTATGCATTTAAGTAGTTCCCTTTTCGTATAAGAACCTTCAAAGAAAATCTTACTCATATAGAAACTCCTTCATAATTCCTTTGCTACTGCTGCTATTGGGTGTTTTATTTTGTAAACGAGAGTGGTAGGTAGCATTATCAAAAACAGTCACGCTATTTGTACTTAGCTTTGTATTAAATTATTTTCAAACCATTCTTCGAATATTGATGCTGACATGTCATCGTGGTAATCTAAGGAACAATTTTTTTATGTTTTGTGTCGACAAGAACGCTGCTCCTTCAACCCAACCATTTGTAGAACCACAATACAGTATTATCAGTCTTTTTCCTCTAGATGCAGGAATATCTAACTGGCGCTGATCTGATTTGTCACTCCAGCTCATTTGTACAATATCATACGTATCATATCACGTTTCGTCGAGGTACATACTTCTTTCTTGCTGTCTATATCTGTCGATAGCAAGTAAGTAATGGTACCGCCACTTATGTATTCTCGAACTTACAATTATCCACTGCCTTCTATAAATTTTCTTGTATTTGAATCCGTTTGCTTTTAATAATCTCCACAGTGTTGGCTTTGAATATTCAATACCATCGCTCATTAACGCAACCCGAAAACTATCAACTGTAGGTACTTCATTTTTTCTACACAAGGAGTATATCTTCTGCCGAACTACATCGGCGTCCTTCAAAGTTACTTTTTTTAAATTGTCCACTATGACATCTTTTTTTTTTCTTTCAGAATCACCAAGATTCACCATTTTTCTAATAGTCGATTCCGGTATTTTAGTCAGCTGTGAAATTTTTAAGATAGCTTTCAAAGTACATAATTCATCTATTTCCATTAAGCCATTGTAGTTATTTAATACAATTTGTTTCGCATCCATAGATAAATGTTGTCTTTGTTTTCTATTATACATTTCGTCCACGGCGCTAACATCCACATCCACTAGAACACCTTCTCTTAAAGAAACTGCACTACTATTTTCCCAATGTCTGAACATTGTACACTTTTGAATTTATAACGCCCGTTCACATTAGTTGTTTAAAATAAACTAAATTGAAAATTTTATTTGAGTATAACATATAAGTAAGTATACAGTATTAAAATATCAAAATTAGAGATTTATATTAAATACTTTATTTTCTTAATACACTTGCGCAGTCCTAGATAGATTCCGGGTACATAAATTTGTGTTTACTATCGTCGGATAATGGAGGGATTACCACAATAGGTTCTTAATGGTTTTATTTATTTCATCGCACTATAACTTGAAACGAAGTTATACAAAATTTTCTAATATAGCATTCAAACAAGGAAAAGCCATAAAAGATCCAAGGTAAATTCCAATGTCGAAAGTCGATATTATTTATACTTAATACTTCTCTGGTTTCTAAACCGATATTATAACATCATTGTTCGTATTTCTCTAGACCCTTACCGCAGGGCGCCTAATCAAAGAATTTACACATCAGCTTGCTGTCGCACTATACCTTGAAACAGACTATATATGTCTGCCTGCGGAGTGTATGGGACAAGTTTCAACGCGATCGGCCCAGTTTTTGCTAAGCTACGTGTGATTGTGTAAAGTATGTCCTGCCAGATTCATTATAATGATGAAAAATTTGAGCAATGCGCGAGCATTCAATTTTGCTTTAAGGTCGGAAAACCCTACCGAAACATATGGAATGCAAGCATTCAGTAAACAATCAATTAGCCGAACACAAACTTTTGAGGGGTTTGCGCATTTTAAGACCGTAGAACGTCCATTAATTACTACAAACAAACACGGAGACCTTCAACATCTACCATATACGAAAGCATCGAAGATTGCGGTCTTACAAGACAGTGCTTCCGAACTCTCTCTTGGAAAGCCGCAATCTCCGAATGATGATCTTCTCGTGCTGTAGTTGCTCGAGGTTGTCCTTATCCATGACGACGGTTATAGATTACTTCTTTAGACCACCTGGACCAACACTGTAAGACTATTGACATATTGCGTCTAACGGGGTCGGAAATTTGTCTTATTCTTCCTATGTTAGGTCAGTGACCTGCGTTTTTACTGAAGTTTAGTCTCTATGTTTTTGGGAGATTGATGACCAGCTGTCTTGCCGTCTTTTTAGGGGCTTTCCTGGTGGAGTGAATCTTTCTGGTTTTCCTTCGCGTGTCATTTTGACTATCTTTTCGTTGTATATCCTTAAGATGTGTTGATTCTATTGTCTCCTTCTTTCTCTCCCTCATCTTACGATATCTTGTATTTGATATTGTTCTTATATATTTGATTTCTGATACGGTCAAGTCTTATTTTCCCTACTATAGTCCTTAAAATTTTCATTTCCGATGTTCTTAATAATTGTTTTTGTTTTTGTTTTATTGCTATCGGTTCTGGTTTTTATGGCGTATGTCAGTATTAGGCGTACGCAACTCTTAGAGATTCGTGCCTTACATTCTGCTGTAAGATGTTTATTTCTCCATATGATATTCCTCAGTGCCCCTGATACGGTAGCTGCCTCTTTTACTTGATTTTGTACTTCTTTATGGATACTGTGAACGCTTGTAATTACTGTTCCCAGATAGTTAAACTACATTGTTTGTTCGGTGAATTTTCCGTTTGTTTCTAGTTTACATTTTACCGTTTCTTTAGATGCCGTGAAACATTTTGTTTTCTCAGACGAAATGGTCATGTTATTTTCTTCAGCTTTGTAGGTTCTTCTTATGTTTTGGGTTGGACGCCAGAACGTCCAGGCACTTGAGCACATTGCTCTTTGTACTATCCCCAATAGATCTCTCAGTTCCACTCACTCTGTTAGTCTTGTGTCCTCGATGAAAGCCACTATCCTCCGCAGGGGAAGATTGAGTACATACGTAGGGTCCAATAGATCTCTCTCGAAATATTTCTGTTTGAGTTCCTTCAGTTCCTCACACGTGCAAATTACATGAAGGCTAGTTTCCTCCTGTTTTTCATATCTCCTACAGCAGGGCTCGCTAGCCAAGCCCATGCTGCACAAATGCTTCCTTAAAGGGCAATGTCTGGTTGTTAATCCGGTAATTATTTTAATTTCTTTTTTGTTACTACGAATTAGTTTGGTTGAAAACTTTCCGTCCAGCTCCCTTAGTAGTGTTTTGGTATGGAGTTGACCTTCCATTAACCTCCATTTATTTTTATGTTCATTTTCTAGCCATAACCAGATCTCCCTTTTAGCGGAATCTTTGCCTATTCCACATACAGGTTCTGGTCCTATGAAGTTCCTATTAGTATCTTCTTTGGTCAGTTCGTCGGCTATTTCATTGCCTTTAATTCCCTCATGTCCTGGCACCCAAATCAGCGACACAGTATTGTCTTGTGTCAGTTTATTCAGGACTTGTTTACAATATTTCGCCAGCTTAGACCTGGTAGATGGATTCATAATGGCTTTAATAGCCGCCTGACTTTGTAGGTTATTTTCGCTATTAGCTATAGCATAATCTGCATATCAGGCTATGTTGAAGTTATAATTGTCAAGTTTGTATCCTTCCATTAACTTTATACTTTCCATGATCTTATTCATCACTAGTTCGAATAGAACTGGACTGGATTGGAAATTTGTATTATTAAAAAACCGGCTTCCCGCATACCAACAATCAGCCGCCTTTCGAATTCACTTAAATGATTGTAATTGTTTCGTAAAAGGCGCCTAGGCATAATGACTTAATAAATTGAGCGTATATCGCTATGAAATATAGCTTCAGTCAGAAGGAAACGCAAATTTACAAACATAATCTTTGATAAAATAAAATCAAGAAATTGTACATTTTTTTGTTCATATTATCATTTCTGATCAGTAGACTGCGGAACAGACGCTATCCTCTAATGAATCATGCAGGCGCAGAGACAGAGTCGGTTTCGCTTAATAATAAAATTGATGCAATATTCGCTCGTAGCTCTAATTTTAATGTCCTGAATGGCTTTTGTAGTAATGTTCAAAATACGGAAATCGGTAGATAGATTAAATTGAAAGATTATTATTTCTATGCGCCACTCACTAGCTCTGATGTTGAGCGAAGTGTTTCTATATTTAAAGACGTACTGTCCAATAAAAGAACGCCCTTTACAGAACAAAGTTTAGACTATACTGTAATCATTAATGTGAATAAAAAATGTTTACTGTGGTGTGATAAAGCATTCACTTTAATTGTAGGTGATATAATTAATATCAGGTTTATACCTTTTCAATGTTTTGAATTTTTTTACTGTATAAAGCAAATGCATTTTGTGTATATATATCTTGAATTAATTTCAATTCAAGTTAATTTAATTTCATTTAGCTTCAGTGTTTTATTTACTTTCCTAAGTTTTGTATTAAAATTGTACGGTAAGTAAAATCAAAGATTATTGTTTGTGTTGTAAAAATAAATTTCCGTATATACATTTCATTGGTTTTATTACGACTCTGGCGAAATATGTTTCGCACTCCGTTTGTTTATTGAAAGACGTACAAACAGACAATTTTTATCAATACCATCGCACTATAACATTTATATAGCCTGTTAGGTTGATCAGTTGTACATTGTCGGCACCGATGAATCACACCAGATACGGGATAGCGCCGGTTCCGCAGTCTACTGATCAGAGACAAAAGTAGTATAAAATATTTCATTCCAATTGGTAGACTCTTACTGAATGTTCGGATTGTTTTGAAAATCAGTATATATTATTGAATTTTTTAATTGCTTTAATTAATATGATTGATTCGGCTTTTACTTGATGACGATCCATAATTTAAAGTAGGAATAAAATTAATAGGTGGAATTTTCACTTTATTAACATGTGATCGTAAAACGACAATTGTCTATACAGTGAGCTTAATTACTTAATCGTAAAAGAAAGTGTTTGCATTTGCAGGAGTAACATTACTAGAAACTTAAGGCATTACAAAAACTATGTATGTATACATATGGCTAGAATGCTTTACATATAAGTGAAAAGTCAGTCTAGGTTACTTTGAAATTTTGATAGAATAAGACGCATATGTATTAGTATGTGTTTGTTGTCCCGTAAACGTAAATCCAAACGACATTTGATAATGTCAATCACATTTGTTATTTATTTGTATGTATGAAACTGTCAAAATATACGACTTCGTAGGTTAAGTAGTAAATTTGAATTTACGACATATTTCAAAATGTTCTCAGTAAATCACATGCTAATAGATTGACTTTTCAAATGAACAGCCGTTATTCAAAGGTATAGGATAAACGTGTTGCAAGTGTATAGTTTGAGAATTTCATTAATTGATGTTGCTGACACTTCTTGGTGAACATTTTGGTAATTATTGATGTACTTGGTAGGAATAACACATTTGGCTATATTTCACAAATTTTATTGTATTTCTCTAACATATTTTCGACTGCTATGCCATTCTCAAAGAGTTTTTTACAACTAACTTAATCTACTTCATGAGTCTTTGAATTTTGAATCGTGGTCGAAGATTGCCTCCATTTCCACTCCGTTGTTAAGTATCTCCCAGGGTTGTGATGTGTTTGTGTCTGATTAATATCGTGCGTTGTTGTGTTTGTTTTTGTAGTCAAGTGTTTTGTATGTGCAGTCTGTGCGTCAGTCGCGTTTTTGCGTTTACATTTTTTTTGCGTTTCAGTTGTGTGTGTTTAATGTGTTTTGTTGTATAGTGTTATTATTGTCTGTGTCTGTGTAACGAAGTGTTGTATTTGTTCGTTTGTTGCGTTAGTCGAGTGTAGTGTTATTAGCATATTGCCTAAGGCAAGTGCTAATTCGTCAACTGTGTTAAATTTTGTCTTGTTTTGTCTTTGTGTCCATGGATTACTTGTTGGGGGTGGTGCTGGTACGTATTTAGGTTGAGGTGTGATTTTATTTGTAGGATTGTTTGGGTTATTGGGACAGTTTATGAAAGTGGATAGATGAGGACCACCGCAGTTTGCACACTTTGGTGGGGTTGTTTTTGTCTTAGTACATAGATGTGTCGAATGTCCGTCTCCGCATTTCATACATTTGTAGTTTATGTTGCAATTCCGTTGGTGATGTCCGAAAGTCTGGCACTTGTGGCATTGTATAATGTCAGTCCGTTTGTTTAGTTGTTCTATTTTGATTGCAAGTCCGCAGCAGTCGCGTAAGTTGTAGATTGACTTGTATTGTCTCGCCAGTTCGATTAATACCAGTGGTGCTGGTATTCCGTGTTTGCCGTTCATGCGTTTAATTTTTAAAGTCGGGTATCCTTGGTCTGTCAAGTCGTCTGTAATGTCAGTGTCTGTTATAAAGGTGGGAATGCCACGCATCACCACCTTTAGTGTCTTTTCACTTCTTAATTGGAAAGTGTAATATTGCTCAGATAAATGTGCCATTTTTTATATTAGCGAAAATGAACAATTTTTACGCAATATCTCAAAAATTTAACGTCAAAAATAGAAGTAAATAATTCAACAATGTTGTCGCCATAGAAACAATTTAAAACTAAAATTTTTGTACATAAATTGTATAAAAAGAAGAAAGAATGTCATAAAGAAATATCATGCAAAAAAGTGCGTGTTTTTGTTTTTGTAAACTTTTTGCATAGTAACATGAGTACATGTGCTTTTGACGATCCGGTTTGTTCAAGAAGGATATTTAAGTCCTCACACAAGACAGAAGTGTGAAAAAAACTTACTTACATATTTCAGTAAATTTTGTAAGCTTAATTAGTTTTTGCAATCTTCAATTTTTGGGCGATAATTTTAATTAAGAAATGGTCTGCCACATCATGTCAATTTTTTAAATAAATTAAACATCTTTGGCCCTTTTTTGTGAAACTATTTAATGTTAAATAAGATTTTTTAATAAGTAATTGTCCGATTGGGAAGACGAATTTCTTTTGACCTGGGGCGAATAACGCAGATTACTATTGATCGCAAAGCATTTACACTCGGCTGGGACAGTGTCAGTTGGTTGGTGGGGTCCATTTTGAAAATTTACGTTAACTGTTACAATAAATTTAAGTCCAGAATTTTTTTTAATTTAATTTTAATTTTGTACAAAAATAAAATTTTCGTATATTTTTCTAAATTTATATAATTTTTTCAAAAAAATTGTGATGCAACATACCAATTGTTTTATATCACTATTTGGTGGATATAAAGATCTACCAAAAACGAGAAAAAAATAATATGGTTGCCATTTAAAGAAAGTGTTGATAACGTCATCACTCGAAAACCAATGACGTCATAGAAAAAAATTGTATGTCAAAAGATGGCGTTTTAAAAAATAAAATTTACCTGTCCGAGCGTTTTTCCAAAAAAAAAAATAATGCGGTTATAAGCTTGGTTCCAAACTTTATGACCACACTGTATGTTAGGGATATAATAAAATTTGTGAAATATAGCCAAGTGTCTTATTCCTACCAAGTACATCAATAAGTTTGAGAATTGTATGTATTATAGGATTATGATATTCCAACTTATTTGTAAGAATGCATTCATAATATAATTAAATAAATACCTACTTAAGATACATTAAGGGGTAATTTGTCCCTTCCTAAATTTCGCCTGGGTTTTTCCTAATGCATTTCATAAATATGGGGTTGTATCCCACGACTTTATTGTTCTTATTATTAGTCGTGCAGTGTGCAGTGTTTATAAGGTTCATATTGTGTATTCAAAATGTTGAGAAGTGAAGATATAAATGTATATTTTGACGCGACCGACAGCTCAGGCTGGTTTGATAATTATGTCGGACAAGGTAAGAATATTTGCGCTTATTTAAAAAATAACGGTATCTGGTTCTTGAATATATTTTTGCTAAATTTTGTGTAGTAACTAGTAGTTTTATAATTATGATAGTATAAAAAATGCACTGATTTTAAGTTTCAAATAATTTAATCTAACTTTCCACTACAATATCGTTTCGTCACACTGTGACTTCATCAGTATTATTGGTTTTGTACGCTACGATAGTATTAGTGGCTTTCTTGATAAGATTACTAATTATGTCTGAAGTTTTCCCGATATACGTTAAGGAAGAATAATATACTAAATCTTTTAATTGTTTAGGGTATATTAAAGAGCGGGTAAGTATTTTTTGTTTGTGTTGGAGGATTCTATTGATAATATTGTATGAATATCCATTATTTTTAGCAATAGTGTGTATTCTGTTTAATTCTATGTTGAAATTGTTTTTATTAAGGGGTATATGTAAAAGTCTATGTATCATAGATTCATACGTGGCTAATTTGTGTTTTAAAGGATGAAAGGAGGACGCATGTATTGTTGTATCTGTATGTGTAGGTTTATGGTAAATGGAAAATTCATGTTTATTAGCATTATGTGATATAGTAAGATCTAGGAAATTAATTAAGCCATTCTTTTCTATTTGTCGTGTAAATTTAATATTAGGGTGAATATTATTTAAATAATCAAAAAACATTTTTAATTGTCTATCCGTACCATTAAAGCAGACTAGCACATCATCAACGTATCTAAACCAGTAAATACATTTTTTAAAAAGGGGGTGAGTACTTATAGTTTCTTCGAAATGATTCATGAAGAATTCCGCTAATAAGGGGCTTAAAGGGTTTCCCATTGCTAATCCTGTCGTTTGTGTGTAATATTCATGGTTGAATTGAAAGTAATTTTGTTCCATGCAAATATCAAGTAGATCTAAGATTTCTCCGCATATAACGGGATTAGTATGGTGTTGATGTAGTTTAAATTTAATGATGTCTTTTACTTTTATTGTTGGAATATTAGTAAATAGATTTGTTACATCGAAAGATACAAATTTAGCTTTATTGGTGATATTTAAATTTGAGATTTTATTTATGAGATCTAAGGAATTTTTTAAAGCAAAGGTTGATTTAAATTTTGTATGTTCTATTATAATATTAATTAACTGTTTGCATAAATTTCTACACGGGACTTTGACATACGAAACTACAGGTCGGATAGGTAAATTATTTTTATGTAGTTTGATCAAACCATACATTTCAGGGGGTTGTGGATTCATTATAACAAGTTTGCGTTTTTGTGACGGGGTAAATATAGTATTGGACATGTTTAACGTAGTTTTTAATTGTTTTTGAAACTTAGATATGGGGTTAGTTTTAATTTTTGTAAATGAACCAGTATTAAGAAATTCATCAACTTTTTTTATTATAATCTACTTTAGGGATAGCAATCACTGTGTTTCCTTTGTCCGCTTTTGTAAATACTATATCATTGTCAATGGATTTTTGTTGTATGGATTTAATAGTCGACGAATCTTTATTGAAATTACGGGTTGGTTTATTGTGATCAATAATATTTTTAGCTACTTGTTTATGATATGCGTTATTTTCACACTTAAACAGGGCTAGTTCCGTTTCTATGGCTAAATTTTCCAAATGTTTATTTTTGATAGCTGGTTTTATGTTATATTTGAATCCTTTTGAGAGAATATTTTGTTCTTCCGAGGTAAAGTTAATTGAGGTTAGATTTTTGAAGCGACCAAAGAAAGAAAAATTATTTTGGCTGATATAATGTTGGTGGTTCTCAAAATTATTACATGCTTACACGGTGATTGCTATCCCTAAAGTAGATTATAATAAAAAAGTTTATGAATTTCTTAATACTGGTTCATTTACAAAAATTAAAACTAACCCCACATCTAAGTTTCAAAAACAATTAAAAACTACGTTAAACATGTCCAATACTATATTTACCCCGTCACAAAAAAGCAAACTTGTTATAATGAATCCACAACCCCCTAAAATGTATGGTTTGATCAAACTACATAAAAATAATTTACCTATCCGACCTGTAGTTTCGTATGTCAAAGCCCCGTGTAGAAATTTATGCAAACAGTTAATTAATATTATAATAGAACATACAAAATTTAAATAAAATCTCAAATTTAAATATCCCCAATAACGCCGTCACAAAAAAGCAAACTTGTTATAATGAATCCACAACCCCCTAAAATATATGGTTTGATCAAACTACATAAAAATAATTTACCTATCCGACCTGTAGTTTCGTATGTCAAAGCCCCGTGTAGAAATTTATGCAAACAGTAAATTAATATTATAATAGAACAAACAAAATTTAAATAAAATCTCAAATTTAAATATCCCCAATAACGCTAAATTTGTGTCTTTCGATGTAACAAATCTATTTACTAATATTCAAACAATAGAAGTAATAGACATCATTAAATTTAAACTACATCAACACCATACTAATCCCGTTATATGCGGAGAAATCTTAGATCTACTTGATATTTGCATGGAACAAAATTACTTTCAATTCAACCATGAATATTACACACAAACGACAGGATTAGCAATGGGAAACCCTTTAAGCCTTATTAGCGGAATTCTTCATGAATTATTTCGAAGAAACTATAAGCACTCACCCCCTTTTTAAAAAAAATGTATTTACTGGTTTAGATACGTTGATGATGTGCTAGTCTGCTTTAATGGTACGGATAGACAATTAAAAATGTTTTTTGATTATTTAAATAATATTCACCCTAATATTAAATTTACACGAGACATAGAAAAGAATGGCTTAATTAATTTCCTAGATCTTACTATATCACATAATGCTAATAAACATGAATTTTCCATTTACCATAAACCTACACATACAGATACAACAATACATGCGTCCTCCTTTCATCCTTTAAAACACAAATTAGCCGCGTATGAATCTATGATACATAGACTTTTACATATACCCCTTAATAAAAACAATTTCAACATAGAATTAAACAGAATACACACTATTGCTAAAAATAATGGATATTCATACAATATTATCAATAGAATCCTCCAACACAAACAAAAAATACTTACCCGCTCTTTAATATACCCTAAACAAATAAAAGATTAATATATTATTCTTCCTTAACGTATATGGGGAAAACTTCAGACATAATTAGTAATCTTATCAAGAAAGCCACTAATACTATCGTAGCGTACAAAACCAATAATACAGTTGGAAGTTTTTTGAAAAACAATAAGGACAAAACGGATAAAAAACTTGGTTCAGGCGTCTATAAGTTAACTTGTGAGTGTATTATGTCATATATTGGTCAAACAGGACGAACATTCACTCAAAGGATATCCGAACATCAAAATAGCTATAGAAATAATAAATCAGATTCAACTTTTGCTAATCATTGTATAGAGTGAGACTGAATTAAATTAAAGATTTGAATGCGTCCAATTAAATTTTGTCAACGCATACTGGCGAAAGATTATGTGAAATATAATGAATGTTTAAGAAAGTATTATTAATCTTATCAGTACTGTTCACTATTTTAAAGTAAATTATTGAGCAGTTTGCAAATATACTCTTGATTGTAATTTAAATTTTCAGTCTTACATATTGGAAAACAAGAAAACAGAACCTATAGTATTATAAATAGAATGATTCATTCGAGTAACATCGTATATATAGTGATGGGCAAATGTGTGGAATCATGAAAATATCCATTAAATTAAAAAAGATATTGTAATGAAATTTTAGACATGGAAATTAGAGATGAAGAGTCATTGTTTGAATTATTTTTAAATATACAGAGTGTTCAAAAAGTATAACGTTCAAAAATTATACTTTTTTAAATTGAACAACCTGTATTTTTTACATTTTAGGATTTTCCTCGATAACACGATTTTAACAAACTATAACAATTGGGTTTAAAGTTTTTAGCTTGATATTTACACGCAAATGAAAATCAGAATTTTTAGAATATTTATCTCTTGGTATTTTTAAAACCATAAGTATTGTTTGATGCTTTTCTATGATAATTTAAATAACAACCTTTGCAATTCGAAATATAAGTAACAACAATTTCACTATTTCTTCTTTTGTTGTGGCGATGAATGTTTACCGAACAATAAGCTAATGTGAATATTACAATCTTTAAATTTTATCACAAGGTCTGGTAGCTTGTGGCATTTAAAAGTGTCGTTAAATAATTGTTAAGAATGGTTGAATTAAATGAAAGAGAAAGAATACGAATATTAATGATAATCGGTTTTGGTGATAGGATAAGATCTCATCGGGAAGTATGTAAGCTTTTTAATATTATACTTCCCAATTGGCAACCAATTTCGAGTTCTCTTGTTACCAAAACTTTAAGAAGATACAACATAAATGGCGGTGTTCTCAATTTGCAAAGAACTTGCCGTACAAATTCTGCCTCAAATGATATTAAAACGCGAGATATTACCATATCTGTATAGGAAACCATTTATCTACAAACGAGCTGGCGATATGATGTTAGTCGTCGTTCAGTAGGAAGAAGTCTTAAAAGAGAAAAATAATATCCTTATAAAATTCGCCTCTTTCAAGAACTCTCTGGCGATGATTTCGCCAGAAAGCAAGAGTTTTGTGAATCAATGATGAACATTTGTAATCGTGATAACAATTTAGTAAGTAATATAATATTTTCGGATGATGTAACCTTTTATTTGAACAGTACTATTCACAGACATAACAGGCGGTATTGGACACAGAGTAATCCTCACTGGATACAAGAGGCGCATACGCAACACACTGAAGAGCATAATGTTGAGGCTGGTATTTGTAGAAATAGAATAATAGGGCCCCTTTTTTAAAGAAGAAACTCTAAATGGTCTTTGATATTTTTGAACTTTTGCCCACATATGGATTGAAAGGAGAGGCGAAATTGAATGGCCCATATGTTCTCCCGGTCTCAATCCACTAGATTACTTCTTGTGGGACCACCTCAAAACAGAAAGTGTATCATACCCGGCCTAGATATTTGTAAGATTTTGCTGTAAGAATTAATAAAGAGCATTTCACCAGACATCATAGCGAGGGTAGAAGAGAAGTGACAGACAGATTGGCTTATTGTCAGGAAATAGGTGGCGTGAAAATTTCATAAATTATTATCTTTTCATTGCCAATTAATAAATAAAAAAAGTGTCTAGCAATATTTATGATTTTGAAAATATCAAGCGATAAATATTCTAAAAATTTGATTTTCATTTGGGTGTAAATCTCAAGCTACTTAAATTACAATACTTTAGACTTCATGTGTTACAGTTTGTTGAAATTGTATTATCGAGGAGAATCCCAAAATATAAAAAAAATTGAGCGTGTTTAATTTAACAAAGTTTAACTTTAGTACATTATATTTTTTAACACTCTCTATATTTAAAAAATACTTCAAAAGATGATTTTTTTATTTAACGGATATTTACATGGTTCCACATATTTGCCCATCACTGCCGGACAACGTTGAGCACATTTCGTTCGTGAGATGTTACGTTGTGAGATGACACTTGAATGAATCTCCCTAGATGTAAAACACCATTTACTTCATAAAGGAAAATAAAGTAATCCTATTTTTAGTACAAATGTACTTATGAAAGAAGAAGAAAATAATTATCTTACACATAATTATATTTTTTGACTTTACGTTGAATATTATTAAATACATTTTATAAAATATGTCGATCATTATAATGTTCATTAAATTGGAGTGTAAATCCAGTGCATGTCATCTTCAAATGTGATCCGCGTTTTAGATTTTAGATATTGTGTGATTTCTTCATGTTTTTTATTAATGAAACTTTGAGTAGCTGTTTATTGTGTCCCGGTTTAAGTGCCGATTTGGTTTTTAGCGACGAGTCTTGGTGAGAAAATGCTATTTGAGGGATAGCTATCAAAGTAACATTATTAGATTATACCAATTCTTATTGCAGTTATTATTTTTTCTTGATTTATCGTTGTGAGTTAGTTAAACTAGGTATTACTGTGGACAAAAAGAGACTGATTAAATAAAACACACAGAAAATATTTTATTCATTCAAATTTAAAGTGTCTCCTTCAAAGCAATCCCCTCCCACTCGAATATACTTATTTCATCGTTTAAACATTCAAAACATTTATTATACCCAGTTTCCGGTATATCTTCCAAAGCGGCAAGCGAATTCTCTTGTATGGCTTCTATTGACTCAAAACGATGTCCACGAAGTGTTAATTTCAATCAAGGAAATAGAAAAAAGTCACACGCAGCCATATCTGGTGAATACGGTACTTGCGGAACGATATTTGGTTGATTTTTGATGAAAAACTGACGAATAATGTTCGCGGTATGTGATGGTGTATTATTGTGGGATAATTGTGGTTGTCTTTTACGAATTGACTCACGTAAACGAAGCAAAAGGCAAAATAATATATAGTTTATTAATTTATTAGTTTGCTGGTTATGTTTTGTTTCACCTATTTTTTGGTGGAAAGGTTTAATTTTATAATTAAATGTCAATGTGACAATTTTTTCTTCTTTATGAACTGCTTTAATTCTGCTAGTGGGTTGATTACCTCCTCGTTGAGGTACAATTGTTCGACAATTCTTTGCCTGAATTTATTCAAATTCCGCACAAGTGTTTTAAAAATAGTATTATTAAAGTAAGGCAACAAAAAGAAATTTCAGGGTGTTATGTCACATGATCTTGAGAGCCAGTGATTTGGGCATATTTCTACTTATTATTGAGTCATTAAAGTACTCAGAAATTCTGTCAAGTGCTTCATATGTACAATGATGTAATGCACCCATCTTGTTGGAAATATCCTGTTTGGAGTTCGTCATCATGCACTTCATTTATAAACAGCTCCAAAATTTGTTCACGGTACCTCTCCGCAATAATATTTCCTAACATAAATATAAATCTTATTGTTTGCTAATAAGAGTTAATGTTTATTTCATTTTAGAAAATATGGAACCAATTAACCGCCTTCTTGACATAGCTGCCAAAACTCCAATTTTTTGCGTGTGTAGTGGCAATTCAATAAACATATGAGAATTTTCGACAAACCACATACAGATGTTTTGTGAATGAATGTATCCGGAAATATAAAACCACGTTGCGCCTGAGTTCTCTATAAAATATCGTCATTCTCCAAAGAGATAATGAACCATTCACAATAACAGAACTTTCAGTTGGATCAATTGGTAGTAGTTCTTGAACGGATGTTATTTTATATGAGTGTAGATGCATATCGTTTTTCACAGATACATGACAAGTTTCAGTGTATTAGTTAAGTTTGTTGTGCTAAGGAACGTGTTGATGTTAGAACCAAAATTTATTGACAACTGGGAGTTGTATATTTCTAATTGCTTCCTTTAAGCATTTTCTCATCGTCCGCTGTCTTCTTTTCTAGCACTAATACTCCCATACTCCCTGTTTCACAAAACAAAGTCATACAAACATTTAGAATTTCACGGAGCTGATTGTATTCGGCAGCAACTTTAAAAAAATCATCTAAATATTCATCAATTGATTAAGATTAAATTTCATCAACCATCTGACCATTTCGAAAGATTCGATAATAAAACTTTTGTGTGCGACTTCTAAAACTTCTAAAACGCGAAATTATTGACTATACGTCTTCAAGATGCTGCAGACACAATAAGCACGCAAGATATCCGAGCGTGTTATAACTCGTGGATACGGCGCGCACAAGCTTGTATTCAAGGACTTGAACATTGAATATTTGCTCTAAGAGGTGTTCCTGTGTTGCTCACATACGTGTGAATATCACTGTTACTTTACAACTTTTATTACAATTTCTTTGTGTGTACTATTTTCAGTTAAAAATAAAGCTCCAATTTTTTTATCACCCTGTATAATATCGACTAAATATAAACATTCTTTTGCTAAATTTTTCAGGACATAACAAGGCAAGTTACATATCGACTGAAAGAGAAGCTGAAATCCGTCCGAACTATACTCCAGAAGAATACGTTCCAACTGTTGTACATATGCTAGAAAATGGTGTTTTAGGAAATGGTATGAAATTTTCTATTGACCTTTATAAACGTTTTGCTTGGAATAATCTTTTTTGTATAGAGTCAGAAGAATCACGTGTGGAGTATAACAACGACGATCATATGAATGTTCCCACTGTATTGGTCGAATGTGGATCAGCAAGTATAAACATGAAAGGTGATAATTAGAACAGATGTAAATAGTAAAGTATTTATTTTTGTAAAATAAGGAGTAATTTGATTGTTTCTGGAATCCCGGGATGAAACTGCGCCCTTGAGACTGCTTCCTTCTTGGCCGACGTTTCGTTCGTTATTGCAAGAGACATCTTCAGGGTTGTTACTGCTGTTGCTACACTGAAATTCTGTAGTTTGGGACTGGGCGACAAATTTTATGGGGTAGACAATTTAAATCATCGAAGATGAAAATCTAGATTGGAGTATTGGTACTTGCAAGGGTTGTTATTATTTTTTCTTCTTCCTATAGTTCTTGGAGTTGGACTTGAGTTAATCCAGACACTTGAGGACTGTGCTCTTTGTACCACTCACAATAGATCTCTCAGTTCCACACTATTAGTCTTGTGTTCTCGATAAAAGCCACTATACCCTCGTAGGATCAAATAGATCCCTTCCGTAATGTTTTTGTTTGAGCCCCTTCAGTTCCTCACAAGTGCATATTACATGAAGGCTAGTTTCTTCCTGTTTTTAACATCTCCTACACTAGGGCTCGGTAACGAAGCCCATGTTGATGCTTCCTTAAAGGACACTGTCTGGTTATTAAGTCGGTAATAATTTTATTTATTTTTTATTACAACGAATTAGATTGGCTGAAAGCCTAGGGTCCAGCTCCTCTAGTAGTGTCTTAGTATGGAGTTCTCTCTTCTCGCAGAATTCTTGGCGATTCCACATACAGGTTCTAGTCTTTTGAAGTTCCTTTTAGAACCTTCCTTGGCCATTTAATCATTGTCTTTAATCTCTTCATGTCCTGACATCTATATCAATGATACAGTATTGTCTTCTGCCAGTATATTCAAGGCCTGTTTACAATGTTTCAACAGTTCAGACCTGGTAGATGGATTCATACTGGCTTACGATCAGTACATTATGTTGATTTCTTTCGTGTATGCGCCCGGCTTGCCATAATTTATAACTTCTAAGTAGAAATCGTCTTAGGTTTTTACAACATAAAACGAACTTATTATAACTACAAAAACCTTGTTCATTTATGAAAATCATTTTCATAATATATAATATCAATAATGTTTTATTAAAGCTTTCATTTGAGCGCTATTTTTTAAAATAATGCATTAAATTATCGATTTCCTATAATGATGTCTTTTCTAATGCTCAATTCAGTACAATTTTACATCCATGAATTGATGTATAACAAACTTTAAATTTAGCTTTCGAAGATCATCTCAAGATCTGTTAAAATTCGGTAAGTTATTGTCTTTGATATTCCAAGTTCAACTTCTATGAATCTGATGCAAGAATTTTTCGAAATTTCTACGAAATCACACATTTCTTAGACATTTTTCTTCAGTCATCTTTTCAATTTATCAGTTGTCTTTTAATCGTTGATGCTACTTAAAAACTTGAGTTTGTGCCAAACAATTTTTTCCATAAGCGATTTTAAGCATTATTATTTTATTAGTTTTTCAACTAATGTCCAGTGAATGGGTCTTATTACGGCTTTTAATAAAGAAACGACTTGAAAATGTATACAGAAATACTTCTCCTGCCAATAGATGGTACTACAAATTTTATTTAAATAGATCCATTCCGGTTATTTTCGGGCCAGAGGATGTGTTTATAGAAATATCCGTACATTGAATTTCACGTTTCTCATACATGAAAATTTTAAATAAAGATGATTGTTGATCCCAGAAACTGATGATCTGCTATAATATGCCTCTGCATAGAATAGTATTTTAAGTACTTATAAGTTGAAAAGTAGCTTCGTTTATTTTGGTAGTATTATTTACATTTTTTTCACAGTTGAAAACTTCTTGTGTCTTGCAAGAAATCCTCTTTATACCTTGAAAAAATTTAGCCATAGATTTTCCTACTGAACTTTGCCGTATTTTATTTTGGAGATTAAATATATCTCTACTGCATTGGTTTCATGGATAAAATGGTTGTAGAAAGCCATCGCCATCTTTTTTATATCGTGCCAGTATAGTAACTTGTTGACACTTGTCCCGGAAATTTAGAGAAGGCGACTCTTCTATTTGTTTCTTAGATTTGGCACGAAGAATTAGAATGCTTTTCATAGTTTTAAATTTTGTTATTAAATCCGATATTTTGAGTGCCCAAATCTAATGAAAGATTTACCATAACCCATAAACCACAGAATTCTTTTCCTCAAATCCTGTTGTCCACATGCTATTCATAGACGAGATGAGTGTACAATCAGTGCATAATCGAATTATTTTCTTGTGACCTTCTTAAGTGCCTTACAAAATATGTTTAGGATTTTCCATTGCTTACACTATTTTATCGTTCACTTTGAAAACTGTCAGTAATATTTTACAATTGATTGATTTTCTAGTCAATGTTAATGCTGCAATTAATGTATACGTGGCAACTGGTGGTCATTTCTTATTTACTTTTAAACCATATTTTTTTAATTACGAGGTGCATTCAAGTTCTAAGGCCTCCGATTTTTTTTCTCCAGACTGGAAAGAGATAGAAGCATGTGCATGGTTTTAAAATGAGCGTGCGTTTGTTGTCAATACGTCACAGAGATGGCAGCACTGTACGGCAGATGGTATTGTAGCGGCAGCGTCGAGAATGAGAACTGTTTTAGATACTTAAAATGGCTACGTTTTCCTTACTTGAACAGCGTGCAATCATTCGTTTTCTGAATTTGCGTGGTGTGACACCAATTGAAATTCGTCGACAGTTGAAGGAGACATGTGGTGATGGAGCTATGGATGTGTCGAAAGTGCGTTCGTGGGTGCGACAGTTTAATGAAGGCAGAACATCGTGTGACAACAAACCGAAACAACCTCGGGCTCGCACAAGCCGGTCTGACGACATGATCGAGAAAGTGGAGAGACTTGTTTTGGGGGATCGCCGAATGACCGTTGAACAGATCGCCTCCAGTGTTAGCATTTCCGTGGGTTCTGTGCACACAATCCTGCATGACGACCTGAAAATGCGAAAAGTGTCCTCCAGGTGGGTGCCACGAATGCTGACGGACGACCACAAGGCTGCTCGTGTGGCATGTTGCCAAGCAATGTTGACGCGTAACCAAGGCATGAATGGGACTTTCTTTTCGTCAATTGTGACAATGGAAGAGACGTGGATGCCATTCTTCAATCCAGAAACAAAGCGCCAGTCAGCTCAATGGCAGCACACAGATTCTCCGCCACCAAAAAAATTTCGGGTAACCGCCAGTGCTGAAAAGATGATGGTGTCCATGTTCTGGGTCAGTGAGGGCGTAATCCTTACCCATTGTGTTCCAAAGGGCACTACGGTGACAGGTGTATCCTACGAAAATGTTTTGAAGAACAAGTTCCTTCCTGCACTGCAACAAAAACGTCCGGGAAAGGCTGTGCGTGTGCTGTTTCACCAAGACAACGCACCCGCACATCGGGCTAACGTTACGCAACAGTTTCTTCGTGAAAGCAACTTTGAAGTGATTTCTCATGCTCCCTACTCATCTGACCTGGCTCCTAGTGACTTTTGGCTGTTTCCAACAATGAAGGACACTGTTCGGGGCCGCACATTTACCAGCCGTGCTGCTATTGCTTCAGCGATTTTCCAGTGGTCGAAACAGACTCCTAAAGAAACCTTCGCCGGGGCCATGGAATCATGGCGTCGACGTTGTGAAGAATGTGTACGTCTGCAGGGAGATTACGTCGAGAAGTAACAGCAGTTTCATAGTTTTCGGGTGAGTAGTTAGTTAGAAAAAAAATCGGAGGCCTTAGAACTTGAATGCACCTCGTAGTATTTAGTCTAGTGTAGCAAATAAAACAATAATGTATTTATTGTTTTCTAACCACATCAATATATAACATTTTGGCTTATACATGACCATGTTTGGGCATAGCTGAAGCACAGTTTCATTAGAATTCTGTGTTGCGTATAAAAAGTGTTGGTGATTTAAGGCGAGTTAGACTCAAAAACTTTTAATCAATTAAATAGACCCAAATTGTTGAAAAATTGTGGAAGGATATCGAAATTTATTGGTACAAATGTTGAAACTAACTAAACAATGCAAAATAAATTTTAAATCCATGGAATTCATTCTTAATACTAAACTGTTGTATTTATATTATTTTCAGAAGGATATATATGTAAGCCTTGCCAAAAATCATATAAGAGGAAATCTTTCTTCATTAAACATCAGAAGAATTGCAAATCTGTCACTCAAAGGTATGTAAATTTTATTGTAGTATAAATGTTCTTAATTTTTCAAATAATTTATAATAAATATTATGTACTCCACTTTAGTTGTGTCAAGGGTTCCTTTATTAATATCCATAACATCAATACATACTATACTATTCAAAAAATAAAAGTCACTTTTTAGTTGAACTTCGATATTTTTTTTATATTTTAAGAGGTTTGAATCAAACGTGAAATATACATAGAACCGTCATTTATTCATGTAATTACAAAATTGTACTCGAATACTTCTTTTTATAGTCACTTTAGAACCTCAAATGTTAGAACAACAAAAAACTTAAAGGGAAAGAATAACTTAAGAATAAATGTTTAAGCAGGTTTTGAGCCATTTTAGTGTTAAATAATATTAGACCAGTTTGACAGTTCACTAACATTTAAAAGAAGTAACGCCCCAGTAATTAACGTCGACAAAAGTTAGTAGAGCTGTAACTTTACTGGAAGAAGCATATTCACAACATTATGTTTCCCAACAGCTTAGAGTTGTGCAGGGAACTGTGTGGAAGCTTTGGAAACGATATCGAGAAACAGGTACCGTAAAAAGACGACCTGTACCTGGTCGGCAGAGGAAAACTACGGCAGGTGTTGACCATTTTCTGCTATTGCAAGCTCTTCAAAATCGGACATAAACTACGCATGACATGCAAGAAGATCTAGTGAGGGCAAGAGGAACAAGAGTTAGTGACCAAACCGTTCGCAATAGGCTAAGAGAGAGCCTGATTTGAGAGAAAGACTTCCTGCAAAAGCGCCTAAATTGACCAGGGAACATCGTCGAAGAAGATTTGAATTTGGAAGAGAACACTTAAACTGGCAACTTCTAGAGAAGGCCTGGAGAACGTTTCATGCCAAATACAGTGCATTTTTTGGTCATCTAATATTTTAACTGGAATAATTTCCAGACAGACCATTTTCTTTTTTATTTTAAACATCGTATTTAGAAATACACTATGTTAGTAAGAATTTATAAATGCCGCTAAAAATGTGTCATTTTGTAACACTCGTGCATACTGCGTAACTTAGTTCCAATTTGTATAAATTCCAATATCATTCAGTTTAAAAGAAAATACTAAAATATTTAATGTTCTGTTTTTTTTTTCAGAAAGAAGATTACAAAGAATAAATCCAAAAATTCTCTTCAAACGTCCCAGAATTTAAAGACACATACAGTTTGCGATTATAAATTGTGGGAGCATTATCACATATATATTCAAAATGACAATGGCAATAACATCGCAATGTAACAAAATCAAAATATCAATTACAAAACTGGTTTTCACCTTAAAATTATTTTAAAATTTTGTACTAATAGGTTTATTACTTATTATTAATTTTATTGTAAATATTATATTTTAAATGTTATAATTTCTTCAATAAATTTTAGATTTTCTTGAAATGTTGCTAGAGGAATGTGATAATTAGAGACCGGACACATCGGGCTGAAATTGACGTCATTACAACGGACGATATAAACAGTCTACACAGTCTAAACATCTGTAAGTACATCACGCAATTGTTGACTAGCACTATTTATTCGGTTAACTGCACATCTATTTTTTGTGTGCGGTTAACCGAATGAATAGTGCTATTCAATAACTGCGTGATGTACTTACAGATGTTGTAGATTATTTATATCGTCCGTCGTAATGACCTCTTTTCAGCCCGATGTGTCCGGTCTCTAGTGATAATACACCAAAAAAAAACTTAACAAAATATTCTTACTGTAGAATTAAGCATTTGCATTTTAGTATGTTTGAATTTCGGGGCAAAATTCTTGACATTAAAAATGATGTATTTGTTGATTTTATCTTAATTTGTGCATATAGGAAACAAAAATAAAAAATAAATATATATTTACTTTTTTTAATTTTTTTTTAATAACCATACCAAGGATTACCCTTTAAATAACTCTACCATGGAGTGTTCCTTTTGCAGACCCACCTATTCATAAAATAATAATATTTTTATTAAATGCCCAACACATTAAAAAAAAGTCTCAGAGTTGGTCTTGAAATTTTTAAGTATGTCGTAACTTAACCGCACCGTTCTGAATTGTCAAGTGTTAATGTCATTAGTGTCATCGATAACAAGGAATTTTATTTATGATAGGAAGATTATAACCTAGCAATTAACCATACAATTTTCTAACCTTGAAATTTTTTGAAGCCGTCTGCCATTTAGATGTAACTGTCATTTAAAAATTCATATTAGTAAAGTTACGACATACTTTTTGCTGTTCCTTAGAAATCATCACTAGAGGCAGTTTCTTTATTGAATGCACGATATCATATATACCATAAGCAAATATGTTATAATGCGAATCTTATTATATATATATATATTATATATATATATATATATATATATATATATATATATATATTATATGTATATATATATATAAATATATATATATTTCTCATTGCATCTCATTGTATTAATTCTTGTTTCTAGATACTTGAAAAAGACTGAAAAATAGTAAAAGTCGAAACGTCGTAGAATAAAACATCATAATTCAATAAAAGGTCGCTAAACCAATAAAAAGTCTATTATTTTTAATATTAAGACACGGCCAATAAAATAAATAAGAAAAATAAAATTCTTATAAACACTATATATATATATATATATATATATATATATATATATATATATATATATATATATTAAGCTGGTTCTGTCGTCAGAGTATTATTTAAGTGAATATGGGCAATATTTTGTTAATATTTAAGGGAAAATTTGAACCTATATCTTTTTATATTTGAAATATGTCTGATCGCGCCATCTATATTGGTATAACATAAGTAAGGTTATTTAATATGTAATTATTTATAGTTTAAAATGTCAATTAAATTACAAACTTGTTATTTATGATTATTAGACATTTAAATACCTTCAAATTATTTAAAAGTCACTTAAAATTAGAAGTTCAATCTAATATTACAAATTGGACACGCCTTTTTCTTTCGAGCGGCTATTTTTTCCAAGTTGCCTACGCGTGCATAAAAAGGAGAACGTCGCTCGTTGTTAACGAAAAAAGAAAAATAACAACTAAAAATGGTGAAGCGACGCTTTCGATATTATTAAGAAAATTTCTAGAGTTAAAAGGCGATTTCTAGTGTAAAATTGCATTAAGAAGCTAAAAAAATAAAGTTCATTATCATATTAAAATTTATATTACATGGGAGTTATAATTTACCTTAGATTACGAAGTGCAAAAACAAGCAATTGATATCCTACATCAGACAAGTATCGAGCCAGTATCCTGTGCAATAAACCTTCTAATCCTTAATTTATTTATTATATATAAGCCATCCAGTTTAGTTGTGCTGAACATCCTGTAACCTGTTCCGAATACTATCCCGATGATCTCTATACCATAGCCAGGGAACTTTCTGTACGAGTTATTCAGTGCTCATTGTTAAGGTAGAATTTACCCTATAAATAAAGCATTTTTCTTTTTGTATTATTATAATTAATCGTAAATAGTACTGCTTCAATATATTAATTAGCACCTATTTGAATATTTGGATGTAGAATTACTGAGCTAGTATATTTTCAATAACATATTGATTGATAATTAAGACATAACTTACCTTAATTTGCCCTGAGATTAAGATATCATGAATATAGAGAACAGATTCCATTTTTAGGTTAAATCATATCGATTTGCTTTGATCATTATTTTCCATTCTTTCAATCCACCTAAAGGGAATCATATACATTGACAAATTGATTGGAAACACATATATTATATTTACTTACCTATGTTCGTGTTTTTAAATTTATTTACGGACCGAATAAGCTTATTTTCTATCAACATTCTAACCTTTGTTTGTCTATACTTGAGTACACATGCACCAAGTATGTTACAGTGGGGCGGGGGGGGGGGGGGAATTCTAATTGTAACGTATTTTATTATTTGTATTATTTAAGTTGATGTTATTAAATTGAGTTTTATCTGTTCTTATTGTGCTTCCTTTCTTATACATATCTCACACATATAGATTGTTATATTATTGTCGCCCGAAGGGAGGTATATCTCTACTCCAGACATTCGGTATTTTTATAATATATATGTATATAATACCATCATAATATATGTTGCTGTTATATAATTATATATCTCATGTTATTTAAATATCTATACATTTGCTTATCATGCTGACTGTTCCGTGTTTTGTTTCCTGTCTGGTTGTACGAGTAGGTTTTCGCGGTTTTCCTTCTCGTTTAAGGCGAATGCCGACAGCTTTGCATCTTAAGTCGCTCCACGGGCGCATACATAATAATAACTGATGTCTTGTGTTTCCCTGTTTTTGTTGTTTATCCATTTTAAAATACCAAGGCATGATTTATTATTATTAAATTGGAATGTATCTTTGAATTATTTTATCCATAGCAACTGGAAATGTATCACATTAATATACTGTCATTTATATTTTAAATTCCTTGAGAAAGGCATCATTAACCGAAACATGTACATGTAGGATTGTTTTAAATATATAGTTTTTAAAGTAAAACCAGACCTTAAATCGCCTACAAATTGAATTTACCATAACATACTAAGGTCACGAAATAATTATCTTTATATCTATATATATATATATATATATATATTTTTAAAAGTAAAAATTTCGTAAAATTTGCGTTTTAATTGTAGATAGCAATATTTACATTTCCCATTACTTCGCGAAATAACATCTAATTTAAAATAGTTAATACAGCCGAATATCGAAGATTTCAAATTATATACATATATATATATATATATATATATATATATATATATATATGAACTTCATGTGTATGAGAATTAATAATTATTAAATCCCATTTTACATGCGATTGTCGCTATAATTTGTTGAATTTAATTCTACAATCCGGCAAATCACTTTTGCCCTAGATTGTAGACGCAACAAGCCGCGACATCAACTGTACAAGTTGTCAGTACAAATGAAAAATTTTGTGAAAAACTTATCTGCGCGGAATGTGCATATATCGATATTTCACTGTTTTTTTACAGATCATCAGTGCACCTTACCGAAGACAGACATGATATTCACTTCTATACTACGTGTATATATACGAACTGTAATGAACTTCATGTGTATGAGAATTAATAATTATTAAATCTCATTTTACATGCGATTTTCGCTATAATTTGTTGCATTTAATTCTACAATCCGGCAAATCACTTTTGCCCTAGATTGTAGAAGCAACAAGCCGCGACATCAACTGTACAAGTTGTCAGTACAAATGAAAAATTTTGTGAAAAACTTATCTGCGCGGAATGTGCATATATCGATATTTCACTGTTTTTTTACAGATCATCAGTGCACCTTACCGAAGACAGACATGATATTCACTTCTATACTACGTGTATATATACGAACTGTAATGAACTTCATGTGTATGAGAATTAATAATTATTAAATCTCATTTTACATGCGATTGTCGCTATAATTTGTTGCATTTAATTCTACAATCCGGCAAATCACTTTTGCCCTAGATTGTAGACGCAACAAGCCGCGACATCAACTGTACAAGTTGTCAGTACAAATGAAAAATTTTGTGAAAAACTTATCTGCGCGGAATGTGCATATATCGATATTTCACTGTTTTTTTTACAGATCATCAGTGCACCTTACCGAAGACAGACATGATATTCACTTCTATACTACGTGTATATATACGAACTGTAATGAACTTCATGTGTATGATAATTAATAATTATTAAATCTCATTTTACATGCGATTGTCGCTATAATTTGTTGCATTTAATTCTACAATCCGGCAAATCACTTTTGCCCTAGATTGTAGACGCAACAAGCCGCGACATCACTGTAAATGCAACAAATTATAGCGACAATCGCATGTAAAATGAGATTTAATAATTATTAATTCTCATACACATGAAGTTCATTACAGTTCGTATATATACACGTAGTATAGAAGTGAATATCATGTCTGTCTTCGGTAAGGTGCACTGATGATCTGTAAAAAAAACAGTGAAATATCGATATATGCACATTCCGCGCAGATAAGTTTTTCACAAAATTTTTCATTTGTACTGACAACTTGTACAGTTGATGTCGCGGCTTGTTGCGTCTACAATCTAGGGCAAAAGTGATTTGCCGGATTGTAGAATTAAATGCAACAAATTATAGCGACAATCGCATGTAAAATGAGATTTAATAATTATTAATTCTCATACACATGAAGTTCATTACAGTTCGTATATATACACGTAGTATAGAAGTGAATATCATGACTGTCTTCGGTAAGGTGCACTGATGATCTGTAAAAAAACAGTGAAATATCGATATATGCACATTCCGCGCAGATAAGTTTTTCACAAAATTTTTCATATATATATATATATATATATATATATATATATATATATATATATATATACATAGATTTAATTAGTTGACGATTTAAGGTCTGGTTTTACTTAAAGATGCATGGATTTAAAACAATCTTTCATGTTTCGGCAAATGATGCCTTACTCAAAGAATTAAAAATATATTTTTAATTCTTTAAGAAAGGCATCATATATATATATATATATAGTAAATTAAATCAGTTGGCGATTAAAGGTTTGTTTTACTTCAAAGTACATATATTTAAAAAAACCCTACATGTTTCGGCAATGATGCCTTTATCAAGAGCATAAAAAATATAAATGACAGAATACAAATGTCAAATAATTGAGTTGCTATGGTTTAAATTATTCAAAGATACATTCCAATTGAAGTAATAATAAATCATGCCTTAGTATTCCAAAAACAGATAGCAAGGTGTGAACATATGTGTTGTTCGCTGCTACCAGATTGTGTCTCTTTCTGGGTATGAACTTGTGTGTTGGTTGCTGCTGGCAGCTTGCGTCTCTCTCTGGGTGTGTGGTTTTGTGTTTGTGTGAGCGCGTAAGTGTAGGGTTTGGTATGTTCGTGCGTGTGTTTAGTGACCGGTCGCATAAATTTAGAGAGATCAGAAAACTAGCCGTTGCGTAGGGCCGCCAACCCTTTCCCGGTAACTTCTTTACTTTTCCGAGCAGTACTTCGACGGCCCGACCCCCGCCCTATCGAGGCAAGGCGCAGACCAGCGAAGCGCACCCTGCACGGGGTTGCTCATCGCCAACCGAGGGAACACTCTTAGTGGCTACTTCGGTCGACGACGGTCGCACTTTGTGCCATCTTAACGTTTTCCGCCGAAGCGAAGGAATTGCACACACGTCGAACGTTTGTGTGTTGTTAACGGCAGCCTAGCCAGGTTGCCGCCCAGAACCGGTCCTAGTGGTGTGTGCATTGCGCGGCGCCGAGATTTGCGCCGCGTAGCTTGGTTTCTCACTCCTGCTGGAAAGGCGGAATGGCCCCTGTCCGCCCATCGGGCAGACCCCCCTAGAGTTTGGTAGCGAATATGCTAGGCTACAACCCAGTAGAGGACCACATCAGCACAAAACAAAAACAGGGATATATATATACATATATATATATATATATGTATATATATATATATATATATATATATATATATATATATATATATATATGTAAATATAATATTTTCGTGACCTTGGTATGATAAGGTAAACTGAATAAGTCGGCGATTAAAGGTCTGGTTTACTTCAAAGTATATATATTTAAAACAACCCTACATGTTTCGGCAATGATGCCTTTGTCAAGGGAATAAAAAATATAAATATTTTATATTTTCTATTGAGTTGTTTTAATTATATATACTTTGAAGTAAACCAGACCTTTAATCGCCGACTTATTAAGTTTACCTTATATATGTATATACCGGGTGTATATTTTAACTTGAAACTTTCAAAAATAAGTAGTTCGCGATTCTGTAATATGTGTGCAATAAAAAATACGTTTTCTTTGTAAATAATCAAAATTAGTCTTAGAAAAACTTTATTCGTTTCACAAATTTCGTATAACTGGCAAAATGTCACTTGTAGAAGTAAAAATTAAATAAATTACTTTAGCGTAACCAACAACAATGATGTATACGTAGTACCACCGTGGGGTGTTTGATTAACCTGGATATCCTCGCCTCTCACGTATTAGGGTGCTTGATTTATGTAAATCCCTTGACCTTTCACTTAACAAAGTGCTAGATTTCCCTTCGCCTCATCATCTATCAATTAAAATAAGTGCTTAAAATGATGGCCTTCGATTTCAATGCACTTATTGATCCGTATTTCAAATGAGTGTAGACAACTGAGAATTGTATCATAAGCATTTCTGATTCACTCAATCATATTTTCATGCGTTATTGGTACTTGATTGTATACTTTGCATTTGAGATAACGCCATAAAAAGAAATCTGGCGAAGTAAAATCTGATGATCTAGCCAGGCCAATTTACTGAATCAGCTCTACCGATCCAGGGACCATTGAAATTATAATCAAGTACTCACGTCCTATCACCGAATAGCGTGCTGGACGATCATCATGTAGAAGGCACTTGTTCTGTCGCACTTCTAAGGTAACGTCTTCAAGTACTGATGGCAGTTCATTTTCCAAGATGTCTCAGTACATTTCACCACTCAAGAAACCTTCAATAGTGTTGGGGCCGATGACTTTGTTTCCAATTATTCCACACCACACCTTGACAGTCCAAGGGCTCTGGTGTTCAACTTGGCGAACCCATTGCGGATTTTAAACACTCCAGTAATTCGTATTGTGCCGATTAACCGTTCCTTGGCTTGTGAAAGACGTTTCGTCGGAGAACAACACGTAACGAAAAAAAATTGGGGTTTTGTTGTAATTGTTCACATGCCCTGACAAAAGGTTACCCGATTTTGGAAATCAACGCCATGAAGATCTTATTGTAAAGACACATGATATGGATGACATTTATGACATTTTAAAATTTTTATTCGCGATTGTGTGACAATCCAGAATCGCGAGCTATTTCTTTTGTGCTAACATGAGGATTAAGAGCCAATGCAGCTAATAATTTTCTTCGGTGACTGTTGCTTAACGGGTCCTTTTTCCGGTTAAACACTTCCATCAGCAGTGAATTGGTTGGTAGTACGGTAAAATGAAGTACGTGACCGAATTCTATCCGGAAATCGTTGAGCCGTAGAGATTGACAGCATTATCAAGACTTTTGGCAGTTTCTCCATACAACAGAATCATTTCAATTTTCTCTTGTATAGTTTAATACTCCATTCTGTAGTAGGTAGTATTAACAGCGTAACAGGTCTTTTACTTTTCGAAATATTTTTCGAACTGAGTAAAATAAGTTGTTTCTTAAAGTTATTTCTTTCTTTTGTTCGTTTATTTTGTGATTTTGGAATTAGCAAAAATACGAATGGAAGAAATAAGATAAACGTTAAATACATTCGTTGGACAAAAACAAAAACATTTTTATAAAAAATTTTGCAATATAAGAAATGGTATTAAAAGAAAAATACAATTTTTTAAAATTTTTTAAGCACTCCGATAAGTTATGAGCGAAGGAAATCGCGTTGATCAGAGATCGGACATTCGCAAAAAGTAAGCATTAGTATGGAATCCTAGTTGATATGGACCGTTTATAGAATACACACGTTCACACTAAAGAAATTATTAATATTATTCTACAAATACAATTGCCGCATTATAAGAATGATTTCATTACTATTGAACGGAAGCAGGTGATGTAATCAACAGAGTGACTGCATTGTATAAAGTTGATCAAAGAAGCTTTGATTTGTATCACAAAATGTAGACGTAAATATCCCACTGATCGATTACCAGCAATAAAATTTGTTTGTATAAGAATTCGAATCTATCTTTTCGGTAAATCTCATTGGCGTCCAATAGGGTAAAATATTTCCAATTCATACATATTTAAGCATGCATTAATATACATAGATTTAAACAATAATATAGAATATAGATAAATTAATTAACTGAATAACGCACATTTAAAAACATTTTTATCTAGTTAAAAATATTTTTTGATTTGCCTTATTCAATGAATTCATACTATCTATTCTATCTATAATCAAATAATTATTAGAAAATAAAATGATGGTTACGCGTTTTTAGACATGTTTCGATGCCTATATTCGTCACATTGAATTTATTGCCATAAAAGTAGAAGGAGTCACTTGTTTTCAAAACAATAAGATTTGTGGATATACATGTACAATGTAGATGTACATTTAGTAACTGGATAAAATAAATAAATTGAATATTTAATAGTAAATGCATTAACAAATTGTAAATAAACAAGTTGAAAATAATTGATTAACTATATACACAATATAATAACGCAAAAAAATGATAATTTTTAATTAAACAATTCTCTGTTGTAATATACTACCAAATATTTTCAATATTTTCCGTAGTAAGACGCATTCTGTTAACTGCAAAAATATCTTTAAATAAGGAAAATGGCCGCTTCACATCACAACTCGTAACGGGTGCAAAACGAAAATCTTCAAATTCTGTTGATAGATTTAGACTTTCAAAATCTGGTGTACTTTTCTGTAATGCATTAACTATCAGGTTTAATTTCTCATATCCAGGATTTCTTGTTTTAACCCTTTGAATATATTGGTAGAGCTTTCATCCAATTTCTTCGGGAAGTTTTTCTAGTACTGACACTATGTTATTAATGTTATAGATAGGTTTTGTTTTTCTAAATATTCAATAGCTTCAGGTACCTTTCCAAAATTAATTTTAATAAAATTTAAATCTCTTTTTATATTTACAGAATCCATTAGTGTCTTGCATTTTTGAATACTTCAAGCTGTATTATCTAATCTATCAATGACGTTTTTGATCACATTGAAATTGTCAGCATAAAAAATAATAGCGTTTATCCACGTTGACCATATTGCTAATATAGGCTGTGGAGAAAGTTTCAAATTAGGGCAGTGTTCTTTGTAAATGTTTTTGCTGGTTGGCGACTTCAGAATTTTTTTTTATTTCGCCTACAAGCGTATCAACATCGGTAAAATATTCAGGACTACATTCGCATATTCTATGCAAACCATGTGCCAAACATGTTACGTGGAATATCTTCGGTAAATCTTTTTTTTGTAGTCGACCTGCTTTTACTATACAGGCTGATTCATTTTCGGCCCTCACCATGGGGATCTCTCTTATTATTGGAGATAGAGTATAGGTTTAAATTTGGCAAAGTTGTCAAATTTTATGTTTGTTATAAATCCGTAAAGAAAATAGACCGGTGACAAATGACCTTCGTTATTAAAAAAAAAAAACGCGAAAACCCCATTTTCTTCTTTTACCTTAGCACCGACATTTGGCCTTATAGAGAAAATATAAAAACACATCCTTGTGGCCATTTCTAAACCTCTATCCAGTGGTGTACTCTTAATTTTTATACGACGTTTCGTTTCTTTCTGGCCATCATCAACTATCTAATTTCTTATAGGCACCATATTGGATTTAGACATCTACAGAAAGAGTTTCTTTTTCTGATTTCAACCATGTACAACATGCTGACTAAAGTTTTTGACATTAGGTTTTATTTGAAAGAATAAATTATAAGATTAAATAAGGTAGCCATGGAATTTCAATCTGTCAAACATTTCATTTATTGTTCCTTAATAATACAAAAATGCCATACACTAACGAAGAGAAACGAGATATGATAAGTATTTTTTATTCTTCGAAACGAAATTCAACAGTAGCGAGTACAAGATAACAAAAACATTAATAAAAATACATAGAAAAGTAAACAATAAACAATTACAGTAAATGTTCAATTATCTGGCCATCTTCGGTAATGCACAATTGGGCACGCCTTCTGGCATTTTGTACTGCCCTTTGTATAGTTCTTCTAGGAACGGCATCGAAGGCATTCTGAAGTCTGTCTCGTAATTCTTCAATGTTTTGTGGCGCATCTACTTTATAAATATTATTTTTAACATATCCCCATAAAAAAAATCTAGCGTACTTAAATCAGGTGATCTCGCAGGCCATTCAACAACTCCCCTATTTCCAATCCAACGGTTTGCAAACTCTTGATTTAAGAAATTTCTAACAACAGCTGCATTGTGTGCTGGTGCGCCATCTTATTGCCACCATAAATATTGTAATTGATTTAATGGGATATTGTCGTCAAGATAGTCAGATACGTATTGCAGTGGAATTTTCTAGCACCACGTTGGGTTAGCCATATTGTGCAGTGGAATTTGCTTTGAAATTGCTTTATTTAATTTTAATTCACACTACAGCTTATTTTTTTTCATCGGCTATTCAGTCTAGTAGAATCCTTGAGCTTACGTCTCTGGGTCGATCCTCGCGGATGTTGGTTATATCAAAAATAAAACACAAGGTGTCAGATAAATTATACACGCATTTTCCCTTTACATTGTTATATTAAAAATAAAAAAAAGAAAAATCCCTCTACAAAGTGTATAGGGTGCTAAAGCATCATTAAACAGTAGCAATGAGGAAACACTCTTTGTGAACATTGACTCGCACACAGAGAAAAACCTCTTGTGAAACACGATCAAATATAAAACTAATAAATATTAGTGAAATCTGTCAAGTTTAACCTTTACTGTGACCCCTACAAACAAATATCAAAAACAAATTAGTTTTCAAAACTCACGCTAGTTGAAAATTTATTCATGCAACAAATAACATGATAAGATCCATCCCCACTACAATCTCTCCAACCTTAAATTCCAAAAAACAAAGTTCTCGAAGTATAATATTAAGAAAAACAACTTCCCTTAACAAAAAACATGACAAGCTTTCGCTAATATCCATATACTACTTTCAAACACATTATTATTACAATAAATACAAAATTTATAGCACTGAAAATAATCCTAATATCTAATAAATAAATAATATAATTTTTATCAACTTACATTAAGTTTTTGTGTGATTTTAAAATACACGAGAGGCATCTTTTTTCACAAGATTTCAAATAACTATGAAAAACTTCGCAAAAATCGAATTAAGGTTTACTTGCACCTTATACTAAATGCAAAACAAAGTACAGACCGACTTTATAAAACAAAGAACAAAATTTATTATTTTATCCTTTTTATCTAAACACTTTAACAGACAAGATACCTCTAAATCTAAAATGAAAAATTCTTCATATCCGCCTGGCTATCCCTTCCATCTATCAAATCAAAATATACAGACAATACATCTTATCAAATACAATATCCGAAAAAGCGGCAAATTCAATTCCTTTGGTCCACCTAAATATACGAGGGCTAATCATAATTTTATACATTAAATATCTTATTTATAAAAATATTATACCTATTGATCCCCATCTGAAATAAATAAATATACAAGTGAAATAGCTAATTTTTTTATAAATTGTCCCTAGTACAGAGTTCACTAATAGTTCAATCTTTTTCCTTGCTTGTCCATGGAAAATCCATGACATAATTCCCCGAGATTATCCGAGAACAAAGTCAGAACATCACTGAGCTTTTTTCAAGGATAATCTTCAGCACAGCACTCGAGACAGTACCGCACCCTGTCTTGGTTCTCGGCACTCACTTGTTGTATTAGTGTTGAACAGGATCCACGTCGTTCTGATGCTGTAGTGTGATAAACGGTTTCAACATCTCCATATAAAAACAACATCTCCAACATCTTCAACATTTCCATATACAATTTTTGAATATTTAAATGTCTTATTTGACTTAAAACATTTTATCTTTTATGTCGTTTTACTTGACATAATTCATCTTAATGTCATATTGCTTGACATTTTCGAATGGGCTTCGTTACAAACATCACAGACGAAGGAACACGCCGAAGCAGCAGTCATCCCCGTCGAATCTTCGAGCATTCTCTCGATCACATGGACATGAATGTTTCCAACGAATTTTCATAAATAAAAGAAAAAGACAGCATGAAAATCTCATATATCAAATCATCATCATAAACAAATTCATAACACCATTAGTTCCCAAGCAATTTCAATAATAATAATAATAATAATCAACAATAATATCATGAGCTCATTTTCTTCCTATATTTATATAATTTTAATTTTTTTCAACGCAATTCCCTTTTATCAATAATTTTTTATACGCAGATAAATTTTAATTATTTAATTATGTCAACAATAAATTTTATTTTAACTCATCCTGTATATATATCCGTTTGCTTAATCCAATTCATTACCAGTTCAGTTAAATCAGCACATCGTAAACCATCCTATTCAAATATTTTTATACATTAACCTTTTTTCACATGCCAATAATTCTTTTTTTTTATAAATTCATAAATACCATAATTTTATTTCAACAATATCTATATCTATCTCTATTATCATAATAATTTTTTTATATATCGACGAAATTCTATTCAAATATATCGACGAAAAATTTTTTCTATAAATACATTTTCATTTTCATATAAATATTTCCTATATTTATTTCATATATTACCGACGAAAAATTTTTTTCATATTCAATATTATATACTTTTTATCCCGACGAAATTCAGTAAACATCTTTTTATTTTACTGCTGCATCCTCTTCTTATACTAATAATCTAATCCTAATTATCTATTACGTTAAATCCATTTCAATATCATTTATCAAATCCTATTTACTTTTCCAAATTTTTTTATTTATATATCCTTTTGTTACAACACATTCCAATTAGTTATTTCAAAAGCAAAAATCCTTATATCTCGCATATACATCTAAATAGTTTACAACAAAATTTATTATTAAGTTGGGCCTATTCAAAAATATCCGACAGTAAATAATTTGTAGTTTCATTTTTACTTTTACCTTACTATAAAATGTGGGTCTATTTAATTTAAATTTAGTACCCCTATACTTCCTAATTTTCAGAGTATCATATTTTAAAATTTTATTATTGACATGGGTTTGACTTATATTATTTGAAAAACAGTTGATTTTAAAATTAGCATTACGGAAATTTTTGCGTTTACTTTCAAGATAATTATTCAAATTATATTTATACGTGATATTTCTAGAAATCAATTTCTTTTTAATTTTATTTCGTCTATCGTTAATATTATTAACGCCAATTACTTGTTTAATTAATTTATTGCTCATTTTCTCGTGAATACTTTTTTCCATCCTACATTCTAATTTAGCATTTGTTTTTATTATATTGAATTCTGTTTTCTCATTCGTTTCAAACTTAATTTTATTTAATATAATTTCTTCGCTTACCCTGATTTGATTTTTTTTTCTTCCTATTTCTGTAACCATATCATTTCCTTCTTCCTGTGGCATAGATTCCTCCCCATGCACGTCCTCTAAACTTTCTTTTGTAATTGTTGATTCGTTTTCTTCTTGTTGCATCATTCTCGATTCCTTTTTTTCTTGTTCCATTATTATTGATTCCTGTTCTGTTATTGCTTGTTTTTCCTCGGTGTGTATTATTTTACTTTCACTTATTGTGTTTTCCTTGTTTATACGAATGTTACTGTTTCTTGATACCCTTTTTTCCATTATCTCTTCTATTTTACTATCCATATCTACTTGTCGTTGTTCCATCCTATTCATTTGTTGTTTCGTTTCATTATGATTTTGTTGTATCATATTCATTTGTTGTTTCGTTTCATTATGATTTTGTTGTATCATATTCATTTGTTGTTTCATTTCCCATATCGTTTTCATCATAACATGCATCATATCCATCATCTGTTGACTGCTTTCTTCATTGTGTCCTCCTTCATGTATGTAACCAGCATTGCCCATCCTTTGTTTCAAATTTTCCATTATATTTTCCATATTATTTATTTATCTTCAAATCGCCGACACGTTGGGCTGCCAATTGTGCAGTGGAATTTTCTAGCACCACGTTGGGTTAGCCAATTGTGCAGTGGAATTTTCTAGCACCACGTTGGGTTAGCCATATTGTGCAGTGGAATTTGCTTTGAAATTGCTTTATTTAATTTTAATTCACACTACAGCTTATTTTTTTTCATCGGCTATTCAGTCTAGTAGAATCCTTGAGCTTACGTCTCTGGGTCGATCCTCGCGGATGTTGGTTATATCAAAAATAAAACACAAGGTGTCAGATAAATTATACACGCAGTTTCCCTTTACATTGTTATATTAAAAATAAAAAAAAGAAAAATCCCTCTACAAAGTGTATAGGGTGCTAAAGCATCATTAAACAGTAGCAATGAGGAAACACTCTTTGTGAACATTGACTCGCACACAGAGAAAAACCTCTTGTGAAACACGATCAAATATAAAACTAATAAATATTAGTGAAATCTGTCAAGTTTAACCTTTACTGTGACCCCTACAAACAAATATCAAAAACAAATTAGTTTTCAAAACTCACGCTAGTTGAAAATTTATTCATGCAACAAATAACATGATAAGATCCATCCCCACTACAATCTCTCCAACCTTAAATTCCAAAAAACAAAGTTCTCGAAGTATAATATTAAGAAAAACAACTTCCCTTAACAAAAAACATGACAAGCTTTCGCTAATATCCATATACTACTTTCAAACACATTATTATTACAATAAATACAAAATTTATAGCACTGAAAATAATCCTAATATCTAATAAATAAATAATATAATTTTTATCAACTTACATTAAGTTTTTGTGTGATTTTAAAATACACGAGAGGCATCTTTTTTCACAAGATTTCAAATAACTATGAAAAACTTCGCAAAAATCGAATTAAGGTTTACTTGCACCTTATACTAAATGCAAAACAAAGTACAGACCGACTTTATAAAACAAAGAACAAAATTTATTATTTTATCCTTTTTATCTAAACACTTTAACAGACAAGATACCTCTAAATCTAAAATGAAAAATTCTTCATATCCGCCTGGCTATCCCTTCCATCTATCAAATCAAAATATACAGACAATACATCTTATCAAATACAATATCCGAAAAAGCGGCAAATTCAATTCCTTTGGTCCACCTAAATATACGAGGGCTAATCATAATTTTATACATTAAATATCTTATTTATAAAAATATTATACCTATTGATCCCCATCTGAAATAAATAAATATACAAGTGAAATAGCTAATTTTTTTATAAATTGTCCCTAGTACAGAGTTCACTAATAGTTCAATCTTTTTCCTTGCTTGTCCATGGAAAATCCATGACAGTATGTAGGTAAAATGTTTAAATATATTTCTCCATTTAAATGTTCTTCATACATAACTGGTCCTAAGAGACGATTTGCCAAAATACCCATCCAAACGTTTATTCCAAAACAATGTTGTGGTCTTCTAGCCCTGTTTTGTCGGGGATTTTGTACTGCGCAATAGTGCTCCGTATTTCTGTTGAACATTCCAGAATTTGTAAATTTTGTTTCATCTGACCAGATGATTTTGCTTAAAAAATTTTCGTCATTTTCTATCCTTCCCATTAACCAATTACAATAATCTAGCCTTCTCAAATTATCTCCAGGCAGTAAAGAGTGACTAACATGGATCCTGTATGGTTTAAACCTACTTTTATGTAAAGTTCTCCAAACTCTGGACTGGCACAAATTTAATTCTGACGCTACTTCGCGTGTAGAAATTGATGGATTATTATTTATCTATAAAAATACAAGATTAACATGAAATTTGAAAACACGCTTTTAATTTACCATCTGTAAAGTATCTTGTCGATTTTCATTTAAATTCCTGTTGTCTTGACCATTACGCGGCTTAGTAAACGATCCATTCTCGACCAAATTTCTGTCGAGGTCTAGAAAAATGGTACGATGAGGCTGTTGTCGTTCTGGATATAATTGTAGATATCTTGTACTCGCTACTGTTGAATTTCGGTTCGAAGAATAAAAAATACTTATCATATCTCGTTTCTCTTCGTTAGTGTATGACATTTTTGTATTATTAATGAACAATAAATGTTTGACAGATTGAAATTCCAAAGGCTACCTTATTTAATCTTATAATTTATTCTTTCAAATAAAACCTAATGTCAAAAACTATAGTCAGCATGTGGTACATTGTTGAAATCAGAAAAAAAACTCTTTCTGAAGATGTCTAAATCCAATATGGCGCCTATAAGAAATTAGATAGTTGATGATGGCCAGAAAGAAACGAAACGTCGTATAAAAATTTAGAGTACACCACTGGATAGAGGTTTAGAAATGGCCACAAGGATGTGTTTTTATATTTTCTCTACAAGGCCAAATGTCGGTGCTACAGGTAAAAGAAGAAAATTGAGTTTTCGCGTTTTTTTTTAAATAACGAAGGTCATTCGTCACAGGTCTATTTTCTTTACGGATTTATAACAACCACAAAATTTAACAACTTTGCCAAATTTAAACCTATACTCTATCTCCAATAATAAGCGAGATCCCCATGGTGAGGGCCGAAAATGAATCAGCCTGTATATGCAGCGTCATCTGTCTTGAGCAATAAAACATTTTCCTTTGGTCTAGTCTCGATGTACATAGAGCTTAACGTAAGTCTGATTAATCAACCTTACGATTAATAACATTCTGCATAAATATGTTCGGTCGATATAAATTTAATTTGTATTTCAGTTTTATTTGCCGATAATTAAATAGATTTAGTTGCCTTTATTTTACGTATTCAATCATAGATTTTAATTTTATACTATTTGCAAATGTAAAATGTATAGAAAGGTCTTGGAGTTTCCCAAATATCTAATTTGTTACTAATCGTAAGTGGTCAGGCATTATATTGCTTATGCATTTTCTTGCTTCCTACGGTCATAAAACTCTTTACTCAATACAGGTATAACCTTGTTGTAAATTTATCCATTTGCATTAAATTTATTAATAATTATCTTGTAAATATATTAGTGTTAATTCAAACTAGTGTATTATTAAAAATATATTTTGGTCAAACACATTCCGAAAATTCCTTTAAACCAGGAGGAATAACAAGAGCGCTAGAATTCCGTCTCCTTTCTGAAGAAAGGATAATGAAACAATGCCATGTCGCTTAAGCAACTTGTTGTAATTAATTCCGTGTAAGGGGTAGTCAATCACACCTAAAAGAAAGATATTTCGAAAATGTACGCTGCATTCGATGTAAGAGATTAATATGCGCACCATAGAAAAGAAAGCAAGCTATGGATGCATATTCTAGCTTAAAAATAACGTAAGAAAAGAAAATAGTCTTATAGAATCGATATAATTGAAATAAGATAAATCCAAAATATTTGGAAGAAGTGGTTATGACACTAAGGACATGAACCGAAAATGTAAATTTTTCGTCATATGTTACACCCAAGTCTTTAATCGAGAACTGATGAGAAATGTCAACAATGTTCATTGTGTAGCGATACTCAATTCTAGAAATTTTTCTAGAATAAGCTACTAGAAAACATTTATTCTGTCTCTAATTTTAAGTTATTGCATAAATACCAGTCATAAATTTTGTCAGTATTTGTTAGCAACAAATTAAGATCAGCCAAATACTCAATCCTATACATACAGTTGACAGATTTAATAACGTCGTCGATAAAAGCGGAGCGAGGTTTGACTCCTGGAATACTTCTGAAGTGCAACAAAAGAGCTGATACCTGAACCGATAATAAACATTCTATTGGAAGATAGGACTGAAATAATCTCAGTAACGATCTACCAATACCAAAGGAGATTAACTTTTTCAATAAAACGTGTTGATCAATGCGATCGAACGCACGAGAAAAGTAGTGTCTATGCTGTTCACCTGGCTAACAGCATCAACAGTCTGAGCTATATACACTGTGTATACGTAAAGTGTTTTGAGTGTAATGTGTTAGCTTTACTATGCCCAATGTTCAATAATATCATTTTCAACTACTGAGGATGGCGGCGTAGTTGTCGAAATACGTATTTAGGATACGAATATTTATGTGATAATAGGTTTTTATACCTTTTTTTAAAGTATTTTCGCAACAACAGTCTCCAATGTAGGCCTTTTTACAACAGTATATCCATAATTTCCAACGAAATCCTTGTTTCAAAATGTTAAACCGTATTTCTGTGTCGCCAAATAACGAAATCTATAACAACGAGTTTGATGAATTGTTTAAAAATGATGTTTGCCCTCCTAAGGAATTGTGACTTTAAACGGTAATTTTCATGTTTAAAAGATATTTTGTCTGGAAAATGACACTCTATTATAATTAATAATTTGAAAATAGATACTAGAGTATATTGTAATAAGGTCTGTCATATTTAAATCGAATAATAATAAGAATTAAAACTAGTGGGGCGTCGTGTTCTGCTATAACGCATTTCGCTTATTAATTATCATGGAAACAAGTAGCTTTAGATAGAGCTGGAATATTTAAATTAGAGAGAAACATAATCCGGATCCCAAAGTTAAGCTATTACGATTGCCCTGACATTATTTAATTGGACGTCAAATACATTTCCGTTTATATTGCTTTTATATGCTGTATTTCAAACGGATATTTTTCTTTCTTTTTATAATAGGTTCATAAATTTTGGAATACGATTTTAGCGATACTCCCAGCGGAACAAACGTGACGCAATAAAATTTAGTATATTCGAATTATCGAGAACAAGGTATACAATATCTTCGCATGTCGTTCTATCGATGAATTCATTTTTTTATTGGTGTCATAAAGCGAATATTATCTCCCTTATTTATTGACACCGTGCGACGTGAAAACGGATTGATGAAGGGCTCATATATTTTTCATTTGAGCAATAAAAATATTATCACCTACAAAATGAAAGGAAAGATTCTGATTTGACTGAAATCAAATACAAATAGAAGCTTGGTATATACGAGGGATATTCAACGGGAACATAACTTTAAGAAAAGCTATCGTTGCTACAAAACTACGTTCTTTGAAACTCTACAAAAAAGGCGTCTCTTCAGTGATGGCTTCCTTGTCCGATATAAATCCTCATCCACTAAATCATATCTTGAGATTCGTGAATAAAAAGAATCACAGTGAAAGTCTTTATTTTAAAGACTACTAATAATTGACTTTTTGTGTAACTATTTTCATATTAAAGGTAATTTTTTAAATAAAAGCTCCGATATTTTAGCCTTCGTACTGTTCGAATTTGCAGCTTCTTCACCCGTTGTGAATGGTATGAAGCATTTTCCATGCCCTGACACTTTTTTCGGGTAATACTGGTGAGATATATTTCTGAAACCACTCTTCAAATAAAGGTGCTGCCATATCCTCGTGATAGTGAAGATTACTATGTTTTTTGCCGAAAGTACCTAATACTTCGCCGCTTCAACCGCTTTCAGAACCAACGTGTAAAATAATAATTCTCTTTATTTGGGGTACATCTAATAAACATGCCTGTGAATCATCAATCTCACCTTTTTTATGGTATCGTGAGTGTCATATCAACTTTCGCCTACGTAACCAATACACCGCCCTTCATCTCGGAATTTTTTCATGTCGATTAAATATTCTAGGTGTAATTTTTGTATCCTCGGCGATTACATTATAATACATCGTTTGTCTGTTGCCCAAATCGGAAACCATTTTCTATAATTTTCATATTTTTAACTTTTTTTGGAAGCTATTTAATGTGGCAACTTCACCCGGCTTGTACATACTATATACTCTTCGTCGAATGATATGACATTCCAACTTGGCACTTTCCTGATAGATCCTATATCACTTCTAACTCTTCTTTGCGAAATACTTTGCTTCACTATAATATAAACTGTCCTGTAGCAGACACCAGTTAACTTCGATGTCTTTTAAATATGGTCCTTTCTGTGACTTCTGCATCATCTTCTTGAAAATTGTCATATACATTTAACAGTATTTGCTTAGCTTGAACTACCAGATAAATCTTTGTAGCGTCATTATATTGTATGTCACCGAGTCACAATTTTCGTTATTTATTTTATACTGCTCACCTTCACTGTCTTCTTCTCAAAGTTTCCACATTTTCTTATACCAAAATAGATGCTTTCTCACTTTACAATTTATATTTTGCTATTAACGAAAATGTACTGTATTACTGAAATGTAAGAAATGTTAGGCTGTAATGCTATTTTAATTACACCATGTTAAGTAATTTCTATTAAATTTAATTCTTAGAATTAATATAAATAAGGAAATTAAATCAAGTCAACTGGGGGCCTACTGGAAGTTTGTCGAAATGTACAGTAAGTTTAACATGTTAAGGAAATCAAGTTGGCTTACTACTCAAATTAAAATAAGTATAACCGAACTAACGCTAGTAATTTAATAATCCTGAAGTATTACCAATAAATTTAAGACGTTTTGTGAATAGTAAAATAATAAGTATTGTGCGATAGATTATTCTTTCGAGCAGATAATAGTTCAACCCAAGAAATATTTGTAAATTCTAAAAATGAAGTGACATTTAGTAAAGAAATATATCGAAACCGAAAGAATTTAACAAAAGCTGATGTATATATGATGTAGAACAAACTGCATAATAATAGAAAGTTTGTAACAAAAATCTATGGTAATGATTCTAGATTTGTTCTTTCGGAGCTGGTTAATTAATAAATGTAACGAGCGTTTTCAATAAAACATTCAACAGAAGCAACAATTGTACTATATTAAAACGGAGATTTAAGAAAAATTCTAATTGAATAAACTTTTAGTAGAAAATATTAACTACTCTCACTACTATGCGAGTTTCAGTACAATTGTTTGGGATTTTATTCTTTTTTCAAAAGTTTCATAACTGAATACGAGAATTTATTATTCAAAGTTGAGGCGCTTTAAAATATTTAATATTCACTGCTTTGCATTTGTGTTTGTAGTAGTGACAAGTTGGATGGCAATGATTAAAGTTCAGCCCGGTGTTCGTCATACTCTACGAATGCTAATTCAAAACGGCTTCCGGGCTTTACAACCATTCAGTTTGATGCATTAATTCGTGATCCCTAGAACTGCCTTACAAGCAGAGCTGGAATATATGCTGTATAAACAATTTATACATTTTCAAATTTCAGAATTATTTGTCTATACATTTGTATATTTGTATATGTTTATACTAAATATATTCAAAATAAGAGCCTTTTGATAAATGACACCAATTCGATTAATGCTATTTATTTTGTTTTAAGTAAGTATATAGATCGTACTAATACAAAAAATATATAATCGGTATTAAATTAGAAAATAGTAGTAAAATATTAAAATGTCATCCTAAATATATAAAAATAATGTTTTTTCGAATCAAAATAATATTTAATTATGTCATAAAATTTAGTATTTCACATTTGTTGCAGCAGTGGCGGCGCTAGGTGTTGGCGACCGCCGACGGCCTGGCGGCTGATGAGGCCTCGCAAAAAAGTTTCACAATGTTATTAAAAGTTTAGTTATTCGTATATAGATACCGTACGCGTGAGTAATATTTATCCAGAGTCGGAGAGTGGTCTGGTAGCACTATGAAAGTTAGGAGATACCGCGCGCGATTCGGGGAAGCCCCGAGTCGTTTCTGTTTTCATCGTTCACAAAATTCACACTCTCCTGCTTTTTTTCACAGACAAGAACGAAATATTAATTATCTTACCGTTTTTATTACTAATTGAGTGAAAAACTAGTTATTTGTTTATTTTAAAGAAGCTTTGTCACTTATTTCATATCTGTAAGGTAAGTAAGTATCCAAATACTTTTCATAGCATATATTTGTGTGTAAAACGTCAAAAAAAACTTGCCACTAGAGATCAGCAGCGGTGTAGCGCAAGTTATAGTACACTGCATAAGCGCTTGTGACACAGACGATGTTGCGTTCATGCATCATGCAACATACCAACATCGAGTTCAAAAGCGGTGTTTCATAACTTCTATTTGCAACATAGCAGTCTGAGTATAAATTGAACTCAACTTTTAATTGTTCATTTTTAAATTCATTTTTAATTTTTATGATCACACTTCCTATACTCTATACCAGGGGTCGGCGACCTTTTTCGGACGGCGGGCCATTTTCAAAACAAAATTTTTTTATGCGGGCCGCACATTCAAATGTAACTTAAATAGTGCTTTTATATCATATACGAGTATAAATATTATTAAAAATAAATATAGAAAAAATTTATTTTTGACATAATTGACATATTTATTGACATAATAGCAATAATGTCAGAGAACAAAAATTTTACAATTCTTAAAAGGGAAAAAAAAAGAAAATACAATTCCAATTACATATGTATAAATATGTAAATATAAAATATATAAATATGTAAACATAAAATATTAAGGAAAATAGTTTATCTTTCATTTTATTCATTCATTAAAATTAATGCCCTTTTTGTTCTTGAATATTGTTTGATAATTTATTTAAGTCAGGTTGTGTTTGGGATACTGAGATCCTCAACAAGTTCTGTAAATTTTCATCCGTCAACCTCGTTCTATATTTTGATTTTATGAAATTCATTCTTGAAAATGTTTGTTCGCATAAATAGGTGCTTGAAAAAATACAAATTATTGATTTTGGAAAATTTCTTAAATTGGGAAATTTATTTTCTGGTAGATTTGAATAAAATGCAATTAAATTATTTTATTTTAGATTGCAAATCCATTAACTCTAGTTGTAAATTGTCTGGTGCTTTTACAATATCAAATTTTAAAGAATTTTCAAATATGAATATGTCCAGTTCGTGTGCATAAAAATCTTGAAACTGATGACGAAAATTTTCATCTAGTACTTTTAGTGACTCAATAAAAATATTCGAAGGACACTGTTTGTCGTTTTTGGTTAAAAACGATTGCAAAGTAGGAAAATGACAATAATTATTCTTTTCAAGTTGAGAAATAAACAAGTTTATTTTAAGCTGGAAACTTTTGATTTCTGTAAATAGCTCGTTGATTAACTTTCCTTTGCCTTGTAGTGTTATATTTAATTTATTGAGGTAAGTTTTAATGTCCACAAGAAAAGCTAACTCGCTTGTCCATTTAAAATTCGATAATTCTGGTATATTATTTCCTTTTTCTGTCAAAAACATTTAAATCTCGTCTATCAACGAAAAATCTTTTTAAAACTTTCCCACGGCCGAGCCATCTTACTTCAGAAAAATAAATGATATCTTCATATTCTGCGTCAATTTCATTTAAGAAATTCCGGAATGTTCGATGGTTAATACCGTTTTTGTGAATATAATAGATGGACTTTACTACAATATTCATAACATTTTTCAAATTTACAACTTTTGCGCAAAGTGCATGTTGATGGATAATACAATGAAGTTGTAGAGGAGGCTGCGTAATATTTAATTCTTTCAATTTTTTATTAATCATGCCTACCAAACCAGTATTGTGACCCGTCATGTTCTTTGCACCGTCAGTTGTCACATTTTTTAATTTTTCCAACTCGAGATCGTACATATTGAAAACATCTAATAGTTGCAAAAATATATCTTCACCTCTTGTATTCCCATGCAGGCATTTTAATGCAGCAAGTTCTTCTGTTACACAAAATTGTTAATCAATTCCACGGATAAAAATCAACAATTGAGCGGTGCTAGTTATATCGTTGCTTTCATCAAGTGCTAGTGAAAAATAATCAAATTGTGAAGAATTTTCTTTTAATTTATTAAACATATTAGTCGATATATTTTCAATACGTCGAACTACTGTACGTGCAGACAAACTAATATTTTCAAATTTTTTATTTTTTTCCGGACAAATTTCGTTAACAGCAGCCAAAATACATTTTTAATGAACTCTCCATCCGTAAATGGTTTGTTATGTTCAGCAATTAATTTCGAAATATGTAAGGACGTTTTGACCAATGCTGAACTTTGATCCTTACATTTTTAAAAACGTTTTGTTGTGCTTCTAATGATTTTTGTAAAGAATCAATTTTATTTTGTCTGAATTGAGATTCAAATTTATCATATTCACTTTTGTGTTTCGTGTCGTAGTGGCGACGCAAATTAAATTCTTTGAATAAGCTTATAGATTCTTTGCAAATTAAGCATAGTGCTTTATTGTAATTATTAATAAAGAAATAATCAAAAGTCCACTTTTCATTAAATTCGCGGTTTTCCTCATTAATTTTTCTTTTCTTTGGTATTTTATTAATTTTTCCTACGATAAAATATGAATTATTTTACCAATAAATTAAAAATAACATGTATTTCTCATTACCTATTGTAGTGAAACGTCATACGGTTGTCAATATGAACGTGTTTATGTGCAAAATGCACATATGAACATACAGTAGCAAACTAGCGAAATGAAAGAATGCTACACTTGCTAAGCGAGCCGTCGTATTCGCTGGGGAGTGGGGATTAAACATACGCAGTAAAATAGGTTTCCCACTATGCTTCTGTTAGCGCGCATTTTTGTCACCGGCCACGTTTCGGCACGCCCACACTCTAAGTTTGTTGATTTTTCCTAAAATTATATTGATGCTTTGGCAGGCCGCGCAAAAAGTTGCAAAGGGCCGCATGCGGCCCGCGGGCCGCAGGTTGCCGACCCCTGCTCTATACTATAACATTGAGTACCTACTTTAAGTTTAGTTTATGTACTGTACTTACCCAACTACTTAATTATTTATGTCTATTTTAGGTCATCATCTCTAGAGGACCCAGTAGAGATAGAGATATAGGGAGGAAATGGTTCTCTCCAACCAAGCTATGAGTTCCAGTATGATGAAATTTTTTAAGAAACCTGTAGCTGCTCCAGAATCCTCTGATGAGTTACTTATTCAAGTTTCTTTAGTTTCTGAAACAGAACCAGCTTCAGGATCGAAGGAATCTGTTAACCAAATTTCTGACACAGTTTTAGAATCGGGTGAATCAACTATGACCCAAGATTCTGAATCCAATGAAAAATTAGAAAGTGAGAAGATTTGCGATTTAGAAAATCATGTGCAAGCAAATCAATTAAGAGAGTCATTTATAGACTTAGATTCGGGGAAGTGGGTATTTCCAGTTACGGATTCGCTGCGTTATGACTTAATTCAAGTAGGTCACGATCAAAACCCAGAGAAATCTGATGAAAGTTATCCCAAAGACGCAAATAAAAGACATTTTTCAAAATTTCATTTTTTACTCGAAAATTGGGTAACGGTGAAACGCAACATCGTAAATGGTTGGCTTATTCCATATCTCAAGATAAAGTTTATTGCTTTCCATGTAGACTTTTTTTCACATTTGCATACACAGATGGTAAAAGAAGGATGTTGTGACTGGAGAGACCTGAGTAGGATATTCCAAAGACACGAACAAAGTCAAGGACACGTGGAGTATATGATTAAATGGATGGAAATCTATAAAGGAATCAAACACGGTAAAACTATAGATAAAGAAAATGAGAGATTGATTAGGGAATCGCAGTATTGGTATAACTTGTTGGAAATATTGATAGATGTAATAAACGGGTCTAGGACGTTTCGTCGCCGCCGTTTCGGGGCCGCCGATTCGGAGTCGCCGTTTCGTGGCCGGGACGTTTGGGGGCCGAGCCGGTTCGGAGCCGAGCCGTTTCGGGGCCAAGCCGTTTCGGGGCCGAGCCGTTTTGGGGCCGAGCCCTTTCGGGGCCGAGACGATTCGCAGCCGGGCGGTTCGGAGCGGGGCAAAGTGAATATTTTTGATACTTTTAAAATCGTATGAAAGTAAACACTGTTTATCGGTTTATAATCTTAATCCACATGTTAGCAAGAAGAAATGACTTTAATCGCTTTCTGTCGGTTAAACGGTTCCCAGATTATCCATTCATTTTTGTGTAAACGGATTATTATAACGACATCCTGCTTTGTAGCATCATAAAAGTATCTGTTTAATGGTTATTGGTAATCAGTAGGTAATTTTGTAAATGACATTATATTCAAAGTCCACATTTTTGCATGTTCGTGTCTGTTATTGAGTGGTGTCCGTTAAGCGAGTCTCTGTGCCAAGAAAAGTTATTCTTGCTACTTGCTAAAACAATAAAAATTTACCCCCAAAATTCTTCTTAATTCCCGAAATTAAACCCATTTCTTCTTGATTGAATTGATTCGGCATTTACTTGATGAAGATCCATAATTTAGAATAGAAATAAAACTACGGTTTTAATCTTCACTTTTAAAAGTGAAGATTAAAACCGTAGTTTTATTTCTATTCCATTTCTTCTTGCTAACATGTTGATTAAGATTATAAGCCGATAAACAGTGCTTACTTTCATACGATCTTAAAAATTTAGAAAATATTCACTTTGCCCCGCTCCGAACCGCCCGGCTGCGAATCGTCTCGGCCGCGAAACGGCTCGGCTCCGAAACGGTTCGGCGCCGAAATGGCTCGGCTCCGAAACGGCTCGGCTCCGAAACGGCTCGGCTCCGAAACGGCTCGGCTCCTAAACGTCCCGACCACGAAACGGCGGCTCCGAATCGGCGGCCCCGAAACGGCGGCGACGAAACGTCCCATCCCCGTAATAAACTACCTAACCTCACACAATCTGGCATTTAGAACTTATCGATAATCCCTTAATTTTAAAGATAGCGGCAACAGTGGAAATTTTATAGACCTTTTTAAATTATTATCCAAATATGATCTGACACTACGGGAGCACCTGCAACGTATTATTAACAACTTAATCAACATTATCTGAGCCATGACATCCAAAATGAATTAATTACATTAATGTCTAAATCCGTTATTGACGAAATTATAAACAGAGTTAAACAAGCAAAATACTACGCCTTCTTGCTCGACTGCACCAGGGATGTGAGCCGTGTTGAACAAATGTCAATAATATTAAGATTTTGCAATTCCTCAACTGCAGCGATAGAGGAACATTTTGTTGGGTTTATTGACGTCGCAGAAACAACGGAAGCGTATTTAACAAATACAATATTACAAGAACTAGAAAGAAATGGTCTAGATATCCAAAACTGTCGAGGACAGGGATATGATAACAGTGCCAATATGGTCGGCATTAATAAAGGTGTCAGAGCTAGAATACTCAATATTAATCCAAGAGCATTTTTCACACTATGCGGATGCCGCAGTTGGAATTTGCTTTTGATAGATGCAGCTAACTCTTCTACAATAGCCAAAGCATTTTTCGACTTTATCAATAAAATCTATGTGCTCTTTTCAAAGTCAAGCAAGCGTTGGGATCTTGTAAAAACTAAATTTAAATTGACTTTAAAATCTCTGTCTGAGACACGATTGGAGAGTAGAATCGGAGCAGTAAAAGCGATATTTTTACAATTTGATAATGTTATCGAATGCGTTAATGACTTGAAAAATATAACTGATGATTCCGAAACTCTAAGTGCCTGTGAAGAAGTCTTAAACGAAATGTTAACTTTTGAGATTATTGTTGCAATACACGTGTGGTACGAGATTTTACTACGTGTGAACAATATAAGTAAACTATGTCAATTGATTCAAGTGAACTTGAAAGTCGCTACTGATACATTACATTTATTTTGCAGCTTGATTCAAGAATTCCGTAATACAGGATATGAAAAAAGTGTTGCAGAAGTTCGATTGTTTGTAGAAAAAAGTATTTACGAAATTGAGTCAAATTTTAAAGAAAAAAGAATAGCAAAGAAAAAGCGTATGTTCGGTTATGAACATATTGAAAAATCCATACAATCTTCTAGTTCCAAAAATTCTTTTATTGTAAATACCACTACAATATTGTTTCGCCACACAATGGCTTCATCAGGTGGATGAAATACTGAAACAATATTGTAGTGGTATTTACAATAAAAGAATTTTTGAAACTAGAAGTTTAATTACTTATTTCTTAGCGTTATAATGAGGTTTCAACAAGTATCTCCTTTGTCAATTAACCATACAATCTGTTTAAATGCAGTATAGAGTTAACTTTTTTAGCACAATTATAGATGCTATCATAGTTTACACCGAATGTCGATTCAAAGCGCTTTATGAATATTATGAACGATTTGGTTTTATTTATGATATCAATTATTTGAAATCTATACCAAAAGAGGACCTTCTCTAGAATTGTAATGATTTAGGTATCATACTTCGAGAAGGTGAAAACAGCGACATACAACCTTATGAACTCTATGGAGAACTCCAGCTTTTAATATCCAATTCACTTAACTTTGTCTAAACAACTTTTCCAGTACATTTTAGAAAATAATTTGGAAGAAGTATATCCAAATCTTTACATAACAATTAGAATAATGCTCACAGTTACAGTCAGTACAGCTTCTGCTGAGAGAAGTTTTTCAAAGTTAAAATTGATTAAGACCTACTTGAGAAGCACGATGAGCCTAGAGAGACTATCTGCGTTATCAGTTCTGCCAATTGGAGCGGAAATAGCGGATAGTGTTAACAATGACATAATTTTGAAAAAATTCAGTGAGGTTAAAAGCCAAAAAATTCGTATATTTTAATTTGTGATTGTTTATGTAATTTTTGTCAACATTTGATTAGCAATAAAACTTATATACTAATATATCAGTCTCAATCTATTTATCGCGTCTTTCTGACTGGGAAATGAAACAGGTCTCGCAAAGTTGATGTCGCCGACGTCTACATTTGGTCTAGCACCGCTTCTGAATTGCGGTGTTAGGGATATTACATATTACGTTCGGAATTATCATTTGAAAACTTAAAATATGGTAGTTTATAAATTCAAAAAAATTAAGGTAAATATATTTAACAAGTTTCCCTGGATGCACCGATTTGCATGAAACTTACTTAATTACCAAGTCTTTTAATACTTAACTAATATTTAATTAAGTATTAAAATATAAAATGTCATAAAGCTAACACACTACGTGGGCGTCTAGTAGAGTGTTTCGTGGTCTGTTTGTCTATGCTTTAGTGTGGCCCATGTGCAATTTCCTACTAAATATGACAACTTACTAAAAAATAAAATATCTGTGTGCAAACACATGAAATATTGTGAATACAAAAAAAATACAAATATGTTAAAAATATATCTGTATCTGCACATATGGACATACACAACGTATTTAATTAATGATCATTTTAACTACAGACGCATGTATTTATCTTGCGGGTGTCAATCTTTGGACGTCACTGTGTAAGACCGAAACACATGTGTATGTAGTCGAAGTGATGCCGTAGTTTAGGGTGACTTAGGACAACTTTCAGATTTGACAAGCGATAGCACAGCTACAGATTGTCTTAAATTGATAAAAATTATCCTGGCCGATGCCAGATATGCATAATTTTTGGTTTTTGTACACTTTTGAGTATATTCTTATCAATTTAAAAACTTGGGACAGTGGTAAATTACAATGTCTGTCTCAAGTATACAATATTATAAAGTGACTTAGGACGTAAAAATTGTTGTTCTGCCTGATAATTAAACTACAGAAGTTGTGGAAAACCATTTATTGATGTAATTAACACAGTTTTTCGTATACGGTAATGCCATTATCATAAACCAGTCTTAGAAAAGGCCTTAGTCGAACCAATCAAATTTGCTCATATTGTATCGGGCATTAACAGGACCTCGTTCGGTCCATGTACTCCAGATATGTTCCGGTTTGTATACTATGTAAGCAAACAGCATTTTTCCACTGCCTGTTACACAGAACATGACAGACGTATTGGATTTAGATAACTGACTTCCGAAAACGTGAAAAAGGACTTTCACATTGTTTCGTTCAAGAAGGGGCATTGGTATACTGCACGAATGTTGACAACTTATTTTATGCTTTGACACAGAAACATGAACCAAGAGCACTTGGCGGCTATTTATTAATTCCTGTAAACTTTGCTTAAAAACAGTTTTGCTTCACAACATTAATAAATACCCATCTGTAGCTATAGGTCACCTTGTTCATATAAAGAAACCATACGAGAATATGCGATATCTCCTAGAACACATCCAATATAAAGAATATGAGTTGTCAATCTGTGGAGACCTAAAAGTGATAGCGCTTCTTCTTGGATTGCTACTGGGCTATACGAAATACTGCTGTTTCCTGTGTGAATGGGATAGCCGTGTACGAAGTCGTCATTATATACAGAAAGAATGGCAACTGCGTCGAGCACTAACTCTGGGTCAAAGAAATATTACTGATGAACCACTGGTTGACCCTAAAATTTCGTTAAAGCACTAGATCGGACCGGTAGAGCGTTCTTGTGTCTGAAACAGATATTTCCGAAAGTTAGTGAGGCAAAAATTAAAGATGGCATATTTGTTGGACCACAAATACGAAAACTTATGACTAGAGACCGGATTATATGCATAATATGCTTTTTGTAATTGCCTTATTTTATAAAACAAAACATTAGATAAACCCAGGAAGCTTATAATTTTGTTGATATACCTTTTAACAACAAAATTTGAGTTTTCTATGTTTATTAAATGTTTTCTGAATAAAATAAGACAATTAAAAAAATTATATTTTGCAAATAATCCGGTCTCTACTTAGACAAATGATGAATTTGACAACATGCTGACTGGCGTTGAACTAAGAGCATGGAGAGCTTTTAAGACAGTTGTGACCAATTTTCTTGAAAATTTTAAAACCGAAAGTAACAGAGATCTTGTTTCTGAATTGCTCAGTGCTTACAAGGCAATAGGATGTAGCATGTTATTGAAAATTCACTTTCTGAATGCTCATCTCGATTTATTTTTGGAAAATTTGGGTGACATTAGCGACGAACATGGGGAACGGTTCCACCAGGATGAACCATCGAAAAGCGATATCAAGGCAAATGGAGTTCCTCTTTGCTGGCAGATTAATGCTGGACATTACTCCAAGATTCCGCAGGGACAAAATATTGCCGTAAAATATTCGCAAACACATTTTGAAGGAAGTGTAACATTTAAAACATATCGATGTCGATAAATTTCAACACACAATAACGTTTTGAAAAAATTCTATGGGTGATTGAGTAAATCCAAGGTCATTTTCTACTTTATAGTGTAATTTTACACAATATACAGCATGTTTTATTATGTCACAAAAAAGGTGATTTTTGTTGAACAGTGTTATCAAAGAAGTAGTTAATCATTGTTGCAGAAACAGCAGTTCTACTTCTTTTTATATTTTCAGAGAGACGTAAACTTGATTCAGTATTTCTTGCAATGAATTCACAATACCCGCTAATACCAGATCTGCTTTTATTCCATGTTGAAACCCTCTTACCTCGTCTATTCATGTAGCCTTGAATTTCAGTAACATCACATGCTTCGTCAGGAAATTTCCAGTCATTAGCTGATGCAATCGCGTGATATATTAATTTTTCTTCAGTTTCGGTTAATACTGTTTGACCCTCAATCCTTTTCATATTTTTTAAATTATATTTACTTTCCAAGGTGGATTTGGGGATGTCATACTTTTCACTAGCTTTTTTAAATGATAAATTATTATTTCTTATATCTCATAATGCTGTATCCAGTACTTCTTCTGAGAAATCGCGATATTTTCGACTTCCCTGTATTCTTTGGTATTTATTTGACATGTCCCAAGTCGCCCTGAAAAGAAGACAAAAAATAAAGCCGGCCCTGTATTAAAGATTTTAGGTTAGGTTCGAAGATTGAACATCGTTGTCTGTTACCATCATAACAAGGGCTAAGGAAAAAAATAATACGCCTCTTTAATATATACCATGTGCTCTGCACTAAGAGAAGTTTAAGGCGTTTATCATAACTAAAATAATCCTTATTTCTTCTAAGTTATTGTTTAAACAGTTACATATGTTCCAGTTTCTAATGGACTATTAATTCTGTATCTTCTACTATCAAGACACCTGCTCTAAAAGTTGGCAAGCGTCCGCTATTCCCTAATAAATGGCAGTATGCATAATTTACATAAAATACACTTTGTGCCAAATCGCCCGTTAGTCCCGAGTCACCCGAAACTACGGTACGTATGTGTACAAATACATACGTGTATATGTTTTTAACAAATTTGTATTAATTTTTATTCAGAATATTTGTTGTGTTTACACATCGATATGCTATTTTTTTGGTATACTGATCCATCTGGGTATGAGTTAATTGACTAAACGTTATGAGTAGTTATTTCTCTCCGAAGTTGTGGCTTAGCAGTTCGTGAGAAACTCCCCCTACCGGCGGCCCTCTTTTGTCCGTTAGATGTCACAAGATATCTCTTGTCAGCTAACGGTATAAGATTGTGCTTGTCTTGCGGGAGCGAATCTTAAGACGCCACTTCATAACTGCACTGAAGAGATCGTATGATCGAAACACATGCGTTTGTAGTTGAAGTGACCATTGATACAGATATGTTTCTAACATATCTGTATTAATTTGTATTTATGACAACTTAGTTGTCGAAATATATATTTAGGACACGAAAATTAATGTGGTAAGAGGTTTTACACCTTTTTTAAGTTTTTACTTATCCATAGTTGCTGACGAAACACTGCATATAAATTAGCAAAAGCAAAGCTTCTGGATCCTAACACTGACGAACTTCAGAAGTGGAATTAAATTCACAGCGATATTAACTGTAGTGAACATAATTTGGTCGATTGATAATAAGGGACGCTAGAGGGATACTGAACACATCGAATTTAGCTTTTATAGCAATATTCTATGGTCAATACCATGAGAAGTAGCGAACAGGTCAGTGTAAATTACATCCACTCTGGTTTGTCCAAATACTACTAAAACTGTCCACTTACTCGGAAGATAACTGTACTGTATGTAAAAAGGTTCATTCGAGTAACATCTCACGGGCGCGCGTATATATATTTTGTCAGTCGCCGCCGGATAACGTTGAGCGCACTTCGCTCGTGGGATGTTATTCAGTTTTGAAAGCAGATGTTTTCATAGCAGATGTCAGTTATTAAAAGCAAATGTCAGTTATTGAAAGCAGATGTCAGTATTTTGAAAGAAATAATTATATTTATATATATATATATATATATATATATATTGAAAAGATGCTGAATGATCTAAAGGATACAATAATAATAATTTGATAATAAAAGATAATATTAGTTAATTGTATAGTATAAGAATAATACTACATAGAATTGGGCGCCAGTGTATAGAATACACAATGTTAGATCATCCGTAACTTACATGTATTCAGATAGGTGTCGGCGAGCATGAATAATTATAGCAAAGTTGACTCTACAGGCTCCTCGAGGATATGTTTTCCCTTTAGTGTATGGTAGTGAATTGTGCAACAAAATAACTTAGTTCTCATCAGATAAACATAGATAAATAAAAGATTTGATGATTTGATTTAAGTAAATGTATATAAAAGTTTATTATAAATAAGTTTTCTGTACACAATATCATGTAACGTACCTTACGACAAATAATAGTATATGATTGCGTACACGTGTGAATCAAGAAGTTAAATGGGGTTATGTTTTAATGGTTATAATGTTATCAAGTGAGTTACGTTAAGAATTAAATAATAACTAAATCTAGGTAAGTACTACAGTTTTTTATCCAATCAAAGTTCTTTCACAATAATCAATATTATTAAAATGTAATTTTCAAGTAAGATCATGAGGATTTCTATTTGTTTTAAAGAAAAATATTTTAAATGTAAATTGTTTTCAAAGAGTCTTTATTTGTAATAATTTTTATTAATAATACCTGTTTTTTTATCGTCTAAGGCAGGAATCTTGATAGACTGGATGAAGATTGGTCGATTCGTCGTGCTTTTAGAGTGCGGAGATTTCAATTTTCCTTGACCGTTTATGAGCGTACTCCTACGGCGCGGGATCTCTCCTCGGACCGGTGTTCAATCGAAAGATGATAAGTTCGATTTCTAACTGTACTTCGCTGGTATCGCCTTCAAATATATCACAAAAGTAGCCCCAAATTATTGTTTACCTTTTGTGGTCACTTATAAATTTTTAACTCGGGTATTTCTTTTTAAATTTTAATTTTAAATTTGGAGTCACACCTTTTTTAAACACTTCTAATCAAAATTTTATAACCGACGCTCGATGGCAATTATTCCATACAAAGCCTATTTTACTTATGTGAAATAGCCTCGAATTTTACTTCAAATTACATATTATAATAAATTGAATATAGATAATGTAAAGATTTTAACATATGCACAAAATTAAAATAATAATTTTCAAATGGTTGACCAGGATATTTAAATGTAGGGTTATGTTTTATGTGTGACAAGAAAATAACCTTTTCGCGGGTTAGTTTACATTTGAAATGTGGGCGTGTCTAAGTAGTATCGATACAAATTTTTAATGTAGATAAATTAGATATCTGTAATTTTGCGCTAATAATTTAAATTATGAATATGACAATTAAATAAATTTTAAAAAGTAAATTTTAAAATAAATGTAAATTGATTTGAAATATACAAAGTTATCGTAATATTAATTTATTTACACTTCGATACTAATTTTACAAACTATTTTCGCCAATTTTATCCATACTTTTACATGTTATTTCTGTCTTTCCTTTCGCAGTTAGCTGGAATGAAGGAGTAATTCTGCATCACAACAATATATATACACATATATATATATATATATATATATATATATATATAAATATATAATTATTTCTTGACCTTTGTATGTTAAGTAGATTAAATTAGTTGGCGATTTCAGATCTGGTTTACTTTGATATGTATAAATTTAAAGCAATCTTACATGTTTCGATAAATAATGTTTTTTTCAAAGAAATTAAATATATATATATATATATATATATATATATATATATATATATATATATTGTAGTGAAACAAATACTGTTATCTACGAACAAGGGGGAAAATAATTCATACATTAAGAAATGGTAAATCAATTTAAGTTACATTATAAGTGGTAACGACGAATAAGTATTTACAAGTTGAAAATTAAATTGGATGGATTTGTAAATGAGATTAAGAAACGGTACTTGCGTGTGTTTATCCGGGACGAATAAGCAACATGTACAGAAACACTTGGACAGCGTGGGTCATCATGTTTATTCGCCGATCGACAGATACTGCTGGAGGTGTTTATGACCTAGTTTAAAGACAACCAATCATATTGAAAATAGCTATATCTAAAGAATTAAGAATTAATTAAGGACGTGAGCTAGAGGGTCAACTAATCATATTGCAAATAGCTATATCTAAAGAATTAAGAATTAATTAAAGACGCGAGCTATAGGGTTGTAATGTCAGTGAAATTAATATCATTAAAATATTCCTTGCGAGAAATACATTAAAATGATAGGTCACATAATATGGTTTAGATAAAAATATTTATATTTTCATTTATTGTTCTCTGATATTTACTTAAATTTATATTTCATGCCGATTAAATGTATTTATTGAAGGTAAATGTTTGTGTTTGACAAATAAACGTTTCGATATACACTTATCCTATTTTCAGTTCGAAGATATTTTTTAAAAGGAAAAAGCTGGATTCTGGGAAGGGTTTGAAAATATTACAGATTTCTATGCATTCATTTCCTTATCCTTTTAGCCTGGATACAGAAAATTGTAATTTTTCTAGATCATTTAAATAAATTTGTTCCTGTAGAATTCCTGTTGTTATTTTCTATTTAAGTCAAGAACTTATAGAACAATGAAACACTTTACTAGGCGCCACATATGCATGGATGTCTTTAAAGTGTTTCGCGATCTGTGTCTGTGTTAGCTTTACTGTGTCTATTGTTCGATATTGCAATTTTCTCCTACTGAAGATGACATGTTAGGTGTCGAAATACTGTGTATACGTGGACATCTAGTAAAGTTTCTTGCGATCTGTGTATCTTAGCTTTATTGTGCTCCATGTGTTAAATTATTATTTCTTTTATATCTTTCTAACTGAAGATGAGAACTTAGTTGACGAAATTTATGAATATTAAAACATTCATAAGACATTTTATGGCATTTATATTCACATTTTCAAGAGAATATCTTTCTTTTGTATCGTACTGGTCATAAACGACAGCCTTCCGAAAATGTATTTACGGAACGGTAAGGTACAGTTCTCGAATGTTCTTTAGAATTTTATTTATCATATTGATTTAATTATTAATTGCAAACAACCTCAATCACCGGCACAAAAAATGGGTACTTTTTTTTATAGAATGAATAAGCCTCTGTTCAGCTAGGAAACGTTAGGTATTAGATTTGAGATAATTAAATCACTAGACTACTGTGTAATTAAGTTGTGCAGAGTCACTTAGAAAGAGAAACACAACTGTTATTGCAACAACATGAAAGTTACGGAAACTTTATCAAAATAGACAAGAACAATATAAAGAATAAATTTACAGTAATCAACACTAATCTTGTATAAGCCTTGAAGGACTGGCTTAATATCGTGTGTTATCATCACGAGCCTGTATAACAGTCTTCTAGGCATTACTTCAATGAGCTGCTATATGTTGTTTCGTGGGATATTTTCCCATTCTTTCTCGAGAAGGCACGGAATTGCGAAGTCTTTTGCTGAGCATACCCCAGATATGTTCGATAGGACTGAGATCGGGACTACATGCCGGCTAGTTCATTCGAAGAACGTCAACGTCTCACTACTAGAGCGACATGTGGCCTCGCATTGTCATGCATGAGAAGGAAGTTGTCTCCTATAAATTGGGCATAAGGGACAACATAATCTTGCAATATCTCCTCAATGTACCTTACAGCTGTCAGTGACCTCCTGGGAATAACGTATAAATAGATTCGTGCTTCTGTAGATATTCCAGCCCACACCATGACTGAAACTCCATGAAAACTGACCCTTTCACTAAAAGTACAGGCTGTATAACGCTTTCCCGATGGTTGCCACACCCTACCACGTCCACGTGGGCTCCTAAGACTAAACCGTGATTCGCGGGTAAACAACAGACAACTTCAATCGGCGTCTCTCCAATTTTGATGTTTCCTTGAAAATTGTAACCGGGAAACTCGGTGTTGCCTAGTAAGCTCTGGTCCTGTAGTCAGATTTGCTTCTTCTAACCTCCTTCTAACGGCCCTCTCACTCATATTAACATTGCGTACCTCTTGTAGCTGATTTCTGAGACTGATAGCGGTTTTCCATGACGATTTCTTAAACTTCTTAGGTACAAGGAAACGGTCGTCTTGAGCGGTAGTCCTTTTTTGTGGACCTGTTCCAGGTCGCCGGGTGTACAACCCAGTCTCCAAGCATGTGTGAAGCCGCTGTACAGTGCTTCGAGATACCCCGTATCTCCTAGCTACGTAAGTCTAATTCCTTCCATCCTCAAGCAGTGCAATAATTTCAGCCACTGTTTCCGTAGGAACTGACATGTTTACAAGCGAACAACTTTGTGGAAAGTAAGCAACTTGACGTTTGTAACAAAAAACAAAACAAAACAAACTGAACATGTCAAGATTACGCCAGATACTTGATTAGAATATGAGATAAAATACGACATATCCAAATTTGTACATCCCGCAGTTCATAACAAACATTTTACAATTACTGTCGTTTCATTTAATCAGGAGCAAGTGATTACCGCGTAATATGTGTTAAAATTCCCTCCTTTTTAACGCTATTAGGCGAATTTGTGCTTAAAAAAGGTGTCCAATTTTCGTGTCGGTGATATAATTATTTCTTAAGTAGTAATTTTATTTAACGTTGAGCTACTTTTTCTACATGTCAAAATTACACCAACCATATAAAAATTGACATACTTTGTGATAAATTTAAATCAACAGATAAAAGACATCTAAACCATATTATGTGACGTATCATTTTAGTGTATTTCTCGCAAGGAATATTTTAATGATATTAATTTCACTGACATTACAACCCTATAGCTCGCGTCTTTAATTAATTCTTAATTCTTTAGATATAGCTATTTGCAATATGATTAGTTGACCTTCTAGCTCACGTCCTTAATTAATTCTTAATTCTTTAGATATAGCTATTTTCAATATGATTGGTTGTCTTTAAATTAGGTCATAAACACCTCCAGCAGTATCCGTCGATCGGCGAATAAACATGATGACCCACGCTGTCCAAGCGTTTCTGTACATATTTCTTATTCGTCCCGGATAAACACACGCAAGTACCGTTTCTTAATCACATTTACAAATCCATTCAATTTAATTTTCAACTTGTAAATACTTATTCGTCGTTACTTATACATATTGCATGCATTTAATTATTTTTATATATTTTAAAGCTTCATCTTTTGCTGTAAATAATAGATAAAACTTCAAGGGCAAGATTGTTGTGTTTTCTTTTATTTAATAATTTTTCAGGATACTGCATATGTCCTGGACATTCGATGCCCATCATCAAGTTATAATTAACTCATTCTCCTTATTGTTATACACGCGTATTAACCAGCGTCTTCATTCGACAGTATATTTGATTTAGGATACGAATGTTAATTTGGTAAGGCGTTTCATACATTTCTTAGATTTTTATTTAGTCACAGTCTATAATGAAAGATTTTTCTAAGTGGTTGTATTTACTTTATTAGTGGAGTATTTTCATTGATAACGGAACATTTTGTGTGATCATCAAACAATAAAATGTATTAATTCGGCTATTGCTCGGTTCAAGTTAAAAAATGGCTGCTGGTGTTGACAATCTCTTTACTGAATTTATAAAAAATCTTGAAATGGATGTCCGAGAATGGTTGAGAAACTTTTGTAATAATATCTTAGATAGAACATCTTAGACATTTTAATATTTTCCGGAAAGAAAAAATTAGCAATATTAAAATATGGTAAGTTCCCGAAAGATCCTAGAAGCTACAGACCTATAGCTCTCTTATCTGTTTGCTATAAATTTCTAGAACGGCTTGTCGACGAGATTATTAATAAGGAGCAGGCCGGTTTCGGAACGGGAAGGAACTGCTGTGACCAACTCTTCGCGTAAACGACGCACGTTGAAGTAGGTTTTCAGGGCTTGAAAACATCCGCTGCTTTTTATATCTCTCCAGTGCCTATAAGACAGTCTGGGAGCATGGAATGAGTTTTAGATTCCAAAAAAACCATCACATATCCTAAATTTAGCACACTTTTTCAGAATATGCTGAGCATCGCCGGATCGTAGTCTGGCTAAACAATCGAACTAGTAATGGTAAAATATTGAAAAATACCGTTCCTCAAGGATCAGTTCTGGCTCCTCTAATTTTCAACATTTACACAAATGATCTAGCCACAAAATCACGAAAATTTCTATATGTAAATGACTTGGCTTTATGGTCCCAAACCAATAATTTAGAGAATTATAACTTGCTAAATATCTGCAAGCTTTAGGCGAATATTATAAGAGATGGTGTTTACAACCAAAACCTTCAAAATCCGAAGCATATCATTTGTTCATTTATGTAATTGGAAAGTCAACAGAGAGCACTGGTCTTTGACATTCAAGCGGCACCTCTATAAAACTAGTCAAAATGTAAAAATCCGCAATAATATCTTACATAAACTTGCCAGAATCTAATGGGGAGCGAATAAGGCGAACTCGCGAACGGTAGCAATTCCACCAGTTTACTCTCCTGCTGAATACTGTGGTGCTGTCTGGTATTGAAGCTCTTACAGTAAGCTCATAGATATTCAACTTAACGATGCAATGAGGATCGCCACTAGTACTGTTAGATCTACTCCTAGTCTCTGGTTACCGATTCTTTCTAACATTGCCTCGCCGGATATCAGACGTCTCGCTGCAGTACAGAACGAATGGGCTAAGATTACGAGGGTGGTTCAATATTTCCTTAGAAAAAGATAGAAAAACAAACTATTTTGGTAATTTTTTAAAATTTTTCTACATAGTCTCCTTTTAGATATATACATCTGTCTCAGCATTTCTCTAACATTTAAAGCCGTCCAAAAAGTAGGATTTGAGAAGGTCTTAAAAATAGGCATCCGTTTTGGCGATAACCTCCTCGTTTGACCTGAATCGTTTTCCACCGAGCCATTTTTTTAAATTTGGGCGTACATCTTAAAACACACTGGCCATCACTTTGTTGACCGATTTCACTGTCTTTGCCTTCGCTTTTTTCCGAATCGCTTTTACGAACCCACTGTTTCGTCTGTTACTTTGTTTCTGGAGTATAATAGTGTATTCATGTTTCTCCCACATGTAGGGACGTAGAAATTCGTTAGAATTGCGACGAAAAAGTGCCAAATCAGCCTCTGATTCGTTCATACAATTGTGTTTATTCTCCACTGAGAGCAAACGCGGCACCCATCTTTCCGAAATTTTTTTCAAACCCAATTTTTCGTGTAAAATTGAGAACACTGTAACTTGTGATTTACCTCAACTATTTCGCGCACTTTGATTCGTATTGTGGATTTTGTCAATAATTTCGTAGGAAGTCATTTCCACTGGACGTTACGAACGGTGTTAATCTTTTGTGGATGTACTGCAATGTTTAAACTCATTTACCTAATTGCAGACAGTCATAAATACAGGAGCAGATGTGCAACGAATTTTATCCAACTCGACTTTTATCTCTTTTGGTGTTCAACCTTTTAAATAAAAGTGTTTAATCCCCGCACGAAACTCATGTTTCCATTTTTCTAAATGAACCAAAGTTTGTTGCTTCAATCAAGCATAAAAATGCACCCACGCGATGGATTTAGAAACTTTGAAAGCAGTCTAATGACAGCAGTCTAATGAAAAATGACGCTTACTAAATGCAAATTTTTGTCATATTACTAGCGCCATCTCTTGGATTTTCTAAGGTGTTATTGAACCACCTTTGTATCAACAACATTAATATTCTCATACGCGGTGATTTGGAGAGCGCCCCAGCATCCGCCTGAAATCTAGGAGACCAATTTGTTGCATTTGTCGCGAAGTAATCTAAATGTAAATATGCTTTTGAATTTTTTATAGAAAAAAATTCGCCCTTATGAAGGACTCGAACCCATATGCATGGCTTGCTGGACCATCGCTTTAACCACTAAGCTATCAAAGGCATGATTTCGAATCTTCGTGGGGATGCCTTGAGTCACATTAAGGGAACAGATGATATATATCCCGTAGTAGGCCGTTGTGCAAATTTATTGCTTTCTACATATTACAACACTAATTTATTCCAAATCTTTATAGAAAAAAATTGGCCTTAATACTTAAGGGCGAATTCTAGAGACCGATTTGGTTAGATACGGAAGTTCAACAGTTCAGCGGAAGTTAAATGTAAATATTTGTTGGATAGGCCTTCTGGAGTAACACCCTGAATTGAGGAATAGAGATTTAATTTCTAATCCTGCAGAACCTCTGCCAGGCGTAACCCTACCACCTAGGTAGTAATCTCAATTAAATAGATTCCGTACAGGCTATGCAACTTACTGCTGTACGTTGCGACTGCGGAAATGTGGAACAAACTATAAACAACTGCCCCGGAAGGAGTTTTCCTTGTGGCATCCACGAACTGAGCAAGGCAACTCCTGCAGCACTGCGCTGGTTGAAGAATTTAGAAATTATTGTATAAATTAGTTTTATTACCTCTTTTTTTTCAGAAAAGTGATTTATACACTAATATCTAATTTGAGATTCCGCTTCTCGTACGAAGTAAATAACTAGAATGTTATCTTTTATTTTTTGACGTGAAATATTTGTATCTACAATTAGAAAAAAAAACGTGAATGAAGTGATTTTTCACTTTTATAATTTTTCATTTTAAATGCAGTTCGTTGGATAAGGGAAACCTATATTTTGTGTAGAGTTGAGTACATTTTAATCCGTCCTTGTTTATGGGCATCATTGCATAGGCATATTATGCTCCAGAGAAATACTTTGGTTCGCTTCATTGAGTGTCTGCGAACGAATACGTACGTGTTTATGTATATATAGGAACAAGCTGCGAGCGATTAAAACAGGATGTTGTATGATAAATTTAATCTTGGCAATAGAGGCATTTGCATAGATGAAGCACAGATTTAACGTACTTTAAATTTTACCTCCATTGCGTCTGTGTTTATATACGTTTATATACCTATAAAGGAGATGGACATTTGATTCTATTTAATGTTAGCTGTATTATACGAGCTTGCCGGTAGATGATTTTGAAGTTGCAGTCACATCTGTTGGTTCTGTTTCTATTGCAGTCGTTGATATGTGTTTCAACTGTAATAACATGAAAGCAAATTTAAGTTCGCAAACTGACACTTTAACCATTTTAGGTCTGTATTTTATTTAACACGGAAAAAAGATTTTTTCAATTTAAATAAAAAACTGATTGATTGAGGAGATACTTGTTGAAACTATATTACAATAACTAATAATACCACGTTTAGGTTTCAATAAAATATAATGTAACCACTACATATTGCTGTGTATTTGTTTTAAATATGAGATATAAATATATTTTGATGTATGTGTGTTCCTTCATGTGTTATCACTAGAGACCGGACGCATCAGGCCAAAATTACGATGGACCATATAAATAGTCTATAATGTCGCAGTTATTGAATAGCACTATTCATTCGGTTAACCGCACATCTGTTTTTTTGTCGTTGAATTGTGACGCAATTATGTCAATATTACAGTGAAATTTTCTTTCTTCATGGGCGTAGATAGAAGCGTGATGAGTTTTTATAATTTATTTTATTTATTAGTTTATATTTCGTAAGATAAATAAAGTACGGTGAGTTACTTTCTTTTTCAATTTTTTTAACTGCTAATTACGTACTTCGTAACTTATGTAATAGATCCTGTTTAATAACGTTTCATCGAATCTACTTCTCCCAATTATTTTGACGTAAGTGTCCGTCCGGTGAATTTCGTTGAGTTTCAATAACTTACGCATACATTTTTAATTTTCATTTATTTATATCTAGAACATTGTCTAAGTTACCTTTTCAGATATGATTTGGAATACCGTCGAGAATGGCATCGTGAAACAATGGCGAGTTGGATTAAGGGTCATACTGATAGTATGTCCATTGCCAGTGATTCCGAAATTTATTGCAAAGTCTGTAAAATATCGTTAAAAAATTCTAAGAAATCACACATAAAACTTCACTTAGAAAAACATACACAGAAACTAGACCCGTTGGAATCTGACAATTTTAATGAAGAACTCTGTGAAAATATCCCATTAAATAAACTTAACAATCCCACCTTCAAAACATTTTTCCAGTGTACTGTTTGAAATGTTCCTGATGAATCCACCTTACGTAGGTATTATGTTCCTAAGTTCTACACGCAATAGAACGCATTAGAAGCCATCTTTCAAATCAGTACCTAAGGATAATTGCCGACAAAACTGTCGATATATTAGGACGCTGTGTGGTAAATGTTGTAACTGGTGTACTACATCCACCTATTCCATATAACGCATATGTAATAGCAACAAAAGTTATAAATACAGTTGATGCGGAAACAGTAGTTAAAACCATTTATGAGAATGTGCACAAAATGCTTCATTTGGCCGACAGGTACAAAAAAAAAAAACTTTTATTGATTAGTGACAGTGCTGCATATATGTTAAAAACAGGTAGACTATTAAAGGAAACATATCCTAATATGCTGCATATTATTTGTGTAGCACATGCTCTTGAATATATCAGAGACGTCTTTCCGGAAGTTGATAGACTTGTATGCGCTGTTAAAAAAGTTTCAGGAAAGCACTATTGAGAGTCGCTCTTTACAGGAAAAATCTTCCATCTTTGTCACTGCCCCCCTCTCCAGTAATAACTAGATGAATGACTAGAATATGGTTGGAAGCTACTAGTTTTTATGCAGAGAATTTCGATAGTTTTCAAAATTTCGTTACGTGTTTAAATGACGATGCTCGAATTATTTCTGTGTGTAATACAAATTTCAAATTAAAAAAATTAGTTGTACTTTCTTCAGGAACACTTTGGAAATTTGCTAAAAGTAATCATATAAAAATCTCAAATTAAATGAAATTAAATGGTTTTTATCTAACCACATTAGATGTGGCTATTAATAATTTTAAAAATATTCCAAGTGATTTCGGATGTGGCCTTCAGCAAATGTTAGATGCAGTTTTAAATAGATATCCAGATTTAATAACATTGCAGAAATTGTGTATGGGGAATAATGCCTTAAAATCTAACATCTAAATACGCTGAAATAAAAGAATATTTCCGGGATGCACCTATAACCAGTTGCGATGTAGAAAGGAAGTTTTTTCTCTACAAGGATATATTTCATTCAAGGAGAACAAATTTTCCGGAAGAGTACCTTGAGAAGGTATTGCTAGTTAATATTAATACTCCTTTACTTAACTTGAAACACAAAATGAACAAATAAAATGTATTTCGTATTTTATAGATCATCATTCGTTTGTTTTCCAAATATATAAATAAAATTAAAAATACAAATTTTAGTACACCCGTGGGCGATGAGTCAGCGGCCTCTCGTGTCCGGTCCCTAGTTATCACAAGGGATCGGCAGTCAGGGCTACGTTCCAGCGGGACTTAAATGAATTTGTAACGGGCCCAATCTATTGTTTAGTTTTGTTAGTTACTTGAGTTCTATTGTGTAAATATGTGATGGACAGTGAGACGGTAATGTACCTACTTGCATCTAAGGGAATTGAAATAACTAATGCAGAATTTATATCATCTAAGTAACTTCGTGTTTGAAATCGCTGTGGGGTGAAAAGCACGATATAAATAAAGAAAAAATGTTATTATTAGTAACAGATGGAATTGCATATCTGAAGGCGGCTAGTCGGTTGTTATAACAAACAAACGACTAGTATTATGACAAATGTTACATGTTTCGCACATGCTCTTCATCGAGTGTCAGAGTAAGTCAGAAAATGCTACCCGAATGCAGATAAATTGATATCTTCTGTCAAGAAAGTATTTGTGAAGGCATCTGCAAACTGCCACATGTGCCATACCACCAGGATCTGTTATAACGCGCTGGAGCACATGGTTAGAAGCAGAATCCTAATATCACATGTATTTTGACGACGTTAAAGGTATAATAAGCTACTGGATCCGAATGATGCTGTTTCTATTTTACGCATTCAACAAGTATGTATGAGCCCAACTAATCAGTTAGATTTAGACAATATTCATGGACATTATTCCAGAATACCTGTAACCATACTTCATCTAGAGTTTACTTCGATCAGCAAACAATATTCTATAACTAACGCCATGAACATTGTATATGATATCTGTCAATTTCTTTCCCAGTTACCTGACGCCACTGCTGATAATATAAAACGAAAATTTGAAGCAGTTCTAATTAACAATCCAAAATTTCGTACTGTACGTCGTATTGTTGACTTGCTTGATGGTAAAGAAGTAGATTTTTCCGAACATGGGATAAATGTGTCGTCACTAAAAAACTTCATATACTTTAAATGTGCCCCTTGTATTAATGTGGCTGATGTACCAATGTTATGATTGTTTCCGATTTCTGGCGGTGATGCTTCAACGTGAGTTATTAGAATGACGCCCCCATGTCGCTTCACCATGCACAGGTTGTAAGGCTGTATATACTTTACTTTTTAAATCTTCGGTGATTCTGTTAAATGAATAAATGCACTTTCAACTAAATATGCATATTAATTTACACAATATATATTTATTTTGGATCTAAAACGACTTATACTAAGATTGAGACTGGTGTTCTCTTATTAAAAAATGATTGATATCTTGAGGCTGTGTTTGAGTTCATACTATTAAATCTCTGATGATGATTCTGATCTATTCTGTGCTGTTTTACAAGTAGGTAAAAATATATCACTACCCCTAACTATTATATATTAAAATCATATTAGTTGAATAGTATATTGTTTGACGTCATAACGGGGAAATTTGTGTGTTATTTAATTCTTGCAAGTTACACCTACAAGCAACACTACCCAAGGTTTACGATAATGTTTTGAAGATCTAATTTTAACTAATAAACACATATATATAAACGTATATATATAAAATATTATTACTAGCTGTGTTATAAACTGTGTCAGAATAATTGAAACATACATGAGTAGGTAACCCCACCAGTTTTGTATAAAACAAATGTATTTTTAATAATATAAAATAGTATTAAAAATCTGGTGTGAAGAACACAAATGCAGGTTCACTATTAATATTTTCTGTGAACATGTCCGAATATATCCCATCCCCAGAGACGTAGATACGTATTTCGCTTTTCTACAAGCTCATCGGTACGCCCCTGCTGGAGAAAGGATATTTCCAGACACATTCACAGAAAAGAACCACCTCGCCCTATCACCGTAATTATCCAGACCGAGCGCAGAAGTAAATTCGGCGCTACCTGTTGTCAGACAGCCGATGTACCTCACATACCGTCCACATAGTTAATGTGAAGTAACGACGCCCTTCCAAAGGTTAGCACAGCCAACTCTCTAGAAAACTGCATTTTGTTTGTGCCTTCACTCATACTACGGCTTAACCGCATGTGTAATGTATCAGAATAATTGAAACATACATGAGTAGGTAACCCCACCAGTTTTGTATAAAACAAATGTATTTTTAATAATATAAAATATTATTAAAAATCTGGTGTGAAGAACACAAATGCAGGTTCACTATTAATATTTTCTGTGAACGAATATATCCTATCCCCCAGAGACGTAGATACGTATTTCGCTTTTCTACAAGCTCATCGGTACGCCCCTGCTGGAGAAAGGATATTTCCAGACACATTCACAGAAAAGAACCACCTCGCCCTATCACCGTAATTATCCAGACCGAGCGCAGAAGTAAATTCGGCGCTACCTGTTGTCAGACAGCCGATGTACCTCGCATACCGTCCACATAATTAATGTGAAGTAATGACGCCCTTCCAAAGGTTAGCACAGCCAACTCTCTAGAAAACTGCATTTTGTTTGTGCCTTCACTCATACTACGGCTTAACCGCATGTGTAATGTATCAGAATAATTGAAACATACATGAGTAGGTAACCCCACCAGTTTTGTATAAAACAAATGTATTTTTAATAATATAAAATATTATTATGTCTGCTGTCTGCTGTGGCTGTCTGACAACAGGTAGCGCCGAATTTACTTCTGCGCTCGGTCTGGATAATTACGGTGATAGGGCGAGGTGGTTCTTTTCTGTGAATGTGTCTGGAAATATCCCTTCTCCAGCAGGGGCGTACCGATGAGCTTGTAGAAAAGCGAAATACGTATCTACGTCTCTGGGGATGGGATATATTCGGACATGTTCACAGAAAATATTAATAGTGAACCTGCATTTGTGTTCTTCACACCAGATTTTTAATCATATTTTATATTATTAAAAATACATTTGTTTTTTAAACTGTGCTTTGTAGTTCCGGATTGTCCCTTTTTTATTATATATATCTAAGAAAGGAAATGTTAGCACTGCATATCCAAATTAAAGCCTCTGTTCACTAACCGATTTTTATGGTACATACATATTTAGGAATCGTGAGCGTATATGTAAGGTATATTATAGCAATAAATAATGTCGGCAAAAGATGCCGATTGTTAAATCCTTTGTAATAAATAAATTTGCAGATCTAAATAATTCTTAGAACTTAAAGAAATGCTTTACAACTTGTATGTACTAATAAACATATATTATACATTGGTTTAAATTCGAAAATGACCATTAAATGTTTATAAAATTGGAAATGCTTATGTTTGAATTCTATATCCTAGATTTACTTATAAAAAATCTTTAAAATTAAATCTTAATAATTCTTAGAACTTAAAGAAAGGCTTTACAACTTGTATGTACTAATAAACATATATTATACAGTGGTTTAAATTCGAAAATGACCATTAAATGTTTATAAAATTGGAAATGCTTATGTTTGAATTCTATATCCTAGATTTACTTATAAAAAATCTTTAAAATTAAAATATTAGAAAACGATAGTAAATGTATCTTTAACACCCCTATTTCATCGATAGATGTTGAACGGTCGTTTTCAATTAACACATGAGAATATAGAACAATTATTGGTGATTTACTATTATTCGTAGAATAGGGAAGTTGCGCCAACTCTCAGAGGCGGGCACTTAAAAGTTGACATATAAAATATACAGTAACAAGTCGATAGCGCCAATAGACACAATCCGACGCATTGGTCGGCGGCGACTCATTTCCGAGTGCCATGCTCTCTCGAAAACCGTTAAAGTTAGAGCCGCTAATTTTGTAAATAACTACGTTAAAATGAAAAACTAAATTTGTTAGGAAAATATATGATGCTAGAGAGGCACAGTGGAAAGCGAACAACTTTCATAATCAACTTATAAAGTAAGTGATATGAAAGTATTGTTGGATCGATTCGACTTTTACTTTTTAATATAGAAATAAAACTAACAATTAAACCTTCACTTTATATTGAGGTGATCATAAAACGACAATTGTTTCGTTAACACAGTGGTTTAGTCAAATAGGTACTAGAGCAAGTTACAAACTAACATCGGTATAGATTAATATAAAAAGGTTAATATTATTTTACAGTGTCTTTAAAATGTGAGAATTTAGACAAATGTTCGAGTAAAAATGTGTAACCCAATTGGTTAGCCCTTACTGTTATACTATTGGATAAATTAAAATTTTCGAATAAATTAGATGTGGATTTTATTATCGTCTAAAATGAATGAATAAATTTATCAAAGGCGAGTTATAGTAATACAAAAATGTTAAAAGACATATCGGTATATGTACACATGAACATACATGACACATACTTATTTCGCATTGGTGAGACTTTTCCGTGCAGACAATCGTTTCAAATTCATCCTAGTTCTCATAAGTATATGTGAAGAAGGAAACACAGTGCTTGCGTTATTGCTATAAGCACAATCTTGTACGTTGCATGTCATTAGAAAACTTTTCATATATCTGACGGCCAAGAAAAGCACACCGGCAACGGTTTGCATAGGAAGCTACTAGAAGGAAACTGCTTGTTTGAATGTGTAAAAGGTGAGTTGTTTAAATCGTTAATTTATTAATTTCAAAGCTTTCCAGTGAATTTAATTTTATATCTTTATTTTTTAAATGTAGAATTTGAACATCAATTTGAAAGTATTGTTCTTTAAGTTTTGGCGTTAAGCAATACTTATTTCGCTTTCACAGGATTGAATTTATTTAATTGCATCTGGAAAAATAATAATTTTCTTTATATTTATATTAAAAGCATAACAAAAATTAATGCATATGAATCTACGAAACTTACAAACTCTTCACAGAACCCAACTTTTCCATTTGCAAAATATCTTCGAACGCAAAATAAGGTTAGAGTATATTGAAACGTTTATTTATCAAGCACAAACATTTACGTTCAGTGAATCCGTATGGAATATAAATTTAAGTAAATACCAGAAAGCAATAAATGAAAATATCAAGATAGTTAACTATTTTGTTTGAACGAACGTTTTCTCAAACTTTTTATTTAATTATTAATAGATAGATATGTTACGTTCATATTAGTAGAATTTATAGGAAACCTTCTAATTGCTTAATTACGCTATTTCAATTAATTTTTGACTTTCACTTTTTAACAACAGGTGAATAATTAACTTTGACTTATTCAATGCAACTTTTATATTTGCTTTTCTATTTATCTATTTTGTCAAATTTTAGGTATTTGAACACATAGTTGATATTTGTTTAATGCTAAATTTGTTTAATGTTAAATATCTCGAAAAATAAACAATTTACGAAAAAAATGACCAGATTTAAAATTTAATAATTCAATAAACGAAACACATTAGTGCTAGAATTAGTCCCTTTCTCTCTCTCTATGTAGGTGGGGCAGGGGTAACTTTAAATCTTCTAGAGCAGGGGTCTCCAAACTTTGAAGCCTTAGGGCCATAATAATTCTTTCAGTATGTTCCAAGGGCCAAAACAGTTTTAATTTTTCTGCCCTTAACTATATTTCTAGACTAGTCGCAAAGTGCGCGACCTAAGCAAACATACGCTTTTCTTTGCATTTCAATTACTATTGTGTATTGCGACACTTAACGACATCTAGTGGCGAGTAGTGGTACTGTGTATTGTACTATGTACTATCTATTTCAGCTACCCGCTAACACCTAACAGGTGGGCATTAGTTGTAATTAAATATTTGGGAATTATCGCGTTGGTTCGTGAAAGTTCTGGTTCTGGCTAGTATATTCCGATCACTTCGGGATGGCAGTAATTGCATATAAAAAGGCTAGCGGCGCAACCGCGAGTCAGTCTGCGTAGGAAAGGCGAAGGAAGCGAAACTGTCTATTGTGAAATAAAGTAACACCCGCGCATAACAGTATTTTGATTTGACTTATTGTTTTTATATGGAAAAGATTTGTATGGAAAAGAAGCGAAAAATAGACAGTGAATTCAGAACGTTCAAAGATAAATGGAACTTTCAGTATTTTGTGATTGAGTCCAGTAATAAGGCGCTATATTTAATTTGTAATGAAACCATAGCTGTTCTCAAAAAATATAACATTAAACTACACTATGAAACGAAAAATCTTCAAAATTACTCCAAATATACAGGAAGTTTGCGGACGAAAAAATTTGAAGCTTTGAAGCGCGGACTGAAATGGCAGCAATCTTTGTTTACCAAAGCGAATACTGAACAAGAGTCTGCAACTCGCGCCAGCTTTCGTGTGGCTCTTGAAATCGGAAAACGTGGAAAACCATTCACCGATGGAGAAATGATAAAAGAATGCTTGATTGCAGTAGCCGAAGAAATATGCCCCGAAAAGGTAAATTTATTTAAAAGTGTCAGTTTGTCACCAAACACCGTGGCTCGGAGGGTGCAAGACATCGCAGAAAATATATCATCTCAACTGTCAGACAAAAATGGACATCTTGAGTGGTTTTCTGTAGCCTTTCTGTAGCTTTGGAGTCAACGGATGTCAGATACTGCTCAGGTGTTGATTTTTATTCGTGGAGTACATCAAAGCTATGAAGTATATGAAGAACTTCTTGATACTGATAGTATTCACGGCACGATAATTGGGGCAGATATTTTTAAGGGAGTTGAAAATGCCATGAATAAAAACTTGAAAAAACTTGAAATCTATTACAACTCATGGAGGCAAAAATATGTGTGGTAAAAATAATGGAGTGGTTGAACTTGTGTCAAAGGCTGAAGGGAATTATGGTGGTTCAAAACCATTAGTCTTACATTGTATCATTCATCAACAGTCCTTGTGCGGAAAATGTTTGGATATGTCAGGAGTTCTAAAACCAGTCGTATTAGTTGTTAATTTCATCAGATCCACTGGGCTGAATCACCGACAATTCCGCGAGTTTATTGAAGAGATTGGAGAAAATCATATCATACTGCCGTACGCTGGCTTAGTTGCGGAAAAGTCCTTAAGCGCTTTTTGGAACTTCGAGCAGAGATCGACATTTTTTTGAATGAGAAGCTTCGCCCTTTTGCCGATTTAGAAAATAGTGAATGGCTGTGGAAGTTAGCATTCTATGTCGATTTGACAAATCATATGAACGAACTGAATTTGAGATTGCAAGGAGAAAATCAGCTTCTCCCTGATTTATACACCAATATCAAATCCTTCAGGCAGAAAATAATACTATTTCAATCGCAATTACGTAAAAAATGTTTCATTTTAAAACATTTTAAAACATGTGAAATATTCAGCCATAATACAGAGACTGAATGTCCCGTCGATTTTGCAATCGAAACTTTGAGTGCTTTAAAGATAAATTTTGATACTCGTTTCTCAGACTTTGATGTCATTGCGAATGAAATTAAGCTTTTTCAAAATCCTTTTGATTCTGACATTGAGACCCTGGCTCCGGAAGTCAATTATTGATTTACAGTGCAGTGATATGATTAAGAACAAATGTCAAAATTCATCTTTGTTGGAATTTTATAAGAATCTTCCACTGGTACAATTTGATAATTTGCATAAATTTGCTCGTGGGTTGTTTTCTGTTTTTGGTACTACTTACTCGTGTGAGAAAACGTTTTCCAAGATGAAGTACACAAAGGAATGTTTACAGATCTAAATTAACCGATGAGCATCTTAAATCTCTTTTAATAATTGGTACAAGTAAAATTGATCCACAACTACAAACTATTGTCGGTGGAAAATCAGAATTACATTAATCTCATTAGTGTTTTTTGTTTTACTGTGATTAGTGGGATTCATTTCATTTATTTGTTAGATATTAATACGCTTAAGCTTAGATATTTAAGTTAAGTTTTCTGCGTCATCATTTCTGTCGTTAAGTTTTACCTTGCAAGTAAATAAAACCGAGTAATTATCATTCTGTGTTTTCTTCTTCAACTTATCACAGCTATAGTAACAACAATTAGACATTGGCTGTCGCGGGCCAGGTTGATGACACTAGTCTTAAGCTGTCGCGAGCCGGATTGATGGCACTGGCGGGCCGGATTTGGGCCGCGGGCCGTAGTTTGGAGACCCCCGTTCTAGAGGAACACGTATCCTTTATTACAGATTCGAATTCTACTGGAAAACGTAGTTGTCTGAAACATTTTTTTCAATTCATACGTTTCTGCAATATATGTCTTGGGGTGCCTGATTAACGTGGGTCTCCTCGCCCCTCCCGTATCAGGGTGCTTCATTTATGTACGAGGAATGTACAGTATTTACTGTCCCTAGTATAGTAGGCGTTGAAATAAACATTACACAACAACACCATTCATTCGTTGTTTATCTGTTAAACAAAGTGCCAAAGTTGAGTCGTGTAGCTCTATTTGTTAAAAAGTTGTCTTGAGTTAAAATAGAAGCTGCTCAAATATTGTGAAAAATGGAGAAAAGCGAACTTCACGCTGTCATTAAATATCTGCAAAAGAAAGGTTTAGCGCCACAACAAATTTACGACGATATGGTTAGTGTACTTGGGGATGATGCGCCTTCATATCAGGCGGTGAAGAATTGGTCTCGATAATTTCGATGTTGAAGAACAACTTGCGAACATGCAAAAGGTGCTGGTCAGCCCCAAACTGTGTGCACTCAGGAAAATGTTGATCGTGTCTGTGGCTTGATTAAACAAGATCGTCGGTTAACTAGTAGACGTTTAGCAGAGATAACAGGCTTTTCAAAGGGTACAATTGGAACAATAATTAATGACTATTAGGGACTTCCTAAGGTATTTGCAAGATAGGTAACCCGAATGTTGACACTCGAACAAAAGCGAGAAAGAGCCACGACTTCAAATGCGAATGTAAAATTGTTATAACTGCCGAACTAAGCAATGTAGACAGCGCTGAATATACTTTCACGCTCTGTCTTAATAATTTCTGGTTGATAGCAAGTTATGTTTGGTTGAATGTATCTCTTCTCCAGCAGGGGCGTACCGACGATCCTGTAGAAAGGTGAAATACGTATCTGCGTCTCTGGAGAGGAGATACATTCACAAATATATAACTTGTATTGTGTTCTTCACACCCCATTTTTAATAATATTTTATATTATTAAAAATACTTTTGTATTATACAAATTGGTGTGGTTTTTACCCACTCATGTATATTTCAAATTATCTTGTAAAATTGTTTGACAGTGATCCAAAAAAAGTTTCTGGATTGCTTTGTTCCCGTTGATGAAACCTGGGTTCACCACTTCGATCCCGAGTCGAAAAGCCAAAACAAGGAGTGGCGACATCAAGGATCTCCACCACCACGTAAGTTTAGGCCACCACTTTCTGGCATGCCAAAGGAATTTTATTAATTGATTGCCTGGAACGAGGACATACAATCACGGGCTAGTACTACGCCACACTAATTAATCAACTTCGTGATTGCATCAAAGTACGTCGATTATTAAGTGGAACCGCTCTAACTGCTTCTATATCAAGCAGTCTTTTTACGAAAGGATACATCAGCTACTACTAATCCATCGTTTAATGATTGTTTTCCTCGATGCTATATCCTGCTAACAGTTTCCTCGGATACTCTGAATTTGCTGGCAGTAATTTTGATCGGCGAGCATTACTTGCGGTCGTGGTCAATATTCCTACCTGGAGCGCTGAAGGGTTTTATAATCCTTACCTGAATTGCGGTTAAGACATTTCAAATGCAAATTTGCATAATCATTATCTTATCTTACGCATTTTTAATTTTACATAAAGTTTCCGTGGAACTTTGAATGGAAGTGCAATTATGTTACATTAGGTGTTTGTACATTTCTTAAGATTCTGTGAATTAATCAACTTCGTGATTGCATCAAAGAAAAAAGAAGAGGAAAGTTGGCGCGCGGAATTTTGTTTCATCAAGAGTGCAATTAACAATGTAGGTTTCGAGCTGATGGACCATCCACCATATTACTAGTTTTTTTATTTATTTCCAAAACTAACTGTCTCTTAACATGACTTAGCAAAATAGTACCTGCACATGACATTTATTAGAGAAAATGTTAAATATTTCGAAAAATATTACGGTTAGGTATAGACAATTGTATATGAGAAGCATATAGATTTTATAGCTGACTCTAAAAATGGAATAAAATATAAAGTGCTTCGTTTGAAAAAATTAAGTTTGGTTCAGTACTGCTATTCTGAGACAACCTGTACAAACGAAAATATTTTTAAGCTATGCCCCTTTAAGAATTAAACAACATTTGTTTTTTGTACCTTCAAACGGTATCGAGATATCGACTGACACCGCACTGGTGGGACACTCGGTATATGAAGATTTGTTAGAGAAAGAAAAAATATAGTTCCAACACAATCACCATATATAATAGATATAAGTGCATAAATAATTTATTTGAATTTAAGCTTGAGTTATTAAATAATTTACTAAATGAAATCGCTATAAATACATTTAATATTCATTGGCTTCGTCAATATCTCGAGTATTTACAGTATACTCTGTCCATTATAATATGCATGTATATCAAAGACTAAGTTATTGCTAATAAAATAAGACTTTCTTAAAACCCCTTTTGAATATATTTCTTCGACACTGCATGAAATAGAAACGGGGCCATTGCATAAAACCTTCGACAATCTTTTATTTCAATTGCCCATTAGACTGATCTATTGCGAGCGTCTACGGGGCAGAAATATCGTTACGGGCAGAGACTCGCCCGTAAATGTGTCGAATTAATTGCCATTTTGACCGGTGGAGCAATGAAACTGGGATGGTGTCGGGTGTTGGATAGACGCACGTTTTCGAAACTCGCACGAACATAAACGCAAAACTTTTATGGCGGCTGTAAACTTACTAAACAATTACGAAGGACAAACACCATTAAAGGGCTTATCCATTTGAGGATCAATATGTCAAAGTTTGTGAGGAAAGTTATTTGGTTAGGATCTACGCCTTCGTCGGAAAGAACCTTTATAATTACAGTAACACTTTAACATTACCGCAAATTAATTAACTTAAGTAATTTGGGAGTTAAGGACGAAATTATGTTTATTAACGTTTTACTGTTCTAAAATCTTTTGAAAATAAACCAACAAACATAAAGAAACTCCTATTATTTTAACATGTCTTCAATATATCTACATGTGTAATTTGAATCTAATAAGTTGGGTTACAATTATTTAAAATGCAAGTTGTTACACACGCATATATCTCTTTTGACTCTTTAACTATGGATAGCTCTCAGAGTTTTGCCTTCGGGTTCTCTGTAACTAGGTCTAGCATCCAATGCAAACTCAATGAAATAATACAAGATATTAAATAAAATAATAATAATTTGTCACAAAATCCATATCACAATTTATAATAAAATGTAGCATCCAATTTATTTCTCCCATATGGGCGATCGATAGTTATTACAACTATCAATTCTCATAGCTCATATCATACACTGCCGGTGAGTTAAGAAGGTTTTAATCAGAGTATCTCTATCTAATTCAGCGTAAGCATTTATAACAGCATTGATTAATTCTTCGACTGTTTTGGAAGCGGTTTTGTGCTGCAACGACTGAATGGCATTGAAAAATCCCAGATTGAGAACGTTCATATCAGGAATATTTATTTGATGGCTGACAGAACATTTTAATGTTTAAGTTAGTTCTTTGGCAAGCTTCCATAAAACTTATCTCCTCAGGATCGATATGCGGTTTGGCATTATCTTGTTGAATCCAGATGGTTGAAAGACGATTCGATGTAGGCAGTTTCTGTTCAATTGCAAGTAGCAATTCTTTTTCTGTAATCTTATCTAGTCACATTCGTAATAACTTTAGTTTCCTTTGTACAAGCAGGGCGATTTTTAGTGTTTCTCTTAGCAGGTTCTTCAGATACGAAAGGCCAATTGCCAAGTTTACCACCAAAATTATTATTCTGGGATTGATTGTAGCGAGGACGACTAACACCGGCTAGAAACATTACTTTCGTAAGCAGTCATTTACATTTACAGGTTCTATGCGGTTTCTGTTAACCCTCCTACCAGGTAACATGTGTTGGATGTTTTTGTGATGAAAATTCACTTTTCGTCTACATGGATTTGATAAGTCATATCCTTGAAATGTTGTGTTCCATCAGCTACACTTTCTGGCTTAAGCATCGATAAATAGTACTTTAACCGTGCCAATTTATTGACATTCGTAATAGGGCTTTATAGCATTGTAGTGTCGCTTTATTGGTCCTGATTTTAATCTATTATGAATTGGACTTTTACTAGTACCAATAGAATGTGCAAGAGCGGTACGTCGATTATTAAGTGGAACCGCTCTAACTGCTTCTATATCAAGCAGTCTTTTTACGAAAGGATACATCAGCTACTACTAATCCATCGTTTAATGATTGTTTTTATCGATGCTATATCCTGCTAACAGTTTCCTCGGATACTCTGAATTTGCTGGCAGTAATTTTGATGGAACCACGCTTTAGCTTGCCGTTGTTCTAACAACGAATAGTAGAGAGCTTGTTATAAGTTTGAAGCCAAATTATATATTTTTTTGTGAAATTGCAGCCAAATCATTGATTGAATTGTCCATATTTGAGACAAACCACTTTCAAATTTTTCGTTTAAAAATGTTTTTAATGATACACTTTTATTTTACGAATAACGCAGAAAACTTTAATGTGTTTTCAAATTGCGTATTACTCTTTACTCTTAACTGCACTTTAGCTTCAAATCTGACATTTACATATCACCAGTTAAAGCATACATTTCTTAATTTTTTATTAAGCCTCAAATTGGACACGTCGGAATTGACGCACAATATTTTGGTTTTATGTTCTATATAATTACACATTCCATTTATCACACGTTGTTTCTTTATTTCAAGGACAGCCTGTATATATAACATATATATATATATATATATATATATATATATATATATATACCTACATATTAAAAACATATTTACAGTCGTGTCCACATACGCACACATTGCATACTTGTTTAGCATACTTAGTATGTAGTATGCATTGCATACATAGTTAATATAACCCCTTGCTTTAAAATAAACTAGGCAGTTTCCATGTTATCAAAATAAACGCGAGGAACACCTATTGCTAGTCCTATAGAATAAATTAATTCTTCGTAATTCTCTGGTTTCCATCCCGTTATTATAATCACTGTTTGTATTTCTCTAGACCTTCACCTCAGAGTCTAGAGATAATTAAAATATTTACACATCAGAATGCTATTTTCTTGTTATTTTATTAGGACTATACAGGCTGATTCATTTTCGACCCTCATCATGGGGTTCTCGCTTATTATTGGAGATAGAAGGCAGGTTTAAATTTGCCAAGAGAAGATGGACCAGTGTCAAATGACGTTCGACATTTAAAAAAAAACGAAGGAAGCTCATTTTGTTCTTTTACCTCTAGCACGTTTATTTCCATATGACGTTTCGGTTCTGTCTGGCCATCATCGACCTTCTTCTTTATTATGGGAACTTTGTCGGATTTTTATGCCTCTAGAACGAGTTTTTTTCTGATTTCAACCATGTATGACATGTTGACCCAAGTTTTGATATTATACTTTAATTCACGAAGAATGCATTTTAAGATAAAGTAAGGTAGCCATGAAATTTCAAACTGCCAAACATTTTAATTATGTTAAGTATATTTTCATTGAATCGAAATACAACAATAGTGAGTACAAGATATTTACAATTGTATCCAGAACGACAACAACCAAATCGTACCATTTTTCTGAATCTTGAGAGAAACTTGGTCGAGATTGAATCGTTTACCAAACCGCGTGATGTATTTTACAAATGGTGTGTTTTTGCTAAGTCTATGTAAATATTGTATTTTATAGATATATAATAATATCAACATTTCACGCGAGTGGAGTCAGAATTAAATTTGCCTCAAACTCTAATATGGAGAACTTTACATCGAAATAAGTTTAAAACCATACAAGATTCATGTTAGCCACAGTTGAATACTTGCTGTTAGTTTAAGATGACTGGAGTACTGCAACTGGTTAGTGGGAAAGTTGGAAGACGACGAAGATTTATTAAACAAGATAATCTGGTCAGGTGAATAAAAATTTACCAATTCTGAAATGTTTAACAGAAATACGGATCACTATTGGGCAGTATAGAATCCCAGACAAAACAAGGCAAGAAGACCACAACATTGTTTTGGATTAAACGTTTGGATGGCCATTTTGGGAAATCGTCTCACAGGACCTGTTGTGTATGAAGAAACATTAAATGGGGAAAGATACGCACATACGTATCTAACTTCCTGGATAACAATATTCCATTAATTCCCAGTAGAGGACCACATCAGCACAAAACAGAAAACAGGGAAAAGCAGGGAAAAGCAAGACATGAGTTATTATTACGTATGCGGGGGTCGGGCCGTCGAAGTACTGCACGGAAAAGTAAAGAAGTTGCCGGGAAAGGATTGGCGGCCCTACGCAACGGCTGGTTATCCGATCTCTCTAAATTTACGCGACCGGTCACTAAACACACGCACGAGCGCACCAACATACAAAACCCTACACTTACGCTCTCACAAAAATACAAAACCACACACCCTGAGAGAGACGCAAGCTGCCAGCAGCAACCAACACACAAATTCATACCCAGAAAGAGACACAAGCTGCTAGCAGCGAACAACACATATGTTCACACCTTGCTATCTATTTTTTGGAATACTAAGGCATGATTTATTATTATTATTGGAATGTATCTTTGAATACTTTAAACCATAGCAACTCAATTATTTGACATTTATATTCTGTCATTTATATTTTTTATTTCCTTGACAAAGGCATCATTGCCGAAACATGTAGAGTTGTTTTAAATATATATACTTTGAAGTAATAAACCAGACCTTTAATCGCCGACTTATTAAGTTTACTATATATATATAGTAGATCAAAAGTGGCCTCGAGAATGTGTTTTCAGTTTTCCTCTGCAATCTCAAATAAACATGCTAGAGGTAAAAGAAGGAAATGAGTTTGTTTCTTTCGTTTTTTAAAAAATCTCGACCCTCATACGACGCAGATCTATTTTCTCTTCGGGGTCATAACAAAAACACAAAATTAAACAACTTTGCCAAATTTAAACCCACCCTCTATCTCCAATAATAAGAGAGATCGCCATGGTGAGGGTCGAGAATGAATCAGCCTGTATATAGTATTATTCCTACGTTATATATATTTTTTACCACAACCACACTAACCAATTTAAGAAACCACGATAATGTTGAATTTTTTATTACACTTGATAGCCGTCAGTATACTAACTATACTACTTTGGAGTATCGCATATTACAATGGTAGAAACCTATACTATATATTTTTCTCAGTGTACTTTCGTATACATACTGTATATTAGTATTTATGCATAATATATTATCTATAAGTACGAATGAAAGTTTAGGGCTTGTTATTCCGAAACTAAATGTTTCGGAAATTGCCTAAATTACGCACAAATTTTTCAAATTATTGCACGACATTTACGACGTCACGTTATCTTAAGACAGGTTTTAACTGAACACAAACAAATCGAAGGAATTTCAGAGTAAATTTTCTTCACTCTTTCCTCGTTATATTCAAGTCAGTATATACCTACACACGTACACACAAACACATATATACATACACATTCACGCTTTAAAGAATCATTAATTTGATTGATATACAAGAGCCACGCTGCACTTTAACAGAGCAAGAGATTAATTTTCTCGTGTAAGCAGCGCGTGGGTGGCCTTTGCCCGTACACATTTTAGTTTGGTAAGTAAACAGACCTACCCTTATTGAGATAATGGCAAGATTAGGTCGTTGGTGGTCCGAATATACTGCGTAAATGTACAACAACCCTCTATTTTTGGTAGTGGTGGTGATGGTGGTGGACTGCTTGAGGAAAGTTGCTAGGAGAGGATATATTTTCATTATACAAAAGTAAATAAGGTTTGTTTACAGTAATAAAATATCTACCCTACGGAGTAGTGGAAGGTTATTTTTTCGTATATATAATTGTACCAGTCCATACGTAGGAATAAGCGATAAAAAAATATTGGCGTCTAATTTCGTTAGACTGGTATATACTCGTATATGTTGCAGAGTAGGCGAAATATCTAATTTATATTTTATGTGTATTCTTTCTACACTATATATTTTGTGTGCGAGGAAAAGAAATTTATTTTTATATCTCGGAGGGATATTACAGAAACTTTTTCAAGCAACTGAACAAGGAACAAATTCAGAGCTATATTCTGAAAGGGGTTTCAAAGAAAATAATTCGGATGAAGTTAAATTGAAGATTAAAGGGAAGCAGTTCTTTTATAGTCCAGGAAAAATAAAAAGCTGAATACGTAATGAAATAAATGTTTGTACAATAGACATTCCGACTCTTAAATTTGTTACACTGGTTAAAAAAGGTAATTTCGTAAAAAATTATAAATATGGTTCATATTTATAAATAACTAGCTGAACCCGCCAATGCTTTGCTATCGCTAGATTTGAGTATATAATATACATTAAATGAACACAATTGAAAGTTTGATATCAATTATTGTATTTATTCAATTGTATTTTAAATTGAAAACGAACTTATACTGAAGAAAAAGGTATGGGCAAAATATCTGAGAACAAAAAAGAGGCAGACTATAAACAATACAAATGACAATGGAATAAAGTAAAAGAATTAATCCAAAAAGCTAAGAAGAAAGAGTGGGAAGAATTCGGAGAAAAGATGGAGAGAAACAGACACGAAAACCAAAGAATGTTTTATAGAGTACTTTAAAATGTAAGGAAAGACAATAAATCACCTATGTCAAGGGGACTTTAGGATAAAGAAAAGAACCTTGTATATGAGGATACCAGAAAAATGGAAATTTGGAGAGATCATTTCGGAAAAGCTCTGGGGGAAATGGATATATACGTAAATGGATCAGGTATAACATTAGGAAATGTTGCACAAGAAGAACTGGACACACAGGACGACGTAACGGAGGCGGAAGTCACCTTAGCACTTAGTAAAATTAATTTAGGGAAAATTATGGGATATGACAACTTAGCCCTGGAGACAACTACATTCTTGCCAGATAAAGGAAGGGTCATCCTAACGAAAATAGTGAATATGGCCTTCAAAACAAAAGAGGTACCCTACGATTCGACAGTAGCCATACTGCTACCAATTTATAAGAAAGGTGACCCTAGAAGCTGCTTTAGAACTACAGAGGAATCTCGTTAGTATATGTCGCAAGTAAAGTCTATGAAAGAATACTTGAAAATAGATTGAGACGGTATGTCGAAGTGGAAATAGAAGAGGTGCGCAGGATCAAATTTTTACTATCCGACAGTTAATTGAAAAGACGTCGGCATACGGGAGAAAGGCGTATTTGGCGTTCATCGATTTAGAAAGCGGTTTTGATAAGATAAGTAGTAATGCTATGTAGAAAGCAATGGAGAGCAGAAATATAGCAAGTAATATCTTAGGCGGAATTAAGAACTTGTACAGGCAGACTCTAAATATCATTAGACAAAATAACAACAACTCCACAATTCTTTTTGTTTTGGAAATGGATGATATTATGAAGGAATGCCACCCTCTTATGAGACTGTGGGAAGTGGGATATTATAATTTACAGAAAACAGTAATTAAAAGCCTTGCATATGTCGATGACCTAGTAATCTTCACACCATCAGAAACCGCCCTAAACTATAATATCAACTTCTGGGACGATGCTTTGCACAAGAGAGGTTTAAATATAAACGTAAAGAAATCCACAGCGATGGTAATCTCCGAACATCAAGAACAGTTAAATATTGTAATACAAAATGAAAGAGTGGAACCAGTAGATAGTTTCAGTTATCTGGGTGCGGTAATCCAGGCAAATGGTCAAATGGATAAGGAAGAATAAGAAATGCGGAGAAGATTTATTTTACGTTGGAGAAAGTAATGATTCATCAAAAAGAAATATCCAAAAATACCAAGCTACAGGATTATAAAACTATATATGTACCAACTTTAACATATAGCTGCGAATCTTGGACAATAAATGATGAACGAAGGCCCGACTACAAGCAATTGAAATAAAGTATCTACGTAGAATAGAAGGTGTGACAATGTTGGACAGAATACGAAACGTCGAGATAAGACGAAGAAGGTGTGTAACTTCGTTAAACATAACGACTGAGCAGTCGCAATTGAGATAGTTCGGGCATCTAATAAGAATGGAACGGAGCAGAATGGCGAAAGAAATATGGAGAAGTAAACCTATAGGAAGGAGAGCAAGAGGCAGACCCAAAAAGACATGGAACAAGCATATAAACGAAAATTTAAGGAAGAGAAACCTATAATGGACACAGGCGATACAGATACCTGGTGATAGAAAGAGATGGAAAAGGACATATATGGAAGACATAAATTAGAGCCCCCAATTTAGAGAAAAATATTGGAGTCGATATAGTAGGTTTATAAGTACATCTGTATTATACATCTATACATCTATACATCTAGACATCTATACATCTATACACCTATACATCTATACATCTATACATCTATACATCTATACATACCGTATGAACGCCGGGGAGTGATTGATCTACCACAATGTAGCAAGACGAAGACGAATAGCGAGTTTATGTGGTTAGGGTTGAGAGAGTATATTCAATCTGTTCTACTGTCTAACTGTACGGGCGTTCCATTTCTTTATCCAACACATTCTACATACGATCTAAGTACGAATCAAATAATCTCTCTCTAACACATTGAATATTCCTATCAGTCGCTCATTGTGTTCAAGCAAGGCGAATATACTTGCAGTTGGCCAGTCATTACTTATATATCCATCGATCGCACGATGTTGTGCACACGGTATATACATCTATACATCTATACATCTATACATCTATACATCTATACATCTATACATCTATACATCTATACATCTATACATCTATACATCTATACATCTATACATCTATACATCTATACATCTATACATCTATACATCTATACATCTATACATCTATACATCTATACATATATACATCTATAATGTATATTAGTAATGTATAGAGTATGCCGTATAGTGCATAATGTATAATATTTAGTCATCCAACACTGGTATAACTGGTAAATGAAATAAAGATTATGTATGTATGAATTGTATTTAGTTAAAATTAGATATTTACAAATACATTATTATTTATGTATTTTGGATTACATAAATTGCAATTACTGTTGTATTTAACTTTAGGTGCGTTGCAATGCTCTTGGTATCAATATGCCAAATTTTTAATGATTCCATTTGGCATATATATATAAAGAAACATCCTTAGTTCTCGTACATGGGCCCATGCAACATATAATTGTCCATGTGAACGTGAACATCTACATTTAAATAATAGTATTGCTACTACTAATATTACATTATTAGGCTCCTAACTTTCTTTCTATGGGTCATATCAAGAATTTCAATAGGTGTAAACCTTTTTGCAAAAACCCGTATGTAAATCGGCCCAGTAGTTTCTTATCCTATAATATATATATATATATATATATATATATATATATATATAATTATTTCTTGACCTTTGTATGTTATAGTAGACTAATTTCATATTTTCAATTTCTTTGAAAAAGGCACTATGTGTCGAAACATGTAAGACTGTTTTAAATATATACATATCAAAGTGAAACATCGCCGACTGGTTTAGTCTACTATATATATATATATATATATATATATATGATCTTATCTTCTCTAACTTTGTAAGAGTAATTGTTCAGCAGCATTTCTTGATCGAATCCAAACTTTTGATAAAATCTGGTATATTTGATACGAACGCCGCTCTCACAAATGGAAAATCAATGAAATGGAATTATATTCGGACGAATCGTTTTTAAAACTGTTAGGCTTAATTTACCACAATAGATATAGAATAGAAGGGAAGGTCGTAGTGGAATGTGATTTATGGGTACCTCAAATAATCTGATCTAACCTTGGTATTATAATTGTTTTCTTGTTAATTTTGTGAACGTACTACTCGTTCATCATTACATCAAATAAAATCTGAAGTGACGCAAGTATACATTTATACATCCCCACCAAGTTAAATATAACAACAGCCATTTATATAGACGATAGTACTTTTGTAGTTCTACACAAAAATCCTAGAGTAGCTTCAGATATACTCTAAAGTATAAAATGAATTGGCGAATGAAGGCAAACGAAATCTAACCATTCACGCTGCGCAAAGAAATTTATCCCTCAGCTAATTTAAAGCTAAAAGTCAATGATATCAAATACTTAGGTACGTATCTCTATCTCGATAGCAGATTAATTTTATTAGCAGACGTATTAAACGAAAGAAAGCACTTAGGTTTCAAATGTTTAATAAAATGTATTAGGTAATAGGAAGGAATATACAAAAAAGGTTTTAAATATATCTATACGTTAATGCTCGTATAACGCTTTTGTTTCATTATGAAAGAGACATGTAAATAATTTACATATCTCTAACTGTATACTTGGACAATACCTCGTATTTTCAGCATTTACTTCTGCTTAAGACATATGTTTCTGCCATCTATAGGCGTCGTCAGTTAAGCTAGTGAAGCAATTTATACAAATGATACAAATCTTTATAAATAGATCTGTATCTGTATATGACATTAAGCCGAAATTCCTTACTAGATAAAGCAAATTTCATCCTATAAGGTGGCACTTATTTAATAAGTGACATCTGACGGACGAAAGAGACTTTGTATAATTTGTATACATTGCCTCACTAGCTTAACGGACGACGCCTATAGATGGCAGAAACATATGTCTTAAGCAGAAGTAAATGCTGAAAATACGAGGTATTGTCCAAGTATACAGCTACAGATATGTAAATTATTTACATGTCTGTTTCATAATGAAACAAAAGCGTTATACGTGAATTAACGTATAGATATATTTAAAACCTTTTTTGTATATTTACCGCCATCTGGCTCGTTTTTGATGGACTACCCGTATTGTTTCGTTTTTCGTATCAGCATAGCTGGTCAAACGAAAGGTCCCGTTTTTCGGCAAAGTCTCCTTCGTCCATCAGATATCACTTATTAAATAAGTGCCACCTTATAGGATGAAATTTGCTTTATCTAGTAACGGATTTAGGCTTAATGTCATATACAGATACAGATCTATTTATAAAGATTTGTATCATTTGTATACATTGCTTCACTAGCTTAACTGACGACGCCTATAGATGGCAGAAACATATGTCTTAAGCAGAAGTAAATGCTGAAAATACGAGGTATTGTCCAAGTATACAGTTACAGATATGTAAATTATTTACATGTCTGTTTCATAATGAAATAGGAAGGAAGTCAAAGTTGATTTTAAAAATTAATTCATTTGTGGTAATTAATTTCTTTTTCTTTTCGATTTGGAGTTATAAACTGAAAACTTCGGAGATTTACACTGTTGAACACAAAGACAAACCTACTGTAATTTTTTTTTTTAATGGACAGGCAATTATTTTAACTCAACAAGTGTTCTAGGATACCACATATCATTAGCATCAAAGAAGATGTAGGAACATCGGCCAGATTAGGTTCTGATATGCTGAGGTGGTCCAGGACAAGTCTAACGTATTCTATTCTTCATCCATTTTCGTATAAGATGCACATAGTGCAGCATTTAAAACCTGAAAATTCGTAGAGAAGAAAGCAATTTCTTGAAGCGTAAATAAGTAAAACTGTGGGATTTTGGAGGGAAGAGGAATCAAAAAGTTATCCATGAAAGGTAATTTCATTCCAGAAAATGTATAGTTTTGGTGTGAGGCTATCACTGAGCGTACTATCGGAGCTCATCTTTTCAAGAAAAAAAAACAGAAGCCCTTTATCTATAGCTAGTAATCGGCAGTATGCATGATACAAAATTTTCTTCGCCCAGACTTACAAAAGAGAACGGAGATGTAATGAAAAGACCTCCAATTTCATCCTCACATTCTGGCTGTTTCTAACATGAAACAGCCAGAATGTGAGGGTGATATTGGAGGGCTTATTTTCTTTTGTCGTAAAAATAAAAAGTTTTTAATATAGGTACTGTGACAAAAAAAAAAATAATTTGCCCAGTAAAATTACATATTCCTAAACCAAATTTCGTACAAGAGTCTATTGTGTTTAGAATAATAAATAATTTTCATTGAACGATTTGTAACCTTTATAGTGGAAATTTAATAATGAGTTACTCGTAATAAGATTATCTAGGAACTCCTGTGGCAGCTCATTCGAAGCAGTTTGTAGGCCATCATGTAGCTGCTGTAAGTTCACTGGAGGGCCAGGAAGCATTCCTACCCTTCGACCTACAATATCCCAGATATCTTCTAAGGGCGCTAGACCTAGCGATCCCGCAGACCAATTGAGAATATTGATGTTGGCCTCTTGCAGGAATCGTAATGCAATAGCTACAACAAAGGGACAGGCATTATCTTGCTGTAATATGGCATTATTTAACCCTTGAATATATGGTTCCAGAATTTCGTTTAATATAATATATTTTCGTTGAAAACATTCCACACATTTGTCCCATAAGAGTGGGTTTTCAAGTCGGAAATACCATACTTCGTGGAACTCATCGAATGTCCTTACAATTTCTGCTTTCCTTTCATGTACGCTTCCACACTTCCACACGGAAAGCCGAAATTAATATTTAAGTTTCCATGAGAAAGTAATATCCTCAAGGATTTTGGTGGCAATGGCAAGATATTAATTTGAATATGATCAAGTAGCCTGGTGTTACTCATGCAATCGTATTATGTAGCTGAAAAACAGGACTTTGAAGCTGAAGGAGAAGGGATGCGATATGAAGTTATGAAATTTATTACCTCCAATAAAAGTTATTGGAAGTAAACTGTAATAGTCACCACCAAATCATAACCTCAACTGTACGATGATTATACTACTTCACAAGAAGAATTCACGAATGATTGTTTCCACCACGATAATGAAGAAATTTATTAGTTTGAATTTGTAGTAGGATTTGCATTTATTTTCAAAAAAATGGATAAAATTGAAAAGAGAGCTGTAATAAAATCTCTGTTAAAAAAAGAGATAATAGTCTTAAAACTTCATAATGACAATACTAAGTGATTCTGCTCCTTCAAATAAAGAGTCTAAAGGAACTGGTTTCAGGATTTTAAATTCAGGAAAGTGTTTTGTGAGCATACGCCAGCTGCATAATAGCTGCCAAACAAAGAAAACGTTAATTCAGGCCATCGATTCTACTCAATCATCATATGAGTATGTAGAAAATATGGCAAGAATGAGTTGGCTTTCACGAATTACGTTTGAATAATCCCAGACAAATCATCATGATAATTTGGCGACAATTAATACAGATTTGGAAAAGTTTTAGAAAAGATTTATGATGGTGGATGAAAGTTGGGTTCTTCACTTTAATCTACAGTTATTATCCTCAAAGTATAAAATGGTGGTTTATAATTTCGAATCAATTCTTTAGCCGACACATTATGATGATTTTAGGATTTTGAAGAGGTTGTTGTTATTGATTACATATGACAACAGCCAAAATGTATCTAAAATAAAATCGACTAAATCCTACCATTTTTGGTGTGCTAAAACCGAAAATAAGCTTATCTTTTCAATATTACTTCAAATTTTAGAGTTATGTGTTCCTATATACGAGGGATGTCCGGTTACTAAGGTGCATTTGTGAATTACAGATAGACTACTTTATTTATAGAAGTCAAACATACACTAAGTAAAAGCGTGAACTGTTAGCTAATTTTTAACATAATCGCCGCCAATGTTAAGGCACGTATCCCAGCGAGGCACGAGATTCTGTATCCCTTTGAGTAAAAGGTGTGATCCAAATTTCTAAAATACTGCCGTACTTGATCTTGAAGTTCGTCGTCGTTTTCAAACCTTTTATCCGAAAAATGAGCTTTCAACGGCCCAAACAAATTAAAATCAGAATGAACCAGGTCTGGACTTTGGGGCGGATCAACAAAAACTTTTCAATTGTGTTTCTGAAGCCAGGCCTTCGTCTGATTTGAGATGTGCGGTCTTACATTGTCATGGAACAATCTGATTCCTTTCTTCAACCTTCCTTTTCGTCGAATGGCTTGGTGTAGTTTTTCGAGAGTTTGACAATAAATATCGCTGCTGATTGTCGTTTTCGCTGGTAAAAACTCTATTCGCAAAATGGCTTGCATATCTCAGAACATAGTTGCCATTGCCTTTTTTGCAGACTGTTGAACTTTGAATTTTTTCGGTGTTGGTGAACTCAGATGCTTCCACGTCATCGAGTCTTTTCTTGATTCGAGGGTACGACGATATATCCACGTTTCGTCTCCTGTAATTATAGACTCTAGAAATCGTTTTTCCTGACGATAACGCGTTAAAAGTTCCATTGCCGCCGCTATTCGTTGCATTTTGTGTTAGTCGGTCAATAGTTTTGGTACCCATTTCGCGGACACTTTTCGATAGCGTAATTCAGATATGATTTCATGAACAGAATTTTTAGGAATGCCGGTCAGTAGAGAAATTTCCCGTATTTACAACCGACGATCTCCTCAAATTAGCGTATCGACCTTTAATTGATTCTCATCCCTTTTCGATGCAGATGGTATTTTTCGCACACCTTCGGAATCATCGCTGTCAGTTCAAAGCTGTGCGTTCAATTTTGAACTGTTCACAACAAACACTAACTTGTTTGCGACTTATAATGCTTTCTCCATAAGTCTTCAGTATTTTTTTATTAATTTCGGTAGGTGTTTCATTATTTGCATGCAAATAAAATGAATGACGGCTCGCACTTCAAACTTGCATATGTTTCGATCGGACTTGACATTGTGCACACGTTGTACTGAACCTAAGGCAATGACAATATCAACCTATGCAGTACATATGCGCATCTAAAATGCGTGCAAGTTTCAACCTGATCGGAGCGACATAGGCGGTATGCCGCGCAAAGCGTACCTTTGAAACCGGACATCCCTTGTATTAACACTGTAACCGTATGTCTGCCTTGTACTAAACAGTTCCTGTATACAAAAAAATGACAAACGCCACTATGGCGAATATTATGGAATTGAATAGAAAATTCTCGAATCTTCTCGAATATTCTCTAAAACTCTAGAAGCCGTGCCACCAACGCGGCGCAAAAATTAAAAGTGTGGCGAGTGATAAAGAGCGTTCGCTCGCTGAACCTCTCTGGTCCGAACCTACCTGATGTTCTATATCCCCAGGAAGGACTCTGCCGGCTAACTTTCTCTTGTTTCGGAGAACGTCGCGGGTTCAAGGCCGCGAGATGGAAAATGGACGCCACCGTTATTATCCACCTGCAGAGAGACAGCTATAACGGGAGCAGGCGGGACCTGGTAGCTCCAACTAACACCAGAGGGTCAGCCCCTTTTCACTCGATGTAGAGCAAGAAACTTTGTTAAACTCTTAACTAGTGGAAGGATAGAGATCAAGACACAATCAACAATTCTATAATTTTATTAAAAGCTACAAGTGAGCCAACATCAGTCCACCAAAAGGCGTTGTCAATTCTCACAAATTATATTAGATAGACACAGTCGTTCATCATAAATTCTAAGACAAAACCGCTAAACTAAATTAGTCACAGACGCTTATAAAGTTGCACAACCATAACAAAAGGTGAAGCCCTGATCAGACAAACAAAAGTGAAAGCAGCTAGATATATGTGATAATAATTCAGAGTCCGAATAATTAGCAACTCTCCCCCTGTATAATCGTATCGAGAGGCGAGAGGGGTTAATCCAAAATTGTCTCGTCAGGATTATATTAACTTGAATCTACAATCGGGTTATCAAAAGAAGTCTCAAAAGACGTCAACGCGAAAATTACAAGAATGGCAAAAACACAAGCGAAACGGAAGGTTTCCTTATGAAAGTAATCAAAGATATGCCTTAATTCGACAAAAATAATAAAGGTAAGAAAAGTTACAAAATATGAAATCAAAATTCCTAGCAGAACTTTTGGAGTACCCCCTGTATAACAGGTGTGCAAAATTTAATATATATATTAAAAATCTGTAGGAAATAAATTAACAACAGTAAATATTAGAATACCAATTCCGTATACGTAATCTAGATTCTGTACAGTTTATAACAAAATAAGTATATTTAACTACAGATAAGTTCTTCGATTTCAGGTATCGAATCAAACATTAAAGGGACCGATCTGAAGGATCTGGCCTCGAAAATGACACTAAATCTAAACAGGTGACAGACAGTGAAGCTGTCGGTCTTCTGGGGCTAATAATAAGTTTCTGTACCAGTCCCCGGGGATATTTAAGACTATCAACGGGTTTATTATAACATCAGACTCGAATGACACAGTCAAACAAACTTGAAATAGGGAAAAGAACCCTTCTAAATGATCTGATTTTACAGGATAAACTAACACACAAAGTGTGCGTCTTGTAAAGAGAGTAACATCTTGATTATAATTTTAATTTAGTAATTACTAACACTATTCAATATTTAAATGAACTTCTTTTAAATTTAGGACTGCAAGAAATTAAAAGGCATCACCTACTTTTTCTAGGATACTAAAACAAAACACGTTCCTTCCAAATTCAATTTATCGCTTACTAGGGCAATACAACTCCTTTAGTCACGAGCAGGCTTCACAGCGACGCCATTACGGGAATCCAAAATGGATGAACCGCGTCCTTTGCTTCAGTCCAAAAAGGTCTCGCTAAATACATGTACCCCAGATTTACAGGTTGCGGACGGCTCAGGGAAGTTCCAGTACTGCGTCAAGGTATTTCGATCAGCAAATTATGACCCTACTCACAGGTTAAAATCTCAGGTGAGACGCCTTCCGTCACACAATATATATCCAATCAATACTCAGAAATACAGTGAAAACTACGTTATTTAAAACGTGTAAAAGAATCCTGAAAGATCAAAAGGCGATATGGTAAAACTATGAAGAGGATATCAATAACTTTACCGCAGAAACCTCGTTTCATATCACTCGTGACACAAACACGACACAGCGCTTATGAAGCTTAAGATTCAATGGCTGCCGTAACATTATCGAAGGAAAATGCCGGATACACGTCATCGTAGTTGCCGGAAGTAAAAGAAAGAAGAGAATATAGTTTTCAAAATCTCGAGGATGATTTCAAATCGCATAGTGTGTCCTACCAAACATAAAACGTTAAATAATTTAAAAGTCCAGAGAAGGTAGATTCTAATAAAAGTCGGCAAGTGAGATTTCTGTCGCAGAGGGCGATCAACGAAAAGGAGATGGCGCAATAAGCGGTGGAATTAAAAATTACTAAAAATTAAATTAAACAAGAAATAGTTAATCTTTAGCAAAAGTAGATGCGTCTAGATGATCTATATTTCAAAGCAAAAATTCCTACTTAATTAGTTTGAAATTCGGTGTGACTTTTAGCGAGTTAACAGTGAAAATCTTGCGAGCATTTCGGTTAGGGAATTAAGAAGATGGCCGCTTTGCTAATGTATATAGGCTTTCAAGATGATTTGAACGAATGCAATGGGTTGAGAATATAGTAGTTGAAGGGTCTAAACGGTTCGATATATAGAGTTTAAAGCAAATTAAATAACATTAGTTGAAATTTATTTATATGATAAAGCTACGAGGGTTTAAAGAGAACTGATAGAGAAAACTTGCACTAATAAAGGCCGTATGCAGGAAAATGTATTTGTAAGCGTAACAGCCGTATGTCGATGTTAGTGAGTCGAATCGAATAGTTGACATAGTAAGATCTCCTGAAAGTGTATTAACTTCTGTTATGTTTGTGGTGAGGTGACTTTTGCGTCTCATTGATAAAACAGGCATATCTGCTTACGGTTACAAAATAGGGGATCAAAATTTAAAAAACTTGTCTTGAAAATGCTAAGTTTATAATTTTATTGTCATTTTTGTATTCAACGACCCAAAATTAATAAAAAATGCACTGTTCAAACAAGATACAACAAATAAACTAAAATTTTTTTGCCCAGTGTTATGAATCGTGTAAGCACACTATCGCATATTAGTATTATATCAAAAGCTCGTGAAGTAATTACAGAATAAAGGAGCGGAAATTAAAGCGTTTTGTTTCATAAGAGATAATAAGCTTAATACAATAAAAATTGTTTGTTCTCGCATTGCATAAAATAAGATGATGGCTGAATTTTGTTAATGCACATTGGTATACAACAGTTTGTTTGCCAGAAGTTATTGTTGAATTGCATAAAATAAACTGAAATCGTCGTTTATCATAACAATGCGAATTCTTACGCAGTAGTAATATTAGCAATATTTTATTTATGTCCCAGCAGATACAAATCCAAGAGGATATTAAAGTAAGGATAACATATAGAATTAGACAATATAATATGCACACATATACAAATTCTTTTTTGTTTAAAGTGCTACAATTCAACAGGTGAATAGGTCGCGGAATAATATATCTGTGAAACATCGGTGTCCTTGGAGGAATGTTCGTTCTAGCTCCAGGAAGACTACAAGTGTTAATGGTTTTCGATATAAAAGGCTTGGTGTGTGTATCTGACAAGATAATCGCAAATAAAGCATTATATTTGTGACGCCGCTCATCCAAACTTGTAAATTCTTGCCTTTCCAAGAAACAGAAATACCTACTTAATGCTACTCTCAGAGTAGGTTTCGTTAAGTTTAAAAACTAAGTGTTTTAGAAATTTCAGTTGAACTAATTTAACTTGATTCCCATAGACATTGTAAATCGGATATCATACGACTGAAGCGTATCGAACTTGCCAACGACGTACCTAAGCAAAAAATAATTACCTAACAGTAGCCAAATTGTCAGTCTTCAGTTGTTCTTATAATAAATACAAATAACTTAGTAGCTAAGTTAGTGACACTCAGAACATGTTCTGAAAAAAATAACTTTGAATCAAAGGCAACGTCTAAATCTTTAACAGATTATATGAAGAGTGCTAAAAGTTTAGTGGTTTTGTATAAGAAACAAAGCAGCACTTCATTGCGTTTAGAGATAATTTGTTATTGATACTCCAAATGTACATCGTATTCTACCTTCATCTTCGTTTGTATCAATAATGTTAAAAAGTTTTAAATCATACGCTATGTCAGCATGGAATAATCCAAGGACACGATAAGGTCATTAATAAAAGGTATAAATAAGCGCAACCCAGAGTTAAAGTCTTGCGAAACTCCAGGAGAAGAAGGTCAAAAAGGTGAAGGTGAAAAATATGGAATTAAAGTCCTGATTTATCATTTTGTAATTTTATTTTATCATGCTTATTAAAAATAAAAACACCAGTAGAGGCGCGTTTACGCAGCGCGTTCAGTAGCGTACAAAGTAAGCTAATGAAACGAGGTTTCCAGAATTGGTTCGACCACATGCAAAAGTGTAACGTGCCTTCAGAAACTTTTCTCATTAGAAACGGTCATGCTTTTTCTAATGGTGGATTATAGTGCACGTATTCTGTCACAAACGTATAATTTTGATTCTTTGGTTATGTCATGTAAATGTGTATAATATTGTAATTTAGTTTTTGAAAAAATATTTATAACAATAGTTAAAATTAAAACAAAATAATACTAAAGCAGATTTTGGAAGTGTTAACCATTATTTTGAAGACAAAGTTGAACTTACGCTTCATACTTTCAAAGCCATTTATTAGGATTTATTGGGTTATGACGGCACAAGAATTCACAATAGAATTACGAAGCTCTTCGATTGTGTGTTGTTTGGTTTTTAAAATGGTATTCTATAAACATGGGAAAATAAAATAGTCTAAAATTGTCAAATCTGGAGATCTTGAGGAAAATTAATAATTCTTGCATCGAAAAATTTATTTCGATATCTTTCAGCAGTTATGGTTTGATTAAAAAATATAGGCCCGATAATTCATATTCTTGAAACTGGTAGCTAGATGCTTATTTTTTTGTGTATGTAGCGTAGTTTCCACAAATTCTTGAGGATTTTATGCAAACCAAATTCTCATAATTTGCTTGTTTAAATATCCTAGAAGATCAAACCAAGCATCATCCGAAAAGAAGTATTTGTCAAGAATGTCATTCGAAGTCGAATATCCTCTATACAATTTGCTGTTCTTTTTTTAGGTGCTCGACCATCAGGTTTACGACTTACTGCCCTTGTTACACCAAATTTAATAACACAAGCTTGAATATGTTTAGAATACTGTTGCCCGAAATCCTGTAAGCACTGATTAATGGAATATACCCAATCTCCGTTTCTAATTTTTAGCCAGTTCTACAGTAACTTTGAATAATAAATATTTTATGTTGTAACTCTAACATTATAATAAAATAATTTAAAAAATATAAATAAATAAGCGTTTATAATTTGTATCTATGTAAGACAACTCTCAAAATTTGAAGTTTTCTAAAGCTTCGCATGTGCACCAATCTTTGATTACTTAATTACTTAAAAAACGACCTACTATAATGAGGAAAGTTTTTGAATGCACGTTATGTGATTATTTTGAAAATAATAAAACTATTCGCACGTTCTTCATACTTTTTATAAAACTTTCGCAGTAACCTTGGTACTGTTTTTGTACAGCATTCAACCTAATACGTTTACCATTTAAGCGACTAATTGAGGTAGGTAAAATCTAAGCAAGTTCTGAATAATTATCTTCTATATATTGCATTTCGTTGAACTAAAATTAATTTCGACATGTTTTATTTAGTAATTGCAATTACAAATTTTTCTCGGAGATAATTGATTGCCCGATATTTTAAAGTGGTCAGAATTGATTATTTTTTTCCTTGTTCGGAATAAATTTCGTGACAAGACAAGTTTCGACATTTAAAATGTTGAATTGGCACCCCAATTATAAGTGGAAACAAGAAAACCAAGTTTCCCAGAAGTGAATATAAATAATTAATACGTTACAATGGCACGTATAAGCAGGTAGAAAGAATTAAGAGGCGAGAAATTTATAATTTATAAATTACAGTTACATCTGTAGTAAAAGGAAAACACGACTTATGAATTATGCATCAGCGTGTATATAATACTTATTCATTATTTACTGTAGAGAGAGGTTCATGATATTAAATCTGACTGACAATCTTGGCTATCTTGACCGAACGAGGACGTATATGGAGCGATAATTTATATATTAAATCGACCAAAGATATTTTATTTTCTATCTTGGTCTGTTTCATTTTTCATTCCACCGAATCGATTTTTTTATCATGAGTAATTAAAATGCCAAACGACAGAAGTTTATTGTGAGACAGAGATGGACTTACACAAGTCGGTGAAGGGAGAATAATATCTTTTTTGTGTGTAGCCTGCGTTCATTTAATAATCGGATTGGACGGTGTGTTTTTACTCATGAAATGATTTTTTAATCTTTATGGACTTGTTAATTGGTTGTTCGTATCGTCTAGATCTACATCCGTTACATGATACTTTTAAGGAGTCATTTTTTCCTTCATAAAATGTTTTTTTAATGCTTTAGGTTTTTTTTGTCAATTAGGTACTTTCCAAGCATTCTAAAATAAAGAATTTAATCTTAAATTCTTCACAAGAACTATGTGTTAAGTTAGTTTTCCATTAACCTTTGCCTTTCTAGTCATAAAGTATTTTTTTGTATTGAAGGGTATTAATTGCCAACGTTAATACTAAAAAATAAATATAATAAAAAATGTAATTGAATAAAGCTTTGAATAATTAAAACCCGTTAAATATACAACCGGTACGAATTTTGTTACCATGCTCCGAATATGTATCTTTGTTAAAACAGAATATGTTTATAGTTGAAATGTTAATATTTTATTGGATGGTCTAAAATGATAACTAAAATTAATATATTGATAAAAAGAAAGAGTTCTTGGGATGATGTAACAATCTATTTACTTGAAATAAACACTTGACGTTATCTAAAAGTTATAAAAGGAATAAATAAAATGCTACTTACATTACACAGAGATTTCACTCTATCTTTGATTAATTAAATTCTCAGGGTGATTCAGATTCCTAGAAGATGTAATAAATTAAGAAGCATAATCCCTTTTTAATACGATACAAACAAACAATATATACGACCGCGTTCAGTTGAATCTTTTAAAAATATAATTTACAAGCTGCGTTTGGGTTCTTCTATGTGTATTTCGTATTTCGTATTTAAGTACGTATTTCAACAACTAAGTACCTACTGATGATAACAACTTAGTTGCCAAAATATGTATTTCGGAAACAATTATTAAATGTGGTAAGGAGTTTTATACCTTTTTGAGTATATATATATATATATATATATATATATATATATATATATATATATATATATAGCATGGTAAATTCAAATTGCATTTACCATAACATATAAAGGTCACGAAATAATTATCTTTATATATATATATATATATATATACTCAAAAAGGTATAAAACTCCTTACCACAATTAATAATTGTTTCCTAAATACATATTTTGACAACTAAGTTGTTATCATCAGTAGGTACTTAGTTGTTGAAATACGTACTTGGAATACGATTATTAATTGTGGTAACGGGTTTTATACCTTTTTGAGTTTTTACTTGACCACAGTCTCCAAAGAAAGACTTATGTATATATAACGAGCCATCGAAAAAATTCATAATTGGAGTAGACTGTGAAATTGGGTTGGTACTTTAACCACTTCCACATAATGACATTTATTATTTGACATTGAAACTATAAGTTTGTGTCAAATTTTTCAAAACTATTATTAAGAAAATTGTTTGTGTTTAGATGTAAATGGACAACATTTTCAACAATTTCTGTAGCTATGTGTAGCTATATGCAAATTTTGATTATGATTTCGATATTCAATAAATTATTTGTTTTCTTTTTTGTTGTAGTATCATTTCAATGCCATAACCTTTTTTTACAATGAAACCAAATGAAACTGTCAAGCATCAAGTAATGTGTCATTATGTGGAAGTGGTTAAAGTATCAACCCAATTTCACAGTCTACTACAATAATGAATTTTTTCGATGGCTCGTTACATATTGCTCGGAATAGGTACGAAGTGTTATTGGAAAGTTTTAAGACTGGATTTGTAATTTCAAAATGAGTACATACAGGCTATTGCGATGGATCTTGTTGAAATTAGTATCCTTCTGACTGAATACTTCGACTTCAACGGTGTTTCCACATTTGGAAGCATTCCTGAAAATTTTTTTAAGGTTGTTCATAACTTTTTCCATATTTTTGCCTTGATCTCTTCAATGGAGTCAATTCGCTTCCTTTCCAGCGAAGTTTTCAATTTAGAAAATTGTATTACGTGACGCCTATGAATTCAAAATATGTATTCAGAACGTGTATAAATAATAAATACCTCACATACAGATACGCTATAGCGTATGTTTACATACGTAATAGCTGGACGAGGTGGACAATAATAAAACTATTCTTTTTGTTATTGTTGGTCAACTTTAAGATATCGTCATTTATAATATAGTCGATCGCACAGTATTAAATATTTTGGATTTATATTCCAAAATATTTAATACTCTATTTAATTATAGCTTTCCATTTTTCATACGTTGTCTTTTTATTTCAAAGACACCTGCTATATATATGTATAATAAAAAAGATTTACATTGTGGTTGAATTCAGTAATAAATACAAATAAATTTTAATGAAGAATCTATTTTTCTTGTATATTTTTAACGGTATCGTTAAACAATATCGAACATCCAACAATTTAATCGTTATTATGATTGAAAGATAACATTAGTTTTATTTCAATCATTCATTAACTTCGCGGTTGCATTATACCAACTATGAACCAGTAGGTGGTTCCATGTTAGTTAGGAGGTCTTTTTTAATTTAGAAATTCGCAAAATATTAATGCAATAATGCCTAAGCAAAATTATCGTGCATCATTTGTGTCGGGTTTGCGCGTAATTAGACAAAACTTCACATTTATGTACGTTAATTATCCAAAGCACACTGCCAAAATATGCAAGGATTATTTGTCACACAAACAAGATGAAAAGATTTTGTAAATTATAGCGTGGTCGCTTCAAAGCCCGGAATTGAATCCTAATAACCCTACCGAGTTGTTATGGGACGAAATCGATTACAGGAGGGCGACAAAAATTGGTTCTATTTCAAAGCAAGAGTTTTGGAATACGCTTCAAAATGAACGAAACAATAAACCGGACCAAACAATTCAAAAAATAATGAGAAGAATGCCATGAAATTGTTCGGGAAGTTCTCAATTTTAAAGGGGGCTTTTATCTTTATTTTTCATATAAATCGAAGCTTTACTTCAGGTGTCTTGGCGTGTATATGTTTCTATGTCTATTAAGGGCTGATATCTGAATAAGCTTTCGGTAGTCTCTTTGCTGCCATTCTCAGGTTGTAATTGTTGTTGCTCTCGTTATATCGATATAAGCGATACTCGCTTCTAAGTATTACTCGTAGAACAATATTTTCATATTTATCAATCCTCCCTTGCGTTTTCTATATTACTATTTGATTATATTTCTCAATAAACCAATCTTTCCGCTTTTGTTTTTTCTCCCTTGAAGAACATTTACTTGCAGTTTGTGTATAAGTAACTTTGCCAAGTTGTTTGAATCAGTCATTTATTAACAGATAATATAATAATAATATATAATAAGTAGATCTACTATTATTAATTTAGCAGAAACAACACAATATGGATGTAAAGCTTTGTACAACCATTTTAGAGGTTTTAACATGATTTATTACTCAATATTTAACAATTTTGAATTCTCTCCGAGGCTGCTCACACTGATTGATGTCATCATGCCTGAGTCACTGATTTAGTTATCTATGCTTCAATGGATTCCAATCTGGACATCTACAATGACATCGAATGCGTCCCATGGATTCAATCTGGGTCTTTGCTATTCAACATAATCATTAATGAGCTTTTTTGCTTGCTAGACACTGGGTTATTGGCTTATGTAGATGATTTAGAGTCCTTGTGTAAACTAAGTCTGAAAGCTTGTCTTATCCTTCAAAAGAACTTGTAGATTGTATATCGTTGGTCTATAGATAACAAAGTCACATTAAATATTAACAAATGTGCCATCGTTTAATTTTTGAAATTACCAAATCCATATATTTTTCTTACCATATGAATTACACTAACTAGAAAAAAATCAATTTGAAGATCTAGTAGTTTTGTTTGACTCTTCTCCTTAGTTTATAAATCATATTCTGTCAATATGAACGCCATTAAGAAATATTCTAGCTATTAAATCTTTTTATTATGCACTTGTTAGAAGTAAATTGGAATATGGTGCCGTTATATTGTAGACATAGACAGATAGATAACTTTATTGTCCAATAAACAAATTGTATAAAGTACTCGTCCATGCAAAATGTAATATAGCCACAACAAAACTGTACAATCCTAAGCACTACAAAAATACATATTCTTAAACAGAATAAACCAAACCCTCCTGTAAGATTTGTCGAAATTCGAGCTAGAATCTATACATCATTCAACCCAATCGACAATTTATTGAAAAGCTTCAGGCCCACCAAAAGCTGAGATACATTTTTGTAGTAATATTTAATCTATGATATGGTATAATATACAGGCTAGGCACAGGAAAAATATTATATTCTGTGAAGAACTGTCTACAAGATCTTCTGGAATGTATTTCCTGTACAACGAATTATACGCTTCTGTCAGAAACACATCATAGGTATATTGGAAAGATGCCCAGACCATGATGCCGTATGCCATCCTAGAATGTACCTGTCCCTAATAAAAGTCACACTTATTACTTGTACCAGCAAGCTGTGATAGAGTTCAAAAGCATTGTTTAAAGTATTTAAGTTTTATAATGCGATGGCTTTTACGCTTGTAGAAATATTGATTATAGAACGCTCCTGGAACGACATTTCATCCAGTTTAGTGATACATCACTACTATTGAACTTTATTAATAATACAACTACCCACTTTATTGTCTCAAGTGGATTTTGTTGTTTTACGTTAAGCCATGCGATTGGTTGGTACATTCTTGATAACCAAAGCTAGGAAGCCAAATTTTCTTGCTTATTTAATGACAGCGCCAAAGAAATGCTAAGTACGCAAGCCGTTTTGGAACATACGCTAGACGCTGTTGATGCTCTTGTATGTTTTCGTAGAAAATCCTAAGTTCTCTTGTGCTTTAATTTTATTATTATAGTTACTAAAGTATAATGGTAATCTACTGTCAGAGTTGAAGTAATTTCTGTACTAAAATTATGGTGTTTAGATCTTTGATTAAAATTAAGAATATCTTGTAAATATAAAATTAAATTGGATATGAATCTCATACAATATATCGTGTGTTAAAAAAAGTTACCTCTGGCCATTATTTCAATGCAATAATGGCTTTTTCAGACATAATACTTTCCGATTACGTAATTACAGGTTCTTGTAAATTTATTACGGCCATAACAAATTTTACACATGGTAGATATATTTGGCATATCTAATAGAAAAGAAATCTATATATTTCAAGAATTTTTATTAAATTAGGTGTTAATTATTAGGTAATGATATTGTTACTTTTAAATGTACTGTTTCATCATAAAACGAAATTTATTCATCTGTATATATGTTAAATGTAATTAAATGTAAGACATACTATTCAAACATAATATTTTCAATTTTATATATATTTAATGTTCAATTGCAAGTTAAAACCGTGGTATAAATTTATTACAATATTTGCATTGTAAAACTTCGGCACCTTAAATATTTGCAAAGTTTTATTTATTTTAGTATTCTTTTCCGTAGACAGTTTGCGCTATATCCTGTTTCATTAGTGAACGTATTTTTTAATAAACAGTTTGGAGGTTTGTAAACTTCACATCGTTTATTAAATCCACGTTCACTCTATATTCTAGAAAAAATCCCATTATGAACAATGCAGCTATTATAAATTTAATATTTAGTTTCACAACTAGTATACAATTAATATAGGTTGTTAAACATTGCAAAATTTACCAGGAATTGGTAACTTTGGAAATATCCCTAGTTAGTGGTTATCTAGCAGTAGAGCAAATACGGCCCACTCTGATCAAATATTTAATAGTTCGTCGGGATATTGGAAAAATTTCCCTATTTGCAGTATTTTGAGCACAAACAGTAGAATATTATCAGCAAAAGGTACCAGAGCCAAAAGAGGAAGAACTTGAGGAAATCCTGCAATCGCTAAGAAATAATGAGTCCAGGAGAAAATGTAGTAACCAGAAAATTTTAAGTATGGGGGAGAAATGTTAAAAAATCAAATGTTCGGAGAGAAACCATCCCAGAAGGATGGGGCCAAGCTGTGATATCGCCAATTTATAAGAAAGTGACATGATGGAATGTTGCCGTTGTAGAGGTATCGTCCTATTAAACGCGGTTTACTAGGTGGTGGCATTTCTGATAAAGAGAAGATTAGAGATATTCATAGAAGATCTAATTGGAGAATATCAAGGAGGAAGAACATATATATATGCAGAAATAATTAGAACAGGTTGTTACGTGTCCGTAACGCTTAACGCTTCATCACGTTATTTTGTAATAATATTAATGATATATTTAGTATATTTTGCTTCATTTCCAACGAACCTACCTGTATAGGTATCGTTATTCGTTATTTGTTAATATATTTGATTTCTCTCAAGTTTTTTTTTTCTCGTACCTCAGTACTTGCTTTTTTTCAAAGGAAAAGTACGAGACTCGCTCTCTACACTCCGTCGTTAGTTGCCGATCTGAAAACGTGATTACGTTCTCCCTCATCACCGATATTTATCAATGTAGCCTTAATGTAATTTGTATAATTACGGCCCCGTGTGGGATTTGGTTGATATTTATATCGAAATTAATCGCTAATGCGATATCTTAATTTGAGGATCTTAAGTGATGAGATAAAGGGAAATTATAGCACGTTAAACAGCACCTAATTAATTTCACCGTCATCGAACGCTTTCTTCGATGGTGTAACCGACGGGCGAGGAAAAACGAACGGAAAATAAACCACCTAATTATTCCCGCAAGTGACGCTTTCTTGGAAGGGAGAAGGTACACAGTAGCCGTTTCACCCGACAGATAAGCTCTCGTTTTGTCTATTTTATTTTTTGTCATTCGCAGTTTCTTATTTTTTTTAATATATAATTATTGCAATTAACTTCTCGACCGTTTTAATAAATTCCCAGGTGTTTTCAAACCAACATCACCTGTGTTGCCTGACCTGTTTTTTTTTGGGTCTTTTCTTAATACTTTTCTTCATTCGCTTCACGATCAGATGTAAAACTTTTCAATATTAACTTGCTTTTATTCATGTATATTATTTGAATACTCTAGATTTATGCATTACATATTTTTGCCAACTTATTTTAATTAAAGACGTCTTAGATTAAGATTGATTTATTTCCAATGTATTGTTAAAATTGTAAATAACTTGTGAACCAACAAAAAGAAAGGGATACGTATTGTTTTTTTTTTAGGGCGAACTAAGGCCATCAGCCGCATTGTAATAAATTCACTATATCTATTTATTCTTTTTTTTTTAAATATATTACACATTGTTTCTAATTAAATTTTTAACTTAATCATATAAGTTCACCTTTTCAAGATTTGTAAAATTTTTTTTTTATATCTCATATACCGAGTGTGATAATAAACAGGATTTTGTTTGGTTGGAAACATCGCAGTTTTCTTTCTCGTTTCTCGAACCTCGAGAGTGGAGCGAGTCTCGGTCGCGGAACCGGCTTTCTACCCAACGCTACTTGCATTTTTTTTTTAGATTTTATTATCATTGTTTCCGAGTTTGCGACGTCCAGCGGCATAAATTCGGTGGCGCCCTTTGACCATCGTTTTAGGTTGTTTTACTTACCTCTGGGTCTCCCCACCCCTGGGCTGAGGCTGCCTCAGAAGCCGGGTGGGCCGTCGGACGTTGGCAAGAACGGGCAGGGGGCGGTTTCAGTCGCCCGAGACCGGGTCTGCTCAGGGGTGCATATAGAATGTTTCTTTTTTTTTAAGCGCGACATACTGGTCGTAGCAAGGTTGCTGTGAATATAAGATCCCAGTATATATATTTTTTATAGATTTTGGAAGGAATTGTTGAACGTGTTGGAAGATTTTGAAATCTCGGGGAAGTTAGTAAGTAAAATTTGTTAGAATGGTATTGAAGAAAACAACATGCCCAGTCAAAATAAATGGAGAAATGTCAGCAGACTTTCAAGTACGTAGAGGGCTACGGCAAGGAGATTCGCTTTCGACAATTTTATTTAATCTAGTCTTGAAGAAAGCTATAAGATCCGCAAATATAAACCATAGAGTTACGCTTTCAACTGAAGCTACCAGCATACGCAGACGACATCCTGTTAATGGCAAAAAGTAAGAAGGAGCTACAATCCACGACGCAGTCGTTTATATAACCAGCAACCAATATGGGCCTTCAGATAAATAGAATTAAATGAAGATATATGGAGATTAAATTCGGTCTAAAGGGTACGTTAAGAGAGACATTCAAGGCGCAGAACAATGATGGAGGGGTCATGAATTTTTGAAGAGGTAGGAGGACTTAGGAGTTTTGATAGACAATAAATGTAGCGAGGTCACATAGATAAACTTAAGGCCGACAAAGAGTAACAAACAAATGTGCAGGAGGGATTAATAAAAAACTTAAATCAAAAGAGTTCTCAAAAAGGATTAAGATAGGATTATCTAAATCGGCAGTGAGACCAACTCTGACATGCGGCTTCAAATTGTGGATAATCGTTAAGAAAGTGGAGTATAAATTGCAGGTCTGGAAGAGGGATACTTTGGAGGATTTCCGAAGGGAAGAGGACGGAAACAGGATGGGAGAGGCGAACGAGCGAAGAAGTTTACGCACTTCATAAAAATACTGCGACTCCAGTGGCTCGGCTATTTTGAAACATTAGGGAAAGAGAAATTAATTAAAGATATAGGAAAGAAGGTGCTTCTAGGAAAGAGAAGATGGGGTAGACCGAGAAGAAGATGGGGGATGCGGTTATGGAGAATGTGGAAAGGAAGGGACTCAGGAATTGGAGATTGTTGGCAATGGATAGGAAGAAAATGGAATAGAATCACTAAGCAATGGACCTGAGAGGCCTGTAAATGCTAAATATTGTGATGTGGGTCATTCAACTGTGCGAAGTGAACACGGCCACGACTCTTGTGGAAAGCGCCGATACTTTAATAGATGATGTCACCAAAGGCGTACGACCGAGAAATTTCCAGTACAGAAAATTCGAGAAAATTGATATTGCTATAAATGTCGCTTAACAGAAAGGAAGCATTCATTAAATGAGTAATCGCTGTCTTGTTGATATTGTTAAATGTGAAATAAATACTATTATTATTAATTATTAGTTATTAAATGTTATTTAGTGTGTTTTATTATTAATATAGTGTGTTTTAAATTACCGCTAGTTTTATTTAAACAAACCCGAAAGACAAGTACATCACAATATATATTTCTCTCGTATCTTTGCTTTTTATAATTCTTCTTTTTAGTAAAACTTCTGTGGACGGTAATGTATGTTTGTTAAGTATTTACAAATGCAATAACATGCGGAAAATAATATTTATTTCACATTTGGAATAAAATTTGTAATGTTCTTCTTATTTTACGTCGTATTTCAATTAACTAGAAGCTCATATAATTCGAAATAAATAAGACGTACCGCAATTTATTATCATTACACATTATAAATTTGAAATTTCAAAATTATTGTGTTATGTAGTGGTACCAAGAATAATTACGTACGACAGAATCTTGTAATTCCCTAGTTAAACTGTAACAAACATCGGTCGGACCGTTAAACTCTGCTGAATTGTGTTGTTTGTTAATTACAAAAGCCCCATTATCCGTTAAAGCACCACTTCAACAAACAAATGCACATATACGTGCACATAAACGCACACATATACAAACACATACATATATTCGTGCAGATATATACAAAACTAACAAACGTAATTAAATTTATTTGGAGCCGGTTTTTGGTGATGAAACAGAACGAAAACCATTATCCAGAGAGCTCGACCACTCGTAAAAACAACAATTCCAACGATGATGTCCATCAGCCGCGTATACATATACGGAAGGAACATTCGAAAAAGTGTGCGTAACGATTCATAAAAGTGCACAAATGGTCTAGCGTTGATAACGTAGTGTCGTAACTGTATTATCGGATGTAGTGCTTTAACAGAGGCGGACTATGTGCTGTAAAATAGGAGACATAAAATCCTATAGTGCTAATGTAGGAGTATTCTATATAAAAAAATAAAATATTATAAATAAGTTATTTCAATTTAAAGGAAATTTTGCGAATTAAGAACGCAGCTACATTGCGATAATAAATCAATTTTATTTATATTTGTCGAGTTACTGAAAGTTTACATAAATAACAAAACCTCGAGTTTAGGATAGAAACCATATCCAATGCTTATGATCAGTATTATCAACGTTTTTAAAAGGACGTTTATATTAAATGGTGTTTAAAAGTCGTGCAAGTGTATTATTAACAGGTTTAAAGGAACATTTAACACTAAATACGCATTTAAACTTAATTGCCTGATTGTGGCTACTCAAGTATTAAAAGGAGAATTAATGCATGCGTATTGATGATATGCCTGTTTGTACATGTACTTCTGTAACTCAGATGTACTTACATAACCTCGAAATTTCTGTGTACTTACATCTTACATCCATCATAGCTTATATATTTTCTGTTTAAAATTAGTTTCTCTACGAGTAGATTTTTAAAACCTTATATATTTTCAAAATTTATTGTGATTTTTTAAAGAGAACTTCATTGTTGTGTGAATTTTTTACTTGAAAATATTTCTAATGTATTAATGCAACTGTTAAATATTGTTTACTTTTTTATTACAGTATACAAAACTATGTACTTCAATTGAAAACCATTTTACAACTAAAACTTAGTTCTAAGGAAAAATGTAACAATATTCTGCTCTTAATTTAAGATCTGCTCTTCTGCTTTTAATTTTGAATTGAAAGCAACATAAACCAAAGCGAAGCCATGCACAAACTGTTTAAATGCGCTAAATTCGTATATTTTGTTCTAAAAGTATTACCAACCTTCATAAATATCACATTTAGTTATGCTGCTTAAATACATTTCATAATATAGAACCCCTAATTTAAGGGACACTTAATTTAAATGTCTTTTAACTAAAACTATTTTAAATATCTGTTGTCATAAGCGAATGAGTGCTGTTAATTATTAGGTTGATAATAATTATTAATTATTATTATTATAAAAGTTCGTAGCGTTTTTGTTTCCAGAATGAGAGTGCCTTGAAAAGAAATTATTAGGAATATGTCCAAGTTGCTTTACTATCGTATTATTGTTTAATTGAATACTTTTCGAATTTGTGAATTTATGCAAAAATTGTACTAATTATTGACAAAAGAAAATGGAACGTCTAGTGGAAAAAACGAGCATTTCTGACATCACCTTTTGCTTGAGTTCAACAGAGGAGTTAATGCATCGGAAGCCGGTAGAACCAATTGTGCCATTTACGTAGAAAACGTAATTGGAAATAGTATAGCACAGAAATGGTTTTATCAATTTAAAGAGGGCCATTTTGACATAAATAATCCTATTTCCTCAACGTTCAGAATGACCATGAAGCTCGTGTTAATGTTTTAATTTATGATGACCCACACCAATCAACTTTATTGGCTATTATAATGGGCTGTAACCAATTGAACATAACACAATATTTCCACACATATAAGATTTTAATAACATTAATGTATGCATGAATGTATATTAATTTTTATAATCTATCTCAAATTATTTCTTACTTTATTTCTCGCAAGGTTTTTGAATCTCTGTTCAATAGGTATTAAAATAGAAAGAAAGAATCGAAGTAACCAATATTACTTACTTTCTACTTTATTGAGGTAAAATCCCATTACAACTGTTTCGACATACAGTGTCTTCCTCGGTTGGAGTTATATTGCAAACTAAACCTAAATGATGTTGACAAATTTAAACTTAAATGAATTATTATAATGAAAAAAATAATTATACTCAGAAAGATGGTTCAATAATAGGCACTTTCTATTCAAGATGTAAACTTTATTACACACATAATTCAAATTATGGGCTTCTTCTCTCAAATGTATTGCATAATGTGACTCTTGTTATTAATATAACTTCATTCATGTTCTTTGATTCTTCTAGCAAAGGATCTACCTGGTCTGGTCTATATAAAATTTAGGACATGAACTACATTCAAATTTGTAAACACTCGATTTATTGTTTTTATCTATTTTTTGTTCATTGTTTTTGAAAATTGAACCTAAAGAGTTGTTGGTTTTGAAAGTTATGGTATAATTATTTCTCGTTAAGAATTTAGAAATGTTTTGACCCCATAATCCATGGTGATACAATTGCGTTTTTCTTAGTCTGAAATTTCTAATATTAAAGATTTAAATTAGTTATTACAACGACTTGGATTTATTTAAAATATATCGACAAGATAGCTTAAAGTTTATTCTATTATTTTAAAGTAATTTGAACGACGTATATCAAGTTTTGAAGTAATTATCATCAAGAGCATCATTTTAAAATTAAAAATTTAAATGGCGAATCAGAGTTGAAAGTGAAGAAAATCACTTTAACTGAAGAAATAATCACATTTTGTACCTGAATTATCATATCCTTGAATACTCGACCTTCTACAGTCATTCCTGGACCTGATTTTAGAAAAAACGAAGGATTTTTCAAGTTTCCGGACATATTTGCAGATAGACACCGAGAACCTTCCTTTATCCTGACTTAACTCCGTATTCTGATTTAGAAGATATCTAAAATTATCTTCATGAAAGAAAAATCACTTTTTAATTATTTTACAATAAATAGATATACCTAGAAAAATAATCGTAACTGTACGATTCAAGTAAACTATTCAAAAAGCGTCATCTTATAATTCAATTAGAAGTTTACAGTTCACTCAAGAAATTACTTTCATTGATTTTGCTTCAATTTAGATTTGAATTACTTCGTCAAGGTTATTCTTTCCCCGAACATATCGGTTATCAGTACACCGTAATATTATCAAGTTTAGATTCATGTATTTAGTGGTTTAAGATTTATATATCCTTTGATAAGTAAACAACCAAACGATTTTGCATTACATTTTCTGCAAGAATAAATTAACTTAAGTTATTGTTGTATTATTATTTTTAGTAAAAGTTAAGAAAAAGCAAATACCTACCTGTTAAGGTATTTCATATTCAACTCCGGTATTTGCTGCTATTTAGTATTCTTTAATTTAGAATAAATGTTTTATATTGTTTTTTTTTTAAATGAAGTGTTATTATTTCATGGGTGGTGTGTATGTTAAAGGGTTATGGTCCACCTATTAAAAGTAGGAAATGATCTTGCTGATTTCAAACAGTAAGTTCTTTCAACCCAGAGATCGATATATATCCCTTCAAATTGATAAAATCAATAAAGGATTTATGAAATATATGTTTATTTCCGCAGTCTTTAAATGTAACCCACGGATCACTTCACACGCCTGAGATAAATAATTAATTTATAAGAGTCTCATCAATATTATTAACATAATTCCTTAATGTAGTAAATTTCCACATTCCACAGGGTACAACATTTTATTATCGCACATCTGTAGAGCTGTATTTTTGAATTGTGTACGGTTTACTACAATATATTCTAAACAAGTTAAACTTAATGCAAATGAAATTAATAATTAATTAAATCTCACTCTACATGCATTTATCGCTAAATGTGTTTCACGTTTCACGTTTCGGGATGGCACGCATTTTTTCATTTATTCTCATAACCAGGGAAGGTTGAAGTCGATCTGCAATCTAGTATAAACTCAGTTTGGCAGGTTGTAAAAACTAATGTAACACGTTTGGCGACAAACGAATGTAAAATGAAATTTAATTCAATAAACTTTTTGAGAGAAAAAATGTTCTTAATGAAATATGAAATCAGTAAATTTATAAGAAAGAAACACTTACAAATGTGTCAAAACTAAGAAAAAATTAGTATCCAAAATAGGAAGTAAATAAATATAATGTTGAACAAAACAAAATGAAACGGAATAAAATTTTATTGAGGAAAACGTTTTTACGAGAGTTACTCTGACTTTCTTCCTGTACAAATATTATGTAACTACATTATGTATGGTCAGAGAGCGCCCTACTTATTTACTTATGTATATTTTTCGAGTATGTAGTCTTGACTATAAGGAAGATGTCTTTACTGTATATAAATGTTATATATAAATATTGTGATGACTCATCCAACGACGCGTAGCGCGTCATACTGGTCTGGTATTTTCTGGAGCGTTCCACATGCGTCGAGAAAATATAAGCCACGATATAAAAGCCGTCGAAGAAGGGATGCGACGTTTTAATACCTGAGCTTCGCGGAGTGAACATAAATACAGATACATTTTTTACATAATTTAGTAATTATATTTTTTATATTGTTATTCATTTTATTATTAATATAGTGTGTGTCTAAAGTTATTGTTAGCTTTATTTAAGAACCCGAAAAGACAAACTTTTGCAGTGGTGCAGATGTGTGATTTTATAAATAATAAACTAAATAGACAATTAAGCGTTAATTAAGTATTCGTTTAAATAAATATACAGTGCGGAAAGACGTTATTTTAAATATCGTGATGGCTAATAGAATGAAACTGACGGAATTAAGAGTGACTCATTTAAAACGAGAATTAGAAGAGAGGGATGAGGATACAACTGGCAAAAAGTCAATTCTCCAGTAACGGCTTCGCAATGTGTTGATCCAAGAAGGCGAGGATCCAGAGAATTATGTCTTTCAAGTTCCAGGCGGAGATGCTGACATAAATTTGCAATTCAAATTTCAAATGAAGCAAATGGAACAGAATAATCTGGATAGTGCAAAAAATATGGAATAACGATTAATAGAGAATGCGCAAATTCAAATGCAACAAATGGAGCAGAAGAATCTGGACAGTGTGAAAAGTTTGGAACAACGATTAATAGACAATTCGCAAACTTTGGAACAGCATCTAACAGATTCACAAGCGCAGATGGAAGAAAGAAACCTAGAAACTTCTAGAATTCTCGAGAAAAATCTAGAAAAGAAATTACTGGAAAATTCTAGAACTTTCGAGAAAAGTCTGGAACAAATGGAGCAAACTTTGGAAATGATGGAAAAGAAGAATTCCGAAAATTTGAGAGCTTTGAAGAAAGTTCTAGAACAGCGATTAGAGGAAAAATCAGAAGCATTAAAGGAAGAGATTTTCATAGCTGTAGAAGAGAAAATTGGAGAACATTCTAGACTTTTAGAGGCAATAATGACTCAGATGAAATTACCCGCTACCACGAGTCATTCTAATCCCAAGCAGGTCAACGAAGAAGTTATACCACGGCCCATCGAAATAAAAAAAGAACTTGTGGCCATTTCGAAGACCAGAATCAAGCCACCAACCTTTGATGGAAAGACGTCATGGGCGACTTACCTGACGCAATTCGAAGCAGCCGCAGAAGCAAACGCATGGTCTACTATCGAGAAGGCGATTGCTTTAATCATAGCATTGAGGGGTGATGCTAGTGATATTTTGCAGACATTCCCTCCTGAGGAACGTAAAGATTATTCTCACCTCATTAAGCGGTTGGAGATGAGGTATGGCCATGCACATTTGGAGCAAGTATACCGTATCCAACTGAAGAATCGATCACAGAAGAAAGGCGAGAATCTTCAGGAATTTGAGGCAGATATAGCTCGTCTAGTTCGACTTGCATTTCCGATGGCGCCAGATAATTTCATGGAACATCTAGCTGTCCAGACGTTCATAGATGGTCTCCGGGATACTGACACACAGCAAGCATTGGGGTTGGCACGACCGAAAACGTCTATCGATGCTTTGGTGTACGCACTTGAGTTTGAGACTGCAAAACAAGCCTCTCGGAACCATGCTCGTGGCTGTTCTGTCGACGAGCAGGAAAATGAGGAGTTCATGGAGCAGGTGGTTAGTCAAGTACTAAATAAGATCAAACCAAATAAATGTGCGCGGCCATGCGGGAATTATAGAAGAAACGGTCACATTCAGAATAAATGTGGTAAAAGGACCAAGAAAGAATCGGCTGAGAATGCGCAAGCCCGAAGGACTGCCCAAGTCGCATCGAAATTGCAACATCAAACCAATGGCCTGTATGTTGACGCTATTATGGAAAGAAGGCCCTGTCCAGAAGACTGTCGACATTGCAACTGAATCGAAGATAAATCGGCCAACGCTCTTCGATCCACCGTGGTTGATGACCAATGGCAACCTGACAATTTGCGCGCAGATCAAGAAACTGATACGGATCTTGCAGTCTTCAGGGCTTGGAAGAGAAATGGGCAAAGACCAACCTGGCAAGAAATTGCTCCCCATTCACGAGAATTGAAGTCATACTGGGAACAATGGGATTCCTTAACCATGGAAGACGATCTCCTGAGATGTGAGGTCGAAAATCACGATGGAACTGAGAGCAAGATGCAAATGGTGGTTCCCAAGAAAGAAATACCAGAGGTATTGCGAGAACTCCATATTGGTTCTTCTGGGGGACATTTTGGAGTCCATAAAACACTGAAGAAGGTGCGCCAGAGATTTTACTGGGTGAATTGTTCACGAGATGTGAAAGAATGGTGCCGAAAGTGTGTTAATTGTGCCGGAAGCAATGGTCCCCAGAGGCGTCGACGTGCACCCATGCGCCAATACAATGTAGGAAGCCCATTTGAAAGGATCGCCATAGATGCTGCCGGCCCTTTTCCAAAAAAAGAAAATAAATACATAATAGTGGTCATGGATTACTTTACCAAATGGGTTGAAGAATATGCTCTACCAAATCAGGAAGCTGGAACTGTAGCAGACGTGATTGTGAAGGAGTTCGTCAGCCGTTTTGGTGTACCCTTGGAACTTCATTCCGATCAAGGGCGAAATTTTGAGTTCAGTCTATTCGAAAAGATGTGTGGACTTTTGGGCATACGGAAGACGAGAACAACTCCCTTGCATCCACAATCAGATGGGATGGTAGAGCCAATGAACAAGACCATGATCAGACACGTATCCAAAGTGGTCTCCGAACACCAGAGAGAATGGGACGAACATTTACCATTATTTCTAATGGCGTATCGGGTCTCCGTTCAAGAGACAACTGGCCAATCACCAGCAAACGTGCTATTCGGAAGAGAATTTCGATTGCCCTGTTATTTAAAGTTTGGGAGCAAGTCTGGAGAAGATCTTGCCAAAGAAGATTATGTCAGCACGCTCAGACGACGACTAGATAATATCCATGAACACGTGAGACATAATATCCAAGATGCTGGTGACGGAATGAAGGAGAGCTATCATATCAACGCCGAGAAGAGTGGTTACCATGAAGGCGATCGGGTTTGGTTATATAATCCACAAAGCCGACGGGGCCTATCTCCAAAACTTCAAAAGAATTGGGAGGGCCATACGAGGTGTTGAATCGGATCAACGATGTAATATACCGCATCAGGCGAACACCTCACACTAAGCCAAGAGTCATACATTTTAATCGATTAGCCCCATACTCTTGAGACAATAATGACGAAACCGCTGACTTGCGCCGATTGGATAGCCAATACCATGAACTAACCTTCGAAGACTTTATGGAAGAGTATTCTAGTTCGAGAAAAGCTCGATTTGGGGTAATCATCGCACTTGCTCATTGCGTAGCCCGACATCTGCGAATGGCCAAAGGAATTGCCAGGGAATTTAAAGCGAGATTTGGCAGAATCGAAAAATTAAGGCAGCAGGGACCAGCAATTGGGAAGAGTCTCCAAATAATAAATGAAGGACAGCCCATATTTTATTTGGTCACGAAAGAACTGTCAAGCCTGAAGCCAACCTATCGTGTCTTATGGGAGGCCCTGGCCCACTTACGCTAACAAATGTTACAACAAGACTTTCTGAAATTAGCAGTTCCAAAATTGGGTTGTGGATTGGACCACCTGGACTGGAGAATTGTAAGGAGCATGTTGGAAGTAATCTTCCGACATACTGGTATGGAAATTCTGGTATGCAGTTACCGGCTTGAATATTCCTGTCGATCCAGGCAAGATAAGACAGTGGACTGTTATTTCGATATGACGTCACAATGTAACAAAGACCCTACCTGTCGATTTCGCCATCGGTTGAGGGAACCAAAGCATGACATGTTTCGGGACGAAACTTCATTCTTAAGAAGGGGGCAATGTGATGACTCATCCAACGACGCGTAGCGCGTCATACTGGTCTGGTATTCTCTGGAGCAGTCCACATCCGTCGAGGAAATATAAGCCACGATATAAAAGCCGTCGAAGAAGGAATGGCGACATTTCAATACCTTAGCTTCGCGGAGTGAACATAAATACAGATACATAAATGTGCTTATTTAGTAATTAGTTTTTATATTGTTATTCATTTTATTATTAATATAGTGTGTGTCTAAAGTTATTGTTAGTTTTATTTAGTTTTATTTAAGAACCCGAAAAGACAAACTTTTACAATATGTTATATAAAAAAAAAACAAAACGAGAAATTAGACTAAAAGAAAGAAGAAACTGGAACTTATAATTTCAAATTGAATAGTAATTACTAAATACAGGATTATATTAAATATGCTTCTTGTAATTCCCTTATTTTATAGAAAAAAACATTAGATAAACCGAGGAAGCTCATAATTTTGTTGATATACCTTTTAACGACAAAATTATGAGCCTTCCAGCTTTATTTAAAGTTTTCTGAATAAAATAAGGCAATTGAAAAAATCATATTTTGCATATAATCCGATCTATAGACTAATTACTATATTTATGGCGATAGGCTATAGGTATGGCGTCTATAAAGGTAATTACGAAGGGAGTTTTTTATGTTATCTACCTACATAGTTATGAAAGGTACGAGACAAGAAAATATTAAAAATGACGTCCTCTCAAGGGTTTTGAGAGTTTTGGAAAGAGATAATAGTCACAGAGGGCGAGGTCGAGGGCTGTAGGGTGGATGTTGTAATTCCCCGAAGTCGTATTCATTGATTACTGCCTGAACAATTCTTGCCTTATGCATTCTGCAGTTGTCGTCCAGAACCAGAATTGTCTGAGCAAAATTGTGGGGTCTTTCTTCGCGTATAACCGTGTTCTAGTTCTTAATTGTATTTTTGTAGACATTTGCCGTTATTCAATTCGCATTCCAGAAACTGTGGGCATCACTTTTCCCGCAGAAAATTGTGTTTTTACCTTCGTACGCTGTGGAGAACCCTTATGAACCGATTAGATGGAATTTTGTTTCGTGGAGAGTCCCAGTGGTACATCCAAGTTTGATCTTCAGTTACAATTCTCTTTAAAAATCTTCAACTTGAGATAAGACAGTAAAATTCTCTTCACAAATTTGTCGTCTACACAATTTTTTTGGGGACTGAGCAGCTTGGAAATACATCATGCCGACACTTTGCACATCTTCATATAGAATTTTAAAAACACTCGTTTCTGATATTTCTATTTCTCTAGCAATACCTAAAACGTTTACTCGACGGTCAGTCAACACCAAATCTTCAACTTTGCTGATGATTTCTTCAGTTCGTGCTTCCAGAGGTCTTCCACTCTTTGGGTCATCATGAATGGATTCTCTGTCCCACTTGAACTGCTTACACCAAAATTTGACTTGAAAATAGGTCGGGTTATTTTCTTCAGACACTTCTACCATTCTCTTATGAATATTCTTCGGACTACTGCCTTCTTTGGATAAACATTTCATGACACTTTTATGTTCAAGTTTCAAATCACTAATTTTCTCTTCTTTAAACGAATGTAAAAGTAACGAATGTTAAGCGATTAGTACCAAACTTGTAGATAACACTATAAGATGTCACAGAAACTTGACGTAAGAAAATTGTTACGCATTCAATACCTAGGAATTTTTCCCCGAGCTTCAATGTGTTCGTTGTTTTCTAAGTGTGCCTGCTGTAGCGCTATAGCATCTATCTTATTATCCATTTCAAGTCTACTAACGGCCGTTTGCACCAGTATAGTTAAGCTGTAGTTAAAATTTAATCATAATTAACTGAGAAATTTCGTTGCACGCTTTAGATTTTATTCAGATTGGTATTCCTTGCTAAATTTATCAGAGGCCAAATTATTTTGATAGAATGGATGCAAGCACGTTTAGAAAACGATTTCGTTTATCTAAAGAATCTATGCAAAAGATTCTTGTACAATACAGCAACATTTAGAATATCCTTTTGATATGTGAGTGTTTCACAAATGAGACATAGTTTCTGTATATATACCAATACTATTTCTATAATTTAGAAACAATTGTGTATCTTCAATGAATCAGTTGTTGACGTGCTTTTGATTGTTTTCAACTGGAGGACATCTAGATTCAACTGCTGATTTTGCTGGTAGGCATACATCTACTGTGTCAAGAATTGTCTCAAGGGTATTTGAAGCAATTGCACAGTTGGAAAATAACTTTATAAGATTTACTGATGATACAGATACAATTCGTAAAAGTCAACAAAAGTTGTATGATATAGCAGCATTTCCTCGAGTAATTGAGGTTATAGACTGCTCACATTTTAAAATAAATCTCCAGGTAATGTAAAAAGATGTAGGCATATATGTCAATGTAGGATTCTAAATTTTGCAGGTGGAAATGATCTTGAAATACACAGGAATAGAAAAGGATATTTTTCAGTGAATGCACAGTTTGTTACTCATGCAGATTTAAAAATTTTAAGCGTAGTAGGAAGATGGCCAGGTAGCTCTCACGATACTAAATGATTTTATAACAAAATAATTAAATGTGTTTTATTAGTTATACATATCTATTTGAAACAACAACAACAATTTAATTATTATAAAGCTTTTATTTGTTGGTCTTTTATTTATATATCAAGCTCTAATGCTTTTCGTTTCAATAAATATTGTTCTTTTTAACTTTATTTTAATTGTTTTCAATATATTCTCCTTCTGCTTCCATGTTACAACTCCTGTCTCTTTGAATTGTGCAATTTTTAATGAAATTCAAACACAATAACTTTTCCTCGCTTGAAAAATTTGTTGATATAATTCTTTTATCATTAATATCTGCAATAAAAATGAATTTTGTATATTTTCACTTATTTATTTACATGCTTGTATTTGGCAACTTATTTTACATGTTGACGTCTGCGTACCTGCCGTTGTCATTGTGTTTTCTATGATTTTAAATATTTATATAACCACAATGAATTACAATTCGCGATCGCAAGCACACTTTCTCTCAAAATCCCGCCAATTTACTTGCAAAATACCATAATTTGTCAGAATTGTCAATATAAGTTACAGAAAAATTTAAATCTCTATGCATTCAGAATTACCAGTCTGCCTTAATTGTTAAGTTAGTTAACTATGACCGACTTTCTAGACCTAGACCGTGCAACGCTATGGATATTTTATTCATATTTAAAATTAACCAGGGATTACTCAATCCAGAAGTTAACTGCGACTGGTGCAAACGACCGTAAGATGCTTGCGTTTATCTCTACTTAAACCTTATTTGTTTAATTGCAAAGCACGTACTTGAGGCCCGATATCTTTAGACTGGGGGTTCTTATAAGAACCGTCACTTTCCAGTTGTTGCATCTGTTGAGTTTGATCGTGAGAGATGCAATATCTAGTGATTATAAAAGCAAAGTGTGTGGTAGTGAGTAAATTATTTTTTTCTCCTTGCTTGAAATCGAGTGTGTAGCAATTTCTATCTATTTATTTCATTGTTTTTTCTCTTCTTTCAAATTTGAAAATTATACTATCGAACTCATTTCTACTGCCAACATTAATTAATTAATATTTATTAATGTATTGGATTTAATTTTTTATATTTACTAATAAAGATATTTGCAAATTTTCAAATGAGAAAATGCTGACAGCGTTGATTCAAATCCGACCCTGTCCTTTGAACGGAAACGACGTGTAAGCGCGTGGCTATTTCACATGCGGAAATGTCGCTGCCCCTTTATACTTCCGACATGTTCGTTCTCACTTTCTGTCTCGTTCTTTTTAGCGACAGCGGGGCTTCCCCGGAACACAACTAGCACCCGCCACCCGTCATTTCCAAGATTGCCGCTGAGGCGATCGTTATAAAGTTGAACGGCGACCAGTTTATACGGTTATGTTGTTCTGATGTTGTTCCTAGCAAGTTTTCATATACATTTTATCTTAATGCTCGACCGTAAAACTTTACTGACCGTATTTTCCACGCGCAATTTAACTTTAAATTATATATGCAATATTAAATTATACACCCAACCCATCTCATGGTCTGTTCTCGTCATAGCAGCGCAATGGTTTCGCATAGCTGCACGAAAAGTGTCGTGTTTTGCACGGTTATGCGGTGAAATATTTTTTCCGCGAAACGATGTCGAGAGAATAATTCAAATATCGGTTCCCGATTACAGGAATGTAGTGGTTTTAAATTGGATGGAATTGCACAGATAACAGCTTGTGCATATCGAAATTGTACCCTTTCCATTTTTGGTGTTGTTTTTAGTTAGATTATATAATTGACATGGTTTTGTGTAGAGCATGTAACTTTTACGCTATAATTAGTCTATAGCCGGGAAGCTAGATCCTTGTTTCTTCGGACTAACTTCTTCAATTTGCTTAATCCTTGTAAATCAAAATATGAAGACTATTTTTTTTTTTATGATTAACTTATTTTATTTATGTCAATGTAATATAATTTACGGGACTAATATACGAGGGCTGCTCTCTATCTAGTAGGCAATGATATTTTGTGACAAATTTTGTTTAACAATTTCAATCTAGTTGTTTACAAGTTTAATTATAGTGAGAGTTGTACACTGATTGTTTGTACATTACATAAGTTTAAAATAATCTTTTCGTCAATAAGTCATTGAACTGAACAAGGAGCATTAGCGAGCTGTGATTTTTTACAATTTGAAGCGTAGCTTAAGCCGGAAAGAATGATTTGAAGAAATTAATCGAGTGTTCGGTGACAAGTCCTGTTCTTTTGCTACCATAGACCGGTGGTACAATGAATTTCAACGTGGTCGACTCTCCTTAAATGACAGTTTTCGAGCTCCTAAGTCAAAAACGGCAGTTACATAAAATAATATTGTTCTTATTCGGAACATCATTGAAGAGGACCGACATACTACAGTCAGAAGCAGTCAAGTAAGCTTTGGTCGCGGTGGATTCCCCACAATTTGACTTTAATTCAAAAAGAAGACCATGTGAGATGGTGCAGATCTACACTGGATCGCTTTGACCGTGGATCGTCTCATTTGGTCCACATCATCACAGGTGATGAAATATGTGTATACTGCCATAATCCCGAAACAAAGCAACAATCGTAAGTTTGGGTCTTTGAGAATGAGTCGGCTCCAACAAAAGTTGTTCGTGAAAAAGATAGTCTATAGGTATTACTAGGCTAATATATAACGCGTAAATAAAACCTATTTTTAAAACTTAATAATCATAATAATAATACACTCGTAGACAAAAAATTCCGGACACCGAAGTAAACGTCTGTTAGTACAAGAAAAATAATTTTTTAATTTTTTTTTAACAAGACATGAAACATTATCTACAAAGTAAGAATAAGAAATAAAAAAAGTTCTTAACATTTTATTCAATAAGAAAAAAGTCACAAAACAGTAAATTGTGTAAAACTAACAAATTCATTGGTCTTATTGGCTAGGTTTTACATCTACGTTTTCGCACAATGTAAGCGATTAATAGTGCCTACTACCTCCACGAACTCTCATGACCTGCCATACGGAGTGGTAAACTTTGAATGCAGTTGGCGACTCCTTTTTGTGTAATGTTTTCTCATTCCTCGTGAAGAGCTATTCGAAGATCCTGAATGCTTACCGGTATGGATTGTCGGTGCCGAACACATCGCCCTAATGTATCCCAGAGATATTTGATAGGATTCAAGTCCGGGCTTCGAGCTGGCCATTACAAACTGCGAAAGTTAACCACATCCAAATATTGTTCAACTACCCGTGCGGTGTGAGGTTGCGCATTATCGTGCTTTAGAGAAAAGTTCTTATATACGAATGGAGCAAATGATGCGACGTGATTAGTGAAATGCCAGCCCAAACCATTATACTGCCTCCCTCAAATGCCATTCTTGAAGATATCCAACACTCTGAAAATCGTTCACCGGGCCTTCTACACACACGTTCTCATTCATCTGGTGAACGCAGCCCAAAACGAGACTCATGCGTGAACAATACGGAGCTCCATCGTCCAATGTCTATGTTCACGGGCAAATCGCTGAACATTGCTGAGCTGGGAGCTAAAGTGGACAAGCAGCATGCTTCCTTGACATGAATATGAATTCTTTCAATCTTTGGCGAACGGTTCGTGCAGTAACTCCAGCACCGTGAACGTCCTCGACTTGGCAAGACACAATTGTTGAAGGGAAAACCACGATCACGTAGTGTAGATAACACCATTAAACGGTCTTCTCGCCCATTTGTGGTATGAGGTCGGTCTGATCCTGGCCCTTTTCCCAGTTTAACGATGTCACTGTATTGCGTCTTGGAGGGTACTCCTGGGAATATTCAAGACGGCAGCGATATATCGAATACTGCGTCTATCTTCTTTCAAGGCTATTGCTCAGCCTACATTTTCTGCTTGCATTTTGTCAACCAATAAGTGTCAGTACTGACAGTTCAAATGACCCTTCAACACAACATAGAAGCTGTATAAAGAGTGCACCAGGATTTTTTCAGCTCAGATGGATTTTCTGGGTCCGTCATGATTTTTGTTTGTCTTTTGGCTGTTTTGATAAATTAAATGTTTTGTATCTTTTTTAATTTCCAATTCTGATTTTATAGATAGGTAATATTTCATGTCTTGTGAAAAAAATTGTGAATTTTAATTATGATAACAGACATTTACTTCATTGTCAGGAATTTCTTCTTGGCCTTGCAGGTTCTTAGGGTAGTAACATGGTAGGCTTGTTACGATTTGAGCTGTTCGGTACACTAGGATGGTAACGTGGCTAGCGCTACACTTCGATCGCCAATTTTTACTCCAGAGTTACCTCCATTTTTAGACCAGGGTTTGAACCCGGTTCATCAGATTCATAGTCAAGTGACCTACCCACTAGACCGGCGCGGTCCTTAATAATAATTTTTTTAATAATATAATATTGACTGTCTAACAGATTTCTCTAATAACTGGACAATACAATAATACTTATACATAGTCAAGTGACCTACCCACTGACCGGCGCGGTCCTTAATAATAATTTTTTTAATAATATAATATTGACTGTCTAACAGATTTCTCTAATAACTGGACAATACAATAATACTTATACAGTACGTGTAAATACTATTAAATGTAGATATACGTAATATACAATAATAAAATAAAATAAAAAAAGAAATTAGTAAGTAATATAGTTGTTGGAAAGAGGGTAAATGAGCAGTGGACAATCGATATGATGTTGAGTGTAAGTAAAGAGGATCAGTGCATAATTTCCTGGCGTTTCTTGTAATGTGATTGCGGGATACACTGGCGAAGACGTTCGATTGAGTACCATATTTAGGAACTATAATATTTATAGATGCGAGCGGATTCGGGACATCGATTTTGCTGTTCATTAACTTCACCATAAAATTAGCACTGGCAGTCTCTCTGTGTTCGGATAGAGAGAGAAAGTCGAAGTCAGAAAGCAAATCTCCGTAGTCGACACGCCTTGGAGTGTAAATTCCAGATGTTCTTAATGTTATTCCCCTCTGAACTTTCTCTATTAGCAATGTATGATAAAAGTCAGATTACTGATGGATATTCAAGTGTGAGACGTACCAATGTGTGAAAGATATGGTTAGAAAACTGCAAACGTCGATCAAACAAAATTCCAAGGCTTTTTATTTGTTTGTTGGGAATAAGAGGATAATCCACATTATAAAAAAATATTAACGGATTGTTGCAAGTAGTCTAACTGACAACGGTGCATTTGTTAACGTTAAGCTTTATTTTATTCTTGTAACACCAATCGTTAACTGAACTTAAATCCCTCTGAAGTTTTCCATAGTCAGATATACACGAAATTTTCACACTTATTGTTAGATCGTCGGCGTACGCAAGGACACGGCAATCGAGAAGAGAGAAGAGGTCGTTAATGTAAATATTGAATAGTAATCGACCTAGGTTCGACCCTTGTGGAACGCCTGTAAATATATTGGAGTAAAACCTACTATAACAAACATAACTGGAACGATCTAGATAAAATGCTCTTAAGTTGACGGTGGGTGAATTGAAGCTAGACAAGCTTAACTTAGATAGTAGTAAACAATGATCTATAGTGTTAAAAGTTTTCCCAAAGTCAGTATACTCGTATTGTACATCAACTTGATCATGTGAATCAATACAGGAACTAATAAATTGGGCGATCTGTGCCAGCTTTGTAACAGTGGATCTGCCCGACATGAATCCGTGCTGTTCCGTTGAGATGTAGCACTGCACACAGATATACAGTCGATCATATAGTGCAAACGTTCAAAAATATTAGCGCAACTATAGATAGGATGCAAATTGCCACATAGTTTGCGATGTCATGCTTGCTCCCCACAAAAATCGGATCGCCTTTAGTTATTTTCCACACATCTGGAAAACTTAGTGCGTCCAAGATGCGGTTAAAAATTATATGTAGTGAAATACATAAAATAGGTGCGCAGTTCCTGATAAAAAGTTCGAAAGTTAACGTGACCCAACGTACGGTTTGTTTTAAGATACTTCACAGCGGCCAAACCCTCGTTCACCGTAAAAGGTTCAATACAGAAATTATTGGAGTTCTCTTTATTATCTGATGAAAAGGAAAGGTTGTGAGGTTGGTAGACGTCCAAAAATATTTTCAGGCAAAGGCTTCAACTATCTCACATAGATTTACAATCTCCTCATCGTCTGGTCTCAGGATGCCAGGGATTATTGATTTTCCCGAACGCTGACCAATAAACCGCCCAAAGATCTGTAGAGGTCTTGCTTTCCGTTTTGGATAAGTAGTTGTTATAAGTTTCGTATGTTTCTGATTTTACTAAACGTCTCAGTCTAGAAAATTCTCTGCCATACATTCAAGAGCCTGACGATTTCCATTTTTTTTGTGGTGAAACTCTTTTAGCGTAATTATACTGATTAAAGTTGAGCTTGTGCCATGAGAAAGTGGCGCGACGATGTCGAATATTTGGATGGATGCCATGTATCAGAAACCTTCTATCGTATTGTAAAATTCAAAAACAGTAATGTTAATATCCGATAAACATCCATAAAATCTATGAAATTTGCCTTTTGGAATTGTATCAAGGGGTAACATTAGACGAAAGATTTTTATGTGTTTGACGTGTAAGCCTATGAAGCAACTTAATGTCGGAACATAATGATCGATATTAGAAAAGATCAAATCAAACAGTCGGTGGTCTATATTTACTATTGTATTAAATTGGAACAATTTTAATGTATGCATAAAGTTTTGTAATACTTACATAAGTGAAACATTAATGCCATATAACGGATAGCAAAACATAAAAAAATAATAAAATAATAATAATAATTCATACCTTAGCATCCCCAACAGTTTGATGCCAATTACAGGGGGCAAACTTAAGATGTTTAGCTGCCGTCAGTTGCCTTAAACGAGGAGGAAAACCACGAAAACCTACTCGGACAGCCCAGCCCCGGATCCGAACCGGGGACTGCCGGGATGATGGGCCAGTGCACTACCACTAGGCTACCAGCCGGTTAAAATTAACGTCTATGGGCAAATTAAGCAAGTACGGGGGATAAGCTGAATTCATTGAGAATAAGAAAATCTAGTAGACAGTGAAAAATAATCCTACAGTGTTTATTTAGAGCAACTCTTAATATGTCATTTGACGTTTTGTTGTTGAAGTTACGTTCGTTTATAACTCAGCTACTTACTTATATTTTAAAAGAAAAACAAAACGAGAGAGTACTTTGGCATCATAATTTATTATGATTTTAAAAGAGGTTTAAGTGTTTTGTGAGTGCAAAGAGAGTTTATATTCAGTTTTTAGTGAACAAGCACCTTCCTTGGCTACAATTTACCGATGGTGTAAGGAATTTTAACGCGAAGAGAATTTTGTTCAGCATCAAAATGGAGCAGGTCCTTCTACGGCGGTCACTGACAAAAACATTGCTGCTGAAAAAATAATTGAAGAGGAAAATAAAGTCGCTTATGTGGTAATAGAACATCAACTTAAGATTGGATCCTCAGCTGTTAAAAACAATCAGGTGACAAAACTTATATTCCCTTTTTCGACCTTTTTACCTTCCAAGAGGGTCGCGTATGGATTCATGAAGATGAGGAAACTCTGACAATTACGAGCTATCAAAAAGGTTATGTATGCAGTATTCTTCAGAACTACAGGCTTGGTAAATGCAATTAGAGTAGATGGAAAAAAGACAGTTACAGCTAAGTTGTACCCTGAAAGATGTTTGCCTGGAGTCTTCAATAGATTCCAGATAAGAAAGTTATGCTCCGCCATGATAATGCATAGTCCCATACGGCAGTTTTAATTCTCCAGTTTTTGGCTGGAAAAAATATAAAAGTAATAGAACACCAACTCATCTGATTTAGCAATGTGTGACTTTTGGCAATTTTTTCTGCTTAAATGCAATTTGCGTGGTAGAAGTCTCATCTGAAGAAGAGATTGCTACCGCAGTTTACACCTATTTTAAAGGTATTCCGAAAGAAGATTGGCTGGGAACCTTTAAACAGTGAAAAGAAAGAATGGTCAAATGTATCATTGCTGAAGGGAATTACTTTGATCATATTTAAAATAAAATCCTAGAAAGTATTAGCCGTGTTTCTTATTCTCAATAATTTCAGCTTGTTCCTCGTATATGTACATTTGCAGATTAATTAGTTTTGGATTACAATAACTAATTTAAACCAATACGTATTCTGATACAATCTTACGAAAGATTGTTAGATGGTTAATAATATATTGATTTTACTTTAATGACAGGAATCTGATTGGCGAGTCTAATGAATCACATTTTTTTAGACGCTTCATTCTAACATATAAGCGTTCGGATGGTCCTCTATTGTTTTTAACATTTTGGCACCCCAAACTTGAATACTATGTCTCCAGGTAAGCTTTATTACTGTTTTGTATAATAGTAATTTATTGTCTAAGGACAACTGCCACTGCGGTTCCAGTAACCACTAAAACTGGGGATATTTTAACTCTAGCTGTTTGCTTTTGGCTAGTATATGATTGAACTGGAAGATTTGTTGATTATGATTCTCGTTAATTCCAATGCGCCATAGATTGGACGATTCTTCTAATTTATTTAAATGGGCTTGTAAGTTTCTCTATGCTATATCGGGCACTGTATGTGAAGATAAAAGGGCCGTATCGTCTGGAGGTATTGCGGAAGCTATAGAACGGGTACTGGGCATGTCAGCGTGTATAAAAGATAGAGTAATGGAACTAAGATGTTTCTTTATGGAGTCATGAGTTGACTTAATTAACGGCGTATAATCTAATAACGAAAGAATCTGTCTGTCTGGTAAGAGCTTAGTATCTCATAGTCGTTCTATGGAAGATACAGTTTCGTCTTGAACAAATGTTTCAGTATGCCAAACCATATCAAAGGTGTTTTAAAATATTTTTAAGTGCGTTCGTATATAACCTATCTCTTAATTTTATTTTTGTGTTGTGTGGGATAGCAGCCCAATGTCATAAGCTTGAAGTTTATCAAAACACCAGGGCAGCTTAAAGTGTACATTGTATGTAAATATGTAAAGTGTTCAATGACTTTGTTGATACACCTCCTCGTTTTAAGAGGGTAGAAATTTTAATTTGATTTTCACTTTCTCAACATTTAAGCATATCTGAAAAGGATGACGATTCCGAAAAAAAATAATCACACTGGGGTCCCGAGATATGGATCCTTCACCACTTCTCTAGTTCAACGCTCTGACCACTTGCCCCATTCAAATTAAATTAAACAATAATTATGTGTAAACTAAACAATGTTGAGTGAATAATCCAACTCATACGGAAACGGTAGGTGTAAATTCTTGGTTTGATCTTGTTAGAGACATTTTTATCTTATTCATTTTGTTTCTTACGTTGGAATTATAGATATATGTTCCTTTATTTTGTATGAATTATACCTAGAAATATCAAGCGAGGCCTTGTTCCCAAATGTAATTTGTATACAATTTTGTATCTTAATATTGCTTTATTACTCAAAGCCCACAGTATAGGAAATATTTTCTCTTCTAGTGTATTGAATTCTATTATAATATTTAAGCCTCATAAATAGTTCCCTATTAGTAGAATGTACGAAATTTTCGCTATTGGAAAGCTATTAACCGAACCTTTTGTAATAAATATATTTTATATTTATTTTATGTTAGTTAAGACTACATTTTATTGTAGGGCGGCAAACTGTAACTATTTATGACAGAGAAGCGGCATATTCGCAGAAGAATCTTTATTTTACCATTCATTTTTAGGGCTTCAGAACACGGAAATTATTCGTCATGTTATAATCCCCTTACAACCTTCTGTGAATATCGGCGATTCGATTGTTATCAGCGCGCACTGCAGTAAATGTTTACTGTTTAAAATTCATGTATTTTTCAAAGTGTATTTTACGTGTAGTTTATATGAGTCTAAGGAATTCGCAGAAATACAAAATTATCTTTCGCTTTGCACTTCCTACTCTTCCGTGGACTAGTGGAGGGGTAAAAATCAGTCAAATTTCCTTCGAAGAAAGAAATTAATAATAAGACAGTTCTATCAACGACGCGAAGGCGAAAGGTAGTGCCTTTCCAAAGCAAAGAATGCCCTTGCATTCATCTACATACAAGATAGTTCTCACAGTTGCATATAATTTCAATAATCAGTGTTAGCTTTAAGTCGTTTATAAAAAGTGTTAAATAAAGTTAATTAATTGAAGATCCGGCTTTTATTTAAAAACTTAAAGTTACATTAGTGGTGTGCGCCTTACAACACACAAGGTTGCGAATCAATCAAAATCAAAATACAAACGGCGTGTTAGCCTTACAACCTAACCGCACAAAAGAAAAGACGTGTTAGCCTTACAACCTAGCAGCACAAAGGCTCTCAAACCAGGGAGGCTTCAACAGATCTTCCGTTTTTAGTCAATAGTTTCTAGTAATTTTTAATTATAAATGCACAGTATTAAATCGGAAGACATAAATATATAATCAATAGTGTCCTTAACTTTTCATGGGGATACCTAAATAACTTTTTATTTTGAAAGGAAACAATATAAAAATTTTTATCAGTGATGTAGGCCACTACGATGCATTTTTTTTGTATGAATAGAGTCAATATCTCTAATACCAAATTTCGGTGAAAATTTTTCATTTTTAAATTCTTCTACATTTTTATGCTATATGTAAATAAGAATTTGTTATTGTAAAAATAAGAGTGCCATGAAGCAAGAAATTAATTTGTCAGTTAAACGCCAAGCGTCGGTTCACTAAACAGTTTACTTTAGTTGGAACTATTGAACTTTGCTGAGCAATGGCCAATAGACATTTAAGTATTGCTCGAAAAGTAGAAATTATTTTAATTATTGGTGATAATATACGTTCTACCCGAGAGGCTAGAGAGTTTAACGCAAGAGATCCCGAACGTCCACCCATCCGTCATCGAACTGCTACATATTTGAATAACATTTTCAACATTACTGGAAATGTTGCTAAACCACTTCAACGAGAATTGACATTACTTGAAATACTACTTTTAGTTTAATTATAGTTGGCTAGATATTGACTTTATAAAAGCTCTATTCATACGAAAAGGTGTATTGTCGTGGCTTACACAACTGATAAAGAATTTATATTGATTGCTTTCAAAATAAAAAAGTTATTTAAGTGTACCCATGAAAAGTGAAACACACTGTATACGGACGATAGTATACAGTTAACAAGAAATAAATAAAGAAGAACATTCGTTTTAATTAAAAAACTAACGCGTATAACAAAATATATAAAAACGATTTGAGTATTTTTAAATTCATTTGTAATAGAAACTGGTATTTCTGTTATAATTGCTAATAATTTGATTTCTAAAAGTCTGATTGTACGTTGTTTTGCTTACAAGTAAAATTCGAAATATTTACAATGAATTAAAATTGACGGAAAATACCATAAGAGCGGGTTCTTTCAGGGTTTATGTACTTGCTTGTTGTGTGGCCAAGAAGTGCTTTTTCAAGGCTGATCACAAACGAACGTGACTTGTCACATGCAATTCGATTCAATTCAATTCGTACCCGTGCTTGCTGGACATATTGATGAATTATATGCTATTGTTATAATTTTAATTGAAAATTATGTGGTAATTTTAAAATTTTAATACGTATTTTGGGTGCAGAATTATTAGAAAGAATATTACTTAAATATTTTTAAATCCATTGGGATACTGTTTTTAATTTATCGTAATCTGGTCTTAAAGAAAATGTTACTAAAATATTTGTTTGTGTTCTACATTATTTAATAAATGGCTTTTAACAATGGAAGTCGTTCTGTACATTGCTGTGAGAAACGGTGTATGAGTTCTTGAAGAAAATTTTGCAACACTGAAATTAGTCAAGCTAGATTTCCCGCGAAACCAAGTTATGTTCTTGGAATTGAAATATCGAAGTTTTTCACAGTCGATTGAATTATTGTGTTAGTGGTTTAGTAGTTTAGTGGGTTAGTAATTTAATTCCCTCTATTAGTCTTTTTTTACACCATTTTTTTCTCAAGCATTACATATTTGTTCTTTTTTTATCTTGTTAAATGCTTCTCCTTGTCGATGAAACACAAATCATTAGAATGTTTCTGTTATATTTCTTATTGTAAAAATGTGGTCTTGTGTGCTATGTTCAGGTTGAAACCCACTTTGTGTCTCGTTAAAAATCGTGTTCTAAAAACTTCCTTACAAAATGACTTAATACACTTCAGAAGCACATGAGATTAGTGATATTCCTCAGTAAATGGAACAATCTTTATCGTCTCCATTTTCGTAAATTGGTACAATTACTTAACTTTTTCAATCATTTGAAACTTTCTTTGATTTCCATGCTTCATTAATTATTTTGTGCAGTAGCACATAACATTCTTTACTCATCTATTAACTAGCTCTTCTTTCAACTTGTACATACCTGCCGCTTCAGCATTTTTTAACCTTCATACTGTTTCCTCTATTTCTTCCATTATTTTTCCATTCTTTCGTTTAATCGAAGGTTGGTACATTTATTGCTGTTTCCGTATTACTAGCAGTTTCCAATATATCCTGAATACATTTTTTTTCCTTCTAGCCATTATTTATGTAACTTCTGTTAGTGTATTTCCTTAATTGTCTTTGATTTATTTGGCCTTGTTTTTCCTGGGTTTGTTTTTCTATATATCTTTTAAGACAATATAATATAACTTGTGGTTGCTTCGGCTATACCCCTTCTTCATTTTATCCCAAATTCTTCCCACTCCTTAGCTTCAGTTATTCTAATATATTTTCTTCTAGTATCCTCCTAGCAGTTTTATATTCCTCATAGATTTATACGGATTATTTTCTAAAATAAAATTTATTTCAAATAAATATTAGCTAGAGATATAAAAAAAATGGGGGAAAATAGTGAAAGTTTAAGAATGTTGAATATAGAAACAAATACCATCTTCTACACTTAACAACAAAAGAGTATATACCGTAATCGACAAATTTTAAATTCTGGTACGAAAGTAGAAGAGGAAAAGAGCGCGACTGAGAAAAGTAAAGAAAGGCATATAGCGAGGTTGCCCATGAATATATGCAAGTAGATGAAGTGGGGTACGATAAAGTTCAGTCAGATTATAGCTAGTCAGTAAGCCTATTGCTTCAGAGGGATGTAGAACACATCTTACAAATACGTGTAAAATTCGCCACGAATATTTACAGAAAAATATTTATTTCATGGTGTATTGCTTTTATGAGGACGTACAACATAGCTTATATTTTCCGCCTATAAATAAAACGAAATGAAATATTAATTCTAAATTATGTAAAAAAATAAATGTAACTCTTCTCCGATAATAATAAAAAATAAATATTCTAAATCAAAGGTTCAAATATTTCACCAAATTGTCCTTGGCAGTATGCCAACCTATAATTCTTGGTGGACATTACTGAGCATGTCATTTATATTATGCATTCTTTCGTGGGGATTACTGTAAACTTTTTGTTTGATATATCCCTATAGAAAGAACCGACAATTGAATTATTTAAAATACTAGCTCATGCATTTAATTTTTGTGGATATCGGGTATGTCAGGTACATTGAGGTGTCTACCGGCGCAATACAATTTTATGATTTGTGTCTTTTCTTGATTTGTAAAAATATGCATGTTGAAATCGACTATTAATATACGCACCTAGAGAAATAAGTGTTGTACACCCGGCAAGTGTTTGTTAGGGAATAGGATATGTTAAATGTGTATATGTCCAGCACTCTGCTTTTCCCTCCACTGTTTGAAAGCAGGCATCGTTGGAGATAACAAGGTCATCATTTGCATACGCTATATACGCAAACAGAAATTAAAATTTGTCGACCACTGTATATATGTGCATGTATGTAAATTATCTTCTATATACCAGATGGGCAAAAGTGTGTAATTATCTAAATATCGCCCAAGTTAATAAGAATATTGAAATAAAATTTTAGACAAGAAAATTAGCGATGAGGAGCCATCATTTGATGGCATTTTTGAATATACAAGTTACAGAAGCTAAATGGAACACCTTACATTCTTTGCCATTTTGCGATTCTCTTCAATTTCACGATTTCATCAAATTATAACACTTGGAGCCTAGAGTATCTTTTATTTATTAATCTCTATACAGGGTTATCGCTGAGTAGCTCCCCAGCTATGCGAATCTGAAGTGTACGTAAAAACGTCTAAATGAAAATCAAAAAAGAAATTTACTTGTAATTCATTAAAATTTCCAAATTTCTAGGGCCAAAATGTAGTTAAAGTCGGTCCATATCTCTATTTTTTCTATATTTAGGGAAATACAGCTGTAATTCGGGTTCATCGACCTGCAGAAAGATCGACATTGGTTAGACGATACGTTCAATATAAGTCCCTATTCATAAAAACAGCAAATGTTTATATTTGGATATCAAAACATTTATGCACAAGCATTTAAACCCATATGGTGCTTTTATTACGATGTATTTTTTTGTGGATATCAATAATAAGTCTTTATGTCGAAAATGTCCACAAACCTATGCCGCATTAAGTAAAATGTGATTAAAATTAAAGTTTGAACGTTCTTTTAATCGTAAAATTATTATGTTTATAACAAAACAAAATCTTCACAAAACAATTAAATGCATGTAGCGTGTCCATGGCGTGTCTAATGGGATAGATATCTGGTTTTTACTTATTTGTATGGAATTATTTATATATATATTTTTATCTTTAAATTAGTGGTGGTACTGACAAATACCTATAGAACACTATAATTCGTCGGTAAACAGAACTACTGATGAATTAAATGTGGAAGCCCGTATATGACAGGGCCAGACACGAAAAAAGAAAAATTATCTTCTTGTTACTACGTGAACATTGGACCGAGATTTTGTTTCTTTTTTCTTTGTCACTATACAGAACTAGTACTGTATATATAAAAATTCAGCCGGCGTATATTTGGGCTTGCAAAACTCGAAAAGTAGTCGGTCGATTGACTTGAAATTTTGACATAATATTGCATTCGAATATGCGCGTGCTTTTATAGTGATTTTTTTTTACACGGCGCCACAGTGGAAGGAATCCCAATTTTAGCGGGACAAATGTACCACGTTATACATATTGTCGTGGTTTTTTCCCCATAGAAAAAGTAGAATTATATTGAACATTATTTGTATAACATTGATTTAAAATGTATTTTATTTTATTATGTATATTTAAATATTGATTATGTTTGAATTTATCTTTATGTCCAGGACTGTATAATTTTATAGTAGACCGATGGACTCGGCAAAATTATGTACTATTGAGTTCGATGTATGAGATTTCCGGAATATTTTATTTAGAGATACCAGGCCTGCAAAGCATGTGGCCAGAGTAAAAACTTCATTTTTATTCTGCTGTTTTTGAGTAAAGTCGGGTTATTTGATTTTTTTAGTGCTTTAAATTTGTGCATTGAATTTAATTACGATTTTTACGAGTTATTGTGATCTCGTTTTTGATATTTTAATTAAATAATGGTATCTCTCGCTTAGTTAGTGTTAAATGTGTTTAGATCGATGTAAGTACAAAACACAGTTGATTTATATAATTGCTATTACGACGATTTGCTGATGATTGTAATTTTAGTTTATAATTTGCACAATTTTGATATTAAAATAGTATATGAATATTCAAGAAAATTGTCATGTTCTTTATGTGGGATTTTTTTTTAGTCAAGATGTTCTAGATCGTTTTGTATTCAGGTTGGTTTTTGGTGGGATTGATATTTGTCATGTTCTAGTGCGCTTGACCGTAAAGCTGACACGCGTAGTCAATAGTTAGGTTTGTGTTGACATTTGATTTGTTGGGGTTACAGTTAGAGGTCAAATTTGACAAATTTCTTAATTATTTAGTAGTTTTATGTTTGCTCGAGAGTCACAGGGGTTTTTTCTCTGTGTGCGTGTCATTATCACACAGACTATTTCCTCCTAGCTACTGTTAATTTTGCTTTAGCTCCCTTTACACTCGGTAAAGGGATTTTTTTTTCTTTTTTAATTTTTTTTTTAATAAATGTAAATTAGGAAATTGCGAATTTTATTTAATGCTATATTGTTTTCTTTACACGTATCTTGCTTGTTCGAGAGCAAGACCTGAGATAAGAAGAGTCCAGCTTGGAGATTGAGCGACTGAGTCTATCCGGACATTCGTTGTGAACTGCACCCATAAGCTAAGGCACAGTTCATAGCACAATTGTATGGCAAGCCCAACGTAGGACCGATATAGAAAAGTAAATTTGTGGTGAACCCAACGTGTGACGCGAATATCGCATAATAGAAGTAAATCAACGTGACAGCGAACGAAGAAAATTTACAAAAATAAAATTATAAGTAAATAATATAATTTTAAAAATGGAAAATGTAAAACTAAGAATGGGTAATGCTAGTTACATGCATGAAGGAGGACACAATGGAGGAAGCAGTCAAAAGGTAATTGACATGATGCAAACAATGACACAAATGATGATGAAAATGATACAACAAAATTACAATGACATGGATAGAAAAATGGAACAAATGATGAAAATGATACAACAAAATCATAATGACGTGGAGATGATAAAACAACAACAAGAGGATATAAAGCAACAACAAGAGGATATAAAACAAGAACAATAGGATATAAAACAACAACAAGAGGTTATGGAACAACGAGAAGAGGATATGGAGAGAAGATTAGAAAAAAATGGAACAGATAATGAATCAAATGGTGCCAAGAAACAGTAACAATCAAATAAATAAAGAAAACATAATAAGTAAAAGTAAAATAGTACACGTCGAGGAAAAACAAGTAATAGAAGAAAAGGAATCAATAATAATGGAACAAGAAAAGGAGGGAGTAAATAAAATAATAGAAGAAAAGGAATCAAGGATTATAACGAAAAGTCTGGAGAATGTGCCTGGGGAAGAATTTAAGTCACAGGACAATGGAAATGGTTTTGATGGAGAAGTTGTAGAAAGAAATAATCAAATAGGGGTAAGAAAAGAAATTATATTAAATAAAATTAATGTTAAAACTAAGGAGATAAGAGAATTTCATATAATTAGAACAAGTTTAAATTTGGTGTGTCAGATGAGTAAAAGTAATGAGGTGAAAATGGTCAATGAATTAAATAAACATGTAAATGAAGAAATAAAACAAGCAGTTATCATTAAGATGATTAATGATAAACAAATATAAATTAAAAGTAAATTGGCTTCTCCAAGTGGAATTTATAATTATAATTTGAATAACTTTATAGTAGATAAATACAATGATTCCTGTAATTATATTTTAAAAAACAAATGCTTTTCAAATTATAAAAATCAAATTCATGTCAACAATAATTTTATAAAACACAATACTCTGAAAATTATGAAATATAAGGGTACTAAATTTAAAATAATTAGACACACATTTAACATTAGAATAAAGGTAAAGATGAAATTAAATCAGAAATTGTTTACAGTCGGATATTTTAGATAGGCCCAACATAATGAAAATTTGTTGTATACTACTAAAGATAAATATGCGAGAAATAATGATTTTGCCTTTGATATAATTAATTGGAAGTTGATGAAATAAAGAATATATGAAAATTTCGGAAAAGTTATTGGATATGATTTTGATATAGAAATAAATTTAAACTAGAGATAATTGAAATTAAATTATTATAAGAAGAGGAGTAATATAAAGTATTTTGATAATTATGGTTATAAAGGAATTATACGAAAATTAAAATGTGTTTACAAAAAAATTCGTCGAGATAAAAAGATATATGAAATAATTGAATGAAAATAAAAGTGTATTTAAATAAAAATTTCGTCGTTATATGAAAAAGTATGTTGTAGCAGTAGCTATAGTTAGAAAAAGTTATTATGATAGAAAAATATAGATATATATATATATATATATATATATATATATATTGAAATAAAATGATGGTGATAATGAATAAATTTATAAAAAGAATTGTTGGCATGTTAAAAGGAAAATGAATATGATATTTGATTATGATGGTTAATGAGTTTTGGAATAGATTGACAAGGTAATGATAAGGATTAAGCAAGTTGGTATATACAGGATGAGTTTTATAATAAAGTTATTGTTGATGAAATTTAGAAAGAAATATAATTATCTGCGAATATAAAAAGTTATTAATTATGGGAATTGATTTGTAAGCCAAAATAAAATTATACTATAGAAGAAGACAATGTATTGGAAGAAGAAATTAAAATTATGATATGGGTTTATTGTTGTTGTTGATTGAGGATTAATGGTTTTATAAATTTGATTGTTATGATGATTTGGTATATGAGATGTTAATATTATGTTTTTCTTTTATTTATGAAAATTCATTGGAGTTGTCCATGTCCAGGAAATCGAGGAAGTGCTCGAATATATACTACGATGATGACTGTTACTTCGGCGTGTTCCTTCGTCTACGATGCATGTAACGAAGCCTATTCAATGATGTCCAGTCAAAATGACATAAACAAATTATGTCAAGCTAAAACGACATAAGCAATAAAATGTCTAAAGTTAAATAAGACATAGCTGTTTGGAAAATTTATATAAGATTGATATGGAGATGCTGTTATTGTTCGCTGCATCACTACTGCACCAGGAGGACGATGACCCTGCTGGACAGCAATGCAACATGTTAGTGCGGGGAACTAAGACAGAGTGCGATACTGTCGTAAGTGATAGTGCGGAAAATTACTCCTTGAACAAAGATTAGAAATGTCCTAACTTTTTTTCGGATAATTTTGGGGATGTGTCGTGGTTTTTTCCCCATAGAAAAAGTAGAATTATATTGAACATTATTTGTATAACATTGATTTAAAATGTATTTTATTTTATTATGTATATTTATTATGTTTGAATTTATCTTTATGTCCAGGCCTGTATAATTTTATAGTAGACCGATGGACTCGGCAAAATTATGTACTATTGAGTTCGATGTATGAGATTTCCGGGATATTTTATTTAGAGATACCAGGCCTCGCAAAGCATGTGGTCAGAGTAAAAACTTCATTTTTATTCTGCTGTTTTTGAGTAAAGTCGGGTTATTTGATTTTTTTAGTGCTTTAAATTTGTGCATTGAATTTAATTACGATTTTTACGAGTTATTGTGATCTCGTTTTTGATATTTTAATTAAATAATGGTATCTCTCGCTTAGTTAGTGTTAAATGTGTTTAGATCGATGTAAGTACAAAACACAGTTGATTTATATAATTGCTATTACGACGATTTGCTGATGATTGTAATTTTAGTTTATAATTTGCACAATTTTGATATTAAAATAGTATATGAATATTCAAGAAAATTGTCATGTTTTTTATGTGGAATTTTTTTTTAGTCAAGATGTTCTAGATCGTTTTGTATTCAGGTTGGTTTTTTGCGGGATTGATATTTGTCATGTTCTAGTGCGCTTGACCGTAAAGCTGACACGCGTAGTCAATAGTTAGGTTTCTGTTGACATTTGATTTGTTGGGGTTACAGTTAGAGGTCAAATTTGACAAATTTCTTAATTATTTATTAGTTTTATGTTTGCTCGAGAGTCACAGGGGGTTTTTCTCTGTGTGCGTGTCATTATCACACAGACTATTTCCTCCTAGCTACTGTTAATTTTGCTTTAGCTCCCTTTACACTCGGTAAAGGGATTTTTTTTTCATTTTTAATTTTTTTTTAATAAATGTAAATTAGGAAATTGCGAATTTTATTTAATGCTATATTGTTTTCTTTACACGTATCTTGCTTGTTCGAGAGCAAGACCTGAGATAAGAAGAGTCCAGTTTGGAGATTGAGCGACTGAGTTTATCCGGACATTCGTTGTGAACTGCACCCATAAGCTAAGGCACAGTTCATAGCAATATGTATATGTGTTTTAAAACAGTTCCAGGCACTACTCGTTCATTCTTATCGGTTTGTTGATAAACATAACTCGGGCATCTGTTTCTGAAGTGGACTCTGAAGTCTAAGTCAATAAGTAGCGAATAACGCGCTCAGTTTGTGTGGTGATTTAAACGGCAATAGTTTGTGTTACTTTATTAATATATATTTCATTTGAAAGAACAAGGTGAGTACGTTTTAATGATATATACTTTATTGAAGTTGTGTTTTTTTTTATTGTCTGATAAAAGAACTTGTAAAATTCCTTAAAATATGCTATTAATTTCTAATTTTAGGATGAGAAGTAGATAGTATCACGAAGTATTACTAAAAACTTGTCATACTTAAATTTCATAATGTCTGTGTAATTCAATAAATTAATATTTATTTGCTTTTAATTGCTATCTATATTCTTAAAAATATTTTATATACCTACAGCATATAATTAAGTTCAAAAAGATCACTGATGGATTTTTAAAAAATGTTTATTCACAAGTTTACAACTTATAAACTATCTAACTAAGTACACAAGTATTAAACATAAAGGTACAAGATAGACTGACTTCCTTTGCTGGGCCTGTTTCCCTTGTAACCTCGGTTGTCTCGCTTTCTCAAAGGGAAAGCGTCTTTGGCGTCCTTCTGAAATGGCTTTTTCTAATGGACATGTCAACCTTGTCATTCTTATCATGAAAAGTTAAAACTAAACAAGTTCTTAAAATTACAAGTACTTATGTCTAATGTCTACTTTCTATTATATATTATATTAGTTACGTGAACATAACTCCTTCCCCCTTAGGACAAAACGTCCTCGTTTTGGGTATTAACATTTACAATATTTGGAAATGTGTATAATTGTGTAGCATCATTTTGCTTTATAACAAATTTCCTTATCTTATGCCTAAATACATAGCAGAACATACAGATTATACATATAGCAATTAACAATATGGCTGTTACGGATAAATGTACATAGTGTGTTGCAGAATGCAAAGTAATGTGTGATGCCAAGTCTCGGGCTTCTTTTCTTAAGCTGTTGGTATCATGCAAATTGTGCAAATTTAAATCTAGTGTTTTACTAGCTTTATAATTATACAAAACTGGCTCAATTTGAAACGTAATGTTACTGAAAGTGTTATCGTATGTTTGACTTTCTATAATAACCTTACAGTTGTTCTCTGAAGTTATGGCAACGTTATTTTTGACTTTTATTCTGTTTAAATTGTTTGAACATTCTTCGATTATTTCTAATTCGTTTTTTGTTGACACTATTATTTGATTGTTTTTGAGTTGCATATAAATTTTATAATCATTGCTTATTTTAGCAAAAGTACAGTTTTCACTTAATCTAAGAGAACACTTATTAAAGCTTGCTTTATTAATGCACATTATTTGTTCGTCTATAACCTGGCAATTTTCTTCGGTCCATGATTCTTCCTTCGCGCTCTGGAGATGAAATCTCGCTGGTGGTACTAGCACTACTTCTTGTAAGTTTGGGAGAGGATATATTTTCGAGTACTGGTATAGGGATGTTTTAAGGACGGGTATGTACAGCATACACGTAATTGTGTCACTAATTGACATTATTCTAAGTTTAGAGAACTCTAAGATTTTGTAGGAATGAATATTGTCCCAGTTAAGTAATTCAGATCTTTTATAAATTAGTCTGAGGTGATTCGCAATCTTACTTAGTTCTGAATTTGAAACGATTTCTAGGTTGACAATTTCGGAAAATGCAAGAGAAATTGTTCTCTCTATAGTTCGGAGTGTATTTAATAATTTTATACTGAGGTAGTTATTGTATTGGAGAAGTAATTGTGTTTCCGTAGTACTGCTAACATTTTGTAATAGCATCATAGTGAAATTTACATTACTTTGTAGTGTTTCTAAATCAGTAGAGTATCTTTCCGTTATGTGATTCGCGAATGAATTATACTTATCTATCTGTTTTACGATTTTTTCCTGGTTTTCATAAAGGAAATTGATATTTTTATTAATTTCGTTTAGATCGTCGTTATCGGGATTTCCGGTTATATATTTGATCGCAGTACCTACAACGTTAAGTAGAGCTCGTTTTTCCCTACTATGTTTGAATTTGTTTAGTAAATCCTCTATCTCTAAACAAGTTTGTTTTAAATTTTGAATACCATGGCTCATTAATGAATTAGTGTTTTTCATTTCCAGAATTACGACATTGTTTAGTAAGGCTTTATAATTTAATTCTATGTTGCTAATATTAATATAAAAATAAAACTTATGGTAATGGTTTAGTATTTTTGCTAATCCTAATTTTTCAGCGAAATGACCGTTGGAACTAATTTGTTCCACTTGAAGGGCCTGGTTGGGGCTGGTCAGCGCCGTCCTGTAAGTTGAAATTCTTTTTAATCCTTTTAACCTTTCTAGTATTTATGTTTGTGGATTTATTTGTGGTTTCTCTTATTCCACTAATTTTATTATTGTCTATGCTTGTTATGTTTACTTTGTCGAAGCAAGGGTCAGTTTTGCGGATGCGTTGCCTCGTAAAGTACACGGTGGGTTCATTAATTTTGATATCTTGTTCTTTGTTTTGATTAAGCTTTTCTATGTTTTTAGTACCTTTATTTAATTGTTTGTGATACATTTGTTCGTAGAAAGGGAGTAACTCGTTCTTTCTTTTTTCATTATAGTTATCATAGATGGTCATATCTAAGTTTAGTTCGTGCGCGTTTAGATCTTCATAAGGGCCATATAAGAGAGAAAAAGGGGTGTAACCCGTAGTGGAATGGACGGATTGATTATACGTCAATACCGCGGTAATCATTAGATTTTGGGGTGTTTCGGTTATATTTTTCAATTTTCCTACTCTTAGTTTTTCTAACAGGGTGGAGTGGACTCTTTCTATTGGAGAGTTAGAGCTGCTGTTATAGTTGGTTGTAAAATGCAAATTTATTTTAAACAAATTGCAATATTCCTGAAAGACATGGTTTTTAAATTCCTTTCCTTCATCGCAAACGATCTTTTTAGGATAGTTATGATGGGAAAAGTAATGTCTTAATTTATTTAGGATGGTAATTGCTGTAAGATCTTGCACATAATATGCCTGCGTATATTTCGAGAATAGATCTATAATGGTTAGGAATTTATGTCCTTCGAAAGAGAATGTATCGATGTGAATGACATCGAAGGGCTTTTTGGACAATAGCGGGCCTGAAAATGGTACTTTGTATGGATTTCTTTCGTATTTTGATTGAAGACATACTTCACATTCATTAATTATTTTGTTTATTTTTGTTTTCATATCCGGCCAGTAATATTTAGATTTTAATTGATTATATGTCTCAATAATGCCGTTGTGATTGTTTGAATGGTAATCGTGAATTACTTCCGATTGTCGCTCTGAGTCTTCGATATCTTCTGCTAGAATGTTACTTTTCATTAGTTTCACGGTGTTATCGAATAAATGTTGACAAACTTTAACAAACGTGTGTTCTAATTCTTCATTGCAGAAATATATACCGTAAAGATGTTTAGGGTCGATTATTTGTTTTAAACCATCGGTTATATTTTGTAATTGGTGACCGCTTCTAACAGTGAGAGTATAGTTATGTTTTGAAAACAGTTTCTTATGTTTCATGTCATATTGGTCGCCTAATTTTATAATTATTCTATTCACAAAATGGTTTACGGGCTTGTCAGAGATTGGCATTGTGAAAATAGGGTTTTCAGCGGAGGTGTGTCTTGTAATTCCCGATGAAGCATCTTCATTGTGGTCATTTAGAATTTCGTCACAATCGTCAAGGGGTAGTCTTTCGTCGTCTAGGTCTACATTGGGGAGAATTGAAAGTAAATCTATGTCCTCGTTACCTACTGTCTCTCTCGTATTAATCTCCACGCGAGATAATGCGTCCGCGACTAGATTTTCTTTGCCCTTTTTGTATATGACTTTGTATTGGAATTCGTCTAACTTAAGTCTCCATCTTAATAGACGTGAACTAGGATCTTTAATAGAGAATAACCAAACTAGAGGTTTGTGATCCGTTTCGATGAGAAACGGTCGACCGAAAAGATATGGTCTGAAATGTTTGCACGCCTCTAATATTGCGAGAAGTTCGCGTTCGATCGTTGAATAGTTTCTTTCAGCGCTATTTAATGTTCTCGAATAAAATGCAATTGGTTTTGCATTTTGCGATAGCACAGCGCCTACGGCGACATTTGAAGCGTCTGTCGTTAAGTGAAATGTTTTTTCGAAGTCGGGATAAGAAAGTATTGGAGCATTGGTTAGTAACTCTTTGCAATGATGAAAAGCTTGCAAATAGTTCTGATCGCTTATCTCTATTTTCGTACCTTTCTTTAAACAGCGAGTAAGTGGTTGCACTACCTTTGCAAAGTTTCTAATAAACCGTCTGTAATAACCTACAAGACCTAGAAACGCACGGATTTCTTTTATACTTTTTGGTATAGGATATTCCTGTACCGCTTTTATTTTAACGGGGTTGGGTTTAATTCCTTCGGCGGTGATAACGTGGCCAAGAAAACCAACTTCTTTCCTTAAGAATTCCGATTTATCTAGCTGTACCTTTAAATTATAACATTTGAGTTTATCGAATATTTGTCGGATATGTATTAGGTGTTCTTGCAGTGATTTTGAAAATATGACTATATCATCCATGTAAACAAAGCAAGATTTGTAAAGATGGTCACGTAAAACGTTGTCCATGACGCGTTGAAAAGTGCTAGGGGCATTTTTCAAACCGAATGGCATACGTACGTATTCGTAATGGCCATTGTTCACTACAAATGCTGTTTTTTCGATGGATTTCGAGTCCATTTCAATCTGATGAAAACCTTGGGCGAGATCAAGGGTTGAAAAATACGAACATTTGCCTAAGTTGTCAAGAATTTCATCGATCCTCGGTAGGGGATATTTATCCTCGATAGTTTTTTCATTTAGTTTTCGATAATCGATTACAAGTCGCCATTTCCGTTTGCCGCTTGCATCTAATTTTTTCGGAACTATCCAGACGGGTGAACTATACGGGGAAATGCTGGGGCGAATTATTTTATTGTCTAGAAGATTTTGAATTTGTCTTTGAATTTCCGTCTTTAGATGGTATGGATAGCGAAAGGACTTACAGAATACTGGATCGTTATCCGTTGTTCGGATCTCATGTTTCACGGCGTTTGTGAATGTGAGATCGGAATGTTCTAAGAAGAATATATTTTGATATTGTCTGCATAATTCGATGATTTTATTTTTCTCCTCGTGGTTTAGATGTTCGGTGCGGAGGACGTTCGCGATATTTGGATGTGCGAATTCGCTTTGGGGATTACTTGCTTCAAAGTCGACAAAAGGTTCTACACTTAATTGATCACGAAAATTAATTTCTACCTCGCGTTCCTCCTCAAAGGGTATTATGCAGATTCCTTTTTTTGCGTAAGCAATTGACTCTGGTATTGTAATAGTTCCTACTTTTGTTTCGTGAATTAAAACCTGTCCTTGCTCTATATTAACAGGAACTTTGATTTGATTTTTAATTATTTGTTTAAATGGTCTGAAATTAGCAGGGTTTAATTCCATAAAAAATGGTATCTTAATTTTTCCTATTTCTAGAATTTGCGTAGCGTAATCTATTTTAACGCCTAGTTTACGGAAATCGTCGCTACCAAGAAGGGCGTCGAATCTATCATGCCATTTAAAAACGTGAAAGTTTACTTTGTGGTCAATACCGAATTCTTGTAAGATAGGGTAAGAAACGTTTTCGTCGCTTGTTATAGTTTGCGATAAACTTTTTACGGTGAAGGGCTTTTGGAATGAATATCTTTTGAAATAAGTGTAGGCTGGGCCTGGATTCATAATAGAATCTGATGCACCTGAATCTATTAATATTTTGAGGCCTAAACTAGGGATCGTTATAAAGGGTAGTTTTGGCATCGCGCTAAACGTGTTTAGGTCAAGGATGGGTCCGGTGAGGCTTCTATATGAAAATTTTCACTAGATTCGTCAGCTTCGTTGTAATGATATTGACCGTTGTCCTCGGTTTCAACGTCGTGAGGGTAACTTATTTGGTCGTGTTCGAATTGCTCGGGCTCGGCTTGATCGACTTCCTCCATGTTGTGTAACTCCTCGACAGCGAACCTAGGGGGTCCTGTGCTTCGGAAGAAGTTCGGATGCCTGTAGGGCGTGTTCGTGCTAGGCTTCGCGGTGCCAGTCGAACAAATGGACATGGGGGTCGGCTTCGGTTGAGTCTGCGGTCTATTAAAGTTATTTCCGAACGTCGCATTTGGGTTAGGTTTCCTCTGGAAATTCATGGATCCACGGGGAAATGCATTCGTGTTTTGTATAGGGGCATTTCGTGAATTGAAAGGGGTGAATTGTCTAGGTGTATTTTGAAAATTTGGTACTTGTGGGAATGCAGGTTGATTGAACTGTGGAGTAGGGTACGACCTGGTTTGAGCAAAACTCTTTTGTGGCAGTGATGGCTTTTTCTGCCTAATGAAATTTAAAAAGTTCACTTGTTGCTTGTGATTGTCGTAATTTCGCAAATGTACTAAACAATCCTCTAATGAGTCACTTGATTTATAAGTAATAAATGAACGGTAGGGTTCTAATAAACCTGCCTGGAAGGTGTTTAAACCTCTTTGGCTATACAATTCATTTTTATAAATTTTAATGCCTTCGTCAGTTTCCCTAATATTAATATGTTCTAATATTTGTTGTAATTTTGCCTTAATACGTTCGTAGTATTGTTCATACGTTTCGTTAGGAAATTGGTAACACGTTATTAAGTCATTTTCTAGTAAAGTTTCATTTCTTTGATCACCGAAACGAGTTAGTAGTACAGTTTTTACTTGAGACCACGTAGTGCAGTTAGAAACTACCAGAGTGTCTCGAGCAGCACCAACTAATTTCGAACAACAAATTTCAAAAAGTAATTTGTTGAATGAGCATTGTTCTTCTCCTGGAGAAGAGTTTTTATAATTACTTATAAATTTTTCGCATTGTTGCAAAAAGTAAGATAAGTTTTTACTTCCTCCTTCAAATTGAGGAATAATTTCTCTAGCGATATTTATTTCCGAGAAATTGACCGACATTGTGGGTTTTGAATAATTACTTGCTACTAATTTAACTTTTTCGTGACGCGAATCGTCTCGACTGTTATTCGATCTTATAGGCGATCTATCACGATAAGAGTTCATAAAAATACGTGTATATTGTACAAAGAATAAAACAAATTGGAAAAAAATGAAAAAGGGATGTACTTACAGTAGTACCAGTGCAGATAACAACATCTCCGTTGTCCAGCAGGTGTTTTGGTGGTGGATTCCGTGTTTCGACGAAGATCCTCAAAACTATGAGTTTGTTTGAGCTTGGTGTGGTTACGACGTGTCGCCTTCTGTGAAGATTTCTTCAGGGTCGAGAGAATCTTCTGGAGGTGATGAAAGTAACACACTTCTACCCAGTTCGTGAATATCCAATAAAAATTTGAAAATTACCGATACAAAGATTTTATTGTATCGTTTGGATATCCTGTTCGCAGCGCCAATTAAGTTCAAAAAGATCACTGATGGATTTTTAAAAAATGTTTATTCACAAGTTTACAACTTATAAACTATCTAACTAAGTACACAAGTATTAAACATAAAGGTACAAGATAGACTGACTTCCTTTGCTGGGCCTGTTTCCCTTGTAACCTCGGTTGTCTCGCTTTCTCAAAGGGAAAGCGTCTTTGGCGTCCTTCTGAAATGGCTTTTTCTAATGGACATGTCAACCTTGTCATTCTTATCATGAAAAGTTAAAACTAAACAAGTTCTTAAAATTACAAGTACTTATGTCTAATGTCTACTTTCTATTATATATTATATTAGTTACGTGAACATAACTATATGCGTATTAATGTATATATAGAAATTTTGTATTTGCTATACATCTGTTACAGATTATAATGGCAGATATCACTAATGAAGATCTACAACGATTATGGGGGGACCAAAAAAATCCCTCTAGAGCAACTTCTACTACGACTATTAATATGTTTTTGAATTTTATACAAAAGAAGCAACCTAGAGATTTAGCGCTTGATGATGAGCAATTCAGAAAGGTAGTAGTAGCTAAGATAAAAGCATTTTGTTGCACGTTGGATAAAAAGTGGAAAACTTCGTCACGACATCTCCCTCGCTTTATTCAAGAAAATAAAACGTGGATAAATCGCAAATTTACAATAGCAGTACCTCATACAAGCGAACAAGAGAAAACACCTGAACTTCAACCAAGTACATACATCAAGTTCTAGGGTTGGTCGACCAATAAAGGATTTTTCGTTGTCAAGCGAAAAAACAAAGCGACGAAGAATTGAAGTCCTCAAGGAAGTTGCAGCACCTGAAGAAATAATATTTGCTGCTAAAACAGTTTTACGAGAGCAGGGGAAAAGAGCAGCTGCGGATATAGTATCACAGTCAACAGAATGTTCTCCGAAGCGTCCACGAAAAATTCGTCGTATTTTTAAAAAATCTTCCGAATTAGAAGGAGTAATACCATATACAGAAGATGAAGAAGCTCTAGCGTTGCTAATAGATGCTCGTATGACCAAAAATAGTTATCACAGAATGCGTATGGATGCCAAGAAGCATAATGCTCAACAACTTTATCCTTCATACGATAGGATAAGAGAAGCTAAGAAGCGTTGTTATCCCTCCGATATATTGGTTGATAATTTTGGTAAGTATTTATATTATTAGTTTATAATGTAGAGGTTTCAAAACTTATTTTATTTCAGGTGCAACTATCCCATTGCAACATTTACTGGACCACACATATTCAAGATTAGCAGAAATTATTGAAATCCCAGATTAGCTTATTCAAGCAGAACACATAAAATTGAATTTGATTTGTAAATATGGATGTGATGGTAGTTCTGGACACAATGAATACAATCGTATATCTGCACGAAATATTGAAATAGAAGAAAGTGAAGAAGATGAGGACTGCCAAAACTTTTCCGAGGCTAATTTATTTCTTTTTTCGTTGGTTCCCTTGCGTTTAGTAGCTTATATAAATAATACCGAAAGCGAAGCAGTACTTTTATGGGAAAATACCAAGCCTTCCTCAACTCATTTTTGCCGTCCTATTAAATTTAAATACATGAAATAAACTGCGGACTCAATTAAAACAGAAAATGCTATACTGACAGAAAAAATATCAAAATTGAAACCTTTAGAAACATTTTTAGATGAGAAACACGTGCAAGTTGCCTATTCCTTGGATGGCAAAGTAATCAATGCTTTAACAGGTACCTCAAGCCAGATATGTTATATATGTCAGTGTAAACCTACTGATATGAATAACCTAAAACATATAAAAAGCTTTGCCATTGATGAACAAAATTTTCAGTATGGTCTTTCGCCCTTGCATGCCAGGATTAAGTTCTTGGAGTGCATCCTTCACATTTCTTATAAATTAGATTTGCAAGCTACTACAACACGTGGTGCCAGTAACACTCAAAAAGAGCGAATACAAGAAAGGAAGCAACAAATTCAAAAGAGACTTTGACACGAACTAGGTTTAAGAGTTGATAAAGTTGTACATGGAGATGGTACTTCAAATACAGGTAACGTTGCTAGAAGGTTCTTTGAAAGCCCTAAAAAAAGTAGCAGAAATCACAGGTGTAGATGAAAATCTAATAGCTAGATTTCAAACAATTTTAGCTATTCTCACGAGCGGTTACGATTTGGATCACAGCAAGTTTGATAAATTTGCTATGGAAACTGCTGAATTGTTTATCAGAAAGTATGGGTGGCATAGAATGCCCGTTACTGTCCACAAAATTTTAATCCACGGATCACAGGCCATTAAACATATACTTTTACCAATTGGTATGTTATCGGAAGAAGCTCAAAAAGCATGCAATAAAATTTATAAAAGATTTCGGTAACACCACACACGAAAAAATTCTAGAATAAATACAACAAGGGATCTTTTACACATGCTTCTTGTAGCTTCTGATCCTGTGATTTCTCATTTAAGGGCTTCGTCGAAAATTAATCAAAGGAAACTTCCAAACAATGGCCTTGAATTAATCAGATTGGAAAGTGATATGAAAGAGAATAAACCATCAGCAGAAGATGATCCTGAACAAGAAGAAGACGAAGAAACCGAAGAAGAAGAATTGAATTTCTTTTAGCATTCTCAATTTCCAATATTTAATATAAATATATATTTAATATAAATATTATCATTGTATCTATTATTATTTCATATTGATATATAGGTACTGTTAATACTGTGCTTGTGTTTTATTAATCTTTTTTTATTTATATTTTATACATATGTCTGCACAAATACTTGCATTGTCAATTATTATAAAGTAGTTTTACTAAAAAGATAATTTTGTCCAGCTAGAATCGCAATTCCTCCCACTGTGCCGGCGCGACTAAAGTTTTCCCGCACTGATGAAATCTTCAGTGCGCTGCAACATAAGTAGCGCTAAAATTTCTCAATTACTTGATTTGGCAGTACCTTTTTATTACAAGTTTCTAATCATATACTCTATTTAAGTTTACATATTGTTATGAAATCATAATAATATAAAATAACTTTGATTTAATCTCGAATGAAATTTTATGAAAACTTAAAATAATGTGTATAGGTTAGACGTAAATGACAGAAAGATGTTATTTTCAGCAAAATTATGACAGACAATTGTCAAATTTGAAAGTTGAAAGTATTAATGATATTGATATTTGAAAAGTAATTAAACAAGTAGGGTTTTTGAAACAAAAAAAAAAAGGAGAAATTATTATTGATTTTATAGAGATGCCTCGCCCACGTTCGACCATAAGCGGCCTTTCTCGACACGCAAACGTCAAGGGAGATCAAACTGCACTAACCAGAAACGTTTGGACGAAAATGAACTTCTGACTCCAGAAGTTCTCAAAGGCCAGCAGAAGAATCGGCAGATCAGCAGGAAGAAAGACTTGAAGTCTTATGAGTTGAATCGAGAAGAAGAAGAGCAGCTCAATCGTCTCAACAACGCCAGTAAGAATTAAATCAACAGTGAAGACGTAAGCAGTTGCAGTATCTTGACGATCAAGCTTCATATCACCAAATTGCTTTTTCATTCGAACCGAATATTCAATCATGTAAATATCTATGTTCACTACAATACTTTTATTTACTTTTCCATTCATTTCATATTTCATTTCATATCAGACTAAGTCACAGCCAAGCGTGGACGGGTTTAGCTAGTTTGTAATAAAAACAAAATAAATTGGTCACACAACAAAATATAACTTAATTTATGAGAGTTTTAAAATTTCACTTACTTTTTGACAGTAACCCAGACTGTCTTTTAAATTCTCTTGTAGCTCTCGTTATGGTGTCTGATGAAATGATTCGTGTCTATTCATTAATTCTTTCAGCCGAATTGTTTCTAGGATACGTTTTGCTGTAGATAGCTCGGCAAGATGTACTTTACTTCTTCTTTTAATCCATCTGTGGATAAAAATTCGATCTAATCAATCTCGTACGGTAATTGAATAGTGAAGAGATTCCCCCATCCTATTGAAACCAGATGTTTTGTGGAAGTTGACAAAATTATTTCAATGCGTATAAAAGTCCTGAATATCCTTCACCGTTTAGAGATTCTTCTTTAAAAAGGGCTCGATTATTCTGTTTCTATAAATACCAGTGCAAGCTTTAAGTTTTCTAGGATGTTACGAATGCGCCTCTTGCAACTAGTGAGGACTAATTTATTACAAATTGTTAACATGATTACAAATGTTATTATTATTGTTTCACAAAAACTATTGCCTTTTGTAGAAATCATCATCAGAAAGTCTTTGAATGAGCCGAATTTTAGAGGATGGTAGTTTTCTTTGTTAAGAATTGTTTCTACTGAACGACGACTAATATCGCTTCGCGCCACCTCGTTTGTCGATAAATATTTTCCTTCTGCTTTATCCTCATTTGTAGCAGATTTTGTATGTCCATTATTTTGCAAAATGCGAACAGCGCCATTTATATTGTACCTCTGAAAAGTTTTGGTAACAAGAGGACGTTGGCTGCCAATTAGAATTTTTAGTATTGAAAAGGTAACAAACTTCTTGATGAGTTTTTGTCTTATCACCAACTCCAATGATTATTAATATTAGTATTTTTTCGCTTTCATTTAATTCAGTCATAATTAGGATAATTAAAAATTGCTGAAAAGCCACGTCCATCAACGGAACGTACAGACGCGTTTCGCTCTTATTGGAGTTTATCAATGTACGGTATCTCGAAGACGGATATGGCTTTTCACTTCTATACTTTGTGTATATGTATATTGTTAACATTCTGAACTTACTGCAAATGAGAATTAATGAATATTAAATCTCATTTTCACATGTAAATGTCGCCTTATGTGATGCGTTAATAACTACAATCCGACAAATAAGTTTGTACCAGTATGTAGAACACACCTCGTCGCGACTCTGACCTTCCTGGTAATTAGTCATAATTGACAAACAGCGATTATTTAAGGACACTCTTCTTTGGTGTAATATTAGCATTATAATATTCGCATTAAATTTTACAGAAAAACGGGTCTTCCATATGAAAGGAAGTAATAAAAGAAATTGTTCTATTTAACATTTCGAATTTTTGAAGGTTTTCATTTAAACAATCATACCAACATATTAAACAATACAATTTTAGGAGATTATTCCTAAAATTTCGAACATTTTTAAAAAAAGAGGATTTTCGTTCGCATGTATATCTCAAGCTAAATACCTTAGACCCCAAATGTTATACTTTGATGAAATTATCGAAGAGAAGAGTCTTTAATTTTATTTATAAAGTTGGAAAACAAACGGATGGTGATCTATAAAATACGAAATACATTTTTATTTGTTCATTTTGTAGTTTAAGTTGAGTAAATGAGTATTAATATTATCAAGTAATACTTTATCAATGTTTTCTTCTATAAAACTTGTTTACTTTGTATTAAATACATCCTTGTAGATAGAAAACGTCCTTTCTAAATCACAACTGGTTATAGGTGCGTACTGGAAATATTCTTTTATTTCCGCGAATTTAGCAGTTAGATTTTGAGGCATTGTCCCTGTTAAGAAAGCTTAATACAATCGTGAACATTTGTTTGACACCGTATGTGTATATATTTAATACAAAACAATAATATGAATAATGGTTTTGTGTCCTTTTGTTTTGTATAGATTTAGTTTATTTTATCATATTATATATATTTAGGTAATTACTTTTTTTAAATTCATATGCATTAATGTATATAGTATACTAAAAGATGTTGCATTTGGATCATACCATTAAATGTTAATTACCGTTATAATACTTATAATCTAAGGGAAATTTCCAAATGACGTAGTACTTAAAATTTAAGATAATAAATGTAATTCTGTGGCCCGTCAAGTTACCTGATATTTAGTTAAATATGCAAAGGCGATATTGAATGCAAAGGTCCATTAAGGGTTCTACGTATAAAGTTTATTGCCCTCTTTGTCCTATTCATTGAGGGTTTTTCCGTGACCTATTGATTATTATTTTAAATTTCTCAAAATAAATTTAATTTTATATGATTTCCTTGTGCAAGCGAACCCATAATTTACATGGTACATTGGAGTCAGTGTCTACGAAGAAATCAACGAGCAAACATTTAGCGAGAACTCTAAAAGCATCACTTAGACAGAAAATTCGGCATTGGCTCAGACATTCAATTATCATTTATAGATTAAGTAAATAGTTGTGTACATGGTTGATTAAAATATTTTAGTTCACAAACAAGTGTTTTATTCGGAAAAACTGTAACAAAAAGCCTCTCAAACCAGGGAAGCTTCAACAGTCCCCATTCACAATCGCCGCAATATATTAAATTTGAATTTCAATTAAAAACTGCGTCAAACTGTTGCCCAAGGCCACATCCGAAATCACTTGGAATATTTTTCAAATTATTAATAGCAACATCTAATGTGGTTAATCCATCATTTAATTTGAGATTTTAATTTTCAAAATAAGTGATTAGTTTTGGCAAATTTCGAAAGAGTTCCTGAAAAAGGTGCAGCAGATTTTTTAAATTTGGAATTTGTATTAGTTCCTTGCACTCAGAAATACTTCGAGCATCGTCATCTAAACATGTAACAAAATTTTGTAAACTGTCGAAATTCTCTGCATCAAACTTGTAGCTTGCAATCATGCTCCCTATCTAGTTATTACTGGAGAGGGAGGCAGTGACAAAGATCGAAGTTTTTTCTTGTAAAGAGCTACTCTCAATCGTGCTTTTCTGAAATCTTTTTAAAAGCGGATACTTCCGGAAAGGTATCTTAGATATATTCACAGATTCTGTGAAGAGCATGTGCTACACAAGTAATATGCAGCATATTAGGATATGTTTCCTTTAATAGTCTGTCTGTTTTTAACATATATGCAGCACTGTCACTGACAAATAAAAGTACGTCTTTATACCTGTCGCCCGAATGAAGCATTTGGTGCATATTCTCGTAAATGGTTTTAGCTACTGTTCTCGCATCAACTGTATTTATAACTTTTGTTGATATTACATATGCGTTATATGGAATAGTTGAATGTAGTACGCCAGTTACAACATTTACAACACAGGGTCCTAATATATCAACACTTTCGTCGGCACCTATCCATAGGTACTGATTTGAAAGATGGCTTCTAATGCGTTCTACTGCTTTCTTAGAAACATAATATTTGCGTAAGGTGGATTTATCAGAAAAATTTCGACCAGTATATTTTTGGAGAAATGTTTTGAAGGTGGGATTATTAAGTTTATTTAATGGAAAATTTACGGCCATTAAAGTTTCACAGAGTTCTTCGTTAAAATTATCATATTCCAACGGGTCTAATTTCTGTGTATGTGTTTGCGATGCTAGTAGTAACTTTTTACGTGCGATTTCTTAGAATTTCTTAACGATATTTTGCAGACTTTGCAATAAATTTCGGAATCAATGGCAACGGACATTAAATCAGTACGGCCCTTAATCCAACCCACCATTGTCTCACGATGTCATTCTCGATGTTGTTCCATATCATATCTGAAACAGTAACTTAACCCTA